>CM074184.1:7500000-8750000 GCA_037179385.1 Holothuria scabra
ATAGATTTTCCAGAGGTAAGATGTAGTGAACAACTCTTTCGAACCATTCTTAATTGTTGGTATGCTCTATTCCACATTAACTTCACCATACCCTTGAATGCCTGAATGTTAAATGTCCACTAGTTTCTCCAGTTGATATTTCGCATTTTCTTCCAAGTTTAAAGTACGCTACTTTGTCCTGACAAAGATCTTTTCGAGAGTAGGGGAGGAAATCGTTCTTCTTTCGTAGCAATTTTTTTTCTGTTTATTTATTGAATTTTGTGTCTGATTGTTTTAGGCACTTACCACAGTAGGCTAATGGGTATAAGAGTAATTCCGATGATACTGGATAGGACTAAGATCTTCAAACCAAATGAACTAAAGAGCGTGCACACGACCTCAAGAAGGTCCTCCAATTTTTCGCGCGCTCCGCGTCTGCTAGCTTCATTGATGCCTTTCCGATCAATAGCGTGTACAACATATTCACATTAGTCATTGACCCGATTAGGTTGGTTGCTCGAGTGCATAGGCTAACGGTTTCGTTATGGAGAAGCGCAGCATTAAAGAATGCAACTAAAGGATTTATTTTTTAGGCGCAGAGTTCGTCATGGAAATAAATTATTTTTAATACCATATACAGAACTGTTTACAGCATGTTTAGGTGACATGAATTTTCACTTTTAAATTGCACACAGATCTATATGGTTTACGTATAGGAGGAATTCATACTATTGTTTGGACTTAGCAGAATTTTACGACGCTTTAGTTGTAGTCGAATTGCAATGTTAAACCCTTAAAGAAGGGTCTGGCCCATCTAACACGATTTCGGCACGCATTCGTCAATTTCCATTAGATTATCTCTAAAGAAGAAAAGTATCTTCATCATCTGTCTGCACGAGTTCTGTGAGGTACACATTGCTAAAACGAATAACTGATGCATGCGTCTTTATCACTTCGCGCGCAACTGACTGTTTACAATATGTGGTCTCAGTGGCGCATGGGTGAATGATGAATGGGTGCGCATTCCCATCAGGAAGCTGTTTTACAGCTCACTGTTCCCATCAATTTCCGATTACCTTCTAGTGTTTCCCTTCAGCTGTATTCCTCTATGTGTAGGCTGAGGAATGTCATCGACCAAGTTTACATTATTTACATTATATTTTATATTATAGTTTAATCATGTTCAATCACAAATGGTTTTCAAAATATTAGGCTAACAAAATTTTCTCACATTTCATACCCTTCCTCAACATAACCTCTGATATTTACCCCATAAAACAGTCTTTCAGGGACTTATAAGACATCAAATAACAAGAGCTTCCAAGCACTTTATCCCTTGGCTCCCAACAGGGCTTTGCCCCTGCACCCACCCATTAAGGGCTTTGCATTTGCAGTGCACACTTTCAAATTTGCCATTATTCACCCGGTTTTCCCACAAAAGTTGAAAAGAAATCTATGTCTTTGCTCAGGTGGCACAGTTAAGTATCGTTTAGTCCCCAAATACAGAGGAAAACCCCTTTTTTATTTCTCTGCCAAATTTTCTCAAGTCCTAGCAATTTTCATTGCAGTAAATTTATATGCTAGACTGCACCAAATTTGCACCTCAAATAATGCAAAATGCAAAAATTTTCAAGAGGGTATCCCTCCACAGGCCGACCAATCACAGTTTGGACCCCCTTCTGGAAAAAATCCTGGATCCAGTGGTGAGAAAACGGTGTAATTTATGAAAGCTAACTTGTGTTGTAATTTACCAAGTTCTGATAATATGCTTAGAAAATGTAGACAGGTTGGTAGTTTTCTTCTGTAATTAGTTGCAGACAGATGTAACCGTAACGCAAAAAGTTCCCCTTTTTCTCTTTTTTGAGGTAGCTCATGTGCAAGAGGCGTGATTTTTGCTTGTAATTGATTACACGTTAAGAATTTCTACTGTTTTAATGAATCGCCTGGTGCATTACCCTATTGTACGACACAAAAGCTTGACTGAAAATGCCTCTAAAAGCTAAGACAGGCAAATTTAAAAGAAAGAAAAATTATGCAGTGGCTTGGTATGGGAGTTAATAACTTTCTTTTACCTGTACATGCATACTTGTTACCTGTTACCTGTTTATATGTTCAGGGAAGAGGTGCAATAAACTGTGTGGGAGTATCATTGGGGGAATTTAGTTGTCATGATAAAATTGCAAATGGAAAAAGATGCCATAGGATTGGCCCTCATTTTAAGGGGAGCAATGTTATTCAACTGGTCACTGTTCTCTTGTTCACATTTTTCAATTTCCAACAAAACTGGAAAATCTACCCATGTGGGATCCTTCTCCTTTTCCAGGACCAAAAAAAGAATTTCCATGATTTTTCTCATGACTTCTTCCATAGAGTTCCACAAAAGTTTGAGGTGAGGAGGGCAATAAATTTTTATATTATGAATGAGAACAAACTCATTACAAGTGATTGTGAGTGAGATGAAAAAATGGACCATGCGAAAAAATCCAAGACTGTTCAATGACTTCATACAACTTTTCCAGGCCTTGAATTTTTTTTCCAAATTTTCAAGAGGTTTCCAGGTTTTCTATGACCACCAGACTCCTGAAACAATGTAACAAATTGTTACATATGGCACACCACATGACCTCACCATATCCCTCAGACATCGGACTAATGGCCTTATACTGTTTATGTTCATAAAAGAGTGATGACATTGAAGAAAAAAACAACTCAAAAGAGAATCCATTTAGTTTTTACCAATTAAATCTTGAAGAGTTCTACCTCCAAAACCAATTTAAACATGATAGTACAATACATTCAATGCAGATAGTTTTACACATTGCAAACTTAAGTTCATCTTGCAAGCAATTTATTGTGAAAGATCTTTGTTTTTATTACCGTTATTTACTGAGTATACAGTGACAGATGAAAAACCTTCTATGTAATCACTAGCATCATATGAAATTCCAATCTGTCTTTGTTAGAACAATCCTTCAATATAACCTTTTGTGGTTGATATGAAGTTCAACATGATAATGATGACACACACATGATAAATGATCAACTAAATAAGTTCACTTAATAGTGTCCTGATAAAAGGTTTAAAAACATGGAGTATAAACTAGTAGAGCTTACATATGCACCATAGCAAACAGTATGTACAACATCCCTAACATGAAGCATGACTTTTAGCAGTTTCTTAGATATTCTGAAGAAAATTTTTTTTTGTTACCTCTTTAGCACATTAATAATTGTTTGACATGCTGTGGGTTTAGTCTGTGAACTTTGTCCTGTCATAAAATCACTTCCACACAGATTGTAGTTGTCCCAACCCCATCCTTATCCTTATTTTGAATCATGAAATGAACATACTTCTGCTCTTGTAAACTTCCCCCAGGTGTCTTTTTCACCTTTCAATCTACTGACATTAGTTTGTAAAAAGAATATCCACACAACATGTCATCCCTAATTAAATGTTGTCATTCAGGAAACCAGAGAGAAACACTGAGCAGGATTTCAAATGAGAAGAAAGGCTGAAAATAGATATCTTGGGATAGAAATGGGAGGGAAATAAGATATCTTGGGATAGCTACACTTGATTTCTTCTGAGGTAAAAGTGTCAAGGAGTCAAGTATAACAGACTCTACAGCTGATCTTAATTCTACTATTAAAGCACCACAACAGTATTACTTGAAATACAAAAACTATGACCTTGAGGTTTAAGTTTATTCCACCAAAAAAGTAATATTTTGTGAGAAAAATGCATCATGTTAAAAAATTGGCACACAGTATAAAATACTAGCACCACAGAAAAATGAAACCCTTTGCCTTAAATCTAACAAAATACACAATACAACTTGAAGTCACCATAAGTCCTACCTGTTTTCTTACAAATGTACATGTGAAAGCCAGACTGATGTGATTAACCCTGTTTTCCACCTAAATGGCAGTGAAACTTTGACAAGTGTTCATCAATATTATTGTGAGTATTAGCAAGTCCAAATATCTTTATGTTTATTTTGGATTTTTAAGGAACTCCAAACTGTATACCTATTACTTGTTACAGATGGACAAACATTCAACGCTGGCAAAATTTTTATCTGTTAGTCAAAAGCTGAAGTACTGGTTTTTCAGACAAGAAAAAAGAAATGCCAACTTATGCCCAATGACAACTGTCATAAAAAGTGTGCCTGATTGTACCTTAGATGACAAACATAAGAGGGTATGACCCTCACCTAGCACTGCAAGATGAGACATTAACTGCCTTCTTCTGATAAGATCAGACCCATGAAAGGTCCATCTACATCAGATCATTCTTTCAATTCTTCTTGACAAGCTGTATTGAAAGAAATGTTACTACCCTGTACAGATATGAAAACAATACTGAATTATGGAAACATTTTCCATTCGTGTCAACAGCAATATCTTCTTAAATTACTTTTCATATAACCCGACTCAATGATTCTTCAAGAAAATGTGTGAAAAATTTGTGCTTTTTTAGATCATATATATGATACCCTGTTCTGCATTGTGTAAATATTTTTTGTGCCAATCATGTACACCACAACGGTGAATGAATTCTGTTGCAACAAATCATAAAATGAAACTTCTAGAAGAGTGGGAAAAACTACTGTTTTGCACATGTAAATGTATTATCGCCATGGCAATGTAAAGATAAAAATATAAACTGCTTCTTATTCACCCATAGACCAGCTTTCTGCGAAACACCCATAACCTATCTATATATGTAACAAACAATGACATCTATAAAAGGCCCAAAAGAAACAAAGGAACAATTACATTTCCAATGTTTCAACTTTTATCTAAACATGCTACATAAAGCAGACTAATGACATTAAAAGTTGTTCTTTTATTAGGCTACATACTACATACAAGGATACATACATACAACACAGGAAGAACATTTAAAATGTATGAAGAAATGAGATATAAAAAAAAAAGAGACTAAATGAAAATTCATTTCATCTTAGACATTATGCATGGCTGAAAATGGCCAAAAAAGTTACAGATTTAAAAAAATATTGGTTATTTTACACTTGAGTTTGTATTATGTTAAGGGGTCTGAGGAACACATCTCAAAATTTATTCCAGCTGAAATTGCCCAGCAAGAAATGACAGACTGTTGTCTAAAATCACACAAACATTGATGCATTCAAAATGTCTTGCACTTACAAAGTTGAAACCACAACTGATGTGGGCAGTAACATTGTCCAGCAGGAGCTGTTGACAACTTTAGAATAAATGGTAAAACCCAACAGATCTTCCTTATTCATTAATATCTATATGAAAAGGAAGAAATATGATGAAATGCTGCCATTATATGATTACGAAGGTATTGAAACAAATTGTTATTGTTCTCCTCCCGCCCCCCCCCCCCCAAAAAAAAAATATAAAGATAATTAATTGCTTCAATTCTATATCATAAGGATCAGATAAACCTTTCAAAAAAGAAATCCCAGTAGATGGAGGAATTCCAGTGTAAGTTATGGAAATGACCCTAGAAAAAAATTCTCATGAAAAATCTGAAAACACTGCCATGATATAACTACGACAAAATATTTTTCAACCTGGGGGGTGTTATTTTTTGTTTCACTTTTTCCCATCACATCATCTAAATACTGGAGTTCATATGAACAAACTAAGAGTGAATGATAAAAGTTTTGCACTGTTGTGGACATTATTGCCATCTTTGGTATTAAACAGTTTGTTTCTACATGTTGAAAGTGACAGAAAGTATTAGTCCACCAGTTGTGCACATATTGCAACTGTGTCATCCCTGATGTGGAATGTTAAAAATATCATACCATACAGGAAAATACCCCAACAGAAAGACATAAAGAACCCTTGTTACACTTCAAGGCCTGAGAGGCCAGAATTTAAACTTTGTCTGGGTTAAGGGATACATGGAGATGAGTATGCTTCTGAAAGGTAATAGAATACATGGTGTTTGCTTATTCCACAGAGAGACGGATACCATAAAGCAGTGTTATGTGCATCCCTAACATCCCTTCTCCTGGCCCCTGCACCAACTTTGATACACTCATACTACTACCTTTGAAACGGTTCAGCTATGTGTGCTAAAATATCCCATCTTGATTGTCCCATACAGGAACAACAGCAATAACCTCTAAATACAAAGCAACCTAAGTGGCTTCAAATTCATTTTCTTTTTTTTTCATGCTACATACAGAATTTAATACATAGCTACACCTTCCACATCACAGTCCAATTCCATGGTATGAAAATCTGTACAAGAATGTAAATGCTTAACATTAAACAGCCTAACATTACTTTAAACAAGTTAAACCTAGAATATGTAAGGTTCCATGTACACACAAGAAGCTTTTTTTAATATTTACTTCCTGATTACTCTGACAAGCTTTGACAACATTATCCTTTTACACGTAGTTCAGAAACAAATACTTTCATTCTTTTAATGGCTAATTTACAAAAAAGAAAAAAAAGGTCTCTACCAGAAATTTCCTTCTCGCTGTTACATCACACACTTTTATACCATGATTCTCAAAAGAGAAAAACAAATCAGTTGCGTAAATATTTACAATGAGTACAATCACTAATCGACCATTCTTTGAGCTTCAGATAAATCTTAAGTGGTTCCCAACAAATAAGTCATGGTTTGTACATGGACACCTTTTTTTGTCCCAACATGATAATGGAACATTCCTCTTTATCCGATTACCTAATAAAAGTATACAATCTGAGTAAAAAGTAGTAGAACAGATTATAGACTCAACTGAGCAAGAAATTCATTCTAATTTTTGGTACTAAAGGCTGACTTATAAATTGAACCTCATGAAGGGGGCAAAGCTAGAGACAAAACCATGCTTTCCAGAGAAAAAGTAATATCACTTCTAGAATCAAGTTGTTAGTAATGTTTTGTAAATCCTTTCCACTAACAATAACAATTTTCTTGAGAAATATGAAAAGGAAATAAAAATTCATTCACATGAATGCTACATGATATGAATACAATTATTACATATTATCAAACATAATGAATAAAGTAAAGAATAACACAGAGGTTAGGCACAATGGTTCCACAGTATGGCTTAAAACATTCTCCTTTAAAAGTACTCCCATATGAAAGATCCCCATGTCCATCTATTAACTGCATTTTTTTCTTGTTTTTCTTTACCTTATTCCTCCCATTTAGTATGCCAAATGCACAAAAAGCAGTGATCTTACATTTTTTAAGCACATGTGGTGAGGATGTAGGGCTGGGTGAAGGTGGGTGTAGGGGGTCTTATAGAGCAATCTGGCTGTGGTTTGGGGGATATATGAAAAAACTATCTTAATACCACTAAAGATGGTCCACAAAGAATAATACATAAGAAATGAACAATGAAGCATTGTCAACTTGCAGACAAAGGAACAATTTTCAAAGTGTCTGTGAAAATATGTCTTGCCATCTCTTCTTACAATCCCATCCTCATAGAAACACCACATCAGAATACTAGTTCAGAATGTATGAGACCTCATTTTGATGTTCACTGTTCTCACACTTGCACTTATAACACCAAGTCCTCTCCATAAGTTCTCAAGCAATGAAAGCAAAACTATGTAACAATTGCATACAGCCCATGCATAGATTTTGATATCGTGCTAAAAAAAACAAACATTATGTGAGGCAGCACTTTTTTTTGGTTATTAATGGCTGTTTTCCCTTTCTCTCTGGTCCTCTTGATATTTCAATCACCTTCAAAAATTGAGGATACACTTCAAACCTAGCTCTGAAAAAGCACAGGACTAACTTTATTTTGTAAAACTATCAAAAAGGTGCAAGTATTACAAAGCTTTCCCTCCATCCATCCATGTGTGACATTCTTCTCCTCTATCCTTTCAAAAAACACTTTACACAATTATAAAAAATATTTAAAAGTCGCATCACCGTGTATTCCAAGGAAAAAGGGCAACTAATGTTTTTTTTTGAAGTATTCAATTGTTAGTAACTTTGTGTTGTATCAGATTTCATCAAGGTTTTAAAGAAAATTAAACATTAACTAGGTGGGGTTGTTTCCTTTGTTCCATTATTCCATTGTTTATCATCTCCCGGACCAACACCAACTTTGCGAACCGTATAATGACCATGCGGTACATCCTTCAGATCCTTCTTGGGTCTTTAGAACATTTACTCTAGGGGTACCTGCTCCTCTGGTGTGCCTGGTGGCTTCTTCTCCCTATGGATAACATAAAAATAGCACTTAGTATATACAGTGATTATTGAAAGTGTAGCACGAACCTTTCGCATATGAAATCACAAAACAAGACACCAGGCCCTCGTTGAGGCATTCAACAGCAACAAGTCAACAACACAAATGCAGGCAGTTGAATAGTGTAGCAGCAGGATACACAAATTAAGTATACTTTCAAGCATGGAAGTCTCTCGTGGGAAGAGACTTATTTTTTAAACCAAAAAAATTCTTAACATCGTGGCAAATGTGAGCTGTTCTGCACCTTTTCAATTTTCAAGATTTGATGTCCATCAATCCATAAAAGAAGTACTCAACAGAGAACTTTTATTTTCCTAACAGAAATGGATTTGGGGTGATCAGTGTTTGTCTTGAAAATGCATTATGAAACTTTCAACACAAAATTTTCCTCTGTGCCATAACTGTTACACACAAATAAAAGTATGCAATTTATATTAATACTTTCAAAAAATTAAACACAACAAGAAACAAACCCGGTTTATTGGCATCAGTCAGCCACTATTTACTGTTCACACTAATATCATGACATTTGAAGTATATTCTATGGGCAGTTTTTAAAAATTAAAGCACCCTCACATATGATAAAAACAAAAAAATCTGTTCCAGTAAATAACTGTCCCTTGGTAAATATTACACTCTTATTTTAGCCTTGAGAAACTAGGGAAATCCCTGCAAATTGTAAACAATTTAGACCCAGCACCAAATATCTCTCCATTCATTTCATTCCACACCAGTTTTTTCATAAAACAGACTCAAAATATTTTGTTTAAACTATCCTTCCAAGTTTCAAATGAGATTTTAAATTGCTTTTCATTTCTGATATCACCCCCCTCCCCCCCCTTAAGTCCTGCCTTCAACCTAAATCCAGTATCAGAGCCTGGGAACTTAGTGCCAACACTTTTCCACAGGTCTGAAATGAGCAATGTACTTCTACCTTGATAAACTAAACCACAGTCCTGGACAAAAAATACATGGATCAGACTCTCAAGCCTCTTTCAATGTTGAAATTCTTCAAATTTGGAATATATTTTGGCATAGACAATATTGATTTTGGGGAAGGGGATTTTAGAAGACCAACAAATCTGTGGATACATGTTGCTACTTTTGGCCAAAAGTGTCCCAATATTTTTGTCTAGGATTGTGGAGATATATATGAGCCTGGCAACTGAAAGACGTGAAGTTCCGATGCCACTACACAGGGAATGGAATAAAAATGTTTCTTCAAAATTTCCCCTAAAGAGCCTAAAATTGCACTATGTTTCCTATAACTTGTTTTTGTCACCAGAAGCAAATCAAAACCTTAAGATAAAAATAAAAATTTTGAAAAATAAAAAAAAAAAAAAATGAATAGATAAAAATTTTGAAAAAATAACACTACAAAGGTAATTTTTAAGTGGGAAACAAAAAAATTACATAACAATGTAGTTCTAAAATATGAACTAACATATCATGTAAAGTACAATTTGGTGTTTCCTGGGACTTGAACCAAATTATTCCATAGAAGTTAAGGATATCCTGTGAGGAAGGTTGGAAGGTGGAGGGGGGCACATCCCTTTCCCCTTTGAGAAGGTTTTGGAAATTTCAATTCACTTAGATGAAATCTGGTGAAACATTTAGCATCATTAAAAGTCATTTTTTTTTTATTCCATTACAAAATAACTCTTTTAGATTTCAATTGGAGGAAACAGGCACCTGAAGTTTTGCTAATGACTGTTGTATCTATATACTCACTCTTTATTCTTCCTCAAGCGAACACACACACACCATATAGTAAGTGAGATGACAACAATAAGAAGAATTATAATGAAAATCCATAGAATGATGAGACCAGCACGTCTTTCTTGGGCTGAAAGAAAATTCAAAAGAGAAATAATGAAAGTTTTTGAAATCAACAAAAGAAAAATATTCAGTAAAGGGACACACATTATTTAAAATATTTAATGGTTCCTTCAATAATCTAAAACCTTGCACAATTTAAAGTCTTATACCTCGACTAAAACTTACACCCATACACAGAAATATGTTGTTTGGAAAAATAAACACATCCCAACAGTTCAATAATAGCTTGAAGGAAACTTCACAATCACAGTAAGCTTGATTTTTATTATGTATCTGTGTCACTTTCAGGATACCATGCATTTAATATTTTAGCCAACTCCAACTTATTCAGCAAAAAAATTACTAGTTCTGTAACAATAAATTTTTCAACAAATTGCAAAATTCAGTCACTTTTAAGGATCTTCTTCAACCACAAAATTTCAGTCTTAATTCAAATATTACTACCTTCATCAAACCTCATTTAACCAAGAAGATCTCCTTATCATGACACAGAGAGATTTTTCACCTGACCTAAATATGAAACATTAATTCCTATCCTTGAGGTTCTATTGTAATTAACATGAAACAAATGTGAATGCCTCATAATAATTAGCAAATTGCAAGTTTAAATTGAAAGCAAGGTGAATTGTGAGTATATATCCACAGCTAAGCAGAGCTTTTTCTTCCTAGTACCTTGCAAAAGAGTAGTGACTTTGCAAAAAAAGAAATGGAAGAATTGTAGAGGGAGCGCTGACATAAAAGCAAAAAGAAATTGAAGACTTACACAATGAGCTCTTATTGCACTTTGCTGGGACATGATTTAGGTGCTTAAAGAACATTCCTTGAGAGACTTTTAAATGAATGAATAGCTATTAACAGTGAATGTTTTTCAATGAAGTTAGTACAACTATTGTACATTGTGCTTACAAAATGTTTTTAAGTCTGAAATGCAACAGGTCAACAATGAGAATATAACACAGTGCTCTGCAACTTTTAAAATGGATGAACTTAACTGTTGTAAGTTAAAAGTTTGATAAATTACACCAGAAATATTGTATATTGTGATCCATTATAAATAGTCTCACTGATAAGAACAGTAGGTATCATTTGAATATGTAGGACTTTATTTGACTTGTTCATGTGGATCATACTAGATATGCAACCACAGCTGGTTTAACATGATAGCATCCACAGTTTTTATTCCAGTTCTTATTTGGTAGGGGAGGGGAGAAAATGTGGTCAGCTCCATCTCAATCCATCCAACCTCATTCTGATAATAAAACATCTTCTTTATTCCCATTGAAGTATGTTCCATGTATCTGAACATAAATACTGCAACTGACAATAAAAGGGGTTCACACTTATACCATATTGGGGGTATTGAGTTCAACTGCAAGGGGTGCAATTTGACAATTTTTTTTTATGAATGTTACTTTAAACTTTTCAGTATAACCTCTTGTTTAATCAACCTCATTATTATAACAAAACGCAATGGTTCTCAGCACTAACAACAAAATTCCCAGATTTGCCCCATGTTTTATGGCAAAATAATTCAAACTATCTCCATTTTTGAATTCTCATTACTGTACATTGTAATGTTACCAAATTCTCTGAATTCAAGCCTATTTTTGGTGAAGTTCAAATGCCTACTGTTCCCACAATGAAAGAAAAAGAAGCTCATTTTTCAGGTTTTGACTCATTTTCATGATTCTATAAACCCTTCTTGTTAATTACTTTTGATTTTACACAGTTAATGATCCATGTTTCATGTGTGCCAATGAATGTGTTAGAATATCCACATGAATAAGGCATGTGAGTGATAAATGATATGTAATGTTTGCATACACAGTAGACATTAATATGAAAAATAAAAGGCCTCAAAGATTCTGTCTGCAAGAAAGGCATACGCAAATTCTTTTTTGGTTTAGTAATTGTTAGTATGGCGAAAACCTTTTTTGATTTGTAAGTCACTTTTGTACACAGAGTTAAGACATATTTCATGCAATAAATTTGGCAAAATATATATAAAACAAAAGTGAGTGGCCAATTAAACAAACTTACGCTCCTCTGGGACTGTGGAGAAGTTGATGAGGAAAAAATTTTCCGAAGATGTGGAGAAAGATCCAAAAAATGGTTTTTGGTTTGCTTGGTTTATTTTTTAATTTTACAGTTAAATTGAATTTGTTTCAAGGAAATATTGTCATACACCTCATGATCTGGGTCAATAAGAGTTTAACTTTGTTGATAACAAACGGAACTGATTTTACACAGATTTAAACTTTGACTCTATAACACACAAGTATGAGCATAATTGTACACAGATTTAAACTTTGACTCTATAACACACAAGTATGAGCATAGCAACAAAAACTTGGGTTGATGGCAAAATGATTCAGGATGAACTCCATGTAAAGTTATGCATGAAAATGCCAAAAAAATGCATGTATCCCATGGTAGGTATACCAGGTACGATGGTAAGTGCCAAGTATACCAAGTGTAATGGCAAGAATACTAAGTACAATTGCAGGTATTGCCAGTATCCCGCACAGTGTCACTCACACCACATACAAGAGATCAGGCAAATATATTTATCACCATGAGTATTGTTAAATGTAAATTTAGCATGATGGCAATTGCAAGTATGGCAGCCAATGTTACACGAATCATTGTGAGTATCACAAAACAATGAACAATAACTATATGACCACTGTCTGAAGTATCATGCAAGTATCCCACCCAGGTATCACAAACATCACAACCCAGTGGCATAGCTAAGGGGGAGTGGGGGCAAGGGGGGTAAGTTGTCCCGGGCGCCACCTCTAGAAGGGTGCCAAATCGAGATTACTTAAAGAAATGCTGGACCTACCATTTGCATTGATATAGCAATTTCAAATTTTAATAAAATAATTTAGTAATATTGACACAATTAAATGTTAATCTAAACTAGAGATGGGGCAAATGAACGCATAAATCGGCAACAATCCAGCATGTTTTGCGAGAATTCTTGCTGGTTAACCATACACCCTACAGAATTCCTGCGTATTTTATTAGAAAGCCAGAGAATTTCTACACAGAAAACCACAAGGCTAATTCTGACATAGTGCCACCAGTTTTTGTAATTCAGCAAATATTAGGAGAACTTCTGACAGACTACATGCAAGTTATCAAATTACAAATAATATTTACCACAGATTTCACATAAATTCCGTAAATAACTGCAGATTTGGTACATCTCAACAATTCTTTAAATGATTACTCAAGAATTTGCTGATCAGAAAGTGGTGTGAGCTATTTCAGGCCAATTTTTTTCCTCAGTTCGTTAGGGTCAGACTTTAACATTTGTTATTTTTAAGATCTCGAGTGGTTTAAGTATTCATAAGATACCCACCGAAGATGGGGGTGGGGTACCAATTTTGTTTCTTGCCCGGGCGCCACAAACCCTAGCTACACCCCTGTCACAACCTCCATCATAAAGTCAGGCAACTAAATGGAATGGCATCAAGTATTGCAAGTATTACAATCATCATAAAAGAGTAGGCCCCACAAGTCATGCAGGATAAATATTAAAGGAAGAGAATCCTATGATGGCTATTACAGAAAGTGTTACACTGTGTATTCCAAAACAAAACCCTCTGTATGGGAGTCTAGGAGCCCTGATACTTGAATATTTACACATGACTATGAATACTACACTGACAACCACAAACACCAGGTCTAGTTGCAGGGTAGGTGGGAGTACATGTGTAAATAGGAGGTAACAGGCGGGTGATGCAGATTCACAAATATAAAGACCTGTACCATGTCACATGCATCATGAGATATCACATGTGCCGTGCAAGGGAAGTATCTCAAGTAACACAGCAAGTCTTACAAGTATCATACACACTATCTCAGCATCATGAGATATCCTGCATCATAGAAGGTAAGCACTTTAACAAGTATCATGGCATGAGTTGCAAGTATGATACTCTGTATCACAAGCATCATGACAAGTGCTAAAATCAGTAACACACAACATTAGATATCAGATGTTGTTATGCAAGTGCCATGACAAGTATCTCAAGTATCATGACAAGAGTTACACATACTATATTCAGTATCACAAACATCATGAAGAGTATCATGATACGTGTTGCAAGTTTCATACTCAGTTACACACAACATAAAATATCAGATGTTGTTATGCAAGTGCCATGACAAGTATCTCAAGTATCATGACAAGAGTTACAAGTACTATATTCAGTATCACAAACATCATGAAGAGTATCATGATATGTGTTACAAGTTTCATACTCAGTTACACACAACATAAGATATCAGATGTTGTTATGCAAGTGCCATGACAAGTATCTCAAGTACCATGGCAGGAGTTGCGAGTATTGTACTCAGTATCACAAATATCACAATAGTACCATGAAAACCTTTAAAAGGGAAAAACTGACTTCTAATAAAAAATCCCAAGAAGAGAATTTATTTTAAATCTTACCTTCCAAGGGTTCTGATCCCCAACTAGAGCTTGAGCCCTAAAAAGAAAAATTATTTCAAAAATTTAGAATCATCAAAGTAACCACATTTAGAATTGCTTCTAGAAAAATTTGCAAACATCACATTTATACACTCTATTGACAAATTTCAGAAGAAAATTTGCAAACTTCCTCTATATTCAAATACTTTGAGACAATTTTCAAAAACATATTACAAGACCTTAAAAATTCAGAGACTATTAGAAACAAACAATGTGCTGTCAGAAGTGCTGTATGTATGCTACATTTATTTCTAATTAAATCATCACACCTTGCAAAATAACAACTGGAAAAATTTCAAGGTGGAAGTGTGTATGACTTGCAAAACCTTTAAACATGGTTAATTCACAAGCAAAGCTGGTGTACATATGTATTGCATCATAGCTAAATAAAGGACATCTTACCATATCAGTTCGAGTTACTATGGATACGTATACTTTGTACTCTTTTTCTGGGTCCAGAGGTTTATTGTTATAACTTCCATACATTTCACCATCCCCTATATAGAAAATCTGCTCTTCGTCTCCCTTGGGCACTTCTCCAGTGATGTACGAGCAATCTGTTCCGTTGTCTCCTGCGAAAAACACTGGCTGGTAAGAAACATCTGCACAATGAACTCCTATTTGGTACCCTCTGTAAGGGAGAGAAAAAGAAATGAGAATAACAACAAATGGGGAACACTTAAGTTTTAATGGAAAACAGTCGTAGTATTATGTGGAATATTGATGAAATTATGTAGTGTTACATGATACTTTTGAAATTTCGGTAGTTTTTGTGTTACACTCCGGTAATCATTTGTAACATTACCTGGTGCACAGTAATGTTACATGGTATACTAATAAATTTTTGTAGCATTGTTTGGTATACTAGGTAATCACTTGTAACATTACCTGGTGTATGGTAATATTATATGGTACATTCATTATAGTGTGGAGCATTGTGAAGTACACTAGGGTAATCATTAGTAAACAAAACCTGATATTTGGACAAGATCCACAACACTGTGTGATGTACTGGTAAAAATTTTGTCTGCATGGAGGTCTAAGTTGTCCCATGGACAGCTCATTTACGCCTGTCAATTAAAATATGAGCAGACTTGAAAGTTGTGTTTTCAAGTTGCTACAGAAACCCCAAACCAGGTGCATAGAGGAGATTACAAGAGTAAGTGGGAGGTTAAGATAGGGGTCATGTAGATGATTCAAAGCACTCAAAACCTTTCCACTCCCCTTGATAAACTTGTGAGGGAGGCAAGTAAGAGGGAAGAAGATGTCAAATAACTTGACTCTCATTCTGACTGCTTTCTTACAAGAGTGACTTCTTGAATTAATATTTATTATCCCTCAATAAAAAGTAAACATTCACTCAAAAGATTAAACATTAACAGTTCAGGTCTCAACAACAAGAAACTTAAGGGCTTAAATTTTAAGAGGTCACAGAGGGGTGGGTTGGTGATTGTTAAAACCAACAGTGAATCAAGAGCAAGTAAATTACTCTTTTCCCAAAGATCCTATGTCCCAAAGTCTGATATGTACAGACAGAACATCCGTCACCAATGTCCTATGCAGAGAGGGTCACAACCATACTGTGCTTACCAATATGGCTGCTGCTTTGTCTGTTGCATTAAAAAGATTGGACTAGGATAAAAAGTTCAGTATAGATACATTTTGTGAGAAACTTGTTTCAAAAGAATGCAAGTTATCCAATAAAGAGAATGTTGTGATATTTTCTTTCAACAGACTGAACAAAATAAAAATGTAATAGAAAACTCATTTTCAAATTACCCAAACAACCCCAGCAGCCATCTTGGAAAGCCAAAATTTGTTAAAACTGTTACCACCATATTGGCCACACAATCTTATGTCCATATGTGTAAGAAGTCCATGGTTGCATTAGTAACACAATATCTCAAGATCTACACATATCATTAACACGAATGTCATTCCAATTTGATAATGAAGCATTCACTACAGTATGCTACTTTTTATAAGATACTTACGTGGCATATTCATAATCCAGTGGAGGTAATTTAACAGCTAATCTACCATCTTCTGTGACAACAGCATATTCCAAAAACACTCCCTCAGGAGCGGGGATATCTGAAAAGAAAACCAAATGTACCATGAGTATCAAATCAGAACAACTGGGTCCTAGTGAGGGGTATATCTAGACCAACTCAGGGTTCCAGGCAAATGAAACAATTCTGTCAGAGCAAGTACTTGAGGTGTGTTACGTGAAGTACCATTATTTCCATTCTAAGTTCCACCATCCTGCCACTTGCACACAGTGTCTTTTAATACCCAACCCCCCCCCCCAATTAGTTTCCACACCCAAACTCTTTTCCACAAGAGTTTTCAAATTTGAAAATGGATGGCTTTCAGTAGTAGATAGTCAGTTGTAAATAGTGATCTACTTCTATTTTTCTTTTATTTGGAAAATTTTGTTTTGTACCTATATGGGAATACAGTAAAATTATGACCTTTGACCTCATATGATGGGTACAGTGTGGTATTAGAAACCAAACTCACCTTCTGGCACCAGAGTAAATTGTCTAATGGTACTAGGTTCACCATCTTCCCTTTTAGTGGATGCTGTAACTGTAATTTCATACTCTGTAGCTGGTTCTAATTCAAACAGGGTGAAACCCATCTCTGTTGGAGCTAGGACCTCAGTAACTTTTCTTTCTGAGTCATCTGTCATAGCGTATGGTCTATCACTCACTGAATAGACAACCTGTGTTGTAAGTGTAAATGGTGATGTGAAGACACAAAAAAACTGATATATTGTGCAATACTGCCACCACATGATGGTAAACAAAGAATATTTGGCAAAATAGAGAGGACCACAAACGATGTCTTTCTTTTCCTTGAGGTGAGATCTACAGAACATAAAATGTAGACCTAAATATAAATTTTACCAATAGCTAAATCAACCTCTCACCTGTGTGGAGTCCCAGTTTATAGGATCTTAGCATTTTAATTTTAACAAGTAACTTTTCTGATGCCTTCAGAACAAATCAATTTTTCTCTCTGGGTACGGATGTATCCACTGTTACTGTTCTGCAGTTCCTCCTCACAACTTTTCAAAAATGTTTCTTTTGATTTAATACATTTCCAAACTATGGATTTCAACACTTTTTTTGTACCATGAGTCATTGTATTAGGAAGACAACAAATTGAGCATAAAAGGAAACTGCCTTGTACTTTTTCATACATGTATTTCCATAAATAGGCTCTTTTTCCATACTCAATAATAATTCTCAACTTTTATTTCCCCTTATGGACATGTAGCTTGGTATTATCTTGGTGTTAACTCCAGGTATTGGATAAAACCATTTATCTACTCCATTTTACTCAGGGCTGTATTGCCTCAATGTGGTTGTTTGCAAACCAAATTTCATTTCTTTTTGGCATTTTAAACCAAAACAATTGTGTATAAATGAATATGGTTAAACAATTGTGGACTGGTGCATTAAGAAGAGGATGATGCACACTCTCAGTGATTTCTATTATCACTGGATCCACTGCAGTTGCACCACTTGCACCTACACCCCCTCCTTCCCCAATCCTGCATTATTCTTAACTTAAAAGGGAAATAATGGGTTTGTTTTGCAAGGAAAATTTATCCTTTTAAAACTAATATTTATTGACACAGGGTGATAGATTATCAAAAAATAAGGCAGTATGGTAGCCTTCTTTTCAAGAATAAAGTTTCCCACAGATAGAAATTCAGTTGTTTGATGCTCAAGAATAATAATTTGTTCACCCAAACTTTCAACATTTCAAATGATGCAACCTCCATAGCTCTTCTTGTGCATAATATTTTGAAGAGGGGGGATTAAGACTGAATTGTTGAATAGTGTCTGAGCCATTTTCTTTGTACTCTTTGTTAGAGCATTTTAAACACAATATTTCCCTTTAATAAAGTACAGTCCATGTTGTTTAACACCTTCAGTTCTTTTTTTTTTTCTTCTTGAGGACAATTTTATTTTAAGATACCTTCCAATAAAACAACCATTTCATACACAATTGAACACAAGCTAAACTTACTGTGTATTTTGACACAATTCCTTTAGGATCAAGTGGTGCTTCCCATTGGATAGTAAGGGAGTCTTCTGTTACTTCTATTGCCATTAAATTGACCACTGGACTTGGGGCTGCAAAAAGGATAAATTGAAAATAAACAAATTATGGCACTGACATAAAAGCTAAGAATAACTTACTCTCAAAAATAATCATAAGATCTGAGATAATGAGGGTATAATATATAAATTTAAATATCAGGTGTCACAAACTTTGATCATTCATGGCAGCCTCTTTTCACTTCCAAATAGACATCAATTTGCATTATAAAAAATATGATTAGAAAGCCAACATAACATACTTTACTGAAACTGGGAGGATGGAATAGGCATACAAATTTACACAAATTTATCCAAAACCTTCCCAAAAAGAGTGAAAAAAGAGAGAAAAAAGTACTATGTAGACCATTCTTTTGGAAATTATATGAGGGCGAGTTGGTTAGCTTTCAGCAGAAAGTGGCATAGCGCCACCACGAAGTTTTCACCGTCAGTGATCGTTCTGTGATAGATAAACTATTGTATCGTAGTTATCAGAGAGGTTAAGTAGGGGTGTAATAGGTTTGGTGGTGTCACAGTATACAAATATGTGTCATAAGGGCTACATAGATGGTCTATGGCTAATATCTACTATGGATAGTTGTGACTTAACTCAAGTCATTCAGTATATAACATATTGCTGGACATGAAAACCTACTCAGTGACATGCAAACTTCGTGGAAAGAAACTTGGGACTATTTGGAACAAAAGGCAGGATCAGTGAAAAGTAACCACATATATGAAAATATTTCTTTGTCACATGTTGTCTAAATTGTTGCAGATTCAATGAAATAAACAAACAGAAGCTCAGCAGACATTTGCAAGGTCTTCTCAAGTTCTCTCAAAAGTAGGATTCATTTCTTCCTTTACTTTACTCCTTCCCCTTTCCCCCTTTTCTTTTCTTTTTTTTATTTATTTCAAATTTTTAGTCTACTGATACATGCAAATACATCCTTAATCAAATAAATTGACAGAACTGAGATTTGCAAATAAAAATAAGGTTTACATACTGACCCTAACACAGATATTTTACCACAAAAGTATGAAAAATTAATGATTAAAACTGTCTTAACCAATGTTCTTAATCAATGTTTCTTGTTTCTTTACAATTTGGTAAAGGCATCAAAACTAACATTTCTGGAATGAAATTGCATTGGAAAATACTCCAGACCTAAAATTAAAAGTTCCATTTACACTTCCTTATGCAATTTTTATATGAGGACACATTGCTTTATAACATGTTGTCATGCACACTACATACCAGCAAATATGTGACAGATAAAGACAAAGCTCCATGGTAGACAGTTAACTACCTCCATTGGGCTTAATTTTATCATATGTGGGAAAAGCAATGTTAGCACTTTGTCTAGCATAGGGGGAATAACACAACATTTTGAAGGAAATGTTGAATACTTGTTTTGCTATTGGTTAAAGATAAAGTGCAGTGGTGGGGTAACAAAGGTGGAGGTGACTGGAAGTGGGGTGAGGATTAGGTGGATGTGGTGAAGTCCAGAAAGACAAATCTTTAAGAGAAAGAATTGTTTTCCTGCCATTTTCATGAAGTATGATGGTCTACAGTAAATGAAACCTCATCACAATTTGTACCAATCATTTTTTTTTTTTTTTAGGGGGGGGGTGTGGGTGTGTGTGGGGTGTGAGGGTGGGGGGCAGGACATTCTAACTAAACAAGATACAAAAGCAAACCTTGACTGACAGAATACTTTGTGGGTAAACTTAGGGATTATAACTTGCACTCGAACAGCTTTAACATTTGTTTCACTATGCCAAAAGTTGTTAATCCAAATGAAACAGCAAGCATAGAATTGCATTTAAGCTAATTTCATATCACATCCAACAGGACATGTCTCCAGCCATTACTTACAATACTGACAACAGAAATCCCCTAAGTGCAGGAAATTAAAACTATTAGCCTTGAAACAAAAGAGAATGAGGAGAGTCCTAAGCTGAGTTCTACTACTAATTACTGTCGGTATATGGCTTTGATTTCTCAATAAGCTTGTCAGCCTTTGAGGTTGGCAGTGTTGTGCATGGCATGTTGACACTGAGTCATTCTGAGCAGAAAAAAGATCCTTCAGTGATGGCTAACAATGTTCCCTGCATGCTATCATCTTTAATGACATTTTCAAAATTTTGTAACAAGTCTAAAACTTACTGTCAACTTCATGAATTTTCAAGAAAACTATGCTACAAGAGGTCTTTTGAACATTTTATGGGAGATGAGTTTTAAAATATATCATTGTACAATCTACTTGAGCTAACATTAGATAATTTAAACATCATTTTTATACTTCACAGACAAACATATGCTGAGGATATGCTCTAATTTCACCAACACGTCACAATTCATTTGCCTATGATCAAAGCACCATTACATGAGTTCAATACAGTGAGCCTGAAAGCGTGTGTCCAAAGCGAGTCCAACAATCAATGGATTATACTATTGCCAAAAAGTGGCAGCAATAGAGGTATATGGTCTTTTGCAATAAATGGTGGTAACAATTTCATTTATTTCATATTTTTATCAAAATTACTTGATTTTCTGTGATGGATTTAAAAATCCCCTAACAATTGTTCCCAACCATAGGCATACAGGGGTAATTTTCTATGGGGGGGCAAGAGCATTTTTTTGCCCGTATAATGTCACCATTCATCATGTTTTGCCTGAAAAGACCAACTGCTTTTGCCTGAATTGGGAGGGCTATTGCCCGCCTCGTACCTCGTACCTATTATGTTCCCAATTCAACTTCACTGCAGACAACCATGTCTCCTCTTGACTGTTTGGAAATGATATAAAATATAAAAGCAGAACAGCATCTCTTTTAGGTCAATCAAATTTACTTGCTGTAAGTAATTTTACCTGCTCTTAAGTTGTAACCCATTTTTTCCTTGCTGGCATTAAGGGCATCTAACTAATGTTTTCCTTTCTTCTTGATTTAAGACATGGCTGCTCAGGCTTAAATAAAATCAAAACATGCTTACCTCCTTCCCAG
The DNA here is from genome assembly GCA_037179385.1 of Holothuria scabra. Taxonomy (NCBI): domain Eukaryota; kingdom Metazoa; phylum Echinodermata; class Holothuroidea; order Aspidochirotida; family Holothuriidae; genus Holothuria; species Holothuria scabra. The sequence continues at coordinate 7,521,677 of CM074184.1, forward strand.
ATCTCTTCAGTGACATTGTTTGACCAAGGTCCTTGACCAGCTTCGTTGGTTGCACGTACCTGCTCAAAGATGGGAAAATAGAACATTAGATTTCAGCCTGGCACTTTAGTTGATGTGTCAAACAAAGAATAAAAACACCCAAACAATTAGTCTGAATCACAGGCAAAGATCCTGGGAATGGGAGGAGTCAGGATGTCTGACTCCCACTTTTTGGAACTGCTACCCAATGACTCACCTTTCTACACATAAATAAAATCTCAGGGCCCCATTATACCCACAAAATTTCTGCACACACAGAGTTTCTATACCAGTGTGTGCTACTGGTCTAAATCAAGTTTGCAAAGACCCATTGAGTAATTTTAAATTCCCCAAAACTCCCTGGTTTGGGAGTCTGTGAGGGACGATACCTACCTCCTATCACCCTATGTATACCATTTATACCTATACTTACCGTCTGGCAACCTTTGACACCGTGGATATCCTACCAGCAGAGGGCGCATAGCACCCTATGGCTCCATACTGCATTTTGCCGACACCAAGGGTTTGGCATCAGCAACCCCAAGAGGGAGAAGTGCTCTACCTGCAGGAGAGAAGACATCTATAAGACAAACAAGACAGCCTAAGGCCTACGCAAGAGAGTTAGTCTTACCTCAACAGAGCGTAATCCTGGTCTCGGCCGGCGGACGGTGACTGCATGTACTGGTCAGAGTCCGTCCCTACATACGTGACAAGTGATGCAAATGGGTTAGAAGGCCGAGGAGATTGGAGGGGCCGGCAGTACATAGTGGTCCTCTGATGGTAGGTAGAGCAGGATGGTGACTGGAAGGCGGACAACGGGAGGGATGGTGATAGGAGGTAGGTATCGTCCCTCACAGACTCCCAAACCAGGGAGTTTTGGGGAGTCTATTTCGCTCCTCACCTACCTCCTATCACCCTATGTATTGACTAGCACCGCTGAGAACGAGGGGGGGCCGGACGCCGCACGTCACCGACCCCAAGGCAGCCCTGGCGAAATGTCCATCCCTCAGAGAGACGTTGGTGAGGTAACACGATACAAAGGTAGAGGTTGTCTTCCAGGCAGCTGCCTTCATGATGTCATCCAGGCGGACCCCACGAAACCAGGCCGTCGAGGAGGCTTGGGCACGAAGGTGGTGGGCGTGCGCTGACTGGCCGTCTGAAACATGAGGGGTGATCAGGTTGACGAGCCACCTAGAAAGCTTGTCTTTAGAAGCCCTGGAATGGAGGGACTTCGGCAGGAGGAAGAGGGCGTCTGTTTTCCTAACTGGCTTGGTCCGTTCCAGGCATCATTTAAGAGACCTCACCGGGCAGACCTTTCTGTCTTCCAAAATGGAGGAGGAGGATGCTATGACAGGGAGGAACATCTCAGCCGGGATGAAGGGCACTGCCTCGTTCTTCGTGAGGAACTGAGGGTCTGGTAACAGGAAGACACCATTATTGCTGAAACGAAGGAGGATCTTATCCACCGACCGGGCGTGAACTTCGCTGCGCATCCTTGCCGAAGCAGCTGCTACCAGGAACAAAGTGTTGTAGGTAAGGAGCTCAAGTTTGTGGATCGGTTCGTACGGGGCTAGAAGCCATTTTGGGAGGACGTCATCGACCGACCAAGCCGGAACTAGGGTTTACAAGGAGGTCTGCAATGGAACTTTCCCTTGAGCAAACGAGTGATCGCTGCATTGGTACTCATACTGGAGCAGTCATGGAACCCTGAATGTATGGAAGCAATAGCTGACCGGTAATTGCGGATAGTATTAAATTGTAAGAGGGTGAGCAGAAAGTCCGAAATTGTCTCTAACGAAGCCTCCAAGGGATCCACATTTCTCTCCTTTGCCCACTGTCTAAAACGCTGGAGTCCTGAACCGTAAGTGGACCTGGTGGACGGGCGTCTAGCGTCTGCTGCAATCCTTGCAGCTTCCTGTGAAAGGCCCTGATCTTCAAAGTGTCTCACGAAAGATTCCAGGCTGCTAGATGCTAGATGCGTTGGGTGAGTAAGTTGCCCTTGAGTGGAAGCTGGAAAGGTAGATCCACTAGTAACTGAAGGAGAATTGGGAACCAGGTTTGTCTCGACCAAAGAGGGGCCACTAGAAGGACGTCCGCCCGAGATTCTCTGATCTTCAGGATCAGACACCAAGGGGGGAAAGCGTACACGTAAAGACCGTCCCACGACAGTGACAACGCGTCCGTTGCCCATGCTTGCGGGTGATAGAACCTGGTGCAATAACCTGGAAGTTTGTTGTTGTTCAGAGATGCAAAGAGATCCACTGACGGGCAGCCGTACATGTCGAAGAATAGGTTGGCCCAGGCTTGAGAGAGAGACCACTCTGTCTCCCGCAGAGTACCCCTTGACAGCGTATCTGGCATGACGTTCTTGCTCTCTGCCAGGTGGGAAGCCCTGATGGAGATGTTGAAGTTCCGACACATGTGCAGCAGTTCCCAAGTTTTCTTGCAGAGGGGAAGAGATCTGGTTCCCCCTTGGTGATTGATGTACGCCACAGTAGTGGAGTTGTCGCTGAGGATCATGACCACCCGATTCTGAAGGTCATACTTCCACTTGTCGATGGCTAGACAGACCGCTTCCATCTCTAAGATGTTGATGTGAGGGAGGGGACTTCCTTCGGACCATAGACCCTCCGCTGTGGAAGAATGCCAGACTGCTCCCCATCCCAGAAGGGAGGCATTCGTAGTGATGACCGTTGATGGCCGCTGGTCCTGGAAGGGGACACCTGAAGTCAGATTGGAGTGGATGGTCCACCAAAGCAAGTGGGTCTTGATCTCCTGATCCAGAGGGACCCTCTTCTGGAGACTCTCTGTGATGGGAGTAGGGAAGACTTCTCCCTGTTGATTACCCAGCCTAAGAACTCGAGGAGGGAAACCACGTAATCTGCTAAGACCAAGGTCGCTTCTTTGGAGGGACCTAGGAGAAGCCAGTCTTCTAGATATGTACGTTGAGACCCTTTCGTCGGAGGAAAGCAAGAACTACCCTTGTAACTCTGGTGAACACTCTTGGTGCTGTGGAAAGGCCAAACGGAAGAGCTTGGAAAGCGAAGACTCTGTTCTTGTAGCGGAAGGCTAAAAACCTTTGGTGGTCGGTGTGAATCGGAACATGTAAAAACCCGTCTTTGAGGTCCAGAGAGCAGGTCCAATGACCCTGACGAAGGCTGGGAAGTATTGACTTGAGTGTTTCCATCCTGAATCTCTTGGGTCTCACGAAGAGTTTGTTGAGAGGCTTCAGATCCAAAATGGGCCTCCAGGAGTCGGGCTACTTTGGTGTGAGGAAAAAGGACGAGCGGTACAGAGGACCTTGGAGGACCAAGAAGATTGCACGTTTCTGGAGAAGGCCCCGGATCTCTTCCACAAGGGCATGTCTTTGATCCCGGTCTCTGTGCGGGTGGAGGAGCTGAAACTCTATCCTGTACCCGAAAACAGCAGGTTCCTGACCCATGGGTCCGGATCTAGGATCTCCCATCCTTTGCAAAGTCTTGAAGTCTCCCCCTATCGCCGGGAGAGGTGCAGAACTGGGGCCCCTCCTGGAAGTACCTCTAGTTTGGGCCTTAGAAGCTGGTCTCGGGAATCCTGACGTTTGGCGAAACTGGCGTCGACACTGGCCTAGGGGCCTTTGGCGAAACGAAGTGGCCGTGCGAGGCCCGCAGCTCTGAGAATAAGGGAGAGATCTTGAAGAGATGTTCAAACTACCTTGTCGAGAACGCGGAGGAGAGCGTCTGGGCTTTGGCGGTCTGCGCTCCGGGGGGATGCTGAAGTTGGCTTTGTTCAGGTCCTTCCTCCTCTTGACCTCTCCGTCCCACTGCTCCTCAAACTTACCGGCGAACAAGTCCGGACCGGAGCTAGGGAGTTTGACAAATCTACGCTTGATGTCATCTGAGGGAAGGCGGATAGAGTCCAGGACAATCCCTCTTCTCTCACTTGAGGCCGTAACTACTATTTTTGCAAACTGGTCATAGGAAAGCCCGACAACGGGACCCAGAAGATTAATCAAAGCGGCCGTATCCTTCCTCGGAACTTAGGGAGTACAATGTCTAAAGGGCTTCGCCAGGACTTCCGTCAGCAAAAGGAGAGAGGATGCGAACTTAAGCCCCGAGCGGGCAGCCATATCCACACCATCCCAAGGCTTCAGCGACTTCTTTACAGGTAACGCCTTGAAGTTCCCTTTAGAATCGACCGCACGCGCCGCCTTCAAATGGTCAAAGCAAGCTGTGGGTATGGGGAAGAAAAAGTTCTTCCAATGTTCTTCCTCGACATAAAAATTGGAAGCCTGTTTCTTGGGAAAGGCCCTCCAGGGCTTGAGAGAAGCCTGTACATCAAAACGGCCCAGGCATTCGCATCAACCGGCATGGAAACTCTGCTAGAGGAAGCTGGTTTCTTCAGAGAAAGACGAGAGCGTCTAGAAGGATCAGGGGCTGGAATCGGTTCCACCAGGAACCCCAGCTGGTGTCTAACAATGTCTACAGCCTTCTCGAAAGCCTCTCTGGACAAATCTGTGCCCAGGAAAGGGGCCTCATCCTCTGAGGAGTCCTGGTGCTCTGATGAGACTGGGTCTATGTCCTCCAGATCCTGACCTTGAGCTGGAAAACCCATATTAAAGTCGCGTTCTTGATCTGGATCAGAGGCAGACAGAGATGAAGGAGCCTCTGCACGTGAGACCTGACCTTCCCCTATCAGCGAAACCGTCCGGGGAGTGACGAAACTAGGGGCCGAAATCGAAGGACCGGCGAAGGTGGACGCCTGAGAGGGTTGAGACTGTACGATATTCTGGCTATGTGCTGCTAACTGGATCACAGAAAGAGTCAGTGTTGAAACTCACTGGGCGATGGCCTCTGTCGGAAAGGTATTCCTGTGGCATCACTTGAGTCTTCTGCGCCATCTGTGGCCTGAAGACGACGCTTCTTAGGAGAGGCTGGGGAACGATGTCCCTTGCGGCTTCTTCTCGGGGAAGCCTCGACGGAAACGTCCGACTCTATGACAGGAGAAAACTCCTGACGGGAAGGGCGGGGTCCCTGAGGCAAGCCCGCCCACAGGAGACCAGAGCAACTATGGGGCTGAAGGCTGATAACACGGCAGCAACTATGGGCCTGAAGGGCTGACACACCAGGAACCAAAACTGACGGAACCGGCAACTGATGGGCTGAAGCTGATAACACAGCAGCCAAGGAAACTGAGGGGGCTGTGGCAGACACAACAGATGCCCCCTTGGTCAGTTGTAGTAATGACTGAAGTGAGGTAGACTGGAACTGAAAATCCTGAGCCGAAGTTGAAGACGGAGCTGAGGTAGACAGTAAGGAAGAGTCCAGAGGAGGATTTGTTTGTGGCGGAACGGTACCACAACCTCCTGGGGGATTTGTTTGTGGCGGAACGGTACCACATCCCCCTGGTAGCTGATCAGCCTGTGACATTCCACTGACACAACCGGATCTACGGCCCGCAGACCCGGTAGATAAGTTGCGTTGGGTCCCTCACAAATATTGCATGTCCTGTCTCTAGTGCATGGTCTGCAGGCAGGACAGACCTCGTGAAAATCCCAGGCTGCAAATGGTCGATACCTCTGGCACCTGGTACACTTAGATTTGTCTGGACAAGGAAAAAAGGAATAAAAACAACAAAAACAACACTGCCCCTACCCAAAGGGTTGGGGAGGGGTAAAAATAACACATAAACAGGCAGAATTAAAATAAAGCATTTAGATAAATTAGCATGAAAAACATCAATACAAATGAGGCACGATAACAATTAAGCCATACACCTGTAAAGTATAGTAGTAATTCAAATGGCAATACAATAACAAATAAGCTGTATCCCTGTAATACAGAGAATATAAAAAGGTAACACAATAACAATCAAGTTGCATCCCCATAATACAAGCTACCATTCAAGAGGTTAGCAGTAACAAAGAAGTGAGAATGCAAGACGATCAGAACAATAACATTGTAAAGCTACGATCAATACCCAAACAATACATCACAGTAAGAGAGTGCAACAAGGCACAAAACAACGATGTAGGCAAGCTAACAGCAACGATACGTTGTCTACACCGTTTACCCGAAGGCGACGTAACAAAAAGGCGTCGGACGGGTCGAGTGCGAGAAGGCTAAACTAAAAGGTCTACTCGCTCGGGGAAGCTGCGTAAGTGAAAAATGAGCCAACATACACGGCTACCGGGAGGCCGGGAAGCCTGGTTCCGCCGGGAAAACTCCCGCGGAAACAAGAAAACCCCTGGGGTGGGGGGGGTTCCACTCGACTAAGACCCGAGCGCGGGCCTACCGGCCTGACGGACAGGCGGAGGGGAAAAAGGCCGCTAAACAACGGCCCCGGAACCGCAGAACGCCAGCCTACCGTAACTAAGAACGCTAGCCTAACGTGCTAACCACCTAAACTCCCGAAGGAGTAGAATAAGAAAGAGGATACTCATCGTCTTCCTAGGAGGCTTGGCAGGGTTGACCACGATGTAACAAGAACTCGAAAGTAATATCCAATATATTCCAAATAATTTCCAAGTAATAAATCCACAAGGAAAGAATCCAAGTTCAAGAAAGAATAACAAAAGTCGCCAGACATAAAACACACGTCTAAACGCGAGTTAGGCAAAATGGAGTATGAAGCCATAGGGTGCTATGCGCCCTCTGCTGGTAGGATATCCACGGTGTCAAAGGTTGCCAGACGGTAAGTATAGGTATAAATGGTATACATAGGGTGATAGGAGGTAGGTGAGGAGCGAAATAGACACAGAGTGTTTTCCACACTCACTCATACACAAATACTACATATATCAAGACTGTGAATGCCCATAACTTTAACAAGCAGGTTAGCAGTTGACATGACACCCTAAAAAACCAAACCAAACCACAGAAAAAAAAAAACAATATGGAATGGGTTTGAACATTTCCTTGTTTTATCTTTCCTTCAAGTCCTTACTCCTTGAATTGCAAATACCTTAAAAGGCAGCAGACAGTGGATATGTAACTAACACATGCAGAGGTATTAATGACCCACCTAAATTTTGTATTTATATAAACCAAGTGTCAAACATCAAAACCATATACAAAGAGTTGATTAATTTACATATAAATAAAGTGGCTGCAAGTTGTTGTTTAACTTCAAGTGTAGACTTGAAGTGATTTCTAACCAATTCACACAATTAACAGCCTTTGACTGACACTTCTACAAAATCAAGCCATCAATAGGGCAAACTTCCCAGAGCCTTTGCAATATATTGAAATCCACCTAAAATATTACAGACTAATTAAGGAATACTAATGTAACCTGAAAGAGATAAGAAGGCTGAGGGTGATAAGCAGAAGCAGATAAATACAAAATATCAAGGGACCAATATCAAACGCATTAAGGTACCACTGAACAAACAGTTAACAATTTCAACAACCAGATATAGATTTACAGTCAATTTGTATCAGTGGTTAGACTTCACATACAGTTTTTCACCTAAAACTTGTGCCTTAGAAGATATTGTGCTACACGGTTTCCTTTTTTCTGGATGTTATGTACAAAATAATTCCTTTCCCTTTTCATAACTATGACAGAAAACTGAACCAAAGTTGTTGATCTTCCAAAAGTTTGTTACTGCAAGGGACTTTCAATACTATGAATGTTTTGTGCAAGTGTTAAGTACAATATGCATCTGTACTATTATTAATGATTCTTTAAAAATCACTAGAAACCACAAAACTCCCTGGTTAGCAGAAGAGTATGAGGAAGGTCACCTGCATACTTGGGATGGAGGCCTCCCTGTAACTGTGCTATCAGTTTACTGCATTGTTGTAGGTAAGTGGGAATTACTGATAGGGTTCCCACACTGGAAGTAATGAAATTCAAGAAGTTTTCCAGACTTTTTAAAGACTAAAATGGAAATATTAAGCACTGAAAAATAGAAAATTTTGTACAGAGCGGTCACTGTTTTTCAGTGCTTACCCAGCATGAACATATACAAAACATGACAGAAACTACTGCAATTGTTCAATTTTTTCAAACTTCATGATCGCAAGTTTGTTTTTCCAGACCAGATCCCCTACATTCAAGAATTTCCAATACTGTAAAAAAATTTCAGTTTTTCTCATTTTCCCTATGCATGGGAAACCTGATTACAAGTGTAAGTAGGTGGTAAGGCAGGGGAAATATAGATTGACCATACCCCAAAGACATATTCTGTCAACGGCTCCAATTCAGCTATCATGATTTCTGCCTGACCGCCAAATGTGTTCTCAATATCCATCATTTCTGCATTTGATACATCCTCTGAAGCATTCCAGTAGTACAGCTGATATGAAAGAATGTTCCCATTTGGCATATTGGGAGGGCTCCAGACAAGGGTTATTGGAGAAGATGGATTCCCATCTAATGCCAGGTTCACTGGAGCCGACGGCACTAATTTGAGAAAAAAAAACATAGAATTAATAAATTGCATGAATAAAGGAAACATTTAAAGATTTTTAAAATTTAAGATCTAAATGCTTTTATGTGACATTCACTGTGGTATGCTAGAACTAGAGTTTGATAGATCAAATCATGTCGCAATTTCTTTACTAAAGAAAAGTTACGAATGTAGGTTCAATATGAAGATTACCAAAGAAAATATCACTAAATAGGAGTAAATAATTGTCATTTTCAATGCAGATGTGTGAATAAATCTTCCATTCATAACTTTTTTAGTTACGTATCCAATTTAGCCCAACTTGACCCCCAAAACTACCATTAATCCAAACCTTCACAACAGTTCAATGTGTGTAGTTTACTGAGCAATTCATACCTTCTAATCATACCGACATTTGGCAACCAAAAAAAAATTCAGAAATTTGAAAACTTCAGTTCATATTTTACAGCTTGGGTTAGCATAATACTTTACATCTTTACACAGGAACTCGAAAAGAGTGCAGTCACTCTTCTCCCCCCAGCCAGACTGGTTTTCCATGACATTTCCTGCTATGAGGTCAGAGGGTTAGATGCTAACTACACCAGACTATTAAAATATTGCACAATGATGTACCTGCCAGGTAATATTTTCTTGAAATTTTCCAACACAAAAAATAATCTTATTTTCATGCCAAGTCTAAAAAATATGACAAAACCTATTTGCACATTTTCAGGAGGTGGAATCAATTTTCTTTTCTTTAGTTGCATGACCCACAGTAATAAACACCTATTTTTAATAACTGAGGTTTCCACTTCCCCTGTACTCAACACAGTAGACACTTCAGCTTCCTAAGTCTCGCAACTATGAAAAATATCTTAGATAAACTTGGCATCTAGCTCTGGTAGCTCACTAACACTTCATATGGTGATGCTTTCTGCACCTACCCCCTCACTGTCAAAACACCTAACCAGCTGCTACCACAATGAACTATTTTTGTCTTTGTAAAATCATAATTAATTTTAACACCTTTCAGTCACACAAGTGCAAAACAACTTACAACCAAGAGTGGTGGACTCCAAAACCTCCTCACTGAATGGACCATAGCCAGCATTGTTTCCAGCTCTAACTTTGAAGCCATACTCTGTGCTACGAGAGAGACCTGTTAAAGTCACCATCATGTCACTCGTGGAACCATTTATCACATCTCCAGTTGACACATCTCTCAATTCGTACTCATACATCACAATCTGTCCAAGTCTTGTCCCACATGGTAGCTCAGAGTAGGAGAATGAGAGGCGGTCATAATCTACATTAGTAGCTGTTACATCATCAGGCATGCCAGTTGGTACTGTTAACAAATTACAGATAACAATATGAGTAAATAGTACAATCACATACATAACAGGAATCAAGGTAGATGATATTTGACAAATTTGGAAAGGGAGGAATGATGTGTCATGGGGAGGAGGGTGAGAGGTCTATTCAAACCACTACCACTTAGGTCTTTCTCTCTTCTTTCCCCTAAAATTTCATGCCCCCAAGCTGAGATTACAAAGCTCAAATCAGGCCGGTATCATTAGTACATCTCAAGAAAAATGGCTAAATAAAATCGACTTTGTAAGCCCACCTAGTCAATGTGATTCAGTTTAGGGTGAATAGAAAACGTAAGGAACCTAAACAGGGAGCACTGCATCTGTGATATGGTTTCAAGCAGATTCCCCAAAACTCCCTGGTTTGGGAGTCTATGAGCTCCGATACCTACCTCCTATTGACCTATGTATATCGTTATTGCCCGCAATAACCGTCTGGCAAAAACCTAATAACACCGTGGTAACCCCTACCTAATGAGGGCGCGCTATACCCTAGCTACTTCCTTCTACGTTTTGGCCGACCCGTGGGATCTAGCCCCACGGGAAAAAGACAAACACACACACACAAAAGAATTACCCCCTTAAAGAGCTTAAGCTACACAAAAAGAAAAAGGGCCGAAAGGCCCAGTCTCACCTTCGGCGGCCGACCAGGGGTCGGCAAAGTCTTGTACCGACGTCATTGGAGCTGGAGATGGCCGCAGGAGAGACCCGTCGGAGGTCTAGGGGTCGGGAGGCGGGAGGTGAATAGGAGGTAGGTATCGGAGCTCATAGACTCCCAAACCAGGGAGTTTGGGAGTCTATTTCGCTCCTCCCTACCTCCTATTGACCTATGTATCCAGATTAGCACCGAGCGGCAGGCGGGAGGTCCGGACGACGACGGTCTGGGACCCCTAGGACAGCTCTAGCGAAACCCCCTTCTTGAGAGACCACGTTGGTCAGGTAGCAGGCGACGAAGGTAGACGGTGTTTTCCAAGCTGCTGCCCGGAGGATGTCGACCAATGGAACCCCTCTAAACCAGGCTCTCGATGAGGCGTGGGCCCGGAGTTGGTGGGCATGCACGTTGTCCTCCGAGGAGGAGTGGGGCAGGATCAGGTTGACTAACCACCTTGACAAGGTGTCCTTTGAAGCCGGGTTGTAAGGAGATCTGGGAATCAGAAACAGGCTCTTCGACTTCCTAATTGGCTTTGTCCTCTCTAAGTACCATTTCAGGGCCCTGACCGGGCAAACTTTCCTATCCTCGGCCACGGAGGAGGACGAGGCTATGTTTGGAAGGTAGATCTCCGCTGGGGAGAAGGAAACCGTCTCGTTCTTAGTTAGGAAGGATGGATCCGGTAGGAGGAAGACGCCGTCTTGGCTGAAGCGGATAAACCCTTCTTGAGTGGTCAGGGCAAGAAGTTCGCTTCGTCTTCTGGCCGACGCTGCGGCGATGAGAAAGAGGGTCTTGTAGGTCAGTAGTTCCAATGTTGTGTTGTGGAGAGGCTCATAAGGCGGCTTAGATAGTACCGACAGGACGTCGTTTATCGACCATGAAGGAACCAGGCGTTTCCTAGGGGGCCTCTGGTTGAACATGCCCGTTAAGAGGTGAGAGAGGGCCTCGTTGGAACCAATAGTTGAACCGTCCTGGAACCCCTTATGCACGGAAGCGATCGCTGAACGGTAGTTTCTGATAGTGCTCACTTGTTTCCCTTCCTTGAACAGCATGAGGAGAAAATCTGCAACCGCCTCTACAGGAGCTTCCAGGGGATCGAAATCTCAGTGCGACATCCATTCCCTGAACCTGACAAGTCTCGAGTCGTAAGTGGAAAGGGTTGAGGATCGTCGGGAACCCGCTGCGATGACCGCAGCCTCCTGTGAAAGGCCCTTACTAGTGAAACGTCCGATGAGAGTTTCCAGGCTGTCAGCCTGAGGTGCTGGAGGCGCTGGTGCCAGATTTTTCCTCCGGCCTGGGTTAGGAGGCTGCTCCTGAGCGGGAACCTGAAGGGTTGGTCTATCAACATCTCCAGAAGAAGCGGAAACCACGGCTGGTTGGGCCAGCAGGGGGCTACTAGCAAGATTACTGCGTTGGAGTCCCGGAGTTTGAGGAGGACTCATTGTATCAGGCACCACGGGGGGAAGGCATACCCGTAAAGGTTGTCCCACGGAAACGCCAGAGCGTCGGTCCTCAAGCTTCTGGGTGAAAGTACCTCGAACAAAAGGTTTGAAGTTTGGCGTTGGCCTGGGAGGCAAAGAGGTCCACCATCGGTCTGTCGAAGATCTGGAAGCGTGGTTGGCCCATGCTTGAGACAGGGACCACTCCGACTCCTGAAGGGTTCCCCTGGACAGGGCGTCCGCCATCACGTTGTTCTCTCCGGCTAAGTGAGAGGCTCTGAGAGGATGTTGAACCGGCGGCAAGGTGGAAGATCCCATGTCAGCTGGCAGAGAGTGGGTGACTTCGTCCCTCCTTGGCGGTTGATATAACAGACTGATGTCGAGGTTGTCGCAGAGAACCGTAACCTGGTGAGACCTGAGAGAGGGCCCCACTGAGAAAGGGCCAGTAGAACAGCCTTCAGCTCCAGGAGGTTGATGTGAGACTGAGACTCTTCCGGACTCCAGAGATCTGACAGGGTGTGTGATTCCCAAACTGCCCCCATCCCGACAGGGGCGTCCGTCAGGATCGTTGCCTTGGGCCTGGACTCCGTGAATGGTCTCCCTGAAGTGATATTGCGTTGGGCGTCCACCAGGAGAGGTGCTGCCGGACGTCCGTCGAAACCGGAACCTTCTTGGCAGAGAGCTGGTCGAAGGAGAGAAGTGTTTGAGCAGATGAATCTGGATTGGTCTCATGAAGAGGCGGCAATACGGTATGGCGTCGACCATGCTGGCCATGAGGCCCAGCAGACGAAGCCAGAGTCTGGCTGGAGCTTTGTCAGTGAGCTGAGATGACTGGCCATCTCCAGAAGGGAGAGTACTCGTTCTGGCGACGGAGTTGCTAGACCGGATCGGAAGTCTATCACTGCTCCCAGGTAGGTGACTACCTGGCTCGGAACCAAGGAGGATTTCTCTATGTTGATCACCCAGCCGAGACCCTTGAGGGTGTTCATGGTGAAGGACGTGATCTCCTGAGCTTCTTGGGCCGATCGGGCGACGAGGAGCCAGTCGTCTAGATAAGCAAACACTAGGATGCCCCTTCTTCGGAGGAAAGCCAGGACGGTCCTTGTTACCCTTGTGAAAACTCTGGGAGCGGTTGAGAGGCCGAAAGGCAGGGCCCGAAAACAGTAGTCGACACCCTTGTAACGAAATGCCAGGAACTTGTGGTGGGTTGGGTGGATCGGGACATGCAGGTAAGGGTCCTTGAGGTCCAGGGATGTTGCCCAAGATCCCTGTAGGAGTGACGGGAGAATGACGGCAAGAGTCTCCGTCCTGAACCTTCTGGGACGAATGTAGGCTTTGTTCAGAGGCTTGAGATTGATGATAGGGCGCCACGAGTCTGGCTTCTTTGCTGTCAGGAAAAAGCAGGACCGGTAAAGGCTCCGTGCGGGGTCTGTGGCGGCATAAATTGCTTCCTTCTCCAGAAGATCCGAGATTTCCTTTTCTAGAGCAAGTCGCTGATCTCTGGATTTCGGGACAGGTGTTGTTCGAAAGCATCCCCCTTGAGGAGGGGGGCTGGAAAATTCTAGTTTGTATCCTTCGTTCACTACTCGCCGAACCCAAGGGTCCGGTGAGAGAGTCTCCCACATGTGAGCATATCTCAATAGTCTCCCCCCTACCGCCAAGGGAAGTCGGTAGGGTGGAGCCATCCCTAGGGCTTAGCTTGGAACCGTCACAGTCCCGGGAACCAGTACGGAAGGGTTCCCCTTGTCTGGCGGCGGCTAAGTAGAGACGAAGTTGACGGACCAGAGTAGTTCCTTCCGGAAGGCTGGGAACGAGGCTTCCCACGTTGCTGGCGAGCAGCCGAGAAGGGTCGTCGGTCAGGAAAGCTTGAAGATCTGGTAGCTTGACGGGATGAAGCTCTGCCAGGGGATCTTCTGGACCTTGAAGTGGAAGGCTTGGAGAAGGTAAATTCTGCCTTATTGATGTCCTTTCGCCGCTTGATCTCGGTGAGGAGCTGCTCATCGAACTTCCCTCCGAAGAGGTCCGGGCCTGAGAGGGGTAGTTCCATGAATCGGCGTTTGATGTCCGGAGACGGCCACTGAATATTGTCTAGGACAAGTTCCCTTCTCTCCTTGGTGGCTCTCACCGCCACCCTAGAAAACTGGTCGTAAGCAAGTCTGGCCACTGGGCCCAGGATGTTGACCAAAGCGCCGGTGTCTTTCCTGGAGACTTCTTCCGTGCCTGACTGTCTGAAAGACTTGGAGAGAACCTCTGCAATAAGCAAGAGCGAAGAAGTAAACTTCATACCGGTCCGGGCTGCCAGGTCAATGCCCTGGAGGGATGAAAAGGCTTTCTTAGTAGAAGAGGAGCGGAACGACCCATTACGGTCCACTGCACCAGCAGTCTTCAGCTTGTCGAGGCAGGAATCCGGAATCGACGGGGAAGCAAAAAAGGACTTCCAGTCCTCGTCGCTGATATGGAATTCTGAGGTCTGCTTCTTGGGATAAGCACGCCAGACCTTGGCATTAGCAGCGTCAAAGCGGTCAAAGCACTCCGCATCCACAGGCATAGCAGGTCTCTCCGGTGCCGGCGACTTGTTCAAGGAAAGTCTCGACTTCCTGGCAGAAGAGGATTCTTGAGGCGAGGGATCGTCGAAACCTAACTGTCTCCTAAGGACTTCTACGGCCTTCTCGAAAGCTTCCCTGGAAAAGGACGTTCCAGTCAGGGGCGTCGTCCTCGGAGCTATCCAGAACTTCGTCTAAGTGCTCAGTCAACTGCCCCTGGTCGTCCGGGGGAGTGCAGAAAGTCCGACTGGGGATCTTGGGTAGTTGCTTGTAGCTGGGCCTGGTCCGCACCCTGGAGCTGGGTGGGGGCTGGCGTCGGAGCTCCCTGGCTGGCAGGTGGAACCGGAGAAGGTTGAGAAGGAGCCGGAGCCTGGGCTGGTTGGGAAACGGCTGAAATGCGGTTCACGGACTGAGTGAGCAGCGACACCAGTTGGGAAAGGGCCTCGGTTGGGAAGGAGGCCTCCGGATCACGGCGTCTCCTACGGTGCCGGCGTTCCCTTGAGGAAGAGGATGAGGACGAAGAATGGCGTCTCCTCTTCTTCTTTGACTTAGACCTGTGTCCCTGGCGGCCTCTACACGGAAAGCCCTGAAAATCCCTGGATACAACAGAGTGCAAACCCGAGGAAAAGGACAGGTCCATGGCACCGGTAGCGGGGGAACCCTGGGAAGGGTGGTCCTCGGAAAGTGAATCAGAAGAGGCCTGGAACTCCTGGCCGCCCTGGGTTGCCTGGCTGCCACCAGGGTTGCTGGAAGAAGGCACGGCGAGGCCGAGGCCCTGGGTGACTAGAGCCGAGGAATTTCCCGGATCGGTAGGCGAGCATTCCTGGGAGGATGCCGGAACATCAGTGCCTGGGGGTTGTCCTTGGACCCCGGTTTTTCCTTGGCTTTCCCGGTTGGCCTGGTTGGCCTGGTTTGCCTGAAGCTTAGATGCCGGGGTGTCGGTTTCCTTGGTTTTCCTTTGGAGACTCGGCAAGCCTGACCGCGCAGTGCTTGGACCGACCTCACTAGTCCTCGGGGAAGCTGCCGCAGCAGGCCCCTTTGCGGACTTATCCTTGGATTGAGGAATATCCTTCCTTAAAGTCGGATGACTGCCTTCCTTTGCCTTGGAAGCCTCGGCTTCCCTCCTACGAGCGGCTTTCCTTTGTCTAGCCAACTCGTTTTCCTCAACTCGTTGTTCCAAGGAATTCCAATCCCGGAAAGACCAGTTGCGGCACACCTGGCAGGTGGAAACCCGGGAGCATGGTCTGCAGGCTGGACAAAGATCGTGGAAGTCCCAGTCCAGGAACGGGCGGAATTTCTTGCATTTCCTGCATTTGGAGGAATTAGACGCTGTGCAAAAAGATAAGGAAAACAAAAACCCCTTCCGGGGAAAACATACGAACAAAGAGAGACTTACTCGCCGGCCGAGATGGCACAATGCAACAATGACAGCTTTAATCGATAAGGATTACTGATAAGATGAAAGCATGCAACGAGAATGAGGTGAGTTTAGCGAGGCCTAAGCTATGACGTCAAAAGACGATGCAAAACGACAAGGCCTATGCTTACACAACAACAAAAACACATTAGATGCAGCAAGAAAACTTTATATTAAACATGAAAAAGAACACATAAAAAATCCTACCACATGCATACAAACTGTAAAACCTGTAAGGTAACGTAAACAAGCAAAATGGATAGAGATCGATAAACAACGATTCCCAAACATGCATGCAGGGAGACGAGAGGCGGGGAACCGACTGAGACCTAAAAAAGATATATAGGAAGCCGGCCCGCCGACGAAAAACCCCCGAAACCCGTACGACAACCTACACGGACGGGAGGGGAGGAAAGGTCCACCACGGACCGCAATTCCCGGAGCCCGCACCGAGAACAAAATGGTGGCGCGAGACCGCTCCCTGTACAAAGTTACATAGAGGAGAGGATCGCGCAAGGCGAAAATCCTCGATACTTAAGCTAAGAGTAAAAAACCCCAAAAAAACAAGGCCTGAAAGAAAAAGGATACTCATGGTTTCGGTAGAAGGCGTCAAGGAGCAGTCCACGGCGTAGACAAAAAGGATTGGTCAGAATCACGAAGATTGCACGTAAAAAATAGTGGAATTTTACCAGACGATTTTCCCACACGTGTAAACACGAAGAAGGCAAAAACGAAGAAGGAAGTAGCTAGGGTATAGCGCGCCCTCATTAGGTAGGAGTTACCACGGTGTTATTAGGTTTTTGCCAGACGGTTATTGCGGGCAATAACGATATACATAGGTCAATAGGAGGTAGGGAGGAGCGAAATAGACTTAAAAATCTTAGAATGCTTTTAAAAATTTCCTTAATGCTGACATCTTGAATGTATAACATTCAAAGCCAAGGTTGAAAAACTTAGGAAGCTGGAAAGATTTCTTCCCAGGAATTTGAGTTATCTGGATGGAAATTTTAGATGTGGAGCGAAATTTGTAATATTTATACATGAAAATACAGAGAGATTGAGGAAAATTCCTACTCCCATGATATTATCCCCAAAATTCTCTGATTTGGGGATCTATGAGCCCCACCCAATAGTTACCTCCTATTTACCTATGTATTCCATTATTGCCTGCAATAACCATCAATATGAGGTAAACATAAAGAGTTTTGCATGGCATCTGCAATAGTTAAAGGTCACTGACCTCAGCTGATGGCAACCAAGCAGTTAATAAATTACAGTTAACATGTACAAACCCAGGTAGCTGCAACTTGTCTCCCTAAAAAGCCGCTTTTTTTTTCATGCTCTGGCTAAATTAATCAGCAATGTGATAAACTGAAAAGATGACTCTTTCTTCATGTTAGGTCAATAATATTGGGTTATGAAACTAAGCATGCAGAACACTACTGCCACACTACCATACCCCTGTAATACCTTAATTAAAGTAAGATTTACTTTCAACTCATCACTACTAAAAAACAAAGAGAGGCAGTAGCTCCAGTGTGAGCTTCCAAAACAAAAAAAATTAGAAAACTTTCAAACAGAAAAGACAAAATTATCACCCCCAATTCTGTAGTAGAGCACCTATATACAGTATACCTGAAGGGGATTTTGTTTTTTTTGTCAGACTGGTTAGGTAAATGAGACACACTAAAGATAATTCAAACAGCTAATGCATAATGAGAGTGACCTGACCTACAAACCTTTAGGGTCAGGGTATAAATTCCATTAAAAGAACTACCTTCAATGTTCACTGGTCCATAGATTTTTAGGGGCACTGTTAGCAGTCACAATATGCAGAGAATCTACAGTATAAGTTAAGCATTTCCTTCTGAAAGATTTTGGTCACGACTCATTGGATTTATCTTTTCAAAACTGTGTGATTCCATTAAAATTGCATCAAGTACTAAACAACCAGCAAGACTGGGCCAGTGGATATATTTCCACTACATCTGAGTGTAAATGTAAAGAGCACTAGGTAAACCTACACTTAGCCTGCATTGTGTTTGATTTCACCATGAAGTCCTGTATACCAAAAAACATTTCTCCCTGACATTCACTTGCAACAAGCCCAAAACATGCTTGTTGTAAGCTTCCTGCACAGTAGAGGCAGGGTGTGCAACGATCTCAAAATATTTGGAGATGTTTTTAAAGAAATGTCAGGTCAATTCTTTAGAAATGAGTTGCAGAAATGTTTCGGAAATACTTTTGGAATGTTGCTTATGTATACAAGCCTTAAATATAATACTTCAAGTTTGCCTATGATAAATCATTTAATTTATTTCAAGTGTTTGTTTTGCTTTTGTTTCACAAATGTGTCTCTAAAAACAATCCACAAACATCAGAGCTTAGCAGACCTGCTTAAGTCTGCATAAGAATAAAATGTTTGAAAATTTAAACTTTGTTGACAGTCTTTTTATCTATAAAGCCCACAGTCCTAGAAGCTCTTTGCCTCCCTGGGTTAAGTTAGGTAAGCTTAAATAGGGGTAACTCCTCAACCCAAAGTCTTCTGGTTCAGTCTACGGGTGCGCATGGTCTTCTTTTTTTTTTTTTTTTCAGTTGTGGGGTACAGGATTGTTATCCCTGTTCCTTATATGGCAACTTAACAGAATGACTCATAAAGTTATTTCCTTCAAAACACAGCCTTGTATTCACAACAGTCAGGGGCATTAAACTAAAACTACATTTCAATATTATTACCCTTTGAAGATTTATTGGACTCAACTTGTAAAGGATATATTTGAGTTTTCAAGGTTGGCTAACCCTTTATAATTGCACCTTCAAGTGCGTAAGCCTTGCAAGAATGTGTCAGTGGTTAATAGCTAATGCCAGCAATAGAGAAACACTAGATCTGTGCTTAGTATTAAGGCATGGATTGCAAACAAAAACATTTTGTAGAGTTTGTCCACAACAGGCAGTGTTAGACTTGAGTGTAACAGGGGGATCAATTCCACAACACAGGAATGAATCAATTTGATACAGGGATGTCAAGTTTGCCCAAAACAAAATAACAAATGCTTTTCATGATCTCAAGTAAATTAAGGCAATAACATATTGGCAAACTAAAAGAACAAAAAATTGCATTTATGTTACAAACATGTTAACAGTAGAAATTAAAACAAAAATCAGCAGTTGGGGAAATCAGCCCTATTAGAACATAAATACTCCTCTCCATCAAAACACTTGACATCCCTGATAAATATGATCCACTTATGTAGGAGACTGGCATCTCATTCAGACAATACAAGGGTTCTATATCAACTGACATAATGGCAATACAAATTATGACAGCTTTTTTCACAATAAAATCCATGATCACTTTTTATAAAGTAAAACAATCAAACCACAAAATTATTTGACTTTGCAGGGTCAAGTAGACCCAAAGGGTCAGGTCCACTTTACAGCTTTATAATCTCTATATGGGGCAAATCTTTCTAATGGATCAAATCCATGTAGTAGATTAGACCTCCATTTCAAATCTGTCTTTGAAAAATTCCTTGCAAGATGAGCTTCTGGGATCAGATCCCCATTACAGATTTCCCTCTACCTTGAATGGTTAGCACTCCTGTATGAAATCACACTCAAAAGAGATTGAAACCATAGCAGAAGCAGATGAGATACCCCTTGTAAACAGCAAGTCTAACAATGCCATACATAATATACCTCTCAGCTTGGTGGAGTTGGGAAAAAATGCTGTTGTTGAAAAATATTCAAATTAATACTGTCAGATATGAGAACTTATACATGCATGAAATAGTCATACTTACAAAAAAATCATACTTACAAAAAATACAAGATATTGTGCTACACAGTTTCTTTTTTAAAATGGATATTATGAACAAAATAATTCCTTTCCCTTTTCATAACTATGACAGAAAACCAAACCAAAATCGTTGATCTTCCAAAAGTTTGTTACTGCAAGGGACTTTCAATACTATGAATGTTTTGTTCAAGTGTCAAGTACAATATGCATCTGTACTATTATTAATGATTCTTTAAAAATGACTAGAAACCACAAAACTTCCTGGTTAGCAGAAGAGTATGAGTAGGACCACCTGCATACTTGGGATGGAGGCCTCCCTGCAACTGTGCTATCAGTTTACTGCATTGTTGTAGGTAAGTGGGGATTACTGACTAGGTTCCCACACTGGAAGTAGTAAAATTCAAGTGTTTTTCCAGACTTTTTAAAGACTAAAATGGGAATATTAAGAACTGAAAACTGAACATAAAAAAAAAATTCAGAGAAATAAATGACTTGTCAAACAACACCGCAAAGCAATGAGGGAGCAAGTCAATTTTAGTACCCTGAAAAACCCCATTTACAGTCATCACAGAAAACAAACTGGCTCGAGGATCTCTGCTACTTCCTCTCAGGTTAGTTTAGAGATGTTCAGAGTGGAATGAGCCTTTGACACCACACATTAATCCTGCCTCCATGGATTATGCTCAGAGCACACCCCCTAAAGCTGTGTTATACCTTAAGGTATTGCATCTGCTTGTGGGGGCTAACAATCTGATAAAGTCTAGATGTCATTACCTTGATAAAAGGTATTAAAAGCAAGCTTTTACAGAGAACAGTAATATGGGCAATATGTAGCCTATATGATGGGAATATGAGAGAACAAGGGAAAGGGGAAAATCTGTAGATATGAATGAGTTAATTGAAATAATTCAACCGGAGATATCGTTCATCTAGCAACCTATATACTGTACCTTGTTCTCCTGTGGAAACCATTTTAGAGACCATCGAAGAGTTTCCCCCTTCATTTTGGGCTATGACAGTGATCTGGTACGTCGAATAGGGTTCAAGGTTTTCAATTAAAGCAAACGTCTCTGGATACGCTACAGCTGGGAGTGCAGTGGGAGTGGTAGCGTTGACATCTTGGCATTGATCTGTGAGACTCAGAGTGTATTCCACAATGTACCCTTCTGGTTGACAAGGTTCATCTGTGTTTGGTGTCCATGAAACATTCAAAGATGTTGGTGCACCAGCTACAACCATCGAGGACAAATCTTGTACATGGCCAGGAGCTAACAAATCAAAACAAAAGGAAACCAAGATATTATTTCCAACACAAATACAACTATTGCTTTTAATTTATTCTCAGAACATGAGTTGCATGATTTCGCTTGCTCGTAAGGTGAGGAGGACGATAAAGTTATTTTATTCAGGCCTCCATTTTCAGAAAAATTTTATTGGTTTTTCTTAGGGCATCCATTTCACTATTTTTAGTTGTCCCCAAGGACATTCGGTTGCCTGCAACGTTTTCTGCACACAACAAAACAGTGTGTTTTGTAAATACCTATTGTACTATTTTGAAGCTAGAATTCAATTATGTGTGTGTACTCTTGTGTTATCGAACTTTGTTGCATTGTTAATACCTGTGATGTTTGAAAGACAAAAACTCTAATGATACTGAAGTCTGATGAAAAAGTTGAAAGAGTCCATCAGTAAGCAATGGTCCAGAATGCTTTTAAATTCTTATTCTTGCCATGAAAGAAATGGTTGTCTGTTACTTTTACTTTTGGTTGTCCATGTGAAAATCAAGCTCTGTTATTCCTGGCACTTCTTCAATTACAAGTCTTACCTAGAAAGCCAACAGGCTTAGTGATTCCTTGCCATATGATATACCATAGCAAACATGGATGCAAACATGACATGCATGAGATCCCATACAATTATCCTACTTGAGACATCATACTAGTAAGGTCAAAACTTTTTGACCTCATGTGACAAAAAATGACCTTTCGACCCCATTTAAAACAATAGTGATCACCTACCAAACACTTCCATCAGCAATTCAACAGCTAAGTACAGTATGAGCATGGAAGTACTACCCCCATGGTATGAGATCCCTCACAGTTATCCCCCTAAGAATATTATGGTCTACAAGGTTTGACCTTTTGTCAACCCAAACCTTTGATCTCCACAAACAAGAGGAATTTCTTACACAGTTTCAATATGCCAGAAAACTATGTTTTGTCTCATTCCTTGATAAAGGGGTATTTTTAAACCATTTTAATCAAAAGTTTGGATAATGGGGACAGCTCTCCATTCTTAAGTCTCTATGTTCCCATGCCTCTATGTTTCGTAAAGTCTGCATTGAGGTTAGTGTTAAAACAAGCCCTTATCCAAGCACTCTCCTACATGCATTGGATCAAAGAGAATCTGAACAGAGAAGTGTAACCTTGGTTATTAGTGGCAGCAATTTTTGCTTTATGGGGGAAATGCCCCACCCATTGTCTATGGTATCCTTGCAAATTAACAAAAGCTGACATCCCTATTAATTCGTAATTTAAAAGACTTTTAATTTGCCTTTTGCCTACTTATACTGTACGTACAGCATAACACACGGTACAATTATTCCTTGTTTGATACACAGTATACAACATTATGCTTGCTCCTGTTACCTGAACTACTTTTAAAGGGCAGAAGTAGTCACCCCAACTTGAAGCAGTATAGTAGACTGTCCAGTTTCATGATTGGCTCTTGAGGGTCATGTGACAATATTTTTACTCTTCAAATGTGAAATTTACTGGAAGTTACTGCTTGGTTTACCTTTAATATGTTATACTGAAGTAATAAAATATTACGAAAGATTCTTTGAACAGAAATGAGACGCGAATTGTGGTAATAGGCCTAGCTGTTGCTTCAAAATAACTTTTGGGGGACTGCTCTTGACCTTTAAATGACAGCAGCAATGCAAAAAAAAATCTGAACACTTTTGAAAAGTGTCATTAAGGGTAATCTTGAAGCAATGGTTCTATGCATTAAGCTTAATGATACACTTTTTTTTCGGGGGGGGGGGGGGGGGGGTGGGATTGTGACATGGATAAAAATGAAATGTGAGACAAAACTTCCCACTCGGTGATGATATTCGACATAACTATAATCCTTCATACAGGGTTTACTTTTTTGGTGCGGTTATCCAGATATTTGCAGAGATGAGGCAAGTAGTATGCTGACACATTTTATGCTATCAAAAAATTAAAACAGCAAATTCTAGAATGAAACTTAAGTGATAAATAATCACTGTAGAGCATATTGAAACTGTAAAGCAGAAACACCAATCTAGATAGACACCAATGTTTAAAGTTGTGTTCAACAAAAATCCTAATACAAACACACTATTTGTTCAATTCCACCAGCTTCTATGTAAAGGACACTATTTCTGAAGGGTGTCAAGCTACAGTATTTCTAAGATGACTTTCAGTTTAGAAACTTGATCAAGTGTACATGAACTTCTCCATCTCAAAACAATGGCTAGGCAAAGAACTTCTATTTAACATAACATAACATAACAGGTTGAAGGGCAAAGGAGGGCCAAAGCCCCATAAGATGCCCTGAAGTCCAGGCCCTAATCATTTAACTCTTCGAAGATCCAATGCCAGAGTGAGTGTGGATGAACACCGGCGAACTTTGCCTTCTCTTTTCGACTAGAGCTCAGAGGTAACGAGGCAGGCGTGTACTAATAGCTCCCAATCCTGCTCCCGGGACCGCCACTTAACGACCCCATCTGACGGACGTGAGCATATCCCCAGTCTTTAGCCACTTTCCCAAAGGCTGGAGGGGGTGGAGGTTACACTTGCTCTGCACCACTGCTCAACAGCTGAACTGAGCAAGCGGACAACTTCCTGAGTCGGACAACTTCCTGAAACGGACAACCAATACCCAATTTTGTAATTCACCAAGTTTTTAAACTTTTATTTGTGATCAGATGAGACAAGATAATGTGGACAGTTATTTTATGCTTGATTTAGCAGAGGTGTGACTTTCATGGAGGTCTGACGTTTTGACCACAAAAGACTTAATGCCTGCAGGGAATGGTAGGAAATAGGAGTATATACAAACCATGGGCTGTCATGGTTGTTATGTAATGAGATAAAAATAAGCCTTTTTCTGAGGGTTTATAAGAGCCATGCACCACTTATAGTAAAAAGCTTAAGTCAATTGAGCTGTATGTTTGTATGAGGTAATCCTTCAGGACACTGTGGGGATAACTGGCAGTCAACTGTGAAAAATTATGCCAGATAACAGTGACCAATTGGCAAAGAGTGGGTCAGTTACAATTTGATTCACTCTATTAGGCAATGACAGTTCATGTGCGCTCAAGGGTATTTGATACCAAATGATCAGTATAAATTTAGTTAACTGTGGTATATCTAATTAATCAATTCCCATTTCCAATTCATGCATGCTTGCATGCACATTTCCTCATGAGGACAGTAGGCACAAGGTTTGCCAAATATTAGCAATTTTTGCCACTAAATTTAATGTTTTCTTCAGGTTTTCTTTAAGGTTGTTGAAAAAGCAATGTTAGTATGTCAAAAAAGAGATTCTTGTGCATTACACAGAGTACTCTCTGTTCAAAGT
Organism: Holothuria scabra; assembly: GCA_037179385.1. Taxonomy (NCBI): domain Eukaryota; kingdom Metazoa; phylum Echinodermata; class Holothuroidea; order Aspidochirotida; family Holothuriidae; genus Holothuria; species Holothuria scabra. The sequence goes on from CM074184.1 coordinate 7,545,897, forward strand.
CTACACTTATGAAGTTCCACATCGACATCTACTTAGTGTGCAGAGAAGCATCTTCTAATATTTTTAGACTATGTCCCCAAATGACCGTCATACAGACTGTTTAAACTCACATGTTCCACACTCTGCTAGGAACTTTCATTAACAGAGGAAAATCAGTTTCATGAAAATCTATTTACTTGTGGCTGCAAAATCAGCATACCCATGAGCACTGAAGCATGTATGTCAGCCTGATGAACAGATTTGGCCTTCTAAGATTTTTATATTTTGCTCTGCCCACTTGTTCATGTATTAATACTTGGAATTTAAGTTAATAAACTGTTCCAAAAATATTATATACCTATGCCTATTACATTACCCATGCCAAATTATTCTTACCGTTTCACCCTAACCGCTCATGGATATTAACTTCCACAGTTATGTATTCTTTTGAGATGTAGTGTTTCCAAGGTTTAGATTTTTTGAACTCTGATGACCCCAAATGACCTTTGACCCCCAATAACAACAATAGGGGTCATCTACTCAATATGGACGATCCACTTGGTAAGTATGAGATTCCTGGCAGTTACCTTTCTTGACATATAGTGTTTACAAGTTTTTGAGCTTTTCATCTCTAGTGACCCCAAATGACCTTTGACCTCCACCAAAAACAATAGTGATCATCTACTTAATATGGGCAATCCACATGCTATGTATGAGATCCCTCATGGTTACCCTTCTTGAGATACAGTGTTTACAAGGTTTTGACCTTTTTACCTCTGGTGGCCCCAAATGACCTTTGACCTCCATCAAAAACAATAGGGACCATCTACTCAATATAAGTAATCTGCATGGTAAGTATGAGATCACTCACATTTTTCCTTCTGGAGATAACGTGTCTACAAGCAATTTCCAAAGTATTTACTATTTGACCTCTGGTGACCCCAAATGACCTTTGACCTCTACCAAAATCAATAGGGACCATCTAATCAATGTGGACAATCTACATGCCAAGTATGAGATCCCTGGGGGTTACCCTTCTTGAGATATCGTGTTTACAAGCAGGCGTCACACACACACACATACAACATCACCATTGCATAGATTCCTTGCCTGCCTTCAGCAAGGAATCAAAAACTGAGTCTACTGCTTATCTTTCATCTTTTCAATCCTTTCTGAAATCCCTTCTGCATCAATAATTCAATTTTCATGACTTTGCATTTTACAAAAAACAACAGAGCACAATTTCTGTTTATACATTTATGAAAACACTTTCTGTTTGTTCACTTTTTTCATGACTTGTCCAGGTGTTTCATAAATTAAGCCACTCTTATGTTACTTATACATTTAAAACACAAACAAATAACAGCCGGCACATGTCTTGCTGAATGCCTTGCTATTTTTCACATCTGCAACTAAAAAATTAAGCATGATGGTATTGAAATTTAAATACATCCCATTCCCCATTGTTGCATTGCTGAATGGACTGTCTGGAAAACGGTTGCACAGTAAAATGTTACTATGACAATGGGCCAGGTTGTGTCATGATAGCACAGCGTGACTGCAAATTCAGTTAAATTCCAAATTAAGACTATTATCAAGGTCATACACACATTTGCTGTCCTTTCAATTCTTTCCATGTAATTCTCCAAAATGAAGCAAAGACTCTCTCAGACAACAAAGGAATGATTCAAGTCCCTTGTTAAACTCGTTAGAATCATAAGTACATATGACAGCAGTAGTAGCCATGCATATTTTGAAGGAACTATACATATCACAAGCACGTTGTCAATTATCAAGAAACACAACCAGACAATGGAAACACTGGTTCCATTTGCTTCAATGTAAAAGATAACACTTCTAAATGAAAATGAAATACATGTAGGATGATAAAAGCAAAAGCTTTAACAACCAAAGAGGATTTCCAGAAAAACCAAGTTCACAAAGCTGTAACACTGATGGCAATTCAGCCAAGTCCAAGGCTGAGATGATGATGGGGGCTTCGGGAGGAGGAGGGGGGTAGATAAGGCTTCCTGAACAATAAAAAAAAACCCTCCTTGACAATTTCACATAGCCATTGACTTCATACAGTCTTAAACATTCTGCTTCCAGAGAATTTTTTTATTCCTCTTGCCTCCACTCTCCCCCCCCCCCCCCACTTTACCTTGTCTGGTGACTAACCTGGATTTATCTCTACAAGAGCCAAAACCACCCTCAGAGGTATTGCATGAAGGCAGTGAAAAGATGAAGATGTAGAAGATATTCCCCCCTCTTCCACGCCTTTTTTCCCTACATGTTAGCAAAACCCCCAAAAAAGGATCCCATTCAAACCTCTTAAAAGAACTCACATAGTTTGGGCGTTAGGAAGTTCCATCAGATTTTAAAAGAGAACATCTTAAGGACATATGGGAACACCATCTGGAACATTTCAGTAACTGAAAATATTAGTTATGTATGTAAATTCATACAAAACACACCTTCTGTTGGGGTAGTGGCAGCTAACAGTTCACTGAATGGACCTGGACCCTTTGCATTTGTCATTCTCACTCTAAATTTGTATTCTGTGCAGCCTGGGAGATCCGTGAATGAGGCCATCCGATTGTCCAAAGAATTCGTTCTGCCCAAATCTTCCCTTTCTGTAAGTAGGTAGAGCTCATACAGATAACGGCCAAATTTTCCCTGTATCTCATCACAGGGTGTCTCTGTCCAATTGAAATGTAGCTCTCCAGGGGCAGCTAAATCCTCCACCAATGTTGCCACTGGGGCAGATACAGGAACTGTCAAGGAAACAATGGAGAGAGCATGGTGACAAAGTGTTTGCAATTTTCATTTTATCATACAGAGTAACTGTGAGGTGTAGCAATAAGCATGCAGTACTTCTACTTGAGAGTATTGGCAATTGTGTCTGTTTGATGGCATAGAAAACTAACATAACATAATGACTAAGAATACCAGCATATTTACAGCTTATAAAGCACACAGGCCCAAAATCAGCCTAACCAATATAAGTGGGGGGAACAAAGTGGTAGTTTTGTCACCCAGGGAGAGGGATCTAAGAGAAGAGGAATCACTTTTTGCAGTTTTCAAGGGGTCTAAATGGAAAAGGGTGCAAAGTTTTGTTACTTGAACATGATTAAGTTTGAAGGTTTAGTTGTGTTAACTTACATTTGGGGTAATATTCCTCCTTATCCTTAAGTGCAAAAGTTTTTTTTTATTAGGCAACTTTGGGGTGCTGAATTTAAACCCTCGTTCCACAACTGGTTCAAGTGGCACAAAACAATAGTGAAAATATAAACAATGTCCCTTTAATGACTAACAAGTTCTTTATGAGAAATACTGCATTTAAAATGGCAAGTAAAGAAAACAGCTCTATTAATTGTCAAACCATTCAGTTTCAACAATTAACCTCAGCAATACCCTCAACTCTTCAAAACATTATGCACAAAAAAATTATGGAAGTGGCATCATTTGAATTTTGTTGTATACAAATTGGTAACAAGTAACTTTTCTACTTATGAGAAACTTATTTCATGAAACAAACTCTACCATATTGATTTATATTTAAAGGGCAAGAGCAGTCACCCCCAAATTGTAATGTTGGGAGTCATGTGACAATGTTTTTTTTTTCTTCAAATGTGAAATTTACAAGAAATAACTGCTTGATTTACCTTGAATATGCAATAGTTAAGTCATAAAATGTAATGAAAGATACCTTGAGGAGAAATAAGACGAAAACTGTGTTATTTAGAGCTTTTTTTCAAAATAAGTTTGGGGGGACTGCTCTTCACCCTTTAATATCTATATTTCTGTGTTAATTAAGTAACTGGTTTCAAAATATTATTTTTAACTTTACAACAAACACCACACTTCTCACACCTTCATCAACTCTCTATCACTTTTTCAATAAGTATATCAAAACTTTTTCTTATCATTCCCATATTAACATTGTACCCCTTGATTTTTATGGACATTACAGCTAGTCATAAAAGTGGAAATACAGTCTCCCAAATTGAACTAGTGAAGTAGACTTTCCCGTTTCATTATCAGCTGTTGAGGATCATGTGACTCTATTTTTTCCAATCAACTGTAAAATTATGAAAGATACTTTGAAATGAAACAAGAACAAAATTGTGAGATTCAGTTCTTGTTTTGAAGTAAGTTTTGAGTGACTGCTCTTGTTTGCCCTTTAAATCAGATGAGAAATGAAAATTATCAAAATTTTTAAAACTCCATGACTATCACATTCAAAATGCAAATGTATAATTCCATAACTTTGCAAGCTTTCCATGACTTGTAAGGTTCCATATGCACAGAAGTTAAATGCCCAATATCTCATACCTCCATCAATGGTGGGTGCATAATAAGTCACTGTTTCACCAGGTCCCAATTCATTGATGCCAGTAATGTTGATTTCATATTCTGAATAGTAGTCCAAGTCATTCAGCAGATATGTAGTGACTGTTATATCTGTTGCCTCTTCCACAACTTTGGTAACCTCCTCGTCGGGACAGGCCAACCGCGAGGTGACAGCATATGTTAAAATATAGCTGTCTGGCAAGCAGTAGCCAGTAGAAGGAGCAGCCCAGGTTAAAATGAAGTTTGGGCCTAAATTTGACTGGGAAATGTGACTGGGTGAAGTGATAGGTCCAACCGCTGTGCAAAGAGAAAAAGATATTTCATAGCAAGATGGAGAGTGCTGATACTATAGCAGACAAAGATTAATGCAATTTTACTTACAGTGTCTAGCCAATAAGAGCAAAAATGAACAAACTTACTTTCAAATTCTGTTGTTCCATTTATGGTGCTGGTAGCCTCACCACCCTCAGAAGACTCCTGAGAAGTGGTAGCATACATGTAAACAAGTACATCATAAGTAGAGCAAGGGTCCAAATCACTGATGACCAATTCCCCATCATTTATTGGGGTACGAGGATTGTTAGAGGATGATGGGAACGTAGACACTGTGTTACGCTTATATTCGTATGAGACCTGAATGTCGTCAAGAGTACTGCATCTCCATGATGACTGATCAGGTGCCTATGAAAATAAAGAATGCAAGTGGTAGTAGGTAGGTTTTTTTTTTAAATTTCTGGACTCATGCTTGGATTAAGAAAACAATCAGGTACCACTGAACGGCAATAAATCTTGTTAAGTTGGCGTCAGCAGAGAGAGAATAGGAGACATCCCCAGACCCCCTTCAGCAAGGAATAGAAACCCCATCAGTTGGACCATAGGTCCAACCTTAAATACTTGCCCAAGAAAGAAGAGAACTGTTGAAAGACTGGTTGATGAGTAACATGGGGGGGTTGCTAAAATTACTTCTGGTAGTGTGTGAGATACAATTTAGATGTAACAAGGAGTATGTTCCAAATCCATTGGAGAGGCATTATATCAGCAATATAACAACTATTACCATACATGACAAAGCTTCTTATTAGTCCAGTTTAACATCTAATGCAAAGAGATTATCTGAAAGTCTGATCACAAATTTTATCTTTAATAACTCACTCATGAAACATTTACAAGGAACATAAAACATATGTGAATTGTTATAGTCTGACCAAAAAAACATTTATTTGCATGTAAGAAATGGGATTATCTAAGTCTGACCATTTGTCATGAGCATGTGCTGCTGAAAGTTTCAAAGGTTTACATAATTTGGTGAATTTCAGGAACCAATTCAATGTGCCCCTTTGAAAATATTTTCAACAATGATTTGCTACATAATTAAATAACAATTCTATTTCATTTATTAATGAAGCAAGGAAACAGATATGTTGTTATTGGTAAATTACCACAGATTATAAGGAAGGATTTCTTGATAAGTTAACAAAAAATATTTGTTGTTTTCACATGATCAAAAGCAGCTATTCCTTAATTGTAAGTATGGTGGTACACTATAATTCAAACTATCCTCTATTAAACAGAAATTCGTAATATCCTCCCTTTGCCTTCCAAGCCCTACATAGATATTACTACCATCATTAGAACCAACACAAGATAGCATATACAGAAACCTATAATAGCCATTTTGGGCCGATAAAATGACAAATTGCCTTCAGTTCAGGTAGGAACGGGAATTCCAAGGATTGCAAAATTGCAATTAGCTTTCACTCTTTTGCACAGCACTGGAAATATGGGGGTAGCTTTTTATCTTCACAAGACAGTATACTTATCTATAACATTTGCATCCCAACCCATTGAGTATTGTATTAGTCAGGGAGCAAAACACGACAAATGCTGGTCACAGTATTTGTTGTGGGACGTTAAATGACCATCTGAGCTGTAAACCTGTCATATAACATATGGTTTATACCTTGTACAAAAATTGAAACTGATTTCTATTCTCGTCAAAACAGACCTTCTGCATATTACTTAATTTCATCCAAAAAAGGGCATTTTGTTCATTACAAGCAATCAACTACTGAAACTACTGTAGCAGGGGTTGGGCAGAGATACTTAGAAAAGGAGTTACTCAATAAAAAAATAGGGTTAAGTCCTTTAGATTGTCAACTACATTTCCAGCACTTCTTAAACAACAAGAATTGCAGATACACCCATTCATAAAATTACTGTTCTGGAAAAGCGTCTCATTCATTGAATGAAACTTGCTTTCTATATTTCTCAATTTATAAAACAAAAGTTTGGCACTTTGAAGACCCTTATGATGGAAATTCAAAGGAATACATGAACTTAAATATTATTGAGAAAGTATAATATGTGATGTAGGCAGAGTTGGTTGATTTTAATCAATCCCAGTGAAATCATGATTTAATTGAAAAAAACAGTTTATAAAACAATTTATTTGATAAATTAGTAACATGGTTATTTTAAACTAGTCCCCCAACCTACAACAGCATTGAAAGAATCAAATTTAAACACTCAATAAACCTCTACGAGGGAGCTTTTGCAGTAGGAGTTCAATGAAGAGGAACTACTGTACTAGTCCACTGAGACAATGTAAGTGGGCGGTTCCAAAAACAACTCCAGGCAGGGTGATAGCAATTAAGATGTAGTAAGGGGTAAGCTTATACCTGGGATGTGAATCAAAAAGATCATCAAACCTGGTTTTGGGGTACCAGCTTACTTTTTCTCTAGCCCTGTTGGGACAGGGTCATTTATCTAACTGGTGGTTATGGCCAGTTCACTTATATGTATTTTTTTTGCCCACCTGCACATACTGGCCAATTAGATAAATGACTCTCCCCTAATAGTGTTGTATTTATTTGAGTCTGAGAGTTAAGTGATAGGAAGAAAGAGTAGCATCAGACAGAAAAGAAGATGAAATCTTATGCCATTGCCATCACCATTGCTGGTAGAACTTTGCAGAATCCCTTTACTGTCTAGATACCCTAAAATGACTGAAAGGAAGATCCTAGAAAGGTTCAAAGCAAAGCATTAATGGACCAGTATCTGTGAGCCAGGTCTAGAGAACAAATCAAAAACAGTCAAGGAAAAGTCAGATTTAGTCAGGTATTTAACTAGGGTCCCATCACTTTCATCTTTTAAATTCTTGGCTTATCTGTACCATAGATGGTTATACACTAAAATACCTCTTGATTCCATCAATTTTACAGAATATGAAGGTACATAATTGCATACAGGAAATAAAACTGAGATGATTTTAAGGCTGATGGATCCCACTAATGGCTGACTTCAATAGCTCCTCAGATTCATCTATAGTTGTAGGAAAGTATGGAGACTTAGGCTATACCAGAGCTTCTGCTATTTATTCATATACAAGCTTCATTGTTTGGTATTATGTGATACATAGAATCTTTTTATATTGAATAGGTTAAACAGCGAATTAATCCTACGTTTGGTTGGAAGCACAATTGAAGGTCAAGAGCAGTCCCTCCAAACTTACATTGAAGCACCAGCTAAATATCACAATTTTCCTCTTACGTCTCTTCAAAGTATCTTCCCTGATATATTGTAACTTCAACAATGCATATTCAAGATAAAACAAGCAGTTCAATTTTACATTTGAAGAGAAAAATTGCCACATGACTTTAAAGAGCCAATCATGAAACAAGACAGTCTACTACACTACTTCAAGTTGGGTGACTGCTCTTGTCCTTTAAAGTGACTGTTACATTCAATGAACACATGCACAACAAGAGTGCTTACACATACCATGCTTTACTTACCTCCCATGTTAACCTCAATTCTGTTGTGCTTAGTGCTTCCAAATCATTTAGTGTTGGAGCTACGCTAGGGACTAAATATGAAGGAGGAAAAAAAGACGTAAAACTTACTAAGTGAGTTTTACTTTCTCCTAAATTTTACAATTCCAAGATGCATCATCATTACAGATATTTTTATGTAAACTGTATTCAGATACTGACTGTACTTACTTGTTACTTGACTGTTATATTCATACTGCAGATAATACAAGCACTGACTGAGGAAAGTGGTACACTTGAAAAGTTTAATGGTCAGCAAATTGCAAGGTAAAGTGCTACAAATGCTGATTTGTCATGCATGGCAGCATTTTACAGTCTCTTCAAAGTTCAAATACCGGTCAGAGCTACCAGGTGTAGAGAGTTTGGAAGATACTAAAACAAGATGAGGCTAATATAGGGCTATGTTCCTTGATACAACATGTCTTCTACCTGAATGGTATACATAGGGTTGAAGGAGGAAGGTGAAGACTAGAATAGACTGTACATAGCAACACCAGAATTTTACAATCCGAAGGGCAAGTGGGTGGCAAGCAACAACTTAGAGGGGAAGACTTGCAAGTGGGGATTTACTCTATTTTGCACAGTTTAGTCTGGGGAGGGAAAATGAAAAAAATCCCCCCATCCAAGGGGGTAGTGCAAGGGGGTAGTGCAAGGTGTTAAATGGATTTCAAACAAAATTTCTCAAAATATTTACATAGAAAAAAACAATTACAGTTTAACAATTTTTTTTAAGGAATATGTAGGTATACTAAGCATTATTAATTACTACTTGTCACTTGTCATAATCAACATTCAACTCTTTGCGGCTTCAATGCCTTTTCTTTTTAAGGGGACAAAGGGGATCTCCAGACTGACAAATGTCCCAAGAAACATACATGACTGTGGCTTTGATTTAATATGTTGTATTTTTGAAATTTTCATTCATTGTATCACAGATGCAGCTTTGCTATCAATGGTTGATATTTGGGCTTTCATTTTGGGTAGCAATCCATCACCTTGTAAAATTGCTGATTTAGGAATATTGTGAGATATCACAACCCTTTGAAGCACAAATTGGATACCTCTTAAATAAACCTACCTCCACAAGGTGTGGTTACTGTCAGGAGGGGGCTAGGATCCCCCTGATCTCCATTGCCATCTTCACATATCACTGCTATTTCATATTGTGTCTCATATACTAAAGGTTGCACTTTGACTGATGTATCTAGGCCAGCATCTACAGAGACTGTGAATTCTGCATTTGGATCTCCAGATGCTTCTCGTGCTACTGCCAAATATCTGTGTGAAAGGATAAATTAGGCATCCTCATTTTAGAAACTAATAAAGTAGAATATCATCCACAGTTAAGTTAAGCAATACAGGTTGTCATGTTCTATGTGGAAAAACTGGTTGCCCATTAGGGGCAACACAGAGGATTTGTTAAAAATGAATTTTTTTTTACAACAGAAAAACAAACCACATGACATAGTGTTACAGAAGAAATATAATGGCCACCTAAAAACTGGGCATTTACTCTTTGATTGTACAACAAAGACTGACGGAAATAAGAGAACCCCCCTGGCAAGGGATTAGTGTGAGGTGTACAATGAATTTCATGCAAAACAAATCTCCTAGTTTAATCTGTTTGGACTTTCTTTTTTAACAACTTGTCTTTTGTAAATTTCTTCTCACAAAACAGGCAAAGAGCAATTCTATATATCTTAAGTACTTCTACTTCCTCAGACATTAATTGCTACCAATGGTTGATGCTTGGTCTCATTGCTGCAATAAACTAACATACCTTCAAAGGGTGTGGCCATTAGTGCAAAACAGATGGTTTGTGCTACAGTTTTTTTCTTAGAATTGAAAAATATACCTCATGGCAGAGTATGACTGAAAAAATATGATCACCAACCAGAAATTGGGTAGTCAACAATCATCACTATTGCACCTACTTGTCCACACAAACTCACTTACCAGTGTTGGCACTAGGATTCTACATGTGTGCAGGAAATGCCCCCTCCTGCCCCCCCCCCCCCAAAGTGTTTTATGAAAAATTTCACAGAGTACATAAGGAAACACTGCATGAATTTTCTACAGACAAAATATTAATTGGCATTCCAAACTTGCGAATTGAGAGTGGAAATAGTGCAATCACCAACTTTGCTATTAAACCCTAGAGAACATACAAAGCAAATATGAGTGATGAAAACACTGAGCAATGTATACAACTGAGCTGCTCTTAACTCTTTGATGCCTTAAATGTTAAGCAGAGAGCAGCAACCCTGTAGAATTCTGGTTTTCCCCCACCAATAATTGCACTTGAGGTGATCTTTCGTCCAACAGTCAATTACCCAGTATCTGACCTGCAATCACAGCCTAATAGAATCACAATACCACCAAAACCTGTTTTTAGTTCCTGTTTTGGAATGCCAATAGAGGAAATAGTTAGTCCTCCATTCCAAATGAACCAGAACCATGTCTTCAGTTAGTTCATTCCCTGTATGACATAAGCACCTCTCAAGCATCAAGCAAAACCTGTCATACAACATACAAACATCAAAAGAATGTTTTCCAGACATTTAGAAAATGTTTAGGAAAATTACCACTTGGAACTGTAATCCACATTTTTCATAGTACTTTTTAGGTAAGGCAGCCACCGCACAGAAAGTTGCTCTAATTGCCCCAAGCATTGTACCAGCTATACCTACCCTATTTATTTTTCACTGCTGGTGTGAAAGCAGGTATCATTGTGCACCTCACATCCACTAAAACCCAGAGGACACCATGCAATTGATAATATGGCTTGCTTTAACACTATGTTGTTATAAGCTTGTCAAGTATCTAATGTAGGTAAGTAGGGATTACTTAAATAGAAATAGCTGGAAATGGAAGGGCAAAGAAGATTTTGTCTGTACCTGTATGGATAGGTTGCTTTTAATCCCACTTCCATTAACCTTTAAAAGAAGGGTTTAAGGTCACAACAGGATTTGTTGTGTTAGAGGGGTACTCATTCAAAACATTTTGGTGAAATTTGCATTGAAATCTGATGTGTGGTTCTCAAGATATGAGCATGTGAAGTTGTCACATTTTCACCAAATGTGAACTTGAAGCAAGCACATATGACATCACATCCCCACATTAGAGCACAGTCTTTTGTTTTTCTTTAAACTTAAGACTTGATTTTCTCCTCAACAATCACACATTATTAAAATGTGATTGCATATTGGCATGACAACTTTTCAAACTTTGCAGGGAGGTCCTATACCTATTAACTTCAAGGTCAATGAAACAGTCTGATAAAACAAAGTGAAACAAAGCATTCCTTGTCAATGTGAGGAAGTGATTAAAGCTCTGCTGCCCTCAAACTCACTTTTGAACACAAATCTACTGACTTCATTTTCCAATATCTCAAGAAATACATGTCCAATTTGAATGAAACTTTCACCACACTGTGTAGATTTGTTTCCTCTTCCACACATGAAAATTAAATTTTTGCTTAAACCTTCCCTTTAAAACTGTTCTATAATACTGACAGAATCTTTTTTCAGATTCCCCAAAACTCCCTGGTTTGGGAGTCTGTGAGGGACGATACCTACCTCCTATCACCCTATGTATACCATTTATACCTATACTTACCATCTGGCAACCTTTGACACCGTGGATATCCTACCAGCAGAGGGCGCATAGCACCCTATGGCTCCATACTGCATTTTGCCGACACCAAGGGTTTGGCATCAGCAACCCCAAGAGGGAGAAGTGCTCTACCTGCAGGAGAGAAGACATCTATAAGACAAACAAGACAGCCTAAGGCCTACGCAAGTGAGTTAGTCTTACCTCAACGGAGCGTAATCCTGGTCTCGGCCGGCGGACGGTGACTGCATGTACTGGTCAGAGTCCGTCCCTACATACGTGACAAGTGATGCAAATGGGTTAGAAGGCCGAGGAGATTGGAGGGGCCGGCCGAATTTACATAGTGGTCCTCTGATGGTAGGTAGAGCAGGATGGTGACTGGAAGGCGGACAACGGGAGGGATGGTGATAGGAGGTAGGTATCGTCCCTCACAGACTCCCAAACCAGGGAGTTTTGGGGAGTCTATTTCGCTCCTCACCTACCTCCTATCACCCTATGTATTGACTAGCACCGCTGAGAACGAGGGGGGGGCCGGACGCCGCACGTCACCGACCCCAAGGCAGCCCTGGCGAAATGTCCATCCCTCGGAGAGACGTTGGTGAGGTAACACGATACAAAGGTAGAGGTTGTCTTCGAGGCAGCTGCCTTCATGATGTCATCCAGGCGGACCCCACGAAACCAGGCCGTCGAGGAGGCTTGGGTACGAAGGTGGTGGGCGTGCGCTGACTGGCCGTCCAAAACATGAGGGGTGATCAGGTTGACGAGCCACCTAGAAAGCGTGTCTTTAGAAGCCCTGGAATGGAGGGACTTCGGCAGGAGGAAGAGGGCGTCTGTTTTCCTAACTGGCTTGGTCCGTTCCAGGCATCATTTAAGAGACCTCACCGGGCAGACCTTTCTGTCTTCCGAAATGGAGGAGGAGGATGCTATGACAGGGAGGAACATCTCAGCCGGGATGAAGGGCACTGCCTCGTTCTTTGTGAGGAACTGAGGGTCTGGTAACAGGAAGACACCATTATTGCTGAAACGAAGGAGGATCTTATCCACCGACAGGGCGTGAACTTCGCTGCGCATCCTTGCCGAAGCAGCTGCTACCAGGAACAAAGTCTTGTAGGTAAGGAGCTCAAGTGTCGCATTGTGGATCGGTTCGTACGGGGCTAGAAGCCATTTTGGCGAGGACGTCATCGACCGACCAAGCCGGAACTAGGGTTTACGAGGAGGTCTGCAATGGAACTTTCCCTTGAGCAAACGAGTGATCGCTGCATTGGTACTCATAGTGGAGCAGTCATGGAACCCTGAATGTATGGAAGCAATAGCTGACCTGTAATTGCGGATAGTATTAAATTGTAAGAGGGTGAGCAGAAAGTCCGAAATTGTCTCTAACGAAGCCTCCAAAGGATCCACATTTCTCTCCTTTACCCACTGTCTAAAACGCTGGAGTCTTGAACCGTAAGTGGACCTGGTGGACGGGCGTCTAGCGTCTGCTGCAATCCTTGCAGCTTCCTGTGAAAGGCCCTGATCTTCAAAGTGTCTCACGAAAGATTCCAGGCTGCTAGATGCTAGATGCGTTGGGTGAGTAAGTTGCCCTTGAGCGGAAGCTGGAAAGGTAGATCCACTAGTAACTGAAGGAGAATTGGGAACCAGGTTTGTCTCGGCCAAAGAGGGGCCACTAGAAGGACGTCCGCCCGAGATTCTCTGATCTTCAGGATCAGACACCAAGGGGGGAAAGCGTACACGTAAAGACCGTCCCACGACAGTGACAACGCGTCCGTTGCCCATGCTTGCGGGTGATAGAACCTGGTGCAATAAACTGGAAGTTTGTTGTTGTTCTGAGATGCAAAGAGATCCACTGACGGGCAGCCGTACATGTCGAAGAATAGGTTGGCCCGGGCTTGAGAGAGAGACCACTCTGTCTCCCGCAGAGTGCCCCTTGACAGCGTATCTGGCATGACGTTCTTGCTCTCTGCCAGGTGGGAAGCCCTGATGGAGATGTTGAAGTTCCGACACATGTGCAGCAGTTCCCAAGTTTTCTTGCAGAGGGGAAGAGATCTGGGTCCCACTTGGTGATTGATGTACGCCACAGTAGTGGAGTTGTCACTGAGGATCATGACCACCCGATTCTGAAGGTCGTACTTCCACTTGTCGATGGCTAGACAGACCGCTTCCATCTCTAAGATGTTGATGTGAGGGAGGGGACTTCCTTCGGACCATAGACCCTCCGCTGTGGAAGAACGCCAGACTGCTCCCCATCCCAGAAGGGCGGCATCCGTAGTGATGACCGTTGATGGCCGCTGGTCCTGGAAGGGGACACCTGAAGTCAGATTGGAGTGGATGGTCCACCAAAGCAAGTGGGTCTTGATCTCCTGATCCAGAGGGACCCTCTTCTGGGGGGGGGTCTTGCGAAGGGGCGAAAAATCGGAGGAGGTAAACCTGGATTGGCCTCATAAACAGCCGGCAGTCGGGAACCACGTCCACAAGACTTGCGAGAAGACCAAGAACCTGAAGCCAAAGTCTTACTGGAGCCACTCTGCGAGCAAGCAGGCGGTAGATTGTTCCTCTGAGGGAGTTGAGTCTGCCCTCCGTCGGAAAAGCCTTGCCTGATATGAAATCGATAGATGCTCCCAGGTAACAGACTTTCTGTGATGGGAGTAGGGAAGACTTCTCCCTGTTGATTACCCAGCCTAAGAACTCGAGGAGGGAAACCACGTAATCTGCTAAGGCGCCTTATCCAAATTATGCTATGCGATTTTCCGCGGCAGAATCGCCTCACACAATAACATGTGGGATTCCGCGTTTTTTGGGGTCAGGCGCGCCGGCGGATTATTGAAGCAATTCACTGTGGAAGCCTTGCTCTCACTCAAAAAGTAGAGCGCGGCCGACCACAGTGATCAGCCCTCTATTCATATCCGCGATAAGCCTCGGTACTCCGCAAGCTACTCAACGTCGGCGATAACAATGAGCCAATCGATTAGTGAAGAATACAAACCTGTTCGGAGATTCGTAGTCTGCTACATAGTTATAGGTTTTTTCTAAACATTCCCTAGATATGTAGTTACACATGCTTAATGCGTGTACGTGAGCACAGCTAATATAAAATATGATACAACATGTGGTAGCACTGAAATTCAGGTATTGAAATGTGGGTGCAAATACTGAGACAATAAAACACCTCAAACAACTGCAAATAACCGCAATAGCGCAAATTTCGTTACAAGAGTACAAATTAAAATTTCACAAAGTTTCTGTAAAATTGTAGCACAATTGACTTGATTATTCTTCAAAAATTTTAGTCTGAGCTTTATTCTTCCTATTACCTTTGACTCATCCATTCTTAAAGTAGGGGGGAAATTAAGGAATAACTTTTTCCCTTCACTTTTGGCCCAAAGTTGTTTGGAGACAGTTTCATACATTCCCTTTGCTCAAGTAAAGAATAAATCTGCCATTCATAAACTGTATGTTTAAATTTCTTTCAAGAGATTCTCCCTTGTTGTTACGAACTTTGCTTCGCCCCTTTCATGATGGAATGATCTAATAAGTAATATTGGCATGGATTAGACCTGGTGTTTGCACGTACGTGATATCAAAAAAGGGTTTCATAAAAAAGGGTCCCGATCGCAACACCCTCAGGTAATACGTACGTGAAAAGACATTTTTTCCAGTAATGTCCTCCCGACTCTATGGTGAAGAGCCGCTTACGGAAGACAATACTCCCGAAGATGAATGGAATAGACCTTTACAGACGATTTGTTTATGCTCCATAGGGTTCTCTACATGCCTGAGAAATTTACATCTCTATCGGCGAGGTAGCGATCACGTTTACAAGTTCAAATAAAACGGACAGAAATATAGAAATATGACAGAAAAAAACCCTTATTAAGAAAATAAATACTTCTATCACACCTTTGTCTTTTTCATATTTCAATTTTTGAACGTTGTCTGACTAAAAAAGCAATCCTGCTTGTACCGTGAGGTTGTTTGCTTTACTGCTTCCAAAACGTAAGTTAAAAATATCAACCAATCACAACTTTTATTTACAGTATTCTCTTGCACGTCCGAAAATGTGTCACTGGTGTGAAATTTGCATGCTCTTGTGTACACGTGCAGTAGTACTTTTTTCACTGACAAGCGATGTATATTCATTTGCCAACACCCACGCTATCGTAACCTTATTAGGAAGTCGCGTACCTAGGACTATTACGTAGGTTCATTCATGTAAAACCCTGTCATTGAGATTGGGAAACCCCTCAAATTCTTGTCGGAAAGATTTTTTTTATCAACGTGGGTAAACGGCGCTATTTGGGTGTTCACATGATAAAGAAATTTTGCCTAGATCGTTATTTTTTTCCAAACTATTATAGTGTTGGTAGTCGCATCCTAGTATTTCATACATGGCGCCAGGATATTTTGTTCGTGGTGAAGAATCAAACCAACAATCCTGGTGTCTTAAATTGTTCGTCAATATTAACGAAATCATTTCAATTGGATAGAATCACAGGCATGTCGGGTACTAAGTAGGCTATGTGCACAAACATGGTAGACTGCTTGCAATGAAAACCTTACAACCTGAAGGGATTGACATGCATATTATTAATTATTATGATCTTTTTTGTTTTGCTTGTTTTTTGTCGGGAGAAATTTGTTTCATCCTAAAGATATACACATGATATGTTAAAGAGATGATATATTATTTTCTAATACCTGCAGTCCAATTAATAAATGAAATAACATCAGATACTAGCCAAAAATTGATCTGAAAACTTAAAAAAAAAAAAAGTCGGCAAAAGCAAAGAGAGGGGATCGATCTCGGTATGATGGTTCTCAAGACGTGAAGCACGCCGTTATACCATCTGCCATCATATACTTCTGTAGTTGTGCAAAATGTACTAATACTTGCAACATGTTTAAAGGCCTGTACACAAGCAACGTTTGTAAAATATTCTCACTTCACTTGCAACTAGCCCAAAGCGTACTTGATTTCGGTTTGTTGCACAGTGTAGACAGAGTGAAAACAATTTGAAAGCATTTTAAAAATGTTTTGAGAATGTTTTGAAAAGAATTGTCAGGACAAAATGTTACACAGAGCATCTTTGGCAATCATTTTTTAAGTTTAGCCCCTCCCGAATTGGTGGTGACGGAAGTCTATATTTCTAGACAGAAATTGGCCCTACGGCCCGCTGTCTATAACTTCAAGGTTTGGTTTTTGTTAGTCAGTATTATACTCGAGGTACCGAGCTGTATTAAGTAAAAGAGGCAACTTTGTATTTTAGTAAATCGTTAATATTACGCAGGGCCGGCTTGGTTTAGCCAGAATTGTTACAAATGCTTGCTATCATTGTTATAGCAATTAACACCCTGATGGGGATATCCGAAGGGGGGGGGGGGGAGGCTGTGGTGTCTTACAAAATTATAGAAATTAGAATGAAGCTTGTAAAAAGAGATAGTAACCGTGCAAAAAGGATGGTTGTTAGTATATACATGTCTGCAAAAGTTCTTGTCGGTTCACAATTAACACTCTTAAATTAAGCCCCCGGCCCCTCGATCCCCTGCACATCCGGTCCCCTCCCCACACACACACATCATTTACAGCCAAAAGGTTTAATAATAGTTTACTACCATGTGTGAGAGTTTGATTATAGTGCAAAGGTTTGAACCAACCCCATAAAGACATAAGTGTCATGATAATATTTTGCAATGGCACCACGTAACACTAATGTATATGGGAGAATTTGGTAAGTTTTCACCTGCTGCAGATACCACCCAGTCAGTAAAATATGCTGCTGCATGCTTTATACCATGTTCTAGAGCAAATTAAATATTGCTTGGAAGTTGGGAATAAATATAAGAAAGAAAACATTCACCACTGTACAGCTTTCACATTAAGGAAATCGAAGATAAACATGTGTAGGGTAGGTTCACAATATACATATAGTTGCTATACGTTAGGCAATGGCAAAAGTACCAAGACCCAAGACATGCTGAAGAAAATTACATCGTCGAGAAAAAATTTACACCTAACTCTCACATATGTTTTTCAGATTGCTGTATGAGGGTCTTTTACAGATGGCTTGTGGATAGTTTTGATGTTCTTGGCCACGTGGAATTTTGTCGACCCTTTTCAGTACTCGAGCCGGCTTTGTGAAAGGCAGGCTATATATCTGAGCAGATACCTAACATAACAGACTCAGCATATGGTACCAGATCGCGACCCAGTTGCTCTCCTTATAGTTGCTCAGAATGTATTTTTTTCATGTTTTTGGTTATCATTAGGGGCGATTTTTCATGATTTTATGATAAGCAGGGAGCATGATACAAGTAAATGAATTATTGCATGGTGTTGGTCTAAAATTTATGTTCGCAGTTCTTTTAAAATGCCTATACTTATTCCCGAAACTGCGTAGCAAGAGCCAATTTTCATTTGAAGATTCGTTCATTTTGCATCACACACTGCAAATGGAAGAACTGTAAGACATTTCATGAAATGATGAAGCTACGACTCGTGAGTGTTCTAGTGTCCAGCTTGTGATAAATGCTAAGTTTAATACATCATATATGTACATTGTATCTGTTCCGATTTTCGAAGAACACAGCAACGTATAACAATAGGTCCAATCAGTTTCCTATTCACGTACGTTTTTCCCCGCGCTACTTAGGACACTATCTGCGGATTTAGACTCGTAAGAAGATTACTATTGTTTGCATGAATGAAACACTGTCTGCCCGCGCACTTCTTAGAGCTGGGTTCAGTGCCCAGTGCCAGCTCTGGAAGATTGAGTTTTTAACAAAAGGACTGTTTTTCCGCGGCAGCATTAAAATTGCGACCGGACGGCTCGCGGAAAATCGCATAGCATAATTTGGATAAGGTCCCTAAGACCGAGATCACTTCTTTGGAGGGACCTAGGAGAAGCCAGTCTTCTAGATATGTACGTTGAGACCCTTTCATCAGAGGAAAGCGAGAACTACCCTTGTAACTCTGGTGAACACTCTTGGTGCTGTGGAAAGGCCAAACGGAAGAGCTTGGAAAGCGAAGACTCTGTTCTTGTAGCGGAAGGCTAAAAACCTTTGGTGGTCGGTGTGAATCGGAACATGTAAAAAACCCGTCTTTGAGGTCCAGAGAGCAGGTCCAATGACCCTGACGAAGGGTGGGAAGTATTGACTTGAGTGTTTCCATCCTGTATCTCTTGGGTCTCACGAAGAGTTTGTTGAGAGGCTTCAGATCCAAAATGGGCCTCCAGGAGTCGGGCTACTTTGGTGTGAGGAAAAAGGACGAGCGGTACAGAGGACCTTGGAGGACCGAGAAGATTGCACGTTTCTGGAGAAGGCTCCGGATCTCTTCCACAAGGGCATGTCTTTGATCCCGGTCTCTGTGCGGGTGGAGGAGCTGAAACTCTACCCTGTACCCGAAAACAGCAGGTTCCTGACCCATGGGTCCGGATCTAGGATCTCCCAACTTTTGCAAAGTCTTGAAGTCTCCCCCCTACCGCCGGGAGAGGTGCAGAACTGGGGCCCCTCCTGGAAGTACCTCTAGTTTGGGCCTTAGAAGCTGGTCTCGGGAATCCTGACGTTTGGCGAAACTGGCGTCGAGACTGGCCTAGGGGCCTTTGGCGAAACGAAGTGGCCGTGCGAGGCCCGCAGCTCTGAGAATAAGGGAGAGATCTTGAAGAGAAGTTCAAACTACCTTGTCGAGAACGCGGAGGAGAGCGTCTGGGCTTTGGCGGTCTGCGCTCCGGGGGGATGCTGAAGTTGGCTTTGTTCAGGTCCTTCCTCCTCTTGACCTCTCCGTCCCACTGCTCCTCAAACTTACCGGCGAACAAGTCCGGACCGGAGCTAGGGAGTTTGACAAATCTACGCTTGAAGTCATCTGAGGGAAGTCGGATAGAGTCCAGGACAATCCCTCTTCTCTCACTTGAGGCCCTAACTGCTATTTTTGCAAACTGGTCATAGGAAAGCCCGACAACGGGACCCAGAAGATTAATCAAAGCGGCCGTATCCTTCCTCGGAACTTAGGGAGTACATTGTCTAAAGGGCTTCGCCAGGACTTCCGTCAGCAAAAGGAGAGAGGATGCGAACTTAAGCCCCGAGCGGGCAGCCATATCCACACCGTCCCAAGGCTTCAGCGACTTCTTTACAGGTAACGCCTTGAAGTTCCCTTTAGAATCGACCGTATGCGCCGCCTTCAAATGGTCAAAGCAAGCTGTGGGAAAGGGGAAGGGGAAGAAAAGGTTCTTCCAATGTTCTTCCTTGACATAAAAATTGGAAGCCTGTTTCTTGGGAAAGGCCCTCCAGGGCTTGAGAGAAGCCTGTACATCAAAACGGCCCAGGCATTCGCATCAACCGACATGGAAACTCTGCTAGAGGAAGCTGGTTTGTTCAGAGAAAGACGAGAGCGTCTAGAAGGATCAGGGGCTGGAATCGGTTCCACCAGGAACCCCAGCTGGTGTCTAACAATGTCTACAGCCTTCTCGAAAGCCTCTCTGGACAAATCTGTGCCCAGGAAAGGGGCCTCATCCTCTGAGGAGTCCTGGTGCTCTGATGAGACTGGGTCTATGTCCTCCAGATCCTGACCTTGAGCTGGAAAACCCATATTAAAGTCGCGTTCTTGATCTGGATCAGAGGCAGACAGAGATGAAGGAGCCTCTGCACGTGAGACCTGACCTTCCCCTATCAGCGAAACCGTCCGGGGAGTGACGAAACTAGGGGCCGAAATCGAAGGACCGGCGAAGGTGGACGCCTGAGAGGGTTGAGACTGTACGATATTCTGGCTATGTGCTGCTAACTGGATCACAGAAAGAGTCAGTGTTGAAACTAACTGGGCGATGGCCTCTGTCGGAAAGGTATTCCTGTGGCATCGCTTGAGTCTTCTGCGCCATCTGTGGCCTGAAGACGACGCTTCTTAGAAGAGGCTGGGGAACGATGTCCCTTGCGGCTTCTTCTCGGGGAAGCCTCGACGGAAACGTCCGACTCTATGACAGGAGAAAACTCCTGACGGGAAGGGCGGGGTCCCTGAGGCAAGCCCGCCCACAGGAGACCAGAGCAACTATGGGCCTGAAGGCTGATAACACGGCAGCAACTATGGGCCTGAAGGGCTGACACACCAGGAACCGAAACTGACGGAACTGGCAACTGATGGGCTGAAGCTGATAACACAGCAGCCAAGGAAACTGAGGGGGCTGTGGCAGACACAACAGATGCCCCCTTGGTCAGTTGTAGTGATGACTGAAGTGAGGTAGACTGGAACTGAAAATCCTGAGCCGAAGTTGAAGACGGAGCTGAGGTAGACAGTAAGGAAGAGTCCAGAGGAGGATTTGTTTGTGGCGGAACGGTACCACAACCTCCCGGGGGATTTGTATGTGGCGGAACGGTACCACATCCCCCTGGTAGCTGATCCTGAGCCAATGTTGAAGACGGAGCTGAGGTAGACAGCAAGGAAGAGTCCAGAGGAGGATTTGTTTGTGGCAGAACGGTACCACAACCTCCTGGGGGATTTGTTTGTGGCGGAACGGTACCACATCCCCCTGGTAGCTGATCAGCCTGTGACATTCCACTGACACGACCGGATCCACGGCCCGCAGACCCGGTAGATAAGTTGCGTTGGGTCCCTCACAAATATTGCATGTCCTGTCTCTAGTGCATGGTCTGCAGGCAGGACAGA
Source organism: Holothuria scabra (assembly GCA_037179385.1). Classification (NCBI taxonomy): domain Eukaryota; kingdom Metazoa; phylum Echinodermata; class Holothuroidea; order Aspidochirotida; family Holothuriidae; genus Holothuria; species Holothuria scabra. Next base: position 7,567,317 of record CM074184.1, read on the forward strand.
CCTCGTGAAAATCCCAGGCTGCAAATGGTCGATACCTCTGGCACCTGGTACACTTAGGTTTGTCTGGACAAGGAAAAAAGGAATAAAAACAACAAAAACAACACTGCCCCTACCCAAAGGGTTGGGGAGGGGTAAAAATAACACATAAACAGGCAGAATTAAATAAATTAGCATGAAAAACATCAATACAAATGAGGCACGATAACAATTAAGCCATACACCTGTAAAGTATAGTAGTAATTCAAATGGCAATACAATAACAAATAAGCTGTATCCCTGTAATACAGAGAATATAAAAAGGCAACACAATAACAATCAAGTTGCATCCCCATAATACAAGCTAGCATTCAAGAGGTTAGCAGTAACAAAGAAGTGAGAATGCAAGACGATCAGAACAATAACATTGTAAAGCTACGATCGATACCCAAACAATACATCACAGTAAGAGAGTGCAACAAGGCACAAAACAACGATGTAGGCAAGCTAACAGCAACGATACGTTGTCTACACCGTTTACCCGAAGGCGACGTAACAAAAAGGCGTCGGACGGGTCGAGTGCGAGAAGGCTAAACTAAAAGGTCTACTCGCTCGGGGAAGCTGCGTAAGTGAAAAATGAGCCAACATACACGGCTACCGGGAGGCCGGGAAGCCTGGTTCCGCCGGGAAAACTCCCGCGGAAACAAGAAAACCCCTGGGGTGGGGGGGGTTCCACCCGACTAAGACCCGAGCGCGGGCCTACCAGCCCGACGGACAGGCGAAGGGGAAAAAGGCCGCTAAACAACGGCCCCGGAACCGCAGAACGCCAGCCTACCGTAACTAAGAAAGCTAGCCTAACGTGCTAACCAGGAGCCTAACCACCTAAACTCCCGAAGGAGTAGAATAAGAATGAGGACACTCATCGTCTTCCTAGGAGGCTTGGCAGGGTTGACCACGATGTAACAAGAACTCGAAAGTAATATCCGATATTATTCCAAATAATTTCCAAGTAATAAATCCACAAGGAAAGAATCCCAAGTTCAAGAAAGAATAACAAAAGTCGCCAGACATAAAACACACGTCTAAACGCGAGTTAGGCAAAATGGAGTATGAAGCCACAGGGTGCTATGCGCCCTCTGCTGGTAGGATATCCACGGTGTCAAAGGTTGCCAGACGGTAAGTATAGGTATAAATGGTATACATAGGGTGATAGGAGGTAGGTGAGGAGCGAAATAGACTTTGTGGTTACTGTTTTTAGATCACAGTTACAGTGATCCAAAAACCTAAACAGCAGGAGTGTTTCGTTCTGATCTGTACAGCACAGTTGCATTGAGTGGCTACACCAGCTAATACTTCCACCCAGCATTCCAAACCAACACATGTCTCCCCCACTCCACCACCTCAAATCTGCTAACAGAGATCAACAGATAGCCATGAATTAAACTCCCTAAAGTAAAATGAGGAAAAAATGAAAACTTATTGGCTGAAAAATGGGGTAGAAGCCATGGGGTGGAGTACTTTCTCAAGGTCAGACAACTACCAAGCACACACTGATCAACTGAGTGTACATGTATGGTCAAGTGGTTAGAGCTTCAGATTTGCAGTAGGAAGGTTGGGAGTTTGGGTCCTGGCCGGGTCGTACCAAAGACTTTAAAAAAATGGAACCTACTGCTGCTGTGCTTCGTGGTCAGCATAACCATGCAGTAGGGAAAACAAGCCAATGCAATGAGCCACAACTGGATAAAAAGGCAGTGGTCTCCTCGATTTGAACCAATTGGTTGGAAACTGGGCGGTAAAACTCCATCTTACTAATTAAATACATCCCTGATCAGGACGCTCAACAACATACATGTTACACATGAAAACAAGCTATAAATTGCTGTTTCAATGACATAAACTGTATAGAAACTGCATGAATTCCACCTTCTGTCCTTGGCTACACCAGCACACCCTGCAGAAATCACTTGCAATCTAAAGAAATATATTTTGATCCAAAACATACTAGTAACATTGAACAAAGCGTTCCATGGTCCATCATTTGAATATCACAATTACATACTCAATACCATATATCTTACACCATATGCAGACATGACAACATGTAGAGGAAATTCATTCATTTATTCATTCATGATTTATCACAACACAGAAATTTACAAGTAACATTAGCAGATAAATAACAAATAGTGTGATAGGGAGTGCACTTGGAAACCCTAGACGGCTTATCGAGAAGTGTCATTCCCTATGAGAAACAAAAAACACAGTTACATAGAAAGAAAGTTTAATGATACAGGTATGTAAAACTATAACAAACTATAATACCCACCTGGCCTAGTCAAGAAACACCCCCCCCCCCCACCAAGGAAAATGGAGAAGCAGATAAAAAAAATTAATACAATGCCTTTGTATACAACCTACCAAATGAGAGAACTTTTGGGGAAATTTATTACATAAAATAGGCAAAGAAACAAAAAGGGAGAGCGCTAAAATAAATGAAACAGAAACCCATGGAACTACTTCCTTATACTGACAGTTACTATTATTCTGCTCCTATTTTTCCCCTTCTTATTTTTAAAAACAGCATTGAACTGCTAGAAATCATATTGCTAAATTGTTACAGTAGATCATGCTGCAACTAATATGAACATAGTGGCCGGCTGCAGGCAGATGCTGTAATTATGTTAATAAGACTGTACTTGTACAGCATTGTAAAAAGACAATAGGATCTAGCTCTGGTATACAGCTTCTTATTAAATTGCAGAGCTAAGTTCACTAGCCAAAGCATGGATAACAAATCAAACAGATAACAGATGTTTGCTAGACATTGTCAGTATACATGAGGTAGAAACATTTTGAAGTAAACAAGATCTATACTGCTACTGTGCTGTAGTAGCACTTCTACTATAGCATAATGCTGCATGGTGGGAACTGAAGGAGATACTGACAAACACATGTTCACATGATATTTCTAAGAGGTAAGCCAATATTGATGCAAAATCTGTAATGTGCAAATGAGAAAATTGTCCAATTATCCCCCAAATCTATCTACCTGAAAATATTTCCTACCCACACTGTGGGATGGTTATGTAGGGATGCAGTACACATGTAGACAAAAAAGTATACAAGGTATGCAAATGAACCTGAATTATACACCCTAACTGAGCAAACATTACCTGTATTACCTTTGTAAATGTTTACAAGGGTGTGCCCAGCATTTTTCAAGGAGCTACAACCAATCATCATCATATTGAGGGAGAGTGTGGAGGGTGATTTAAGAGTTCAACTATTTTGTCCCTCTTCTCTATTTATTGAAATTATACTCATGTCAGATACAGTGCTGGTGTATTATGTGATTCAGCATTCCTTTTTTGTCCACAAAACTTATCTGGTTTCAAAATCTGTGAGCTCTGAAACCCACCTCCTATTTACACATGTAATTGTCCAACTTGTCTGCCATTCCTTTTATTACCACAAGATGGGGGAGTCTCCACTACACCTTCTACCTTCAAACAAACATGTTTTTACCTCTAGCCTATACCTGAAGCCTCAGATCTGCTACAAATTTACAAGGTTTTTTTTTTTTTTTTTAGAGGGAGAGAGAAGTTTTTATTAGAGATGTAGGCCTGTGCTTAGCATAAATTGTCATAATCAACCCTCAACTCCAAAGAATTTCTAAATGTTTTCTTACTAAGGGGACAAAGGTGATATCCAGTCTAACAAGTATCTTTCCAGGAAACATTTGTAGTTTTGATTTTTCTTCTTCTTCTTTTAATAATTTTAGTGTAAGTTCCTTAATACATGCACATATTTAGACCAGCCAATTTGACAGTACTGCCCTTTAAACTTAATAGTGCTCATAAACAGATGTTTGAGCACAATCTAAACCTAAGTATTATGTAATATTACATGAATACCCTAGAGCTCTTGCAGTATATATCTTCTGTGGGCTATAATCAACTAGCTGTATACACTATACATGTGTTTCATCCATGTGCACTGTACAGACTCAGCTGTAAAGGACAACTACTATTACTACAATTCATACTACAGCTGGTCTTCTAAAACACACTTCTTTGAATGTTTCTGCTCTGTATCACCCTGGCTGAGATAAATTCAAATTATAAAAGAAAGGCTGAATTGTATACTAGAATGACCATCTTGGGAAATCAACGGAATCTTTTCCTCAAGAGGATTATAAATATTTACTCACAAGTCTCTTTAGTGAGATTCATTGAGTTGGTTCATGAAATTCAACAAATTTTTCCAAACCTGTTATATTTTATTCACATACCAAACAGTCAAACTTAGACTATCCCCATATCCTACATACAAATCACTGTTTTATGAGTGAGAACTTCAAAGTTCAATTCTTTTTGTAAAAATTTATGACCAGGACACTTTTTCAAATTATGCACAAAACCATTTCAAGTCAGGACACCACAAAATCCCCCCCCTTTAAATAGGTATACAACGGGTCTTAAGAGGTAAGTAAACCATTGACTAACATACACTTGTCACATAAGCCGTGTTCCCATTTGATCCAGGGAGGTGGATCTTGATCTACCGAGGTGGATCAAACACTAATGGGAACGCAGATCAACAACACTCACTCAAGATCAAGATCCACCGATTTTGATCGACCGTTCGGGGTAGATCAGATCCATCGCGCTGGATCAAAGTTTGTAATGGGAACACATCGGTAGATCAAGTGACCCTGGATCTCCGGTTACACTCATGTATGTTTTTGTGATACATCGATACGAAATGCATGGCAGGCCGACTTGTAAACATTGGTGACCTTTTCGTGCTTGCGCAATGTGTTCATAAAACACGTTTGATCTACCGCGCTCACTGAAATGGGAACGCGGATCTCGATCAAGGTAACTGATGTTGATCCACCTCGGTAGATCAAGATCCACCTCCCTGGATCAAATGGGAACACGGCTATAGACTTATCAATGTCAACTCAATGAGCCCTGGTAATGCACACCTCAAAGAGACTACATTTATGCTTCATATGTCAGATACTACACACATATGACTGGTTGAAATATTAAATGCACGACTTTTCTTCTTTATTGAATGTACAGTACTATGCAAGCATTATCTCTGTACAACTCAATAACTCCTTTTTGTTCACTTTCAGCATGCTGGGTTGTGTGGATGATTGTTTTTGAAGGTTTTACCCCTCAACCTCCAACTTTCTGGTCAAATCTAAGCAGCATCCACGGTGTTTTTTTTTTTTTTTTTCTTTCCTTCCTGAGTTGCTTGACAGTTTCTTTTCTCTGTTGCTTATGAAGAGTATCAAACACAACAGAATTAGGTTTCAATTTCTAAAATCTTTGCCCAGGTCTCCTGTGTAAGAGGGGGAAGGGCATCCCAATGTTCCGACGTCCCTATGTTCCAACAATAACGTACTTTGGTACGGACAAAGACGCCAGCCAAGATGAACTTTGGCACTGACAATAATGTACTTAGGCGCTAACAATAATGTAATTTGGTACCGACAAAGTGTACTTTGGCGCCGACAAAGATGAACTTTGGCACCCACAATAATGTACTTTGGCACCAAAACAGTATACTTTGGCGCCGTTTTGTCAGAACATAGACACGTTGGAGCATAGATATGTTAGAACATAGAGATGTAACCGTAAGAGGGAGATGCTCAACCCACTAGAAACACAACCCAGAATGCTGTGTACAATTGCCTGCTATATTGCTGCAAAATTCTGAACCATGCATCTGTCTGAACTTACATGCTGGAGAGAGTAAAGAGTTGAGGGGTATGGCAGTATATCATCTTTCTTTCTCACTAGTGCTGGACTGAAGTATTTGGAGTAGCACAATTTCTAAGTTCCTACTTCTATGATTTCAACGTGTTACTCAAGCTTGTAGCTAGGTCTACAGGGTTGTGGAGGGGCAATGTAGGTCGGTCAAATGTGTAAAACTGTATTGAGTCAATGGCAAACTTGGAAATTTCGGGGAGAGGGGGTGAAAATCCCCCTAAGCAATAGGCCTGGTGTTAGTATTATAAAATATTCAATATCATTCAGGTTTATTTTTTGCTTTTTACAACTGCATAGCAGCAAAGAAGGGGTAGTGCTGACACTTCCATTATGATGAAAGCATGGATAAGAATGATTTATTCTCATAGAAGCCTAGGTGTTCATTTCTGTATAAAATATGATACATTCAGTAGGTAGGTTTACAGTTTTAACCACACATTGAAACAAATGTGTTACCTAATGTCGGCTGGACAAAAAAGAGTTAAGTTCAAATTTATACAGTTTTAAATTCCAAGGTTGAAGTCAAAAGTTAGTACCAAATCACAGTTCAATTCCTCCCATTTTGGCATCTCTAAGGACAAGTGAGAAACACCATTGGCATATTTTACAATTCCTCATCCAAGAGGGCAGCAATGTATTAGGTATAGTAGGAGCAGGTAGTTCAGCTAACAACAACGATGACATCACCATCATTCCATAGACAGTACAGCACTGTTTTATTGCCTAATTACACACATGCTAATACAGCTAGCACTATAAAAATTTGAAAAAGAAATCCTTGACCACAGTCTTTTAACTAAATACCTTCAAATTAGTGAGAGTCACATTCACCATCCAGTCAATAATACAAGTAAGTCGCTTCCTTTAATTGCTGACAGCTCTTTTCCATTTGCTGTTTGCTCTAATTTGAAAAGTACAACTGTGACAGTTCAACATCCTCATCTAGGGATGTATCACTGGTGATAAACAACACACCCACAATGTCAAAAGATAGGATATTGTTACAGCTCAATGGATGATACCATGGTAGCAAGAGATTAAGGAACAATTTGACACGAAATTCCATTGGGTGGCACAGTATGAACGTTTTGAACAACAGTACTCTTTGGTATATACACTAAAGAACAAACTATTTGACAACTCTCTAAAACTCCATAGGGCCTACATATACTAGTCAAGTACTAACTGTTTCAGGAAGAGGTCAAAACTGTCAGTATCAGAAAACAATACAAAAAAAAGAATTCTCCTTTTTAAGAGAATTGCCTTCAAATGTTTGGTCCTACCAAACTGTCCTCCTACCCTTCAAGGCTAAAAATGTGCAACGCAATCCATAAAAGCAAAAAACATGTTTCATTTCTTGCCCTTGTGGAGTGGGTTGAGCGAGGGACTTTCTGATTACACTAATACACATTACACAACATTTTTCCATTTCACAAATCTTTCAAAACTCAATCTTGTGTTCTCCTCGTTGAATGCTTTTGCATTTACTTATAGATCAGTGTATTCTAAAAATATTATGCAAGCAGCAATTAAATCACTGCACTCATGAATTATGAATACATCCTAAAATTATACAAATTTATGATTTACAGTTGCCCTCAAGCCCTATCGCATAAAAAAAATTAAAACTGCTGCACGCAAACTATTAATCACAATCTCAGAGATTCATAATATTAGGGACTAAGGTTTTCAAGTTACATGATGTAAGTTTTGCTACCTTCCCATTTAGAAATGCTATATAATAAGATTCACATTTATTACAAGGTACCTCAAGTCAAAATTTTCAAAAATGTTTATTAAAGAGCCTTGTACCACCAAGAAGAAGCACTATAAACTCTTGGTGATATATTTATTAACTAAGCCCTCTCTAAGCTACATTTTAGGCAAGGAAGCATGGAGCATTCAAGGTCAAAAGAACATTTTTAGTTTCAAGCAAAAGCAAAGCAAGCAGTGTTAGTTTTAAAACAAGAAAGTCACTAAATATTCCATAAGGAACTACTTTTTTAAGTGAAAATTTTACAATTAATACCTAAGTATATGGGGTAAGTAAATGTCTGCAAATTAATTACTTTTAAAATTCAAGACTTAAGGAGCATTTTTAAAAGAAATGTCATGATACTTACAGAATGTGACCATAATTTACATGAACATATTGGCCATAAAAATATTTTATTACAAGTAAATTGTGGCAAATAACACATTTAGTTCAAATTTACATGAGATTAAATATTACAGTGTCTGCTTTTTTCCTTTTCACTATTCCAGTATTTTTGGATTTTCTCATACTGTGTGACCATTTTTACACTTACACAAAAATATTTACTTTTTCAAGCTTGTCATCTTTGGATCTGTGTATACATTTGTTATCATCTGCTCCACATATAATAATGCACTGCTGCCTAATTCCGAATTTAAAACAAACAGGATTGCCCAATACTATAGAAATACAACATAAATGAACTTTCTGCACTGACCATAAACTGCAATTTACTGCTGAGCTCAAAAACTGCTCAAACTTTCCGAACTCAATAAACCTTTAGAGTGAATCAAGAGGAAGAGTAATAAGGGCAATCTACTGGTCCATTGGGGCGGAATAGCGGGTGCTGTGCTACATCTTCTTCAAGAGCAATAATGATATGCAATTTACCAGCAGCAAGGGACATGTCAGAAATGAGAATGTTGTTACTAACATTCACTAGTTTTGCTACAGTTTTACAAACCTCACTTAACTATATCAGTGAATACCACCAGGCTAAATCACATACCTCCTGCACACAACTTGTTGCTAACCCACCTATATTATCCGATCTAATGGACTCATTCTGCCGTAAAAACCCAGGGGCCAATTATTACTTCGGTGGCAGGAAGTCAGTGACTGTACCACAGAGGTATGTTAATCAATTCAAGCAAATTGAAACAAGAAGTTCACAAATTGTAAACAATAGATTTCAAGTAATTCACACAACCAAGAAGCTAATTGTATACCCTAGGATTCTGTCAGTAGTGCAAAACATGGGGAAAGGTTTATTACTGCCAAATCCCAAGTCCACAATGATCCCGCCATTGGCCAAAGTAACCTGTGGGTTCCTGTGGGCAAAATATTGCTTCTAGGCTACTCTATTAAGTGCAATCTGAAAGGTTTTATGGAAGGTTTCTATTTATGTAATTTCAAACATTGCTGCAATGGTGTCCTTCTTCTCAAATAAGAAACCAAGATGTTAAAATTTTGTTTTTTCATGAAAGTGAAAAGGGGGAGAAGGAAGCAGGGACCAAATCCCCTTTTACTCTCCTTGATAGAAACCTGGCATCCTTGTATTGGTCTTCTTTGACATTTCAGCCACATAAATACACCCCAATATCTTATTTTTTATGCTTATTGCACTTTTGATGTCGCTTCAAAAATTCTTGTCACATTAAAGGTAGAGGTCAAATCTTTTCTTAATTCCTAGCTCCTTTCTGGGAATAGTTTACATCTCATCTCATTCTCAGAACTGTGAAAAAATGTCTGGGGAACCAAACTCCTCCAAACTCACTGGTTAGGGAATCTAGGAGCCCAGACACTTCAGGATAAGGTAGCAGGTATGTGGGATTATATTGAAGCCAATACGACGTAAGAAAAGGCAAATATAGATTGCAATATCGACCAACTATATTGCTGTTGTACACTGCACAATACATGCACAGCAGGTTAGATTGACTTTTACTGCCTAGTTTCCAATCAATCAGTTCAAATCAAGCTGGCCACTTCCTTTTCTCCAGTTGTGGCTCCCTGGATTGTTTTTCCTACTTCATTGCTTAGGCTGAGCATCAAGCACAATGGCAGTGGTTCTGCTTTTAAAAAGTCTTAGGTATGACCAGCCAGGACCAATCTCACAACCTTCCAGCTGCAGGTCTGATTGATCTACTGTAACCACTTGGGCATGCAGTCAGTCTTACATGCACAGCAATGGTACAATGTACAGCAACATACACTTTTTTTGACACCATCTTTGACTTCATGACAATCCACAGTCCAGGTTATGTTTAGACTATGCAGTAAGTAGAGTAATTTCCCAGTAAAACCTTCATCTTGTTCTTTCACCTCTTTCATGTTTTTGTTTTTACCTTAAATATACTGTGCCCCATATTCATCTTCTATGGATAACCACCACCATTGTGGCTAGAAAGGTATGAGTGCAGAATTCAAATCACATTGAAGACTAAAATGTAGCACCTCAATCAATTGGGGCAGAACATATGCAAATATTGACAAGAGCATGCTTTGCAGATGGTAAGAAATGGCACTTTCAGAATCTATTTTCTAGTTTATCAACAAAGCATAAATACTTTGGCATTACTTTTCTTTGGCAAGTTGTGAACTGTTGGAAGTTAGTTAGTTAGATGGGGTTTAACAACACACCAACACGAATGTGTTAGATAGTGTCACTAATTTGAACAGTTACATCGTTAAATGGGGTAAAACTACCTAAACAAGAGCCCAATGGGCACTGTGGTTCCTTGCTGGATATTATAAAAACTGCACAGCCAGTCTGTGAAATAGAGCTAAGCAAAAGTTCACACTCAATGTTTGTAACATCTTCACAAGGGGTATTTTAGTACTAACATTACATGAAATCAAAGATTAAATTTCTGTGGCCTTACTGACATTCAACTTTTGTAATGCTTGGTGATCATTCAAAAACACTACCTCATTTCCATATGTATATATGCTTGTAATCAAACTTGATATTATCACCAATAAATGATACACAATGTGGTCACAGAGAGAAAAACACCCCGTGTATTTCTCTCACAAGTTATTTTTACCTGCTCTCAAATAAAACTTGCTATTACTTTAAAACAATCTACCATTTGTCCTGTTTGCTACCTCTACACAGAAAACAGGGTTTATTCAGCAGTCAGGCAGAAAGCAAGTGATTAATGAAGTGTGATAATAGAATGAGGATTGGGTTACCCCACAGAGCACAGCAGTATTAAAGAGACATACTGTAGAATCCATGCATTGTTCCCACTGGCAGAGAGACCAGTTTAATGCAGAGTGACCTGTGCTCAGTGAAATCTACAAATTTCAGTTATTTCCCTCTTAAAACTTTGAATGATCCAAAATATGTGTACAACTCGAAGGAATCATTACTGAATGAACATAAAGGACAAATTTCTAAGGTGTTTGGGTGCGTAAGCATGCAAAACCAGGTGAGATAAAAAATCTATTGAAACTATCTTTATCTAGCTTACAACGTTTTCTAAATAACATTTCCAGCAGTTGACCTCCAGTGACCTTGATGACCTTTGACCTTAACCAAACACAGATTGATTTGAAATCTGCCCTTTCTACCTTAAAATACTGTTAAAACGTTTTTCAGTGTTTGACCCCTGGTGACCTCAGATGACCCCTTGACCTTCACCGAACATATCCAATTTCATCCTTACACCATAACACATCCACACACCTACTATGACATCTATCCAAGTTTCCTAACTAGAAATATCGTGTTGAGAAGGATTTTAGTTTTTGACTTCTGGTGACCCCAAATGGCCTTTGACCTCCACCAAAAACAATAGGGCACACCTTCTCCCTATGATGAATCTATGTACCAAATCCAAGTTCCATCCAACCTTCCCTTGTTGAGTTAGAGCATACCGAAGCAAGTGTCACACACACACACACATACACACACACACACGCCAACCTGACTGCATAGGTTCCTTTGCTACCGCAAGGAACAAAAAAGGAGGTTCCCTAGTAAATTAATAGCTAATTTATGTTATAGGGGAAGTTTGAGCAAAAATTTCATTTTCATATGTGAAAGAGGAACAAATTCTACATAGTGTGGTAAAAGTTCCATTCAAATCCGACATGTATTTCTTGAGATATCAGTAAATGAAGTCAGTAGATTTGTGTTCAAAAGTGAGTTAGAGGGCAGCAGAGCTTATATCACTTCCTCACGTTGACAAGGAATGCTTTGTTTCCCTTTGTTTTATCAGACTGTTGTGTTGACCTTGAAGCTAATAGGAGTATGACCTCCCTGTGGGGGAGGCAAAGTTTGTAAAATTCTCATGCCACTTATGCAATCACATTTTAATAATATGGGATTGTTGAGGAGAAAATCCAGTATAAAGTCTAAAGAAAAACAAAAGACTGCCCATTAAATGTGGGGATGTGATGTCATAATGCTTGCTTCAAGTTCACATTTTCATGAAAATGTGGAAATTTTACATGCTCATATCTTGGGAACCACACATCGGATGTCAATGCAAATTTCACCGAAATGCTCAGAATAAGTACCCCTTTAACATATCAAATCCTTTCATGACCTTAAACCCTTCTTTTAACAATGAGAATTTGTGAGGATCCGAAGGGCTTCGTTTAAGCAGGAGTATGATTCAGTCAAAACCACTGTGGGTTGTTTCAATCCCTCGCCAATCCTTGTAGCTACTTCCCTGATAATAGCCATTATATTTATATCTTACACCTGTGACTCAAATGCATACAAACTTTTATCTTTATGTATAGCACTGCAGATCTACCATGCAATTTTTTTCTCCTCTTTTGCATCTAATAAATTACCCAGACATCAAGCAGAAGCTTCAATAAAATCTTCAGATAAGCCAGCCATTCTAAACCTGATATGATTAATGTGGTGTAGTATAAGTTTGAGTTGCCAGATGTGTTATAGCGAGCAAACCTGGTTATTCTGAGAATGCATTTTCTTCTGGAGGTATTTTTAAGTTTGCACGTTTGATAGTCCTTGATAAAATTAAATGATGAATGGGAGTTTTGTGAGACAGCCTACCAGGTGAGACCATGCCTAAAAGTGCTTGTATTTGCTAAGGCCTTCAAACATTGCTACACAGCCAAGGATACACAACAGACATAAAGCCAACTCTTAAATTTTTATATTTTTCCAACCTGAGAACCCCCTTAATACCCCAATTGTCAGTGACATACCCTCAAAACTCCACCTATAGTTCATCTCCCCCTTTTTCAAAATGTCAGTCGGACCTAAGTACTGACATTGGTAGTTGAACCACTGGCTTTTTTTACCAAAAGTCTTACTAAAAGTTACCCTGGAGGTTATTTTTAGGCCAGTGAACTAAGTCAATAGAAGCGCCCTTTAATAGCGACATAAGTACCTCACAAACATGCTAAAACCAAGTAGCTTCCATGGGTTTTCCTCCTAGACCCCACTGGGGCTTTGCTCCTGTACCCCAACAGGAGCCCTAAGGTGGGCCCCTGGACCCCACCTGTTGAGCCTCCCGCTTCACGCTCGGTGGCACCTAGGGCGCCATGATTAGAGTCAAGAAGTGAACCCCGCAAAATTACTGTTCCCCCGAAAAGTCCCCCTCTCAATCAGTGAGGAGCAAAATAGACTGAAAAGTCTGGTGAAGCCACTGCTCCATAGCCTATGCTTGGTACCAAGCACAGACCTGTACTGACAAGTCTGAAGGCCACCCATTACTATTACCCTTGACCTCTCCTCTCCTCTCCTTTAAATGATACAAAATTCAGTGTTTTACAAAATTTTCCCCTCAACCCCTCGCTTGCTACCTCACAATTAGCATGGTGGTTTAAAAATACAGCCATTAAGCTGGCCTGCATTTGCAAATATGTAATGATTAAAGGCTGTATTTTAAAAACAACATGTTAGTTGAGAAGGCTTTTTCCTGATGAGACTGTAAAAATATCAACATTCTTTCACCTCAACAAAATGTGGGACACGCCATAAAATACCTGTAGACAAAATATCTAAAGTGACAACATCATTCTTACCTGAGTAGGAGACACAATATTTCCAAGAGAAAATTAAACATGTAGTTCCTTGCAAGTTACCATAGCCACCACAATACTCTACTTTAGTAGCGACTGTATGATGAATGATTTACCCACAAATATCAGTAAATCCCTAAAAGGCCTCAAAAAGAAATAAAAGAGAAAAAGATATGACAACATTTATCGGTCTTAAATGAAATAATAGCTGTATGTATCAGCATAACATTTGGCAAATGATGGTATCAAATTAAGCTGCAGTGCTTATAAATAATCCACAAAGTTCAAATTTTGTGAAGTCTAGCATAAAATAAGATTATGAGAATTGCAAGATGGATATTGCTATGCATATGGCATAGACAGAATTCACTTTCACCAGGGAGTACGCTGTTTGAGATTCCAACAGTATGTCTGGATCAGCAACAAACTGGGGATGGATATAAAGAAGTGCAGAACAAAATCCTCTGATGAATCAAACTCAAGAGGTTGTACTGTAGCAAACATAATCCCATTTTATCATCATAGTATAATAGGGCCTGCATGTATTGTGATACAGAAAAGTACACATGGCAATGTTAAACAGTATACCGTATTTACTCTATTAAACGCCCCCTCTCTAATAAACGCCCCCCCAACTTTTTCGTCACATTGCATAAAGTGAAACTGTTAATTCCAAAGACAATATGGTAAAAGGAAAATGAAATAGTCCTGCCTTGAAGCCACGAAATCTCCTAAAGTCCCATACTGTATCCTGAAGTAAAAGGCATGTTTCTGCAACTAATTTCTGTTAATATCCATCGCGCTATAGTTTGGTTACCGGTCATTGGGGAGGAGCTCACAGCTGATTGTGAAGCTGACAACCAAATGGACAAATATGTCATATGTAGCAGTTTATCAGAATCACATAAATTTGACTCTAATAAACGCCCCCCTTAACGAAAATTTCACACCCCCGGGGCGTTTAATAGAGTAAATACAGTATACGAATTTTATGTTAAGAGTCCTGAGAACAGTGAAGCATAGATAAACTAGGGTTAGATATACTGTACTGCACTTGCAACATTATTGCAGAACAACAAGGTACTGTAGAAAAGTATCACCACTACTGGATCCAAAATATGTAAGATACTTTACATTCCACAAAACAAGTGGTAATTTGCAACGTGTACCTGATGTTCAAAATTTATTTAAGTACCTCAGCATGTACTGTTAGTGCTATAGCACAACCACAGTTGCAATTGCTTTAAACAGCTGTGTCCTTCATAAAAATATGATTCCATGGTCATTAGGTCCACCTCAAACAGGTTGTTGGAATTTCTCATCATCATGAACTCCTAAGAGAGGTTCAAAAGGCAAATTTAACTATCCACGGGAATGTGAAAGGTTACCTGCCTCCCTTTTCCTCCTTCCTGTGGGAATGCTGCAGTCTCACACTGGTTTTGTTAACAACTCACCTCTTCTTCAGGGGTCACTGACTTAGATCAAAATGCTTTAATTTCCAAAAACACCAAACTGTGTGGTCAGGGACCCTTATGTTACTCCTGTTGGCACCAAATAACTTGCTAAGACAGCCATATTTTTCTTTATAGAAGTCTAGCTGAGAAGTGTTGGATCACTAGCATGTAATGCCAATATTTCCAGTACCCTGCCCTTCTCCCCACAACTGAAAAAAGGCTAAGAATGCTGCTAGTTTAAACAAGAAGTTATTTTGGGAGCATAAAACTAACAAACTAATCACTACTTTTGTCTTCTAGAGTGTAGACCTGCATGGAAATTTACAAAGTACCATGTTTCCATCTGTATTATACTTCATAAAATGCAAAAAGGACTAAATTTATTTAGCAGAGAAGGGGGTAACTTTCCTGAGGAAAAATCTCTTGAAATTATGTTGGTATCTTGTGTGGTTCTCGAAATATACCTCTTCAAAGTTTCTATATTCAAAATAATGATTTAATATGGTCAATGTTTGAGGTATTTTTATAGGAATTGCAGCAACTCTCTCGGATATATTTTTACATCAAATACCTAACTTTGACATTTCATGTAACAAGACCTTTCACTGCTAGTCCCCCCATCTATCTCAATAAGCAGCATTAAGGTGTTAAAGGTAGTTTCCGACATTTTCAATACCGATTATTGAGCAATTGGCTATTGAGAATTAAAATATACCTACCTGAACTTCACCTCATTGCAATTACTAGTACAACACCATGCATAGAGAATACTTTAAAAGTAGTTCCAGTTTTTAGCAAATATACTCTAGTACCTCATACACTGGCTGACCTTCACAACAATTATGAAGTCTACTGAAGCATTAAACCAAGGGTATTGGCACAAGTTTGCAACAAAGAAAATCCAAGGGTATGCTTTATTAAAGTACAAACATACAAATATTTTAGATTTAATGAAAGAATTTTACTCAAACAGAATTAATTGTGCAACAGCTAGAGAAAGCAGACTGCTGCTCAGGCCATGGGTAGTGCTGTACTAAGTAGTCTGTCCATACTCAGACGTTCTCTTAATTACTTCAAGACTTCTTTTTGTCTAGGGCATTTGAGGATATTCCGTTGTGAGAAAAGTTATGCACATCAATATTCTACCTCAATCCCTTATAATTGCTATTTAAATAGGTTTACGAGCATACTTAGCATACAATTTACCTACTATGTACTGTACGCAGGAAACTAAATTTGACAGTCTCTGAACACTGTAATATTGAGGGTTGTGTCAACTACAATAGAAAGTTGGTGATTAATGACATCAATAGTGATAAAAAAAAATAAAAAAAAAATAAAAACTACTACACCATTTTCAAGGTGCATTAAGAAGAAAACAATTTATTTTATGGTATTAACCTCATAATCAATACACAACAAGAAAGGACAAAAATAGTAAATTTATGAACCAGTGCCCAATACCATCATACAACACTGGTACAGCCCAGCCTAGGAATCAAATGCTCACATATTTGGAGAAAAACAGAATAATAACTCAGTATACATTGCATATTTTTTCCCAAACAGCAATCCAGATTGACCTTTCCAAGTTGGCTTTGTGAAAATAAAAAAGTTAAACATTTGCATACTTCTCACAAAACCAACAGGACTGACTGCTGAGCTTTTGTCCATCCAAAAACAAGACACCATACTTTTCCACATCATGGTAATCGTGTACCAACCAATTTACTCAAAAGTTCAAAGTGAGGCAGCCTTACAATATTTTAACAAAGTCACACCCTAAAGTATTACTCACAAACTGTATTATTCACAATGATAATATTTGTGTTTGAAGAACAGCTGCTTGTCCTTCAAACAGAAGCCAGTTTAATTAATGCACAGATTAGTCTGAGAATATCAAAGATGAAGACTTCACCAAGTACTGTGTTACGCATTCTAAATTTGCACAGTGTTTGTCACTAGCAATGACAAAGGTGTACATGAAGTTCTCAAAAAAAGCCTCAGTGTGTAGAGTACATTTACATGCAATTGTGCAGAAAGTTAAGAAGAATATTAGGTGTGGAACATGGCCTATCCACAATAAATATAAAAGCATTACAAAGATTGTGAAATTTGAAGTCTTCTAAGAATTAACTTTTCTTGTTTCATTTTGTTTTTAAAGGTAATGTATTATTGCTATGTACGTCACCAAAACGGACATGTGAACCCTACAGAAATCTTTATCTTTTAAAGAAGAAAATATGTATAAATAAAGTCTGTGTTTACTAAAAAAGCACCAAACACATTTTCACTACAAAAATTGCATTATGAGTAGTACTGTATGGACTAGTCAGACAGATTTTTAGTCACATCGGTAATGAGGACAGACATGTTGGTTGTCCTTTAACACTGTATGTTGCTGGTCTAGCTTTTAACTTTTGTAGGGAAAACAAGTTTTCCAAGGGAAGCATGCACCTGATTCATATCAAAGCTTTTTGCAGAGTATTTTTACAAAACAATTCCACACCACCTGCAACACTGTGCATGACTCAGAAGCTAAGCTCTCACTAAGTGTCACAGTTGTAAGGAAATATTACATTTTAAATGAACCAACTTGGCACATAAAGAATACAGCTCCAGTCATTAACAAATCATTCGGTTTAGAATATAATACCAGTAATACTTGACTGAGTCTTGGCAACACAGTTACCATACTGCCTCATTTCAAGTAAGCTATACCTATACATAACTGTGCCCATGAATGTTAGTACTGATTTTTTTTTTTTTTTTTTGACAAAAACAATAATTCCCTTTCATTGCTAAAAATACCATTTAAGTTACAGTACCTCAAAATTTAAGGCAAGTGATTGGTCAGGACAGAAGTGCATTCATTTACTTTTACCCACATTGGTGAATATAAGCCAATTCTCTTCATGGATTAAGAAAAATATTGCCTTGTAATATTCATACTTTACCACACAAAGAAAACAATAGAAAGCAACTTTTCTATCCTTCATTGTGCAAAAACTGTCTAACCTCTCTCCACTTTCCAAAAAGGGGCTAAATTTAAAATTCCAACTTCAACAATTTATAGTAACAATACCAGCAGCATGAAACATCTATAAACATGTCATCTTTGACTGGTATACTAATGCAGTTTTGTGATCCAGTTGTCTAAGATAAGACACAAGAATGTCCCAGGACACTGTAAGTGATACACACAATGGACAGATTAATGATCTATTGTGTAAATTTAGGAGTTAAAAATATTTTGAGAATTTAAATTTATGGCTGGACAAAAATTAACTTCTTGATATTGTTTGATGACAGCTAGCAGCTAGCTAGTTTTTAATTTTCTTCCATCATCTGCAAGGTCAGGACTGGTAAAAAAATAATATCAAGAATTCAAGGTGGTCAACAATGATTTTATGATTAGCCTTTAGTTTGTGCAAACTGTTTCTTGGATCAGCTTGTTGATCAATCAATAGTGTTTGTGTCTCTTAAGGTAAAGTTTACACACTATTGTGCCGCAGGTATTTGTTGTTGTACAACTGCAAACAATTTGTGCAAATCAGCAATTTGATAAACCTGAAGGTTATTTCTTGCAAGACCTGTCAGATTATCAAACTTTAAAGTTCATTTAACAGTTTCAACATAATGAGTCAAACAATGTCATCTACACCAATTTTACCCTGAAATTTTGCAGAGTTGAATTCCTAAAACTACCTGGTTTGGGAATCTACAAGACTTGATACTTACCTCCTATTCACATGTAATCCCCACTTTCCCACAACTAACCCTGGTAATCTAATTGCACTTAGAGTGGGATACCCTTGCTCCCCACTACCAGGAGCAAGGATGACTTTGATCTTCATCCTCCAGCTAAGAAGGTCAGTGGGGAATACATAGGTGAATAGGAGTTAAGAAGAGGGGGATGTACTGTAGATCCAAGATGTACCACAGGCACTCAGATATGGAGGCATGGTCCTCTTAAGTAACTTTGAAAACACCCGTACATGTGTAAAAATGCATTGAGGTTTTGAGGATACATAAATGTTCCATTTCAAATAATTGGCATCATGTACCATATTTTCCCACTCAAATGTTACAGTAGACTAGCATGTTCAAAAACAATTTGTTATCACAGATGACATTTGACCTCCACCAACAAAAGTAGGGACCATCTTCTCACCATAGTGTACATCCACAAACCGCATATTGTGAAATCTATTTACATCTCCAATCTGAGATGTGTTTCACACCTAACAAGGTTTTCATTCTCATTATGACCTTAAGTGACCCCACATGAGCCTTGACCTCTATAAAAGCCATAGATAGATAGACAGACAGAAAGATGACCCCATATGACCTCTGACCTTCACCAAAAACAAAAGGGTTCTTCCTCTTAATATGGGTCATCTTTGTACCAAGTTTGACAACTGTCAGTTTCCCTGCTTGAGATATCATGTTAACAAGCCAATTAGTGTCACAACACACATACACCCATACACATTACATACGTACACATGCCAGCATGACTGCACAAGTTTTGTTTTCATCAAAACCAATAAAACTATGATCCACAATGCCCATTGCAACAGGAACAAAGCCAAAGAAACCTTTGCTTTCCATACGTACTTGGCAACAGGACCATCTCCTTCATCAGTGTTTTCTTCCCATGCTGGCCATTGGATGGTAATTCCGTCAGATTGAGACTGGATAACTGTTGGTGCTGACACAATTCTTGGTGGAACTGTAACAGAAAGAAAAGTATTAAGATTGATTAAACCAATTAAGTGAAAATTGGAAGTAATTACACACATACATGAACATTAGCCCTTTGGTTCCACTGAAGCATCCACTGGTACAATTTTTACAAAGCAGGGAAGCCTGTCAGGCTCTCAAAAAGAGTGAGGGAGGGGATTTACTACTACCTAATCTCATGCCCAAATTAATGGTTGTCTTGGCCAAAATTACGGGAAGGTTCACAGGGGAAAAGCTTATGTCAAAGCCCCTGTAAGGTGCAATTTGAAGGGTTTTAAAGGCTATTTAAAATATGTTAGTTCAAACATTGCTCCAAAGGTGTAATCTCCTCTAAATTTGAAATGAAGATGCCAACATTCTTCACCAAAATGGTAACATTTTTACCGTATTTTTATGAAAATGAAAGGAGGGGGGACTGGGAATTTTTTACTACTTCAAGAAAGGAAATACGACCCCAACACCACCCCCTTCACATAAACACTTAACAGAATAACCTTCATAAGACAGCAGTGCAGACAAAGCAAGCAACACTAAAAGAAAAACATTTTGTACAAGAAAACTGATGAAGATATGTTTTGAAAATATTTGAAAGGACCTCTGAATTTTAACATGAGAGATTGGGGGCTCAAGTTTGGGGCCCCCTGTGGGCTTGGGATTGTAGAATATGTCCATGGTATTTCCTGCCTGTCTTAGAGATGACTAAAGGGAAGCCAAACATGAACTTGAACCATAATTGAAAAAAAAATTAAACTTTGAACTTTTTATCAAGTTGACTGACACTAAAAAAAAAACACATCTTTGTTAGTATGTTCTTAAATCTCATCTAACTAACTGCAGTAACTCAGCTGTTTTCAGGTGTCTGTTCAAGCCTCAGAACTTACTTAATATCATATGTTAGAGAACCTATTACCATTAGTAAGTAATGTTGCTCATCAAAGCACCTTTATTTTTATAGTTGTGTGAGGTGTAAAGAAGTGGATGATTTGAAACATTTAACATGTATCTGAGTTACAAAGTAAAGGCACATGAACTTAATTTTGCACATTGACAAAGTTCAAGGTACCAAGATATTAGTCGCCCTTATAGCTACAACGTTCACAACTATTTCAGTTAACAGAAATACTGCTTCCTGCTTAATCTTAGTGAGTCATCTTTACTTGCCTTCACTTTCCCCCAAAAGTATATGCTTGAAAACATGCACCATCATGTTGGTACAAACTGGGTGAGACAGGAAACAGATAATGCAACATTTACTGTACTAATGATACTTTATGTTGTTCACTTGGTAGATAAAATTTCCTTTTGCAGTTCCTCAATTATATTATTCACCAGTTACCTTGAAGCATCATTTAAGTCAACTAATCATTTATCAAGTGGCTTTAATAGAATCTTATGTGAATTGTGACATTTTGGTCTTGAAGGTTTGGAGCATTATGAAAACTTCCCAAAACTAAGCTAACACCTACTAGCTCGTTCTCCTGCAGGCTGCATGCCACCCTGTGTTTCTGCTTCAGCCACCCTACTACCACAAGGTCTAAACCAGGCATGATTTTGAATGAAGTTTTTGAAGATTTTGAAGGCAGTTCTCTGAGGAGGCACAATTGTTCAGGTTGAAAAAGATCTTGCCTGGAATCAAACAATGCCTTTGAGATCTCAAAACCAAGTTCACCTTGATTATATAGGATACTGGGTCTGATGATCAAATCCTGAAAGATCATTAACTGAAAAGGTTCATTTATCCAATATATAACATTTGAATTGTTATTCTATACTTAGGGCATTAATTTACTCCAAAGGGTCATTATTTTGTATAAAAAGTTAAGGTAGTAATTTTACAAAGGGTTACTACAGATTTCTGACAAGTCATGATTTAAGTTGGGTTGACAATTTTCAAAAGGGAAATGACTTGAGAAATTGTATAATTTCCTCATCTATACAAGTAATACAGGGCATCTAGACACTGACTCAAGTTGAGTCACATGCCTTGAATATTCCCAGCCTTCTTGGTAGGTGCATTCATGAGCCACTACCAGGCACGGATCCAAGGGGGGGTTTACAGCCTTAGTCCTCCCTCTTTTGCCAGCATGAACAATAAAACATACAGGAAATTAGCAGTGCAACTCTCTCACACCCCTGTTTTCTCTTACTTTAGCTACCCCCCTTTCTGGAATGTCTGGATCTGGGCCAGACTATTGAATACTTTCCCCTTGCTTCATCTAACTTGCATTAGCTGCTTGGAGAAGTTCTGACACTATTCTGCCACCTTGGGATACACTGGTCCTCGCTCTCTTCCAGGCTGAAGCGGTTACATCAGAAGTTACTGAGCTGGTCTTCATTAACATTTTTCATCCTGTTCTCGTACAGATTTCACACCAAGTGCCTTCCTTTCATTACCCTATAATATAGTTTCTTACTCCCTTTATACCTAAGATTCCAGCTTCCCCTAAGGTTTGGCTGGGGTCTTTTCAGGGTCAATACTTTCTACACTTGGTGGGTATGTTGTTTAGTAGTTTAGGCTTCCTTGCCAAGCTCTAGTTTAATACCATTTAGTCTAACCTTAGCCTTATGCACTAACGCAAGCGCTATGTTCTCCCTCAACTTGGGTCACCGTCTCACAGGACTTGAATTTAAAGCAGTGTCAGTGCATGCATACCATGACTCTCATTAAATCATTGTGATGAGTGAGATGTTTTTCACACCTATCCCTGTAGATGAAGATGGAAGCCCAAGTAAATCTATTCAGGTTTTTACAAAACAGCACATTTACCACTTACCTTAATTTCCTGAGGTCTGGTGCATTTGTAGCGCACTTGTAATATTTAAAACTCAAGGCATGGGGTCACATTAAAATTCATTGAATTTAACATAAGCAGAAAAATTTTCTCTTTCAGAATGTGAAAATTGTATCTCCATAGTGTCCTGAAGATACAAATTTTCAAAGTAATGCAATTTTTTTCTTGAGATTTTGTGCATTATGGGAAATCTGTGATGTCCTTATGGCACATTAATTTGACATTGTACTTATTCATAATTTTGATGTTGATGCAGGAAATATTAAGCAACACTGTTTGTTATACCCCATATTTGTTGTAAAGTAAGACTACAGATCTAACAGGAAAATGTATTCTTGTACATTCCAACAGTATCAAATTTCAAGGACAAAGAGGACATTCAATAATAAAGAAAAGCAAAAGGAATCTGACACAATTTGCTCACATTACATAACTTTTGTAGCTTTGTTGAAAAGGAGAAGTATTCTTCACAAAACATCTTTTAAAAGAGACATCCTGAGCTTAAGGGTACTGCATGTTCAGGGTTTTGAGGACATGAGGTGGAATATTTGTTGCTCTTATGACACCCAAGTAAATATGCCTTTAATATCGTTATATTAGATTTAGAACAGTATGAAATCAGGCCACTGGATTACACAGGAAGGAGTGTTGGCTACCCATCTAATGTGGTGATGCATATGGGCAATTACACAGTAAACCAACACAGAATCATCACATATGCATATTTTGTTTTGTTAATTAGTTCCATATGTTTTATGATGTTCAGGCCTAATCCTTAGATGTACAGAGATAGCCTAAAAAATTTCAACTTGCTCCCTCAATTTTGAAAAATACTTCTGTGTAGGCCCTATGGAAAATATAACGGGCAAACATTGACATACTTCAAGCAAAATAACGGGTGTAACACATTGAGAAATGGCTATTATCCGGAAAGTTCATTATGTACATACTTTGTGACATTTCCTGAGGATAATATGTAGCATTGCTTTACAACTATCCCATTAGGGGCACTCTTTGATCAATATTAAGCTCAGGAGACAATAAATTGTAAGTGTATGTCAATGTTACACCCGTTATAGAATTGTGTTCGCCTGTTATAAAAAGTGCTGATAAACTGCAGGAATAAAAAAATATTTAACCTATACGGTCCTTGCTTTAAATACCTAGAGTTTACAATGTCTGTGATAATTGATAATGAACAAGGTAACACCAATTAATGATGTTCTCAGGGTAATTTATAATTGTTTAACATACACATGCATCACGTAAATGTATGTCAAATATTTTCAAACGTGCTTCATGAGTGGAAGGTTGATCATATTTTGATGTTACCTTGTTTATTGTCAACCATCATCAAATCACAACAAAAGTTATTGGCAAGGTCCATGTATATGGCAAACTTTCTGAGTTTCAGCATTTTTCTTATAACGGGGGAACACAATTTCATAACGGGTGTAACATTGACATACATTTATAATTTATAGTCTCCTGAGCTTCATATTGATCATAAGGTGATTCCATCTGGTTTGTTATGAAGTACTGCTACATATCATCCTAGGAAATTACCTAAAACTATCCACATGATATACTTTCTGAAAAATAGCATTTTGTATGTTGTATGTCAATTATGATACACCCGTTATTTTTCTTGATGTGTGTCAATGTTCGCCCATTACATTTTCCACAGAACCCCTGTAGATTTTTTTTCTA
Organism: Holothuria scabra; assembly: GCA_037179385.1. Classification (NCBI taxonomy): domain Eukaryota; kingdom Metazoa; phylum Echinodermata; class Holothuroidea; order Aspidochirotida; family Holothuriidae; genus Holothuria; species Holothuria scabra. The sequence goes on from CM074184.1 coordinate 7,591,549, forward strand.
ATATTGAGGAAGCAAGCTGAAAATTTTTAGGCTAAGTCTGTCCATCTAAAGATTAGCCTTGAACATAATAAAACACATGAAATTAACATAGAATGGAAATTAACCCTTATGTGATGCTACTGTGTTGGTTTACCTTGTAATTGCCCATAAAGAATTTTAAAATTGGTCACTACCAATTAGTTACCACTCATGGATTTTTTTTAACAATACCAAAATAGAGGGTTTTCATTGGTTAACATGGTGAAAAGTGAGCAAACCCATAAATGTGGGATTTTTGAAATCCACCATTTTAAAAATATTAAACATTTCCTAAAATAATTCAGATAGAGTTTGGTGTTCAAATTTTGAAATCAATTAAACCTAACATATAATTGGTAGAATGTCAGGTATATACAGAATTTGTTGCACCTACGCATCACCAAGCATGGTCAAGCAATAATTCTATTACAGTTACAACTGACAATGTTGTGACAGGCCAGTAAAACACCCAGGGAACAATATATCAGACAATAACTTTCCTTCATGTATCAATCCAACATATAAGTTTTATACTCAAGGAAGATTCTACAGGTATACACCAATCAGCTAGATTACTGTCTGACCTCGGCGGTACAGACCTCACTTCAAAAGATACTCTTTCTAATATTATAGATGTTGCTCTCAGGTACCATCAACTATCCGACTAAAACAAGGTGCAGGTGTTTTTCTTGGCTCAGTTGCTGCTAGTAGATTTGAACAGTCTCGGCAACCCTTTCATCCCTGTTGATATACTTATGATACACACTCCATTATACAGACTGTGTACATGTGTAAGTTTAAAATGTACATTCCCTTCTGTACGGGTCATACTGTACAATCAATTCCTGAACACACTCATCTACCACGGATTACGTAACATCATCTTTAAAGAACAAGCTGACCAGTGTAAACAAAAGGGATGACTATTTAAATTGGCACTGGGCATTGGTTGCTGATAGAAAACAATGTGATCTGTAGCTCTAAGCAATAGTACCTGGTACACCCTTGATGTACAGGTCTGGGATGTAGCTAGCCAAATTTGAGTGCCAGGTATTTGTCTGATCTGGGAAAAGCACCTCATCCCACCCCATATGGCATCTACCTCAGCCATTAATTTTTCACTTTTTAATTCATTTTACTTTAGAGAGTGAATCTGAAGCTAATTTTAGGTCTAATTGGGAAGATTTGTGGTGGATAGGGAGAGGTGTATTTGCCTGAGTGTTGGGTGGGATTTGGAGTGCTGAGTGTCACCACCAAGCACCACACACTGTAGCTACATCCATGGTACAGACTGAACATCTGATAATTAAGGTACAAGCAGTATAAACAATATACCACTTAATTTTTGTTCTGCAGTTCATAAGACACCTCCTCCTTAGTCTAGTGTACTACTCCACTCAACTTGTTAATGAATACTTAAAATCAGGGAGCAATTTGTTTTTGAAATTTTGATTAGCACTTTTGCTACTCATTATTCAAAATTGATTAGCAATTGCCCAAAAATGATTAGCAACTTTTTATATTGACATTTCCTAGTTGTACAGAAGCTTGTACAAAACTACAAAATCAAAGACTTAAGGGTAGGTCTGATATTTCAGGTAATGTAACATCATGCATTATGCGTCCATATGACCCGTATCATGTATGCCGTATAACTACACTCAGCCAGAAAATTACCATAGATGTCACCAGGGTAATTTCTGTAAAAAAAAATGCTGTGGAGACAGCAGCTCTCGACGACATTTTATGGGTTCTCCTCAGCATTTTGCTCAATGTTTTGCTTTGCTACCTTTCATATGAATATGTTTGTTTGCCAATTCAATGACAGAATAAGGCCATGCAAATAAATTGTCTTTGACACTTCATTAATAGCAACGTAATTCCCTCACTGGATTGGTTTGTGCCCAATCTTAGAATGCATCCTCTTTATCGCATTCATTTCCCTGTCAAGTGCCATTTTAGTTCAGGAGCAGTAGTATGACATGTGAAAGCAACCAATTTGAGAACAGTGCCATTTTTTATTGACATTCATCAGATGCAACCATCCCTAATCCTCCTCATCATCACTGTCCAGATTGTCACTAGATGGTTCTTTTTTTTTTCTTTTTCGCTGATTTCCCTCACCTAAAATGAGGCCACCACTTACTTGTAACGACATACTGACTACCACTTAGTCACCCACACCCATTATATTTTATGGATCCAAGCTCCATCTCCTTATTGTACAACCAAGCTGAGTAACTGCCAATGTGCAGAATCACGCTCATCCTGTGCCTATAGGACAGAGATTCACCTTAAAATGTTCCAAAACATTTCACTCCCTTTTAATAACCTACTGTAATACAGCTATGTGAAAAAAGAGGTCATCAGCTTCGTTAACTTAGTGGCTTTTAAAACTTATGATAGTCTGAGAAGTTTTCAGGCTTCTTAAATGCTTTCATTAGTTGTCGCAAACGTGAACCTACGATCTCCTCAGTGTCCCTTAAAATTTGACTTCAAGGTAGTGCATTAGTACATCCTACTGTACAGGTATTTCCTTCTCATGGAGGCCACCCCAAAACGTAAAGCTGATATAGGCATACAAAATTATCTAGATGACATTCACTTCATTAAATAGTTTCCCGGTATGTGTAAAATACTCAAACTAAGCCCTGCCTAATATTTTTAAAAAATTTTACTTCAGTTATTTCCTTGTACGATATGTTTTCCTTCAGAGTTGCTTGCCTTGGCTCCTGTGCTATCCTAACAAGGTTTTACATTAAGATTTCTGAGCCTAGCCTAGTCTCGAAGGCAAACTTGCCTTGATCGGCAGATTACGGGTTGGAATGCAGTGTGGCTTGGTGCTAAGTTTCTTTGCATGCAGTAGAACCGTACAGCACGGAATCGTGAGTTGTGCAACGTGAACAAAAGCATGAAATATTTATGGAGTGATCTATAATTTCAAACAATTACGGCCTTAAATATTCACCCTTTTAGGAGTTTAAAACACAGTGATTTGGGAATGTACAGAGCATGTTTGACTGAGAATAATGTAAAGACTGATCGACGGCAAAAATCTTCTGTCGCTACCAGTTTAATCAAGGGCAAAACCAGGTGCTTTCGGCGGCTTTTGCCGTTGATGCCGCGGGTTATTATTCCCCTGTACACTGCTACAGCCCTTAGGCTGTGTATTTTGTAGTAGTAAACAATGCATCTCCCGCGGAGCGAGTTCATGTGTTAGAACTCTTGAAAGCGGAAAATTTCCGGTGGTTTTAATTAGAAACAAACATAGTTTGTGGAGCAAGTACGTGGCCGATTTTTTTGTTTTGCTTGATCAGTTTTCATGACTTCCAATTTCTGTTTTTATTTTCCCCTAATATTTCATTTTGTGAACATTCAAAATGACGCAAAACCTGCTGAAATTTTGCGTCGCAAGTCTGCTATTCAAGATCAAATGATGTATCGCAATTATCAAATTTTCCTCGTTTTTGCATCGCAAATTGCGATGCGAACCCGAACAAATTGCTCCCTGAAAATATCATGTGACTTTAAAATAATTTAAATGAATCATTGAAGCATGAAGCCCAACTCGGAAAAAGTTGCTTGTGCTATAGATAACATCCCAGTATGAAGAAACTGTTCAGGGTTTAATTTATAAAAATGTTTTTGAACACCAACAAAAAACTTCCACTCCCCCTCCCTCCCTTCCTAAGTTTCATCAAATGTGGCTAATTTTCAGGGGTGTGATTGGGGTCCTTAAACAAGAGCCTAATGGGCACTGTGGTTCCTTGCTGGATATTATAAGAACTAGTGTACAGCCAGTCTTCGAAATAGAGCGAAGCGAAAGCTCATACTCAATGTTTGTAACATCTTCACAAGTGGTATTTTAGTACTTATATTAAATGATATCAATGATTAAATTTTTGTGGCCTTACTTACATTCAACTTGTATAATGCTTGGTAATCCTTCAAAAACATTTCCTCATTTCCATATGTATTTATGCTTGTAATCAAACTTGACATTATCACCAATAAACAATACACAATCTGGTTAGAGAGAGAAAAACACCCCTTGTACTTCTCTCATAAGTTATTTTTACCTGCTCTCAAATAAAACTTGCTATTACTTTAAAACAATCTACCATTTGTCCTGTTTGCTATCTCTACACAGAAAACAGGGTTTTTTCAGCAGTTAAGCCTAAAGCAAGTGATTAATGGGGTGTGATAATAGAATGAGGATTAGGTTACCCCACAGAGCACAGCAGTATTAAAGAGACATACTGTATAACCCATGCATTGCTTCCACTGGCAGAGAGACCAGTTTAATGCAGTGTGACCTGAACGAATGTAAAGGCCAAATTTCTAAGGTGTTTGGGTGTGTAAGCATGCAAAACCAGGTGAGGTAAAAAATCTATTGAACCTATCTTTATCTCGCTTACAACATTTTCTAAATAACATTTCCAATGGCTGAACTCCAGTGACCTTGATGACCTTTGACCTTAACCAAACACAGATTGATTTGAAATCTGTCCTTTTTACCTTAAAATACTATGTTAAAATGTTTTTCAGTGTTTGACCCCTGGTGACCCCAGATGACCCCTTGACCTTCACCAAACATATCAGATTTCATCCTTACACAATAACACACCCACAGACTAAGTATGACATCTATCCAAGTTTCCTACCTTGAAATATCATGTTGAGAAGGTTTTTAGTTTTTGACCTCTGGTGACCTCAAATGACCTTTGACCTCCACCAAAAACGATAGGGCATACCTTCAAACTACGGCACTTCTACATACCAAGTTTCAATTTAATCCAACTTTCCCATGTTGAGTTACAGCGTACCCAAGCTAGCATCACAGACACACACAAACACACACACAGGCCAACTTGACTACATAGGTTCCTTTTGCTAATGCAAGGAACCAAAAAGAGAGGAAGAAATGCTGAACTTTGAAAATGCTATCCTGCTATTCTGTGTATCTGTGGAAAAAGCTGGACATTAGCGATTCTCCATCTGAATCCATATTCTATTTGTTTAATAAGTGTTGATATGATTGACTGGACTGGGCATCACATGACACTGGTAAATGCTACCATGTACAATGCATTCAGCACTTAATCATTAGCTCTTACATCACTTGCTCTAACTGTCCCATGGTTGCTGCTACTGTTTTTGAACTCACATACATGCACTATGGTTTCCTCATGCTTTGAACACAATACATAAGAGGTGAGAGGTTGTGAATATCTTCTAGTTTCCGCACCCAGTCATTACTAAAGTTAGCAAAGTCTAAAATAATCAAAATGCTGATTTTCAAAAAAGCGGATATTGAAATCAGAAGAGGAAACAGAAAAAGGAGAATTCCACTAAAAGGCAGAGATTTCACACCCCTGAATTTTACTATTTTATTGCTTCAAATGGGGCTATCTTCTGAGAGTGAACAAGTTGGCTTTTATAGCAGTTCATTTCTTTTTAATGCTCATGTAACAGTTCTCAGTGTTATTCTGGTTGTTAGGAAATGATGTGATTTGCATGTTACTGTTTGCAAAGGCTAACTAAGACCTAGTTACAATATTAAATGATATACTACCATGTGCAGTCAAATGTGCTTTCTCATTTCCAAAATATAGACTGCATTAAACAATCAGAGTAGATACTTGAAAATATTTAATGTGACCCTCTTTTAATGTCAGCTGTCAATTAAAACACAAATACATGTACAAAATGATGTTAACTGACAGTATACTATTAGTCATGACATTATACTGCACCTCTACCAAAAACAATACAAGTGACACACTTCCATTTTAAGTGCTTGTAACCTATAAGTTTTGCACTTCAGCATCACTGAGCCTCCACTCCAGGGACCTACCACCAGGTCATTGATGTCAAAAGTGACTCTTTGAAACATCTCAAAAGCAGGACAGGTAATGTTCAGTGTCTCACCTTGACAAGTTTACAAGAAAGGGGACAATGCATCATATTGATCCAACATTGATTTTAGTTTTACTACAAGCACTTTCAAGCTAAGAACTACAACACTTAATCACACAATTAGACTAATTGCCACTGGTGGAAACTTATCAGATCTCTCTTTACTTCTTGAAAGGGGGTTGAACCCAATGAAGAATATTTTCCGTGCTTGTGTATAAATACATGTATTCAATGGAGTACTCTAAATGCAGGAAGATTGGAGACATTTGGAAGACTTAAAGTCTAAAACTGGTATTAAGAGAATATACTTGCTTCTACAACACGTTTGCTCATAATTAACTGTTCTTATTTTCAATCGCAAGCACCAAGTTTGAAAATGGTCCACTTTCCTTTATACTGAGAACTTGTTCTCATACAGTTTTTGCAATACCTAGTCAAATTTATTGACCGGCTATTCAAATTAAGACTGTAAACTTGTACTATTCAGCAACTTCAATCTATTTACCTTTTTTACATTCTACCATTTTATGCTATTTATAACATTTGTAAACAGCCGTATCCTTTGAATCTCCCAATGATTACTGCAAATGGTGTAAACCTTATTGGCAAACCTGATAAAAAATTTAAAACTATTTGCAATGTTTTACAAATAACTGCTATCTTCTCCCACAGACAGATATGAATTTCCACAAGCAATTTATGAGCAGAGAGAGGGCAAGATATGAGCACTAGATCTTGCAAAGAATTTCTAAAACAGAGAACAGAAATTTGAATGCAAATATTCAGGCCTAGAATTTTGAGGTGTGAGAGTGCACACCAAAGATAAGAGCTCATATAAATCTGCTAAATTTTAATAGTAAAACAGTGCACCTACCGCTCCTTAATTTCCAGAGGAGTGCTTTCTGTATAGCACACCTGGAAAACCTGAAACTGAAGGCCTGGATATTGTGCAAATGCACTTGTTTCAACACAATGACTGTACACACTCAATGAGTCTTGATATCACAATATGAAGACAGTATTGTACACCCCTATGAAGACGTAAAATGTTAACACAATTGGTCACCATCTGAGTAAACATCAATTTAATCCGTTCACATACTACCCTTCAAATGATTCACTGGTCATCTAAAATTGTACAAAACAATTTGAACAAACAACACTTGGAATGACTGAGAAAAACCAGAATTTGAATCCATGTCCTTTGAAATGATCATTTGAATGATTCAACATCAGCCAATAGGAATGCAGTACTTACATTGTCAATGGGTTTGTGAATACCCTTCTTTTGTCCACATGGGGTATGTGTGAAAGTGACTCAACATGGTATACAATGGAAGGAAGCTTACTAGCCTAAATCATGAATAGGCAGGAACTCCATCCAAGTATGCAACTGTGTATATGTGTGTGTTGTGCTTTTACACAATCACTTACCACACCTTTATCTGATGTTGTTTTGAACAATGCTCCTCCAACCATCAAATGACAAAAGGTCTAATTAACCCCACCTTATATACTGAAATGAATGGCTGGACCTTCCTTGCTCTTTCAGTCCTTGAAACTTTTGAAAAGAAAAGCTGTCATATCCTCCTGGTCCAGTGGTATGGCAGTACTAAGAAATAAATACTTCCTTCCTGTTACAAAATTCTTTCCAGCAATACATCTAAAATCTAAGGAGGAAGCAACACCTTTAACTGAATGCACAAGAATATTTCTTATGCCCACAATTAATGCCTCAATTCCTCATGGAATGAACAAGTAACAATGGAAGGGATGGTCCCATTAAATGATAAAAATGTTAACCTGGGTAATGGTTGTCAGCAGACACTAACCTTTTAAAGGTCAATGCGCACTTGTCTAAACATGCATTAACAGATGAATTAGATGGTCACTACAAGCCCTTGCATTTAAGAAATCACAGGAACCCATTTGTAGGTTCCATCATTTGTCACCACGGTAACCCATGGGAATCCACTTTTGGGTACTGTTAAAAAATGCATGGGTGGTAACTGATTGGTGGTAACCAGTTTTTGGGTTCTGTGATTTCATCACCACAGGACCACCACGCGATGGAGAACAATTGTTCCCATGAAATCTAACGGCCCATCACTAGCATGAATTTTTTGGTCACTAGGCTACATTAACAGCCTCCTTTGTTTACCAAGTGCCCTTCATACATATAGGCCTATACTTTACAATACATGCACTACTGAAAATGTAATCCCTACTTGAAACACTTTAAACATATGAGAAATTTGAAATTGAAAATGTCTACCATGAACATGAAACAAAGGAAGAGCAATCAGATTTAAAGGGCAAGAGCAGTCACCCCAACTTGAACTTAGTGTAGTAGACTATTCTGTTTCATGATTGGCTGTTTAGAGTCATGTGACAATATGTTTTCCATTCAAATGTGGAATTTACAAACAGTTACTTGCTTGGTTTACCTGAAATACATGTATGCAAACTGATCTCCTGAAATATTATGACAGATACTTTGCGGAGAAATAATAAGGATAGTGAGATTTACCTCTTGATTCAAAATATGTAGGCCTATGAGGTGGCTGCCGTTGCCCTTGTAATGATGAAAATCATTAACTGTTGTACCCCCAGTGTTGGTCAGGAAACCACTCTTCAGAGGGAAAGAGCATTTGCCTCAAATTACAGTACAAACGTAATTGCTAAATGAATACAATAGTCTTTGCTCTGTTGCAAGTACAGCATTTTTAAAATTTTATGTGGCACTCTGATGGCAAAAAAAGGAATTGTTTCCTATATATTATGAAAATTAAATTATAAAATAGTTCAGCCGCTCTTGAATTAGGATAATGAGGTGACTTGAGGTCAAAAAATTCAATTTCAGTTGAGCTTAACTTTTCCTTTAAGCTAAAAGTTAAACATACCTATGGTAAGATTTTTTTCATAAACTAATTAGAATGATTTGACAATGCTCAATGAATCTTTTTCTCATAGCGCCTGAAATGGGGTACTGTGTACTATCACTTTGACTCTTCGAAGCAACTGCCAATATGCATACATGTAGGCCTACTCTTTAGTCCATGGATCCAAGAAGTTTGCAGTCTGCAGTTTGGCATCCTTTTATTTTTATACACCCACAAACTCAGATCATCAGATGAAGGACTAGGATTTGCAGTGATTTAAAAATCTGCATACCATTTGATATCCAGCCAAGACCAAGCAAATGAGTAACACAAGCAAATGAGTACTACCACCCACATAATTATATAATAGAACGCCCTGTGTCACCCACACAGGGACCAGCCAGTTGATAAATTGGTTGCCAGGAAGTAACCTACCACACCACCCACCCACACTCCTTGCAAAATACCAATACAACAAGCACTTGGAGTTTGCCAAAAAGCATGTGCTTTCTGACTTTAAATAGCTGAATGATGATGAATAGTAAGTCATTATCCCCAACAAGCTACAAATTCCAATCCTCATGTAATCCAACCAAAATATCACAGGTACAGGTTTTGAAAACTCCTTTACAGAACATTAAAATCTGTTTTTCTGTTTCAATGATTCACAAAGCAGATTTTGTGCTAGTCTCCCTGTGGATAAGAAGAAATTCAATTTACTGCAAGTATTGTAACATGGGTTTTTAAATGATATCCCATCCAGCCAATTAGGTTCAAGAGTTATTTCTCTTTATTGAGGGTGTCAAAAGCTCCAGATGTATTCTACAGGGAAAATGCAACCTCCTACCCTCCCTCAATATGAATTAAGTATATCCTACCATTATACTCCAGGAAACTGCTTGTAACGACTTGTGACCACACTTTAAATTCATGCCAATCAATAGCCTGCCTTGCAAATTTTCATGTTTTAACGGTAAAAAAATATACAGGTCTACTCAAAGGCAAATTATCTGAATACTACAGGTATGAATCTTACCAAGACTGTTTTCTACCTTTAAGTAAGATACCTGTGATGCACAACCAATGTGCAATTACCATACAAGTTACCTTCAAACTTTAGCAGAAGCTAGAAAATATTTTACCATTCTTAAATTTAAAGGAAGGTAAAATGAGTATTACTGTAGAGCTCTCCTACTTCTTGGAAATAGTCAATGCACCAAGAAAATCAATACAATGTAGGTCTACTTTGAGGACTTACACCCCTTCAAACAATGTGTCATATGCTGCATTTATCCAACAACCTGATCAATTTCTAGTCTTTGTTAAGTCTCTTCAAAGAGTCCTTACAGTATTATGACTGGCCAATATTGGTTACCACTTTTCTCATTTTTAAGTGATATTTGACCACAACCATGATAGTGTAAAAACCTTAGAGCCATAAAATGTTTAAGCCATGGTGGGTAAAGGTCACCTACCTGTAGAATTCGAACCCAAACTCACATATTCCCCTGTATGGCCAGTAATGCCTCCTATAAATATTTTACGCTTCAAGTTACTTCTCTGTTTACGGTACCTTTAAAATACTTCTTGAATGGATGAATGTCACAGGTGAGCAATGGATGTCAAGAGAACATAACCTTTCTAAAACTGTTTACTTTCCCCTCAAGCAATGATATTGAGCTAATGCTCATCCAATCATTCTGACATTCATGAACATACACAGCAGAAAACAGTAATCTGCCTTGCAAGGAAAGGTTGGTATTTGAGAAAAGGTTTGGACAATTTGAGGAAAATGGAAAAAGTGTGGAACAGATTTGCAAATGGCAAGAGGTTTGATGTAATTGGTCAGGATAAACACTTTTTCCATCCTTTTTCTAATGAGGGTTAAGTGATTCATACTCAGCTAACCTGCCAGTTTGTACTTTATGAGTTAGCAATCATCATGGGAGTTGATATTTAAAGGGCAAGAGCAGTCATCCCAAATTGAAGTAGTGTAGTAGACTGTCCAATTTCATGATTGGCTGTTGGGAGTCATGTGAATGTGATGTTTTTTTTTTTCTCTTCAAATGTAAAATTTCCTAGAAATTACTGCTTGATTTACCTTGCATATCCAACAGTAAAGTCATAAAATGTTGAGCAAGATATTTTGAAGAGAAATTAGATGAAAACTGGTATTTAGCTTTTTCTTCAAAATAAGTTTGGGGGGACTGCTCTTTACCTTTAACCCTTTACCATTGTTCGGGTCCGTACGGACCCAAAAAAAGTGACCAATTTAAAAAAATCATAACTTCACAATCCTTCATCCTAAAATCTAGTTTCTAGTACCATACTACCATAGGGTAGCTTACAAAAAGATCTTTTAAATACTAATTAATTTTTGGGGGGGTTGTTTGAAATAATTTTGAGAAATACAGGTGTTAAGTTTTTCTGTGATTCAAAAATGCGAAAAATCACGATTTTTGGAAAAAAAATCATTTCACCCCCAGAAAACCTTCCATCAAGCTCACCTAGGTTTTGGAACATCCTCTTTCCCTCAAAAACATGTCATGAGCTTGTTGGGCTGTAGTCGAGGTGAGAGATATCTTGCTCAAAAGTATGAAAAACAGGGCAAAATTTTCGAAGTTGGGCTAAAAAACTCGCTATTTTCTAAAAAATCTGGCGCCACAACCCTACCATCGTTTTCTTCTCTGAAAACACCGTCCAGTTCGTCACAAAATGCGCTACCTGGAAATGATTTTTCCTTATTTTTATCTAGCGCCCCCGATTTTTAGTTCTCTAGAAACAGATTGTTTATCTTGTTGGCGTAGGTAGAACGCGATGTGTACGTACATTTGTACGTAGTGACCTACTGACCTTGCACACTAATTAAAGCCTACGTGTGTGTTCTAAACATGGGGTTTGCCGACAAAAATCAGATATTTCTTCTATTTGCAAAGCCAGTAGATTAAAACTGAGGAGAACATAAGTGAGGAAGAGGTAGATGTTCATCAAGAAAACCACAAAAATGAAAATGGGTTTGTAGAACCAGCGGTATTTGGATCGGAATATTGTAAGTATAGCCAATTAGGCTATTAGCCTAACGTTACCTTTAGGCCTAACTCATGCCCTAAACTTGAACTTGAACTACTAAAATCATCATATCTCCGCCAATTCTTGTTCAATTTGAACAGTTTTTGCATCAAAAGACAGATAAAAGTGTAGAGAATAATTCTTGTAGCATTTCAGACCCTAAAAAGGAGAAAATTCCACTTCCAGTGCAATATACCGAAAACAAAAGGCCATTGTGTTACTTCATTTGCATATTTGCATACATAATGAGCCCCGATCTGCAAGTAACAAATGTCCATGAAATCTTCACCCCATAACCTTTCAAATGAGTGTTAGGTCCCTGCACAAAATATTACTGTAAACTTGCTAAAAACGTCCCCCAAATAGTCACTAGTTTTAAGGCAGTATCAATAAAAAAGGCTACAATGGTAAAGAGTTAAGTGGTTTTTTAAAAAAACTCATTTTCAAACTTTCCACTTGTTTACTCAATCATTAACATATCTTTCAACTCCCATTAAGTACAAGTTAAGTACAAGTTCCTTGCATACAATAACATGCAGTTACTCTTCTTTTCATCTTCCTATGTTTTACACTGGACCTAATACTCATCTTTTCTAAAAAAAGATCTTTTGTAAAACACTACTAGAGCTACTGTACTCAGTTTTTGTACACCTGAACAACCTGAAGGTTGCAATTTTGATTGAAAGAAAAGGAGAAGTCATGTGAACTATCTAGCATCTACATGCAGGTGCCACTGTGCACTTGGGTGATGTTTTAGCCACACGTACATAAATTATACATTTAGTACAAACAAAGTACACTCTTCCCGAAATATCAATATCTAACAAGGTACATGTTACTGTATATCCTCAGGGTTTTTCCTTCAAATCAAGCACTTGAGTGGCACAAGTTTACAACCTGTAGGTCTCCATACAAACCCTACGGCGATATGCATTTATAAGTTAGTGTAAAATATGTACTTCTTGTGAGCCTCAAGAGATGATTGCGAATGTCAAGAAAAAAAAAAACGAGTGAAAGATGGATTAATAATTCCCAAATTCCACCAATACACTTTTTTAAATCTCTTGTGTGTGTTGTATTGTAAGAACATCAATCCAGAGTTTCATTTCCCTGCTGTGCTTGATGAAAGATGCCTTTTGACATGAGGGCAATTCTTTTGTTTCCTCAACATTGTGCCTGTAAATCACATCAAGTCGCTTTAAATTTGTATGCATGCTTACTCATGCACGGATGTTTCCATGGTGCAGTACAAAATATGGAATAAGAACAGAATTATGTACTTTCATATCACCATAAAATTTGCATAAAATCTGTAAGACAAACAGTAGCTTAAAATGTAACTTAAGGTGCTACTAATTTAGCAATTAATACACACTTGACCAAACCTTCCAATAGGCCAGCAGGTATTCACATTTACTAGAAATTTAGGCTTTGTGCAGCACAATTGATCTGTGTGCACAGCATGTTGGGATTTCCTTAACTTAATTAAAAGGAAAATTCAGTCATATCAATTTGAATTAGCCTAGATCATCTATCCAATTTCATGAAGCTAAAAAGATCTCAATGACAGACATAAATTGCATCGATTATTTTCTAAAAGTGTACCACCACAATAGTGTGGTGTTTACACACAAATGTTGACTTTGACAAGTTCAGAGATTTGGTGGGTCAGTTAAAGTAGCTTTGGCCTACATAGTAAAAGTGGAAATGTGGGACTAAGGGTATGAGTGGCTTATTTTTAGGCAAAGTATAGGTTGGCAAAAATGAGTTATTACGGCCCCCCCACCAACCATGTCTACAACAATGCATTTGATTTTTGACCATTTTTTCCTCCATGACTTTGGGTCTGTATGTTTTCTTAACTGGGGAATACATGTTTTCTTACTGAAATAGGGAATGTATGAACTTATCATTTTATGTTGGATTCAAAATTTAAGAACCAAAATATATACTATAACAGATACTTGGAAAGTAAAAAGACATTTAAGTAAGGATTAATTGTTGTTTCAAAATATGTTTGGGGCAACTGCTCCTGGTCTTTTCACCAACTATAAAAGTTGTGGGTTTAAAAGGTGAATACCACCAAGACCACACTACCATTGACTCTGAAAAACTTTGAAAAAGGTTTTTATCATATTCAAGTTTGAAATTCCTTAAAATTCCAAATATTCTTTCCATTTTGCTACAGTGCCACTGCTAGCCACAAGATCTTAATGGGCAAACAGATTCCATAGCTAATGTTACAATTAAGGACAAGTATTAAGGCATAATTGGTTACCTGTATAGTGTATAACATACTGAATTTGTAGACCCCTATCCCTTTAAGTAAGTATGTGATGAATCATCATTACAGTTGATTGTGATCTGTGGTGTCTGATTATCCAGAGGCATAATTTATTCATTAATAGTATGGCCATGCAAATAAAATATCTCAGAGGAATGTAAACTTTTATAAGCTCAATTCGCAAATTCAGAACGCATGGTGATACAAATCTATCCTTCACACAATCAATCAGTATTTATGCCTCATGGGACTTATCAACTATTCACAGAAAAATAGAAAATCAAAAAAAAAAATTCTGGTCATTTTTGACCAAACACAAATAATTCAAGAAGCCACATTTAGATTCAATTAACTCAGGAATTAAGCATGATGGTGTTAAAAAACTAAAGTTATTTTGCACAGTTTCAGCACAGCAAGCTTTTCAACAATTGCATTATTGTGTATTGAGTAACTTACTGTGTATTTTCTGTGTAATGAATGCACGTAAGTTGAGAAAATAAAGGTGGAAAAAAAAAGTTATTTTGTTGTATAGTGCAATTTACTACAAATCATATTATATTTACATTTGTTCCGCATTTTGGGTTATATTCTAAAATGGCATAGGGCTTTAGTTTAAACAGCTTTGGCATTCTCGTAGGCACCTATAATCTGCACTTACAATGGCTACTGCACAAGTACCAACTTCCACTGGCCACCATCCTGGGTACGACCTAAAACTGCATCTAGATGGGCTAACTAGGTCGTGTTTGAGAGCAGTTTGTCCTTGACTATCCCCTATAAAATGCACATAGACAGTTATTACTCATCCCATGACTTGCAGGTTGTCCGTGCCACAAAATCAAGCCAGTCCCCACCCATGGTTTTCCCCCTGTGGGTTGGGGTGGTAGAATATGCCCACAGTATTTCCTACCTGTCATAAGAGGTGACTAATTGGGCAAACTTGAACAGTATTTGAACAGTATGACACTATATAACACATTGGTGTTGGTGTGCCGTTAAATGTTATGTAACGAACCAACCAGCATCCACGAACTTTCACAAGAATTTTGCATTGAATTTGCAATAGAACTGTGTATGGCAACTATCCATACTGTAAAAGATCTAAAAAACACTCAAATGAATAACAACTGCATACCAGTAGGTTATTAAACCTGATTAGAGGAGTTCAGGCTGCAGAAACTTTTTTCCTTTTCTTATCCTTGTTTCAAGAATTTGCATTGATCATTTGATTTGCAATAGAACTGAGTATGGAAAAACATTCCAAACCACTCTCTCTCTCATCTCCCTCCCCCCTCATCTTTGCTGACAAGTTTGTAGAGCTTTGCTAGTTATGTGGTCTTTTAACAAAAGAAAACATGCACCATGGAAAAACTTTTGAGCAGTTTTCCCTTTGTGGGCTAGGGGTTGTAGAATACAAACCAAATTTGAACTTGAGCCATACTGGAAAATGAATTTAAACTTTGAACTTTTTACCAACTACAGGTTTAGGTTAACACATTCATGCTGGTGTGTCATTAAATCTCATCTTACTTGCTAACTCACTTTTGAGCAGTTTATTGACTATGTGCTTACTAGTTAATTCTTCTTATACAAGGAAATTTATCTGATAAATGTTTTCTGCAGCAAAGACAAATGCTAAATCATTTTCAAGTATGTATACAGTTCTTTCATGCAAAACACCACAGCAGTGCTATTTAAAAACCAGCATCATTATACTAAAACCTCGCATGTTGTTTAAGTTACTTAGCAACTAATTACAGCTTGCCTCAAAACGTTACTCAATTTCACTGTACCCTCTAGAACTATTCACCAACTATTCAAAAAACTGTACCTAGCCACTTTTCTTCAAAAACAGAGAAATGAGTAATGTGGGCACACTGTGTCAGATTCCTTGTGCTTTTCTTCAAAATTCAATGTTCTGTTTTTCCTTGAAATTTTATACTTTTCGAATGTATGAATATCTGAACACGAATACAAATTTCTGTAGATCTAACATTTCTCACTCACACCATATGAAGGGTATAATAAACAATGTTGCATAATATTCCCTCTAGCAGTATGAAAAATTAAATTGAGGTGAATGAAGTATTAAATTAATGTGCCATGATGACATCACAGATTTCCCATAATGCAATAAATCTCAAGTAACTACTTTGAAAATTAGTAGTTTCTGATCATAATATAAATGGCAAATTGAAAAACGTTCAAGTTTGTCTAATTTCATTCTAGCCATTATATTTTTGAAGTAGAAACCTTGATTCTGAACCAAATGAGCAGTGAGCACTATATGTGTTATAATTCAAATGTTACAGTTTGCCATTTTTTCTTACACTTCTATCCTTTAGCCATGTAATATAAATGAGGTAAATAGTGAAACTGATCATAGACAACCACAAATTTTTACAGCTTGGTTGTCCCAGACTGTACAGAAATTCTGTGTTAGAAGGATAATGGTTTCTCTTGTCTACATTTTCATAGTTTTTGAACTTGAATGATGTCTGGCATTAATTAAGAGCCATTGATGGCTATTCCAAGGTGCACTTATTGATGTTGACTGTACTATTGGACATCTGTAAGCATTTTGGGCGAAACTAATATCCACTTGGACAAATGTTTTTGCTAGGATTTTTTAGTTCATTCCATTTACAGTTTGTGAAGTTCCTTTAACTTAACGCCACATGCACTCACCTGAGTTACATTGGGAGGTATCATATGGATTACTTGGCAACCGCATTCCATAAAAACCCAGTGAAAAAATAACCTGCACTTGAATCAACAACCCTCATCTAATCTCACTTTTTAAAACATGTTTTATACTTCAATTTTGCAACTATGAAACTATTAACTTGAAGTGACCACACTATTAAAAAAATGTTTGTTTAAGCACTCACCTATTAAATAGTGAAACATGAGGACTTGCAATGTGACTGGCAAATCTTTTCTTTTAATTTACCGTGCTGCTTCTGTACAATTCATCCTAATATTCACACACTGAGTAGTTGGTTACAGAATGGATAAACGATATCTTTCTTGTGTTTATATCAGAAAAGACCAGTAGTACCAACCCCTCCATGTTTAGGTACGAACGTTTAAGTTCCAGGGCTCAGATGGAATCTGGTGCAACACTTAACATCATTTCAAGTCAAGTTTTTGAACCATTCTTAAGGTGGGTATGTGGCCATGATCCTGCTATATAGATCTATCTCTTTAGAATTTGCTTTGGCACAGGGGAGATGACAAGCAGTTGCATATATTTATTTTTCTGGCAAGGTCAAACATGGATTAGTACTGTTCTATGTGAGGGTCTAAGGGGGAGGGGGATCACCTGTTCCAAGGTTATCAAAGGGTGTCTAAATGCAAATTAGCATGTCAAATCCTAAGAAAAAGTCAGCTCTTTCTAGCAGTCACCGATTAGCAGAGCTTTGAGCTCTGAGTCATATTAGCTCATGAGTTAAAACTTAAAAGGTTGGTAAATCTGAGGCTACTACTCTATGGTGTTGGACAAACAAGATCAGATTCCATATTGGACCCTGTGCCACAAATAAATTGTGGGTCCACATTAAAATTTTCCTTCAGTGGTGCAAGTCACAGGAGGAGGAAGTTTGTGGTCACAATCCACCTAAAGGGGTAGCACTTAAAATGAATTTTTGCAGAGTGGTGTACCGGATTTTGACTAACTCAGGGTCCTGGATCTCAGACACACATTAATTCTCCATTAACACTTTGGAAAATCCTGTACATCAGCCAGATGCACGAGTTCTGGCTTTTCGCACACTGATAGGCAGATATAACTTTAGCTAAGTTGTAAAACCACTCAAGAAGAGTGCATTTGCACTGCTGGCCAAGGGTGAAATTAATACAGGCCTAACCCTAATAATTTTATGGGACTCTAGAAGAAATTGCGAGACCCTTCAACAATTTCCCTGACTTTTGAAATGAAATGTCCCACAACCTTCAGATTTCAAGCCTTAATGAAAACACTGGAGACTGGAGAGTAGTAGTGTACCCATGATTTGAACTTAAGGGGAGAGTCATTCAAGTGGAGTACTTCCTCCAATTGGTTCCAAACAAAAACAAAATATTTTAGTCCAAAACCCTTCCTAGAATGACATTTCCCATGCTGTTTGAGTTGATATTATTTGTCTATTTACACTTCCCACTCCTTACAAATAAATGTCTCATAAATGCCTTTAAAGAGGCTCATTGAGTTGATATCAATAACTTAATGAGAGTCTCAAAGGGTCAATATCACATGGCAATGCTTATAGTTAGCATAACAAGTCAAGTTTAAAGTCCAAAAGTCACAGAAAACACTTAAATTTTGAATTTTCTTGTGTCCTGACTTGTAACAGGCATAATTTGAAACAGTGTCTGGTTACAAATTTTTGAAAACTGACTTGAACCATTAAGCACTCACTCTTAAAACAGTTATTTGTATGTAGGGTATAGGAATTGTCTTAGACCATTTGTCATTGGTATGTGAAGAAAACTCAATAGGTTTGGAAAAATTTTATGAACCAACTCAATGAGCCGCTTTAAGTCTTGCTCCTTTTTAAGTGAGTAGTTTGGGGAAAGTGCAGGTGTCCTGTTGTGATATGACACAGGCACCTTGCATTATATATCAACAAATACCAAGCTTATAGCCTTATACAGGGATTTTGAGGCTTTGCCCAACTTCAAAATCAACTTAAAGAATTCAAGAAGCAAGGTAAACAGATGTTAAAACAAACTGCACCTAAACAAACCTGAAATAAAAAACAATTTGGATTTAATGAACTATGGTAACGTAAGATACCATTCCATTTGCCATAATTTCATTTCTTTTTGTACCAAGGTTTCCTGTACTGCATTTATTAAATATAAAGCAGTACACTGCACTCAAATTTATGTGAATATGTGTAAGCTATACTTTTTGTAACAACTGCACTGTCATTGCACAAATTTATTCTTTTTGCTCATTTTTGTGCAAACTTGTTGTGTGAACAACTTACTTTTGGAGTACTTTTTGCCTTATTTAGTTGAAACTAAAGATGCAATGATTTTGTATGAAGCACAAAATTATGCTTTGAGCAGAACCTGAAAACTTTCCAGCTATTGCAAAAGCCAATGAGTTTAGAAATATGGACCATGGCTTATAATACACTAAAGACTTCTGAAAGGTTAGGGTGCATATCAGATAGGCCTAATGTCAGCTGAAGGTACTTACAACCAACTGAAGAGGAAACTTGCAATTAACATTGGTACTGTAGATTTCTAAGAGGAAAATTTTAACCTAAGAATGAAAAATTAATGTTACATAAAATGTGTGCAAACTTGTTAGAAATTTGACAACAGCAAAGTAAATGTTTTTCAAGCAATGGCCCACTGCTATTTACTTGCAGCCCTCACAGTATTTAAGTAAAAAATTTTAGGCACCATTCCAGACCATTTACCTACAGGTAGTCAGGTACACTAACTATAGTTCTGTTATGTTAATGTTGTTATGCTAAGTGCGTTGTAATATATAGCCACTCCAGAGCACTAGTAAATGGTGACATTCCCAAGATTGGAATGCAGCTCTTTTACACCAAAATGATGTGCTGAAAAGTGAAGGCTGTTTTGTTAAAAATATTTCAGGCTTTATATGAAGCCTACTAGAAAAATACAAAACAAACAGCTTTTTACAGCCTCAAGGAAGAAAAAGCAACAAGGCTATCAACAGGAAAATAGCACACTTGGTCAAGTGTTAACTAGGTAGTACTGTAAGTTGGCCTGTTTACAAAGTTTCTGATTGAAATACAGGACAGATGAAAAATAGTGAATAGAACAAAAATTCAGGGAATGGGTCCTGAAAGCTTAAATGCAACATTCTCCTTTAAATCTTTTATACAACTGTTTGTTGACTCCCTCAAAAGAGCCTGGTCACAGCATCACAACTGGACCTATTAAGTAACCTGAAGCAGTTGCTCCACAAATGACCTTTTGAAATTGATGGTTTCAGATCTACTGTAATGACTCATTGTACACCAGAGCAGCTTATTCAGAGTGCAAACAAAGGTTAAGGCCTTCAAGTCTGAGCCTGGATCTGTCAGCATCTATTATTGAGGAGAAAGCATGGTCATTACTAAGGAGTGGTCAATGGATGGTCTTTGCAGCCTGGATAATTTCAATTTGTGTAGTGAGATGACCAGTGGGGATTAGGTAGATGAATACTATAGGCTGAGATACAATCACAAATCATTCTATAGATAGATGGAGAATGAAGAATATGAGAGACAAGGCTTCACCATGCTTTCACAAATTTTAACAAAGGACAAATCTTAAAATGTAATTATGGTAACTTCTGACTGCACGGATAATGGAAGCAATTACCATTTTTTTAGATATATGCTTAGCAATCAGATCTAAAATTTGCAAAGTGCATAACTAGGTCAGGCTTCCTCAAATAGCGGCATGCGTGCCACAAGTGGCATGCGACAGGGTTTGGAGTGGTGCAAAAACTTACTAGGAGAATATTTAAAAAATTTAACTTGCCATAACTTTTTTGACAAGAATTGTTCTAACTTCTATCTCAAAAATAGGTAATGTAAGAAAATCTAATACTTCATACAGACTGATGTCACATATGGCCAAGGATATAATCTTATTTAAGGATAAGTCTTATTTGTTCCCACAAGAAATTAAAATCACTGTCACTGTTTACATTCATTAGAGTCAGTGCTTTGTCAATTCACCATTAATGGTGAATTGACAAAAACTGTTAAGTTTGTGAAAAAGTTTGGCCGGGAAAATTGAACAAATTTTGCATGAAAACCCACTCTGAAATGCAAAATTTTCAAAAGGGGGAGAGGGATACCCTTCCCCTTTTACCCCTCCCCTAGGATGGCAATCAGTGGCACATTATATCAGTAACATTTAGCAATGCAGTGCTTCAGAAAATTTAATTGAGAAAGCCTGATCTAGGTTCTAGTCAGGTGAGAGTAAGGTGGACACTCTGAATGAATAGTTTAAGCATTTGACCTGGTCTTTCAAAAAAATCTTACGGTGATGAAAATTTTAAGGTACGTTTGCTACCTTCTGATTTTTACACTTAAAATTGTTATGCTTTTATGGGCAATATATGCTGTATCCAGATTTGTTGGGAAAATTGGGACAATAGAGGAATTTAAGTCTGCCTTTCAGACTCATCTCTGTTATCCTGCCATTTTTCTGTTGATTTTGTACTTCTTTTACTGTGCAAAATATTTCAGTGTCTCCAGTGTATAGTAAATCAAAAAATAAATCAAACAGAAAACACACCTGATGTTAAGTTGTGATTTCTGAGATAGCCTTCCTAAGCATTGACAGTTACTTATTAAGCATATTAAAGCAAAGTTCTGCCCCACATGGCCAGAGACATGTTCCCAAGCAAAGCAAGTGTAAAAAAGAAGGTCCAAACACACACAGGAGGTTTAGAGTGCTTTCACACTTGATTCTTGAGCAATAGATCAGATCTGAATTCAATTCAGCCCTAAATTAACTTTGCTGAGTGTAAGCTTTTGCACTCAAAATCAGATCCAGAAAATTTTATCCACCCACTTGGGATGATCAGATGTTGAGCAGGCAGGGTTCGGTTTTGGACCGTCCAAACTATTTTTGCCAGGGCAGTGGCAAAAGCCTGGTTTAAACCCGTCTAAGAGTGTCCAAAATTGTCTAAAACTGTCTAAAGCTGGCAAAAAAGGCAAAAACCCCACGATGTTGAAATTGGGAAGTGGTAACATTGCATTCATATGGTTTATAACATTGTTCATGCAGAATTCAGAGACTAATATTTTTGTGTTTATGTAACCTTTAAATACTCAAAGTATAGCCTTTGTTCAATGTGCAGATTTCATGATAATCACCCACTGCTGAAATTCAAGAAATAAAACTTCTTTGAATATTTGGTGAAACAATCATTCAGAATCACTATCAGTTTCAGGTCATATGAGATTGTGCCAGTAAGTTGCCACCGATCGGACCTCACATAGTGGCACAGCACAATGCAAGCGACCGATTTTCTGCCTTACAATACATGACAGAACCGGAACAGACTGAACTGAAACGCTTTCTCACATCACTTTCGACTTGGCCTAGCCTATTTCACCCATAACTAAACCTAGGCTGTTCGTCTCTGCTTAATAAAAGTAAAACCCACCAACACGATTAGGCAGAACGCGAGGCAAAGACCACACCTGCACAATTACTATACTACTAGGTATCATGCATGTAGGCATAAGCCTATATTATAAGATAAGCCGCGGGTAAGCCTCGTACAATGCGGCACTAGCCATCATCTTTGCGTCCTATGTTAGTCACTCTAGTATACATTATTACATCCCTGCCAAAAAGTTTAAACAGTCTGATGAATTACTGAAACTGGTTCAGTTTCGTTGAAAAGAAAACTTTTTGAACATTCAACTGCCTAATAAATAATTTCCGATTAACTTGGAAAGCCTAACGACATGACTCTGTTTTACATCTCATTCACACACCAGCCACTTGAGATTTCAAAAGATGAAGTTAAACCAATAAACGTTCGCACAGGCCTAGGTCAGTAATAGCTGTTTTCTATACCAATGGATACAACTGCTACATTATTAATAAAACTAGGTTAACTAACCCGCGTAAGTTGTTGCGATGAAAATGCAAAGCACGTAAATCCATACACTCAAAGCTTTCCAAACTTCCATCATCTTTTCTGGTAAAATATAGCTATATTCCTTATAATCCAATACAAAGTCAGATCCTTTCTAACTGAAATAGCACCTGGAGTTATTCAACTACCATCCGAACAACTTTTGTACAATGAATACCGTACCGTCTACCGTGCACTTACGCGTGCGTTGTACACTTGCAGTTAGTACTGTGCATATGCAATAAGTACTGTCGTTATACTGGTACACAGTACGTACAGTTTACATGTAAGCGTTGTATTGTGTACTTTTGCAATTATTGTGAAGGCGTGGGTTGGTCATGCGCTGGAGCTTGCAAAACAACGAGATCTTGGAGGACACGAACTGACTGTTGGGGTGTGAATATGTTGTGATCGATATCAACTGTTCAAAAAGCGTGGTTTGAGTTTTTAATGCAACTGTACTGTACTTGGGCGTTGCTTTTCAGGTAAATGCAGTAAAGAGCTCGTGAGCCTGAAAAATGCAGCTTTCAAGTAGTATTATGACCAGGGAGCGGCAATAGCCTTTCATTATTTCGAAATAACCCTAAGCCGAGGGCAAAACTTGGAAAAAGGAACACAATAGCTAGAAAATTAGAAGGCTCCTATAGTCCACTTTTAGTGGCAAGTCAAGTATGCACACTCACGCTTACTGCTAAACCGTTTGCAAATTTTTAAATGCCTACGAGAGCCTTTCAGCTCGTTGGAGGAGGGGGGGGGGGGAGAATTATTAACACGAAAGATTTCATTTGGCTGTAAGATTATCCAAACGTAGCAACACTACCAGCTAGAGTTGGAGGTGCCGAAAATTTAGAAACTGGGACCCAAAGCGTGATTTGGCATTTCCTTTCTTGTAAGTAGATACGATACGACCATAGGAGACGCTTTTTGAAGAATTTTCTAGCAATTCAGGTTTAGCTGTTTAGCAACTTGAAAGCTGATCAGAAATTGCCAAATGAATTACCAATGGAATATTACAGGTAACCTGTGTTTGACGGTGTGAAGGGGATGGATTCGACTCATCATCCCTTTTCCATTATTTTCATGAGAAGGCCGACCTAGTTACTGGGAACTAGTAGACCGTCACAGTGATGGGCGCCCCATTCCCTTTGAAAAATGTTTGGCTGTCTCAGAGAGCTTAGCTGCAAAATGTGGTTTTATTTAGGCTAGCTTCTTTTTTCCTTAGTATTCATATGAAAATTGCAAACTTGCAGGCCCTTGAACGTTTTTCACTTTTCATTATAAAGAATGGATGAAAAATTAATTTTCTGCAGAGGTCCGCTACTGTTTTCGTTTCACCCAACGCCCGCCTAACTGACTTAACTTGCCCCTTTCGAAGCGCCGACACTGCTCGTCCATAACAGCCTTTATCCTATGCACAAAATTTCATGTTTGAGACGCTATTGATATTAAAGACATGACTGAGGACACGCGAAGGAAGGTGCGAGAAAAAAAATCAGCGAAAATGGTGCTACTATACGTGCTGCTAATGTATGCGGAACCACAGAAACTACTTTATGGCAAGTCAGAGATACTCACGGAGCCGGCCAACTGTATTTACGAATGTTCTTTCTGTCTTCTTTGCCATTGGACATTGAACATTAGACGGATGATCACATGGACCATCATGGCCCTCGCCAAATTTTGGCACCGTATATCCAATGGCATTCATATACTCAGGGCGACCCCACCCCCCTCCAGACATAGGCGTACGGGAGCATTTCAGTTTGGGGGGCAGAGGATTCTCTGCCCGAAAAATGTAATTCTGCCCGAAAGACTATCTAAGCGGAGCGCCACCATCAGTTGGCGCGGAGCGTACAGAAAATTTTGAAAAATCATAACCCCTCAGACAGCCGGAAATAGCCTTTCCCAGGCTTATAAGCAGAATCAAAGCCGTCGATATTTTGAACTTTCATTTGCAATAAAATTTTCACCAAAAATGAGCAAATCTACAAAAAGGTAAAAAAACTCCCACATGAAATGTACCACTACCATTGGATGACTTTGGGCGTTCTATAAACTATTTTTGGTCATGCAGCATGAGATTATCGTCAATATAATTTTGAAAATTGGAAAACTTCAGAAACCCTCGAAAATCCCAAGGCATTGTTATGGAGGGCGATAGACAGACTCTCAGCGCTCCGCGTCACCATGGCTTGGCCCGGAACGCCCCAAAATTTTGGCCCAAAACGCCTCCAAAATCGCTGGAAATGACACTCTTAAGGTTATTTAGGAGTTCCCACAACTCAGTAAGTTGAATCAATACGGTGAGATGTATTCCCCTAGAGTTGTGTAATCAGAAAGAAAGGAAGGGGAAAGGACGTTGACAAGGCACTATTCATATATTCTTCCGCGATCCAGCAATCGGTAACTGAGGTTCGTCCTTAAGAAACATTTAAAAAAAAAAAACATAAAAAAAACATAATATAATGATGTACCGCACCTGGGAATGCAGTGACGTGGCCAGGATGGGATTTTTTTTTTGGGGGGGGGGGGGGGCTAGAAAACAAGAGGGGGGCCTAGTACCTCCGAAGGTCAGGCATGGCAAGACTATCTAAGCGGAGCGCCACCATCGGTTGGCGGGGAGCGTACAAGAAAATTTTGGGCTTTAAAACCCCTCCAGATGGCAGGAAACGGCACTTCCCATGTGTTTTAAGCTGGATGTACCCAGCCTAGAAATACGAATCTCATGTCTGCGACTTCTCAAATAATGAGAATAAAAAATCAATCTATGAAAAATGGTAATACATACACTTTTTAGGGACCCCAAAACTGGGCACATCTGATCTGTGGCCTGGGGATGAGACTAAAGGGAAGCGGTATCTCCCTTTCCCTTGGGAAAAGTTGTAAAATTCAGAAGGACGTAGATCGCAAATGCGGCAATATTTGAATCTAAGCGGAGCGCCACCATCAGTTGGCGGGGAGCGTAAAAGAAAATTTTGGGCTTTAAAACCCCTCCAGATGGCCGGAAACAGCACTTCCCACGTGTTTTAAACTGGATTTACTCAGCCGCAAATGCGACAATATTTCAATGGATTTCAGCTAACCTAAGACAGTACCTTACCCTTTAACAGGAAAACCACAAGTAGTTGTGTCCCCCTGTGAGAAACTTTCTTTGCGTTAGATTTCCTAGATGCAAAATGGTGCTATGTTTGGCAAAACTTTAAACTGATTGGCCTAAGTTTTAGAATTTTCCTTTTTGGAGAACATGAAAAATATAAAAATATTTTTAGTTTTTGTAGAGATTTTACAAGAGACGTACATACTCGCAAAGGAACAAGTGCAAAATGGTGCAGTATTTGAACATCGGTACATTTCATAGTCAAAATTAAAATACTACGAATAAATCTCTCAAAATAATTGAACCGCAAAGCAGAAGTATGCATCATGTGGGAAACACATGAAATCAGGACTTTGTGGACATTTTGCAAATCCCCCAGACGTCAGTGCCACCTAGTAAAAAAAGACTTGTCGAAAAAAAATCGTCCTACAGTGGCACTTCGCATGGGCAGGAGTGAGGCACGACATAGGCCTAGGCCTACTTGTTAAGGATGGAAGGGAAGAATTCTGAAGGCAGTACCTTACCCTTACCTGCTTACGGCATATTTTGTGTATGACAAAGTATAGGAATGGTCGTGTAAAAGTGGTCTCCAGTGTACGATTGCCTTATTTTCAGTAAGTCAATCAGCCATGCTAAAGGCAGAAAGGGTTTTGACCTAACAAAGTCACATTTAGGTTTGTCGTCGAGACTTTCGTTTCATCTTCTAAGTGAAATGCAATAAACGACAGTGCACAAACGGTATCTAATATAGTGAAAGTAGGCATTTTGAAGTTATCACTTGATTTCATACGTGCGCACAAAATGTGTTTTACACACATTCATCCATGTTAATTTTTTTTTTAATTTTTACACATTTTATTTATTTACTGTTTTGAAGGAAATACTTCAAATTTTATTTCCGTTCAAAAATTTTATTTTTTCAATTACTTATCAGGACGCAAAAAATCTCCCCCCCCCCCCCCCCCCCCCCCCCGTGGCTAAACCACTGTGGGAATGTATAAAACGCATAACACTGGTCTTGTATCTTTCCGGGGAAAACTGTAGAACGGAATTAAAAACATGAGTACCATATGTCTGTGACTCTGTTGCGACTCTTGCCCGAATTCCAGTTCCACTGAATTGATACAAGTGTCTATATGACTCGACCAGAACTCCCGACTATATTTAAATGATTTTTCTACTCACGCCGTTTGAGAAAAACCCGGCTTGTCACAATGCTAGATGTTTTTACATGAATTTGTGGGCAGACTGACTTGCAGATTTGTTCACACTAAATTCGTATGAGTGAGCAAACAAGCTACGCTGATTTGTTTACCGTTGCCCGAATTTCGGTTCCACAGCACTGCAGGTTAAAAAGTTTCGCACAATTTTAAGAGGATCATTTTGAAAAGTGCAAAATCATCATCTCATTCATATGCTGCCCAAATACCTCTCGACCGAGTACGTTTCAGCCTTCTGGTGACCATTGGTGATTGTCATTTAGTAATATGGTGCGTCACAAGATAGCTTTTGATTGATTTGTTCGGGCAAAATTTTGGGGACTGTATACATCCTCTCTCCCCTTGTAATCTGGCAATTAAAAATATCCCAGAACTTTTTTTGCAACTTTTGCCCGAATATTGTGTCATTTCGGTCAAAGGTTTGCGCAAGAATATGAAGTGAGGCTGACGAAAAATTGTTTTTTCATAAGCTGCCCGAATGTGTCGCGAATTTTGGTATCTTTTAGACTTTTCATGAAAATTGTACCGTGACTATGATGCTTTTTTATTATTTTTTTCGGCCAAGTGTTTGAAGGAATTCGGGCGCGCCTAGGAGTTTTCCGTGTAAGTAGAAACAAACCAGGTTTTAAGACTCAAACGGATGCCCGAATTTTTCCAGATCCCTGCTCGAATTTTAGGTCTCGAGAAAATTTGGGGGAGAGTCTTCCCCCCAACCCCCCCCCCCCCGCGCCGCCTCGTACGCCTATGCCTCCGGACCAAAATTGCGTCAGTGTTGGATTTATTTTAGGTATCTAACATCATGCTTTAACGCCCCAGGAAAGACTAAAGACATTGCTCTATATCCCCTGAAATGGACGCCCAAGGCTAGTTGTAACCTCCACCTGTATTCTACTGGCGTCGCCAGGATTTTTCTATTGAGGGTGGCCAACCTCAAGGCCTGGCGCCGTCTTGTGAGGTGTAGGAGGAGGGCATACAATTCCGCCTTGAGAAAGTTTTGAATATTTAATTACTAAGATGGAATCTTGTGCAACTTCCACCATCATTTAAAGTCATTATTTTATTATAGCATCCGAAAATAATTTAGATACTTTTATTTAGTGATATGGTTCCTGCAACACCACGTCTGGTGATGTCATAGCGCGTGGAGCGGACCGGAAGTTTTTTTCTTTAAGTTAATCGCTAAGGTGGCTACAGGGGCGATACACAAGCTAGTTACACCAATCACGCTGCCCAGGCTGTTGGCTAAGCGACAGATGAAATGTATAACTCTCACATAATGGGTGAAATGGTCGTATATCTTTTCGGGGAAAACATTCATTCATTCTATCATTCATTCATTCATTCATTCATTCATTCATTCATTCATTCATTTTATTTATTCATTTATTTTATTATTCATAGTAACGGAATTGAAACACTACTTGCGTCTGTGACACTTTGTAACTCTTACCCGAATTCAAGATCGACCGAATTGAAAAAAAAACTATTTAGCTGCCCTTACTAAGTGAATAAGCCAGTGGCGTAGCTACGGGGAGGGGGGGGCGGGGGCTGGAGCCTCCCCCCCAATCGCCCAGCTCTCAGCAGCCCCCCCCCCCCCCATTGGCGACCTGGGCAAGAAATTATATTCAAGCTGGCCGATGATAATATTCAATCCGGGCTACCCGGCTATGACATAGATACACTTGCTATAGATCCACGCAATTGCAGGGTATTCTGCAATTGTGCCGCACTCTGAATTTCAGAATAAATTCAGGTAGACTGTGACAAGCTTCATATCTTCGGAATCCCTTGACTTTTCACTCGTCGGGTCTCTGGATGGATATTTTTTTAGCAGATTTAGAGTGGCTGAGTACCTTGGTGTGGTTTAAAGAACGCTCCTAGCATCTGGCCTGCTTCCATCTCCTGTAGGGATTTTTTCAATTCCTGGGGATGCACAAATTTGTTCCAAAATCGTACTTGGTGTCGTGGGTAGAATATTTGAGTTAGAAGATACTTGCACTTTGCACGGCCATTGCTGAGTGCCAGTCATTGGCCAGTGCAACAACCAAACCCATGTTGGGTCAATGCAGTCTCAAGGGTCGCAACCTTACTACTATTACCTCACAGGACCTCATTTAGCCCTTGGGTGGATTGGACATTCTGAGTGGCGTACGAGACGGGGCAGGGGGAAGACTGCCCCAGATTTTCGCGAAATCTAAATTCGGGCAGGATTTTGGGAAAAATTCGGCCAGCCCTTAAATTTTGAAAAAATGGAGTGGTTTTCAGAAAAGTCTTATTTGTGGCCGAAATCTTAAAAAGATATGCCCGAAAAAAAAGAAACGTCATAGGCTATAGTCGCAATAAAATTTTCATGAAAAACCAAGTCAAGGTTCTAAAAATTTGCTACATTTTCGGGCAGCTCAAAACGGTATTATTCGTGACTTTTACTTCACAGATAATCACAACATAATGGCCGGAATTGTCGAATATATACAAATTCTTCCAAGCATTTGCCCGAAAATGGAAAAGTATCATAGTAAGGTTAACAAGTTACGAAAAATGAAACAGATTAAAAAAGCGCAACACATTCGGGAAGCCGTTGGCTTAAAAGAAACAATCATTCTTGAGCCTCTTTTAAAATCTTGTGTAACACAATACCCGAAATGGCCGATTACTTTAATAGCCTCAATTTTTTGCCGAAAAACAGAAAACGCTATATTTAAAGTAAAATTTTCATGGAAAATAACAAAGATCTGCGACACATTTGGGTAGAATGTAAAAGAAAAGGTTGTCATCATCCCCCACAGTCTTACTGTGAGTCTTTCAAAAATTGCCCGAAATGGTCAAATATTCGGGCAAAGGTTAAAAAAAATGCTGGGACGTTTACAATTGCCAAACTAATTCCACGGACAGACAGGAGGGTGTTCAGGTGCCCAAAAGTTTGCCATCCATCCTACTCTAGAGCCAAATACTGACAATGGTTATCATCGGGGAATTTGTTTATTTTAATGATGCAGTGTGAGAATGTCTTCTCATAAGTCTGCTTGAAAATTCGATAAAATACCCCTGTAATGTTACATTTGTTCACGGTAAAACCATATATAGTCGGAAATTCGGGCAGTCACACAGTTTTATCAATATATTGAATTGAGCCAAAATTCACAATAGAGTGAAATTCATTGGCATGTTTTCAATTCCGTTTTATGGTTTTCCCCCAAAGATATGAGGGACTATTTCATCGATTGGAAGTGATACATTTTATCTGGTAATTTTTTGATCAAATAGCGTCTGCTTAGATCCCTTGTAAGCCTGGAAAATGTCAGTTTGGACTGCC
This sequence comes from Holothuria scabra, assembly GCA_037179385.1. NCBI lineage: Eukaryota > Metazoa > Echinodermata > Holothuroidea > Aspidochirotida > Holothuriidae > Holothuria > Holothuria scabra. The sequence goes on from CM074184.1 coordinate 7,621,986, forward strand.
TCAGGGGTACTATACGATTTTTCAAAATTTTCTGGTCTCTCCTCGCCAACCAGTGGTGGCGCTCCGCGTAGATAGTCTTCCCATCAGAATTTTAGTTTCAAGTGAACAGTTTTTGTGAAAACCGAACCTCGAGATAGCGACTGCATAGACCATCTATAAGCATAGGAAATGACATTTTGACTGTCTGAAGGGTCAAATTTTTCAAAATTTCCTGTGCGATTCGCCCCAACTTGTGGTAATGCACCACTTAGACCGCTCCATATCAGAATTTAAGTTTTAAGTGAACATTTTTTGGCATAAGAAAACTAAAAATAACGACTGCTTAGATCCCCCTATAATCCCGGGAAATGCCATTTTCAACTGTCTGAGGGGTCGGATATTTCAAAATTTCGCTCCAAAAAATGGTGGCGCTCCGCTTAGTCTTTCTGACTGAATTTTAGTTTAGGGTGAACGTTTATCTGCAATTCCTACTTAAAATAGCGACTGCCTGGATCCCCTTTATAAGCCTGGGAAATGTCATTTTCGACTGTCTGAGAGGTACGAATTTCCAATTTTTCTGGACGTTCCACGCAAACAGGTGGGGCTCCTCTTTGACTATCTTACCTTTTTCGGTCAAAAATTCCCTGCCCCAAAACTGAAATGCGCCCCTACATCTATGGAAATACCTTACTCAGGCGTGCACTGGAACAGCTGCTTGCAACATGCAGCAGAATTCGGATTTGCAGAATACGCAGTCCAGTGGAGTAATGACCTGAGCTAATCAGTTTCTCAAAAGTGTGTTTGAATCTTAGAAAAATCACAAATTTTTCTCACCAGAATTAGGGACAATTAAACCTGGCAAATGCCATTTCCAGCCATCTGGGAGTTGTTAAAATCCAAAACTTTCTTTGTACGCTCCGCGCCAACTAATGGTGGCGCTACGCTTAGATAGTAACCTCTAGCCCCACTACAAAAGTGTCCAGCCCCCATGGACCCCCCTCCCCACGAAAAAAAACATAGCTTCGCCACTGGACTAAACGCCCTTTGAAAAGGGGTATGTCACGTTGTGTCATGCCACAATGGTTTGATATGAATTTTAAGGTATACGTATGAAAGATTTATTCTCACACTAAACTCCTATGTATAATGAAGCTACCCCCATTCTTTACTCGTTGGCCGAATTTCGGGTCCACAGCACTGCAGGCTGAATAAATGTCGCACAGTCTTCGATGGTTCATATTGAAAACTCCAAATTCGTGACCATCTACCAAACTAGACTGCCTGAATAACAAATCTAACACATAGCAAAATGGCTTTTGGTTTATTTTTTCCTTTTTTTGGGGGGGGGGGGAGGAGTTTTAACACCTCCCAACCTGAAATCTGAAAAGTTAAAACATTCCAGCACTTTTTCGACCTTTTCAACTTTTTCAACCAATTTTCTCAGACTTCAGGCAAAGTTTTTTCGCAAGATTAAATAAACAAGCTGAAGAAAAATCACTTTTTCACAAGTTACCCGAATGTGTAGAGATCTTTTGTTTTGTTGGTGTTTTTCCAATGCACATTTTCTTCGACTATATGATATTTTTTATTTTTCTGGTAACTTTTTGAAGAATTCGTATGTTTGGCCACGTCGGGTAAAATACTGGGCAAGGCTATGAAAAAAAACCCTCACAAACTACTGTTGCTTAAAGTCTGCCCAAATATGTCAAAACATTTTGTAATCGTTTCAAGTATTATTGAAAAATGCATGAGCTGTATCTTAATTTATTATCAGCAGTGTGGTATTGTCGCGGAGCGAGAATGTCAAATTTGAGGAGGAACTAGGCGCAAAAGATACTGCTGAGGGGCAAAAATTTTCGTGTGAAGAGCGAAAACCCATATTTTCGTCCGTTTTCGCCAAAAGCACCCGTTCCTGGGTTCAGGGAATGGACGCCCGGAAGCTCTGAGATTTTAGCATATTTGGATGAAAAATTACCGTACGTCTCACGAGAGCTGCCGAAAATTATTTATATTATTCGTTTAACCCAACTCCTAACCGACCGAACTTGAGGGCAAGTTGGTGGAAACATTGGCAAAATTTGCCCCCTCTTTCCCCTCCTCGTTGCGCCGCCACTTAGTGACGGTACCGTCACCCCTATGCATGGAAATCAGGCTATAAAGGCAACAGCTAGTAGGCAAGTTCCGTCAGTCCGTGTCGTTCATGCAGTCGAAGTCTTGCCCCATGGTAATGGTTGAAAACTAATGCCACCTCCTTTTTCACAATCACCATCAAGATGGCAGGAAATGGCAAATCCGGACGCAGAGCAATCGTTATGTTCTTTCTCACCACCTCTTTTTCTAGTGTTCACATGAATGACATGACACAAATGGGTGGGCTACCTTGATAACAAGAGCCTCTTTTCGTATTCAAGATCACGTTTGTATTAATATGCAAGAGTTGACAGAAAGGTAACTACGAAGGACCATGGTTTGGGTGATATCATGGAGCTAACACTTAACCCTTTACCGTTGTGCTCCGATCGGGGCATATTTGCGCGCCTCGGGAGCGGGCGGAAAAGCGGACGTAGCCCGCCCCGCATCGGCTTCCGTAGGTCATTGACCCCTTGAACTTAAACTATTGTCTCTCTCGTTGTTGTGGCCGAATTTTCGGGTAGCTACTCGCAGTTTCGAGCTCCGCGTGAAACAGTAAAGATGGGTGACAGCCGAGCTCTCCGCATGGGTCCAAAAGGACCCAAACAACGGTAAAGGGTTAATACAAAGTATTAGCTTCATGCGTGAATGGTCTACTTGTAAGTGAAAGGGAGATGCTGTGTCTGTTTTGCAAGAAAAATTCATCCTTTAAAAGACTAATATTTATTGACACAAGGTCATAGATTATCAAAAATAAGGCAGTACGGGAGCCTTCTTTTCAAAGAATAAGTTCCCCACAGATAGAAATTCAGTTGGTTGTTGCTCAAGAACGATTTGTTCACCCAAACTTTCAACATTTCAAATGATGCAACGTCCATGGCTCTTTTTGCTCATAGTATTTTGAAGAGATGTTGCTATAGCTAGGGTTTATGATTAAGAATGAATTGTTGGATAGTGTCTGAGCCATTTTCTCTGCAGTACTCTTTGCTGGAGCATTTTAAACACAATATTTCCCTTTAAAGCGTAGTGACGATGTGGCTCCTATATCAGTATATCAATTGTAGAATACGAGCGCTATAATATGAGTTTGTAGTTTTGACGCTGAACAGAGTCTTTGTCCATATTTAGGTAGACCATCTTTATGTGTTCACAGGAAGACATTGATGATAGCTTTCTGATAACCAATGTATCTGCGGGGCACACTTTCCATGCTCAGGCCTTTTGGCTGGATTTCACATCCTTCGTTGGAAGTATCTTATTAAAAATTACGTAACAGTGTAGTGAGAATGGACTGGTGTCATGAAATAACACACCTGGATGTGAATTGCACTATAAATGTCCAGAAAAGGCCGCAATTTCCACATTATAATCCACCGGTTAGATCATTGACCATTTTAGGGTAAATATACCATATTGCCATATGAGAAAAGTTGTGACGTCCAAGTATGGACTCATGATGGTTAATTTTAGTCTTTCTTTTTTCCAAAGACTTCAGTTTAAGGACAAATAAGCTACCAATCTGCCAATGTTATCGTTTGGACTGCGTAAGGGGGGGGGGGATGGGCGTCCGCAGGTGTGGGCAAGGGAGGGGGCAATTACCCCCCCCCCCCCTGGAAAAACAGTTAATTTGAAAAAACGTATAAAAATTAAAGCAAACACCCGAACAAAACGTGTTTTCCAAGTTTCTATGCGAAAAATAGGCTGTAGAAATGCCATTTCCGGCGATCTGGGAGGCATTTTGGGTTGAAATTTTTGCATGCTTTGTGTCAATTCATGGTGACTTAGAAGTTTTGCCCATCCTTAGAAATTTTCCCCCCCCCCCCCCCCGACTTTCTTTCTGCGGACGCCTAAGCTTAATTACTTTTTAAAATACAGTGATAGTTGTTACAGTATTTGATTACCGTATTGTTGTGTCATATTCTGTATCTATCTTCCGTTTCATTTGGTAAAATTCCCGTTTTGTTAACACATTTCGCAATGACGAATTCTAAATCCAGCGTTTTCCGCCAACGGCCGTTGGTAACGCCGTTAATGACATCGCATGTTTGTCTATGTCAATACGTGGGGCTACAACTACTGTCGAATAATGGGCCAATCGTTGATATGAAGGCTTGTACGGGGATGTTGCAGAGTGTGCAGGCGATACGAGTTGAAATATGAATAAAGAAGATTTAGTTCTGATTCAAGATGATTGGCGGTTTTATTCAGTTCGATTAAAGATTAAAATTTAACTATATACAGATTGGCGAAGGTGCTCGTCATCTGCGGTCTGCTGCACCAGTGTGTGAGTGCGACCAAAACTTGCAGGCTCGGAGCTTTCATGTCTCGTGGAGATCGGAACACGTGCAGTACCCTGATTGGTTAAAAGTTGTAACGCGCCAAATTAGATAAATATTAAGGAATGTGCTGATCTAAATAATCAATGAGGGCCCTGTAGAGGGTGAAATTGGCCACACCTTGAAAAGATGAAATACAGCATACACGTGAACTAGGACGGGGTACCGTAGTTTGTCACGTTCACCGGTAACACTTGGCGGGAAACAGGAAGGGCGCCGGGGATCTAGGAAAAGAGGAGGGGAGAGTTGCTCGTAAATAACAAGATGGCGTTCCTGTTTAAGGTCAAGGAGGGTACACCATACTCATACTACATGACGTTACGTACAGTTTACACATGACATAGCCTAAAACCGTGTGACGGTAATAGAGTACACCCGGTATTAAATTCACATTGACTGTATATAGTCCGTTGAAGTAATGATTACCCACACTTTCAAGACCATGTTTTGAAAGCTTGGGAGTTTCATAGTGGCTTAAAATATTGAAACATTTAGCACCATGTTGCACCGCGGCCCCCCTTTTCTTAGACACCCAGGCGGGGCAGGGGGCTTTGAAAATGAAGAATTCGGAAATTTGGCAATTGTGAGACCAGTTTACTGTGTGGTTTTGACAACTTATGGAATTAGGAAATTCCCAATCAATTTTCTCTAATAAATGCTCCATATTCGTCATTATTTGATTCAGAGAAAGCAAAATTTTCCGCGCGCTTCACGCGCCGCAAATCGCAATTCCTTAGCAGAAGTGGTCGCTCATACCTTCACTTAACTAAACTTTTCCGAGCTCTCGGTGTGACGAAATCGGAAATTTGCTACACTTGTGACATCAGATCACCAAGTGACACCGTTAACTATATACAGTGCTATTGTCATAAATTTTCTTTCGTAAAATTCCATATTTTCTCCAATGTAAGCTCCAAAAAAATTCTTTGAAGAGCCTCATTTCGTAGGCGTTGGATAACATTATGTAGCAACGATCTTTGGTGGCCGCCCAACCTTAGATTTGCCGATAGAAAATTCAAGTTCTTCAGTAATTCCCCAACTGTTCAAATTTCCTTTCAGGAAACCCAGCATCTAAACTTTTCTGCAACACAAGCTCCATATTTTCAAATACTTGAAATGTGCGAAAGTTTCAGCGCGCTCCGCGCGCTGCAAATTACGCCCTCAGTACAGTGGTAATCACACTTAAAATAACTTGGATGGTTGCCTACCACTCGCATTTCCCATTTCCTGAATTCTTATAGGCATCAGAGACTAAAAAACATACATACCTATGGTAGCGCTTCGCTCAGTGTACATATGATACCCAACCACATGCAGGCCCCCCCCCCCCCCCCACCTGAAAATTTCTGGACCCGCCACTGCTGTAAGGCACTCGGCATCATCATTTTGCACTGACAATTAAGTCACAAAGCGAACAGGTAAAAGGTTTTCAACTTTCCAACCAATCTTTATTCTTGGAGTGTTTAAATGAAAACATATTTGTAGCCTACTTGGATTGCCACTGTAGTAGTTGGGTTTGTTTCCAGATTTAAAGCAATTAGAAGTTGGTTTTAACGCAACAAGCATTTGCAATTTGGAGGAAAATATATTTTCTCTGACATCTCGTTCTACTGCGTGTAGCTCCTATATCAAAGACTTGCGACTGCCTTCCTTTATATACGTTAAGTTTTTCAGTTAGTTACACCAGTCAGAGCGGCGCATTGCGTTAATTTCCTACCTACTAAACTAAATCGTGGACGTGTAGCAGGTTTGAGGCTACAAACCGGCAATAGGAAGAGTAAAAAATATGAAATTGGTTAACAAAGTTAAAGGGGAAATCAAAGGTTGAGAGAAAATATTAACCTCTTGTCCTGAATTGATTGCTTAACAGTTAGGAAAAAACGCGCTTATTTTGTGTTAATAACCTTTGAATGAAAAAATCTTAAGTTTTTATTTCTGCTTAAGTATTTATTTCTGAACAAAATTGTACACAAATGCAAGACAACAATCCTGGACAAAAATACATGGGACAGTCCCCCGCTCCCCCGTTCAATGTTGCAATTTTTGAAATTTTGAGAATATTTTGTCGAGAACAACATTGAACTAGGGGGGAGGGGATTTTGGAAAACCAACGAGTCTTTGCATACGTATTGCTACATTTGGGCAAAAATGTCCCATCATTTTTGTCCAGGATTGTAGACATCCTCCACTACACTCTGCAAGCAGTCACGATCGACTTTAGAACGTTACTACGAATCTTTTTTTTCGACAGTTTTAATGCAATGTACAAATGTGGTGCAGAATGACACTTAAGAAAAAATAAAAACCAACTCTAATTGCCTCTTTATTGAAATTTTTGAACAAAGACAATGTTCCATTGAGCTGGAAATTCATTTTACCTACTAACTCCTCACAGATTATTAAATTCCACTTCCATGACAGTCTGCGAAGCAAGTAACCGAGTGCGAAGCCATAAGAACGGCCCCCATATCCATAAATGCCCTGGAGAATCCACTTAGGTGTGCGTGCTTTAAAGTACTCCATGCATGATTGCACAATTTTGATCAAATAATATTTATTTCGTATTTCTTAATCCGTGAAGAGATAAGGTTTAAAACGAATTAACTTTCTTCTACCCTGCCATTAATTTAGGTGGGAAAAGATGCTCCCGTCCGGATATTTTATTTTTCTCCGAAATATTAAGAAGAGAACGAGGTAAAACTTGAGCTCTCCACCTCCATGGTAATTAATGCTGCGATCATGGTACGAATGCATGTACCATAAATTTGTTGTTTCGTTATTAACGGGAGAGTTGTGGCAAAAGGGGCGAGGGCTGTATTATCATGGGGCCGGCTCAAGCGCTTTGATTGAACTCCCAAAGGGAACAGATTTTTAAAGGGATTGTTGGCCAATGACAAATCATTCTTCGACTGCCACTAAAAATATAAAGAGTTGCCAGGGTATACGAGCCGAGGAATAGAGGGCAGTATCTGGTTTAGATCTGTTCAGTTATGCAATTATATCGGGACCTTTAACTCATCATTTAGAATAGTTCTGATGAAACCGTCTTATTGAATTTTGTTAGGATTTTTTTTAAATAAAAACTATGCAGTCTGAATATTGAACAATGATTTGTAGCTGTAAAAATCTGCAGGAAGAAAACAAAAGGTTTTTTTTAAAGATTAGAGAATAGCCGAAGAGCGACGAAGGAAACAAGTGAGAAGCATAGCAGCAGCTGACTCTTTTGAAAAGCCCGTTGAGACGAAGTTTACCCCAGGACAGTGATGAGTTTATGAGCTCGTTAGAGCGCCCTGGGGTTAAGGCCCTATAGGGCAACCGGCAGATAATTTCACATTGGCTATACATTAATGGGAATGACAATGGAAGTATTATGTATGAAATTAACATAACGAAATGTCTGATCCAGCTGGGTATGGAGTGGAATTTTCAAAGGCCTCCCTGGCAGAACCCCCCAAAAGTTACAGAGGTGAGAATGGGCCACTGGAGTAAAACTTTACCCTCGGTGTAAAAATGCTTAGTAAAATCGAATAATATTCAAAGTAAATGATATATCACGGGATTTACCTTTTTTAACATTTGAGAATGTTTAAATTTAGGCCAGCTTGAGCAGTCCGTAACTCAGTCTATGAGAGAACACCCCTGACTCGAGTCACTGATAATTATCCTAGGCGTGCAATTTCAAGTAAATATATAGTAACGGATTGACGGAGTAGGCTATGTGCAAAAGAATCTTATTTTCTTTTTGTTAATGATGATGCAGCAACAGGAAAGAGAGGCATTTTTTATTCATCTTAGATGACAAATTAAATACTTGAGAAAAAACTCTTGAAAGGTCGCCCGGCTCCATTAATATTTTCTTATATTCCATTTGTTAGTTGACAGCTCTGTATGATAACACTGACGGGATGAAAGCATTTTTGCCAGGCCTACACATCAGTCGAGGGTCCATATGAGCCCTCTTTCCACTGAAAAACTTTTATATATAAGGCTTTCAAATGTTTGGAAATGAGTGCACTCGAATTCTAGGCACGGAATGTCCAATTGCATGGGAATACTATTCTTTTTGCAGTATGAAGTCGTATGTGAAGAATCGTAGCTGGAGACTTTGGCGCTGCATAGAAGTCCTTCTTCACTACCAAGGTATATTGCCTAATTGGCAACCAGGTCCAGATTGAAATCAGTGGGTTGGGCAGTAGAGACTGAAAATAACTAAAAGCAATCAAATTTCGGGGGGGGGGGGACTAATAATTTTGTTCAAATAAGGTAAACTTGAATCGTCCTCCCACCCCCATTGGCATAGCTTAATTGCCAAATACCAGTGCAGCTGGTGTTATAGCCAGGAGTCTGCCAGGGGTCGAAACCCTGGAAACTGGGCTGGTAAGTGCAGCGACATCAAAGTTTGGAGTGAAGCAAGACTTAATGGTTTTCGCCATTATGCTTTCCAGATAATTTAAATTACACTAGTCCCAAACCCTGTGAAATGCATACGGTAGTTCATATCTATTTCAAACAATCTTGTGATCTGTAAACTTTTATTTGGCCTAATTTTCCAAAAAAGGCGATGTCTTTCAGAAAAAAAAAAACAGTCTTTCATGTATTTTTCATCTTTCTTTTATTATCCTAAAGTGAAAAGTCCCATTTCGTACCGTAGCTCACCTTTAAAAGATAACTTTGTTAGCCTATGAGGATTGTAAGTTCCAACGGCGACCGAACCGGAGAGGAGGGTGGAGGGTTGGGCCCGGGGCTCAGCTCTCAATTAAGGCATATAGTTGAGTAGGCCTATATCATGCGTCAGCCGAGTCAGTCTTTTGTGGCAGGGGATGGGTCGGGTAACCTGGGGTGAATGAAAGGCACTCCCGGGGATGTTGGCGCGCATTGTAATCTTGGAGATGCAAAATTTGGGTTATTGATAGACAAATGGAACGTCAGAGAAGTCGGGGAGATGGAACAGTAGCTTGATGGTTGCCGGGGCCACAGCTAGGAGGACTAGGATTTGGAACAAAATGATATGACCTAGTGGACATATAATTGGTAATGAAAATGAATTGATGGGATGCGAGGCAAATGTAGCACAGATATTTGGATATGAGAGCATTGCGGACAGAGTTAATGGAAGAGGATGAAAAAAGAAGTGTCTTTTCCGGCCATCTGGAGGGTTTGAAGTAAAAGATTTTCTTCTTCGCTTCGCCCCAACGAACAATTTGTCGGGCGCTCTACTTAGATAGTCTTGTTCCTCCGATGAATCCCCCCAAGACTTTCCGTCTAGTAGATTCACTGTCATTGGTTCGGGAAACAGTTCCAACACCCCAATCCTATTGCTAGATTCTTCATGGATATGGTCTTTACAAAAAACCTAATTCCTTCAAAAAATATCAAAATAATTTCAAAACAATTAAGCTCCTAATTTTTAAATATTGATAAAAAAAATATTAAAATAAATTGGGCGCACTACGCACGCCTCGAATTCTGCCAGTTACGTATCCAAGAGAATTATTGTAATAAATCCAATCGGAAGTCCACGATTTAAAACAACCTCAAAACTCCAAATATCAGAAAGGCCAAATGACTTGACGATCGACGCGGTTCGCCTGAAACACACCCTTATTAAAGTCCGACACGTACCTGAACACACATCGTATGCCTACCCTAGCAGCCTAGGCCAACATAATCGTCCTGTATTGGTGAACGTGCGTAATGAACCTGCTTAGTTAGTCCTACTAGGCCGCGCCTAAGTTAGAGCATAACGTTAGGACTAAGTTACATATGTAAGAAGATCGCGTAATTTCAAGTGAGTAATAAGTAACAACCTGCATGACAAGCTGCGATATGATTTAACTTGGCTTGGTCTGGCCGGAGGAAGCCCTAATGTGTTTTCACAAGCAATTAGGCCTAGGGGCCTAAAGTAATTCAAGGTTAAGATCGTAGCAACATCGAAAAAGCAATTTTGTTTTAGGCTAGGCATACCTACAGTACAATTACACTAACCTAGGCCTAAGTTAGGCCTAAGCCAAAGGAATAGGCTAACGTTAGGCCTAACGTTAGTCGTAACATGTAACTCACCCTAACCCAGGCCTAAGTTAGGCCAAACGTTAGGCTAAGTTTGCTAATTGGTGATCAATGGGATGGCGATCGTTAGGCTGGTCGCATCAGTCTAGCCTAGCCTTGCCTACCGTAGTACTGTAGCCTAGCACTAAAAGTGGGTCAAGCCTAAGTTCAGCCTATAACGTTAGGCTTAACTTAGGCCGCATGAATGATAAGGCCTAATGCAATGGTTCGTCTAGGCTAGGCCTAACTTAGTCTAGCCTTCACTGAATGAAGTGATGACCCTGGATTACAAATCTGAAAGTGTACTAGGCCTAGGCTATAGGCCTAGTACTAGCTAGGCCTATAGGCTATAGGCATAGCATAGGCTATATAGGCTAGACAAGACAAGCCTATGTAGGCCTAGGCCTACAAGTTGAGTACAACTTTAGGGCCTAGGCCTAGGCCTATCATAGTTGCCTTAAATGATTAAGGCCTAGGCTAAGGGCACTTTCACTTTCAGTAACATGGACCCGCTAATATTAGGCATGTAGGCTAGGCCTATCCTAGCCTAACTTAGGCCTAGCCTCGCCTAGGTGTAACTTAGTTAGACCTTGCCTGTTGATTATTTCGATGGTTGCATGTATCAAGAAGTTCTATTTTTTTTTTTTTTGTTTGAAGTGAAGTTGGGTCAAGACTAGCCAAAATGGATGAAGTCAGTAATTTGTCACTGTTTGCTGTCACTCATGCGACACATGATCCAAAGTGGATGACTAAGCCATCAAGCTGCCGCAATCTCCTCTGCATGGCTTGCACTGTAGAAATGTTGCAAGATTTGTCTGTCCCAAATGTGAAGAAAAGGTTTTTACTGAATGAGATGCACCAATGCTTCAAAGATTCTGCAGGAAGTTTTACAGAGTTCCTACTTTGCCATGAGAATTTTGCATGGCATTTGGCAGATGTTGTATTTGGTCAGTACATATTTGCATATCTGATTTTGATGTAATAAATGAATAATAATGAACAAAGTTATTAACATTATGTTGTTGCAGGCAACAGTAACACTTATTTTGTGTTAAGCCTTTATTAGCTTTCTTCTTGCAGCAAAATTGAAACTAGGACTATCTTACATAGGCATAGGAGAGTATTTTACCTGCTGAAGAAGACTAACAGGATTTTTATGAAGGAAGAGGGATTAGTAAGTTTGCCAATACAATTTTCAATAGCCTATAGCCCTACATGAATTTACAAATATACTAACCTATTAAGGTTACCTTTTCCTATTCCTGGCAAATTAACATTTAACAAAGACAATTAAGGTAATAATAGAGCAGACTAGACATATCTGAAAGACTAAGTTCTATGTTAGGCCTGCAAAAATGTTATATTTATAAAGTGATCAGTATAACTATAAATCAAGAAAACTGCGATGTAAACTATGAATGATGGGGTGCTACCCGTAATACATGTACGTGTAACACAAAGTAGTAATGCAAACCTAAAATTTGGGTCTTACTTTTTGTAAATGTTGGGCACCTTAACTTAGAACAAAAAGCAACATTAAATGCAGGTATATGATATTGCTCTATATTGAGAGCAAATATTCAGAAAATTATGTAAAATTTCTCCATCTTCTGTTGCACAAGTGGGCAGAGAGTTTTTTTTTTTTTGATAAATTACATAGGGAAGCACTGTGTTAAATGTTTGCTGTTGTTTATTCATACTGTAACACATAATGCTGGTCAATTTGTTGACCTAACTAAGGAAATGCTCAGTTTTTGAATAGTACACTCACATATCTTTATATAGGTAGCCTTTCATTTATTGAAAGCTAATTGAGAACCTTAATTATAGTTAAGAGCTGATAGGTTTCATGATTTTGAATTTTCCACCATGTAACTTAAACACAAGGGCTGTTTTATATTGCCTAGATAATAATGCAACTTCTCCTTATTTATTGTGCAGATGAAGTGCAGAAGAATAATAACCTTACATTGGAAGTATCTGCAGAAGGTGAGTACCTAATTGTATACTGTATTGTTTCTGTGGAAATCTTTACTGTTGGAGGAAAATCTGGTTCAGCAGTCAAGCAATTGCTTAAATGTTGGGATTGCAGTGAGGCATTATGCTGCATAAGGAATTCTGCGGGGAATTTATATGATTAGGGGTGTGTGGTAAGTATGCTGTTTTATTTTAACTTTAACAGATATATATATGAGCTCCTATCTTCATCTACATGAGCAATAAAATCACCCATCGCACAGTGATTTGAGGAGATTGGTGGTGTGTGCTTGCACTTCCACGCCTCAAAATTTAAGGTCTAGAATAAAGCGAGTTTGGTAATTCATTTTGGGGGCCTAGCACATGCACTTCTTCCAAATCCTTGAGATAAACAAAGCAATCTCCCACATTCAACATGTGTTCCAAAATTTGAGTTTACATAAAAATTTGATGACATCATTCTTTCTTAATCTTGCTATATTATAAGGACAGGGAATAATTTATCCACTATCGCATCGCAATTTGCTACACAAACAGGACAAGCTGCTACACATATGAAAAATTGTGTAGCAATTTTTTGTGTGCATAACCCAAGGTTGCATTTTCACAAAAAATGTGTGAAAGACCTCAAAAATCTTCAAAACTGCTATGCAAAATTTGAGTGCTAAATTATTCCCTGAAGGCTGGAAGGAGGAATCTTATTTGTGGTTTTGTGTAGTGGACTATGTCTAAATTGCCTTTTTGGTTTATCTGCTGTGAAGTATCTTCATTGGGGTTGGCTAAATGGCTAGCACTTAGATTTATTATAAGTGTTTAATGAACATACTTTCAAGTGTTATATGCATGCACTTCACAAAAACAAGGGGATGCTTTAGGCATATCAATGTGCTAAACTTGGTTTGTTTACATACTGTGCCCCACAATTTCATGCATTAATGAATAACTAAACTTGCTTAATATTTAAGGGACAAGATAAAAGACACGAATATGGTAGGGCTGCCACAATCATTGCAATATCGTCGATATAATTTTGCCCCACGATATCGACCAATGTTATGTCAAGATGTGATATCACAGCAGAATCAAATAAATGACTTAACCACTGTGAAATCTCTTATTTTAGTTTATTCAGTCAGTAACTTAAAATGATCACATTTTATGTTGCCACAAGAAATGTAAAACGGCACTTTTTCAAAAGCAAAGGTCTTAAAAAAAATGTATTTCTGATGACTACTTTCAGCTTCAAACTGAATTTTATCGGCTTGGTTTATGTGTACTGAGCATATATGTCCTTGATACTGGTACTGATGATTATTAGCACAGTGATGGCAAATGTTAAGACTACAGTTTTAAATGCGTGATATTGCTATATCATCGTGGAAATGCTGGCAATATATAAAAATGAAAAGTGATTATCATTGCAGCCCTAGAATATGTCCATTTTGAAGAGATATATCGCAAGTAAAGTACTAAACTTTTGATTGAAAAATCATTTGGTAGTCTCATATAGAAATGATATTAATATGCTTTCATGACCTCTTCTGCTTTGCAGTGTTGTCACAGCTGTGCTGCTGTCTTGAATCAGATGAACTTGTGTATGGAATATTGCAGAAAATCTTTAGCAAAGTATGTAATTAAATTTTTTCTTGGGTCTTTATGTTTTAGTTAACATAAACAACAGAATTTTGTTTATTTTAAAGTGTTTCCACCAAAAGTTGCTAAGGCTGGTATGTAGAGATGTTTTGCTGGGACAGATTTCTTTACCCTCATTTTAGAAGTAATTGCCCATGAATTTTGAGAAATCATTTGTCATATCCTCTCAGATTTTTACTTTGTACGATAAATGTATGATGGAATATATGTTTCTTTTTTGTATATATATCTTTTTATGATGGTCTGAGGAGATGAAGCTATTGCTGTGTTTATTGGTGAGAGTGAATGGTAAAAGCCATTGTCTTTGTATGCAATTGCATTTGTTGGAGACAATATTTTGCCTTAGCCCCACCTAAAGTAATGTTATGCAATAGATGTAAAAAGTTTTGTTGACCTACAATGAATTTTGATTTGTAGTCTGTGAAGAGGAGTTTAAGTGCAACAAACAAACAAACAAAAAATTGTAATAATAATAATAATGAAGAAAAAATGATGCACATGCATCTTAAGTTAAACAGTACTCTTTCATATCTTTGCAAAACCTCTTAGTTTCAATCATTATATGAGAAAATGCATGTATAAATCCCTTCCTCTCTTTTTATGACTATCCCTATCCCATAGCATACTTTGAAGTTTGAATGTAACATACCCTTAACTAGTAGCAAAGAATTTATGCCACCAAACCATGCAATGAGTTTCATAGCCAGAGGTGGGCTTTTTATATATAACTCTATACCAACTACCAGACTGCATTTTCCCTTTACACATGTCACTGAGGTCAAATTAAACAGTCTTTAAAGTCTACCAGATCTCCTTGCACTTTGAGTGTTTACAAGGAAGTTTGACATAATACTTAAAAATCTTTGCACAAATAGTGTACGGTTTGAAAGATATCTGTGTTAGATCTTAATAGGTTCAACATCCTTCCAAAATTCCAGTTTGGTTCTCTTTATTTCCAATGTCCTTACATAATGTCTGGAATGAAAACGGTTGTGCAGAGCAATTTAAGATCAAGAAAACTTTCATGTACCATGCTGTCATAAATTGTGGTTCACATTCCTCCAGTGTCAGTATAGTTGTTATCACTTCATCACTGGTAGATTTGTCACTCACAGTAACATTACATAATAGTTCAATTAAACTTAAGTACCTCCACTTATTTGTCAATCTGATAACATTGTTTTTTGTGTACAAAACACCCCAAGTCTGACTTCAAGTTTGTTGAGTTGATATAGATCCTGTACTAGTGTGACCTGCAATGTCACAGTACCTAGTACTTAAACACATACATTAGTTAAATCTTTATTGTGTTATTTGTATTTTTGAATGGTTGGCTATGGTTCAAATTCAGCTGTGAATATATGTATGCTTGCAACAATCCAGCTACAAATATTAGGGAATTTCAAGGCCTTTATTTTCCCCAAAAAATGTTTTGGTTGTCCAGAACATTCCCCCCCCCCAACTACTAGATATGTTGTTTTCCAATAACCTTTTGTGCTGTCCTGCGACTTGAATTGAGTAATGTGTCAAGGGTCATGTATAATTTGTCTGGTAGAATAGAATTGTGATGTTTGACAGATAAGAACCTCATCAATCTGTCAATAGTGAGTCTAAAATATGATGATTTAAGTTGGAAGAGGCAATCAGTGCTAAGTTTAAGAGTCCTGAATCAGACACCAGTAAGCTGCTTTTTAATTCTTAATGAGAAAGAATTGGTTGTTCATTGGAGAAGCAACTTCAAACTGTTTGTTGTCCCAAAAGGGAATTTTGGAAGTTGTCCTGAAGAACCACTAAAATCAAGCCCTGGTACATTGGTGGCATTCAAGTTGCTTTCAAAACAGCAGAGAGATAATGTTCAAACTGATATACAATCTTAAGAAAACTAAGTTGGTAAAATTTATAGACCCAGTTCTCTTACCCCAAACAGTACTAATTCTCCTAACCTCCAAGCCCCTCCCACAATTGGCCAAAATTCATCCTCATCCAGACACAATCTCAGTTTATTGCTTCAGGATGAGTATAGAAAAGCTCACTTTATATAATCAAAACACTCTCAGTACCGTTCAAGCTGTGTAATATAAGCTTTGGCACTCTGCATTGTTTGAATTAGCTGTCAATCAAAGAGCTGAGCCTATTGAGAATTTCGGTACCCAGGTACCAAAATTGTAGTTTGGGGTGAGAGGTTTGGCTCTTTAAAGTGTTGTACAATAGTATTTTTGTATAGAAGAGATTGATCTTTTAACATTTAAGGTGAAAAGTTTGGGAACCTCATCAGACTTGAGCAGTGGGCTTGGCAGGGTTATCCTATCTTACTTCAGGGTCACAGCCATTGACAAAGAGTGTAAAAGCCACTCAATTTTCCTTAAAAGTTGTGATTTCCAAGAGAATATTTAGTACTGTCACAAAACTTTGCAACTGGGAAGCTTCGCAACCAGGATATCAGGGGTTCCATTCTTGACCTAGTAAAAGTAAGGGAGATTTTCATTCAGGAGCAATGTACTGTTTTCCATCTGAACTGGTCTTTCAAAAGATACCAAATTTGAATGAATTTCTTTTGTTTGTTAAATATGAAGTTGTTGTTCAAAAGTCACAGGTTTCTTCCACATTCATTTCCACTTTGCATTGTGTAACATCTGCCTTACAAGGCCTTATTACTGTTTACTTCAGGGTTGTCCAACCTTTCGCAGCAATGGGCCACATGAAATGATTGTGATGGACGAGGGGCCGCATTCTATACTAGTTTTTTTTTTTTTCAATTTTTCCCGATGCCCAAGGCAACAAAATGCAATCATTGCATGTAGGGAACACTGATTCATTTTTGTTTTTGATTGGACAAATAAATAGATTTTAGCAAAAATTAATGGTGTTGGGCAGAATATTCAAACAATTTTTTTTTCATATTCCTCCTGAATCATTCTCAACCCACCCCTGTGGACAATACTCCAATGTAGTACATGTAGCAGACATTTGAAATGAATTATTTCATTCAAAAGTAAGCATGCCAGAGCGGACGGCGAAGCCTAAAGTTGTCATCAGTTAATCTGCTTATTGAATAAGTTTGCAAAATAGATTATTTCTGACTGGCCGGACACAACCTTTTCGCAGGCTGGACTGCGGTTCGCAGGCCGTAGGTTGGACAACCCTGGTTTACTTGAACAAAGCTCATATCTAACAAAATTGTGTTCTTGTTATAATAAAACTTGCAGGCTATTTTTGTCAAGTCTTTGACAACAGTGTTTTCTCAGCAGTTGATGACCACTTAAACAATTTGGAAATTTTCAGTTTATCACCTCAACCACAAAGAAACCTGTATGTGGTTGATGTGGTTGGTATATTAATATTTGTTGTTAAGCAAGAAACTGTCAGAGTATAGCTGTTTAAGTGTATAGTCCTGTATCAAGTATGATGTCATGTTGGAGCCCAAACTCTATTCAGAGTTATGACTAATTGAGCTGCATTTACTCAACCCAGTCACCCAAGCCTATGAAGCAGTGAGTTTCCAGAAACAAGTATGATAGCTTACATGAAGACCATGTATCATACTCTAATTTGCATTCATCATGGAGTGAAAAGAATGTTCTTTCAATGAAAAGCTAGATCACTTGGAGAATCCATTTCATGTAGAGTGCCACAAATTGGCCATTTGTTGTAGCTTGTGATGAACTTTCTGCTAGAATTCTGTCACTCAAGAAATTCAACTGAGAATCTGACTGTGATTTGCAATGTATTTGGCAAATCATTGCAGTTTGTTACAGACTGTAAACAATTCATGGCTTGAGACATAGAAATAATCAGAGTGTGAAAAAGTCTATCCATTGTGACAGAATTTGACACTTGTATGGAAATTGTGGTTATCATATTTATTCAACTTTTTGAATTGGTTTCAGTAGAGAGATTATTATTTCACTGACTCAAAATCATAAATTTACCCTGTAATTCTAAGTAGGATACAAAAATGTGTACACGATGTATGGGGATGGAAATAAATCCCCAGTTAACTCCTAGTACCAGTATGACACCCATCTGCTTGGAGCTCGGGGAATACTTCAGATTATTAATGACCCTTTCAGATTTTTCAGATCCAATGCCTGATGCAAAAATTCTGTTGGTGTCATGAAATAAATAATATCAGAAAGCTCAGGAGGGATGTCAGCTATGTGTTTAAAAATTGTTTCATTTATCTGTCCCATCATTCTTACACAGATTGATTCTGGTTATGAAGCAGGACGGTGCTTGTCCATCATATCTCTCCTTTGTCAACTCCTTGACTCGATTCCTGCACTTGCTGACACTTTAATGGAACATGGTTAGTGATAGTTTGAATGTTATGTTGAATGATAAGTTTAGATTGTTAACATGTGGGTTACAGAACCTATTTCTAGTCTTGTTAAAGTAAGAAACAGAAGGAATGCACCCATATCAGAATCCATCCTTCCCCCTTCATGTATGGTGGGCAAGTCTTAGTTGAGCCTCATGTGTGATACACCTGCAGTGTTCTCAGCAGGCAATGTCCTTCAAAAATCATGGGTGAAACTATTATTTTCATGAAGAAATAATTAACATAATGCAAAATCTTGCCTTAGAATTGTGAGGTACACTTCCAGCCTGACCAAATATTCCTGTAGTGCACTGATCTGGTTGGAGCACTTCAATACACCCACTTACAATTTTCAGCTATACCTAACCCTGTGTGTCTTTTATCTGCCTGAAAATGCAGCAATTTTACTGTAATGTATCAAAGATAACAAAAATTTTTGTAGTAGGCATACAGTAATTCTCAATTGACTGTACTGAGAGGGTTCTGACTATACTTTGTCATGCAGAATACACTCACCCTGAAGCAATAAACTGAGATTATGTCTGGTTGACAATGAATTCAAGACAGTTGTGGGAGGGGGTTAAGTAATTACTGGTAGGTTAAGAGAATTTGAACTACTTGGGGTGAGATGATTAGGCACAGCAAAGATAGAAACCAACTCTAGCTGTTCTTCAGATTTTGTCATCAGTTGGGAGGAATCAGCTAATTAGTTGTAAATGTCATATCATGAAGTGAGAGAAGGAGAAAAGAGGTTTATTTTTATCATAAAGCGTGGATATCTTTTACACCTTATTAGTAGGCTCCCCCACTTTTGTCATAGCACCTGTCAGTTTCATAATAAATTTTATTGATATCAGCCCCCCTCCATTGGAAATAACTAGTTTGTTTTGACCAGTTGAACTTGAAGATGCCCACCAAACTCAAACACTTTCATGTATGCTTATCTTATCAAGGCTTTGAATGTAAAGTTGAGATAGGAAAATAATCTTTTAATATTCATTTTGCTCTGAGCTGATTGACATGGCTGTTACAAAAGGGTATCTGTTTTTGGTATGAAACATTACATTAAACACAGGGTTTATAAGCTGCTTGAAATAAGATTCCAAAGCGGCATAGCCAAAATGAGCCAAATAACTATTGATCTATATTATTCCTATGGAACATTTTTGAGGGGCACTGCAACTATCAAGAAAGGCACTGTAATGGCTGTTGGTGCAACTGGTTATGTTGATCCTAGGATTTTATGATATGGTAAAGAAATTAGTAAACTTTGATATGAAACTTTAACTACTGGGAAAAATTGAACTCTATAATGTTTCGCGTTGAGTCTTCATTGACAGTATATTACTTTACAAATAAGTGCATATGAGTTACAATATTTACAATTGCTTAACAGAGCAGTGATCACTCTCCACAATATTAATTACACTGGCAATTCTGATCAAACAGTGTGTACAAACAAATGTACATTATTAACCTGTGTTCAAAAAAAAAAAAGAAAAAAATTGCCAACATTTCCCTTTTTTTTTCCATGTCCAATTCAAAGTCACACTTCTACAACTTGAATGTCTTGAACATTATTGCAATGTGTTGCAAAGTCTGCAGGTAATGACCTGCAAAGCCTGTTTTAAAGGGGCAGTTGGAGTTTGTTGCCACAGTTTACTTTCACCATTTTTTGCCCTTGAATAACATGCTGAGTTGTAACACTAAACAACTAATCTGTCACTTTGGCCTAATGCCATGTTTAGCTACCATGTATGTTGTAAGAAGGGACTGACTTGTCTTGCATAACACTGTAAATTCCAGCCCCACCAAAATATACTAAGAAATCCTTATTCAAAACAAATCAGCACAATAATTAATTTTTCTTCTCCCTTGAAAAACCTGTTCAATGCCTTTACATTCTGTGAAACAATCAGTCTCCAGTTTACAGGAATCTGTAGGCATTGGAATGAAGGTGTGATTTTCTCTGTGAAAATCTGATTGCCCCTTTAACTTCAATATTTTGCTTGAAGTTCATTGTGGTAAAATGATTTCCTTCCTAAGGGGATACAGAATGTTGTTGATGTATAAAAATGGATAAAGAATGATTAGTCTTTTACATGTGCCCTTGATATTGGTTGAGGTTCTTTGAACTTTTGCAAGACATAAATTTCATCAGTACATGTGAGTTGTATTGCAAGAATGGCAATACAAATTTAATTGCTACAACATGATACATAATGAATTAAGTTGTAGTTGTAGTGTGTCATACAGCTGTGCTGTTGCTGAAACCATGGAAGTAGGTAGTATTTCCAAGAACATACAAGTGGTTATCATATAACTCTTCCTAGTTGTCAGAGGTTTGACTTTGGTTATTTATACCTGACTCTAAACTTACAGTTTTTTGCCTTTATGCATATCCATCATAGCTGCCACAGTTTTAAGGAAAAATTATGGTTCCAATTGAAAGAACTTGAGCACTGGTCCCATTACTTAATTAGCAGCTTTAAAGAGTTGTAACATTGGCTCCCATTTGGGTAGAAGAAACCCCAACAACTCAGTGGTTTAAAAACAACTATCAACAAATTCTGAAAAAAGGGCTGGCAATGAGGGGATCAAATTACCCATGGTGAGCTGAACAACTAGCCCCTTTCAGTTTGATCTGAGACCAACCTTCAGGGCTATTTTCCAATGCTTGAATGGCCATGTCATTGGTATTGATAACAGTTCTTGACATGGTTAGGCATGGGATGAAATTTTGCAAATGAGTTGTGAGGGTTGAAACTGAGCCCATGGCCTAAACTCAAAAATATAAAATTAAACTTACAAAAATAAAATAAAATCCAAGAACAGGAAAAGATTTTCTTGCTATCTACATCACACTCCTTAAACTCCTCCTATCACTGACTATGCACTTGACTGAAAGCTCTGTAGTAACAACACTAATAGGACTTTTATTTTTCATGGCAGCGGATTGTTGTCATTTAATCACAGATACACATAGGCCTACATTTACAAGTTAATGCTTCAAGTTGCGGTTTCCTATAGTAGGCAGGCAGGTAGTAGGATGGCAAAAATGCTAAGTTGAATTTCGAAATCCATGAGTGTTAACTCACAGCTCAAAGCATGAGTAATTATTCTTTAACTACACAAACCATAGTCTTGTTTGTACACCAAGTATGAATACAAGATGTTTGTCATGTGTGCACAAGATTGTAGAAAACACTTCAGTTTTCTCTCTAAAACCTGTAAGTGTTGAAATCAAATAGCATTGCTGTAAATTTATACTGCAACAAGGAAAACCTCCCTTTTTCCTTTTTTTTTATTTGTTTGGCCATTTGTCAGTATGTGGCTTTGATACTAAGTGCACTTTCTTTCATCATTCAACTTTAAATAGGAAAAACATGGAATACCTCCAAATGGCCAATAATATGAGTGGAGACATTATTTAAACTATAAATGTGTACAGTATTAGTTCACATAGTTCACCCAGGACTAACAATATTTTGATAATGAGGCAAGGCCAGTTTTCTCATTAGACTTCATGGACAAGTGGTTAAAGCATCCGACTTGCAGTCGAGAGGTAGAGAGCTCTAGTTCCTGACCAGTTCATATGGAATACTTTAAAACTGAACCAGCTGCCATTGTGCTTGATGTTCAGCATAAGCAATATTTAGCAGGGATCACAAGCCAGTGAGCTACAAATGAAAAAGGTCACGGCCTGCTCGACTTACACCAGTTGGTTAGAAACTGGACAGCAAAAGTACATTTAACAAGTTAACTAATTCAGTATCCTTAATTGCATATGCATGTTTCTCAAAGACTACAAATCTTAGGGCACTATTAAAATGATATAGAATGTGTACTGAGCTGGTAGCCTATAGCATATGTGGCAACATATTCATATTGTACTGAAACAGATGTAACCTTAAAAAGTGTGCCACTCTGAAGAATATCAAGGCCATTGCAAGAAATAAAATGTTCACATGAGGCATTTTACCAGTTTTGATGCTGGTTCAGACCTTGCAAGGCTTATTCCCCAATTAACTACGATTTCTGTGTGCAATTTTCCCCACATGCAAGCAATGTAGATTGCTTATCAATGCCTACACACAACCTTTTGTGCAACTGAATATAGCACAAAGGTGAATAGACTGCCTGGCACTCTTACATGCCCAAATTGGAAGAACTAAAATGACATGGTTTGAGAAACGTGTGATTGTGGTACTTAAGGGCCAATTGCCATGTGAGGATTTGTGGCATACAAGACCTCTGTGGTCTTTTATTAGAAATCAGATTTGCTTATGATGGTAATTAAATTAACACTCTTAATTTACCAGCAAAATAATGATGTGCTTGCATCAGTCTACCGTGCTGGTCATAACTTTGAATATTTATCGCATTATGTGCCAAGCAAAGCTGATGCTGATAAATCAAACTCAACACGATTGTATCAGAAGTCTGACCCAAGAACGACAACTTTCTAATTACTTTCCTGAAGATCTGAACGTTGGAAAGAAAATACTCAGTCTTCAAACTTTGCTTTTGTCTGAAATTTTAAGAAGCTGACAATGCTGCATCTGGATGAATTGAAAATAGGGGCTTCTAGATCAATTAGATTTGAATAATATGGACTGATGGTCAAGCAAACTTGTATACTGGAAAATTGTTCCATGGAAAGATTGGGTGGAGAGTCCGAAAAGAGGTTGAATGATTTGTATTAAGACTACATACATGTACTGATATCCTGAATGCAGAGCAGCAAATGATGATTTTGTAATTGTTACATGTGAGCAACATAATTCCCAAAAGATACAATGAATACCAATCACATATTCTCAAAATATCGTTAAAACCACTTGGCTTTACTTAAGGGAAGCAAAATTTTCAATTGGAACTGCTTTTAAGTGGATAATTGATAATTAAGCAAAACTCTAGTATGGGGTTTGCACATGGAAGGGCTTTAGACAGTTGAATGGCTTAAATTTAACGAGGTTTGGAGGATTGGGAACTGTCTTACAGTGGATTTGCACTTCTAGAATATCTTACTCATGCTTAATTAATAGTAGTCCAAATTGTGGCTTTAAAAGTTCACACAACATAACGGCAGAATTGTTATCCTAAGATCATGCCTATCTGGCAGTAAAAAATGCTTTCACTGGTGTCACAATCCATGCCCCTTTTGACGGGCGAAAGCTAGTGTAGTAAACTAGCTGCAGAGGATAGATGAGAAGCAGCTGACCATCCATGTGTAGTCACACTGTTGACTTTGCCTAGCAGCCAGCATGGCTTACCATACCTAAACATTGTAAAGTTAAACCTTTATAAATTGCAACCCTCTAGATTTGTTGATGCAGTTCCTTGTGAGGGAGTCATCTTCAGCAGATGAACCAATTGCACTTAATGTTATTGGACTTTTGTCCAAACTGCTTGGTGCAAGTTCTCTTGACATGGCAAAAATATGCATTTTTGAAGATGTTTGCAGACAGCTGTTTCCTGTCATCAATTCTACACAGAATCAGAAGGTGTTGGAGAGTGCTGTTGGTAAGGTTTAAAATACATTTCTATATCATTTTCTAGTTTTTGCAATAGATTCCATTTTGAGCTGTTCTTTTTCATGAGCATTTCCTAGTGATGTCATCAAAGTGTGGATAAAGTCAGTTCTTCTTTTCCTCCATGTTCATGGCATTGTCATTTTGTATGCTGTTGCTCGTTTCTTTGACCTAATTTGAAAAAAAAAACATTACTTACTTGATTTTTGTTTTACTTAGATAACTCAGTCTAGGGCCCAAAATAACCAGTGACACTGGTAGCCATGGCAATTGTGCCCTTCCTATTGGTAGAGGTGCCCCTCAAAAATGCCCCATTGAAATAACATAGCCCTTTAGCCATTTTGCTCATTTTAGCTACGCCCCTTTGAAATGTTATTTCAAGCACTGCAATCTCCAAGTTAGGCTATCACTTAATTTGGTAAGATCACTATAAGCATTGCATTTCACTAGTAAAAAGAAGAAAGTGTTCATGTAGTTTGGCAGTATAAATTTCTTTAGGCGTAAACATTCAGTATTGCTGGTGTTAAGTTCTGTTTGGGAATAATATCACACCCTACACCAAATGTTATCCCAAGATTTGTAGCCTACTGAAGTATGTGACTGAGAGTTATTACAGGTGGGTAGACATGTCAGTGACTCAAGAATATTTTCAAAAACGAAATGACTCAAGGATTTGTATCATAATTTTCTTCATAGAAATAATACAATAACCTGAGTAGATGACTACACTCCAGACACATGAAAAGTAGTAAATGACTCGATTTGACTCAACTGAACTGCAATACTGAGTGACTCATTACAACTTTGGAATACCTACATTTCCCCTTTACAGTTTGGGAAGATATATAAAACAGCTTTGAAGAAATAGAACTGTGCATAAAATAAAGACATCACTATTGAGTGGACTTGAGTGTAATAGTATCACAAAGCAAATGCTGAAAAAGAGTTCTCAGTCAAGATTTGGGATCATAGAGCTTAAATTGCATTTTTGTAAGGACATTTCAGAGACTTGTCCATCAAGTTCACTCATTACTATCTTAAATGCAGCCATTCATCACATCAGACCACAATTTCATTAGTAGTCCACAAAAGTTTTCAGTAGTTACAGCAATTTGATTGACATCACATTAAAAAACGGCAAGTAGCTATTATTAAACAGTATTTAGCCTACTGAGTGTTGTGATTACAGATTAGGGCCTTGTGTACACAGCAGGGTTTTCCCTGAAGCAATAAACTGAAATTGTGTCTTGATGAGGATGAGTTTTATTTAGTTGTGGGAGAGGTTGAAGTGAATAGGTTGGGAGAATTACAAGCTGTCTAGGGTGATGATTGGAAAATTATTAACTGCTTTTAAAGCAGCTTGTGTAATGAGCAGCCACTCTCTGGTATTATTCTATAGCAAGCTGATCAGTGCATGTTACTCTCTTGAAAGATGAAAGTTAAGGTGGCCGTTTTTTGTATATCTGATACTTTGCCTATACCAATTAACTTAACCATATGCCATGATCGTAGTGATGGAGAAATAAAAGTAGATTTTAAGGATTCATTCAAATATTCAACTAGGAATTGTTGTATGTCATTGCCATCTAGTGGTTTATCACCTTGTAGTTTAAAGGGCCAATCATCTCACCCCAAACTACACTTCTTGTAGGGGCAACAGAAACTCTCTATTGGCCCAGCTACTTGATTGACTGTTAATTCAAACAAAGCAGACTACCAAAGCTTACATTATACAGGATGAACTGTTTTGATTATACACATAGAGCTTTTCTATACTCACCCTGAAGCAATAAATGGGGATTGTGACGGGATTTATAAGGATGAATTTCAGAAAATTGTGGGAGGGGCTTAAGTAAGAAGGTTAGGAGATTTGGTACTGTTTGGGATGAGAGAACTGGGCCTTTAAAAAATTATTTTGCTTTTTTTTGTTGTTATAATATTCCTGAAATCAATACCTTTATACAGTTGCTGCAGATTGTTAGTCATATGTTTCATCTTTATTGTGCATAAATTTCTTTCAAATCTTCAACTCCCATGTCATGTGTTACACAGCTATCACCTTGAAATACTGAACTGAAAAGCATACTAAACAACAGGATATTTTTTTCAAATGTATTAAAAGTTCAGATACAAAATCAATTGACAAAATCAATTGAAAGACCTGTGCTGTGAATCAGATAGCAGCTAACTCTTGACAGTAAAAATGGTTCTATAAATGTATCATAAACATTTTACGTATTTTACCAAGCGAAAGGTAGTTTTAACAGATTATTGATTGTTATGTGTTTGTGTTTATTCTGTTTCTTTGATCTCATTTAGAGGTCAGTGATATTTTCCCTTGGAATCAAATTTTTTATGACATTTCCAGGTTTGGTGAAAACAATGGTTGAATCAGCTGAGCTGGTAGAAGTGGTTGTGAAGGTAGCATTTACAATCAGCCAACACACACTGCCTTCAGTGATAAAAAAGGTGGGTATTTGATATGTTAGTCATTGAAAAAAAAAACTAAAAAATTTAAAACCTTGTAAAAATAAGATGCACCAGATATAAATGCAAATATTACAAAGTTAGTAACCATATACTTGAAGGAAAGTTGCTTCAGGCTGATAGGATGATATTTACACCAGTGAGCATTTATGGATTTAATTCATCAACTTTTTCTTAACTGGGTGAAATATATTGAGCCGACATTAGATTCCTGCAGCTGAGTGTACTATATAAGGAGTGTGTCTTAATTTTCAGTTGATATTCAGTTAACTTGTTTAATATTGGCAAAATTTCATTCCTGTACCTGACATCATCAGGACTCAGATCACTCACCAGATAACAAATACAAAAAATGGTTCTAGGAATCAATAACCAGGTTACCCTTACTACTTCAAATTTTTGTTAAAAGGAAGCAGGAAAGTTGAATTTCCTACATCAGCTTTTTACAAAGTAACATGTGCATGAAATCAAAGTCGTCACATGACATTTACGTAAGAAGTTTACAGAAGGATTGAAATCTTTCTTGCATTAAATTTCACCGACTGGATGAAGGTCTTTGAGCTACCCTGCCTGGCTACGTACAGTATCATGCAGATAATTCCGTCAATGATGTTAGGTGCTGTAACATCTTGGATATTTAGGATGACAATTACTGTTCATGTCATGCAACACCTGCAATGTGTTTGTTGCTATATAAGTCTCTACCATCATGCTGACAATCTTTTCAACCTTTACTTAGCAATTTAAGAGAGTACTCTGAGGCAAGTTGATTTATGTTGTTATTGTGAGGGTAGAATGGGAGCAGCTTCATTCCATTAAAAGACGAAAACTGTAATTGCAGGCTTGAGACTAGCCTAGATTGCACCGACATAACAGATGTGAACCATATCCAGATAAAGAGCAATACTTCAATTTCTCATCTGGATTCCAGACTTCATCATGTATGAGCTTAAATGAATATTTCAAAGCCGATGTGTTGTCATAAGTGGCCTAGGAATCTGTAAGTCATAACTCCAAAACTTGTTTTGAGAAATCAGTAATATTCATGATCTAGTAAAATGATTTAAAATGCATATGACAAGAATGGCACATCTCAGTGTCATTTTCTGAAAAGGTAAAATTGGTGCTAGGGGTAAGTTCCTTGCAAAAACATTGAGCCTACAAAGTCTTTGACCTGCTATTAAATAGATTGCATTGTAAATTCAAATCTAGATAGCAAGTGCAGGTATCATCTGTTATTCCCTAGATCTTGCATACACGAAAAGAGCAACTTCAGATTGATGCTGTGCAGATCATTGGACAGTTGTTGTCAAAGAATGATAAGCTACAAGAACTGGGAGAGAATTTGTTGGATGCAGATTTGGCAGAGTTTCTCTTTGAGCATTTGTCTACGACCAATCAGACACTGTTGAGGTAATATTGTGCTTAGGCTGGCTATGAACTTACAAAGTAATTTTGTCACTTGTGATTTTAACAGACCAAAAAAACATCTAAAAAAATTTAATCTAGTCATCTGCCCAACATCCCCTTCCCCCTCCCCCTATCCCTCTCCCTCAAAGAGGACAAATTTACACTGACAGCATGGAGTACCTAAATCTGAAGGGTATTGGTACACAAAAAACTTGTACCCATGGATATGACAACTCTGTTAGTGTTAAGCAGGTATTCATGTTTCCCCCCTGTATGGTGACATTTTTTGTAATTATTAAAAGCATATTCAACTTTGTAGGTGGTTGAAGCAAACCCTTTTGCATTTTCCATTGAATCTCATCTGTCTAACTGGACTACTCAGTAGTAACTTCTGTTGAAGGGCAAGTTGAAATGCCATTTTGAATCAGGATTAAGCTAACAGTGTTAGCCTAGTATACATTGTGACATTTGGCAGACATACTTTAACCTGATTTAACAAAGTAATGTAATTAGCAAGAAGCTTAACTTTATAATGTTTGACTAATGTTAGCTTCAGAGAAGATTGATATGTGCTTTCATGTTTCTCTACTGAATACACAGAGATCATGGCAAACTTAAGAGCTGATGAATGTTCAGGAAGGAAAGACGTCACTGGCTGTTTATGTAACAATGGAAGGGGAGATGAATAATGGGACTGAAATGAGAAAGATGTTGCCATGAAAAATGAAAAACAAAGTGCAGCAGGAGATAACAAGCAACGATACATATAGGCCAAGACCTACAATTAGGCTAACAAAGTTGAGCGCTGACAGGTGGAGAAATCATGGGGGAGGATGTCTTGGTAAAATGTCATCAAAGATCATAGCATGACAGCCAGTAAAATTTTAATATGGGTGGAGTCCTGTAATATCCATCACCCAACTGTAGAAATTTATTGAAAAGCAAACTCCTCCTGGTGGAAGAGGAGAGAAGGACTTGATGACCCCCTAAACTGAGACAAATGGAAGCCTTAGTCTGTCTCATTAACTTACTCTCTTATAATAAAGGACTACATTTTCTCTTTGAGGAAGCTAGGACAAAATTTCATTTTCTCCCATTGGGTTTCTTGCATAAGTATATGTATACTGATGTCCTGGTTTTTGTCTGGACTTTGGACCCTGTAACTGTTATAACTGGGCTTGTCCTCCAATTGCCTTTTCCTCTTCAGTTCTATATTCTGCAGCTTACTTCTGATGACAGAGGTGGACAAATTTTTCCGAAAATGTCACTCTGTGCTTGGAATAGACTCTGTACTGAGGGCAGCAGAACAGTGCCTCTGTCTAAACTATGTTGATGCTTTGCATTATGGGTAAGACCACAACATACAATTTTTTTCCCTTTCATTTAAAAAAAAATTGTTGATTCTTATTCAAGCCCATCAGCACTTTTCATTCTTAGCTGGATGCAACACAATTTTGGAAGTTAGAATTTGTACTTAAAGTCTGAAAGCTAGAAAATTTCTGTTACAAACATGAAAATGAATCCAAATGGGTCCACCTGCTATTTTTATGGGAATATCCTGTGCTGAAATGAAATATACTCACTCAATGTAAAATCAGTGTATGCCATTAAGTGAAATAAAGTGGTTGCCCAGGGGACAACCATTTAGCAGAAAATTGGTTTTTCCATGGGAAATATGTAAGTCCCACTAACTTTTCAGAAATGCTAAAGTCACACTTTACAATGAGAGAAAAAAATTACATGATGATTACAACTGGACTTCATTGAGAAGCAAGGAGTAACAAGTTCAATCTTGAATACATGATAATTAGTAGTATTTGATGAACTCCTAGTCAAAATTTTGCATTGTCCTGAGGACAACTTTCCTTTATTATTTGGTTGTCCAGCAGGAATTTTGGTCATCTCTGACACTCGGGGACCTGTTAAAATCCTACACTGAAAATGGTACCTTGTGCAATAATTTGCGGTTTCATTGATATACTCCTCTTTGATTTTTGTTGTTTTTTGAAAGCTACTGCACCATGTACCAAAATGTGATCAGTTCATTACTGGTATCACAAAATATTTAAACTGTGCAGCTAACTTTAAGCACAAAGAGTGAATCCCAATATAGAGAATGTTGTAATTGCCATATCTTGAGTTAGAAATGACCAGCAGTCTTAATATTTGGCATGTAGGTTTGCCATGTTGAGGAAAAAAAAACCCTATATTTTCTGGCAGAGGTCAAAGGTCATTCAAGGTAACAAGAAGTCCAATTAGGAATGACTGACTTTTTTTATATTTGGTATGCAGATTTGCTGTGTTTGGAGGAATCCTTTTCTTTAGGGGTTTAGGGGAGAGGTCAAAGGTCATTTGAGGTGACAGAGGTCAAAGTCCAAAAACCTTGTTTGGTAATTAAGAAAGCACAGTCAAAAAGAAGCAAGGCAAGGAATCAATAAACATTTTAGCTTTATGGTCATTCCAAAAAGGATTTGTATTTGATCTCTAATAACATTCATTTTGATATGTTAATTTCATCCTCCTTATCAGAATTCTGTGTCAAAAATGAATCCTCATTACAGATTAAAGTAAGAATAGGAGGTTGAGTGACATTACTTTCTTCCTCAAAACTAGGAAACATAGGAAAAATGAATCTTCATTAGGGATGAAACTAAGAATAGGAGGTTGAGTGACATTATTTCTCCCTCAAAACTAGGACATATTTATTACTGATCAGTGAACACTGTGAAGTTGTATTTCGGTATGATTTGGAATGTATGAAATCAATCAACAATTTCAAATTAAGTGAAACTGACCATGAACTCCATCTATTCTAACCTTCAGTTATGAAGTTAGCTATGGCATAAGAGCTGGATTACCGACATTCATTTTTGAGCCTCTAAAATATGTGTTCTTTCAATTTTAGACTGTAGGTACACTTTAAAGTTGTAAAGTGATATCTTCTGATTAGAATTGCCTTGTTTTATTAATGTGCTACTTTATTATGTACCAGTTATCTTATATCTGCACATTTGCTTGTACTAAGATACCTAGGATTGCCATTGGTGGGTACTCATATGATCATACCAGCCAATTTTGACAGTTGAGTGATGTTGCTTATTTTTGCACAGTTGTATTGCTATTCTTTCTTGCCTTCACAACCTGAAACAATAAATTTTCCTGCGATCATTGTATTCAAACTGCACATCTGGTTTACTGTATTAATGGGAAAAGGATTAGGGTTATGAATGGGGTTGGGGGTTATGTAATAACTAGAAAAGCTTTCTTACAAATGATTGAATAGTCCACCAGTTGTTCAAGAAAGAATCATCACCTTTAACATATTCAGGATATCTCTAAATCTAGTTGGTGATTACTCTTTGATTGACATCAAAAGGAACAGTACCTCTTTGGTCAAAATGATGAATAGTTCATTCAGATGTTGTCTCAGGTTCAGGTCACACTCAGTGGTATGATTGTGTGGATGCAGGTGGGCATGAGTAACTTACACTAAGCACAAGCTACTGTAATTTGTTTTTTGAGCTGTACTAGACAGGTTTGTGTTTAAAGGGCCAATCCTCTCACCCCAAACTACAATTTTTGTAGTGGTTTACAGAAATTATCAAATGGCTTAGCTCTTTGATTGACAGCTAGTTCAAACAATGCAAAGTACCAAAGCTTGTATTTCACAACCTATACTGTACTGAGAGTGATTTGATGACAAATTGGGGTCTTGTTTCTCAATCTGAACTTGCAACAAACTGAGGTTGTATCTGGAGGAGGATGGATTTTAAACAGTTGTAGGAGGGGCTTAAGCTTAAGTAAGAAGGTTAGGGAGACTACAACTGTTTGGGGTGAGAGGATCAGGCCTTTAGAGTGAGAAGGCAAGATGATGGTTTTTCAGGGACCGGAGAGGGTTTTCTTAGTTGGTGTGTGTTTGGGGGGGGGGATATAAAAAAGCCTTAAATCTTTTTCCATTATTCAGATACTCCTGTGGGTACTTAGTAAGACCCTATAGTGCCATAATTTGACATTACTTAATATTTGAAGACCTGCAGTTTACATACTGGTACAGTATGATCATGTTGCTCACTTTGTGAACAGTAGGTTCTGGCAGTTCCTTGTATTTAGTTTGTGTAAACAGCTCATATTAAATTCACTATTCCAGATCAAGTAAGGCATTTACAGCAGGATAGATGAATAGTAAGGGCAAATAGCTCATCAAAGAAGGCAGTAATGTACTAAGGTAGATATGACACTTTCAACAAAGATTTTTTAAAGATTTCAAACTGTATTGTATCAAGGTGTGTGGGCTAGTGGATAGCAATGTCTCTTTGCATTTGGTATCATTACTTGGAGTGGTAGTATGAGAGGTTGTTCCCACAAAACACACAGTCATACAACCGGCATATCTTAGACAGCAAGAGCAGTAAATTGAAGTAGTGTAATACTGTTCTGTTTCATGATTGACTGTCGAGAGTCAATGTGACAAGATTTTTTCTTTCCCTTACTGTGACATGTATTAGGAGTTACTTCTTGGTTTACTTTGCATATATGCAATACTGAAGTCAAAATATTGTGAAAAACCCTTTTAAATGAAATACGAAGAAAATGTGTGAAATTTTGATCTTGCCTACTTTTAACCTTCCATTTAAAATATTTATTTTATACCTGAGCGTGACGGGACATACATTAAGAAAGTTTTTTAATTTTCTGTAACATCTGAATTTATTGATAACATTGCTAAATGTATTGTTTGAAG
Organism: Holothuria scabra; assembly: GCA_037179385.1. Lineage (NCBI taxonomy): Eukaryota > Metazoa > Echinodermata > Holothuroidea > Aspidochirotida > Holothuriidae > Holothuria > Holothuria scabra. The sequence goes on from CM074184.1 coordinate 7,654,596, forward strand.
AAAATACCAATGCAGTATACAGTCAACATTAAGAAGTCCATAAAAAAACTGGCAGTGAAGGACAAATTTTTGTTGCAAGGCTTTCCCAATTCATTGCCAACTTTGCATTGCCCTCAGTCTTGTGGAATCATCTTGGAATGGGAGGGGGAGTTTGTTTGTCAGAATTTCTGAGAAGAGCCCTTCACTCCTTTTGCAGATAATGTGCCCAAATATTTGTACATGCCCAAAATTGATGTTTAATCTTGCAAGTGTAATAAGTGCTTTTGAATTTTCATTTGAAGACCTTGGAAACTTTTAATTTCAAGTTAATGACCTTTGTAAAAGAATCATTGATATACTGCCAAAAAATGCATAACTTTCAAAGGAAACAAATTAGAACTCATGACCCTTATGTTTTACAGGACATTTTTTTTTTTTATTATTTTTTGTCTTGACATTAAGCTTAGGATGCTCACTTTTAAAAGCATTTCCGCAGGCGATTAGATTGTTTACATTCAGTACAGGACACTCAACTTGGTAACAATTAAACTGAAGCTACTTTAGTACCAAAGAATCATTCTTTAAAGGTAATTATTCATCACCCCAGACAGTTAAAATTCTCACAACCTACTTAATTCTAGCTCCTGCAACAAATGTCATCCCGGAATATTAGCCCTTAAGAAGATCCTTCATGGCTACCGCACTTTTTAGGGAAAAACGGGGGTTCTCAATTATAGTACCCAACCACTGGTTCATTACTCCAATTAACTGCTTCAAAAATCAGCAGATTTGATTACCATTCTGGTACAACAGAAGCCCAACAACATCAGGGTTCAAATAACAGCAAATAGCAAATTCCGAAATAATTGCTGTCAAAGAGGGGATGAAATTACTCAAAGCCCATTGAAGGGCTACATCCCCTTTCAGTTTATTCTGAAATACTCTGATATCAAAAGTCAACCTTTATGGTCATTTTCAAATGCTTAAGTGGGCATAAAATTGGTACAGAGAACAGTTCTTGACGAGATTGTACATAGGATATTTTTTTCCGAAATGGTCTAAAACTTACCCTCATTCATTCACAATCCCAGCTTACTGCTTTAGAGCATACCCTGGTGAGTATGTAAGGCCCTATGTGTAGTAACAATTAATGCTCTCATTAAAAACTGTGTACTCTGAGCTGCTCTACTTTTTTTTTTTAATTTGATGTCAATCAAAGAGCTGTGCCAATTGAGAATTTTTGCACATTACTGGCATAATTGTTGTTTGGGGTCACACATGACTGCCTTTAATCAACAGGAAATTTTGTTCTGTTTTATCTTCATGACTTCTAAAAGTGGCTTCCACTTGATGTGAATTGATTGTAATCTCCAATTTCCATTAAGAGGTATTAGTTTAAAGTGTAACATAGGTGAAGGTTGCACAAAGCTGTCTCCCTTCAGTTTGATTACCAACTTGACTGAATAAGTGGAGTACAAAGTACCCTGTATGCTGTCTTGGAAAAGACAGCCAATTAACTTTAAAGGACACATGTAATCATTCTAATCTTACTTTCAAATTCCAATGAAGGTGTATTAAAGCTGTCTTACCTCTTACAAAAATAACTGTACTCGTGATTACAAGCCATTTGTGCAATGGCTTTTTTTTTGCATTTTCATTACATCACAAATTTTGACAAGTAAAATTTATATCAGCAGAGGTTTCAACAATATCTTAATCATACCAAAATAATCTGCTCCATCAGTGCAATGTGCTGAATGAGTGGTATTAAAGTCTTTTACGCTGCATGACTTTAAGATGATATAAAAGCAGTGTTGTTGCCATACTATAAAAGGAAAATGCAGTCACCCCAATTTAGATTAGTGCAGTGGGTTATCATATTTCATGCATGTTTCTTGAGAATCGTGTTGTAATGATTTTCTCCCTAAATTGTGAAATTTATGAGGAGTAACTGCTTCAGTGAACTACCCCAAATATTCATAAGTTAGTATGTGAAGTTGATCCTGAAATATATCATAAAAAATACTTGGAAAGTGAAGTATGAAGAAAATTTGTGAAATTTAGCTGTTGCTTTGACATAAGTCTGGGGTGACTGCTTTTGTCCTTTAAAGGTAGAGAAGGTTTTCATTCATTATGGTATAAGTAAGTCATCATAAGAAATGATTTTGATAGCTGAGACCCGAGTGAAACGTGAAACAAATGTGTAAAGTAAAGTTTCAATTTTCATTTCAATCCTCCTTTTGGAATGTCCACTTGCCTCCCTGTTTGTAAATTTTTCACAAGAATGAATATGACTGAAGGATATGACTATTATGTTTTAAAGTTGTTCATCAATGGAAAAGGCAAAAAATTAGGTTGAATAACACTATTTATTAAGTTAAGTCCAAATAGGTGTTCTGTTCATAATTTTTGTTTTTCTGCTCTTTTGCAGGTTACAGTTGCTGTCTGCAATTTTTGCAAAGTAAGTTCTTTGTTGCAGCTTAGAATAAAACTTATATTTTCACCTGGAGCTAACATATCCATTAGAACTTTAAAGTCAACCTTTTCCACTCAATCACCAAACTTAATCCCTTTGAAAGTTAAACTTGGACATGACTGATTTGGCAATTATTTGCCCGACTTCCACTGTGATCATGAGCCCTACTTGTTTCTTCCTTTTTATATTGAGCAAGAAACTTGAGCAGCTAACTGGCCTACCAAGCTTACAAATCAACGTGTGTGAATGGAGGGACATGATCCACTACAAACTCTCCTGCCACCCCCCTCCCCCACCCCGCTCCCCCTCCCCCTCCCCGGATTTCATAGGAATTCCCGGGCAGGGCTTCCTCACTTCCCTAACAGAGTTGTACACACAGTGACTCTGTATGTAACATTTGTCATTTCCAGTCTAATGTCATATTTGCAAACTAATGTTACAATTGCTTGAATTCATGCTTGGTGCAGTTCAATCAAAACATGAGTATGTGCGATTGCCCTCATCGGGAGAAAAAAATGCACAGAATTTTTTTCCCCAACAGGAGTGAGCGGAATTTGAATGTTGATGGATGGTTTTGTTATTATCTAAATCAATGCTTGTAATGGATATGAGGACCATTTTGGTAACATGAGAAAGTTTCTCCTCTTGCAGACTGACATAAAGAACCAGGATGACAAAGACCTGAAATGTCTTTTATGTTATCTATAACCAAAAGCCCATGAATGTTCACACTTGGTTGGAGCAAATGTTTAAATGCACATTGTTTTGTAGCTGTAACAGCTTTCATGCTAAAAATTTACTGTAATTCCACAATACTTTAAACATTTTTACCATTCAAAATTTGTTTTAATATCAAATTTTCCATTGAAATCTTTTTTAGAGAATAATTTTGTATATACGTATATATATACTTAAGACCACGAAGTTGGCGGGACCCAGTAGGTATCTGTACGTAACTGTACAAAGTCAGTGAAAATAGCCGCACACTACACATATGGCAAACACGCCACTATCGAGGGCTATTCATGACTGACATCAATAAAAATTTCGAGTCAAATTAAGCTTTCTCTCACTAATTTCTGGATCGGGGTATATGAACTGTCTGTAGCAATATATCCATCAGTTACATCACATTTTGAAAATGGAAACAGGAAAAGGTTCAGATTTATGTCATTGTGTATATTAGCTTTGCAAAAATTATGACCGCCATTCATAGGCCCACCACTATATATCATAATCCTTCAAATGTCTTGATGTCCACTGTAAAAGTGTTAACTCAAAAATGTGGCATTTTGAGATTATAATGATTTTAGCAGATGCAAGTGATTTTGTCTTGTCTTCAAGGGACCTAATTCTCTACAGGATATTTGGAGGGAGGGGCTTGGGGCATGTAGTGCAAACTGCACTGTGTGAGGATGCACTTTTTTTTTTCAAAGGGGAGGGGGGTTTAAGGTGGGGAACTCAGTGTCAGGTTAATCATTTTTGATAAGCATGTGGCAGTTAATATGCATCTATTTAGTCCAGGGAGTGTGTACTTGACCAGCACCAGGGATTCCACCAGAAACACAAAAGGGGGGGGGGATTGATTACTGCTTCATTACTTGCAAGTCCAAATTGATTGTGTCCTAAGATTAAAAGTGGATTCAGAGGGACAAAAGCTTGCTTCAAGGCCCCTGTGAGGTGCAATTTGAAGGGCTTTAAAGGCCATTTAATTGTGTAAGTTCAAGCATTACTGAAAAAGTGTCCTCTCTTTAAAAAAGAAACCAAGATATTGACAGTTTCTTAACTTTTAGGGAAATGAAAAGGGAGTGAGGATTTTGACCATCTTCTTTTGGAAACTTTTTTGAAGGGGGGGGGGACAAATCCCCCCTTTCCCCACTCTGCCGGAAACGCTGAGCACTCTATGTTTTAATAAATAGTTTCCTTCCTTTTAAACAATAGATTATAGAATTAAAGATAGATTTTGTGTATATTCACATTACATAGCAAAATTAAATTGTCACTTGGTAAGTGGAAAGACAAATAGATGAAATGACTCTGGAGTAAACATTTCTTTTTCTCCAGACACCCCGAGGATCAGAAATTATTAAGTGGTGTTGACATCTTTCATCATTCTATAGCTTTTCTTTCTAAATGTGTTCTTCACTGTGACTCCAAGGTATCCTTACCTGGACTGAAGTGCCTGCAACATATATTCAGGTTGGTATATTTCTAATAGCCTAGGAGGTAAGGGTGGTTGATAAACTGCATCCTGTTTTGGTCCTGAAGATCAGCCATGTTCCCAAAAATGTTTAAATAACATTAGGCCAACCCCCACTTCCTACATCCTATATCCCATCAGGCAACTGACAGTATTCAATCTGAATATTATGACAACCAGCTGTAGTTCAGTGTGATTAGGGCCTTGAGTTTTAAACTCAGTCTCTTGGGTAGTGTTCCCATTTGGGTAAGCAAAGTGGATCATGGTTTATTAGCCGTGTTCCCATTTGATCCAGGGAGGTGGATCTTGATCTACCGAGGTGGATCAACATCAGTTACCTTGATCGAGATCCGCGTTCCCATTTGAGTGAGCGCGGTAGGTCAAACGTGTTCTATGAACACATTGCGCAAGCGCGAAAAGGTCGCCAATGTTTACAAGTCGGCCCGCCATGCATTTCGTATCGATGTATCACAAAAACATACATGAGTATAACCGGAGATCCAGGGTCACTCGATCTACCGATGTGTTCCCATTACAAACTTTGATCCAGCGTGGTGGATCTGATCTACCCCAAACGGTCGATCAAAATCGGTGGATCTTGATCTTGAGTGAGTGTTGTTGATCTGCGTTCCCGTTAGTGTTTGATCCACCTCAGTAGATCAAGATCCACCTCCCTGGATCAAATGGGAACACGGCTATTGTCCTAAAGCTCTCAGTCCACTTTGTCACCGTCACCAGACGGGACTGAAGCAGGAAGCACATCAAGTGCCCCAGCTTTCCTCTCTGCTACCCACCAAGTTGACAAGATAGAAAGAAGTATTGATTAGTAGTCCCTGCATTGATAAATGTTTACTGAAAAATATTGAAGAGACAGATCAAAATCAGAGAGAAAAACCAACAATAGAAGTGAAAATTGAGCGAAGTTATTGAAGTACCCGAACTTGAGAAATTTTTTTGATAAGCAAGAATTGCAAATTATGATTCTGATTCAAAAAATGCACAAATTGATGACTAAAAAGAAGACAAAACATGAAATTATGAGCAAATGTGTTGGCTTTTTGACATTTGAATCAAGAATCAGACCCACAAATAATTCAAAAGGGGAAGTTTTATAGGTTTAAAGGGGCTAACTGAGCCTCATATGGATAACTTTATGAGAGTGTTAAATGGTCACTACCACATGGCGATGCTTACAGTTGGCATAATAATCATTTAAGTTTCATATCCAATAGTTACGGAAAAAATCAGAATTTTGAATTTTGTGTTGTCCTGACTTGTAACAGTTTTGTGCATAATTTGAAAAAGTGTCTAGTCACAAATTTAGGGACCTGAATTAAACTGTTCAATTCTCACTCATGAAACAGTTATATGAATGTAGGATATGGGGATTGTCTAAGTTTGACTATTTTTCATTGGCATGTGAAAAAAAAAACTTAAGAGATTTGGACACATTTGTTGAATTTTGTGAACCAGCTCAATGAGCCCCTTTAAGGCACAATACAGGGGCACATTACTACAAAAATGAACTCCTAGCTGTAAAATCATGCCATCAGGAGTGACGTCAGGATTTGCTCAAAAGATGAGGGGCAATCTATTTGCAGTGGGGGGGGGGCAGCATCCTTAAAGGTTCCATATCATGAGACCTGCATAAGAGTAATCATATTTGCTTCTCTTTGAAACCATTTGTGAACTGTAATAGGCATACAGGAGAATTCAGGTGAGGGGGCAAAAGATTTTTTCCACAGAAAATGTAATCCTGCCAGAAAGGCTAAGTGTGGCATGGAGTAAATACCCCCTTTTATTAAATAGGATGGCCTACACAATCATCACCCCCAGATTTTCAAAAGTACAATCAAAATTGTTTGCCACTTATCATTTGTTTTATAATGCTTGAACACATTGATTAAAAAAAAACAATTGGCTCTTCTGGTCGTACAAAATAAACATCTATTCACAAACATGATTTCTTAACAGTAAATTTATGACATCTTCCCTCAACCCACAGTCTCTTCTCTCATGGGCATATGAGCTAAATACAAGTGCAACTATTGTACAAGTGGTATGTGTATTCCAAGGAACCCAAGCTACTAAGTTGTTAAGAAACAGCACAAGGAGGCTCTATGATATGGGTTGGAATTAGGAGTGGACCCAGTGACATGCCATGTCTGCTGAGCTGGCAAGCATGTGGGGTCACCCAACTTCTGTTACTACCTCAATACCTTACCTATCTTCGTGCCGAGTGGCACATAAGGCCTCCATGCTCTTTCTCCAAAAAACTCTATCCCTTGCCTGAAACCTTGCTTCATCCCAAGTTCTCCACCCAGACTCCTTTCAATCTCTACTGTTTACTACCACAATAGGTCCATCAAAATCTGTGGATCTTGACATTAAGTGACTGTTGTTGATCATCTTCCTCAGAAGATCAAGATCTACTGTACTCACACAAACAGGAATATGGTCTTATTATAGGCTACCAAACCTAATCTATATATTGTATTAATAGTACTTTCTAATGTGTTGCTTTGTTTTACTACTGAAGGGGAGTTTGCAGTACATTTTAATAGATGGGTTAGTTGTTAGCTATCTGATCAGAGACTGAGTGCCCTTTAAAAGATTTACCTGGTGTTTCATAATAAAGTCAGGGAAAGTGCTCTCTAATTTGTGGCTAACAAGATTCACTTGTCATTACAGCTGGGTATACATATGTTTGTACTATGCATGGATAATCAGTGTTGTCATGTAATGTACATGTTGGTATTAATGTATAAATACAAACAAATTACTGTAAAATGCAGTTTTCAAAAACATTTTTGAACTCTCAAAGGATTTGAAAGAACCTTAAGACCCATTAATTTACCCTTAGTTGCTCTGAGTTGTTGTCATGGTGGAGTTCTGACAATTCCCTGGTTCCTTTCCATTACCATTAATCCACCCCGCTCTGCCATCATATAGCCAGAAAAATTTCATTCGTGTGGGAGGGGGTGCTTTCCAATTCATAAATGATATTTAATCAGTCAAGGTCAAAAGAGCAGATACTTTCATGTGGTGAGAGAGTTGACTAAATATGGTTTAGAATTAAAGTGTATCCCAAGTATAGAATTTTAAAAATATAAATTTTAGAGGATCCAACTCCCATTGTTGCAGCTCATTTCATTGTTGAGATATTAAATGTTGATAGTTGTTCACTTGAAGCAAATTAGTCCATTGCACAAGAATTTGTGGCTTGCTTGTTTCATGACTCCCATTAGCTGCTTTGTTTCCCTTTAAAATTAAAAATGTTATTTAAAAGCTTGAACACTTCCTGTTTGTTTGCATAGCATGTTTTCAGAGAGGGCTTAGTTAATTACATCACCTCACAGGAGTTAGAATGCTATCACACCTTGGTACAGTAACTTTCAGAAACAACAAAGAAATACAAAGGTTGTAATTTGAGTAGTACAATAGTGACATCACAAATTATTTTGCAATGTACTGTTTTGAGTTGAGTACATGAACTTAAACATATCTCAGCCCAGGAATGTCCTACAAAGATGGAAGTTAGACTGTTAGAATTCATTTTTCATTCTTTGAAGTATATTTTTGAATTTTTTGATGTAAGGTAAACTTTAAATGAAATTGGTTCCATTTTGAGCCAAATCTAGTCAAGTATTTGAAAAGATCACTGTTATATGCTGCCCTAAATCTAGTCTATTCAAATGCCAGGAATTAGTCATCAAAGGTTTAGGGGAAGTCCCTTTTGCAGGAGTGGCTTCACACTTGGAATCACAGTACACTTGTGTGTACTTTTTTCACCCTTGGATATTCCGGGGGGTGGGGGGAGGAGGGGGTGAGTCTGAAGGGCTAAAGATTGATGAGCTTATCAAGATCCCCTACCAGTAGCTCATAGACTCTACCCCTTTTCCCTTGTATTAAATTCAATAACTTTCCAGTGATTTTGTGATACTGCATTTATAATGCACTAACAATGTATAGGTACAAAAAACGGCTGCTATCATTACAATAATTATGTGCATTTTGTGTGACATAAATACAAGAGTTGCTTCAAATGAAATAAGAAAGTGAATACTGCTACTACTTCCCTCTTCAGAATGTTTTCACAGTCAGAGGAAACCTTGTAAATTGAGACTATATGTAGTAAAAAAGGCTTTATATAAAACATGAAATTTTATGAATTTTTCAAAATTTAAAATCATTTCAAGTTTTGTGTTCCAGGTTACCTTAACCTTGAGCTTTGGTATCATAATCACTGTATTCCACAACTCTAGAATACCATTAGCACTACATGTTCAGATTGTCAGACTGAAAAACCTGTCACACAACATTTGTGATATGGCAAGATGCAATGCCGTACAACGTGGTACAAATATGGCCAACCCTTCACACCACAAACTGTGACTTTTCTTCTTAATCTTTGAGCAATGTTTCAAATGCCTTGTCAGTGATGTGATTTAGTATAATAGCATTATCTTATCATTGGTATCCGCATTTTATAGTTCATCATTGGCATCCACATTCTGTTGTCCTAGCTATATAATCCCATGACTGACCAGTCATGCAGTCATGTGATCTTACAGGATAGCAACTTTATCTTAACAACATCCAAGTTTTGGCATTTGAACCAGATAAGACACCCTTACCTTTTATTCTTCATGCTATTTACTGTTACAATAAGAGTTTTAAACCTCAGTGCGATTTATTTGCATAATTTTACTTTGCTGCCTGTTGCTAATGCACTCTTTGTTTTGGCTGTTTTCTTCTTTTATTCATTTTTTGTTTCACTATCTTCTTTTCCTTGCTACGTATCTGTTTGGTTATTTGCAGTAGGTGTGTTTCTTCTGTTCTCTTATCGGGTTTCATATTTTATGTTCTGGTTTTGTGTTCTTTCATGTTAATCTGCTGTGTTCTCACCTTGGATGTGACATGAAACTTTCATACTTAATTTAACATGAAGGCAAGATTTAGATGCAGAAACAAATTTTTTTGAAAGGTAGAAACTGGTAAGATTGACAGGCAGGGGCCTCGGACCACAAGTTTTATTTTAAGTTGATTTATTGGAAGTGATTTCAAGGATTAAACTGCAGTACATCTTTAAGATGCAATGCAGATCAATTTATTAAAGCAAACTCATATTGGTTGCAATTTAAAAGATATAATTAAACTGTTGACCCACATACTGCAGCCTTCAGACATGACAGATGGCATAAGCTTTGACTTGAGTCAACTGCTCAAAAAATTATGACAAATGCTGTGACAAATATATCAGTGTTCACATTCTGCTGGTGTGTTACAAAATTAATGCAGAAGTACTTTCCTTGTCATTCATATTCCTTTAAATATACAGGCAGTTTTTCCTCTGCAAGCAAATAGTGTTTTAGATCAAATCATTAGCCCAAAAATAAGCCAGTGGTCAATAAGTCAAAAATGTAATTAATTTCCCATGTTTTTTCTTTATGCTTTCTGTATGTTTTTGTATTTATATCCCCCTTGTATTCCCTTTTCTCCACAGAAAGGATTATGTTCCTATTCCAGTAGATTTTACAAACCTTATTTCACCCATTAAAGCAGCTGTCAGTGTGATAAGTCAGTTTCCACAGCCACTTGTACGAGGAATCAAAAGGCATGTGATGCAAAGAAATGAAATGAACATCCAACAAAGTACTCACTCCAAAGTGGCAAAGCAAGAACAAGCTATTTTATTCACCATCCAGTTGACAGAAAATGCTTTCAAGTATGTTTTCCCCTTTTGCAATGGCAGGGTCCACCTACACAGGGCTGATGCACACTGTTTAACAAGAAATTTCCTACCTTGCCAATGATGGCGCTAATTCTTCACCTAATCCATAAGTGTAACAAAGAATACAGTTGATACAGTACAATTACAACAGCCAATCAAGAAATCCCTTGTTAAACAGTGCAGATCAACTGCCTCCACATCCCTCCTGCACTACCCAAGCATGTTTGCTGCACTCAAACCATTAGGCACTGTGAATACAACCTTTGAGGGAACATTTTTGCAGCAATTTTGTGGTCATCAATTTCACCTTTCAAATGAAGATCATGCCTGGTAAAGCTAGATCTGTCTGGTACTGTCTAACTTCTGGCTACAAAATACTTTCTTCTCATTCCAAATTTTTAGTTGCAACCAGTTTCTCCTACATGAAGATCACAATATTATAAAAAAGAAAATTGTAATTTGTATCTTTTTCCAAGATATGACTTTGTCCTGCAGAGTTAATTATTGTAATTTTTTTCAAGGAGCTCACAACTCTTTGTGAATTTTGATCATTCAAACAGAGATTCAACTTTTCAATGATTGAAGCCAATTAATTTTGAAGACATTTGAAATATCATCCTGTTTCTGTCCGATTTTACTATTGCCTACTGTAGTCAACCAACATGCCCCTGATAATGCTCAGTAGATGTGAAATGTAGTTTGTAAAATGATGCTTGTGGCGCCTAAATGGGGAGTCATTTTGGTTCCCTTGAGTTGATGATGAATTTGATAGCTGTGGATGTTCTTAAACCGGAATGCGACTAGTGTCTCCTCTTCTTATAGACTAGCTACGGCAATCAGTGAGGATCAGGATATGTATGAAGAGAGCCAATTTACGGCACCCTCAAATCACAATCCAGATGAAGACGGCGACTGTAACCATGCCAACGGACTCTCATCATTCACCCAGTTTCTCATGGGTATTCTCGACAGGGATATCATACCAGCAGTTATGGTAAGCAAAACCTTTTTTTTTTTTTTTATTCTCTGGCTGACTAGATGTCTCTCTCAAACATACAGTGGCATACCATGGCAACATATGATCAACTGCTGTGTATTTAGGGGGAATATTCCAACCACAAAGGAATTTTAAATCAGCTGTTTTCTTCATTAGGCTATAATCATCTCCAGAGATTTGTTGTTAACTTTCTTGTTTTTTGTCCACAAATTTTTTATGTTGCTTTGAACATATTTTGTTGGACTTGTCGGTTTATGGTGAATATTAATTTTAAGAGGAGAGTTGAATAACTTGCAGATGAGAATGCAGGCAGAAACCATGTCATGGATGATTTCTCCTTCTTTAAGAAAGTAATAATTTCAATTTTCATCTCGGTTCTCATAACAACTAGGGGCCAAAAAGGGGAATCTGGGAGAATTAGTATAGATTGCTAAAGGCTATACAGATGTACACCCAGAATTACATATTTTACTAGATTTACCTTAGGCCTAATGTGTGCTGTAGGACTAGGGAGCTGAAAATCATAAATGTGACTGAATATGATAAAAGAGGCCATTTTCAGACCTTCTGCCCTTGAAATGGCAAACCTTCCCCTAGGGAAATGTAATTATGTGTAATAAAATGGGAAAGTTTGGGCAGTATAGTTTTATTTTCAGCATCTTGATCAATTTTTGGGTGCAATGATATTGTTATTGTATTTCATTTACTTCCACTTTATTCCTTGATGGTGCAGATTGTTATCGAAGGCTAAGTATGCACTGACCCTTAAAACTGGGACCAAACTAAGACCGCTAATACCGTCTAAAGTTGGTTTTGGGTGGTCTTGCAGAACTACAGTAGCAAAGAAAGATAGATGGGTGATCTGACCATTATGGAACTGACTTTTCTTCTGTCCTGGACACTGTTTGTAACCATATTTGTACCAAACTGAGAAAAGGCAAAAAAAATTAACTCTGATTTATGAACAATCCCACCCAACCCAAAGCTTGATGGCTTGATGTGTGTACAAGAGATAATGGAAGAAATAATCTTTAAAAGATCTGTATTTATATTCCATAACCCAGTGTTTCATAGATTAATCAATATTGTTGCATGACCAGTTTTGACTCCTTTAGTTACAAGGAACTTTGGTTTCAACTGAAGGATGACAGATTTTAGGCATGTATAGGCCATATGCTCAAAAAGGAAAACGGAAAATTAAAAAGTTACTGCACTTAAATTTGAAGGAGTTAGTATAGTTTAATACCATAGTCCATGCCTGGAAGATGTATTGTGACGTTCAAATGTTTCCTCAGAAATATGATTAACTGGTACATTTGTATGAAACAATATCTGCATAAGAGCTAACTGATGAAAATATGAGATGAGAAGAGGCTCGTGAAAGTGCCATTCAGTTCTTAAATGAAAATTCTTGCTGGTTAATATTCTGATTTTAAGTGAATCTGCATATTTATTTCATTGACTGTACTTTCATATCAGGCTTATCCAATTTTTTTCCCCTTGAAAGTCACTTCACAAGAAGTTGTTCTAGGACAACCCCATTCATTGATTGCACTTTGATCTTAAAGTTCGATCTGAGTTTAAAATACAGTATTGGCTCTCTAGAAGATTAAATAACAGAAAGTTCAGTCAAACACTCTATCTTTTATCCTGGTTGGTTGTTCTTTGATCTCAAGTTTGATCCCTTAACCAGAGGCATAACCAACATTTTCTTGATAGGACAAGGGGGTGGGGCTGAGGGAGGGCTGCTTACCTTTGTGGGGATGCTGGGTTTCTGATGCATCCAGTCCATTATTTAAAGGGAACACCACTACTGGTTGGCACATAGCATACAGAAAATTTTGGAAAATTGCAACCCTCAGACAGCCAGAACTTAATGGCATTCCTCAGACCTGTGACTAGAAACCAAGTGTTTTGCAGGTTTCATTGCAATAAAATCTTCACTTCTATAAAAAGTGAGCCAATTTCAAAGTGATATAAAAGATTCCAGATTCAATGAACCACTGCCATTTCCCAAGCAATATTTTGGCCACTTTATACTCTTTTAACATCACTATGTCTGCCTGTGTTGCCTGGCAATTGAAAGCAACCCATAACCCCTTTGCAACTTTTGCTTGAACGGAATTTTCTACCATTTCAGGCACTGTGTTGTGCTAGCTGCCCAAATGCATTGGTAATATTTTGTAACTTTTTGTTTCTTCAAGTTCATGAAAGTTTACCATTCTGGGAAGTTAAACTTCGTGCAGTGATATACCTCTAGATTACATGAAGTGAAACTTTGGTGATGTTGAAAGCTGCATTTGTAACTTTTCATATTGAAAGTTTGTATTTGCAAAAGTTTCACATTTCAGGGGTAAAATTACTCGGACAAACCTGGCGGAACCTGCCTTTCACTGATGGAGCATCAGCATCATTTTTAAAAGTAGGAACATTTCTGCATTGGGAATGTAATTTTTGCCTTTTTTAAACAAATTTTTGAAAATATCAAGCTATATTGAAAAAAATTTTGGTTTCTGAATTTGCTGTAAAGAAATTGAAGAAAAAAAATTGGGCATTGTTGAAGAATATGCACATCTACCTATTTGTAAATCCAAGATTGCAGGGAGACTCAAGATTGTTGTTACATAATGTGACCTTAGGTATATGGGTTGAATTTTCCTGTGGCATGTTTCTGAAACTTTGTTGCCCTTTTATGCAAACATTTAAAAATCAAGAGCTTATATTGGAGAAAATTTGGAGTTTTTTGAAAGACAATTTACGAAAAATACTGTAGTTCACCTATGTCTCTTGATGATTTGGTGTTCCTTAAGTCACATAAGTCAAATTTCCTATATTTTGTATTTCCAGAGCCAGGGAATATTTGCAAAACTTTGAATGAATTTTAAAGCATTGGCTTTACTTCACCTGGGATCATATTGAGGGGCAGGCATGCTTTACAGAATATTTTGCTTTCTTTGAAGAGTCATTTTGAAAACCAGCTTGTGTCTAGAGAATTAAGGATTCTGTGAAAAAATGTAGTGGAAAACCTCACAGTAGTTGACCAGTGTTATGAGATCATGTGGTATGACACCAGATGGCAAGTTTTCAAATTTGTCATTTTTCAGAGCCAGGAAAGCAATCCCCTTCTGTTCCCTATGCCACTGGCTCTGACTCTACATGATAACATATGATTGTCCGTACAAAAGCTGAGGTTAACCAACTCCTCTGTTCCTGTTTGAAATTTTTTGTATGATAAACGGATACAAAGACACTCGAAATGGAACAGTATGGCACTTTTCAGTCAAATTCCAATAGTTGCCAGGAAAAATATCAACACTGAGTCTGATACTAACAAACTTGCATTTTTTGAACTGCTTCAAATGATAGTAATTTCTGATGCAGCACAAATCAGGTGTATCAGAGAGCAAAGTGTTCATTCATGGACCACCACCCATATGCTTAAAAATTACAGAGAGATAAGGGCTTCATGTTTCAATTTTGATGTTTGGTACATCTGTTCATTTTCAGTGAATGTGTAGCTGTAGCAACTTGACACTTGGAAACTGTTGGCTTATGCCACTGCCCAGACTTCACAAATTAAATTTAAACTAACTGTTTTGAGCACTTGGGTATGTCAATTCTACTAAAATTAAGCATCAGCTATACCAATTGATGGAGAAAGTGAAAAGATTATATCACAGTCACAAATTCTCCTTCCTTTTAATTCAAATCTGAGCTAGAGTAATCAAACAATGTTTCTACTGCAGTACAACATAGGTTATAAATTTTGCTAATACTGACATATCTTGTTTACACTACCAGGGGTGGGGGTGGGGGATTCAGGCCCCCAATCCCAAGCCCCATGGTAGTTATGCCACTGCCTGTAGCTGTAACTCTCTTGATCTTAAGTTGATGCCAAATTTGTCACTTTGGTTTGTAAATTGTGTGTTTTTTAGTTGTGTTGTCATAAAGAAAATCTACTAATTGTAATATGACATTTTTCCTTTTTTTTTTTTTTTTTTGGGGGGGGGGGGGGGGGGGAAGAGGTTGATCTTGGATAGCTTGACTTGAAAACTTCTTATGCAATGGCAGTTTAACCATTCCAAAACCAACATGATGGGTTTGTTTTTGGGTGCTCTGACCAGAAAGTGTTGTTGGTCTTGGGTGGTTGGGGTGGTCTTCGTAAGTAAAAAATGAAAATCAGATGGTCTCAACATCAAAAAAAAAACCAGTTCGACCCATACCCTAAGGTGTTATCAATATGCTCGAAGAAAGAAATATATTTGTGAAGTTTTAGGTGCATCATTCAATAAACTTTCATCTTGGAATCACTGGTTTGAAATGTGGGAGACAAATAACCGCTCCTTCTAAAAAGAATTGTCTCCCTCAGCATTGGTCTACAGACACTGATTGGTTGATGCTTTTAAACTCATGTTTTTTAAGTATGAATATACACACCTTCAAGCAGTAGTAATCATGCATTTTGAATTTGAAAATGCTCCAAAATTCAACATAGGCCTTTCAAAGTGCTTCCTTGCTGCCTTTTGGCTAAGTTTATGCACTTTTACTCTGTTGTTTGTTGTTAAGGACCCTCCCTTTCAGAAACTCAGTACCGCCCAAACAAAGGTAGTATTAAGTACAAGTTGGCATGTCAGTTTTGTGAAAAAACTCACAGAAACAAAATAGAGCACAGCCTTGTGGCTACAAGTTGTCTGATCAGTTGGGTGGGTGGGAGGGGGCTGGAAGAGGTGGAATTTTCCCCCACAGATTTTTTCTGCACCCACATGCTCTCCCTCTTCAAGTTAGGTCAGTTACTCATATGATGAAACTTTCCTTCTTCCTTTTTGAAACATCCTCCTCTGCCTGATTATGTGTTACTGCCTCAGGAAGGAAATGAAGCTGGCTACATACATGTAATTGTTATAGTCAGGTTTCCCCTTTGATTAATACAAAGACAGTACCAGATATACCAAAATACACAAAAAAAAGTTATATAACGTTTGGGGTTAACTATAACAATCCAGTCATGTATGTGGTAATTGCTTTTCATGCAATGTGAACACAATGAAAGCACAGATCACTTGAGGGCACAGACCATGTAACTAACTCAGATATCAGCTACACCCCACACTGTCTTTGATCCACTGGGGTGTCTGTGCTGCATTCTCAAGAAGAAACGTCACAGCATGGGAGTAAGGTTACATGTAAAAATGATAATACTCCTCTCCTTAAACTTAATTTTTCATCCAGAGATATGCTAGAACCTTAGACAGGAGTGGGTGCAGTACAATATTTTCCATTGGCCTTAGTTTGCCCCTGTCCCCCATTTTGACTTTCTGGTGCCCCCACTGTGTCTGACACTTATTCAGCCAATCTAGAATGAGGTCATGCATTGCAGACCTGAGACCTGTGTTGAAGAGGTTTGAGTTAGATGGAGTTTTATGGCACAGTTTTCAACCAATTGGTTCAAGTGGAGCAGACCACAGCCTTTCTTCCAGTTGTGGCTCACTGACTTGTTTTCCCTACTCCATTGCTTGTGCTGTGCACCAAGCACAACGGCAGTAGGTTCTGTGTAAAAACTCTTTGGTATGACCCGGCCAGGACGGAAATTACCCACCTCCCAACTGCAAGTCTGATGCCCTAACCACAGGACCATACAGTCGGTGAACAAATTTCAGTGTCAAAAAGTCTGTCTTGTTATGTTGAAGTGTCCAACTGGCCTCTTCTAACTCAGATGGTGGCGTCAATAGATCTGCTTAAAGCAATAAAGCTACTTAAATCTGCTATTTATTCACCCAACTGCAGTCTTTCCCGGCAAAACATAAGGAGAAATTCAATGCTTCACCTCATTATCTGGTATGAACAAGGTGTGAGTCATGTATCCAGGACAGCAGAAAAAGAAACTTGAACAAAAATAACAAAAAGTAACAATAAAAAAAAGTATCAGACAACTTGTAGCCACTAGCCATGCTTTTATTCTATTTCTTTTCCTCTTACACTGTTCTCAAGATCAACTTCGAAATTTTTCACGAATGCTCTGCTGTGCAGCTCTTTTCGTCCTTCCTGAGGACACTGTGTCAAGCCTGTGAAATGGATGTCACACTGGACTTTAACAAGAAGTTAGGTAGGTGATAAATGTTGCAAGAAGTTACTGTAGAAAATTGAAGGTATGACTATTGGTTCTAAGAGATGGGAGACATTCAAGACAGTATTTTATTGTTTTTTAATCTTTGCATATTTCTGCAGAATTGTTCATATTGAGTTTCATGTTTTCTTAAACTTTTCATAAATCGGTGTGATCATCCCTTATGTACAACATTGGCAACATGTCAGTGAAATGTTGGAGACATGGGCGTCCGCAGAATTTTTTACAAGGTCATTCATGGATGATTGAATTGTGTACACTATCTAGGCAGAGCGCCACCATTAGTTGGCGCGGAGCATACAAGAAAATTTTGGGCCTTACAGACCCTCCAGATAGCTGGAAATGACACTTGGCGAGTGTTATAAGTTGCATGTACCCAGTTCTGAAACAGGAATTTCATGTCTGTAATTTTTAGATTTTTAGGATTTTCAATGTAAAAAATTGTTGAAGGGAAATCTGCCTCTCAGTCACAGCCTCGCACGCCCATGCAAGATAAAACTTGCAACTGTCAAACAGCCTATATAGGCCTATATCTGTTACCCAATTATGAATCATACACCCCCCTCCATATTCACCATGTATATCCCAGTTACACCCATGCGTCACCACTTGAGATCAACACGGGACCAAACCAAGACCAACACATACATCAGTAGTCGGATGCCATATGCACACTACATACCTGACGACTCGTTCAATTTTGGCATAGTTTTACAATTAAAAATTTCCAATAGATATCACGAATGATGGTCCCCAAATTACGATTTCACTATTCAGCATACCATCTTCTCTTTTGCTATTCCTGGTCAAATGTGCGCATATTTCACGAGTAGAAACTGACGCTGTGAGTGAAGATATTTTGATGGTTTATTTTAATTTTTTCACTTCAATTTTTACTTAACTTTTTCACAAGTTTGATTTTCCTTGCCCCCCTTCTGGACGCCCATGGTTGGAGACATCCTGAAAGTTTGAGAGAGGAAAAATTTACCTCGTGGATTCTTGGCTGAAATTCCATTCTTTTCATTACCAGCAATCTACTCATCAAAATAACAAGTTTTTTGTCTGGTAACAGTCCCTGCTACCTGGCTTGTGGTTCAGTGGGTTACATGTTGCATATGCAATTATTATACTTTCTGCTCCCCCTTTCCCCCTGTCCACTATACACAAGCTGAATGCTCCCCCTTTGTACAGAGAGTTAAAAATTACTTATGGCATATTCTAACAGGATGCTTGAGATTGCAGGGAATGAATGATGTCAATATTCATGGTATTTACCCTCATTGCCAGTTTTCTCATATCCCAACCTTACACCCAAACACACACCCCATGCTTAGATGATAGCTGGTTCTCCTTTTTTTCTCATTTCAAGTACATTGCCAAAAGAACACAGTATATAGACTATAGAAGGACACTGTGCCTTAGAAGGTGAAACAATTATGTCCTAGGCAGTAATTTGAATGATATCCTGTGTGGTAATATCATGTATTACTGTTCTTTCTCCAAAGTGTCCTCATCATTTATACAGTGGTCCATGGAGATCAAAGCCAAATTTTACCGAGAAAGGTGAGATCAGTTTTATTTTATGCTCTCCTACTCTCTAAGTGATCTTTGACTGTTTGCCTGTCTGATTTCAAAACTTATTCAAGTACAACCAAATTGACAGAGTAAATGACAAGTTCATCGATTTTTTTCCTTTGAATTTGGATTATTGATCAAAACACCCATGCCCTGCTTAGAATGTTATTAAATCTGTTAGAAACAGATCAATTAAAAATAATTTTCTGTCAAGTGAAGGTCACTGGCAAAGACATTTTTTGAATGAATTTATGTTTTGAAGTGTATATCAGTAATTTAGATGTAACATGAATGTTCAATAGCCATGTTCAAGTTCTTAAAACTTGGAGTAAGAGAAGGAATGGGATTGTTCGGTGGAGGGATTGGTGAGGCATGGAAGTACTACCTCTGGGGTAGCACATCCATGGATGGGGGTCGCATAAGGAATACAGGGTTTAGGAGGGCACCAATGGTTAGTTAGTTAAATAGTTAGTCTGTCATTCAGTTCATCCGTCTGTTCGTTCCTTCGTTCGTTTGTTATAGTTAGATGAGATGTAAAGACACACCAACACAAATGTGTGAGACCATGCAGTTTATTGTGTGATTACCAGCCAGGGAGGGGTCTAAGAAAGGTGTCCCCCACCTCTCTAGAAATTTTGAAGTGTCCTTATTTGGAACACATAGAAGTAAAAGTTGTGTTCAGATATTTTACATCAGTTGGGAGAAAAAGATAAAATTATGAGGCCATGCCCCCTCCCCAGATACACCTCTGAAAGTCACCAAAGTTTCTCTGAGCTATTTTTCTCCAGCATATATAAACCCAATTTGCTGGATTTTCATTTGTATTCACATGGAAAACAAGTCTTCACTCAATCTAGAAAGGATGATTTTCATTGTAACTGATTGTAGGCTCAGGAGGTTTGATGTCATATGGACAGGTTTTTCTATACCTATGTGGAACTGCAGCAAAGAAGTGTTTGGTAGGGGAGAGACTGGATAGAGAAGGTATGGTACCAGGAAATAGTTTATCAGATGCATTGTGGATGTGATAATTCACAAGGTGACCGGACAAGTAGAAATTTCATCCCCTCAAATGTTATAGAGCAATACTTTACATCAATGGGGTGTGTGGGCTAAATTACAGATCAGTGCCTGACATGGGAATGCACTTGAAGGCAGAAAGGAACATCACTTTTGCCTTTGATAAAAGGTTTGCAGGATAAAAAAATGGACAACTGAAAAACAGTTCAATATTCTAAGCATTTAAAAGTGAATTAGTGCTGAATAATAAAATAAATAAGGAAAAGAAAAAATTAAATGGGGCTTTTAAAAAGTCTGGATACCTACAGTGGGGTCTTCAGTTGCCCAGTAATGTAATTGATTACTGACAAATGCTCCCATTGGTCACTTTTTTCTCAAACCTCAAGCCCCTTCATCCTGCTTAGTAGTAGGATGAAGGGGCTCGAGGTTTAGGTCATGTCCTCAGTTGCTTGGAGTAGTGGCATATGCCCATGGAATTTCACACCTGTCCTAAGAGGCAACTAAAGGGAAGAAGACCACATTTGAAGTGTATTTGAAATCAAACTTGAGGTGTATTTGACACCATATTTTAACCTTATCTTTTTTTCTAGTTGACAGTATCATTCATGTTTTGGTGTTTCTTTAAATTAGCCTCCTTTGTCATGCCCTCTCTTGTGCACTAAGAGCCTTACAGGATTTTTTCCCCAGATCTTGCCAGTGTGTACAAAACTGACCTCAGCAGTAACGCCAGTAAGGGTGGTTAATTTATGGATTGTATTTAAACAGTGGATGTCATGTCCTAAAAATAGTCCCTCAGAAATATTTTACAACACACTGAAGTATATAGGTAAAACATTTTGAGAACGATTTGTTTTTTGTTCTTATGAGAAACAGTAAAAAAGTTCATCTGATGAATACTGTTTTTACAAGGAATTTCTTGATTGGTTGTTGTCGTTGTATTGTGCTGATAGTATTCTTTTTTATGGTTAGAGATTAGGTTAGGGATGAGCTCTTTCGTTTATTAGCAGGTTATGAAATTTCTCATTAAACAGTGGGCATCTGCTCAATAAGTTAGATTCTTTTCTTTGTAATGGTCTAGTCTCCTGACAAGATCTCGGACAAGATCAGGCTGACATCTCTTCTGTTCATCTTACAAATTATGTGGAGTCAAGCAAACTCTTGTCTGACATTTTCACGTAGGGTACAATGAACTTAGAATTTTCAAGTCTAGAATTCCCATCTGGAATTTATGGACATGCTCTATTACTTAAGTCTGCTGCCTTTATAGAGAACATTCTTTGAACTAAACATAGTTTTAACTCTAATATACCTCCTTGTCTCATGCAGCTTCAAAGTTCACAGCTCCCTGTAATTGCCATACATATTTCCGTCAAGATATTTCATCGTCCCAATTGCTCAAGCTAACATTTTGGTACATACAAACCACCATATTCTCTCCATCACTTGCCAGTTTGCTCACAAGTTTGATCTCAAGACTATAATACTTATCATCATCCTACTTGCAAGCTCATCAACCTCTCACCAATTTCCTCCATGCATCATTAGAAAGTGACATAGTTTTTCATCTCACTGCACCATTGATTAAACTCCATCTCTCCATGTCTCCTTCTTTGTTAATTACCATCTTCATCAGCTCTGTCTCTGCCTCAGTTGATGACTTCATCTCGACTCTTTGCTCCAAGCTTCTGAGATGCTCACATCTGTTGTCTCCATCGTCTTCTCTTTATTCATCTTTGAAAGCAGCACTGAAGCCCTGCAGAGGTATAATTATGTAATCCTTTTTCTGTTATCATAATAAAACTGATTACAAAGGAGGTAATTCAACAAGTGGTTTTGAAAAAAAAATATGGAATTGGTTAATGTACTAAAACGGCAACTATTCTTGGAAAGAAATTTATGTCCCGTGGCATACTCTTTTTTTTTGATGAAAGCAGAAATAGGGAGAAGTTCAGTAACCAAAAGGAATAAAAGCATCAGGGGTTTGGGAAATCTTGATGGATGGTGATAAGCTGATGAAAGGCTGATAGCTGTTCAGAATTTTACTCATATAGTATTTTCTAAGCAGGAAATTTCACATTTCTCTTAAGCGTTGTATGTTAGCCCAATACAGAGCTCCCAATTCTCCCACTTATAGCTAGAAATTCTGTAAAATCATGGCTTGTTTTTTCTCCCTTTCTTCTTTGTTCATTTCTTCTCCTGTTTGTACTCCTTCATTAACCTTATGTTCCATAAAACCTTCTGTATTTATTTCCATTCAACATTACCGATGGGTCTGTTATTTGATGCATGTAGATTATTGCATTGAATGTAAATATTTAAGTGAATTTCTTATGAAGTTTATCCATTCAGAGTATCCCGTGAAGCCTGTAAAACAACTAGGATCCAGAAGTTTCTTGCATTTTTACCACCTGGAATTCCCTCCCCCTTTGGATTGGGCTTTGCCTCTGGTTCCCGCCAGGGACCCTGAAGTGAGCCCTTGGACCTCACCTGTCATTGGCTTTGTGTACATTCACACTCCCAAAACTGATTACCCCTGTTACAATTTCTGAATGTAGGGGCTCTCCCCTAGGTCTGTCATTCATAAGGATGACAGTTCTTTAAGATTCCAGTGAACACATACCCTTTACATTGAGCATTTTGACCAGTACCCTTGAACATGATCAATAACCAAGTGCAGCAGGTTCCTCAAAATAAAAGGAACATTGGGAGGTAATTGCCTTGCAATTAAAATTTGAATATTACTGAAAGGAGGAAGTAGGGGAGAGCAGAGGGGGAGGTGTCAATATAACCAAGGTTTTCTGTTTCTTGAGGTTCAGTGTTCCCAAATCTAGGGAACATCAGCACTTCTGGGGACATGTAACCCCAGGAATAATGAACCTTGTAATCATCACCACAATGAGTCATACAAAAACGGGGACCATTGAATCTCGGGAACATCAGGTAGACACTGTGCAGAGGATCATTGTTTGGATAACTTCGAAGGACCTGTCTGCCTAATGTGTTTCATGAGAGGTACATAGCTGCCATTAGATAGATTGCAAGTGTACTTCTACCCATTCTCTCTCACTGACATTAATGTGAAACTGTTAATTTAGCACATAGTAGTGACCAGCAATTAGATCCTCCAAGCAACTGAAATCAACAGAGAAAAAAATGTCAGGGGGTAAATTATTATGAACTTATTGTCAGGGTATTTTGATAGGGGGCAAAGCATGAGTTGGGTGTTTCTTCTTTTTACCCTTTTTTCTTTCTCTTTTCACATTTTCTTTGCAAATATGGGGGCACCTGCTCCCTTGACCCCTCCCTTGATGCTGTCCCTGCTTGTTGTAAGGATTGTTGTTTTTTCTCTTCTATGTAAATTCTATAAAAAATAGTAAAACAGCCCCTGTGATCCACAAATGCTTTTTAGCAGCCCATATGCTGAAAAAGATTTGAAAACATGGAAAACATAACCATTTGAGAAGGCTAAAATTTACACCCAGATTTCATTAAGGTCAAATGCAAACAGAAATCTACTAAAAATTCTCACAGCAGCCCTCATTAGTTTCTTTTTGGTTTCAGACTTGACCCTGTTGTCACTTGTCAATAAAAATTAGAAGTATATACTTGCCTCTTTAAAGGCTGGCATATTTTCATCATCCCAAACAGTTCCAATTCTACTTACTTCTAGCCCCTCCCACATTTATCTAAAACTCATCTTAAACCAGACACAATCCTAGTTTATTGCTTCATGGCTTGTCCCAGTAGCAATAAAAGTCCATAATGTGTAATCAAGACACACTCAGTGCCCGTGCTGTGTAATTTAGCTATGATGCATTGTTTGAATGTGATGTCAATCAAAGAGCTGTACCAATTGAGAGTTTTGATATATGTATACTGAAACTGTAGTTTAGGGTGATGAATGACTGCCAAGAAGAGAGCTGGAATGCAGCTCTTTGTGCCCAGATAGGTTGAAGAGCAATCAAATGATGCCAAAGGGTTCCTTGAAACGGTCTTGGTTAATTGGTAATAGCAAAATAGGAAACTTACTACACCTGAAGCAATAATTGAAGAAGTACTAGACTGGTGTATTTAGTCTTCTAAACAAATTCAGTGACTTCATCTCCCTGGTAAAAAACAGTTTGGTACAATCTTAGTTGGTGGGGTAATTTTCAATTAATTTGTTTCTTTCAAGATTTACAGACTGATAAAGGCAGCCAGTGGAAAAAAAGAAATTTTGCTCACAGGAATGGGAACCTGGGTGTGCTGGGAAGATGCCAACCAAAAATCATTTTTGTACTCAAAGGTATAATGACATGCCAGCAAAATGTCCTTACTTAACTTGACAGTTTAAGAGCAAGATTTCAAAGGGAAAAATATGTTGTAATTATGTCAATACCACCATTCTCGATATGAACCTCTTCAAAGTTTGAATGTTTCTGAAGAAACTTGCTACCTTTGCAGAATGGTGTGGAGTTTTGTACAATGTTGACTTTTCTATTGATGACCCTGTATTAGTATTTCTCTTAGCTACATTCATCAGACAGTTTGTTAAGTGATACTGATGGTTTTTAAGATACAACTGCCCTTGAAATGAAGGCTGTTAAAACAAACATGCTGTGACCCCGCTTTTTGAAAATGCAGCATAGACACCCCAGTAAATCAAAGGCGGTGTGGGGTGTAACTAATATCTGAGTTTGTTACAAGATCTGTGACCTCAAATGAGCTATGCTTTCATTGTGTTCACACTGCGTGAAAAGCAATTAATACATGCTGACTGAACTGTTAGCTAACCCCAAATGTTACGTAACTTTTTGTGTATTGAAACACATCTTTTACTGTCAATCAATTAATCAGATATGAAACTTGACTTAATCAAGTCTGCATGTAGTGTACTTCTTTTCCTCCCTGAAGCGATAAAAGTTAATCAGGCAGAGAGGAAGGATGTAACAAAAAGTAAGAGGGAACATTTCATTATGAGGGCTAGCTTTAGCCATGTATGACCTGTCTCTCTTTGGATCAGGATTTGTTACATATTTAGCTCCCGTTTACACATGACTAAGTACAAATCAGAAATTCTATAAAACAGAAAAACTGTGATGAATTTTGATGTAGCTTCAAGTAACATCAGACCTTTGACACACGGCTTGACCAAAGTTGAAGTGTACCTTAAGTACAGAAAAATACCCAACCTCTGAATTATTTATATTGCAGAGGTTGCAAAATAGATCTAATTCTTTCAACTTTCATTGCCATGACTTGTTCCATTGCTTAGATATTACATGCTGAAATTTATTCACTTAAATGGAAATTGTCCATTTTGCAATAATATGTGACATTCTAGTTGTACAACTCCAATGTGTTGCTTTGTTTCCCTTTGAAAATTAAAAATGTTTGTATGAACCTTTATGAACAATTCCTGTAGGTCTTCTTTGGTCAATTGATCTTGAACAGTAAGATTGTGATTTACATACTGGCCCAAGATGCCATAGCTCTCAGAAATACAAAGACTAACTTGACAAGAACAACAATGACATCACAAATTATTGCATAATCTAGTGACCATTTAAGTTGAGTGAATAAACTCAAGGGTTTTAAGATGGGAGTTGGAACTTTTGAAATCAATGCTGATGCTCTGACAAATATATTGTTGGAATTTCAGACTTTGGATAACCTTTACAGTTTAAAGTTATTAAGTTAGTGGCTTCAATGAATAATAAATTCTATTATTCTGACCATAGCTTGTTATGTTTAGTACAACAGCTTTTCTTTTGAACTGTGCATCTCAGTACTAAACATTCATTTTGTTTTTCCCCTTTTCATGTTCTTCAAACAGATGTCCATGAATTATGCAAAGTCTTGACTGAAGATAAGGAGGATCAAATTTCTGATCTTGGAAGGCATTCATCTGAGCCAGGTGCGTTAAAGATGAGCCAGGAGGGGTGCATAGCTATACTATACTGTGCCTTTTTCCATGATGACAGGTAAGAGTAATGCTAGTGAAGGAAGATGAAATAATTTGGGTAACAGGTTGGCTAGTTTACCCCATTTGTTGTTCAAATGTAGCCTGACTTTCCTTTTTGGCACCAGAGTTGTAATCAAGGTCCAAGTGGCCTTCTGAAGATAAGGAACACCCAAACTCAAACTTAGAAATTCTGTCCAACAGTATTCTTACCCATGGCCATTATTGCAATAATGCTACCTGTAGGCCTACACCACCACAGTGCTCACATTAATTGCCAACTTTATAAATTTTTGACTCGAGCATAGTCATATTACAGGTATAACAGGTATAGTGTAGGGATGCCAAATTGTGAACAGTGGGTTAATATAGTGTGGTTCATCTAATCCATAAGCATCCAAGCCATTTAGATTTGAAAATAAAACCGTAGAAAAAAACAAAAAAGTATACATTTCACATACATTGGCATGAGAAGGACAAGTCCTTTGAAAATTACCAACAGTGTGTAATTTAAAATAGCCCCCTTGGATTCCTCTGCTTTCTCCCATGAGCAAATAAGAAGATTGTTTGCTTCAGCAAACAGAACAATTGGTTTCCTTATCTTTCCTTCTTTTTTTTTTTTTTCCTCCCACCTCACTTTATTCAATGACAAAAGAACAAAGTCGAAACAATTCAAATAGAGGCATGAAACAGAGAAAGCAAAGACATACTTAAAGGCTTAATTCTCTGCAAGCACAAAGGTACAGTTTTCAAATGCTTTAAACAATGTACAATAATAATTTGTGGATAAAGCGAAACTGAAAATACCAAATTTTACTCTAGCCACAAGAAATGAAAGGAAAACGAAAAATAGCACAAAGGTACAGTTTTCAAATGCCTTAAACAATGTACAAAATGAAATTTTTCGGCTTGTTTGGTTACTTAAGCTTTTCTCAACTTGAATAATTTTAAATCTATTTAAGAATTCAGTTGCGAACGGCAGCTCATTATCTAGCTTTTTATTGAAAAGGAAATATTTTAAATGCAAAATGAGAAAATTATATGGATGTCTCAGAGATAGCTGATAACCAAAGAATTTGTCTTGCTTCTTAAAAACAAATTGTCTCCCCAAAATGTAGTATTCAATATCTAATATTAAATTTGAGGTTATTCTATATTCCCAGAATAAATGCTTAATTGTTTCGTCCTGAGTCCCACAAAAAGTGCAGCATGGGTTTTCATTCTGATTTAAGATAGAAAGGTAATAATTTGTGGATAAAGCGAAACTGAAAATACCAAATTTTACTCTAGCCACAAGAAACGAAAGGAAAACGAAAAGTAGTTTGTTCATCACTAAAGACGAAGTCACTTTTCCATTTGTTAATTGCAGTAGGGGCTGAAAAAATGGACTTAATAAGGACATTGTAAACATAACGTGGAAGAAATGGAATATCCTGTAGATTTTGAAGTTTATCAGGAACATCGTCGCTATTGTATATATTGCCAAAATCCTCTTTCAAATAACTTGGGATACCAAAGAAAATACTATACACTTTAGTAAAGGGAAAAGATTGGAGGAAGAATTTCTGTTTAAAGTTCAAAAAGAAAGCAGACAGTTCTTATCGTCTATGAAATCACTTAATATCCTCTCTACACCCCTTTCATGCATAAAACTAGAAAATAATATTGTTATCCACTTTTATAAGTGAATTGTTCCAAATAATTTCATTTTTAAAATTTTTGATGGGCTCCCTCAAGTTGTAAGTTGACCAAGGTACAAATTAAAAAAAAATTTCCAATAGGCATGCACTGCATTTGTAAAACGCTTTACCCATGTACATTTCAAGCTTTGAATAAAAGATTTGATATGAGTTGCTGTAAGACCACCTTTCTCAACACAGCCAATCAATGTATTTCTTTTAACCTTGTCCAGCTTGCCTCCCCAAATAAAATGAAAGATAAGTGTCTCGATTACCTTTAAAAGACTGGAGGGTCTGGTAGAATTTGGAATAGAAAAACAAATTGAGAAAGGCCTAATGTTTTGACTATGGTATTTCTCCCAATAGGTGTCAGATCACGAATGGACCATAAGTTTAGTAAAGATTTAAGACGAGATAATTTAGGAGTGTAATTAAGCTTGAAGAGGCTATCTCTGTCATTATCAAATGTTATGCCCAGTATCGTGACTGGTCCAAGGGTCCAAGTGAACTTAAACTGAGACAAGAAAATGGGTTTTGCAGAGGCAAGGGGTCCAAATGGGAAAATGTTTGTTTGGTCATAATTAACTTTTAAACCGGAAGAAGCTTCTAAGCAATCAAAGACATCTGCGATAGTCCTTAAACTGTTGGCTGCACCAGCAACAAAAATTGTTGTATTGTCTGCATACTGTAAAATTTTTATTTCATTGCCAGAAACAGAGATACCAGGAGCGACAGGTGATCTATTAATACGAATTGCGAGAATATCTGTGCAAAGAATAAAGAGATACGGACTGAGAGGGCATCCTTGTGTAACCCCCTTAGAAATACTAAAAACTGGCGTAGAATATCCATTATCACATATGCATGATATGCATGAAGTGGCATTTGAGTAAAGAGTACGTACCCATTTTATAAAACCGTGACCAAAATTAAAAAAAATGAGACAGCTGTAAATAAAATCAAGTCTATCAAAAGCTTGCTCAAAATCAACTAGTAAAAGGAAGCCAGAGATATCATGAGCCTTACAATAGTCAATATAATCTAAGACAAAATGAATGTTTTCCCCAGTAAACCTGCCTTTGATGAATCCGGTTTGATTGGAATTGATAACTGAGGGGAGGATCTTTTTTAACCTGGCAGCGAGTGCCTCTGCAGTAACCTTATAATCCACAGTCAGTAATGAGATAGGACGGTAATTCTTGATAAGAGTTGGGTCCTTGTTTGGCTTGGGTATTACAGTTATTATTCCTCTTCCCTGTTCATTTGACATACGAGTCTCCTCAAACGCATAATTCAAAGAGTTTAAAACTAGGTTGCCCATAATTGTCCAAAAATGTTTATAAAATTCTGCTGAAAGGCCGTCGCTGCAAGGACTTTTGGCTTTAGAAAAAGAGCTAAGGCTTCCCAGCTTTCTTTCATACTTAGTTTACCACTGCAAGTCTTTGCTTCCTCCTGTGACAATGGGTTAATGCAATTTATATCATGTAAAATCAATTGTGGATCACAATATTGACTTGTATATAACGAGGAATAAAATTCAGATAACGCATTCAGTATTTGCAGACTGTTGTAAATATAAGCTACATCATTCAATTTAAGCTTTCCTATTACATGTCAATTTTTATTTCGAGATTCCAAATTAAGGAAATAGTTTGTGGACTTTTCACCCTCATTGACCCAACAGACCCTGGAGCAGACAATAATACCCCGGGGTTTTCCCTGGGTTTAGAATTGAACGTCGCGCATCTGATGCGTCCATTGGTGGATCGCCGGCCTGGGGGAGGGGTATAAGGGGAGGGGGTGTCCCCCCTGTAGGAAATTTTGTGACTTATGCAAGTCCCTAGATGCAAAATGGTGACATTTTTGAGCCAAATTAGTCAACACAATTTTTGTAAGTTGACGCAAAAATATTAGCACTGATACTCACATTCGTACAAATTTTGATCTGCTGATAGCGGTCACATTGGCTTCCATGTCACCGTAATTTCTGCTTCAAAAGTTTTGGTTCATCGGCATGGCCTTTATTAAGCGCTGGCACCAGAAGATTTGTACCCCCGGTTGGCCGTTATTTCGCGTCCGTTGCCCACCAAAATTTACGTGATTGGGCCGGCTTGCAATATTACCAGTTCAGGATAGATAATATTGGGGAAATTTCCGTTCGTTTCACGGACGGGATATCATTTTTGTAGGCGTAATATATTTTCACTTCAAAAGTGGAGATGTAAATCAACTGTTAATGCGATAGATTTGTTTGCAGTCGATGTCACATTCCCCAGGCTTTAATAATTTAGTTCTTAGGCCAACATCATGCTCATTCTATTTTTCATCCCCCAATCATTTCGGAACTATTGCATTCCTTTTCTGCACTGGCCGATTGTAGTTGCTATAATATATTGAAGCGACTCTCCTGCTTTAATGCGAACCCCATGTAGAGCAACCATTCATGGTAATCTTAGAAGTAGAATCTTAGCAGTTCTGGGCAGCCAACAATTGCACCCGATTAACGTATCTTATGGTTCCTTTCGTGTATAAACATCCCCGGAAATTTTAAGCAGTGCTTGTCCAAAACTTACGTCTTGTTTAAAAAGAATCTGCAACTGAAATGCACGTAAGTCAGATCCCTGAAAAATCCACGTACGCAGAGATTTGTGATGCCGTTTCATAGTGAATTTGGCACGGGGCTCGCCCTGCTTCGCTAGCCGGCTATATAAGCATTGGCAGTGCGATCCTCGTAACACAAACTCAATGGGAAAACTTGTCTCGAGACCGAGTATTTTCACACACTAAATCACATAGGCGAAGGCGCGAATTGTGATTGGCTGGCTAGAATCAATGCAATTGAACCAATCACGATGCAGGGACCAATTTAAATTTTGAAATGGGTCGTATGCATATGATGTCACCAAGCAAAACATGATGCCTTGTTTGGCGGAAAAAACGGACACGCACGGAAGTCTACTGCATGCGTGTGCCAAGAATTTTGCTTCACGAGACCATGTGCATGACAACATTGCACAAGTCCTACTGTAAATAACATTGCGGCCGGAAGGAATGCTGGGAATTACTTAATTTATGCAAGAAAATAATCACCGGACTTCACAAGATTCTAGGAGCTACATGTACAAAACGTCCACAGACATGTATGCTAAGCTTTGGGATTAAAAAGAGGCGAAACACTGCAGCTCGATAGTCTGCTTTGTGCAGAACAGTTTGTACAGCAACTTACGCGGCGCTTTTTGCGATAAGCTAGGAAAAGACATTGAATGCAACTCTAAATCTAATTCCATGTAATACTACAGGGTTATAGCGGAAAATATCAAACGATCACTTCCATGGCAGGGGTAAAAATTTTACGTTTGTGATTATCAATGCAACCAGTTTTGGCGGGAAGTTAAAGGATTGAGTTTACAGGAATTTAACGAGACTAAGGGCAAGTTTCAAGCATATTTTAACCCCTTTTTCAGTTTGCAAATAATCGGGAGTAATGATCAAGTGAGTGCCAGAATTTATAAAAGCAATGGAGCACGTGGCTTCAAGCAATCACAGATTGTGTGTGTCCCGATCTTTTCATGAAAACATGTTGGGAAAACAAGGGTTCTATGACATCATTCACATAAGGTCCATCGCACTTATTTTAAGTTACCTCTAAAGATTGTGATTGGTTCATTATTGCGTTTAATCAGCCAATCATACTTGTGACATCGTCAATGCAGTTTTACTGTGTAGGAAAAACATGTAGAAACCAACCGTCTTCGCATAGAATTCTAATACTCCCATTGCATTTTTGCTATGATCGAATTTCCCAAACTTTGGTTGTAGCCGAGCAAAACAATCGTGTCGTATGTTTTAAGAACGAAGTAACAGGAAATATGTGGGATTACATCGTGAAGATACAATGACATGGTTTGTTCGTTTGATTGATAATTTCGCAAATCTGAGACATTAGCCCCACCTCTAACCTGCCAAAGGCGGGCTTATGTGTTTTGGTCATGCAAGTTTTGTTATGCCACATAGCTGCTGTGCTCCGGAGTGAGCAAAACATTTTCCTTGCAAGCCTACGACAGCAAGTGCAGGCTAGTTAATTATAATAATACTGTGTTGTTACTCGTTCAATAGTAGGCCCTATGGGATACAGAGCTCCGACTCGCATGCAGTGGTATGTGCATGGAAATTAAAAAAGTTAGTTGCAGTTTTACAAATAAGTCAATGATTTTGTCATTTATTGTATTAACAACAAAAACAGTCGTTGACAGAAAGAAGAAAAATTATGGATGCTCTGGCAGCAATTTTGAACATCGTGGCCCTTTTTTTGAACGTCGTGGCCTCCTTGGTTTTGAAGCTTGAATGTCGCGGGCCGCGACGTTCAAAACGCCCAGGGAAAACCCTGTACCCTGTAACTTATAATCATAAAATTGCTGTAATTTATTTCTAGTTTGTCTGAGATTTTCCAAGTCAGTGGGTGAGTTAGAATGATAGTAAGACCATTCTAGTAAACCAATATTATGTAAAAGATTAGGCTCAGCCTTCCTTCTTTCTGTAGCCTTTACTGTATTTTATAGAGGCTTTACAAATGGAATACTTTACATATTCCTACTGTCTGATAGGGTTTTCCCTGTCTAAAGTGTTTGACACCTCATGCACTAGATCAGTGGTCATGTCAGTATAATTTTTATCCTGTTATAGACGGAGAGTTATTAATTTTCCAAAACCC
Organism: Holothuria scabra; assembly: GCA_037179385.1. Classification (NCBI taxonomy): domain Eukaryota; kingdom Metazoa; phylum Echinodermata; class Holothuroidea; order Aspidochirotida; family Holothuriidae; genus Holothuria; species Holothuria scabra. The sequence continues at coordinate 7,687,032 of CM074184.1, forward strand.
AGGGCCTCTTTTATCATCAAAAATGTTTACATCTAAATTAATTATAGAATGATCCGACTGAAGACCTGGAGTGAAGTTATTCTTATCAACTGAATGTGATAGATTCCTTCTGCTTGTGTGACTTCCAACTGCATTAAATAATTGATACTTAACCAGGGTTCCCCTCCATGTGCCCAATTGTTGATGGTTATGTAGTTAAAAGAGTTCCAAAGCAACTGTCTTGCTTTAAAAGGAATGCTAATACAAATGTGCACCATTCCATATTTTTCATTCACATTTGTTATTTCAGAGATTTATTTTCAAAGATATCAATTGCCATACATATGGTTAAAAAAGTTTCCATGTGATGTGTTAAGCTAAACTTTACTACAACACTGTCCTGGATCCTAAACAGTCTGTGCCTAAATTGTAAAGACAGAAATTTGTGTAACACTGCCAGTTTGAAGAAAGTACAGAAAATTTGCTCCTTGCTCTGCAACATGTATAGGCCAATCAAAGTTGACCTCAAATCCTAGAAATGTCTTTCAAACTGATACTCTGGCAGATTTAACATTCCCAAGGTGCACTCAGAGGGCAAATCACCTAGTAAAAAAGAACTGTTTGGAATATGGATATGTTTGACTTGTGAATAATCACTAGGCTGTTAATCCAGTCCTATAGAGAAATAATTATTTTTCTTTTTATGCACAGGCTTGTATCAGATGACTTGCTCCTGGAAATGTTGGTTAATTTCATTATACATCAAAGAGATCAAGAGTTGCCAGAATCTATGCTCAAACATATCCTCTTTCTGTTTGCCTGTGTAGATCACAGTGATGTCATGGGAAACACACAAAGTGAAGGTGAATGTATTTTTAAACACTCATGAAGATTAAAGTGTACCTCAAGTCACAAAATTCAAAAGTATAGGCTATTACAGCATGAAAAATTAATTCTTAAAATCCAACTCCCATCTTCACTGGACATTCTTGAGCTGAGATACAAAATGTGGAAGTTTATTCTCTTGAATTTAAATGGTACATTGTGCAATGATTTGTGTCTTTCTTGTCATTGTTGTGCTACTCACATTGCAATCTTTTTATTTCTTTGTTTTTCTGAAAGTTACTTCACCTTGTACCAAAGTGTGATAGCACTCTTACTCTATAGGGTGATGCAATTAATTAAGTCCTATCTGTGCAACATACTCTGCAAACAAACAGGGAGTGTTAAAGGTCATAAAAACATTTTTAATCTCAAAGGAGAAAAAAGCAGGTAATGTGAGTTGTTCAAAAAGAAAGTCAAAAATTATTGCTCAGTGGACTAATTTTTACTTGGTGAATCAATTTCAACATTTTACATCTCGACTCAAGAATGTTCTATGAAGTAGGAATTGGACTGTTAGAATTCATGTTCATGCTGTTTAATGCATATTTATATATTTTTTTTTTTGACTTGAGGTACACTTTAAAGCAAAGCTATGTGCCAGTAGTAGATTCAGTGGCTAAAAATATTTTTTCAGATCCTAGTGACTATCAATAAGTAGATTTTTGAGCATGCATTACATTACATTACATATTTGGTACAAACAAAGTGAAGGTACCAGGTAAGTGGGTACAGACCAGAGATCTGAAACACTCACTGAGAAGTAAGTGCACCCCTTACCCTAGCTAAGGAAGACCTAGTAAGTTGATATATAATGATCGGACAGTCTTTTACGAAAGCTATTAACACATGGAATTTCCTGCAATTCTAAAGGAAGATCATTCCAAAGTCTTGCAAAGTGAACGTAAGGGGAATTAAAGAAAGCTTGAGTCTTAGCAGTCCAATGAAGAAGCCTTCCAGGTGCATGAATGCTAGGTCTAATAAGTCATTAAAATCAGCTGGACTATGCTGTCACAGGTCACACTTAGTAATCATACCTTAATCGAGGGCGCCTTACCGAATTCTCTCTTGTACTGTTTGTTTGTTGTAATCTTTGCAGTCAGTGAATTGCGGTATGCCGCGTTTTGTGTGTAGTAAGTACGTTGTATAGTATACGCTTCACTGACTCGTACTATTTTGATACAGAGGCTAAAAGTGACGTCATAGGGAAACTCTACGGCGGGAACTTTAAATTTGCCTATGAGTAGCTTGATTTGAATGTGTTTAGCCAAATTTAGTTTAACAAAGGGTTTGGAGCTGCTTCTGGGAGAGGCAGGCATACCGAGGATGGAAAAGAGGTGTGCGACGGCGAAGACGGCAGGGTAGTGGCGAACAGGGATAGCGTTGAGCAGGTAGGAGGGATAATGGCTTCTGCTAAGGAAAGGCAGCCGAATGTTTTGACGGGTTGACGGTATCCCAAAAATGGACGGCAAACCGGACTGCACAAAAACAACGAGACTGTTACTTCTCGTCCGAAATGTTTTAAAGGTGTGGTTATTTGCTGTAATTTGGAAGTACTGTGGACTGTTCAACCGTCAGTATGTATAAGCCATTCTGGTACCCTCTGTAGCCGCTTTAAGTGACACTCAACTATGTCGTAACCGGTGCCGACATGTATGTGTAATTAACTACCCAAGGACTGTGCCGATTCTCACATGTGAGTACAACCTTATGTTCCTGTGTCTTACTCGTTTAACGCCATAATGGAATGAACACATTTAATCATTGGTTTTGGATCACCTACGCCTTAGGGGGAGGAGGCTGTGACTGATTCTACTATTGTTTACGGATAGTAAATTCGGGATGATACTCTCGGTTTGAAACGCAGTTGACGTCTTATGATTCTTTTCCTAGAGGTCAACAACTCTCTATTCGGCGAGCCGTATCTAACGGTTTTATTCTATACATACGCGGGACCGTCTGAGACACCGCCATCTAGAAGACTCGCGAATACAGGATACACAGTTGCGGCAGCTTCCGGTTTCGCGAATCGCGACCAATGCCAGACACACGCAAGAGAAGGGACCGAAACGAGATAAGTTAGGTTAAGTAAATTGTACTAAGTTAATTGATCTAGGTATTTGAAGGAATTTTCGCTTGGACGTATTGTTAGAGTGACAGTGTGTAAATAAAAGTTTTTTTTTTCTTTCCAAATGACCTGTAGTGTTGTGAGTCCTTATTGCTGCTCAGCCCAGGCTCTCGTCTTGTAAAAACGTTTCACCTACCTCCTTTCCAACGAACCTCGTGACATATGCCCATGAACAACTTTATGACCAAGAGCAAGCCTCTGTAGAGCAAGGTTATGCATGTTGGTAGTAGTGGGAAAGGGCAGGAAAGCAACTCTTTGAAACACAAATAAATGGGGGGAGAGGGTGAATGGATTGCGGTATTAACTTTATGAAAAGAGATTTTATTTTATTGTGCTTCATCTCTTTTATGACACATATTAACAGGAAGTGATGATGAAGGTATAGCGAACCAAAAGAAAGAGAATGTTTAAGTTAAAAATATTAACAAACTTTAAGGCCCAATTCTCTCATCCCAAGCAGTACCAATTCTGCTAACCTTCTTTACGAAGCCCCTCCCACAATTGTCTGAAATTCACCCTCATCCAGACACAATCTCAGTTTATTGCTTCAGCGTGAGTATAGAAAAGCTCAACATGTATAATCAAAACACTCTCAGAACAGGTTCATGCTGTGTAATATAAGCTTTGGTACTCTGCATTGTTTGAATTAGCAGTCAATCAAAAAGCTGAGCCAATTGAGAGTTTCTGTTACCCTATACTAGAAGTATAGTTTGGGGTGAGAGGATTGGCCCTTTAAAAAAACTGAGACAAACCTTTTGAAGGCATAAGTCAGCTGCAAGAAGGATTCATGAAATGAAAACACTCCTTATATCTTGTATTCTTCATGGTTAATAATTGTAGGCCTTAATTTAAGAGAATCGCTTCCTGTGTGCTAAACAATTTTTTTCTTTGCTCCTTCCACCATTAAAGAGGTGTGCCCATTGCTTCGTTTGATGGATCGTACCCAGAGGCAGGCCATCTACTCTCATCATCAACAGATAATTAAATGGTGTTTCTCATCACCCTCCATCCCTTCCAAGTTTTCTCAAGAAATGGTAAATTTTAAATTATTGTAGATCTATGTAACCACAAACATGTGCATAATGTAGTCAAAACATTCTTACACTTTAAAAACAAAGTGAACGTTGTCACTCTGTAGTACAATGAAAAGTGTGAATTCACTCCATTAGAATGTTAATTTCTTCAATAAAATGAAATTCTTTCCAAGAAGAGCGATAATTCACCTTACGCTAGTGCCTGCAGGGATCACTCTCTTTTTTAAGAGTGGTTCCTGAAGGCACTCCATCAAGAGTGCAACTTTACTCTTTTGGAGTGAATTTTACTGCTCTTAGAGTAAATTTTTTGCTCTTTTGGAGTGAATTTACCACTTTGACTCATCTAACTAGTAAAATTTTACTTTCTTTTCTTAGAGTGTAATTTCCTTATGATGGTAACTTTTCCTACACTCCCAGCACCAAGCAACATTCAGAAAATTGGGTTAACTACGTCCCATTCAGGTATTGAGGCAAATTTTTGCCCTGCCCATAACCATGCTCTTACCTGCGAAAGGCGTAGGTGCCATTTTGCCAACATTTCCCTTGCCGGAAACAAATCCCATTCATCATTGTGGCAGTATTATGAAAAGTATGAAAAGCGGCACTCATTGATTCAAACAGGGTTGCACAGAGCAAGATTAAACTGAAAGACTGTGCAATTATTCATTTATATTACAACTTTGCTACCAAGTAGTGTTCAATCATATACATCAAAAAGAGGTAAACATCTAATAATTTCACTTTGCCTCTGTAAAACTTTGAATTAAACCCAAAACTGTGCCTGACAGTTTGCTACTGATGCAATTACTGCCATATTACAGTAATATGAGATAAGAAAACAGAAACTGGTGTGGTGTGTCATAAGAACCAATCTTTTTAATTTCAAACTCCTGCTTCTTATTAAAGCCTGATCTGTTTTGCATGAAATCACACACAATTATTTCCTGTCCTGTATTTTCCTTTCCTGTCCTAAAAAATGTGCAAGGTTCGCCAACTATGATAACATCAAATGGTGTATCATCTACCCCTACTTACCTTTTATAAAGAAAAAGAAAACCTCAAGTACCAGACAAGATACTAAGTATTCATCAACTACATGTAACATGTAGTCGCCTTGAGATATCATTGTTGGCAAATTGTGCAGGTGTTGCTGCATGGCCTCAGACTGGCATCAGCCAAGATAAATGCTGATTGGTGGGTCATAGTTGAGAAAAACATTGCAAGGTATGAATGATTGGAAAAAAGTGCAACTGCCCAAAACAGGATCATTGTAAATTATAAATCATGTGTGACAGATCTGGAGGATTTGCACTTTTTTGAAAGACAGGGAAATATCAAAGAATAACAGGTTTTTGCCTTTTTAGGAACTCATTTGTAGGAGAAGAACTGCAGTGAGGAATTTTGTGTGCCTCTCTTTTCCTTGTTTGCTTTGAGAAAACAAGTCCTTGCTTAGTTGTCCAAAGAAGTGAGGAGTTTAGAAGTCTAAATAGAAAGTCAAAGTCTAAGACAGTGCTACAAGTATGGCATAGCTCAAAGACTGCAGACCTCCTGGCTACAAGTCTAATGCCCTAACCATGTGTTCCTGCAGTTAGTGTAGTTTATCATCAAAGCAGATCAATATGTCCAAGAAAATAAAAGCCTCCGTTCCCAGTTAAAGATGACCATGTGTATCTCAAGGCAGCAGAAAAAATGTGGGGACCAAAGCCCCTTTTAACCATCTCTGTGGTCCCTACATCTCTGATAGAGAGGGAAGCAGTGATTCTTGGGAGAAATAGTCCATATTACCATGTTTTTAAAGTCATGTGAAGGCATACAGTAATACTGAAATTGGACATTGCAGTGAAATTGATGCGGCTAGTTAAATGAGACTTAAGACACACTAACACAGAGGACTGTGTTATACAGTGTCAACTAGATCAAAGGTTAAGTTTTAATGTTGTTTTCAACTACAGTTCAAATTCTGTGCAAGTTCCTTCCCCTTAGTCACCTATTACAACAAGGGGGAAATACTGTGAGTATATTCTACGACCCGGGAATCAAATCCATATATAACCAATGTATTTTACAAACTTTTTTAGTGTGAATTAATCGAATTAATGTGATGTAAATTAATGTGGGTATATATGTTTAGTCAAAAATGAACAGTTAGAACCTTAATAATCTGTTAGGAGCTTTATAAAATTTTATGTTTTCATGAAAACTATCAACTGTAGTAATATGAATGTAGCTTATTTATAATAGGTTTCATAAAAAGTATTTCCCTTCTCTCTAACAGCTGGAGTTATGGATGGAGAGGATGGAAATACATGATGAAGACAAAGACCAAGATGAAGAAGTAACATTCTTCCTCTCCTTTCTCTCATACAACCAATCCTGCTTCCTTGCTCTTTTGGTGAGAAATGATTGTTAACAGCTGAAAAAGCTGTACTGACTGGTGTAATACCTGTGTTTTATTTTAGCATGAAGGAAGAGATGGGGAGGGGGGGAGTTAGAAGAGAAGACAGCAAGTAATTATAGGGTGTGGACAAGTACCAGTTAAGCCTGGTTCACACCACCATGACAATCTATATCATCACTTCACAAGATATCACATTGGTGGCTGGTGCCACATCAGGTTCAAGCTGTCAGCCCAGTTGAACTTGTTCAATTGTAGTTGGTTGTAGTTGCTGTATCAGAATGTCTTTGCAAATCATATACAACAGAGAGCCGCTGTAGTCTTGATAATGAGACTCGGGCTTTACCTGTATAGTGAAGAGGAATTGAGAAGTAAAGAACCCCAATAGGGGACCACCCCAAACAATTATACAAATGTTGCCATCAGTGTGTAAGGATGAAGAAAAGAGTATCTTGCATTATATTCTGTATCTTTAAACCAAAGTTTCGAATGTAAACATGGTGTTGTCATCATTTTGTTTTATTTTTCAGAATCTATCAATTGCCAGTGTTACCAAAGGAATGACTGGTAAAATCCTAACTCTCCTCCAACTGTTGTTTTCTGATTGTAAGGAATTAGAGAAAGCAAACACCTCTGAGATGATATCTTGTCTACAGAACCATCTTCCTGAGATGCAGAGGAGGATATTTCTACAACAGGAGAAAGATGACAAGATTGGTGAGCAAGTTGGGATAGGTATTTAGGTTTTCTGTGAGGAAATCAAAGATGGGGGAGGGGGGTCGGGAGATAGAGTAGTTATAGGGTAAGATAGTTCCCAGTCAGGATTAGTATACCCAATCATCCTGCCAAGAAGCTTTATTTCGATCATGTGACAATATTTTGTAACTAACTTGGCAAATTCTTGGAGAGCAACTCCTGTTTGACCTTCTGTTTGTAAAAGTTATCCTGACAGATATTAAAGGGCCAAACCTCTCACCCCAAACTACAATTTTGTACCCCCGTATCGAAATTCTCAGTTAGCTCAGCTCTTTGATTGACAGCTAATTCAAACAATGCAGAGTGCCAAAGCTTATGTTACACAGCATGAGCGGTACTGAGAGTGTTTTGATAATATAAATTGAGTTTTTCTATACTCACCCTGAAGCAATAAACTGAGATTGTATCTGGATAAGGATGAATTTCAAACAATTGTGGGAGTGGCTTAAGTAAGAAGGTTAGGAGAATTGGTACTGTTTGGGGTGAGAGAACTGGGCCTTTAAAATAATTTCAGAGGTACTTGAAAAGGCAAATAAAAGGAGATTTGCAAAAGTTTGCTCATTTTGAAAGCAGTTTTGACGCATCTTTTTGTATGGGATATGTGTCTGTAAATAGTTCTCATATGATGTCAGCCATCTTAAAGGGCAATCCTGGAATGTACATACAGAATACAGACTTGCCCTCAGACATGGCGGCTGTTAACACCCAGCTGTGATGTGCCTGCAAGTAGTACCCACTACCTTTAAGTGATACATAGAAAGGCGATTGGCATTTGAGAAAGAAAAGATGCATAAATATAAAGTCCAAGGAACATTTCTGTAACTTGAGGACATTGTAATCATTTGTAGTTCCTGTTTATATATGCATGAAGTGCATACCTCCACTCTCACACATTCAGTTCATGTGAAATTTGGTAAAATTGTGGAATTTTCATTATGTTAATAAGCCCCAATAAACCTTTTGTCTACGGACCCACAGAATCGCTGGATATGCGGGTTTAAGCTAGTCCCTCTCAGGTATTGAATTTAATGGCTCACTTTGTTATCTGTCATTTGTCGATAACTGATCTTCCCTCTGCGACCTCCCACCTGCGGAAAAGTATGTGCAGTGTGTATACATTGAACCCGCATATCCAGTGATTTTGCAGGTGCGAGGCACAAGAAGTCTATTGGGGCTCATTAACATAATGTTTCACTCAGTGATATTGTTACATTTTTTTCATAGTATCAAAAGATTTAATCACTCTTTAAATGAGCTTATTAATTATTCTTTTCATCTGTACTTTCTGCTTGCTGAGATGTGTAGCATGCATGTGTCCAAATCATGGAAATTCCTGCATTTGATCCTGGGAAAGTCTTGGAAAATTCATGAAAATTGATCGTGCAGGAACCCAGTTCATGTAATTTTAGGAAAAGAAACTTGAAAAAGACTGCATTGGTCATTTGTTTCGAATTGATTTTGTTGTATCACATTGATTCCATATATCTATATATTTCTCAACTGACAGGTTCATGCTGGTTTATCAATTTATTGGAGCTTCTCTCATCAGTCTATGTACAGTGTAGTGGCACCATAGAACTAGGCTCGACAGATTTGAAACTTGTTTTTCAAGGTGAGTAAGTAAGTAAGTGAGTGAGTAAAGAAGTGAGTAACTAGAATGGGAAGATATGACCCTAGCTCCTATCTCCCCCTATATCACAGGGCACAGTTTAAGGCACATAATTTTTTGGAGGCAGGCAAAACAGGGAAAAGAAGTATTTATGAGTGTGCATGTCTGCACTGCAAGTTTAGCTAGTCTCTACAAAATTTGAGTAAGTGAACTCATTGTTCAGATTTTGTTAATGGTGATATTCATTTTTTGTCAAAAAAGATGAAAATATGGGATCTGAATGGTTATAAAGGTCCTGGAAATTTCAGTCAAGGTCCTCGGAAGTCATGAATGTGTATGAACCCTGCTCTATTTTTATATACTCTGAGAATCAAACTTGAATATCCTCTGGAAATATCAACTACTGGGATAAATTTAGCAGAATCATTATGGATGTACTTGTAATCATGTTAAAACTCAGATTTTCCAGGATTTAAAATCTTAAGTAAGTACAGAAATATTGAGTATGTCCTTCATGTACCAGAGAATTTGTGTGTAAGATGCTTTCCCTAGGGGCTCATATGATTCAGCCATTAAAGAGTAGTTTCTGACTAGAAAATGACCTTGCAAAGTGCTTAAAAATAGATTTCTCTTTTTTTCTGAACCTTGAATAATGCATTACTAAGTATCTTCACTTTCACTTTTATTTGTGACATGGGTATTAGTCATGCAAGGTAGTGCAATAGTGTAGCCTTGGTCTTCAGACACTTTTATCTTTTCATGACATTAGTGCATGTAACCCCTATAATAATATTTATATGTAAGTGTTTTAATTATAAATGTGCCCCTGATATGATTCATGTGTGTATGTGTGATAGCTATGCATTTATGGATCAGGAGAACATTTTTACACTGTGAGGGTAACACTGGAATCAAAGACATACTTGAATCATTAAAAATTAATCATACCCACTTTTGTCAAACAAACAAAATCCAACAATATGTCCTACTGTCATTTGTTCTGTAAAAATTATGTTAAAGGGCCAAACCTCTTATCCCAACTTACAATTTTGGTACCCGGGTACCAAAATTCTCAATTGGCTCAGGTCTTCGATTGGCAGCTAATTCAAACAATGCAAAGTACCAAAGCTTATATTTCACAGCATGAATGTACTGAGAGTGTTTTGATTATATGAAGTGAGTTTTTCTATACTCACCTTGAAGCAATAAACTGAGTTTGTATCTGGACGAGGATGAAGGGGGAGGGACTTCAGTAAGAAGGTTAGGAGAGTTGGTCGTGTTTGGGGTCAGAGAACTGCTCCTTTAACTACTGTAAGTAAAGATAAGACAGTAAGTTGTGCTATCAGGATGTCTCCGGGGAGGTAAGTGGGGAGATCACTGACAAATGTAACCTGCCTGCTGAAATAACCTTGATGGTATAATTTTCAGTGCTTTGCAGTGCTTGTTACATTTGCAAAGATTCTAGAATTGGGGAAGTGAGAGGTTTGTTGGAGATAAGTAGAAAATTTTGGATTTTTCAAGAGGAATTTTGTCAAAAAAGATTGGATTTCGTTACTTTGAGTGTTTGTTACTTTGAAAGAAAAATTTAAGCTTTTACTGAGGAATTTACTCTTTCTATAGAGTGCTTTCATCTGATGTCACAATTGGTTAGCCACACCCACTGCCAGGCAAAAATAAACAGTGTGTTAGTGCAACAGTCACACATTGGTGGTCAGCTGGCCCTTCAGTTAGCTAGCTACATTAAATGCATACTACACTAGATTTTGCCCATCAAAAGAGGTAGGGCATGTGACATTTGTGAGAGCACTCTATGGGGAGCAAAGAAAGGGGCAAGTGAATGTCATGTGGATAACACATAACAGTCTAGGAGAAGTTTTCTCATGCCCCCTGCCCCTGCCTCATCTGGTGCCACCCCTAGTGTAATCTCTGTTGGCTCTGATTATGACATTGTTCACAGTGCTGCATTGTGAAAAAACAAAACTTCATACTAGATTCCTGTGAAGTGGCATAGATTAATTCTACATCTCCCTGTTCAAAACAGTACCTAGGACCTCTTCTTACTTTTAAAATGAAATATATTTTCCTAAATGGGCATTATATGAATTCATAAGAATGCTTACAGGTTTGTGAGTGAATGTCTTTAAATTTCATGATTTATAACCCTTCCTAATTTTGTGAGTGTTGGTCTAGTATTCAACCAAATTTGTCTGTACAACATGAACTTTGCATTACACTGAAGAAGGAAACGTTTGGTCCACTTTGAACAACTTCTGGCTGAAACTTGCTACGGTATAACTATTACCTCCAATTTGTGACTTGCAAATGATTTAAGGTACCAACCATCATTTGCCACATGTTTTTGACATCATAAACATAGTAATGGTATTGCTTCCACTCCAGTGTGAGTCATTCTCAAACATCTGTTGTCCTCATTTTATACCTGTGCACTCTAAAAGGTCAACAACATGCTAATGCACTTGTAACATTTATATCAATGTTTTGATGTTACTTTTTTAAATGACTGAGAGCCATAATTGATTTCTATCTAACAGTGATTAAAATGCTTGATGTGTCTGTGAAAGAAAATCCATCTGCATCTCAAGAAAATACTTTGGTGATGCTGAATTATCTAACATCTGTCCTCTTGCTAACTTCCTTGTCTGGAGATAGTCGGGGTAAGGTATCTTAATATGTCCATCACATTTATACAGATCAGTCATGGCAGCCCTATGATGATGAGATTTGTCTGTCTGAAATTATTGGGGGCCTTTAATCATGGGATTAGTTGAGCTTTTCATTCCTTTTGTCTACCTCCGTCCTGATAGTTCTACACAACAGGTCCTTTCGCTAAATAGAAATAGCTGAAGTGTGAAAGTGGCTTGACAGATGCTGTGTTATAGTGGACGTGATCACCCAGGGATGGCTAATACTTGGTATCCTTTTCTATCATTTTGCTACAAAAACATGGCTCCCATACAAATGTTGCCATGAGTCCATGTCAGTAGTAACTCTTGTCTCTTAGTACTGTTTCCACATGCAGTTCTGTTGTCACTAGAATACAATTAGAAGACAAATTGTTTTGTTCCCCCTTCTATCAACTGACTTGCCTAAATCATGTCTCTCAAAAACTGTTTATGCAGGATCTTGAAAAAGGTGCACTCTTCTTTTGTAATGTAATTTTTTTTTTACCCTAAGTGCCTCAAAAGAAAAAAAAACATCCTTGGGCAGTGTTTGGCTTTTCTTGAATTTACAACGTCAGTTTCACCTCTGTGTCTGACAGTCTTCTTTGAGAGGAAACTAATAAAGAATTATTCAAAGTGGTCCTTCAAATGCAAAAACTATTGCCTGGTAAAGTCCCTGAGAAGTGCTCCAGACCTCCATTTTAATTGATTATTCATTCTGTTAGCTAGGTGAGGTAGAGGACAAAAGCAATCCAAAGATACGATGCTGTGTCTTGGGACTAAATGATTGAAGCAATAAAATGAAGCAGCAATACCTTCCTAGTTTCATACCTTCACAGTAGCTATGGTCATTTTTACCCTTCTACTTGGTTTTTATTTGTTTGTGTTATTCCTTTACTGTTCTATACAATCTTCAACCTTTTTAATGGGGTTCACTGCAAACCCAAAGGGATTTGATTCATTAGTAGGTTTGTGAAAGAACTTGAAAAGAGCACTTGGGATTTATTGCAGACCGAAAACGTTGGAACCAATGTCTCCAAACTGTAAATGATACAATAGCTCCTGATGACTTGTTCCTCTAAAAGTAGTGAGGTTTAATCAGCCAGTTTACTACTAGCCTGGATATGAAAGAAAATTAATTGGGATTATGATTTGTGTGGTGCATTATCTCTTGCTCTTTTCATCACATAGGTCTTCAGTTATTATATTCTTAGCTTACATGCTATAATTGGAGACAAGTGATGTGAAAAAAGAGACACCTAAACCTTTATGCTACCAGACAGATTTGGGGTGTTTGATTAAAATTTTGACAAAATTATTTCATTGCATTTATGGTGTCAAAGTGGCAGCTGGAATTCTTTTCCATAGGAAACCATCCTAACTAGGAGTCAGTTCCAGGTGAGGGGTATATCTTCCCCGACAAACTTCATTATTTTTAAGATAGCTCATTTATGCAAAGTTATGCTATTTCTTAGCAAAGCTCTTAACTCATAGAATACATAAAGCTTTAAAATTTCATCCAATAAAAATGCTGGTTTCTGAAGAGTAGGAGCAGAACCTGCTGCCTCCTACTCACAGGAGGGAGGTACATAACCCGACTGACAGGAGGGAGGTACATAACCCGACTGACAGGAGGGAGGTACATAACCCGACTGACAGGAGGGAGGTACATAACCCGACTGACAGGAGGGAGGTACATAACCCGACTGACAGGAGGGAGGTACATAACCCGACTGACAGGAGGGCGGTACGTAACCCGATTTATATGTAACGGATATTGAAGTAATGAGACCAGTTCCAATGAAGAGCTAAAACATTGTTGCAATCATAATTATGTATATGGTTGCCTGTACTAGACATTTTGCTCTTAATTGCTCATTCTTGCAAGATATTTTCTGGGATATGAGTAGTATCGTATTCAAAATTCATTTTGTGAATATTTTACCTTCAAACAAGAGTAAACAAATTTCAGATTCCTTCTCAAATTTTAAATGGATAAAGTTCTGTGTACTACAATAGCAAAACATTCCTTTTTTACATTGCAAATTTAACAGCAAAGTCCCCAGAAGCTTTATGCACATTTTAAACCAGTTTTCCCATTTTGTAAAAAGAATAATATCTTAAACCCCTCAAAAATATGATTCCCATATTTTGTGATCCAAAAAAATAACCCATCCAATTACCTACTGTTATTAATTTCTTTACATTGTAATGGTAACAGAGGAAACCAGTTTGTATGAGATGTCAATGTTTTCATTTTATATTAGTCACTGTTAACATGAATGAATTGAATTGACGATTCTGTTTCTCTTAAGTTCTGTATTGATTATTTTTGCTTTCAGACAAACCTAATGTTTCATCAACAATGCATGCTTCAGGGTACTGAAAATAGCTTGATAAATGATTACCCCAAAGGAAATTCAATAAATGATGATTTTTTGGGGAAATGTTATGCTGGAAATATCCTGGAAGATATTTGTTGGGGAGAAATGTTTAGGATTTGCAAGTTTTAACTGATATCCAATGAAGAGTGTGTGTGTGTGATTACCTACCAGGCACACTTCTGGGTGTGGTGGGGGAGGAGGGTGGAAACTAGGGGGATTTTTCAGCCCCTAGGCCTATAATTACTCCTAGACCCACAAAATTGAACAAAATTTGAAGACTTGGATACACAGTCAGAAAAGATACTTACAAAGCTGTGCCTGTAATCTACTCTAATTAAATATTACTCTTTACTTTGGTTATAAAACCAGCCTGATATTATATGAAGGTATAAAATACTTCACTTGGATTAAAATTATTGCTATGTTTACATATTTTACTCTCGGATGTTGAAATAATACAAGCTAAACAAACTATAAATGAAAAATGAAAGTACAAGACTAACTCAAGCTCAAAGAAATAAAAAGGAAAAAGTTGGTTTGAGTATGAAGTAAAAGTGCAAAAAGATTTTGAAAGGAAATAAAAAACTGGATCATACTTCCTTCCCTGAAAGATCTTTTTTGACATATTTTAGGGTCATGCAAATTTTGACTGACCTGTGTTTACAATAGCTCTTTGTTGGTGAGAATTTCAATGGGATAATGTCCGTAGGGATGGGGTGAGTGACTGGGGTTACCTTTCAGGGGAAATGCTCCACCTCAATTTAGATTAATGTATGGATTAGTTTGCCCTGTTTCATGATTGGCTCTTGGCAATGTTTTCCCGTAAAATTATGAATTTAAAGAGAGTAATGTGTTAGTTTCCCTTGTTATGCAGTACAAGTCCTGAAATATTAGATGCTTGGAAGTGACATAAGACATAACAAGAAATCTGCGGGATCTCGCTGTTATTTCTACACAAATTTGGGACAAGTTCTTCTTTTACTTTGATTAATCACACACAATGGAGTTCAACAGTTTTGTCCAAGACTGTGGCCAGCTGGTGGCCAATATGTGGCATATTGCCTTAGTGTACCACTTTTATACTTTCATCCAATTTATTGTCACAGTTCAATGCTATTTTGAAAACATAGTACATCGCTCCCCAATTTGGTCCCATTTTTCCAACATTTTGCAGAGGAGTGGATTTAAAGGGGGTGTTCAAGCAAGCTTGCTTCAATGAGTTTTGTCCAAGTATATAACTAGTCCATTTGTTAATGGACGTTTGGCACAGTCTGTAGCTATGCAGACAAATCAAATTTCTTCAGTTATATTTGTGCTCTTGGTTCATTGACCAGAGTTTAATGGGAAAAAAGTAACACATGGTATATCAATCTAAATATGCATGCTTTTATTTATCTTCTTCTATCCTTTTTACAGTTCCTCTTAGTTACTGCCTAACTGAAATAGAGAATTCAAAGTCCATATCATTATGGTATTGGAGGCTAGGATTGCCAAAAATATGCACTTAAAACTTTCTTCTTGAGAGGTGAAGGGAAAGGAGGAATTGTTTACTAGTTTAGTACTTTAATGTTTATGAATGAGAACAAGAGGAAATTGTATTCTTTTGTCTATCTGTTACAGTGGCATCAATGATGCTGTCCTCAGAACCACTTCTAAGACATCTTCATCAACTTGCAACAGAGAAACCCTCCTCATCATTGGAAGTTATCTTCACAGCTAGAAATAAACTCAAGTCACAAAGTGTTTTCTTAACAGCATATTTAGTGACAGCTTGTAGTAAGTTCAAAATCAAGGTAAGCACCTATAGTTTCATTAATTTTTTTTATTCATGGTTGTAAAGCAAGCGAACTTGCTTTAAGATGATAACCCTCGGGAGTCACAAAATGCCGCAGGACTTTATATCAAGGTTTAAGAACAGTCTGTGTCAGAAACTGGTTTGCTATTGTGAGTTGCCTCTAGTGAAAGCTTTTTGACAACTTCTCAACTAAAAATTCTCACTCATTAAATTTTTCTTGTAATTCACATTTAGTGATGCAGTTGGCTTTTTTCAGGTCAACATTTTTGTTGCAGTAACCCCCAAAGGTTATCTGTGGTGTTTTTGGAGGACATGGACCACACAATTGGGAATCTGACCTTTAACCTTTGTACAATTTCTCTCAGCAGGGTACATATGAGTTATTTCTGCTTTATGATAAAAGTAACATTTTAATATTTGAAAATTACTGTAGGCAACTTAGCATCATGACCCCATAGCATATTATCTCTGTTCTACACAGAATATTGTTACAATTTCTTTTTTTTTTCTTTAGAAAAAAGCTATGATGTGTGTGGGATTTGTCAATCTGTAAGATGTGTCATTTTAGGTGCGATGATATATGGGAGGCAATTACGTCAGTTGTCACTTGAGGAACTTAGGCAATAATTAATAATTTTTTAGGATTAGTGCAAGTTTACCTTAAAAGGTTTAATGTACTTAACAACTGTAACATTAACCCTTTGATCCGTGGGCAGTGTTAAGTCAAATGCTGCATAAAAATAACTTAATAGGTGCAGCATGAGTCTTATCATATTTTACAGGAAACATGCATCAAAGTCTATGATATGTTTGGTCAAGTGTGTGATGGAGGGATCTGTCAAATCACATGTTCGATGTTTCTAGCAAACATTGACAGATGTTCAGAGTAATAGCTTCAGTCTTACAATTGATAAGTGCATAAATGGAGTTGGACCCAAAAGAATCTAAACAAGAACACTTTTTTGTATTTTGATCAAATTTTCTCTTTTGTTCTTAATTTTGAAAACATGCAAATATATTTTTACAAATAAAATATCTTTCCTGTTGGTTTTTTCAAGCCTGAAGTTTCATTTCTGTGGGATGTGGAAACATTACTTGCCTGTCTAACAAAGAATGATGTATGTGCCAAAGGTGAGATTGAAAAAAAAGTAGCATTTAGTCATTATTAATTGCTTTTCAACTTGTTATTTAAAGTAGTTTGCTGTTTTATTTATAATGAAATTCACCACAAGTCTGACTATGTTTGTCTTGTTGGGTGGCAGTGATGATCTCTTCTTGTCACTGAAATAACAGTTTAGTTGGATTTATAACTGAAGTCCTCTCCCTCCTCCATCTGCTTCCTTTCTCTCCCTTTCTCTCCCATTTTAGTTAATCAAGATTTTTATCCCACAGAAATAGTTGAACTTGTTGTGATGAAAGGTATTTTTTTTAAATGGGGGGAAAACATTAAATCTTACAAGACAAAAGCAGTAGCTAGCTCCGCATCCAGACTTATTTTGAAGCAAAAGCCAGATCTCGCAGGTTTCCTATTTTTTTGTCTCCAAGTATATTTCATGATATTTCAGGACTTAAACATTGCAATGAATTATTCTCCTTAACTTCATAAATATGTAGGTAAGAAAAATATTTTCACATAACTCTGAGGATCCAGTAATGAGACATTTCAGAATACCACACCACTCCATATAGGGGTGACTGGTGAATGCATTTCTTCTTTAAACTTGAATCTATAAATTGCTTTGTCTTTTACTTCAACTGTTTTTGTCTTTTATAATGCAAAGACAATGTTCAAGCAATACACAACGGTTATTTGTGGATAATGGGGTGTTCTAGAAAGCTTTTTAGAGGGGATAGGAATACATAGGTTGGAAAAACTGGAGCTTTCTGGGGTGAGGATCAGAGTATCATTCTTAAGTACACATCTAGCTGAATATTTTACACAAAGTGGTTACATTAAAATTAGATAATCAAATACCATTGCAATTTCAATTTATTTTGCAGTTAGCAGCTTGCAGTTATTGACTTCTTTGTGTGAAATGAAGTTTGAGAGCCAACTTATCCAGGTACAAGACAAACCTCAGCAGAGACTTCGATCCAGCAATGATGTGGGGTTGGCATTAAGTGCTGTAACAACAAGAATTTTGTTCTTCCTTTTGCAAAACATTCTACTACAGGTATTTCCTTTTCAGTGGAACTTTAGGCCTATCTAGTAATCTACATTTGAATAGGAGGGGGGTGTTAGTGGGAATGGTTGCAGACACCAGGTTTTCCTGGTAGGGGGCCAGCAACCCAAAGTTCACATTAATTGAAGCTTGCTGAAGGATATATCCTATGGGATAGCTGTGGAGAAATACAAACTTAGAATTTTTCAGGCAGTAGTGCAAGCATGGACTGTTTACAACAAAGGTATTTTTGTGTGACAATCAGGTATGTTGCTGCAGGAATGTTGCTGATTTAAAGTGCACTTAAAATCTAAACAAACAAAAACCATGTTACAAGGCTTGAAACATGAATCCAAATAGGCCCATTCCTGGGCTAAGGTATTTAAAGGTTAAAATTTGTTCATTCAATGTAAAATAGGAAACTGGGTGACAATTTTTGATTCCATTCTTGTGTGTTCAAATAAGTCTTTGTTTTTTGCTTTTTTTTAAGCTGATGCACCTGGTGCCAATGCCATGTGATCACTGTGGCATTTTTTCAGGGTGACTTGACAAGTCCTCTTCATATAAAATATTTAGCAAGGAAAAAGTATTTTTTTATGGTCATATAAAGATAATGTGACTTTAACAAGAATAAGATTCATTTTCCACGTATTAAATGAGCATTCCTCTAATTTGTATTAAGATACATTTTAATTTATTCCAAAGTGTTTTTTTTTCTTTATAGGGAAGTGACTTTGTTGCTTGGAATGCTTTGCTTTGCCTTTCATCTTTGTTGAAGTATGTTTCCAGCAAGAATACAAAAGTTTGTAAGTAATACATTTTTCACCCAGTATTATCCTTTTACATCACCAAAACTATCCTGCCCTTTCCACATTCATTGGAACTTTGAAGAGAGTGTAATGATTTGGGTTTTTATAGTGTGTTGTGACCCACATCTCAAAGCACTCCAGTCATTGCAGAACAGTGGTCATTGATGCACCCACACTTTAAAGTGCACAACATCCCTTGTGTTTTGTAAACATTGATGCACCCACACTTTATAGTGCACAACATCCCTTGTGTTTTATAAACATTGATGCACCCACACTTTATAGTGCACAACATCCCTTGTGTTTTATAAACATTGATGCACCCACACTTTATAGTGCACAACATCCCTTGTGTTTTATAAACATTGATGCACCCACACTTTATAGTGTACAACATCCCTTGTGTTTTATAAACATTGATGCACCCACACTTTAGAGTGTACAACATCCCTTGTGTTTTGTAAACATTGATGCACCCACACTTTATAGTGCACAACATCCCTTGTGTTTTATAAACAGCACACTGAACCCTAATGCCAACATAAAAAACAGTTGAAAATGAGAAATGGCCCCATTTGAATGATTTTTTTCCATATTTTGTCTTTTGTCTTTTTCAGTTGATCATCTAGTCCAGCAACCCTGGAATGGGTTTCTGGTGGAGTGCTGTCTGGGTTTCCACAGAGACACCCTTCCTCCTGCATGGTGTATCAAATTTCTCATGCTGGTAAGAATGGAATACAGAAGGGTAGGATTTGATTTCTTTGCAACATTGATAATGTTGACAACAGTTTGGGTGATGGTAGAGGTAATGCCTTCCTTCTGAAACTCTCAGCAAATACGTACTTTGCAAGAGTTTCTTTATGATCATCAGTCAAACAGTTTGTCATAATTTCCTGTTTTGTCTTCTTATTTAATTCTTCTATTGGAACAGGATTGTAACCTAAGCAAAATCATCCATAAGAGAATTCTGTCCCTTGAATGGTGAACATTTACTTTGAACGTGAATTCCAAGTCCAGAAGTGAAATGATGACTGAGTTTTTGAGATTAACCTTAAGACACTGAACTTCCACCTTCAAGAGATTTTTTAATGATTGATTTGTTTTCTACTTATAAAGTAACTGGAATGGAATTCAGGGGCTCAATCAGTTACCAAGTGAATCTCGAACTATAAAAATCAGCTTAGATTTAGTAAAGTTATGCACAAAAATGAAGTAAAAAATTGTGGGAATAAAATTAAAAAAATCTACACAAATCTGTAAAATTATTGATATTTGGGACAAAAAAATATCAAATAGGTACTTCATGTTCTAGCCACTTTGTGTATTTACCCTCTCCCCCCACCCATCTTGTAATAATTACACATCATAAAATGTTGGTGAAGGTGATGATAAAACTCCTACCAAACATTTATTAGGCCTTCAAAATGAGGTCAAATGTAAGGTACCAATGTGAGATGTCCATGATAAATTAACTTAAAATGTTCAAAATTCTGTTCAAAAGAAGCAGTCTTATCCATGGTCAAATAAAAGTTAAGTTTGCCTTCACTTATGTTCCCCTTGTTTATTTATATGTGCTCAATTGCAGTGTCCCCCTTTTCTCTCACAACTCTCTATTCAAAGTCATAATCTTAACTTACTGCCTCCCAAAGATATTGCAATCCTTCATCTCCTGTTACAAATTTTCCTCATATCTGCACCATTATCAGTTGTATATCTACAACATTGACCCAAGATTTCCTTCAAGTACAGACACTTTGCAATAAACTAAATTAAGAAGCTCACTCAATCCCAATTATTGAGTATTCTGATTTAGATGTAGGAGGTAGCATAATGGCAAACACGGAGCAATGGTGATCACTACCATAACTGAACTGAACAGTAATGGTACTTATACTGTGAATTGTGAAATACTTATTTATCGTAATTCGTTGATGACATTTGCTCTCAAATGATATGTCTCTAGTAAAACCTCATAGGCTTTTGTCAAAAACAACAGGTGTGATAAACCATTTGCATGTGTGAGGGGTAATGGAGAACGGGTGTTTGGCATTACCAGATAGCCAAGAAGTGTGCATTTTCAGTGTGAGTTTTCAGTGTCAATGAGAACCTCCAGTGGAAGATTGGGTGATGTGTACGAAGTGTAAAAGTTAAGCACAAGAAAACTGCACCGATAAACAGGCTAGTTCAAAAGGATACACATTCGACTAGTGTAGACTAGTCACAACACATTATGTGGTGCTTTTGTGAGATTCGAATAAGCCGATCTCAAAAGTAAGTTAACTATGACATGCACCCAATTTTAGTTGAATCTAAGGAGATTTGTTGTATATGAAAGGATCTCATATTACATCCAAGTTACCCCCAGAGCCCGGGTTTACACCGAATGACGTCATTTTGCATTTTTAGTTGTTATGTAACACATGAAGCTGTTCCAAGTGTGGTTGTTGGGTATGTAATTTGTATATGCTTTCTGTTAATACGTCTAACTCATCTAAGTTGTTTTTTCTCTTCTTACTGTTTAATAAAAGGTGTTTGCCATAACCCCACCTTCCCCTATATTTTTGTCTCATCCCTTTCATTTTCATCAAATTTTCCAATATTTGTTATCTTTTGATTGTGAGAAGTAGAGGCAAGTGGTGTATCGATGCAGAATGTAAAAATCCTCATTATGGCATTGTACAAATCAAATCATTTTCCTAGCTAAAGTTTCATCAACATCAAGAATTTTCTTATCTGCTGCAGTCAACATTCAAAATACACTTTTTATCTCAGCAAAGATTGAATTTTGTTTTATGACATACATGGAGATAGTCTTTAACTTGACTGGGGTACTCAGACACATGGGCACATGAGAAATGGGGAGGGGAAGGGTCACTGTTAATCCCCTCCACCCCCCCCCCCCCCCCCAAATTGAACAACCTCACACTCTACATTGGGTAGAATTTGTAGAAAATAAGAAAAATTTGTTGAAATTTGTACACAATTTGAAGAAATTTGGCCAAAATTTGTTTTAAAGTGCATATAAATTTGGGTACATTAGTAACTCCTCTGCTTAAAAATTCAGAAACTATTTTTGTAACCATTTAATCTGTTCATCTTCTCTCTAACCCAATTTAACTTAATTTGGACTTCCTGTAGTTACCACCTGTTAAAACTTTAACTGTGCAATCGGATGGAGAAAATGACAACAGTTTATCTGTTGTGTAACCAACTGAATAAGAATTTTATTACACCCACTTCCCCTTTGAGAGATCAGGTAAAAGTGCTCAGAAGGGGAGCTCCTAATGTAAACCCCCTACCCAACTAAAAGTCCCTTAACCATATGTTCATACATGCAGTCATTGGTTGTGCACTCACTTTGCTTCATATTTTTTTATCACTTTAGTTTCCTAATTTAGTGCCAAAAAAGTCCGTTGAAGCCATTTTGAACTCCATCTCACAACAGAATCCTGAAACTCTTGACCACAGGATGCTGGGAGCTGCTGCATTCTTTATCAAAGAGGTATTGAAAAAGATTTCATTCTAGATGTTAATCATTAGTGGATACTTTCAAGACTGCAAACTCATAAGAGCTCATGTACAGAGTGATAAAGGGGATGAAAGCCCCCATTGAATATTCCCGTATATTAACTAGTTATATGCTAATATTTGCATATTTAGTACCAGTTGGAATGCAGAAAAGGAGGATCAGAGGTGGGAAAGTCCTCTTCCCCCAATTGGTTGTCATCTGGAGCAATACTTTAATAACAGATCAGGTCATCTCTGTATTTCAATATCAAGGCAAGCAGTAAGGTGTAATCCTAGCTCAGTTGTCCAAACAATCAGTTCAACTTCTTCCGTTGTATTGAAAGATAGGAAACAGTTGCACATAAAGCTTGAAGGAAAAATAGCTCTTACGGTTATTTGATGAAGGGGGAGGGGGGGGAGGATGAAAGGTCAGGAGGGGATTTACTATATGTATACTAAAGTTGCATGGGTTCATTTGGGTTGGGAGACGGCCACATTTTTGTGCCAAAATTAGCCACATCTTTTCAGAATTTTGCCTGAAGTCCAACCAAACCTAGCTAAATTTAGGGGTCACCATTTCTGGGAGGCAGAACAGTGACCCCTTCCCACATGTCATACATATATGACCCTTTTACTTCCTCTTTGCATTATCTGTTCTAGAATAATCATACTATTAACCCAAACCAGGCACTGATAGACAGATGTGCAGAGTGGATAAAGCTAGCTAAACTCAACATCCAGGGATCATCTGGCACCTCATCAATGGAAATGTTGTATCCTTTAATAATAAATTGTCGATACTGGAAATTGAAAATGTGAGAACTACAAGGACTGCCATTTTAACTAAATTGCTATATTGAAAACAAGCTAGCTAATTTAGCTTGGAATGATCGGCAAACTGGGAGTATGCATATGTGTTCTTTGGGTGATTTTGCATCATTTTTCATTTTCCTTAATGTTCAACCCTTCAGGCATATATGTGGTGTGGTATTATCAGCAGATTTAACATTCCTGGATCAGAATGCAGACCTTCCTCATACCATCCTTGGGCTAGACATGAAACAAGGGTATCCTGAGGTTGACACAATGGCCCAGGCTACTGTCACGTCAAGCTGATGTTTGAACAGATTTTCTTTTGGAGCATTTGAAACAGTAACAGGGCTAACATGGTTGTGATTCTGAGGACCCATAGGAGTTCAAAATACATCATAAAAGACTGATGGTAAACAAGGAAAACAAAGCAATTCAGAACTAGCATGGAAATCTTTTGCATACATATTATCTCTCAGGTATCTGTCATTTTTGGTAATTGAAAAGGAATTTCATGGTTTACTGTTACTAGCTTCTACTAAAGATGACCCATGTGAAAGAACTATATAGACCTTTTGAAGCAATCTTAGTCCCGTGCTCTAACACTCATCAAATTGTCCTTCCCAGCCGAGTGAATGATATGAAAATCTAAGTTCAAGACCAGATAGTTTTCAGAGTAAGTGTCCCAAGAGAGAAGTTCATGCTACTAGAATTGAATAGGACATTTTAGCCAACCTTACCCGAGAAAAAGGAGTGAAGCTTGTCTCTGTAATTGCGGCAGTTAATCCCCTTTAAACCAACCTTGTTGCTCTATTGAGTGAATAGTCTGTGAAGTTGGCAAATGCCTTCCACTTTGTTGATCTCAAGATACCTGAATAGGAAGTCCTCTGATAAATTCTGGATTATAAGTTGCCAGCTTGAGATGGCTAAAACTTGCTATTTGCTTCTAGCGTCAAGCACTCCACAACAAAGTAAAACTTGAGTGGATGTAACATTTAGTTTTTTTTTTTTTTTTCCCTTGTCACTCTAAGAAAAAAAAGAAAGAAAGAAAAAGCAAAAAAACCAACTTTGTGGTACTTTTGTTTCACGTTTATTTGAAAGTACTGGTTTCATACTTTACATTGCGTTGTTTACATAGGTACTTAAAGCACATGTGTACAGTTGTTTCTTCACTCTTCAGATATATAAATATGTAACTCCACATGCCAACTGTTTGTGAGACAAATACATCATACATTTTTCTGGCATGATTTTATTTTTTTTTAAAGGTTTTATTGTTAGTCCATGTTATAAATAGGATTGATGTTACATACAAATTTTGAGATGTCTGTCACATTTTTTTTTTACATTGTTTAATACAATCTTTGCACATCAGCGTAGAATTGGTTACAGCACATTTCAAATATTACATTCTTTATTAGCAGGCTTCAGATATGGAAATAGTTACAAAATGGACAAGAAAACTTCTTTGAGTTGAAAATCCTTTGTTGCAAACTTTTGAAGTTTACCAACAAAAAAACTGGGATAGTGTTGCATGCAGTGTGTACATTTTTACTATGGTGTTTCAAAGACAATGAAATCCCATGGTTTACATTTTGAAGTTAACAGGACTTGTCGCATGTTTGACGAGGTTTTACTGCTCAGTTTTATAACCCATTGGATTAAGTCAGGCTGGCCTTTTTTTTTTTCTTTCTCAGTTGTGGTTCAAAAGTGGCTTGTTCTCCCTACTACTTTGTTTTTGCTGGGCACCAAGAACAATGTCAGTAAGCCTTCCTATCACATTTACCATAGCATTACTACAACACCAAGGTGCTTAACTGTACAAATGTTTGAAGACATAATACGTGTTTGCCACCTTTACAGGTTTACAAGAAACATTTCTGATTATTCTTTTAAAGTAGAGGGTCCAATGTTATCACAGAGTAAAACAAATCTGCATAGATTGCATAACTTAGTGTGTTTAGTTTTATATTAACCTTAAGACATTACATTTCTGTTAGACAGCTTATGTTGTTGCCAAATATCAAACAATTGTTATAACTACTTTCATTTTAGCTGTGTAACATTATTACCCTGTATTTCTTTTCATAAAGGTTTTTTCCCATAATGCTTTGTCACAAACATGGCAAAATTTCCTGCAGAGTAGCACATACCTTCATATGAATGGTCTAAGATGATTTCCCCAAATGGTTGAAATTTTCCATTAGAGTCAGTTTGTTTATCAAGACTCTCTCAAATATCATGGATAGTCCTGCAGTGCTCCCAATATGCATACAGCTTTATTGCCCTCTCATAGTCATAGCAGCCGCTTCCAGCCATTTATACTCCAGAAATTTTACATACTGTAGTTTACAGTGATGTACCTATATCACGAGGCCAGGGTCTTATAACGATGCACAATAACCTTAGCTCAGCTGATTCAATTTGTGCATTTTATGCAATTTTGAATTGGGTCCTTATGAATTTATTAGGGATGGCTGCATTGGCAAGATTGCTACCAAAAGTTATGATAGCGGGACATAAATGCCTATAAGCACAAAGAGATTGGCTCACTCTTTCTTTACAGCTCCTCGATCCTGTCCACTATACATAGTAAAGCCACTTGGCATTAACAATTAAAGAGTATAAGGAAATCAAAATTTTATGTTCACTGTTATTTTAAAAATAAAAAGTTCAGGCTGTCTTGACTAGAGTGCTGATTAAACTTACAACAGGACTAGATCTAACTTAACATACAAGTTAACATACAAGTATGCAACAGAAATAGATATTACTAAGCATACAAGTATGCAAAAGGTAGCATCCTCTAAGGTTCACAGTCTCACAAGTTATATAGTGTCACTCCCACAGCAGCATTACAAATCACTCTCTTAACCTTCATCTTACAAACCAAGGCATGTTAATTCAAAGAGCACTTACATTAGATAGAAGGGAACAGCTGTCTGCAGAAGGAAATTATCCATACAAAAAAAGTGTACTCATCCTAAAATACAATAAATATGAGGTCTGTTTACACATTAACAAGCTGCAAAATAATACATTGGCACACTGTTACCCACAAAAAAGTCTACTGGCTACAATACATACCTTTTCCGTAGACCTACAGCATTCGGCAGAATACACACAGTTTTCAAGTAGTTTGGACAATACATACTACAAAACCCTCCCTGAAAGCAAATGCTTACAGGAAAGTGGGAATTAAAGAGAATTTTACTGTCCTAAAATATTAGTTATATCATCCAATTCAATAAGTGTATGCTAACAATTCCTTGCAAATTAAACGATGCCTAAAATCACATCACATGACATGAATTGCTGAACTTTATTTGTAGTAAATTATGATAAACTGTCAGGTATCATCATTTGTGTAGCTTGACATAAGGCACAAAAATAATCCTATAATCCGTTGACTTATTTGGCAATTCCCTGAATCAACAATGCAAATCACACAAAATTAAAACCCTGCGTCAAAGTTTCACAGAACCCTCTGGTAGTGCATTGTTGCAGAGCCTGTAGTAGCGTAGGTCATTCACAAATCTTTGGAAGTTTTGAGTAAAACTAGGCAAGTCCTGAGAAAAGAAGAAACAACATGTACATTTTTAGTAGGAATCAGTTATTAATACATGATTACAAATCCAATCAGACTACATTTGTCATATGTAACCCTTTTATAAGGTTCAAACCATGTTGGTTGACTGAAACACAGGGGGAGAAGTTAACTCATCAAGCATCCCTTCCCTTTTGCATCAGGGGTGCCAATCAATCTACACAAATACTATAACATTGTAACTACTTTTGTTTGAGTTGGCAGTCAAATGTCAAATTTGAAATGAGAGAGGAAGGCATTTAATAGCAAAGAGTGCCAGTCAACCTTATTGATGTTTCATATGTTGCAAACATCTTTTTTTTTGGTTGTTGTTGGTGGTGCACAATACCAGGCAATGACCATTTTCCAAAGTTGTATCTTTAAAATAGCAAATTTCCCAAATTATGTAAAATTAAATAAATATGACATTCTAACCACAAAACTACCAACCATTAGGTCTCACTAATATCTTCAATATGAACTGAGCACAATGTGTCAATTGAAACTGAATAGTATCTCACAAGTGATGTGTCTTCCTACAAACTTGAATATATTCAAGGGAAATATCAAAAGCTCTTTGTGACAGCTCTTGCTGAGAACTATTAGAATAAGTTAACACCTATATTATTTGCAAACACCTCTGAAGGACAATACCTGTGAAAAGAAGTTCCACAGCCTAAGGAATATTTAATCACCTTGAATTCCTCGGAGGATTTTAACACCCTTTGTGGACTGCTGATAAACTTTTTAGTATGCTGGTTTTAGGGATATAATTGAATAGGAAGATTACAATGACATTAAAGGGGGAAATGTAACAAAGACTTAAAAATATGGACATCCAACCAAAATGAAATTCTATTTTACAAAATATTTGGGTTACAAATCCTTTTTTGAAAAGGTTACCTTAGATTTCTTTTGATTTCCATCTCATTTTTAAGGTACAGTTTGGACAATTTCTGAGATTATTCTCTGCCTTTAAACCTGATGAAGACTTTAGCACTTTCTTTAATAATATAACAAATGTAAATTACCTCTTTATTGTGAATAATTTGGTATGTGATACAAGTTTAGTAACAATTCCCACATGAAACAAAACATTAGAGATCCCTTCCAAACAAAGATCTTTATCAGACTTCCTAAATTAAATTTTCTGAAGCACCACATTGCTACATGTTACTGATATGATGCGCCACTGATCACCGTCCTTTTTGCATTTCAGAAGGGGCTAACATGCAAAATGGTGCAAAATTTGTTCGATTTTCCCTGCCAAAATTTTTCACAAACTTTACAATTTTTGCTGATTCACGGGTAAAGATGGATCGACAAAGCCCCGACTCTAATTAATGTAAATAGTGACAGTGAATTTACTTTCATGTGAGAACAAATAGGACATTATTATATCCTTGTCGGTATGTGACATCAGTCTCTGGGAAGTATTAGATTTATTTACATTACCTATTTTTGAGACAGAATAATTTCTTTCAAAAAGGTTATGGAAAAGTTAAATTTTTCAATCTTCTCCCAGTAATTTTTTGCGCCACTCCAAACCAAGTCGCACACCACTATTTGAGGAAGCCTGATCTACATGATTACTTACACCTGTCCATGTCGAAGATTTGCATCACTTGTCATGTTCATTCATGAAATTTCAATACTGACATCTTGACGGGAGAACTTAAACTGGGTTTCCTTTTTTTTTGGACATGGGGAGGGAAGAGTTGGTGTTTTCCCAGAAGTTTTTTTTCCTGCAATTTCTGCTGGTGGCAACATTTTAGAGTGATCAAAACACACCCTCATTATTACTCTCACAACACTTGCCATAAAACTGGCAACTGCCTATGTTTCCTTAATTGTCATCAATAATCTATACTACCTGAGTGAGCCTGATAGAAAACTTCTATAATTACAGCTTATCTCAAATAGGTCTCGAAATGGGTGTAAAGCATACTTACAGTGTCATTCTTGAAGTTTCGCATTAAGACTTCCCTTTGGTTTTCATGAAGGCCATCTGAACTAGACAGAAATTCTCCAATAAACCTATTAAAATATTGGTTCATGTCAACTGAGGCCATGTTGTATATCATTAATGTTATTTCTTCCTGGAGTAGGTCATGTGTTCTTGCTAACAAGACCTGCTGTAACACATTCAGGAATGGGAACAACATCATGTCTTTGAAAATTTTCTGCAAGAGAAAAAGAATGAAAACATTAGGTTATGCTGTTGAACAATTATTTCTTCAGTTCACCATGTCTACAATGTAAAACAAACAACAATTGTGCAAATTGAAGGGGTGTTAAAGGTAAAAACAATTAAAAACACATAATGAAATCATTTTTGTCAACAAACATCAAAACCTTGCATTGCACTTCTCTTAATTAAATCAAGACAAGCACCATTTCAGCACTGTACAGTTAACGAGGTACCAAATAGGGCATTTTGTCACAATATTTTTAAGGGGAATTTAAGAAGGACAAGTGCTTGAGAATTTTCTCATGGCATGAAACACTCTCCTCTTTTTCTTTGGACGAAAATCTCTATTTCAGGCAGACTGCAGCTTGACTAGACTCAAAAGAGAAAGCAAAGAGACACAGAGGCTAGTAGTTCAAGTAAGGGATCCCCTTATAGTTTCCACTAAATTTTACAGTTTAGGTGTAAGAACAATAGCACCATGTTAGGATTGCCATACTATGGCTATCAAAGGCTGCCATACTTTACCCAAAAGTGGAATATCAATCAAATGGCAAATCCCTGAACAATGGCAGATTTTTAAGCTGATTACACAATCAGGAAGTTTTATTCATGATCACCTATCTGCTTTTAACATTACCCAGAACAATCTTTTCAAAACAAAAGGTACTTGCACACTGTACAAAGTTACATACCTTGTGGTATAACCTTAACTTTGAATTCAGAAGCTCCAAAGCTGCCATGTTTTGCTGGAATACAGATATATCTGGTTGTAAGAATGATTGTCCAAATGCCTGATAAGAAAGCAAAAATGAAGCAGGCCATGCTTTTCTTACAATAATAACATGTATGACAAGTAGATGGCTTACAGTAGGCATAATCAGTATTGAAGGTAATGTGAATTGTAGTTTCTCCTAGGAACCACTCCAATTCCATGAACATGAGAAAAAGAGAATTGCTCAAGTATGAATATCAATAGAGTACAAATATCTTACACAAATCTGGCTGACAGAAACACCTAGGAAAATGAAATGTCACATGATGAATTTCAGATTGGGTTTTACACCTAACCTTACAACCTATTGACTGAACAGTCCACTGCTTACCTTTCAGTTGTGGGGCACTGGTTTGTTTGTTTTCTCTACTCCATTGCATGTGTGAAGCATCACACACAACAGTGGTAGGTTCCATTTTTAAAGCTTTTGGTATGAAGCAACCTGGAAATCAAATCTTGTCTCCTGCTTGAAAATTGGATGTCCTAACAACTAAGACCAAACACGTGGTCATGCATGATGAATGTTAAACCTTACCTGCATAATTGCTATAAACTGCTGATCATTTTCCACCAGGTCTGTTTCTCCTTGCACCTTGTTTAAGACAGATGATGGGAAGAAATACCGCCACTTATTTTGCAGTAATTCAAAGAGTAACTGATAGAGGGCAGGCTTGATGTCTGGTGATGATCTCTGTAAGAAATAGAATTAGAATAAGTTTAATCTATTGTATAAGCATCTTCAGGATCAAACTATGAATCCACAAGTTGTGGCAACATAATATTGCTAGCGTCAAAACTGTAAGATCACGGACTTGATTAGTGGTTATAATTTGCAGCAAGTTTGATCACTAATGACCAGTTGCAAGAGCTTCTTACCAGTTCATGTAAGTGATAATCCTATCAGAGGTAGAACTGAAGTATTAGGCAGTTTATTTACCAACATATCACAACTTTACAAGACCCAAACAGAGGTTACTGTCAGAATTGTTTGCAGCAGGGCACAAGAATTTAGTAATTCCCAAACCCAACCACTGAGCATTACATACGTTTTAATTCCTTAGTTTTTTTTCTTTCAATGATGTGACTTGTCTGGCAATCATATGAAGTTACTTTTTATTTAATTGGACTTTTTTCAATATCTGCTTACTAAACAGCTGGATTTGGACCCATTTTAACAAAAATCAAAGCAATTAATTAGATGTACAGTTTGTAAACATGTACAAAGCTCAATACCAGATGCTGAAACATGCAACATACAAAAATAAATCCAAGGATTAAAATGATAAATAGAGGACGCTGTGAGTGTTATGACTAGAACCTGTCCCGAGCATTTTGATAGTCTTTAACCCGTTTGCTAGGATTCATTTCACTGCAAAACCATAATTTACTATGACTATATAGGCATGGTTTTGCTGCAAAACCATAGCACTCGGCTGCATTCTGGCACAGCTACTTTAAAATCTACAGTGTGTAATCATGTTTTGGACATGGAATAGGCTTGAAGAGGAGACATTTAACACACATGCATCGTCTTATTGGCATACCAAGCACAAACATGGCATCATGAATACAAAAATGCAGTATTTTGCGAAACTGGTGTATCCGTACTGTGTATATGTAATATAATACATAGTTCAGTATGGCGGGATGGACCTCCTTCCATAGCAAAAGGGATGGATCCGAGGCCAATTCAAGTACTGATATGTTAGACGTACTAATTCAAAGAATTCTTAGCAAATTTCCATTGAAATCCAATGTGTAGTGGTTTTCACAATTAAACCAAGTAAAAGTTGTCATATTTTCAACAAAAAAGTTAACTTGAAACAAGCACATATGACATCATACCCTCACAAAAACAAACAGTAGACAGTCTTACTTTTCATAAAACTGTACCACCTATCCTCTCCTTAACAACCCCATTGATAAGAATGAGATTGCATAAGTGACATGAGAACTACAGAAGCTTTGCATTGCATTTCCCAGGGAGATCCCATCTCTATTAACTTCAAAGGTAAATGCAAGAAGAAAAAAGAAACAAGGTATTCCTTGTCAATGTGAGGAAGTGGTATAAAATCTGCTGCCATCATGTCACTTTGGAATGTAGATCTAGAAACATCGTTCGCTGATTTCTTGATTAATTCATGTCCAATTTGAATGGAAGTTTCACCAAATCATGCTGATTTAGTTCCTCTTTCACATACAAAATATACAGTATTGCTCAAACCT
Organism: Holothuria scabra; assembly: GCA_037179385.1. Lineage (NCBI taxonomy): Eukaryota > Metazoa > Echinodermata > Holothuroidea > Aspidochirotida > Holothuriidae > Holothuria > Holothuria scabra. Next base: position 7,718,738 of record CM074184.1, read on the forward strand.
TCCCTTCAAATAAAAAAATTCTTAAAATCTTAGATGGATGTGGTCTCACCTCTGCGATGATTGGATAAATGTGGTCCATGCAGATTGAAATGATGTTTGGGATAAAAGCTTTAAATGCAGAACCTGGTTCTTGAATAATTATCTCTAAAATGTGGAGGAACCTACAAGTAAAAGATATAAGAGTAACGAGATACTGTAAATAACATGCAAACAGTTTGAGAGAAACTTGCCTGCACCAAAATCATTTACAGCAATACAGAGTTGTTCCTGTCATTACTTCCTGTAATTTCAAAGCGGCTCATTGAGTAGATGCATGAAATTCAACAAATTTTTCCAAACCTATTGAGTTTTCTTCACATACAATGACAAATGATCAAACTTGGACAATCCCCATACTCTACGTACAAATAACTGTTTTATGAGCGAGTAATTAACAGTTCAAGTCCGTTTTCAAAATTTGTGACCAGACACTTTTTCAAATTATGTACAAAACTGTTACAAATTAGGACACTAGAAAATTCAAAATTTAACTTTTTCTGTGACTTTTGGACTTGAAACTTGACTTTTTATGCTAACTTTAAGCATTGCTATGTGGTAGTGACCCTTTGAGACTCTCATTAAGTTATCAATAAAACTCAATGAGCCTCTTTAAGAACTAAATATGATTAGATACAACTATAGTCAGTGTAATGTGTACAGAAATATTCATCAAGTCCATCTAGTTTCATTAACTGGCAATTTGGCTACCAGAGATACTGTGAAAAAATACTTAAATTTTCTGTAAAGCTTTTAAATGGGTCTTAAATGAATCAGTTAAACTCTCAGAGTTCTTATACTTTCTCAAAATTGTAATTCTATGACTCTTAAGGACAGAATTGTCAGAAAAGTCAGTCACACATACACTTTTTCAAAAGTTTTGACATTTGAAGCAACTTGACATTTTTCATTTCCATGACTTTCAAAGCATACAAAATGCAAAATCCCAAGTCTTACCAGGGTTTCCATGACCTGTGGGAAGCAAGGTCAGTTTTCCTACCGAGGCTATTTCACATAGCCCTAATTATAAACTTCCTACAGCTTGCAAATAAACTAAAATGATTAACAGGACACTGAAAACAGAAAACGATCAAGGGACATAAACTATATAACAGTTACTGATACTCACTTTTCAACCACTCTTGTTCCTGCTGTACTCTCATGTGCAATAGTTTCAGCAAGCTGGTCCCTGCAATAAAATAATATGACCAATAATCCAATTCAGTAATTTGTTTTGACAGCTAAACACATGGCATATCCTACCAATCAACAGGATAAACCAATCCTGCACCAACAACATGGACTCCAAAACTTGAGTTTAAATGAAAATTTTGTGAAATCATTCTTTCTTAATCCATCCTTAACATAAGGAGAGATTCTAAGTCTGGTTTTGGGGATGAAGTCTAAATTGTCTTTTTGGAGTAAAAATTTGCATTTTAATTTGCCATAAAGCAGTAGTGAGACCCCTATTTCCATTCCAGTTGGCTAGACACTTAGATGGTTCTGTATGCACATACTGACAAAAACAAGGGAATGTGATAAACTATGTACTGAGCCTAATTTTTTGTATCCGGCACTGCGCCCCGCAATTCCAAATGGCAATGAATTACCAAACTCACTTATTACGATTAAAAGATCTATCACTTATAAATCAACATGCACCACACAATAAATACTTCTCACTGATATGCATTAGCAACCGCCAAGCCTGTACATACATACAAGGGTTGCCCTAAAACATGGCTGAAATACTCCACATGGAATGTGTTTATGATGTCATGTGAGAACTATCTATAGATTATCTTTCAAATGAGTCGCATGTTAATAAGTAAGATGGGTTTTAGGGACATGCCAACACAAAGATGTAATATAGAATATAGTGTCAGTTGGATAAAAAGTAGAGTTCAAATAAAGTTTTAAAACAACATTCAAGTTTTAAATCTGTTTTAAGCCCTCCCCCCTAGTCACCTCTTACAATAGGCAGGGAATACTGTGTGCATGAGGGTTTTGAATGATTAAGAGCAAAATAATGTGATACACCTGGTCACTTACACTTGGACTGTACACAGACACACTGTTAACAGCCTCAAGGTATAAATATTACCTTGCATAAGTCAGTTTGTCATGGATATCAACTAGGTGCAATGTTACTTTACTGAACAGAAGGGATACTTCTAGAACAGACACATGGTAATCTCACACTGGGCACAGCTACACCTACATGATTCCAACATAAGCTTAAGGTTCTCTAGTTTTGACAGTCTGCTTGGACAGGAAGTGACTGGAAAGCTCTGAAAATTTGATATTGCATAATAATGTCCTTGCAAATAATTCACTGGTGGGAGGCATGGCATAATGGAAAATAAGATCAGTTGGTAAATATCAGGTGAAGCAGAACTTAAACATGCAAGACAGGAAATAAGTTGAAGACCTAAAAGAAAGGTACACAATCACATCCTTAACAGGATTGTCATCCAAAAGATTATGATTAATTTTAGGGGCAAACTGTTTGAATATACTTTAAATAAAGCCAGTCTTTACCAGAGATTTCTTTTTAAATAAACATTTTCAAGAAATGTTACCATCTTAATATGGTGGTACTGTAAATGGAGATACCATAAATGACTAACCTTGTGAAAAGGTTTACAAATATAGAAATGGTATTTTGTATGGATGGAATACCCATCTGTACCCTCAATCCCTGGAAGAGGGCCAAGTAGAACCCCATCATATCCTCTACTACATCTGTGGACAAAACAAATACAACAGTAATTAGAACTGAAGTAACAAATGGTGACTTGATGCAACTATTTTACACTATATAAGAGGTAAAGGGAATGCAAAATGAAATATTTAATGTCTGAATATTCGGTATTTTATGTCACAGTCCTAGCTGTCTCACTCACTTTCCATGCACCACCCATGTTTCCAAAGCATACACATTACAATAACAAAGATGTCAGTCGAAGCTAACAGTAAGTTAGGGGTGCAGTTTCTAATCATGCTCCCAATCCATAATTTTAAATGGTGAGGTAAGACCAACATATTAGCAGAAATAAATTTAAGGCAGGCATTTTATGCAAACTGCTGATACATGTATATGATTCAACTTTCATACATGCAGCATGTTTTAACACAACACAACAAAAATTAAGGAATTGTTCAAAAGTTGCAAACATTAACTTTTATTCCCCATCTTTTACCTTCCATAAAGAAAATGCATCCCAACATCTTTAAATCTATAGCTTTTACTGGAAAATTAAGTATGTCTTCTCTATATATCATTTATGCCAGTGGTTCTCAAAGTGGTCCCTACCGCCCCCTGGGGGGCACTGAAAAGTTTCAAGGGGGCGCTGAGGAGTTTGCAAGCAATAGGGGGATGCTGGCATTGACTAGGGGGTCCCTGGAGGTTCTCATACATTCCTGCAATAAAGAAACCTAGAAGGTTGCAGAGTGGTTGACACAGGCTGTCTTCTCTGAAAGGTTTAGCAGCTACTGACAAAAATTCACCCAGTATAAAACTTGTATGGGTCATTTTAGTGATGGAAATTGAAATTCAAAAGCTCAAAGTCAAAGACCTATATAAATATGATGGCATGTTGGGTGGGAGGGGGGGCATTGGATCAGTCATGGATGCCTTATGGGGGCTGTATTTTGAAAAAGTTTGAGAACCACTGATTTATGCCAAATGAAACTGCATTCTCACCCGGTTGATGAATGTATATTGGAAACAGATGAAGGGTTACTTGGATGGACTCCTGGAGGGAATGGTAGCAGACCTGCTTTGTCTTAGATACTTCACCTGCAATAGACTCTACTTGATCTGATAACAGGTGTAGGGTTTTGTGAATAGTCGGTTTGGCTGATGAAAGAGAGAAAAAAAAAATCAGGTTCTGGGTTGAAATGATAAGAAAGGGTTCTTGCATCTCTGAAAATGCTGCTGCTTGGGCCTTGTGATATTCTGACTCATTAGAGATCCAACAAGTCTTTTATAAGCTTATTCTTGAAAGCTGTTTCTGGTTATATTTCAACAGATTACATTACTCAACAAGCACTTAGCAAAGCTAACAATGGAAATGATGGTTTCAGCAAAAGCTGAAATAAAATTTTCCGCCAGTCAAAACCTCTTTCGAAGAAGCCAAATATCTCGGAGAAATTCGGTTTATTTTTCAACTTCAAATAAAAGTCTTTTAGGTGTACATTACTCACCTCTGGCTTGGAGTGTCTTGTCTTTGCTGAGATTAGGCATTGTCTTGAGAGCCCTATAGTCTGACGTGATTCTTCTAATGAAACCAAGATGGTTCTCAGATCTTGCACTCCACTGCTGTTCACGTTCAGGGATATTTGGCCATGGTAATATGAGAATGTTTGAGAGCGCTCTACAGACTATAAGTTGAACCTGTTTAACAAAGAACAACAGGGAATCTAAGTAGAAAACAGTAACATACCTCTTAAAGTAATTTTTGTAACTTCAGGTGAGTACTATTTTCCTTTTTCACAAAAAGTTCTGGGTAAGAGGATGTAGAATACCCTTACGGAACTCCCTGCCTGTCATAAGAGATGACCACAGGGGAGGACTTGAACCTATGTGCAACTGAATTTGAAACTAAAAGTGAACCCTATTTGAATTTTACATTTTTTTTATACACTACATAAACATTCCTACTGGGATGTTAAATCTCATCTAACAAATTTGACACTAACATTGTACAATTTATTCTTCTCTATTACTACCATTTGTAATAGAATAAACATCAGTCCAGTTCCCTTTCTGTACTTACCTTATCAAGCAACGTATATAACTATTGTTTCCTTACAGTATTAGCATTGGCTTAGCAGCACGTGTTGTTTAATTTCATAGCAGTGATAAGGAAAGTATAAAAAGCAAGCCCTGGTAACCCTTCCTTTAATATAAATCTTTAAAAAATCCTTTACTGAAGGAAGATCTGCATGTTTGAAATAGGCAATAAAATCCTCATCACCCACCACTTCCATTTGTTACATATCTGAGAATTAATGAGGATTGCAGTTACAGTATCAACAACTCTTGTATCTTCCTTCAAATCTTCCCTGATTTCATTATAAACACATAAGCTCACCTCTGTAGGATGAGATGTCATCGATCCTCGACTAACATCATTGAACATTTTCTGGACCTGAGAGAGTTCCACTAGAAACGTGGGTCTCACTGTTGCTGACAGAGAGAGGAACAAATGGGCAGCTGCTTGAACTATCTTTGGGGGGACATGTTTTGCCAACAGAGGTTCAATGGCTTCTACAATATTTGTCAGTAGGGGAAGGAACTTGTCCTGATTTGCACCCTGCCGCTGAGTTTCATTGTAAAACTGGGCTAACCAATGACTATATGCTTGAAGACCAGCTAGTACATGAGCATGTCTGAAAAGAAAGAAGATGGGAACACCTTATAAATATCACCTCAATATTTTTCTTTGAAGAAGAAACAAGTTTGGAAATATTATGGTACATGATCCAATGTTGTCAGTTTCACAAGAACGAGCTACATCCCATTTTTAGGACCCTCTTTGAAAGACAGAAGATGGGAACACCTTATAAACATTCACCTCAATATTTTTCTTTGAAGAAAAAACAAGTTTGGAAATATTATGATATATGATCCAGTGTCATCACTTTCACAAGTAAAAGCTACATTTCATTTTGAGGACCCTCTTTTAAATTACAGATTCTGTCACTAATGTACACTGAAGACTTTAATCAAAACATAAATTGAACTCACACTTCACAAAGGTCTGGTTGTAGTACAGTTGGCACAGCTGTCTTCACCCAGAACAACTTTGAACTGCTTCCATAAACCGCTGCCTGGCAGAGTCTGTACCAAAAAGAAAAGTTACTTCATTTGTCTGTATGTCATTGTACCACTTACCTCTACCAGCCTGGACATACATGAAATGTCTCTTTAGATTGGTGTTACAAACATCTGGCACCACAAAGCTTTCCCTCCGTTGCAAATGCCTTCAGTCAACATACTACTCATTTATGCTATAATCAATATTTGCACCAGGTACTCTGGTACTCGGCCCCCAGTGCAAACACTAGCTATAATACACCAAAAGCATCACCCTGAAACAACTTGAAAGTTGTCCTTCAGCAAAAATCTATAAGACACCATGAAAGTTCCAATAGCCTGCTTACACAGTATCTTCAATACAGTACAACAGTATGTATAAATATATGAATAGCCACTATTGTAATACTCAAATTGAGGGGCATGGACTTCTTAATTTTCAGTCATTGTGAAATGCTAAAACAACAGTATTCTTTTTCTGGATAATATGCAAGATAACACTGGGCTTGTCCCATACACCAAATAGCCTGGGCATTACCTTTCCACGGGAAAAGGATTTGTTTTACAAAAGAAGACAAGAAAATAAACCAAACTTATACATTCCCAGTTACTGTGGAGACCAAATAGGTGATCCTAATGATAAGAGTTTTCATGGAAGTTGATTGAGTTGGGGAAGAGAAAGCAAACATATCCTAGGAAGTAAGGGAACTACCATTCTGCTTACTCTGTTGCATGAAATAAGAGTCAGTCAGAAACAGCACCTTTTGATTTCAGTAAATTTTGGCTTTTTTTTGGTATTCTTGTCAAGCTTGGCAAGCACTCTCTAACAATTTGCTAGGATGCATATTTCAGTAATGGACAGCTTAAAGCACAGAAACTCACATTCAACACCACAAATCTTCTTTACAAGCATTTATAATTTGATTATACCACACACCTGTTATATCAGTAGTACCATATTCAGAGGGTGTATACCATATTCGGGGCTGTCCCCTGAATCCTGACGGGCAGTTCAAAAAATGCCTATGGAGAGCACCACCATCACTGAGTATTGCATGTACGTATTGTATGTAGGGATTGGAGACCTCCGAGGGGGAGCTGAAAGTTTTCAAAAGCCCTTCACCCCCTTCCAGGATACAGCCCTGATATTTGATTTCCCTCCCCCCCCCACCTCCAAATACCTTATAGGCTAGAGCTCTGATATTTGTGTTTTTCCTCTGAATAGATGCAACATTCAAGACCCACAGGGTGATGATTAAATAAAAACACTCTTTCAAAAGATCATTTCACAGATTTTTAGGCTAAAATAACAATTCAACAAGTGCAGTTAATATTACCTTTCAACCAAGGACAGAGCATTTTCAAATCTGCTGACAAATTTTTCAGCTATAAAGTGGTCTGCTAGCCTGCCCAATGCTTGAAGCAACGTAGACAAATCTCGTAACGTACAATGTAGCTTTCTGCATTCATTCTCTGCAGCAATGTGTAATTTCCGACCTGAAACCAGAGGGGCAAGTAAAATTATTTTGTACAATGCTTCGTGAGGATCAAACTTGGACCGGCGCTGTGGCCGAGTGGATAAAGGCAGTGGCATTTGGAGTGATGAAGCTTAGCAACCGGGAGGTCTGGAGTTCGATTCCTGCCCAGGTCAAAATAAGGTGGGTTTTTCATCCAACAGCAATCTACAGTTTTCCCATCCAAAATGATCTTTCAAAAAAATACCAAATTTGATCCAAATTTTTAAGTTGGTTGCCACCCAATGTGAAGTTGTAATTCATAAGCCAATGGCTTCTCCCTCATTCATAGTCGCTTAGCGTTGTAAAACAACTGCCCTTCAAGGCCTGATTATTACAAGTAATTTAATTCCATTGAAGTTCTACACCTAAGGGCAATATAGATGGAATATTCATATATTTAAAATATTTAACTTATTTCAACAAGGGAGGCCACTGAAATGATCTCATTTTTAAAATACTTCAACAAATGTACGTTTTAACCATAAAATATACAAACCCTGCCCTTGAAAAGTGGGGAACTACACTTATGTATGCCAGTATCATGGCTTAAAAGGGGAGGGAAATTTTATCCTACTTGAAAGATTAATAAGATAAGAAAGAGTGCAAGTATAATGTTTTTACACTCAGCTGCCATTTCCCACTGCCACCTCCCTTCCATAACTGTAATACTTAACCAATTAAGCTTAGCTCTGTCTTAAACCCATGTCTGTAGTTCCTTTCAGTTGAAACATATTTCTTACTTACCCTCTGAGGAATCAATAACAAACTGTCCAAGACCCAAATAAACATCCAGGTTTTCCTGGAAGACTGGATACTGTAGAATATAAAAGCACATGAAAATCCATAAAATATATTAGAAATGTCGAATCTGTAGAGACTTCCTTCCTTGTAACTATGCAATAAATGTTACACAGTGCATGATACATGTACACATCATTGATATCCTGCAATATTATCAACTATTAACTATAGAAGATTTGCAATAACATCACAAATCTGCCATGGAGGAGGACAGGCATGCCATGCACACCTAGTTTTGTGCCGTAGTAGATGCCCTAGATATGCACTGTAGTATACTTGATTTATACACATTTTATACACATTTATCAAGCAAGTATGTCAAGTGTGATGAACTACGTACTACATGTACTCCAATATGTTGACAAGGAATATTACGACATTACATAAAAAGTCTCTGTTCCACTGTGGTGTAGAATTATTTGCAAAATCAGAAAAGTAAAAGGAAAGGAAAAAAAAGGAAAGTGACAAATATATGACTAAAGAAGGATGGAACACAGTAACTCAGTTTTCTGTCACTATGTGTGTGCAAAACTAGGTCAAGTTATTGGTATGTGCTATTCAAAAATAATCTCATCTAAGGTGCTTATACATAGACTACACCCTAACAACAATGCAACAAGAATTTTCTTACCATAATTTGTGCATGACCATTTTAATAAACCACTGGAAGTTCATTTTTAAGTATAACAACCCAAAGATAAACAGTTACAAGTATTATGAATGGGGCCTTTAGATTATATTGATAGTTGCTCAAAAGGGATGGAGTTAAGAGTTAGATAGAGTTTAACCGCCCAGTTTCCAACCTATTGGTTCAAGTCGAGCCGGCCACAGCCTTTTTTCCAGTTGTGGCTCACTGGATTGTTTTCCCTACTCCACTGCTTATGCGGAGCATCACGCACAGCGGCAGTAGGTTCTTTTTTAGAGTCTTTGGTATGACCCGACCTGGCAGGCGGATGCTCTTACCGTTAGACTAAACATGCCATCAAAAGGGATGGAATCTTTGGGATAATGTTGTGAGCAGGGTTGGGTTTTTACCGGAAAAAAAAACCTGTTTTTACCCAGACAATGGTAAAAACTGGTAAAAACCAGTAATTACCGGTAGAAACTGGTAAAAAGGGGAAAAACCCATGGATGCAAGTTCCACGCAACATGTAGTGTAGAAGTGTACTAATAAACTAGTGTATGTACAGTATTACATAGAACAAATGAGAGTGGGTTCAGATCTCTTTACTGTTCTACTTTTTTACTACTTTTATTGTAAACACAAATTTGTAAATTTAGTATAGCGTCAGTGTCGATGCTTCAAGATTGGTATGCAAACATCACTTCTACTGGAATATTGCCAAAATTGTGGCATTAGCCATTTTCAAAGATGCAAACTGAGAATCTAAAGTATTTTTAAAGCTTTAATTTAGATTTATGATCAAAATTTAAACAACTTTCACAAAATCAGAAACACAACTTGAATGTAAGTTGAAGACCATGTTATTTAAAGACTGATTTCAAAGTTGTGAATGGTTTTGATTTCATGTCAGCCTAGTAGATGTGTGAAACATGCAAAATTATATTTTCCATCAAAAAGACTTGAAGTAAGTCCTTTTTGAAAAAAAAAAAAACCTGTTGTAAAGCTAAAGAATTACAGTATTTAAGTTCCACAATAGGTTTTTTCCAGTTTTTTCCCACTCAGTTGGGTAAGAGCCTGTTTTTTCCAGGGCGGTATTTACCGGTAAAAACCATGGGTAAAAACCGCCCATGGTAAGAACTGCCAACCCTGGTTGTGAGTGTATCACTGTGCTCACAAATATTACATCTACAGGAGAGAGAGAGAGAGTATGTAAATGTGGCTAATAAAATTGAATCCATGCAGCAGGACAACAAGCTCACTCAAGACTGTTTCTTAAAGAGATGGGGGAACTCTGTTCTTCCCAAATAGTGGGAAACCTCTCTGAGTGACAGACTGGGTTCCCAGGGTTCCAAGAAAATAAAATTCCATGATTTTGCCATGATAAAGTATCAAAATTCCAGAATGAAAACATTTACTTATTAACCAGTCCAGACAAAAAAACAGTAATTACAGCACTGAACTAGATTAAGTAAAAGCTGTACTTTTTACACCAGTTTACAGGAGTGATTCTGGATTACAAGAACTCCTTTAATTCATAGTCCAATTATCAAAATAGCACATTTTGCTACACATTCTTCAGGGAGACAGACAATTTGTTAACCACATCTTTTTGTGTCCTGATGTCATCTTCAAAATTGTGGTTGAATCCTTGCATCCAACTTAAACAGAACTTAATCAAAAATATACAGAAAAATTTGCAAGACAATCATTTATGTGCTATTTTCAGAATCTTCATTTGGGGTACTTTTCCTTTTACACAATAATGTTAGCTTAGGCAACATTACAATGTAATAGGAGAAACAGATCTGGAGGCAAGTAGCATACCACAACCACCAAAACACACTAAAAAGCCACCATAGCCAATCAGCTCTTTCGTGTTTATCTTTGGCTTATCAAATTCCATGATTTTTCCAGGATTTTAAGCATTTTGCCTCAAATTCCAACTTGTTTCCAGGACTTAAAGCATCTTTTTGGAATTCGATGACCTTTCCAGGTTTTCCAGCTAAGGCTGGGAACCCTGGACAGATCATGAAGGAACTCAGAAGTTGCTTATAAGTTTTCTCTTCTTTTGCCACTAAAATTCACCAAGCTCCTGAGAAGCCCTTTGTGAAAGTTAACTTATATCAGGTTGGTTAAAGCTGGTTTAAAGTGTAGTTTTGTATGGTCATTCCCTGTTCTCCTTAGCTAGTCACAGCCACAGTTATAATGCAGTGTTATATTGAGATATAATTAAGCCTGTAGAATAGCTGCCATTAGTTTCTAAAGTATACATTTCTGTGCATGATTTCATTGCAGAAGTCCCACATAGTAACTCCAAAAATATTGGCATAACCCAAGTCTGATATGAGTACTAAATGAAACCACAAGACACTGCATACAAAGAAATATTCAAAATACTCACCAAGAGACCAAAGGCTTCTGTTGGCAGCAGTTCTGCTATTTTTGCAACAACTTCAAGGCACTGTCTCAGGAAATGTTGCCACTCAGTCTCTTCCTAAATGAAAAAAATGTAAATACCATTTAATAAACAGCAACAGAAAAATTATGTTTAAAGGGAAAAAGAGGACACAATAATATCCAACATAACCTGCTAGGTAGGTTTGTACACATGGTAACAATATTTTTCATAAAAATTTTACATAAATCATCAAATTTTCTTGAGTTTATTCAAACCTGAATACAACAGAAGTTTGTTATGTAATTAGCCCGGCTTCAGATTGAGGCAAGTGCCACCTGGAATGGTCATTAATGCCACCATGTTTTTTTTTTCGATTCCCTGACATGTCTATAAACAGAAAAATTCAGGTATATGGGTATCTTCGGGTGGGATGGGGATATAAAGTGGGGTATCTGCCAAGAGTCAGGGTGCTGAAAAATCAAAAATTTAAGTGGTAGGGGAAAGTAAGATGGCTATTATTTTTCATCTAGAAACTCAAGAGTTGCAAACTACCCCTCAAAATACTTGCAAAGAAATTGTCTTTTAGTTGATATACAGATTTGAGAATCACATGACTTTTGAGGTCATTAAAAGCCAAAAAGGTACGACATTTGACCTTTGACCTAAATCTTGACTATGCTATTTTAAAATGTAATTGTGTACAGTAAATTGATTCATTTGTCCTAGTTTGACCTGAAATGATTATATTACATGTCTTCAGACAATTTTAGGCTACTAACGTTCCAGGGTTTGTACTTAGGAAGCAACAGCGTTGAACGAAATGTTAACTAGTAAAAAATCTGTTAGAAAAACACAGTTTTCCAACCTGGAAATGACAATCTATAGATGGTAAATGAGAGTTACAAGTTGTTCACCATCTCCAAATCATTTTTATATCTATTTAAGCATTTCTTGTTATAGCAAATTTATTAATTGCATATCTACATGTCCATATCGACACCCCTGTCCCTTCTTAATACCTAAAACGGTGCAAAACAATACAATGAAATATCAGTACTAATAGCTTCAAATTGGGCAGGAGATTGAGGTAGGTGCCATCTGGAGTGGTCATTATAGACTATGGCCCACAGGCATCTCACAGGCAACCCTACAACTCTCCGTCGCAATATTTTTTGGAAACGTTACTGTCCGCTGAACACTAAATCAAGTGGTATTAGTAAATATTTTGGGTCTCGCCCGTTCAAAATGGCTGCCAAAAACAAAATGGTGGCAAACATTTTGAATATTTTGTATTAAATAATTAGAAAGAAAATATTCTTAAAAAATATTTTTGAGGGACCGACTTTTAAAATTTAGTCGTATTTTATGACAAGTATTCCAGAATTAATTTTTGGGACTGTTTTGGTGAGTTTCAGGTTAACCAAGATGGCGGAAAAAACCACAGAATGGCTGCCAAACTAAATGAAATATTTCCAAAAAATTGTGAAAAAAATGCAAATTTCCACATTCCTCAATCACAATGATGTAAAATAATGTTTTCAAATAAAGGCAGAACTTGACAATCCTAGATACAAGAGTATTTGTCATTCAATATGTCGGAAATAACGCCATGATGTCTCTCATCTTCTTAGTCAAATGTTACACTTACAAGTTGTAAAAAGAATTTTTGTGTTACCCAGGTTAACCTTTAAACCACCACCAACAGCAGGACCATCATAGCAAATACACACACCAAATAAGAACTTATTCAAGTTCCCTATCATGTGAACAATGTTTTCTGGGTTTGACTGCAAGAGAATCCAGATGTCCTACGATCTGCACCAAAAACCCATAGAGACCATCTTCCCACCTTTACACATCCATAAACCAAATATGAAATTTCTCCAAGTTTTTTGCCTTGACAATAATGTGTTAAATTTGAGCATTTGACCAATGGTGGTCCCACATGGCTTTGACCTCCACAAAAACCAATAGGGACCATCTTCTCACTGTATCTCATTGACATACAAAATACAAAACCATCTCAAGTTTTCTAACTTCAGATGTCATGTCAACAAGTTTTTTCAGTTTGACCTCTGGTGACCCCTGATGGCCTTTGACCTTTACCACAAATATATCACTTAAAAAGAGGAGTCCCAGGGTTGAACCTTTTGTAACAAAAAAAATATAAAAGCTAAGTAACTTATATCAATATAAAACTATTTATAACATTTGCATTATACTTCCATCTTATTACGTACATCATCATCTAATATTTCATCGTCCATTTCTTCTAGCTGGGATTGGTTGAAGCAAAACTGCATCTTCCTCAGGACCTCACTCATGACCGACACCAGGGCATCACGGTATCTGTCAAAAAATGGCCAAAGTGACATTTGGTAGCTTGTTTTGTAGCTTGTTTTTTGAACAAGCTACTCTACTAAACAAGTTCTAAACACAAGGTTCACTGTTTTAATAAAAAGGTTAAAGAAACCCACTGCCACATTCCATACAATCAACTTTAGTGATAAGCTAAGTGATTGCTATAATCTAGGGCTGTGAGGGATTAACAATTAATCAATGATTAATCCTGGATCTAATAATCGATTAATGAGAGGCCATTTTTGATTATTTCCATTACATAAATCATATGTGTTCAATCGCTGCACTGCCTTAAATTTGTCTTTTTTTAAGTGGGGCAGCTCTGATATGCTTACTTCCAGTTTTACCATCAAACAACTGTTGTGGTGCTGCTAGTTTGATACTGTTAACATTCTGAACACATATTTCAAAACAAGATTGTTTCAAACTGTGTCTAAGTAACTGTAATTGAATTTTAATGTGCTTTACATAAGTTTGGAATTTGAATTTACCAATTAAATCTGTGAGCCTAGTATGTGCATGAACTTCAGTCTGGTTGCTAATTGTTACACAGAATGATTGCGCAGATAAGGGGGAATTCCCATATGGGAACACTTTTTCGATTAAACAAAAAAATATGCAGTTAACTGATCAACTCATTAATTGAAAATTGACAGCCCTACTAGAATCATCTAATAACTTGACAAATTATAGCTAATAGTGTTAGCTATGAGTTGGTTTAGTTTCTTTCTTGGTTAGAGTCAGTCTGAAAACCAATGTCAAGAAACATAACATTTTATAACACTATTTTTCTCAGGCTTGGTTGAATCTGCTGCAAGATATATACAGACTGTTATGAAAATTGCCTCTCATGCTTTAAGGCACCCAGCAACAAGCCTCACCTTGGCAGTGTTTCTACCAGAGAGGGGGGAAGGGAGAAGGGGATTTGATTCCCCCTTTTCATTTCCATACAAAATACTAACAAAAGTTTTGAATTAAGGGCAATTACTGTGGTACATGTAGACGAGTAAAAAGAAGATTAGGCTGATGGCCCCCGGTAATGGATGACAAACATCTCTATCACTTGTTGCTTGAAATCATCTACACATGCATGTCAATTACAAAAAGCCAGTGAGTAGCTTGAAGGGAAAATGACTGGATGACTTGCAGACAAGTAAGCAGACTTTTAGTAACCAACCTCTAAGCCTTCAAACTCACACATCAGATTTTCATTTGAGGCTCTATGGAAAGCTATAAAGGGAAAGTGTTTACATGTGACCTGGATCTATCTCCAGATCTTTCTATATAAATTTACCTGTCTATAATATGGTTGCTCTCCTGCTGTCTAGCTGTCTGCACCTTGTCTGAGAGATAGTCCAGGAATATAGTCCATACTTCTAAACAGTTGTAAAAGCCTTCCTCTGTTGGCTGTGCAAACATGAAAGAAAATTTCCTTAAAAAGATGTATTCAGGAAAAACAACTCAGAAGGGAGGCTTTTTCATTTAAACATTCAGAATCTGTTTAAGTTGAGTGTTACGTAGACAAGCAGTCAAGATCCCCTAATAATAGCCTTTGACTATTCCTGCCATGTTTTAAGTTTCCATGTAGACTTCTATGGAATGCTGGGTAACCCCAACCTCCTTTTCTCTTTCCTTTTTTAAATTCTTGAGTTTATTTACTTAACAACATTACAGTATTTGGTTTTATTTCAGATTGTTTGTTTCTTTCAGATTTTAAATTCAGAATCTCTTCAATTGACAGTGTAATTTTATTCAACAGCAAACCCATGCACTGACACACCTTACTATTGCACTGCAGAGGACCAAACAATTTAAAAGTTGTAGTTAGTTATACAGGCTCCAGTGCCTCCCCTTATGACCTTCTAGTTTAATCTAGCAACGCACACCACCCTTTTCCCAACAACGGATTGCACTGGATTATTTTCCCCACTCCTCTGCTAATGCAGAGCATCATTCCCAACAGCAGTAGCTTATTTCTTTTAACACTTGGGTATAAACTCAACTTGGATATTGAGCACAAACAATTGCTCGAGAAGGCCACTGCTCTAACACCAGACCAAAAACGTGATTACCCCAAAGTTGTAAGCCGTACTGCCTAGCATAGCAACATTTTCAAATATTCACATGGTTACCACATTAGCTTTTAATATAACTGTATAAATTGCTTTAAATTGTCATTTTCATTTCACTCATGAATAGCTTCAAAAAAAATATCCTAGTGGGAATCCCGTGATACTTTATTTCTGAAGTAAACACTTCAAAAATGTTTTAAGAATCATTGAAAGAATTTTCAAAAGTCATTCATTGGGAAACTTTTACAGATCACTAGAAGTGACTCAACTGGGAGTGATTTGAGGATTATCAAGGGTCCTTCAAGGGACCAGAATTTCAGAGTTGATTTCTTATTGTAAAGACCAAATTACTTGTGACTTTACACCCTCTCATAGGGACCCACACTTGAAAATGAGTCACTCCTTTAAGAAAATTTCTGATATTTAGGTCAAAGAGGTGTGAACTTACCTGTTTAAAGGTGTATTTGAAAAGTAATGCCAAAAATTCTACCACAGGAAAATTGGAATTGGTTTCAAATCTCCTCAGATGGATGCTGACAAAAAGCCTCAGAAAATCTGTAAATTTTTCCACATAGCTGAAACAGAAGACAGAAACAACACATTCAAATTGGCAAAACATAAATATAGCTCTCTGTCATTCCTTTTCTTTCCTTTTTTTTCAAACATGGTGGTAAGGGCAGATTTGCAGTTAACATTGAATACATGTATATTGCCACTGGATGTGAAGTAACAAAGCAAACCTTTCAATGCCTATCAATACAAAATTATGCAACAATATCTATACAAAACCACTGAAAGTTTGTCATTTAACAAGGTGCTCCCTTTTGCCCTTATCCTGAAAATATGGAGTCAGACCACTAGAAATATCTCTCTCAATAAAAGTTAACACTTTACAGAACATGATCTACTTATGAGTGAGCCAGTGTTCAGAAAAAATTTCCCACACAAGTTTTTCCCAATGCCTTAGTTTTTGCTGCACATTCCCAAATGCTTAAATCTGAAGGGAAAACTCTTAACAACCAGGGATCACTTCCTTAAGAGAATTGTATCACTGAAGATAGTATATAAAGTTGTGAATTCTCAGCAGAATATTTTTGGCTTGCGAAGCATGTCAGGTTGTTTGGCCCTTGTTGCATACCTATCAAAATCTAAAAATCAGATTGCACAACTCTGGGGGCTTTTAAAGTTTGTTTTACATCATCTTTGGGTTGTGTCATCTGTTCTTGTCTGGGACTAAAACCCGAAACTCACCTAGGCTGCATGCAATCTAATAGCAACATGCTGACAAAGTGAAAATGTTAGGTAAAACTGGCACACAATCACACACCAGGGGATGAGCAGCCATACAGGACATCTTAACAGGTGACATACAGTTAAACAGCACTTGCACTATTTTCAGCATGAGGAAATAATATGCACATGTCCTTTCTTAAAAAAAAAGGTTTGAGCATGGAAACTGATTGGAGACAAAAATTTCCTGGCAACTTCACTTTTATGAATCAAGTATCAGCAACATAACAGGAAAAGCTGGACTGGTACTTCTATGTTTTTCAGTTAAAAGAATATCTCTAAATTGAGTGTATCACACATTTAAGTGTGCAAAAACATTTTTTTTTTTACAAAAAACATTCTCAAAAGGAATAAATAAGAAACTTCTTGAGAGAGCCCTGAAAGTTCAGACCTTAAAATGCACCTGAAATGAATCAAACCTTGTGAGACAGTTTACAGTCAACTCGGCCCCTGGGACAACTCGGCCAGATCACTCGGCACCTGGACAACTCGGCCACCGAGACATCTCCGGCCCCTGGACAACTTGGCCACCGAGACATCTCGGCCCCTGGACAACTCGACCACCGAGACAACTCAGCCCCTGGACAACTCGGCCCCTCAGACAACTCGGCTCCTCAGACAACTAGGCTACCATTGAATAAGCACTACCCTTATTAATATTAGTATTAATCTTAAGAAATACAAGTACTGTCTCGCTTAGTAGTACTTAACAATTGTACTGTAACTTGAAACCAAGCACTTTTTCTCTTGTAAACTATTTCACATTTGAAGAGGAAAAATTTTGTCACATGACTCTCAACAGTCAATCAAGTAATAGAAGGGTAGCAGGCGCAACATATGACATTATCATAGTGAATGAACCTTGCACAATTTTTAGGAAAGGTCCGAAATCAACTTCCGGATTTCATGCCAAAGAATTAGGCTTTTTCATTAAGGAAGCCGGGGTTTGAATTTAATGAGATTGCAATCGGCCATTATGACCAAGCTTCCCGTAAAATGCTATTCCGTCCATTGAAGGACAGAGAGTACATGACCAACCTCAGGGCCCTTAGACCATTTACATTATTGGACTGATATATATGGCTCTATTCTAGACTGGATCAAAAGAACAGATACTATGCACGAACTTAGCCAAAAGGCCGAGAAGCAATTAGGACTGTACATACTGAGTACCACGCGTTCCGGCCAGTTTAAAGAGAGATTTCGAATGAAATTAAATAAATCGATGTTGTCAAATTAAAGAAAATATCAGAGTAAGAAATATGAGTCATTTTCAAAAATTTTCACTTATATTTTCGAAATTAGGTTTACTTTGAGCAATGTCTTCAAGCTGAAGGTTACGCTGTGCAAATTTCCTCAAGAATACAATCTCACAATTCACTTAATACAGCATGTCAATAGTGGCCGGATGTCTTGGTGGCTGAGTTGTCCAGGGTCCAAGTTGTCTCAGGGGCCGAGTTGTCCAGAGAAAGATGTCTCAGGGGCAGAGTTGTTTCAGGGGCCAAGATGTCCGGGCCGAGTTGTCTCAGGGGCCGAGTTGACCGGACACCTGTGAGACTATGCATGCTTAAAGCAAAAGTTTACTTTAGAGGGGATACATGGCACACAAGGTAAACTATAAAGAGGTTTCTTCAATATTCATGTTCCAAGGACCACTTTTCACCCCCCTTGCCACCCCAAAACACCACTATTGACCAAAACACTTTGAAAGGCACAACTGCTCCCATTCTTTCCTATCTGAAAATCACAGGTTGTTTGATCTTATTTTGCATAAATGGATCAACACAAGAAGACACTAAAGCTCACCATAGTGGAAATATAATAGACAAGTCAGGAAATTTTGTACTTCTGACTAAGACACATTTCCCAATGGGTTTATAAGGCCCTCTAGGGTAGCAGTTATTTAACAATACCAATATACCACAAACAAATGAGGGTGAAGTCTGTGACTTACAAATTACGAGTTCATATCAGGTGGTAGTCAACTAAACAAGTAACACCAAATTTGGTATCTTACAAAATGCCAGTCCAGATGGCAGAACAGTAGATTGCTCTTGGATGAAAACCCAGCTTACTTTGACCAGGCAAGGAATGGAATTGAGCTCTGAATTCCCACTTGCTCAACTTCATCCCTTCAAATGTCATGGCCTTCATCCATTTGGTCACAGCCCTGGCTTACATAATCAGTCTACTGGTCTCCTTTTCTGTCTTATTCCTACACCATCTTGCCTTGATTAGTTTTTTTAATGTAAATAAATTAAATCAAATACCTGGTATCTAGCTCAGCCAACTGATTTCCAACTGACTGGGATGTTGTGTCTTTCGTCAATTTCTGTAGTAGCTGGAATGTCTGTTGAAACATCTTCAACAAGAACTCTTCAAAGTCCATAGGCACACAATTTTTGGCTACAATCTCATTGATACAGTTCATGGCCAGAACTCCGATTGAAGAGCTGCCACTTGAGCTAAAGCTGCTGTCCGCTTTGGATGGAGATGTGCCTTGATGAACAGAATGAATCTCACAACCAAAGTTGGCAAGGTGAAAAATAACAGTCAAAAGACTTGATGAAATGTTTGTGGATAGGGGCATCCAACTGAAAAAATGTGATAAGCAATTTAAGCACATCGAAGTTAAGAGTTCACTTTCTTGGTCCAGTGGGGGCAGAGGCAGCAAATTCTGTTTATTGCTTGGAGGTGATTTGAACATTGTTCGAATGAGGTGGCTACCTATATAAGCAAGAAAGGAAAGAAAATAGGGACATTAATTAGCGCCACATTATTGCTCACAATTTAAGCACAACCTACCATAGTGACACTCATGTTATACCAAAAAACTTAGGTTTAACAATAAAGAAGAGGGTTATATAAATATAAACAAAAGAGTTACCTTATCCTTTTTCCTGCAAAACATGGAGTCGGACCTTGAATGCCCCAATCTTGAACAAAAAATAAAACCAATCTTTTTCTTGGAGCAATTTAAAATGAAGCATTCTACCTATCCTATCTGGACTAACTGTGCAAGGATTCTTGCATGGAAGTGAAAAACCTTTTTGTTGTTTCTTTTGTTAGAAAAGCACAAGGATATTGCAACTAGGATGGCAAGGAGGTTGAAATACTTTTAAATTTTAAATTTATCACTTTGTCCACAAGTGTAGAAGAGAGATCCATTAAGCACATTCCTTCTTAACCAAGTGTAATTCATTGTATGAAGGTGAAAACCTAAATGTTTCCAGGAGGACAGGAGCAATACCCTAAAGAGCTTTGCATTGTGTGATCTGTGAACTTTTCATATTCTTTGGAGCAAATGCAATACTATGTTAAGAAAGCTTTCAAATCATACTACAAATTTGACTTCATGATTTCTTTCAGCATTGAAAAACTGCACAGGTGTTTTACTACCCTACAAAGAACTCTGCAAGGTTTTAGCTAATTCCAGCACTATATTCCTTGCACAATTTACTTACAAGCAGGGTTCTAGCTGCAGCCAATTGTAACAGGCACTAGCACTTGCCTACCACCATGAAGAGCAAATTGCCAGACAGACCACAAGCAGCCACAAAATTCAATGACAATTCCATAGCAAATGTCTGAAAATTCAAGGAATTATTATTTCAACATGTCATGGACCTCATTTTTTTCTGATCATTGGATGCAAAAAGGGCATTAATCAGTCTCAAATCATCACCAATATTATGAGCAAAAGTACCTGAAAGGCCACCTCCTTCTCAGCAGTGTTGTAGCTAAGACGGTTGCAAGGGATGGTTACAAAAAACTGGCACTGGAGTTTGAACAATAAGCTAAACAGAGCACAACATTCAAACTTCTCTAGCTAGAACCCTGCTTACAAACCCATTCAGTTCCATCCCAAGGCAGGGTTCAAATACATTCAAAATGACAAAATTCGATGACTTTTTCACAACTTTCAGGGGCCTTGACTGAAATTTCCAGGACCTTTAAAAAAGGTCAGATCCCATATTTCCATCTTTTTCCCACAAAATAATATATTTCAATGCAATAAATATTGGAGCAATAAGTTCATTTAGCAAAATTCCCTAACTTTTCAAGGACCTTTTGAAGAATTGTTCATTTTTCCCTTACATTCCACGCCTGGAAATACAAATTTCAGTTTTCCCTGACTGACTGTGAAGGATTTCCAAGAGCCCTGCTGGGAAATAAGCAACTCTTATCAACTTCATGCTTCCTTAACCAATTTACTTTCAGCCTGGAAAATAAATTTAAATTGAACTTTTTATCGGGATGACTGACACTATATAACACATTTGTGTTGGTGTGTAGTTAAATTTCATCTTACTAACTCTATACTTTCAACAAGTACATAAATGACCATAAACAAAAGTATCTCTGGGTATGCAAAGGACATTTTAACTGCTTTGTTTCACCTATACAAAAAAAAAACACTTTCACTTTTCCTTTTGATATGATTTGACACACAACACTTTCAAACAATTTCTATGTGGTTTTGATTTTATTTCAGGGAACCTTTACAATAACTTTTCCTGCTAGCCACATTATCTAAACAACTGTTCAATCTTCCTAAAAATGCTATTACTGCATTGAACTTCAAAAATTGACCTGATTGCAAAGGAGATGACCCATATGTAGCATGTGAAGGACTGCCATCTTCATTATCGCCATGAGTTGGGGAAGGGGGCGGAGTTGAAGTTGTAACCAGTTGCCTGTGTTTGTCCAAGATTGTTTCAAGGATGTCTGAAATGAAA
Source organism: Holothuria scabra (assembly GCA_037179385.1). Classification (NCBI taxonomy): domain Eukaryota; kingdom Metazoa; phylum Echinodermata; class Holothuroidea; order Aspidochirotida; family Holothuriidae; genus Holothuria; species Holothuria scabra. The sequence continues at coordinate 7,740,401 of CM074184.1, forward strand.
TTTGTATGAATAAAAAAACCTCAAAATTTCCAAGTTTTAGTCGGTATGAAAGAAATAAAGAAAAGTGAAGCAACTTATACAACCATTCTAATGCATTTTATTTATACTACGAGTTCAAAGCCCTTGCCTTCATTTTAAACAGGAATTATTCCTCAGCCATTTTCTGAAATATAGTAATATATGGGTTTACTTTACACAAAAATTTAATGATTTAACATTGTCCTATAATTCTCAGTTAAAAACAACTTTACGGCTCTTTAGCTAATCTTACGTCATGCTGTAGTCAGTTGAGTTAAGTTTAAGTGACACCATGAGAACATCTTCAAAACAGTGGTCTGTGCCAAATTAACCCTTTACCGTTGTGCTCCAATCGGGGCACATTCGCTCGCCTCGGGAGTGGGCGGAAAAGCTGATGTACCACGCCCAGCATCAGCTTCCGTAGGCTATTGACCCTGTGACCTTAAACTATTGTCTCTCTCATTGTTGTGGCCAAATTTTCAGGTAGCTACTCGCAGTTTCGAGCTCCGCCTGAAACAGTGAAGATGGGTGACAGCTGCGCTCTCCGTCTGGGCCCAAAAGGACTCAGACAACAGTAAAGGGTTAAAAGTGCTTGAGACAGTATGTCCTTCGCAAAGAATGTAATCTTGGAACACAACTGACTGTATAAGACACTGATAACCATCTAGAGTGAAAGCCAATTGTTTGAATAATTTTCATAGTGGTGTCTAATACCAACTGTGTTCAGAATTAAATGACTTTGTCTGAATACATTTGGATGTAGAGTTGCTTGTGAAACCTTGGCTTGAGGAATGTCATATCCCCTTTACACTTATTTCATGTGCTATTGATAAGTTTTTGGTTTCAATCATTTACATATCCTCATAGAAAGTGTATTCAAAGCAGCTAAAACATCAATTTCCACTTATGCATAAACTTAGTAAAGTTACTTTCAATCAAGTTTTATTTTCATGATTTTAGCAGCGAGAAGTTGCATAACATTTTCTTTTCAAAATCTTGTCAGCCAGGTTTTCTTGTCAAATTTGGAAAGCAGTTATTTCAAGTTGACATACAAATATCACTGTCACAGCTTAAGCAACAACCATAAGTCCATATTCTTCACTCTGTATTTGTAAGAAACTGCAGCCTCTTCTTTAATTTTAGATATCCCTAATATAACAAGGTATTTCTTCAGAAAAGAAGGAAACAGTTACACATATTTTCCAACGAACTACATTTTCCTACAACAGAGTATTTCCTACCATGCACAATTGGAAATACAATGTAAAAGACCTCATTTTGAAAGAAAACTTAAGAATTTCATAAGTCTATACAAAAGGTTCATGTAAAAGTCCTTCAGCCTTAATATCTTTAAAATACTGGTAGTTTCCATACAAAAAAAAAAAACTCTGTAACTTACGAGTAATAATGCCAAAAACAGTGGGAATCTGGTCTTCAAGCAGTTTGCGGACTTCTTCTTTTCTTGCCGCACTGAGGTCCTCTCTAGATGAGGCAAGCTCCTCTGAAGCTGTCAGTAGCATCTGTAGACCCATACTAGTAGTGCCTGGTTGCTGAATTAACTGCCAGGACACAAGTACATCAGAAAACATCAAAACCAAAAATCAACACTCTCTCCACCTAGATAAGGTACACACCAACACATGACAATGATGATGATAACAGCAATGAAAATCAACTTTAAAAGTTGATGGGTTAATCTTACAAGGCATGTCACCTACTCTTGACCTTTGTAAAATATAAGGCTATGAAACAACCCTGTAACAAAAATAGCTAAAGAATGACACAAGTATGCTAGAATATATTTTACCATTGATGGACACTAGAAAAAAAAACACAAAATTAAATTAAGTGCAAAGTCTTTTATCTAACTGGCAATTACTGCCAAGTCATTTATCAGAACTGAAAAAATGTTTATTTTGCAGGAAGAAAGTTACATTATTTCCCAGGACGGGAGTAAAATTCCCCACAATTCTCTCTACACCTTTTTGTGCAGAAAGGAAATACCCCTTCAATTGCCAGATTTCCCTCTAGATGTCAAAATTTCCTGGGGAGGAGCCTCCCAGCTTCCTAACTTTTTCCAACCTTGTTATTTATGTATTTCCTATACCCAACTGTACATACTGCCAAGTCAGATGAATGAATCTTCCCTTAGGCAACACATTTTAATACCTACAGAATGTCTCCAGCTTGGCATGATGCTAAGGAGAATGTCTAATATAGAGTTCCCAGATAATATCCTCCTAGCACAAATTATCCCCTCTCCAGACAGAGTGTCTGAGGTGATTTCTACTTGAAACTTGCCATCTAGAAGTTTTCCACCCACAGTAAACCATGTTGGCAATTTAAAAGCAGTCGTTCCTCACCCATTCTTCTAACAAAATTCTCAATTAACAGAGCTCTTGGGTTGACATCAAATTCATAAAATGCAGAGAAGCTTATGTTACACAGCATGCATTGAAAAGTATTCTTATTACACATTAGGGTGTTCTGTACCCATGAGGATATCTTCTGAAGCAATTAACTTGGATTGTTTCTGGAAAAAAATGAGTTTTGGACAACTGTGGTACAGGTAGGAAATTAATTGTTTGGGAGAGTTGAAACTTTCTGAGGTGATGCCTTTAAGCAGTCTTAGTGAGAATTATTGGCATTGGCAAGAATTTTCTTCCAAAAATTGTCTCATGGTGTATTTTCCAGGTGGGGAAGAGGACAGGTATTGTCCAGTTATAAAACAAACTCATTACAGTTTTCTAAAAACTTAAGTAACAGCCCAACTTGAAGTACCACCAGGAGCTATGCCCATTACTACTCCCTTAACATGATTATGTCTGGGAACATCAGGCAACAGGTGAATTTAACATCAAGCCTCTTCTTGGCATGGCATAACTCTTTACATGCCAACAAGTGCAGATGGAGGGAGTAACCTAGCAGCAAAGCTTGTGAATCTCATTTTAAAGTGTTTCCGTACCCAAGTCTTTCCTGAGTTGATGCAGCTTCACCTTTACAATGAATGACTGCAGGCAATCCAAAATCAAAAGGTGTACAGGCGGGTACAGTCTGTCAGAATTACCAATAATATGTTGCATAAAACACAAATTTCTATGACTAAAACAAAAATCAAAACTCACCTGAATGATATTATTGAAAAAGTCTGGATAAAAATGAGGCCAGTCCAGCCTCCCTATACAAACTATGACTTTGACTAATTTATTGCGAATTGATAATTGCATGGACTTGTGATTGGTGAGAAGAAACTTGGTGAGTCCATCACGGATCTCCAATTTATGAGCTGGCTGCAGTCCAACCCACTGTCTATTAATGAGATTCTGTTCAAGAAAAGACGTGACAGAAATACAGTGGAAGAAGAACGACAACTATAGAATGTCTCAAACTTATATCCAGTGTAACATATCAATCATATCAATGGGCTTTGAAAATATTAATTGATCATTAAACACCAACAAAAATTCATTCAGTTGTAACAAATGCACTAATTATGATATTGAGCATAACATTTTGAGTCTCTGCATTTAATGTGCACTTTCTGATGATGCAGAAATTCCCCTTTCAAAACTGGAAGCATCATTGTTCTTGTGACAATGCAAAATGTTGAATGCACTGAATGGAAACAACAACAATCATCACTGACAGGGTTCTGTCTTGACCAGATGGAGTGCTGGCAGGGCCATCTGAGTTTGGCATCACCATCAGCTGGAGTGGAGTGTACAAGAAAATGTATGGATCCATGTTCCCTCAGATTATTACAAAAGGACTCTCTAGGTCCTGTTGGCAGCATCCAAATGATCAAAAAATAGGAATCTTCTCAACATAGAACTGGCTTTGAGGTACTGGAATTCAAATGGTTGTAGCAACACCAGCTAAAATATTATATAGCATATACAGAGCTGCCAACCTGCCAGAATGACAGAGAGAAACACCACTCATGTACATGATAGGATTAAACTCCAGACGCTAGGGACCAGGGCCTACCTTAGGACTCTTTAGAAGGGGCCCAGGGGGCAAATCACTGGGTTCTGAGTAGTTTCAGGTTTGTCTATTAGACTCTTTGAGCCTTTAAGAGCAGATTGGTTAATTCCACGCCAGATCTACAATGCCTGCATGCAGTCTGTCAGATTTCTAAAACCCACCTTAACATTAAGGAAATTGGCTGATTGTACACTTCAATATGCACACATTCACACAAACCCACACAAACCCCTTTTCAAGTCTAATAAAATCCACTACTTCAACAAATGAAACCATTATACATGATCATTATTTGAGTTTCACTGAAAATGGAAACATGACATGTGAAAATCAGAACTTAGTGAAATTTGATGCAAAAAAGCAGGACTGTTCCTCCTCAATCTGAAAAGTTGGCAGCTCAGTATATAGCATATCTTTAAGGATCATTGCATGACATCATTTTCACCAGGGTTTCTATAGATATGGAGACATTTCTGCCTGAACATTTGCTCAGACTAATCATACTACAAAATGTAATCTGAGTTTATGTGAATACATTGCTTGTCAGAAAATGTACTCTTCGAGCTAGTGATGATTAACAGAATTCTGTCATGGTTCACCCCAACCAGTAACAAATGGTAGCAACAAAACCCTGCTGAACACTGCAACTTGTTTCAAATAAACCCTCAATCTATTGCAAGAACATGTTTCATATTTCATCCTCTAGAATTCACTTATTATGTAATTCCACTTACCTCAAATACGCTCAGAGTATACATCAACACATACTCATTGCGAGTGTGACCTAAGAAATAGAAACACTGTTGCCATGCTCCTTGTTGAGAACTGAAATTATTTAGCAGTTCCTCTGTAAAGAACATGAAAAGTTTGAAAATGTAAGTCAAAGAGATGGGAATATATTCAACAAAGATTCTCACAGATTTAGAGCAATAAACTGTAGCAGTGCTTCCTTGAAATTAATGGTGAATAGCTGAAGCTTGTGCATCTCACAGACATGCAGAACTTTTTCCCTGCGTTCAGGGGTCTTTATGCAAGTCTGAGACTAAAGAACCCGGATACGGCTAACTTCTGGTGATGCTATTCTAATTTCACTTCAGCAAGGTAATAAGTAGCCCTAGTTCAAATTCCACAAGATGCTTTGCATCAGTGGTATGAAACACAAATGATATCAAAAGCTCTTAAAATCTTCTTTCCCCAATTTCACTCAATTCTTGAATCAACTTTTAAATTCACAATTCCAAACCAAAGGAAAGGGGGTCAAGACAATGTCCATATAGTTCCTTCGTCCTTAAAGCACAATGAAGGTTGAAATCATGTATAAGTTAAGGTAGTAACAATGCCACCTCTTTCTACAAACTGTGAAAACAATAGAGGCTAAGCAGAGATGGCCCTACAGTGATGAACAAGAAATTCACCAAAATTTGCTTTCTTTACTACAAGTGACAAATTTTAACAACCCTTTTACTTCTTTTAAGAAAAGAACCATGAAAAGTGAAAAGAAAGCACTTAAATCATGGTTTCCCCAGCCTGCATTCTGGGGCCCAGTTTTAACGCTATGGCATTAGCTTCATGTAGCATACAACATAGGGATGGAGGAGTGGGCATTCTTCTGTATATTGTTTGAAATTGGGTCTTTCTCTGATGGCCCTAAATGAAATGGGGTTGTCAATTTGAAAAGTTCTGGATTCACTGATTTAAATGGATCAGGCAACCCCACCCTGCTTAATGCATCTTGACACATCAAAAAATTCTTACAAATTTTCTTTATTTACCTCATGTTTCTTTCATGATGTTAACAGCCATAGTGTAACTATGTAATTTTGATAGTGACACAACTTGGATATTCTTAAATTAGGGTGACTGAACAGCATACCTATGTCACGTTTTCTTTGATTACTGGTAGAAGATGCAAAGAATTCATTCATGAGGCCCTCGAGCGCCCTGAGAGAGGATTCCTCTGAAGACGTAGCCTGTCATAGAATGAAAGAAAATAAAATTATACTTGACGACATACACACCTTAATAAAATATGATATATTTCTGAAGGTACTAAGCTTGAACGATATAAATATCACAATGCAGAAATATGATTCCCCCCCCCCCAATAATTTCAATGACTGCCTCCTCAGGATCCATGCCCCTTGTGGCTCTAATTTAGGATCAGTGGCCAAAACCTATGTCATACGTGTGGATACTTACACAAAGTAATATGGTTATGGTTACAGATACAGTAAGGTTAGGAATATAATACACATACACATATGTGTATGTACATGTACATGCATATGCATATGTATGCACAGGCAGATGGTTATGGTGGGCTGGGCTATTTGTAGGTATATGCACATGTGGGAATGTATGTGCCACTGTAAATACCTATATGTTTAAATATATGCATACATAACATACCATAACACGTAAAAGGGCAAAAGAGGGCTATAAAGGCCCCATAAGATGCCTATATCACGTTTTGTAATCCAAAACCCTCAAAAAAAAAGCAAACCACCAACACCTAATGAGCCCAGAAAGATTACATTCTACCACAATCATGGAAAAACTTGTCAATGTTTACCTTAAAGCAGTGCACTGATGTGGAGTTAACAATCCACTCAGGCAAGCTATTCCATTAGTTAACAACCCTTTGAGAGAAACTGAACTTCCTAATGTCAAGTGTAGCAAAAGACTTATCAAGCTTTCAACAATGGCCTCTAACACAAAGATTACTTTGGACCTTTAAATAACTACAAGGTAACAAAGGATTCCCTTCAGAAAGAACTTTGTAAACCTGGAGCATGTTTCCCATAATCCTTCTCAGCTTCAAAGTGGTTAGCCCAAGCTGCTTACTCCTTTGGGAATAAGGTAAATTTCTAGGTATGACTCGAGTAGCTCTCCTCTGAACTTGTTAAAAGGACTCTGGGCCTGTGCAGCGTAGTCGAGATCGGGTCTAACCAGCTGCTTATACATATTTAGCACAATTTCTTTACTAAAACTCTTAAAATTCCTCCTGATCAACCCAAGCACAGGGAATAATTTAGTGTTCAAATTTTGCATAGCAATTTTGCTGTTTCAGGGCTCTTCAATCACAAAATCACTAACAACCCATGCGTTTAATGCAGAAAATTTGCTACACAATTTTGTTTTTGTATAGCAATTTGCCCATTTTGTGTAGCAAAATGCGCTGCGATACCGGATAAATTATCAAAGCACCCAAGCACAGTATTTGCCCTTGCAGCAGTAGCTGCTCACTGCTAACCATAGATGGCTTTAAATCACCTGAAATAAGTACTCCTAGGTCTTTCCCAAAAGTCACGTTATTCAAATTTGTACTTCATGGTACAATCATAGCAGGAATTCTTAGAACCAAAATGGAGGACTTTGCAGTTTATCACCATTAAAAGACATTTGTCTGAGACCATGAAAATAACCAATCCAAATCATTCTGAACAGTGAAGTAATAAGGAATGAACCTTATCCCTGGCAACTTTCCTATAAAGCTTGGTATCATCAGCAAATATACTTATATTTGAAGTGATAGAGCTATCAATATCATTTATGAAAATTAAGAAAAGTGGACCAAGAACAGAACCATGTGGTACAGTACTTGAGACTTCTTTCCTAGAAGGGAAATTGGCATTGACAACAACTCTCTGAGACCTTCCATTGAGCCAAGAATTGATCCACTGAGCACACTTGCCCTTGATGCTTTTACCTGTGCAATTTTTCCATGAGTCTACTTAGAGGTACTTTGTCAAATGCATTTTGGAAGTCAAGGTAAATGACATCAACACTGGAAACATCCTCAAGAAAGCTAAGAAATTTGAAACACACCTTACTGGGTAGGAAACCATGCTGACTCAGACTGAGTAACCCGCAAATCTAAAAGATGCTTGAGCAAACAGTCCTTGATTATTAAAGGATTCCCTTATTTTGCACACAACACTAGTTAAACTAACTGGCCTGTAATTACAAGGTGTGCTATGATCCCCCTTTTTAAAAATTGGAGTGACATTAACAACCCACCAGTCAGTAGGAACAAAATTTGAGTCAAGACATTTCTGTAAAATAATTGATAGGGGAACTGATTTTATCTCAGAGCAATCATGAAGGAAGATGGGATGGATTCCATCTGGCCCAGGAGCCTTAATTGCCTTTAAACTCTTTTTTCAGAACCAGTTCCTCAGAGAAAAGAATGTCACTTATTGAAGAAGAGTTATCGGAACCCCTTCAAATCCCCATGACAGATAACTCCTTGGTAAAAACAGATACAAAATAACCAGTTAACAAATTAGCCATATCCTGATGATCACTAATGACCCATTCTCATTATGAAGTGGCCCAACCCCCTCCTTAACATGCTGCTTAGATCTGACATAGACATGAAAAGATTTGGGGTTAATCTTAACCTCACTGGCCAACTGTTTTCAAACTAAGCTGTAGTGTCCTTAACCAAATGTTTAAGCCCTGACACTTGACTCTTGCAGGCAGTTAAGTCATCAGACTTCTTGCTTATCTTACAGCATTGCCAACACTTACGTTTCTTCCTTGCTGCCCTGAGCACCTCCCTCAAAATCCAGGCCTACTTTTGACCACTGCCTTCTTGAGCGGTATACATAACTTTGTTGTTTGTAGCACTGTCAAAAACAATACTGCTGAAAAATTTCAAAACTTCAGCAGGGCCTAAGTAAGGCAAGAGAGCAACCCAATCTAGCTAAGAAGCTTTTTTGCAGGACTAAAGTTAGCTTTACCTAAGTCTGAAAGTTTTGTCACTTCTTGGAGATTTACTGACACTACATCAAAACTAATATGATCATGGTCACTACATCCAACCTTACCACTACTACTTACATTTCTGACCATATTTTCATCAGTACTTAACACCAAATCTAAACAATTATCTTCATGAGTGGGAAACAGAACATGCTGAGTGAGGAAACAATCAGACACCACCTCAAGAAAATCCCTCCCATGTAACCCCCTAGTACATAAATGCGAATCAATATCAGGAAAGTTGAAATCCCCAAACACAACCTCCCTCTTAGAAGATAGTTTCTTCAAACTTTGGTTCAATTTCTCATTACTATCTGCACCAGAGTTTGGTGAACGATAAATGATGCCAATAAGCAAAGTCCTTAGTTTGTTTGCTTGTTTGTTTTATTTGCCCCCCTCCCCCCCCCTCTCCCTGATTGGACAAGGTTCACAAAACAAGCATTTGGAAACTCCTGCAAAAAACTTGTCAGTGTCCTTAACATACAGCAAGACCCCTCCACCTCAACCACCAAAAGTATCAACCCTATTCTGCCTAAAAGTTTTATACCCAGGAACCTGTACGTATGCGTACAGTTACTTACATATAATTACTTGGCTATACAGTATCTATATCTATATCTTTATACAACAGGTAGTGTTAGACAGTTCTTACTTATTATTTTACTTGAAACCACTCCCCCTGCAATGGAGCCTGTAGCTAGTCAGCAAGCGTGCTGGTCTAGATGCTATATAACAGTAGGGTTGAGTTTTTACAGGTCTAACCATTGCTTTTCCTTCTTCCATAGCTTTAACTGCTCACTTCTCTCCACAATATTTATATCATACTGCTCTCCTCAAGTAGAGATAAAAAAAGAAGATACACATTTTACTTGGGTGAAAAAAAGGAGACTTTGTTTTTCTCTAAAAAAAACTGAAGTTTCAAGGCTGTCTTTTAAGTTGAGAGTAGTTTAAAATGATGCCATTTCCAGTCAATGATTTGCAATAAGTACCAGAGAAGCATTACAAAACAATAACAAAAATGCCAACTTCACATGGAAGACATACCTCCCAAGTGACCTGCATTTTTAGAGTTTGACCCGCATTTGAACATCCAAACCCTCTGACCTGCCCAGCCCTCTGAAAAACTCGCATTTCAAATCTCAGAAGTACTCTTAGGGAACCATACAAATTAAGAAATGATTCAGCTTACCAATAACTACGAATTCAGTAAGTCATATCACACAGCACATTCAATTGCTCGGGCTGCTATAGTAAACAATGCATAGGCCAATGTATAGACCTACGTACGGACATATGTTGCTCTTGCAACATTGCTACTGGCTAACCTGCTACCACCCAAACTCGCGAAATGCAGGTCACTTGGAAGGTATGTCTTCCATCTGAAGTTGGCATTTTTAGAGTTTGACCCACATTTGAACATCCAAACCCTCTGACCTGCCCAGCCCTCTGAAAAACTCGCATTTCAAATCTCAGAAGTATTCTTAGGGAACCACACAAATTAACAAATGATTCAGCTTACCCATAACTACGAATTCTGTAAGTCATATCACACAGCACATTCAATTGCTCAGGCTGCTATAGTAAACAATGCATAGGCCAATGTATAGGCCTAGGTACGGACATATGTTGCTCTTGCAACATTGCTAATGGCTAACCTGCTACCACCCAAACTCGCGAAATGCAGGTCACTTGGAAGGTATGTCTTCCATCTGAAGTTGGCATTTTTAGAGTTTGACCCACATTTGAACATCCAAACCTTCTGACCTGCCCAGCCGTCTGAAAAACTCACATTTCAAATCTCAGAAGTATTCTTAGGGAACCACACAAATTAACAAATGATTCAGCTTACCCATAACTACAAATTCAGCAAATCATATCAAACAGCACATTCAACTGCTCAGGCTGCAATAGTAAACAATGCATAGGCCAATGTATAGGCCAATGTATAGGCCTACGTACGACATACGTTGATATAGCAGTATTGCTACTGGCTAACATTAGCAGCAGGTACAGTATGGAATACAAATTTCTGTCACTGCCTAAATAAGAGTAATAACCTCACAAAACGCCAGGTTCAATAGAGAAGATGAAGGCCCAATTTGCGGGTAAGAGGTGGGGCTGGTCTTAGAGTTACCCATGAAACGAACGTTGTTGACAATTCTTGTCAATCTTGGCTGAGTGTTTTCACAGCTAGAGTGTAATGTGAGATGTACAAAGATATATTGGAAACCACTTGCAGCATGGTATACCCATCGGTGACATAGCGAGTTGGCGTTTGCAAATTGTACCAGTGTCACACCAAAACTTATAGCAACAATAAGGATTGAACATTGTTATTAGGAGAGGTGTTAGTAATTGTGCTTTTGTGAGTATCTGCAAAGTATTTTTTGGCAAATCTCCCAATACAGTATTTTTCTAGGTTACTGCAAAAAATTTATAGTACAACACAGCTTCTTTTGGAGGTAACCTAGCGAAATTGTGTTGACTGATTTGCCAAAAATGTGCTACCGTTTTACACTTCTAAAATTCAAAAATTTTCTTATACCCCTCCCCTAATACTGTACCTCTCCCCCAGGCTGGGGACCCACCAACAGACAGATCATTTGGACCAGCATCTAGTCTCTCGCAACTTGGGAGTAATGGGAAGATCTTCAGATCTGACGGCATGAAATGCACCTTAATATTAAAGGGCAATAATGTTAGGCCCAACATTTATTGCCAACTAGGTCAAAGGCCAAATTCCGGATCAATGCAAATAGGTTATATAAATTTTGAAGTTAACAAAATACAACCCAGAACCTTACCCATAGCTGTCCCTTTTCTGTTTGTGACTCTACAGTACCATACCTCCCAAGTGGCCCGCATTCCGCGGGTTTGACCCACATTTGGACACTCAAACCCGCACCCTCCCAGCCCTCTGAAAGACCTGCATTTCAAATCTCCAAAGTATTATTACTTAGAGAACCACACAAATTATCAAATTATTGAGCTTACAGATACCTACAAATTCAGTAAATTGTATCTCACAGCACATTCAACAGCTCGCGCTGCTATACAAAGCATAAGCCTAACGTTTGGTACGTACGGAACTATGTTTGCTGTCGCAACATGGTTATCGGCTAATCTTAGCAGCAGGTATGGAATATATTCCTGTCACTGTGTAAATAGTGTAATAATGTTGGGCAATGCCGCACTCAATAGCGAAAATAATTGCCCACTTCGTGGGTTATAATATGCGGGGCTTGTCTTAGAGTTTCTCAAACTTTCTTACGTTCTTGGCTAGGCCTATAGATCATGATGGCTAGAATGAGATGCGAGTTGTACGAAGATATTGAAAATCACCTGCAGCATGGTACGACCGCCGGTGACATGCCGAGTTGAGGTTTGCAAATTGTTCTGGTACCGCACCAAAATTTATCTTAAAAATAACGATTGAATATTGTGATTTGGAGAGGTTTTAGTCACTGTGCATTTGTATTTGTACAACATTATTGTGGCAAATCTCTCAATACAATATTTTTCTAGGTTACCGCAAAAAATTCAGTACTGTACCGAACTTAATGGCTGTAAGCTAGCGACATTGTGTTGACGAATATGCCAAAAAGTGCCACCAGTTTGTGTGAAGAAACTGCTTAAATTCAAAAATTTTCGAAAAGGGTGTCCCCCTCCCCTTTTACCTCTCCCCCAGGCCGGCAATCCACAAATGGACAGATCAGTTGGACCCGCATCTAACCTCTCGGAACTTGGGAGCTATAACAGTACCCTTTGATAGATTCATATTCAAGCTCAACTGCCTTGAGATTTAAGAAGAAAGAATGCAGTGGATTGAGCAAATGGGTGTGTCTAGCTCTGGCAGGAGTCTGAAGCTAACCAGGTTGTTCCTTCCCATTCCATTTTGGCTTCCAGGAAGTTCCTAATTTTGAAAGAATTTGTGTCTAATACCCTGACCATTAATGCAAACGAGTGGAACCCATGTTAGGAGGAGGAAATTTCATTCGTTAAGGGTTAGGTATGGAGTAATATTCATTTGTAGTTAAGTAGCCTCTATAGGCGTACTACAGCTGCATACTTCAAAGTTCAATATAACTGTGTGTGTGTGTTAGTTTTACGATGCAATACGGACCGCACCAATCGCAATACCCGGCTTGTGTGATACGGGTGGCTAGGCGACTGGTGTAGCTTACATGGTCGACCTACCATCTTTGCTCAAAAACAATATGGTTACGTCAACATAAGACCCTTCTTCGTCAAATTCCAACGTTAGCAGCTAGTTTTCCCTTGAAAAATACCTTCAAATGTTGCATAAAGTTTATTCGAGAAAAGCATTCTGGAGCGTAGCATTCTTCGTCTGTTCTACATGATTTGTGTGGGCAATGTTGTAGTGCAACCAGTTCGTGCTGGATTTCCGTGTGTCGAGAAAAATGCAATGTGCCGTACCGTGCGTGTGCATGTGACATGCAGCGCAACTCTTAGCGTTGATAGTACGTACTCCAAGGTCAAACTGTCAAAGCGCACGCGCGTAGCTTGTGAAGTCTCTTGGAGGTTGTATTTGGTATGCCATCGAACTTCCGGCGAGTATTTTACATTCACCGAATTTCGAGGTTCAAAGCTAGCCGGTCTCAACGTCCACGATTTGGAGTCCCGAAGTAGGCCTTTACCAAAGTAGTAATACATTCGGGTAAAACTACACAAGTCTTTTCGGGGAACATCAGAGATGTCATACTAAATCAAGTAGGTCCGTCCGTCTTCTGTTAGAACCGTCCCTTCTACGGTGGAGACGCCAAGGAGAAAACCAGGCTAAAACACCCGGGGTTGACGGACACGGACGCACTTTCACGGTGGGGCGGGGACGAGACTACAGCTTGTAGACCGCGTGTGCAGGATTTTGCAATGAGACCAAGTTCGATCACATGATTTGTCCGAAAGATTCAAGGCTATAACAGCGGAGCGCCACCAGTTGGCCGCGGAGGGTTGGCAGAAAAATTTGAAAATCACAACCTCTTAGCCGGAACCCGGATGATTTCACAGGTCATCTTCTTCTTTTTTTGTGAAGAATTTTGACATTTTGAATTGTGACACATCCGTAAAACGGACATTCCCTCACCACGCATGCGTCGGAGGTGGCCCCAAAGCCCTATCAAGGCTAGTAATAAGATTAACCGGGTCTTTATGACCATGGGTACGATCTATGAGATCAGCTGGGAGACTGTTCCAATCCTCAACCGTATTAGTCAGGAGGCTAAATTTATAACAATTAGTTCTAGAGTTCTAGAGCATGACACAAGTGAAGGTTATGCATTCCGAGAGTTCTACGGATAGGGGTGCCCAAGTCTGTCCATTGGAATATGAGCCCTACTAAAGAAACCCTTTGTGAAAAGAGTCAGCCTGTTTTGCCTGCGACAGCTCGGTTCGCCGTAAGGGTGTCCTTCAGGATCGATATCATAAATCCAGAAAAATCGCCACTGATAAAACGAGCCGATCTCCTCTGAACGCTCTCTAGCTTATTCCTTGAATGAATTTGGTGTGGACCCCACTGTCACTGCTAGCCTATTCTCATACAGGGCGGACTCAGCGGAGAAGAACTTTGTAAGCTGCTAACTTAACATCACGAGAACAGATCGAAGGACAGATTCCTTCGGAGTATACCAAGAATTCTGTTGCCTTATTGCAAACTGCCTGAATGTACTTATCCCAGTTCAGTTAACTTCTAAGTACTTGACCGAATCTACCTTAGTTCTCACCATTCAAGACATAATCGAAGAGATCAGAGCTCCTTTTCCTCGTGAGATCAAAAATGTTACATTTGCAGGGCGGGAACGCATGCCCCAGGTTTTAGCCCAAAGATCAAGATTACTAGTAATGTCATCCTGCAAACTACAGTCATTAGTATTTTCGATTAACCGATAACAAGTCATCGGCAAAAGTAAGGGGACAGGGACATCACTTGGCGTAAAGTAAGGGGCCAGGGACATGTAACTTGACTTTTTGGCGCGATTTGTAGGTACATTATTTTTGTCGCAGTACATCTGTCCCAGGGTGAACTGTGGGGGGGGGGGGCGCACTCGATAGGCATACCGCACATTTATTCAAGTCGACCATCGTTCAATAAAATCACCCCCAAAAATCCAAAAAGATTCGCGCTTTCACCTTCAGATATACCAGGGAGTTGCAACTCCCTGAATAAACACATTGCTTAAAAGGTTATCTCCATTTCTGTTCCACATATGTCGATTGATAAAGGTATATCTCCAAATCGAGGGATATTGTGCTTTCAGACTGAGACGCAGACTCAGCATCATGTTAGTAAGAAACTCGTCTCAACGCGGTACGTGAAGCCTGCAGGCGTAACGTGGACGTGTCTAGACCTTTCTTCATTGGCGGTTAAAACTGATGCGAGGAAGCGAAACGACCGAGCCCGAGAGCGAGGGGGGGGGGGGGTTGTGCTCAAACGATGTGAACCTTTTTAGTTTTTTGATGTGAAAAACGTGATTTGGTGCCTAATTTATACAATATTTTGTGTTCTTAAGGAGACCCATTATTGTGTATTTTTTGAACTATTCTCTAAGAATAACCGCATTGAAATCAAGTACGAACATACTGCTGGCAAATAATTGCGCGAAGCGGAAATTTTTTTTGAAAAATAAGAACCCTTAGACAGCCGGAGATGGCATTTTCCAGGCTTAGAAAGAGGATCAGAGCAGTGCTATTTTGATCAGAAAATTACCAGATAAAATGTAGGCCTACCATCGGATGAAACGGTTTCGTATTTCTTCGGGCGAAAACTACAAAACGGAATAAAAAACATGCTAATGTCATTTCTAACTTGTGACTCTTGACTAAATTCAATATAGGACCTATATTAAATTGATAGAGTTGTCTTTGTGACTGCCGAACTCTCTATTGTAAATGATTTTAATCTCTATTCAGTGGCGTAGTTAGAATTTTTCCAGGGAGGGGCAAACACCCAAATTATCCCTTTTTTTAAAGGGTAAACTAAACACCATTGCTATAGGGCGTTATTTGCGGCGCGCGAAGCGTGCTGAATTTTTTTGCCATATACTTAAGCAAATTTTTCAGAATATGGAGGTTGTGTTGGAAAAAATTTTGGGTTCTGAAGGAAATGTGAAAAGTTCGGGAATTATTAAAGGATCTGTACTTCTTATTAGCAAGTTTAAGTTTGCACGGCGACCAAAGATCGGTGCTTCTACACAGTGTTATCTATAAGGCTTTGAGCCTTGCCGACTTCACTTTAAGAGTAAAGGGCTTATATTGGAGAAAATTTGGAATTCACTGATAAAAATTACATGAAAATAACATTGTAGATGCCGATATCTCTTGATGATCTGTTGATTTTGTAATTTCGAGAGTTCGGAAATTTATGAGGGAACATGATTACAATAGTAACTTTAGACTGCTGCGCGCGACTCGCGCGGAAAATTGTGCATTTTTGAAGCAAATGGTTACAAAAAGAGAGCTTTTGTTGAAGAGAATTAGGAATTTCATGAAAGAAGAGCTGCCCAGAAAACCACAGTGCAGTTGACCGGTGTCACAAATGGCAAATTTCTGAACTTTCCTCTTGTAAAAGCCAGGGGGCAAAACCCCTGCCCCCTGTAGCTACGCCACTGCTTCTATAAGTAACACCTTTTGCAAAAAGTCACGTTACGAGATGGGTTTTAGTGAATTTTTCAGGAAGACTTACGACATTCTTACATTGTATCACTATGTTATTAAAAAACAACCTATTGACATGATTTTTATTACCGTTGCCCGAGTTTCGTCGGTAGTGCTAGGATAGATCTATGAAAAACTAGTCAGATAGTAGACACTGCAACTGAACGCCCTCCTGTCTGGCAATTGAAAGCATGCCAGAACTTTTTTCAACCCTCGACCTGAGTATTTTACCATTTCGGCAAAGATTTTGCCAGACTTTAGTATGAAGTGGAGTCGAGGAAAAACTTTTTTCACAAGTTACCCGAA
This sequence comes from Holothuria scabra, assembly GCA_037179385.1. Taxonomy (NCBI): domain Eukaryota; kingdom Metazoa; phylum Echinodermata; class Holothuroidea; order Aspidochirotida; family Holothuriidae; genus Holothuria; species Holothuria scabra. The sequence continues at coordinate 7,757,147 of CM074184.1, forward strand.
TGTGTAGAAAATGTTTGTTATCATTTTTATTTTTTAAAAATATACTTTTTCTGTTTTTTTTTTTTCGGGCAAAGATATGAAGGAATTAAAATGATGGGCCTTTTTGGGAATATTGTTGCACAATTAGAGGGCGCGCCATGTGTGGTAGCTGCATATCTCATCGCTTAACTTTAAACTAGCTACTTTAGTGTTTTTTTTTACGGCTTACTTGAATTGTAAGTCACCGGAAGATGAACTATAACCAACCATGGATGGATTTTCATGTGTTTTTCTGTTGTTGAAATTAGTGTTGACGATTTCAATCGTGGATTTCTGTCGACCTACAATCATGGAGATGCCTAACGTTGAGGCCGGACCTACACCTATTTTTTCGCACGGCATCCCGGTATGTATACAATCAGGACACATACATACGTACTCTAGTGATACGTTGAAATCTTAACGTCACAACGAAGCTATTGATCCGTTACTCAAAACGAAAATCTATAATCTTGGCATTTACAAGCATCGACGATCACGAGGAAAGCGACTTACTAAACTGGGCCCGCGACCTGTCTGTAACAACTGGGATTTGAGACCCACAAAGGCTAACTTTGCAAATCTCATTGAGGTTAATTCCACAGCAGTATTAACGAGAGAAGATAAGCATCTTACCTTTTTTTCAGTTAATGCTCAATCAATTAAAGCTAAACACACATCTATTCTGGAGTATTTGATTGGAGGTGACTGTGATTTGTGTTTAATATCGGAAACATGGGTACAGAACACAGATAATGACAAACTCTGGTTGAAGTCATGTGATCTTATGAAATATGGTTACAAAATTACAAATGTTGGCCGAACAACAAGATCTGGAGGTGGACTGGCCCTTGTTTATAAGGATCACTTTAATATCATTGATCTGGACTTGGGCCAAAATGGCTCGTTTGAGTATGCTCGATGGCAAATATCTGCCTTTAATATAAGTTTTCAACTTATTGGAATATATCCCCACCGTACTCCGATATTAACAAGTCGACAAATTCAACGTTTGTTAAAACCTTTGGGGACTTCTTAGAATCCGTATTAGACGATCATTTGAACACACTTATTGCGGGGGATTTCAATTTGCATATCAACAATACTAATGATCACAACACCACTGCTTTTAACGACTTGTTAGCTTCAGCTGGGTGTGATCAATATGTAAACTTTCCTACTCATAGGTTGGGCAATATATTAGATCTAATAATTTGTAAATCCCACCAAGCTCTGAAAGTGACGAATTGTGAGCCAGGAGAGATGCTTTCAGATCACTGCTATGTGAAAACAACGCTATCACAACTCAAGTCAGATCTCAGAGTTACCACTTCAAAATTTAGAAGTTTTAAAAACATAAACATCGATGAAATTAAAAACGATATACTGAATATTGAAATACCGAATCAAGCTTCTCTGACAATCTTGTAGAATTGTACAACACATCACTGTCGGATATTTTAAATAAACATGCACCGGAACAATCAAAGAAACGAACACTTAGACACACATTCCCTTGGTTTAGCACCGAAATTTTGGAGCTCCACAGTACTTAAAGAATTTACTGCATGAAGTCCCTGAATCAAAGTACAGATTACGATCTAGAAACCAGGAGTCAATATTCCTTACTGTGCCCTTCACACGTAATTCCACATTTGCTGACAGATCTTTCTCCGTTTATGGTCCTAAGTTGTGGAATGCCCTTCCAGACAGCATTAAACGTAGTTCAAGTATTTCAATATTTAAAGCTAGGTTGAAAACGCACCTGTTTAAGGAAGCATTTGGTACTTATTAAATTCTCTTTTTATTGTAAAGCGCCTCAGAAAACCTTTGGTTCTGGAGTGCGGTATATTAAGTATAATTTACAGTTACAGTTACAGTTACAATATTCACACGCAAAACAGGCTGAAGAATAATTTTTTCTTTTAAGCCACAGGCTTCCCAAATGTGTCACGATTTTTTATCTCTTTGATTTTTCGTAATCATGTTACCCTGGCTATAACACTTTTGTATTTTTTGCTTGAAAGAATGTCGATATTCGACCAATTTTGTACGTGCTGTAAAATAGGCTTACTCACGAATAATAGCTTTTCTGCTACCTGAATGTGTGCAGCGACTTTTTGGAATTTTGTTGAGTTTATACAAACGTTTTACCTCAGTTATGACGTTCTTTCCTTTTTTTCGAGCATATCTCTTTAAGATTTCGGGAACGCGCGGGAATTTTCTGAAAAACGAGTTTTAAAGCTCAAGTGGCTGTCCAATTTTTTTTTTTTTTCAAAAATCCTGCCCGAATTTTAGATTTTGCTATTTTTCGGGGGAAGGGGAGTGTTCCCCCTGCCTCCGGGTCTCGCACGCCTATGTCTGAAATACTATCTGAAGAGAGCTTCACAATTGGTCAGCGCGGAGCGGTCAAATTTGAAAATCGCAACCCCTCAAACAGTCTGAAATGGCATTTCTCAGGACTTGTAAGCAGATTTTAAGCATTCGTTATTTTGAGCTTTCTTTTTGCAATGAAATCTTTAAATCAACAAAAAGAAAGGAAACGTACAAAGTAATAAGAAATTTGCATAAAAAACTCCACGGTTTATTCAATGTGAGGAAGGAGAAAAGTTGAGGGATATAAGAGGAGGGGTGTCATTAAGCAAACATGACATATTACATGGGCCGATTTTAGTTGGAACAAGGCCTTATTTTTGTTTAATAAAGTAAAAAAAAACAACTTCAACTTTTTTCAAAGGGGGCCTGGAAGGGAACTTGGCGTGGATCTCCACCCTCAGCTGGAGTGGGGAAGTAATTACCAAATACTTCTTTCTGATCGAAGAAAACTATCATTCACAAGCACTCCAGCATGCATCTGAACCACCCTTGTCTTGAGATTCCATGTTTAAAATTAATTGAAATAGCATCACCTGCGGGGAAAGTGGGGCATAATTGCCCCCAGGGCCCAGCCCCCCCCCTACTCAGCTCCCCCAACGTACATTGGCCTGACATGACATTTCTAGGCAAAGTGATTAAAAATATGCCTCCAAACCGGTTGAACCATGCATACCCAAAGTTTTTAGTTGCGGTGCCTGCCTTGCAGGCAACCGCAACTAATGCAGTTACTATCGCGAAGTCAATGTCTGAATTTCGGCACTTTATTTCTATCTCCTTCTAGATGCTTTGTGGTATCGAAATACGGTTTAGTGCAATTTGTAGGGATGGTACTTCTCTTTCGTGTTTTTAAGTTTGGTGTAAATATGACTTTCGTGAGAGTGTAAAATTGGGGGTTTTTTCATGTAAAATTTGCAAACGTGGTCTATTTTTAGTAACAATCTTGCGGAAAAACCAGGTCCGTGTATTCTCTGGGGAATAATATGTTGTTTAATTTAACACAGCGCCATCATTTTGGTTGCTTTTTAACTCATCGAGGTGTTTAGTGAATTTTGAGTATTTATATGAGGATTTCTTTGTAGAGATTTATTCTTTTCAAGTGACATGGTCAGGGTTGCTGTGGAGTAAAAAGTTTGATAGTTAAGAGGAGTTTTGTTCACTGTTTTTTCTGTTGGAGGGAAACATTGTTATTGGTAGGTAAATATTATTTGTATGAGTTGGCGAGTATTAATATTTGTGTTATATCAAGGTGCCTGGTTATGGTAAATTTGTTATTTTAAAGTTTAAAATTATGTGGAGAATATAACAATGCCCAAGAAGGGCCGTTCAAAGATTTTTTTGTAGAAAGGAAAGGTTGGCAACAAAGAAAAAAAAGTATGGGGGTGAATTTCAAGATAAAAGTTATGAAGGGGAGAAAAATGATGATGTCAGAGTTGGGAACAAAAAAAAAAAAGGCTCTAGTGGATATGAAAAGAGTCAGAGGTGTGATGATGGGGAAAGTAGGGAACATGACGATCGTGATGTATTATTTATACGTTCCGAAAGATCTACATGTACATTCTATTTTTTCGTTGTTGTGGGTGGTAATTGTTTTTTCCGTGTTTGGCACTATTGTATTGGTTACAGGGGTAGAAGATAATCATCTCTATTTAAGACAAGTCATTGTAAGTTCATTATGTACCCCTCCACATATTTACACCACGTGCTGCCATTGCTCAGAAGCTCAACTAAAGAAGAATGCTTAAAAAACCAAATTCAGAGGGAATGTTCTTGGGGATATTTATACATTTAGGGAGAAGAGCACATCATAAGATGAAGAAGTGTTAACATGAACACATAGTTTAATGTAAAGAGTAGTCACGGTAGGGTTTTAACATGTTCATTCATATCTCGTTTTATATTTGTATGTGATGAGAGCAACCATTTTTTATTACGCTGGGCGGTGATCTGTTTGAGATATTGGGAAGAGGTCTGCATGAATGAAGGTTTTGCACAATCATTCAGGGCCTGCTTTGGGTCTTCTGTTGGGGGCGAAGCCCTTGAAAACCAACTGATTTGGTCTTTTTAAAGGCCATGGATAGCTCATCTCTTGTCAAAAATGTCTTGATTTTGAAATGGTTATTTAAAATTTTTGGGGGGCCATATAGTTTGTCTTTCCTTTTTTTTTACTTGAGGAAGCAAAGACATCCCTTGCCTTCTCCGGGATTTACGTCACTGTAACGCAATTAAAAATGATTGCCTTATCATTTTTTTATATTTATGTTAAACGAACGTAAACATTAAATTTGGACCGTTTGTAGAGGGTTTAGATTGTTGGCTTACACAACGAAGTTTTGAACAGGTACAAGAAATTTCGCAATTGTAAGTTTTTAGCCTGGTGGTTCATTTCGTAAATGGTAAAGTAGCAAGACACTTATTTATAAGCTAGTTATGCTCTTATTTGTTATGTCACTGGCTGTGGTGTTATCAGCGAAACGTTTATTTTTCATAAAGTCCGTTTTTTCTTTGAAAGTGATTTGTTGAGCTATTGCATATGGGTGGTTGGAATGATGAAATTTGCCTTTTACGGAGTTTTTTATTGGACAGTACAGTCTTATTCATAGACCTGGATTTCTTATTGCTTTTACATATTTAGGTTATCGTTTGATCAGTTGCGAGTCGTGGCCATACATAAACTTCCTATATAATTACTTTTATTAGAAAAAGAAATGCATGGAAATTATTAAACAAGTTTTATATAGTGCAATGGCAACAGTTTTCTTCCGTAGTAAGAAGTCACCGTCAGAAAGGCGACAAGAAGTTCTTGATATAGAGTGTAGGAAGAAGCGAGACTGTTTAATGATGTGATGACAGACGAATCGCCGCTAATAGTTATAAACTAGGGACATCGATGTTTTGGTATTCGGGTTTCATGAAGGGACGTATAGATGTTGCAATTTATCTTTTATGATTTGTTAGTGATTGACTCTGATTTGTGGAGGTCAACGTCGTTCAAGTGTCTATTGAGGCTTTGCAATTACGTCACGGAACCGTCATGCTGGAGGACATTCATGCCAAATACAGGTGGCTTTGTGCCGAATGCACTGCACAGAGTGCATTGTGGTATGCACGGTGCAGGGAGCTGCCATTGTCAATGTCAGCTCCCTGCACGGTGTGTACACAAGTTCAACGAGCAAGCGCGCCCAGTGTGGTTTACTACGTAGTTACATGTACTCCAACATGGCGGTCGGAGAGTATTATGACGTCATGTGAAAAGCCTCTATACATTACTGAACTAAGAAGTTACTGGCGAAGGGTTAGTAGTGACGTATGTGTGCGGGATTAATATAAATTGGAGAAACAGTGACAATAGGCCTAAGGTTAGAGTGAAATATCATCATATTAAAATTTATGTTGAGAGAATGTAGGTGTAAGTAACGCTGACAAAGGAATTTTAACATGGCTGTTTTATATTTTTTTTTTATTTTATTTCATCATTTGTAAAGATTATGGTAAATCTGAGATATCGACATTTCTTTTGATTTTCGTTAACTTGTTATTATATGATGTTACTTACAACAATTTTTTTATAAGAAAACCTTAATTTTTCTTAAACAACCAGAATTTTTATATTTATCTTTATGGAAATCGAAATTTTAGCCGGATCTTTTCAGTGAAACTGAGATCTTCAATATTTTCGGTAAACTTGGTGCGGAGCGTACAGAACTTTTTAAAAACCATCAATCTTTAGAAATTCTTTAAGTTCAACATTGGAAATTTTTTCCTTTTGTTCATTACCATAAATCCATCTTCAACCAAGTGACTACAACGTTACTGTCATGTATATACAGACTCATTATCGTTTCCAACATTACGTCATAACAGTGTACTCCACCTGTATTCACTAAACAGCTAAACAAATGGCATGTTTTTCCTCATTAACTGCACTACTTAAAAAACAATTTTGACTAACGCCTGTTTGGTCGAATGGTCTGTCTTGAGCCATTGGCGCTTTACCATCTTTTATCAGAAACCCTCATGCTGTACAAGGAGTTACTAAGGAGCCGGGACATGGGGATACCTTATATTGAATGAACAAGCAACAGCTTGTAAAGGACGTTTGAAATGTTATCTGATGTGACATTTTGCTCTTTCTACAGTTCTAAATCAACTGCTGTATCATCTTTTCCTGATTTACTGTCAACTATGAGTTCAAAATGAGCAAACCTTTTTATACCGGCAATCGAGTATTTCTTTGCTGTGTTCCACGTTCCACCTCAACCACATTTCTAAAGTGAATGAACAATGTTCCTGGATTACAAGTGTGGAACTAAACTTAGCTGCTATTGGGCAAAACATAATACAAGTATTTTGGAATGGTATTTTTGTCCCCCTAAAATATAAAATCACCTTTAAAGTACAAGACGACTTGGTTTGTCGGCACCGCAACTCGTCTAGACGTTCGTCTTGTTAAGGAAAACAGTTTTTTTTTTAACTTCCTGTCATTCAGTGGAGTAGCTGCAGGAGGCAGAAGGCAATTGCCCCTTGGCTCTGAAAATGAAAAATTCGGAAATTTGCAATATGAGTTAACTACATCGCGGTTTTCTCAACTTTCTCCACAAAATTCCGAATTCTTCACAATATAAGCTCCACCATTGTAATTATTTGTTTAAAACACAAAATTTTCCGCGCGCTTCGCGCTCCCCATTGCAAATTGCTATGAACGCTCGCTCATAAATCATTCTGGTAAACTTTCCAAACCACGACAATGCCGTTTACCTAAATTTTCTTTAGCGTGTAGGCTCTTATTTTTGAAATATTTTGTCCCTTAGATAGCATGGTAGCACAACGATCTTCAGTCGCCATGTAATCTCAGAAATGTGCTACAATAGGGAACGCGGATTTTTTAATAGTCCCCGAAAGTTTTAAATTTTCTGAAAGGGAAACCGGAATTTTAAAATTTTCTGAAATAAAAGCTCCATATAGTGACAAATATCTGTTTAAAAAACCCAAGTTTTTGGCGCGCTCCGCTCCGCGCGAAATTGAAGTCCTGATTGTACGAAAATTTGGGTACTTGGCCCCTGAAAAAAATCTATCTATGCCACTGCTGTCACTAAAACTGTTTACTGCAGCGCACGCTTGTATAGTGGCTATTTCTACGCTACCCACTGGCACACTATAGCCTCAGACCAAAACTGCCTCCCGAACCACATTATTATTACAAAAGTGGAAGTGGAAGTTACTACAAAAGTGGTAAATCTATTACAAAAGTGCAAAAGTGATCGGATATATTTCAAAAGTGGTGACCTATCACCTCGTTAGGTTACTACAAAAGTGGTTTTTACAGCTGTTAAAGCAAGTCTTAGTCAGCAACACTCACAAAATCACTGTGAGAACACTTTTACTAGAACAGATTCCACATAGGCTTATGTGTCAAACTCACTTCAAGCACATTTGACGCAGTTACTCTATCACATGTATATGTCCACAATATGACGACGTGGCGCAGCTACAGGGGCTCTGAAAAGTGAAATATTCGGGAATGTGTCATTTGTGACGCTAGTCAACTACGGAATGGTTTTCCAATTCATCTTTCACGAAATTTCGAATTCTCTTCAAATAACAGTTCAATTTTTTAATACAAATTCAAAAATGTTCAAAAATTTGATAAAAATTGAAAAATTTCGATGCTTGCTCCTCCCCCGGGAAAATAGCTACCCCACTGCATAGGGCGATAGATTATAAACCAGAATATACCTAGTATTATGAGGCTTAACGTATTTACTCAGAAATATGCTAAAACTCTAAAGCTTCATGGGGATTTCCCCCTAGGCCCCAACAGGGGCCCTGAGGCGGGCCTCTGGACCACACCCGCAAAGACTCGCACTTCGAGCTTGATAACGCGCTTTGCGTGAAATAGTTGTTTGCACCCCCATCAATTTCAACAATTTCTCGTGCCCTCCATTTGCCCCCTACTTTTGAAATTCTGGTGGAGCCACTGGACTTCACCAAATACAGTCTCATTTTATGTGATCGTACAGTAGCTTGGAAACTGTGATCATGATTGCTACCGTAACTGCATTTGGGCATCACTTTATTTCAATGACACACTGGTAAGTAATCGGGACTTCCACTTTGGGGCGAACTAGTCAGGGGCGAAACGACCGGCTATCGAAGGGGCGTACGCCTACATCCACCTTTGTACAACATTCACAAAGAGCTTTTTGATTCATACCTCGTTAGGCAATGTCAGCTCATGATTTGAGCGATGAGGGCTCCTTCTGCCAAAGGAGGGGCTTAAGACTGTTTTGAATGGGCTAGTAACAAAAAAGATAAAGCCTGATCCTTCTCGGTTAGCGAAGAAACTACGAGCCACCAGCATCTGCCTGCGTAGCTGAAGAAGCAGATTGTGATTATAGCATTGTTTCTTCTCTTCTTACACGTCTATATGGTCAAGTGGTTAGAGCATCCGACTTGCAGTCGGGAGGTTGGGAGTTCAAGTCCTAGCCGGGTCATACCGAAGCCATTCCGTTCCGGGCCATTCCGTTTAAAAACGGCGTTGTGCTTGGTGCTCAGCATAAGCAATGGAGTGGAGAAAACAAGCCCAGTGAGCCACAACCGGAAAAAAGCCCTAGCCGACTTGACTTGAACCAATTCGTTGCAACCTGGGCGATAAAGTTCTAACTAAATGCACCTAGCATTTTAGCGCATTTTGCGCGCACGTGTACACAATCTTAGATATAGGCGACGTGCCACTAATTTGTAAAGCCAACTTTTGCATATGAACTAAGTGAAAAATGATGTTCCTACAGCAACAAAATCATTGCTGTTCCTTTACTTTTCGAAAATTACGAGGGAAAATACACTTCTCTCGAGGTTTCGAAATCGCCAAAATGTTGTCGCCACAGTGTAACGCGTGACCGTCGGAGACTAAACCATTGTGAACCTTGCTCTTGCTTTCAATTTGGCCGTAATTTTGTACAGGGCATGTATAAGACCTTGGTCTCTAGTTAATAAATACTTTGAGTTTGCAAAATTGCAATACACCGTCTTATACATCTGAAAAATGACGTGTTTCTTCCTGAAAATGCAATAAAATGTATGCCGAATTTTGGATGACGACACAGATAACCCTTGTCGTAAATCTGATTGCGAACCGATTCGATACACTATCGACAATGTCACATCACTGATAGTGTATCGAAAACGTTCTCATTATCGACGGTGCATTGAATTGGTTCACTAACGAAGTTAAGACAAGAACAGTGGCGCAGCTAGGATTTTTGCAGAGGGGACAAAGGTATGATATTTCCCCCCAAACCTTTCCCGGGGACACTTAAGATCGTGCGTAACTTTTTGTGGAACGGGCCCCCGGTCAGTGTATATGTATTTCATATATAATATGCAAATTTACAAGTACAACAACATTGCAATGTCATTTTGTTATATTACCTGCATTTTAATCTTTAAGTATAACATATAGCAATCGAAAATAAAGTATATTATTTTGGTCAACAAAACCTGGTTTATTTGTATGTATACAGTGGCGTACTCAGGATTTCTCTGAAAGGGGGCGTGCAGTATGGTCCAAGGGGAGGGAGGCCCGGAAATTTTTTGACGTTTTCAAGGAGACTATAGATGCAGAATGGTGCAAGATTTTCGACGTTGACAGGGACAGTATTAAAAGTTGAATCGTGGTGGATCATGAAGATAAAACTGAAACTTTTATCTTTACATGCATTATTATGCCATTTATGCTGCCTTACGAAGTAAAAATTGTCATTAAATTCGCACACTTTTAGAAGTCAAAATAAAAGAGCATTTATCGGTATAGGATTTATGGTTTTTCTTGGCCACAAAACGTTAATTTATCATAAAGATTATATAAGCGGAGCACCACCATTGGTTGGCGCGAAGCGTAGAGAACATTTCGAAAAATCAGATCCCTCGGGTGGCCAAAAATAGCGTATTCATGCTTGTAAAGAGAATCTAAAAATATAGTCTTTATTTTAATCGATTTCACCAGTGGGATAAATAGTCTACCCTTTTAAGTAAAAATTGGAATTTGACAAAGTTTGCCCATTTGTAGGAATTTAAAAAATTGGAATCCCTGAGGGACCTTGCAGAGGCAATCCTTCCCCTTTGAAAATTTTTGAAAAATTTGGTGTCCTTATATGCAATCTGGTGCCGCATATGCTATCTTTTGAAGTGAAATCTGTGTTACTGAAGTTTGCCTACGTGTTTTTAAGAACAAAGAAAAAATGACATTGGTGAGGGGGGCATGGCCCAATGCCCCCCCCCCTTTGTAGGCCACTGAAAGGAGGCCTAATAGTGGCTCCATCACACAGGATATCCTGTAAGAACAGCAGTCTGTTAAGTGTAGAAGGCTCCAAAGAACTCATGGACCCGTTTATTGTTACACTCCAAGTGAGCAGAAATCTATTTACCCCAACTAGCCTGTAAGCCTCCGGGGATAAGGCTAAGTAACAAAATCTAACTATGCCCATGGATCCCGTTCATTCTAATTTCTAGACTAACGTTAAGTTTATCGTTGGTCATGGATTGTTTCAGCCCCATCCATCGTTATGTACACAGAGTAAAATCCAGTGGCGGGGGAAGGGAATTCAGTCTGAGGGAGCAAGAATGGCCTGTAGGGGCTCTTCAAAGTTCGTAGGGCAAGAATATTTGGTCAGAGGGGGCGAAATATAGGCTATAGGGGCGCTTTTATGTAGGTAGATACATATGCCTCAATACGGTAAAAGAGTAAAAGGGCGCTGACAGGCAATTTGAGTCCGTCAAGGGGGCGACCGTCCCCTCTGACTATATGGTAGCTCCTCTGGTAATATCGGTATAGTTCAAACCCCTCCTGCTACTAGTTTGTAGGACAATATAACCTCGTTGGTCTACGTTAGTGACTTGTCGGTTTTCACATCCTTTTACTGAATTCCCAAAGTGTACAACGCAGAGATTGTGTACAAGGGGATAAGTTCGAGTTAAGAGCCTTTCAGTGTTAGCTGTACTGTATCAGCTGTTGTTAAATTCCTGAATAACAGCTTCCTGTGTACTGAAATGCACTGATCATAACACCCGCGCGTATACACGAGAACATTCAATCTGCTACGCGGCGAAGACGTTCCTGTGGAACGCGAGTCGGGCCGGTTCATGCGACACTGACGAAATGTGGGTTAATTTGCTGCATGAAAATACGAATTATGTATTAGAAATGCCTCACAATTTCTTATCCTAACATAAATTTTGAGAAGTTTTTGTTGGAATAAAAAAATTCATCAAATTTCCCCAATGTCATCACATTTCCCCAAATTATTTTCCAGGGAGGAAACTTGTCCCCCTGCCCCCCAGTAGCTACGCCACTGGACAATAATATTTTGTGGCGTCATCCAGAATCCAGAGTAGGCCTACTTTTCATTGCATTTTCACAAGAAGACGGGTCATCTACAACAGAAATTAGAGGGCAACAATAACCAGGGGCGTCGATTTGATTTTCAAAGTGGGGGGTGGGGGTGGGGCTCTGGCATAATTTTTTTCTCCTGCCTTGAACGGTGTCTACAGCGGCGTAGCTAGATATTTTTGCAGGAAGAAGGTGGGCAAGCATCCAGATTTTACGATTTTTTCACTTGTAAACACCTTTGTAATAGGGACGTAATTTCAGCGGGCGAAGCGCGCTGAAATTGTTTCCCGTTTCAAATATTTGAAAATATGAAACTTTTATTGCAGAAAAGTGTGGATTCTGAGTTTCCTGGAAAGTCTGAAAGTTGGGGCATTACTGAGAAAGACAATTTCCTCTAGGTAAATTTGAGACTGGACGGCAACACAGATCGTTGTTATAATGTTCTCCAACGCCTTCGAAGTGAGTCTCTCCTATAAATTTTTGAGTCAAGGGCTTACCGTATGTTGGGGAAAATTTGGAATTATGCGAAAGAAAATTTCTGAAAATAGCGCTGGTGTTACCGGTGTCACTTGATGATCTGGTGTCACATACAGCAAATTTTCGATTCTGTCACTTCCAGAGCTCGGAAAAGTTACCAAACTGAAGGTATGACCAAGTACTTCTGCTTAAGAATCATCACAATTTGCGGCGCGCGAAGCGATTACAGCAAAAGTGCTGGCAATTTTAAACTAGTTGACAGCACTTTGGCAGTGAACTTTTTGTATCTCTTTATCACAAATCGAGAGGGGGGAGGCACGGTACGATCTAGTGCTACTGAGGCACCGTTGCATAGGCCTACCCGTGTAAGATTTTCGATACAAAAAAATAAAGTATGTCCTTTTGTACGACACATACACTACCTGCAGACAGAGGACGGAGGTGTACCACTAATTCCAGATTTAAGTCTCTTATTGTCTATCAAACGTCAGTGTGATTTGACGTCTCTAATAATGGTCCAATTATGAAATGGTCGAAATGTTATACGAATGTGTGATGTGCGCGTGTCGAAATTTTGCATTAAGAATGATTTATATTTCTGAAAAAATTGCAGGCAGACTTGCACCGAGACATTTTCAGTTTCCTTTAAATGTATTAGCCAATTTCAGCCTGCCAAACTGGTCATTCACTAAAGACTACAGATTTCATTAAAACATAATAGGGGACGATTCCTCTTCTTCAACTTCCTAAATGTTGTGTGCCTTGCCTATGAACACGAACAATCAGCATATTCATACAAACCGATAAAAAATTCATGTGATTATTGTTTGATATGCAACTGAAAAAGTGACATGGCAATGAGACTGCTAGGGTGCGGAGCGCGCAAAAATTTGGGGGATTTGCAAAGTAAACATGTCAAATACAGAAAATCGATAGTAATAGGTAAGATGAGATGAGATAAGATAAGATCAACTTTATTAAACCCCACAAGGGTAACTGAATTCTTGAATAAAACAGAAAAAACAATAAAAGACAATGTGAAATTACAAAAATATATACATACAATCAAAACTTAAACTAAACAGTAAAAGAGAAGTAACTAAGAGAAAACACCTTTCATAACCTACTGTATATCTTTTTGGTAGCACCTAACTTTTTAGTGTCGGCCCACAAAAAGTCTGTGTGTGTGGGGGGGGGGGGACTGGTTACGCAATTGTTCCCTCCACTAAAAATTGGAGATATTTCCCTCCTGCCCAACCCCCCCCCCCAAAAAAAAAAAAAAAAAAAATCGACGCCCATGACAATAACCAATGATCGCTATCATTTGGGTTTGAAAGTATACTAGTATCCATATTTCTTAAGGCGACTTTAAGAAGTTGTCTTGAATAATTTGCTAAAGAAGTACCACCATTTTGAGCAGGTTTGTAGACACTCCGATAACGAAAAATTAAAAGGATGGGGGTTGAGCCTCTACGTATAACCCTAAGCCTAAGGTCTATCTACGGAAAGGTCAAAAGTGGTCTCAAATCCTTCCTTTCAGAACTTCGGAGCTATGTTGTGCGACAATAATCAGTGGGGATGATCTCAGCTCAAGTTGACGGGACAATCATGTTTAATGGTGGAGAAGTGTCATCTGACGATTGTAGTTTCATACTTCATTAGTGGGCGGCAGGCTCTGCAAAATTTTGCCATAGCAATTCTCTTGAAAAATAAACTTTCCAAATACAAATTTTGATGAAAATGAAATTTGACAAGATTTGTTGTTATTGAAAAAATCTGGTATTGCCATTAAATTTAATGTTTTGAGGGTCAGGAAGCTTTTTTGGTCCATCGAGGACACTATACCAGATCCGGAGGTGGATGAACACCGGAGAGCTTCGCCTTCTCTCTTTTACCAGCGTTCAGAAGTTCACGAGGCAGGCGTGTGCTAATCGCTGCAAATCCTTCTCCCTGACCGCCATTTAACGTCCACATCCTACGGACGTGTGTGTATCCCCAGTCTTCAGCCACTTTCCCAAAGGCTGGGTGGGGTGGAGGTCACAAGCTCAGACGGCACTGCTCAACAGCTGAACTGAGCAAGCGAACAACTGCTAGAATCGGACAATTTCCATGAACAGGACAACCAGATACACAATTTTGTAATTCACCAATTTTAAATCCCCTCAGTATTACAGTGAACAGCTATACTGTACAGGCTTATTTTCAGACCCCGGAAAATCTCCATATTGTTCCACCGGGATTTGATCTGGGGACCTCCAGCTTGCAAGGCAGTACGCTCAACTATACCGAGCCAACTGCACCCTCCATATAATCCGAGATTGCATGGCGACTGATTATCGTTGACGAGATGTCATTTTAGGCTTGATGATCGAGACTTACCGATGATATTTAAAAAGGGCTTTGAAACTTTGATGCCTTTGGTAGACAAATACTTAAAAATCGGGAGCTGATATTGAAGAAAATTTAGAATTTTATGAAAAACAAATTAGAAAAACAGCAATGTTGTCAATTGATGAACTGGTGTCCGATACGGCAATTTTCCCATTTTTATATTTCAAGCCAGGAAAATTTCTAAAACTTTGACTTTTAAAAGTGGGAATATTACTGCATGAAAGAAATCTTGAAAGTTTTTTAACCCTCATATACTTTACAAGTACGGAACTTGTATTGGGAATTTCATAATATAAACCTTTTGTAATTTGCCCGCATTGTAGCTTATCGGTTTTATTTGACGATCTACGGCAGTCACTTGTTGCAAATTTCAGTTTGTAATCCTCAAAGATGGAAGGGGACTTCTACCCGTAGTTACGCCACTTAATCTTAATGTGAAAACTTTATAAGCAGATGAATGTAGTTTTCATGATCAGGGGAAGTGTTCTTTTCTGCAACATAGCCTGGATGTATTGCTACGTAAAGCTATGCCAATTACACCCATGAGAGTTGGGAATTACAAACTTGCCGACACATTTGAACAGTCTGTAAAAACAATTTTTCTTCAACCTCACTTCCTAGTCCTGCACAACACTTTGCCGAAGAATATTCAGTTCGACCGAAATCTGAAAACAACTTTCTGGTGTACCAGCATGTGCCCAAGTTATGCTCGAAAAATGGTAGTGATATATGACAATTTTTCAATCCTATTGCAATTTGCTAGTCATAATTTTGTTGAAGTGAACATTTTATTTCAAATGGATGTCATTTTCGTCTGTCTGATGGATCGTGATTTTTAAGTTTTTGCACGCCCAGCGTCAACTGGTGGTGGCGCTTTGCCTCGAGAGTATTTCGAGCAAGAATGACAAAATTCGGGAAGAGAATCCTCTTCCACCCCCCCCCCCGCCGCCTACGGGACCCGCAACTAAAATACTCAGTTTTGCCTATGTGCGGATACTACACCCAGAAAAGGTGTCATATGTATTGGATATATAGAACTCGTTTCTCAAATACAGACTTGATCTCCTCTTTTTCCATTGGAATTTTCTGTTACATATCTATAGATAACAGAACAGAACAACGTGAGTGTTAAATTCATACTCCCGCCCCGCAGTGTCAGTCTTCTTGAGGAGTTAGTGCATCTAACAGTCTATACATCGGAATTTTTATTTGCTTTGTCCTATGATCCCCTCTGTCATGCTCTTATGCAACGACGGCTGTGATTTAGGGCACTCAATGAACATGGATACACTATAAGGTACCGTATGAAATTCTCGAAGATGCAAAAAAAAATTGAGATGATTAAAAAATTGGACAGCCTAAGGACTTCCTTTCTGTAATGAATTGTGATGGAAATTACGGCTATTTGTAGTTTTTAATGCCTTTTACATAAAATACCCAATTTTTTCGTTGTTACGGCAAAATTCAATAGCTGTATTAAAGGGTTGTATAAGAAAGCGCCATCTCAACTCTAGCTCCGCACTCTACTGACTTAATTAGTAGGCCTTTTCTTTTTATTCTTGATGTATTTATTGCTGTTGTTGTTATTGCTGTTATCTGATTTGACTTTATTGCTTTCTGTTATGGATCATTGTTGCCCCTTTCTTTTATCGGTATGCTTCTCCCTTACCTTTTGTAAATTCCAACACAAGTTTCTTTTCATTTGAGCTTTTTTGTTCTATTTGTAAACTTTACATGAATCAGTCAGGGAGCCTGAACAACCTGACAACTCGCCCTGAATCAGCTCGCAGGATTAAAATTAAGGGGGCAAAATGATAGAAACGGTAGGTGGAAAAGACTTCCGACCGCGGGCGAACTGGTATGATCTAACGAGACGACGGGATACCAAAGATCAATGGAAACGTTCATCTCAGCATTTTTAATTCTGAGTAGGAAGAGAAGACAGCGGCTGGGTAAATTCAAACCACATCAATCAAAGATATTAAAAGCATAAATACCAAACTTAAAATGGCCCGGTGATTTTCAAACATTACAATTCTTGCCGCAAACACCGATCTTCAATAAATTTCACTTACACAGTTTTTTTGTTTTTGGTTTCATTGAGGCTTTCTACTTAAGAACATTTGAACACGAACGCAGAACGACTGGTTTGGGGTCACATTGACTAACTGATTGGTCAGTTCCTATGGTGTCTTCACAAGTGCACATCTATGCACGCGTTTGCGTTTACCGATCTTACGCGTTTACAACACAACATCAACTGGGCCTATAGAGGCTTTGCAATTACGTCACGCAACCGCCATGCTGGAGGACATTCATGCCAAATACACGTGGTTTTGTGCCGAGCGCACTGCACAGTGTGCACTGTGACATGCGCGGTGTATACAAATTCAACGAGCAAGCGCGTCCCGTATGGTTTGCTACGTAGTTACATGGGTTACGGTGTACTCCAACATGGCCGCCGGAGAGTATTATGACGTCATGTGAAAAGCCTCTATACTGCAGTCGTTTTCCAAACACGCATGCAGAAGTACGCTCAATTACTCCGGACTACACAAGGAGAAATTGATTGTGCGCCTACAGAACTCGCTTTAAAATGAACGCACGCTGACACAATGGCGTTTTCTGTTACGCATGCATAATTGTGCGCGCTAACCGAATAGAACTCTGCGCATGTCAAATGACCACTTCCGCCCCTCCGCTTGAGCCTCCGTGAGGAGTCAGCGCGTCGAACAGTGTGGGGACATAGAGCAGGAAATACTATCCTACTCTATGGTATAGAGTCTTGTGTTCTATCGCGCAATCATCGCCACAAGAGCGGGCTACGACCGTTAAAATCTCCTTTCATCGTCCGAAAATGTCATCGGCGGAACTTGAGTTTGGAATCTACGTTGGTCAGTATCTTTGACATCAGTCATAAATAGCGCCATCTTCTATCCGTTCCAGAACTAAGCGCATGGTGCTGTGTAGTCAACAAAGTGGCCGTACGTTTTCTAGCACATAAACATATTGCTCTGCAAATACATAAGATTATTACAGCTACATTCAGTTGAAACTTTAATTCCCTAATTCCTTTTACGTTATATGTAAGCTCAGAAAATAGCAATCAGATAAAGAAACCTCACAGTGACGTTATCTCAGCCAAACCCCCTTACCCTCTCAGAATGATATTCAAAGGTGAAAAACGACAAAAAAAAGAAAAAAGAAAAAGCAAACAAACAAACAAAACCAAAAAAAAAATAAAAATGGGCAATATTTTTTAACCCATTAAAGATTAAAACGGCAGGTCCCTTTTAGGCATCCGGCATAAGTAGTGATGACATATTTAGATTCATACATGAGTTTAGGAACTCATACAACAGCCATGCCCAGTGGTGTGCATGATTTCGAAGTTAAGAGCGAATAACGTGTGATTTTCCCGACTGGCACAGATTTTTTTTTTTGTTTTCGGCACTTCAGTTGTTGGCAACCGACTCAAGTTGGCATACTTGTGCTACCAGAATTTTGGTTTGAATGCTCAGTGTGTCTCTTCAAACTTTTCGTCTGCTTCGAACCTTAAATCCCTCGACTAAGTGATTTTCCCCTGACTGACTTCGGAGGTGAGGGCCTGTTCGGCCCCCTTCAAACACGCTACTGGCCATGCCCAAAGTGCCAGTGTAAATTTCATACTTGTTTTCTAAAAGAATGAAGAAGTAATAGTTCGAACTTATTCACGTCAGAAAGACTGGGCACTACCATTTTCAGGCATAAAAGTGGTATTTTAGCCAAAATTTATATGCTGCGAGGCAATTGACTACTTGCAATTGAACTAGCTGAACTGGGCCCCGCCTGGGCCCACCCCCATAGACTCATACAGTGCTGCGGCAGAAAAACTTGCTTCCAATACTTTCAACCAGGGTCTGTATAAGTAAACTTAAGCCTCAGTTAAAATCTAGGATACATTGCAAAAAGGGGGGAAAGGACAGAATATTTTCACACAAAATGTACCAATTCCAGGTACACTTACATTACCTAATCATTGGCGTTGGTAAGGCTTACAGAATTCCCTTATCCTACCAGAACTGGGGCGGGGGGGGGGGGGGGGTAAACGGCTGTGTTTTGAAACAGAAAATTTACAATTTTTCTTTTTTCTGGACCCAGGGGAGCCCGGGCACCATGATGCCCCTCTTACACTATAGGCATATTATCAAGTTACTTAGTGGTAAATGTTGGGGTAATGATATGGGTAATGGTAGGCCCATAGCCGCTACCCTCACATTTTTGTACAATAGGGATAGAATATAGAGAAGAGTGTGACCGTTCATCCGCAGGTAGAAAGACCGTTGCAATTTTTATCAACAGATTGAAATTCAATTTCTCGTCAACCGAAATACGACTGTCAGCCCTAGAAGTTTGCTGTAACATACTTTGCTGTCTTTTACTGTTTCTACAGTAAGTATACTTTTTCTCTAAATTCCTCCCGACCTTCCGGCAAAGGGTCGTTTGTCGAAACGAAACTTTAAACTACATCCCAATAATTACTTAGTACTTACTCAACACGTAACATTTATTTCAAAACAACTTTTCCATGTCCTTATGATAATCTGATATTTAATTAACCCAAATTCTGGCGCGTGTACCGTGATTCAAGGATATTAACACAAGGCGGCTGAGACAGAGTTGGCATACGCATGTTTATCATTATCATTATGATAAGTGGCCAAAACATAAATGGAACTTCCGAAATTGCTTTTTTAACACTACTTGATATAAGACTGAATGTTTTTCATTCCCCATGTAATCAGTGAAATACATAATCAGTGACGAAAACATTGGGCGTTGATTCACCTTTGATTGTATTAGAGAAACCTTTTTCTGTATTGCTTGACATAGTTGGGTGGAGATTGAATGACTCATCCCGATCCCAGACTCACTGTCGGAAAAGTCTCGTGCTGTGTTATACTTGACCGGCGCTTGTGTCGACAGGATTTGTCACATCGAATATCTGAAACATGTCTAAACGTCCATCAAAATATGAAACCAAATTGCTATAAACGTTTACCCAAGTGGTATTAATTAAATTCGGGTAGCAATACGACTCCAGAGACAACGGCACACAAAGTTTTTGTGAATGGAAAATCACACTGCAAAGGAACCCTCACACAGTCAATAGTCTTGACAAGACTGGAAAATTTTGTTAATTTGGAAATGATCGTTACTGTTACTTTTATCTGTGCAGGTGCTTTGTACCCACGGGCTACCTATTTTACAGTATATAGGAAGTCCGTGGTTATTTCGCAACTGGAAAATGAGGGCATAGCTTATATGTTTGCTAAGGTTCATGCTTAATGCCTTATATAGCCAAAGCTTTTGCAAAAGGGCTGATTCCTATTCTTTGAAATAAGTGCTGGTAAAAGCTCGATACGAAGATTACATAGGAAAAGGCACTTTTGTCGACTTACACTGAATCTGACCTATATGTGAGAGTATTGAACACTACGGTATACCGTAACCCTGAAAATAAACGCTTTCCTGAATAGCACGAGCTGCATATGTTTGCCACGATATTGAATAAAACACCGATGTAAAAATGAAAACAAGGAAATGTATGCTATAAATTAGAAACACAGGAAGACTACTCAGTGCAATCTTGAGTGATGATGGTAATGATCAGAGTCACGACGCTGACCATGCACGTGGGCGCGGCGGAACGGAAAGGGATACTTGGGGAGTGGGGTCTGACTGCCAACAGATCTAATTAAAGCGCCACCATTAGTTGAAGAGGGGTGTACAAGAAAATTTTTGACTTCGCAAACCCCACAGATGGCCAAAAATGGCACTTCTTAAGTTTCTTATAAGCTGTATGTACCCACTTCTTCAAACAGCACTTTGTAAATATCGGAGGGGACTGAACATATCTCTATCCCCGACGTTTTTCATTGGAACTGGGCCCTCAAAAGCCCTCCTTGCTCCACCGCCCTGCATGCAGTCAATGACCCTGTAGGTGATGACAAATTATGAAAGAATATGATCATGGTAGTAGTGAACATTTTGCTCCAGTAAACCCAGCCTTCCAGTGTGTCCCCAAGATAACCTTTTTAACCCCAGAAAAACTTGTCTGAGAATTATTTTGCCCCTGATTCGAGGGGAAGTGACTGAGGAGGGAGGAGAGGGGGTGGAGGATCTTAGTGAGTTGGGAGAGAGGAGGAAGAATGACCCCGTTCGTAGGCTTACAGCTGTGGCAAAAATCCGACGTGAAGAGACGTTGAAAATGTTGTGCGTGAAGACTGCCAGTCTTCACGCACAACATTTTCATCGTCTCTACCTGACAAAAGCCCTATATAGTATTTCAGTTTAAGTTCAAAAATTGAACCAGTTAAAAGCCTACTCCTCTCGCCCCAAACGACAATTTTTGTAGTCCACATAAGTTCTCAATTGGCACAGTTCTTTGTTTAGAACTAGTTAAAAAAGTGACAGAAAAACTGTAGCTGACACAACATGTTCTGTACTGAGAGTGTTTTCATTTCAAACTTGGGGTCTTGTATACTCAATCTTAAGCGACTTAACTGATATTGTGTCTGGGTGAGAATTAACGAATTTAAGCAATGGCTTATTTTGATACACTAAATGGAGCACTGACAATGACTATTTTAACTCTGACAGATACACGTCGTTCCGTTTTTTTTCAGACGATCAGGGGGAACAATTTTCAATTGGGGAATAAAATGATACAAATTAATGCCTAGATACGGCCTAAAGCAATAACATGTGGGTCTTAACAATCAAGGAAACAGGGAGAAGCTTAACTTGACAGACTGAAGTTAGTCTGCCTTAGTATGTGATAGTTGCACTTAAAACGTGTACCATCAGGGCTTAATTGCTACATCTCGGATTCGTAAAATAGTGAGCAACAAAAATATTACTAGGCTATAACAATCTTGTTCTGATCACGAAAGGTACTTTTTATCGAAATATGGGGAAATGTGTGAAAAACTTAAAAAAAAACCCAGTCAGTGGCGATTGTCATCTCATCTTGACCGTGCTTCAACTTGAGCTGAGTGAGGGAGGAGGACGGTTCGAAAACCCCTGGCAACCTTTGGTCCAAATAAATTCAGTAGTCATGCCATTTACACAAAAGAGTGAATTTACGACTCTCCTGACCCACCTACCGCAAATTTTGCCTTCGTTTCCAAACCTCCATCTCGCTGTAATCATGGCATACCGTAGGGGGTCCAGCTGAGGTCCGTAAGGTAAATCAGGCCCACCGTCAGACAAGACTCTAGAAGCTTTAAAGGTGTGAAATATTGTACATGAGGGGGCACATGAAATCAATTTCAAGTGGAAATTTTTTTCCAAGAGAAAGGAACATACACCACCTTGATATCTCTTGGAATGGGTCCTCATGCTTATGCTCATTAATAAGTCCAAAGAGCGATGGAATTATGATATGTATGCTTAAGATGGAACCCCCTTTTCGCTTCGATCTCCAAAAAAAAAGTATTGATTTGAAAAGTTGGCCTACATGAAAATCTTTATTGAAATTATTGAGGCTGGTTAGCCAAAAATGACGAAGCAGACACACATCTTTCTGGGCTCGTTATGTGTTGGTGGTTTGGCTTTTTAAGGCGATGGTTACAAGGCATCTTATGGGACCTTTATAGCACTCCTTTGCTCTTTAACCTGTTATGTTACATAGTTCGTTTCGTTTCCGGACGTTCTGGCCGTTACAATCTCTGTGGCGGATTCAAAGTTTCTCGACAGCAAGTGTGTTTACATTACGCATGTGCGCTACGCCGTGACGAAAGTAATCACAAACGTACACAATACAATGCATGTCAGACTACACTAACGTTACAACTTAGGATAACTGCAACCGTCCTCAACTTTCTGTTGATCTTCCGTTGGATACTTTTGGTAACATGGAATGTGTCGATAAATGGAAGTATTTCTAAAAGCCAACGGCCGGAACAGTTACAGTTTTGTACTCTACAGCAGGTATTTTCGTTTTCAAACTTTAGAAGAAATTTAAGTGTTATTCTGTAATTATGACTCTGTCGAAACTAACGTCAATATCGAAAAGTAGGGCCCAATAATAGTTTATTATTGGTGTTGCATTACAAGGCTTTAGTTAGTGTTACTGTACAGTACTGTCTGTCATTTCGGCTAGCCATGGCGCAAGCGTGTCTAGGCTATATCTGCTGGACCTAGGCCTAGGCTAACTTCGTTGCACTGTCCCATAACATTTTTACAAAAGAAAAGTATGATCGATGGAAATTGAGTTTACCGCACTGGGTCGAGGGCTTGATCTCGTGGTAGAAGAGAGCCGTTTAGGCCTAGCCTAGTTTTGAAACCATTCAAAAGTTCAGAAGAAACTGGAAGGAATAGCTACAAGCATGGCATGATTGGTGACCATGCCACAGGCCCTAAGGCCTAGCATAGGAGGCCTAGCCTACAAAATGTTTTAGGTCTAGGCTAGGCCTAACTTGGGTCTTTATAGTACACTATAAAGTAACTTAGGCCTATATGGTTTACTATGTACACATGGAAGAGGGTAGATTCTTTTTTTTTTTTGGGGGGGGGGGGGGGGACTTATAATTTGAATTCATGCCACTTTTCCCTCTGAATTGCAGAATTTCACCTAAAGTAAAGATATAATTATGGCCTAACATTAAGCCTAATAATTATTTCCATTGCATGGTCATGACTAAGTTAGGCCTAAGTTGAAACCAAATCCCTAGGCTATACATGTCTATACAAGTGGTATGATGTCTGTTGAGCAGGGGACCCTATTTGAACTGTCTGCAGGCCTTTCTAGGTTTTCATAACCTTTAAAAAAATTGCCAAGTTATTTTTTGTGCATAGGCCTACATTCAATCAGTATTCACCCCCTCCTCCCCCCACCCCAGCTCCTCATCAAATAAAGCAAAGTCCCTGACCCCATTATCAATTTGCACAGAACACTTCTGAGTTGTACCATACGTAGGCACACAAATTTTGGCAATTTAGGCACACAATTTTTTGAGTCTACATGTAATTGTATTGTTGTGCAGGATCTTATTTTGGCACAGTACTTTTACTTGGAAATTTATCTTCTGTGTGCAGAAAACAAACTATGCAAACTGGCTCCAAGCATGGCATGAGCCAGTTTTGCCATCTCTGAATGCATATCATCTAAGCAGTAGCTATTGTCACTATATGGATTGGTTTTCCTTTCTTTTGGAGCGATGAATTGGCCTTTGGCCAGGAACATGGAAGTTGATGTGATGTGATGTGATGTGATGAACTGTTGTCAAGTTTGACTGAGGTCAAGTTTTGAGCCCAACAGAAATTTACCTTTCTGTTTCTGAATTTTATTTTGTCAAAATTTTGACAGAATCTCACATAGCCATTATTTCCAGGATAATTATACTGATTAATATTTGGCACATGTAGTCCCTTTGCTAATTTATATTCCTCAAGTTTAACTTTGTGCTGTCATATAAGATAACATAACAAGTTAAGAAGCAAAGGAGGGCTATAAAGGCCTATAAGATGCCATGTAATCCAAAACCCCCAGAAAACAAACCATCAACACCTAACGAGCCCAGAGAGATTAAATTCTGCCACAGTCATGGAAAAACTTGTCAATGTTTACCTTAAAGTGGTGTACTGATGTGGAGTGAATAACCCACTCAGGCAAGCTATTCCACTATGAGTGAGTGAGTTAGTTAGAGTTTTACGGCCTAGTTTCCAACCTATTGGTTCAAGTCGAGCCGGCCACGGCCTTTTTTCCAGTTGTGGCTCACTGGATTTTTTTCCCTACTCCCTATTCCACTATATAAGAGAAACTGAACTTCCTAATGTCAAGTCTAGCCAAAGACTTATCAACTCATATGACTAACAATTAAAGTGTGCTTGGTTGCAATATCCTCTTATGTAGGGCGAGATGTAGCATTGATATTTCAAGGATAATATGGAGATAAATGGATTGACCATTGATATTGATAATTTCCACATAGTTTCCTTTGGCAGAAGTGACATCAATTGTATTATGCAAATTTCAATTCTCTTTTGAATAGACCTATAAGTCAAACTTCCAGTTACACTTAAATACAAATGTCCATGTGCACAAAAAGCTTTTATTCAATGATTAAAGTTGACCATAATTCCTGATTTCATCCACCCTTGCTTTTAATATTTCTTTCTACTTTCGTGTCCATAGAGACCTCAGCTGGTTGCTCTTGGTTAGAGTACATCAAGTAGCTCTACTTGTGATAGTAGTGAAAGCAGGCTTTGATTTTTGTGGTTGTCTGGGAAAATTTCAATTTGGTTATTCTGTAACACAAAAAAAGCAGATTTTATCCTGTTTAAGATTGAGGGCTTGTATGCTGCTTGCTGACCAACTCTTTCAACTTTAATAATCTCAGTTCAGACTTCAGTGTTAATAAAAATTTTTCCTCTAACACATCATGTTTTATTCCCAACAAGTAGCATATGAACTACACTCAGCTGAATTCCATCAAAAAAAGTACTTTTCAAAAAGCAGTGTTTTGTAGCTGTACAAGAATATGCACAAAATGTTTCAGACTACCAAATTTCCTTGAGGACAACTAAAAATAAAGAAATGGTTGCCCGGAGGCCAACCATAAATTTTTTTTAAATTCCAGGACTGATGAAGCTGTAAGCTCTCAGTTTACCCAAAAAGTAATTATTTTGTTTTTCAAAATGCTTTTTTCTTTGTTTACAATTAATTCTGTTACACTATTTTTAACTTGTCACACTGTAGTTGCACAAGTTTATAACCGAAATAGATCAACATCTGGAAAAATTCAGGAAACCAATAAAGGTTGTTCAGGAAATCTGGTATTTCATCAACATACCTTGTAACTAATGGGTATTTCCCAGTTTATAGGGGATTAAACTGTTCAGTTTTTAGCTCTTCATTTGAGAAATTGACTAAATCCATGTCATTTGGTCTCTTTGATGGAAACAAATTTATTCCTAAAAGTGAAGAAAAAACAGGGAGAAGGTTAGGGCTATAAACCATAGCAACTGTTGAATCTGTAGCCCTCTTTTTATAATGGCTTCATACATACCTATTACTCAAATACTGTTAGCAGTCAAAGAGAATATCTAATTTTGCTATGACTGAGTCTAATTTGAGGTTACTCGTGAGGGATAATGAGTTTAAAGTTGGTGATGAGTAATCATATTGCACTATGAAGTGTTAACTATAACATTGTTCTTTACTGTAATCTACTCACTTTTACTCAGTTTATAGTCAATGGGACCTCATCATGGTTTGAACTTAAAGAAAGTGGGACAAATCACTGGGTAGTAAAACCCTATCAACTTTGGGTATCTGAATAATATAGACCTATGTATGCAGACTTGTACATGTCAATGTTTTGTTGAATGTATATGATTCATAATTTTGTTTTGACTTTGAAGAGTAAAATACAGAAGAATTAAGGGAAGAATTCTTGACCAAAAAAGTGCAAGTATTACATGATCAGTCAATTATTTACACAGGCCTTGATTTTTCAGGCATGCGAGTGTGATCACACAACATCCCTCTCCTCAAATCACCGTAAGGAGTGTATTTTTTGTACACTTTGATGAAGATTGGAGCTCATATAAATCTATTAAAGTTTAATAAAAAAAAGCATACCAAAATCCCTAATTTATTCAGGAGTGTAACTTGTAGCACACCTGGAAAATCTAGAATATGAGTCCTTTTTGAAACTAACAAGTGCAGCTGTGTATACCTTCCCCAAGCGGGCAAGGTCCGAGGGAGATGGTCATGGATGTTTATGCTGGTATACATACAATTTAGTGGTACTTTTATCCTCTGAGTAATTCATGTCTGTCAAGTTCTGCTTCTGCCAGTGTTGCTTTGAAAGAGGAAATGTGTTATCTTTGA
This sequence comes from Holothuria scabra, assembly GCA_037179385.1. NCBI lineage: Eukaryota > Metazoa > Echinodermata > Holothuroidea > Aspidochirotida > Holothuriidae > Holothuria > Holothuria scabra. Next base: position 7,783,675 of record CM074184.1, read on the forward strand.
ACAGTAGCTTAGATCCGGTATCAGTTCTCATCATTCGCTATACCTTTCCCAAAATTAGGTCATTCATGAAATGCTGAAGTCACAGTTTGTTTGACCTTTCTTAAAAATTAAGATCTTCACTATTGCCACCAACATCAGTACCTAACTCTCTTTCTCTTTTGATTTTCAGTAAGTTGCAAGTTGTTTGCAAAATTGAATTACTACTGAATTTTTGACTATGCAAGGAAACACAGAACTTTCCCTACTTGGAATGTGCAAGGGCTGCCTAGCCCGGAATACGCAAATGAAAACAAGGAAAGCAGCAAGGACTTCTTGTGTATTAAGAAGGAATGTTATTGTTTGTGGAATGAATACTTTTCTATTATGGATGTTCATCTCCCTCCTCTGTGTTACACGGACATATGCAGGTAAGCAATGAATAATCTATCAATTTATGAATAATTTGGCAGGTTAACGTGTTGATTGGATTCTTGAGAGAATTACTGGAATCATTAGAGCTTTATCGATTCTTCCTGTGGGATTGTCATCTATACCTCATGAGGGATTTTAAACTTTGCTAACAAGTCCTTGTAGGTTCTGTTCCAAATGCCAGATATATGAAACAGAGAAATTTTAATTTAAATTATTATATTCAGTACATGTGGAAATAATGTTTGCCCGTAAGAAAAATAGAAAGTCAAGCATGTCAGACCATCTTGCAGACAATAACTTTAAAAGGAATGAAATATACTGTATATTGTCATTTTTAGAAAGAGATATTTTATGAGACCTAAAAATTATCAAAATCAAGGGAATAAAGTTGTTCAATATCCAGACAAACTTTTCAACAACCTTAATTTATTCAGTATGGAACAATTCCAGGATTTGTAATAATGGTATTATTCATAAGTGTGGGCGTGCTGTATTGTTACCTGCTGTGTGACAAGGCACAAAGAGGTATGTCTGTTTCAGAGGGTACTGGTGTTGAATGATATGCCCTGTGGTTTCATTGAATGATACCATGTTGCTCAACTCCATGACAGAAATATTTGTGGATTTGAGGTGAAGTCTGCACCCTTGGGGTTTTAAATTAATAGGTGAAAACAATTTCATAAATTGAGAAAGAAAGAAGAAATATTTGAATCTGATAAAGCGATCTTTTAACCTGTGGTATTGACTAGGAGAGGAAAAGAAAAGGAGGAACAGTTGGCCTGTTTGTTTCATGTCAGTGACCTTTACACCATAGTATTAGTAAAAATGGTGAATGTGAAATTGTAGTGGCTAAGGGGCCTCTCATTTTTATCTTCTCAGTGTTTTGTGTATGTTAGTGGGCATTTATTTGTTAGCAATAAACTTGCAAAATATGAAAACAAAAATGGTTATCAGTTTACCACTTCATTTTGACTTCTTGTGTTAAAATTTTGACATTCAGAGTGTCAATTTGTTGTGGTGCTGTTGAATGATAGTCAGTTGATTCATGTAATTAGTGTACATGTTTGGTTTCTAAAATTAATTTTGAATGTTGTAAAGTGTTTAGTGGCACCCATGAAATTGTCTTTGGACAGGACTACTGTATTCAGAATATCAATCCCTGAGGGAGTCTACAGTTGGTGACATGGACCAAGGTCTTTTAAATGGAATGTTGCTGTTGGAAGTTGACCTCTTTAAGTTCTTATGCTCATCTTATAATGACACTTTCAGTAAATCTGTTCAAGTTGTGATCAGGATTTGCTGTCTACGGTATGGGGTTTGTAAAAGATGAAAAATAAATTTAAATTACAAGGTGGGGGGGGGGGGGGGAGGAGGAGGTTGGGTGTAGCTTGTAAGCTAATTCACCCTGTTTTCTTGTGTTGAAAGCATTATTATAAGGTGTAGAAAGCTTGAACTACAAATTTCCTAGTCAGAATAGTAAATGTAGTTTTATGGTTCCAACAACTTACCCATAGGGTTTCAAGTAATGCTAAGATTGAACTTTGAAGTTAAAACTTATATATTAATGGCACAAGTGAGGTTGACATCTCTGAAGTTATAAGATGGCTCTGCCATGTCAACAGTAGAATTTTCTTCAACTTTTCTGCACCTGACATATTTAAGCCCTTTCAACTTGTGTGCCTACCTAAATTTTAATACAGGACTGTTATGTGTATGCATTACTGAGTAGTTGTCTTTTATGATTTGTGATATAGTTTTAAAGTTAAGTGTATCTGAAACCAGCAGTGTGTATGTCCTGCACACATTGTTTGATGTTAACAAGCAAAGAAGGGCAATACTAGTTGTTGTGATTGGCATACAGAATACTTTGCAAAGAATTCATCCTTGTGTTCCAAGGCACAAAATCACAGCACCCCTTTGTCTAGAAAGCAAACAAAATTCAGCCTTCCCAGTATTGAACACAGTGGACTAGGTAGAATCTCTTAAGGGGCTGCACTTACATAAAGCTGTCTCTTCACACCTTCAATGTTTACACACGCTATGATACCGATGGAAGTGTGTCCCCCACGTGATCCACCAATACCACTCTTTTGTTGCCAGAACCACAGCCTGATACACTTAAAACAAATCACCTTTCTCAAAAATTAAAAATTTTACTAGTTGTATTAAATTTTTTGTTAGGTTTGTGTTGCACCTCATAGTCAGGCTGTGGCTGATTGGTGTGAAAGACAAATTTTTTATGGAAAGTTTTTGGTTTGTCAAGACAGTACATGACCACCTAACACCTGTTAAACTTGGCAACCTTCTCAACCTTTAGTTGCACACAATTGAATGCTGGAGAATCCCTGGCTTACACTCTGCTTAAAGTGGTATTGTCTCCCATAAAATCCACAGATGTTGAACTTTTAATGTTTGCTTTGGTTTGCCTAACAGTTTTGTGGTCTGTAACTGGAGGAGGTGTTATGCTGGTGTGGCTATGTGGTAGCAAGTTAAAATTTTCAAAATTACATACAGTATGCATGTACTAAAATGGCAAGTACTGTAGTGTCGAAACAATGTATTGTGTTACAGCTCTGCACGACAAGGCTTGCCATTAATTAAGGCTCTTCAGTATAAATTGATCAATAGTTCATTGGCAGAAAATGACATTGTGTAAGTAGACCTGTTCTCATCTTTGAATCAAATGTAAGCAGTGTGAGACTGATAGTGATATCATAACAATCATGTGCGCTACATGAGGGTCATCACCAAACTTCTAAGATTAGCAGATGCGGATGGGAGTGGTCCCCAAAAGAGGTTTGTAACAAGTCTAAAATGAGCTACTTGGGCAGTATTTCCAAGTTCTGTAGACCACAGTGAGTAGGCCTACTGCTATTCCAGTAGAATTTCTTACAAGTGTACCTGCTGATCCACCTGCACTACATAGATCTTACAATGTCACAATGCAAAAAGCAGGCCCTCATGTGGAGGAATAACAAGCCAACATTGGTCTACAAATGCGAACAGCTGATTGGTAAACCAATCTGAAATGTGTTTTTATTTGACACTTGTGGGGGAGATACAGTATATATGTGTGCTGCCCACAGATAATAATAATAATAATAATAATAATAATACACTGAACTCATATAGTGCCAAATCAGAACAAAAGTGTAGCTGCTCTAGGCGCTTGACAAAAATAAAATCAAACAACAAATTCATTTCAATCAAAGAAGCAAGCAAACAAATGAGTCTTGAGATTACGCTTAAATGTAGAAAAATTAGTACATAACCGAATATGGTCAGGTAACTGGTTCCACAAGTAGGGAGCAGCATATGCAAAACATCTAGAAACATCAGATAACATATGCAAAACATCAGATACATCCTACACGAAGAATAAAGACAGTGGTTCAGCTACATGTACATTGTTGTAATGTAAATTCTTCCTAGATGACCTCAGTGGTGATTTCAGTTCATAAGGTTTATACCAAGGGGTGGCAGTAAAAACTTGGGTAAAGTTAGCAGTTACAAATGACATCCAGTACTGTACTGCTTGCATGTCACATACAACAAAAGCCCATTGAAGTAGAACAAGGTGTACATGTTCCTCCCATACAATGACCTGTCTTCTGTACTACATTATGCGTTACACATTATCTTTTTAAATGGTAATATTCATGACTAAAACATTATACATGACTTATCCTTTCTCAGAAAATTAAAATATTTGAGGTTGAATTTCTAGAATTTTTGCATCTGGTTGCTCTAACTTGATGTTTGTTCTGTATACAAGCAAGTCATTAGACTTTGGAATTGATTCAAATTGGTTGTTAGCAGACCCCAGTACTGTAATGTTCACTATAGTGTAAAAATGGAATACGGTATTGTCCAATTGGGAGCTCCCATGATGATTTTATCGTTCAACTCAAAAGTTATGCACTGTATTGTTACAAAACAGTACCACACAGAATGAGCTTTAGTTGGAAAATTGTTTTGAAATTTTTTTGATACAGTATGTACATTAAGTAGGAGGCTACCTGACCAGTCTAGTCTTTCTGTGCATACCATCATACTATTAGTAATCCCTTTTGGTGTGCTTTAAACTTTATGCAGCCACCCTACTGTACCCTGGTACTGTAACCTTTATTCAATTCCTCCACCTAGGCCTACATGTTTAAACTGACTTGCTGGGTCTTTCCTCCCTCCTTGAAACTCAAGCCATAGCCCATTGATAGCAACAGTATGGTGAGAAAGGCTCTGGAAAAGCCATCAGCATTCAGCATTTGTCACCTCTCCCTATGGTGTATTCCCTTGGAGATTAGTGTGGGGTGAAAGAGTGTTGACATACCTGCCCAAAAGTCAGGCTAACAGTTCTAGATCCAAGCAGTTGGGTGTGGAATACAATTTAGCCAGTAGCGTTGTCTGACACATTTTAGTCAGTGACTAAATATTTTCAGAGATTAAGTGTTCTAAAATGTATTTGCTGTTTCAAGGACAGAGTGAAACAGAATGCAGACTCTCAGTCAGTAGTTTATAAATGACTAAACCAGTGCAATAGGAAAAGGTGCTTAAGGTCTTACAATCTTTGCATTTCACATTTTACTTAAACAATTTTGGTTATGGCCAACATTAAAGGATGGAAAGGGAATAACCGTGAGAGGAACGAGATGTCAGAAAGTTGGGGGACTGATCTACCATGTTTTGTAATGTAGATGGCATTTGGCTGTGGTCTTAAAGAAGTATGTACTGTGCTTTTTTATTCTCATTTTGGACCGAAGTTACTTTTTGTTTGGCCTCCTGAGCCAACCTGTTTAGTATGACATACTGTACAGTAGATGAAGCATCTAGGTTAGATGGAGTTTTACATCCCAGTTTCCACCCAATTGGTTCAAGTCAAGCAGGCCACGGCCTAGATGAACATGGAATTTGGGGGAAATGCAGTCCTCTCAACATAAATTCTTGTAACCTCAGCCTCAGGGATGTGCCCAGTTGGGCAACGCCAGGCAGGCCCACCCAGCACTAAAATTTTCTGCCTGGCACTAACTTAAAAATGAGTGATGCCTCCTGGCACTCTTTTTGCATGAAGATGTAAGGCCTACATGGCCCATGTGAGCTCAAAAAGTCAATAATTCTGGGCACATCCCTGTAGACTGTCAGTGACTGTTTTGTGATTGGCTCTTAAGGATAATTTGGAGATATATTCCCTCCTCAGTTAAGAAGTTCAAGCTTTCTAGGTATCAATGCCTGGTTTACCTTGAATGTATTCAATTTATTCAAGTCCTAAAGTAGCCCTGAGGAATCCGATTAGCGCTTGTTTTTAGTGACTGTGCGCAGCCATTAGTGGGGTCCATCAGCCTTGAATCGCCTTTATACAGTATGAGTTTCAAACCCTCATATTCAGTGAGATTGAAGGAATTAAGATACAATGTAGCGTACAATAATCCATGATAGAGGTAAGCAAGGGAATTGAAAGATTAAAAGGTGATGAACCCCAGTTATGGCGAACTGAAATCAGACCATGACTTGCTGTCCAGATTTGTGTATTTCATGACATTGTTTGAAGAAAAGTAAGAAAATTGTAAGATTTAGCTGTTGCTTCGAGATAATGTTGCTCATGCCCTTTGAAGTGATGAATGTTGCTCATAATTGCTCATGCCCTTTGAAGTGATGATACTAACAATTGTTTCAGTCTACTTATTCAAAATTCAGTGTCATCAAAAGGAGTGAAATTTCCTGTTTGCCTCAAGAACTAGCCTTATGAGCATTTAAGATGAAATCTAAACAGCAGGAAAAGGCAAATTTTAAGTTTTTGCTTTCATTCTATTCCAAGAATGTGGGTGGATGTAATTGCTAAATGATACCCTCTCTACAATTTGCCAACGTTCATTAGATTCCAAAAACCTAGCATATACTGTATACCAGCAATTTTTATTACTACATACACAGAGGCCTATTTTTCTGAATAATTCAGAATCCAGTGTTGCTTGAAATATAAAATCTTACTGGCACTTACAATTCTGGACTAGAATAAGCTTCCAAACTGAGATTGAAATGGAGAGAAAAAAATTCAGAAAGAAAAAAATCAGAAAAGAGGGTTTTTATTAGGGAAATTATAATGGCATACTGTGTGTAAGGACAGCTTTTCAGTTTTCAATGAAATAGTTCACCAGTAAACTGCAAATGTGGTTGTAGTTTGTGACATGTACATACTGTAGCTTTCAAGTAGTTAAGTACTGTAGGGCACATATTTATTTTTCCTGTACTTGAGTTTGCTAGGAAACAAGAAGTGTAAACTGTTTGGAATGAATTTTAAAATGATGTGTACCTGTAAAAAAACAATTGGCTTTAACAGGCCTTCAGTTTTGAAATATGAGTGCATTCCCACATCCACCAATTGCCTTAAAATATGTGTTAATTGATAAAGAATGGGAACTCCTTTGAATCTTTTAAAGTTGAATTGAATGAAGAACCACACCCACCTTTCTCAAAAAAAAAAAAAACAAAAGATCCAAAGGAGCGTGATTTGTAGCACTTCTTGAAAATCTTAAACTTGAGGCCTGCCCTCTTGCTGTAATTTGTCAGGGGCCATATTTGTTCATACTAATAGGCCATCATACTTATTCCCAATTGCACTGCTTTTTCAGAACAAACATTCATGGGGCTACTGGAACAGTAGCATTTTTTCCCCTGAAATAAACTTAAGGGGAAGATGCAGTAGTCCCATTTGAATTAGTTAAGAAATCTGTCCTGTGTCATGATTGGTTATTGATGGTCATGTACAGTAACAATGTTTTCCTCACTAAATTTCGAATTTAGTACATGAAAAACTCATTGGTTTACCATTAATATGCAATTTAACTTTCTGAAATACCATGATAGATACAGGCATACAATACTTTGAAGTGAAGTACTGTACAGTAAAGAAAATCATAAGATAAAGTTGTTGAACATTCCAAAGTACTGTAAATTTGGGGTGACTGCTATTGCCTTTCAAGCATTTAGTGATTAAGGTACAGTATGCCCTTAATTGTTTTTGGAAGTCTACTCAATATAGTATCACTTGTGAAATCTTATTTCCATTTGTGTTGTAAACATTGACTTGTTACTGCATCAAATGTATACATGCACACAAGATTTGTCACCCAGTCATGTCAGTCTTTGCACACCCTACTGCACTGTAACAATAACCCCTTGATGTACTTCTGGGGTGTTTTCCTTGTCCACCAATGTCGACACTGATAGCATGGTTCCTTAGGATTTGCCTCAGTGAACTTCAAAGGCAAATGGCATCATAATAGCATGCAGCTTTTGAAAAAACTTTTCAAAAAATGCAATTATTTGTAGAGATCCGAGTGCATTATGGGAAATCTGCGGAATCATTGTGGAATGCCTGCAGTGTTAACAACCATTTGTAAATGCCATTTACCTTACATTTAATATTACAACTTTCAATGCCTGATTTAGAAGCAGACACCATATTCAATCATTTCATGGAAACAATCCTTAAATTGAGATGTTTTGAGAAAGGAATAGAGTATTGTCACAGCATGAATTGGACTGTTTGCTCGTTCAAATACATGTAGGATCCATGTGAGATAGATGTAAAACTGTATTGCTGCAGATTTTATTGCACATACCTTTAATTAACATTTATTTTTATAGCTGTCTGGGTTTAAAATTTTATTGGATCTCTGGAACTTTTCTCCAGAATTCTTTCTTTGATCTTTGTAATCCTCTCTCTGACTGAATGTCTGTCAACAGCAAAAGTTCTTCTAAATGACCCAAAACCCAGCCTCTCAGATGTCACCCTCAATCACTTAACCTGTTTCTGTAATTAATTAATTAATGAAGGAGGTTTGTGAAAGAAGCAGCTGTCAGAGGATGGTCAAGTCATTTCAGAGATAATGAGGATACTGTTACACACCATGCAGCTTGTAGTAGCTTCATCGTTAAGGGGAAATGCAGTCACCCAAGTGCATGGGTAAACTATCCTTTTTCATGTATGGCTGTTGAGAATCATGTGACAATATTTTTTCCTCCTCAAATGTGAAACTTATTCGAAGCATCTGATTGGTTATTTTGAATTAATGCAATATTTAAGTCCTAAAATAGTATGAGAGAAAGGCAGAAGAGGAAAATTGTGAGACTTACACTGTAGCTGTCATTGATTTTTAAACAAGTATAGGGTTACTTCCCTAATTGCCTTTTAATTTAGATCTCTGTGACTGTTACTGATATAGTCGTACAGTATGTGAAAAGGGTTGTTCAATAGTGTTTTAAATTACAAAAAAACACTAAGATTGGGATTTTTGGAAATTGCCGTGGGCCTGCTATAAACAATTCAGAATTGATGTCAACAATATGACTTGGTGTTTTGTTTCACCTAGTTTCATAAGAATTGCATGAACATAAATTTATATAACAGTTTACTTAGGACAATATATTCTTGATATTAAAAGTACTATTACATGTAGTTTCTATGTTGAACCAATCACAAAGGTTGTATTGATACAGTGAAAAAGTATGGTTCAGAGACTGAGTTTGGGAAAAAATGTCTGTTTCCCTGCTGGCAAGTCATTTTTTTTTCCTGGACATAATAAATTTCTCTTGAAATGTCCAAATTCACTGCACCTACATACTTTACATACCCCTTACTACATCTTATTTGCGTTATTCTTGCTCATTGCTGGTTATCTACCCACACACACCATAAAAATGCTCCTGATGTAACTTGGTACAGTATTTTTTAAATCAGACTTGATTTTTTTTAACGGGGGCGATCTTCATCGCCCCAACTTACCTCCCATAACTTGCATGATGGTGTAGTGGCGCTATTTCATTTCAGGAAAGTTTCAGTAAGCTTACCTGCTGTACATATTAGCTGTAAATACACCGCCACTCGCAGCAGAATCTTAAATAGTATTTGTTATGCAAAGTCTTGGTATGTATCTGTATATAGTCTTAGTGTACTGTGCTTGCATGTGCGTTTAGAGTTAACGAGGCACACTTGCTGTTTCGACTAGCAGGAGAAAGACAAGGCTGTCTCTTGGGAGAAACCTTTACATTTTACATTGCAGTCGCTGCAGAAATTGTCAGTATTTAATATTTAGTGTATATATTTAAATGGTCTGCAAGTTGGTTATTGGTTTTGGGCGGCCATAGTATTAAAGCCACTCAGGCCAAAACCCAGCAAACTCAGACCAAGCGGCGTAGTCATATTAAGATTTAAGCTTTGTTAGTTATAGCTTGTACAGTATATGTTGCGTAGTATGTTTTTTTTATAGTTGCACATGCATGCGCCAGATAGGCACAGTGGCGTAGTAGTGTATATATGTGTAGTAGAATTTATTGTGAGAAAGAAACTAAACGGAAAGGTACCCAACAAGCAGACACAGCCTTTCCGACCAACTGGCCGGTATCCCGCTCGACTTCGGCGCCGAGACGAAGTGTGGCGACTCTTGTGGGGTGAGTCTATCAGCAAGATGGGATGGACATAGGGAGAGCCTAAAAGGTGCCCCCTCATTCTTCATTCAATATCAAGGAGGATGCCAGCCATAGACAAAACTGGCAATGAGCAACTTGAGTTTAAAGTTTGAGTTTCAAACCTCATGGTCCTGATTTTGTAACTTGTACATGTGCAACCCTGGTATGAAAAAAGTGCAGTTAATGCAGTTATTGGACATGCACACAAAGTTAAATACATTTTTAGGATCTCTTCACTTAAAGCAGATTGGGTGATATTTTCTTTGATTTGCTTTATTTGAGTATAGGTTCTGATTTCTTCTCCTCAGATTAAATTAATTACCCCTTCATCCTTAAACCAATATCTGGTGTAGATAGCCTATAAGCCTGTTCTATATAAAATCAGGGTTGAATTATATGGGGTAGTAAATTTTGAAAGGTATACTGTATGTCAGTTGGTTTTATTGATTTAGCTTGATGCATTAATGGCACAGTTGGCCTGTTAGATCCATACTCTAAATTTATTATGCAAACGTGTGTGCACTCCACAGGATGTACAGTATATACTGCAATCTCTCAAGCATAACTATGCAACAGATTGAACCACATTCAAAGTGTGAAAAATTAAGATTCAGTCTTGAACCAAACTTAAACAGGTTTCATTTTGGTTTATTTACAAATTTACAGCAGAGTGACCTGTCCCAGAATCTTGGTGTAGATATCAAAAATGTGTCCTTTACCATACCTTTCAGTTATTATCTGTCATACCACTCCTAATTTCACTCAAGCATATGCCATGCTCAGTTGCCTCTGAATTAAAACAAATAAAACCACATTACAATGAGTAGTGTAGGTGTATTTACTCTACCTGCATAGCTAAATACATGTACTTTAGGATCTTAAGAAAGGGTAATCTTTGCCTCTGGTTATATCAACATTTTAGACTGCCAATTTGTTTCTCCTCTATCTGCCCAGACTTATACAAGTCTGTTTGTCCTACAGGAGAGATTTGACAGCTTAAAGCAACTCACCCAGAAATGAGCCTCCCCTGGGGCATTCTTTTTCTAGTCTATATCAAAGCTTAAATAAGATTTATAGACATATTTACCTATCTCAGATCCCTGTCAGTTAATATCTTTATTAGACACACATATGACTGACCCCAGGATACCCAAACCTGCCAGAAAGGAATGTCCCTTCCCAGTGAAAATTGAACCCCTTTAGGTGTCCTCATCAGGTCTAAATTTGTAGTGATACATGTCAACACTATTCCCAGAACCAGCAAGCAGATGCCTTATAAAGCCTGGAAAATGAAATTAAGAAGTGTCAAGTTGTTATTGTAAAGCCAGCTGATGGGAATAATTTGGGCAAATTTTGGATGATAGAACCATGTCAGTTTGAAATGGAGACATCAGAATTAGATCAGTTGTTTTTCTTTTGAAGTAGGTTGAAAAATCACAACCATGTTCATGAAGAATGAAGACCAATGTACTGTTCAGTGTGTTTTATTTCCACTAGATAAAAGCATAATGATATTTTCCTTCATGAACAGTATTTATTGAAAAATATATATATTTTTTCTATTTATGTCCTGAATGGTGTGGTTACAGTTTGTTGGTCTATGATGTCTCACTAAAAGAGAAATTTTTAATTTTTCTTCACAAGTTTATCTCTTTGCTTATCATGATGTGACCCTTTTTAATCTTCAACCCAAACACTTCCGTGAATTTAATTTTGCATCATTGCAACTATTCTTTGCAAGCTACATTTGTTTTGGAATGGTTCTAAAGGAAATTCCTGTTATGTATTTCTGTAGAGTGTGGGAAACTTATCAGCATTTTTCAAAGATCACTTTATAAGTTTACTCAATACTTGCTAACAGATTGTGTAATATTGTTCTCATACATTTTCAAAGCTTCTAAACATGCAGCTTTCATTTTACATTCAGGACAACTATTGATAACAGTCATTTTTGTCATGACAAAAATTTTAGTAGGTGTTCAATGAGGAGACTCTTTTCATATTAAGACAAAGATTTGCATGGTTTCATTTGTCCAACATTAAGTGAGCTTAGATACCATTTCCGTCTTGCTGTTTCAGGCTGTTGTCTGACGTCATAAGAGAGTGGGCTGTGTCATAAATAGGTGAATAATTATTGGCTTTTGCTTGTAATTCCTGGGCACTGACATTTCTTCACGATCAGGGGAGTAGATTTCTTTTCAACTAGGGGGAGGGGGATGGCCAGGGAGAATGTCAAATCCCAAAAGTGTGCATGCAAAGTGCCAAAATGAGTGGGATGTGTATAAAAATTTAATTATATTGCTTTTTTCTGTGGGGATGAAGATGATTATATGGACCATCACCCTCTGGTTAAATGTGTGTTTGTGTGTGTGTGTGGGGGGGGGGGGGGAGAGGGGCAGAGTTTGTAGTCCTATCCTGGGATCTGATGCCATGGTCACATTATGTCTATCATTGGAGAATATTGTGAAGCAAAGGTTAAATTACAATAGCAGCTCATAAAAATGTGTACTCTTGAGTATGGAAAGGTATTCTCAACATTATATGGTGTGGCTGCAGTGAGAAAAGTTTGCTAATTAGATCCAGTTTTACAGTCCAGTTTCCAACCAATTGATTTCAAGTAGAGCTGGCCACAGCCTTTTTTCCAGTTGTGGCTCACTTGCTTATTTTCCCTAAACTCAATTGTTTATGCTGAGCACCAAGCACAATGACAGTAGGTTCCATTTTTGAAGTCTTCGGTATGACCCAGCCAGGAGTCCCACTCCTGACCCAGACTGCAAACTTGTCAGATGCTCTGACCACTTGACCATGCAGTCAGTCAGCTACAATACAGTGCATAAGTCTTTTAGAGAATGATGTACAGTAGTATGTCCATAAGTTAAAGGGCAAGAGCAGTTCTTCTTACTTAAAATAGTGTAATTGACTGCCCTGTTTCATGATTGACTCTTGGACCTTATGTTACAATATTTTTTCCTCTCAAATTATGGTTTAGTAGGTGTAGCTACTTGATTTCATTGAGTATGCAGTATTGAAGTCCTAGAATATTATAATAGCTCCTTGGAAGAGAAATAAGACTCCTGACAAATGACATTTAGCTTTAAAATAAGTTTGGGACAAGTGCTTTAGCCCTCTAAGTTCTTTTCCTTTTCCATGAAATTGCAACATTGGTACAGGTGATTATAGTTTCAACATTACAATTTAATTGTATAGAGAAGTAGTAAGAGACTGTTTTGTTGTTAGTTTTGGTCTCTTGGAAAACTTTGATTGATTATTCAGATTAAAGGAATTTGAAACTAGCAAGGTTATCATAAATAATTGTTTAGTTTCAATTTCAATGAAAATGTTTTTATGCTTTGGTCATGCAATTGAGGAAGTTCCGAGGATTGATCTTGTGATTCTGATGACATTAATTGTAGTCATCTAAATGATGTGATGGAAATGTTGCACATTGTTCTCTCACCACAGTGTATACAGGTCTGTGTATCTGCTACAGAGTTGGAACTTGCAGTGTCAGCAGAGCTTTAGCAAACCAATTTAGTTAGCAGAGTGTTTCAAAAGATCTGGACAATTTTGTTATTTAATGTCAGTGTTTGTGGGGTAAAAATCATGCATTCCTCCTCCCCTTCCACTGTAACTTTAAATCCAAATTTCTCATTTATTTGTCTTTTATAAAATCTGTTGCTAACTTTGGACATATAGTTTTACAGTGCATGTCTTGTGTGTTGAAAAGTTGCCAAATCTATAGCAATTCATTGCCTTATCATATTTCCTTCATCAAATTCCCAGGAGAATTATGATAAAATGCAAATATTTGATATGCAGTAGCCTGATCACATGTGTATTTCAGTTTCCAGTATAAGTTGTTAGTTCCATAGTTAAACCAGAGGGTAGCAACTTATAAGTCTCTGGTTTTTCAGTGAAGTCTTGCCTGGACTGCTTGAGTCTTCAGCATAATTTTTTTCAGCCAATGTCTAGTACTGTTAAATCATTGGATGAGCTGGGATTTTCAATTTACCTAGAATTTCTCAAAGTACTAACTTCATTTTGGGTGGTCATTGGTCATGTGGTGAAATATATTTCCAGGCATATTTGTGGCAAGAGGGTGCAAAAACATAGATGTACTTGTATGGGCTAGTATGAGTTGGCTAGGATGATGTAGTCCCCCCATTGATTATCTTGTCAGCCAACCCAATGTGTATGTTTAATGTGAGGTTTTGAGTGTGAGGAGACAAGTTTCTGAAGTGGGTCAGGAAGTTGATATTTTTCTCGTGTTGTAAAGGCTTAACTTGGTATTCAGAGGTTGATCTCTTAAAGAGGAAGATTAGGCAAAAATTTAATTTTCACGTGAGAGAGGAACAAAATCTACACAGTGTGGCGAAAGTTCTATCCAAATGGGACATTTATTTCTTCAGATATCAGTAATTGAAGTCAGCAGATTTGTATTCAAAAGTGAGTTTGAGGGCAGCAGAGCTTATATCACTTTCTCACATTGACAAGGGATGCTTTGTTTCCCCTTGTTTTATTAGACTGTTGTGCTGACCTTGAAGTTAATAGGAGTATGGCCTGCTTGTGGGGGATGCAAAGTTTGTAAAATTCTCATGCCACTTATGCAATCACATTTTAATAATATGGGATTGCTGAGGAGAAAATCCAGTATAAATTTTAGAGGAAAACAAAAGACTACCCATTAATGTGGGGATGTGATGTCATATGTGCTTGCTTAAAGTTCACTTTTTGTTGAAAATGTGAAAGTTTACATGTTCATCTCTTGAGAACCACATGTCGGATTTCCATGCGAATTTCACCAAAATGCTCAGAATAAGTGCCCCTCTAACATACCAAATCCTGTTGCGACTTTAAACCCTTCTTTTAACTATAGTACATATTAATCTACATTGCCCCTCTACTTACCTCCTGTCCATACGGTATGTACATAGTACATGCTAATATGTACTGGTTTCTAAAATTGCTTATTTTGTAGCTCATTGCATTTTTTAGTGACTATCAAAGTAAGATTCTATGAGAATGATTTATTGCTTGATATAAAGAAGTTAAGGGAAGGGGGCTTTTGGTGACATGGGGTTATCAGAGGGAATACAAATTGTGGCAACTTTTCAAGCTACTGTTGGTCTCTTGGGGGTGCCTTCTTTTACAGCTGCTCAAGGAAAGGTGCAGTTTGATAACCTTTGAACAATCAGTCTTGAAAGAATATCATGTTTACAAGCTCAATGGTGACACAATTGTCAATAAAATATGTCTTCCCACAGTTTGGGTAGGAAAATAATTACAGAAATATCTCCACTACTCAAAAGAGCAGAAATTCCACAAGAAAGTCTGCAAGAAAACATGTTATTCATAACATACACTTTGTATACTGTACTGTGTGTCCATGGATGCTTCCCTTCCCACATACCAGTTGCCTGTAGTCTTACAGTTAAATCACAAACATTCTACAAGGGGTCCCTTGGTTGGATCTCACCTTGAATCTTGCACTACTATACATACTATGGATGTAGGATCAACACTCTGAATTCAAAATTCTCATGCCCCCCCCCTTAAAGTAGCTATATTATGGACCAATGTATGGTGTCTGTTTTATTGAGTTGTTTTCCATTTTTATTGGGGGCAATCTCTTTAAGATTTGTGGAGCTTATTTTCAAGTTCTTTTTAAAGTTTTCAAATGTTCCTTGTTTTCTGCGATTTTATGGAACGATTGTGACATACTTTATAAAAAAACATGAAAATGATAAAAATGACAAAGAGGGGGAAAAAAAAAGAAGCATGATGACAATCAAAAAATGATAGAATAGTGTACTGCTTAAAGAACAGGAACTTTCTTTGATAAAAAGCAGTTACTGTCCTATACATCAATTTCATTTGAACCTGTTAACCATAAATATAATACGAAGTTGGAGTTCTGAAAGCATTCTACAAAGTGGGTGTACTTAAAGTGGATGTGTGCCACATCATTAGAGAACTTTAACTTTCAATTGAAACCTGAGGCTGTTTAGGGATAAGCACTGTGTAGAGAAAATATAAATGGTAAATGGAACTTAATTTTGATTATGACTTCATAGTAGTTTGCCAAAGGCTCCTGGCAACATTAAGGACGGAAATGAAAGCCAATTTTACAGATCTAGAGTTGCAGTGACGACTTTAACTTGAAGAATAAGATGATTGATGTTTGATTGTAAATATCACAAAATGCCATTCTTTTGTTAATTGGCAAAGATGCACACCGTTTGCTTCTTTCTATTTTCTGCTGCTCAATGCATAAAAAATGAAAAACATTTCCTTTTCTTTAAAATTTTGGAACAAATAAGGCTTAACGGTTAGTCTAATTACCAACATCACCAACTTAATTCCTCCACATATTTTTGTGTTAAACATGGAACAACATAATTAAAGGAAAAGAATTAACTACTTCTTGTAGGAGTTAAGAGAACTTTCAAACAGTACTGGATTGAGCAGTTTAGTTTTCCATATAAAATTGATAAAAACGTGTTTATGAGAGGTTTATATGAAGGAAATTCTTCCAATTATGTGATGTAATGATATGCTAATTGTGGTATCAACTAACAGAAACACATGTATCAATGATGTGAATATTAGCACACCGTAGTTCATCAATCAAGCCATGACTTTCATGTAATTTAAATGTTGTTACATTTTAGAAAATTTAGAATTCACTTCACAGATGCTTTAGATAGCACAAAACTGAAATTTTATGAGGGCCTCAAAAAATCAGCACCTTAGTTCTGAGAAAATGAGGCCAGGTCAGCAGGTCAAAGGACTGCATTCTGCCTTCCTGCCGTCACAATGGCAGTGTGGCAATTGGCTTGGAACTCTGCTTGGAAACAATGTGGAATGTGTAAAATATTACATGGAGGTTATATTTGTCCCTGTATGTCGTTAGGGAAGTAAGTATAATGAGCCTACTGTATATTGTTGCTTTGAATACCCTAACTAGTAAGTTGTTCATTATTCAGTTTAAGATGGTACAAGTGATGGGTCATCAAGGAGTGAAGGAAAGGATATGCACAGACTGTCAAACAGTCTTCATAACAGATTAAAATCTCTGCTTACATGTCTTCATAAGCTACCGTATTCTTTTTTTGCATCCTATGAAATTGGGATTTTGTCGGAGGGGGTGCATACTTTTCACGTCGACTGTCATTTTTTTTTTTATAACTGTTACTTCAGGCCCATCAGCAATTTAGTGGTGTTAAATGTATTTTTCGTAAATATCTCAACTTTAAATTGGCCTTGAAATTACAAGCCCACAGTAAAGCAAACCAATAGTATTTGCAGCAAGCTGCAGTCATTTTATAGTTTGTCTCTCAAAGTATAAGACATCCCTGATCATTGATACTCTCTCACTGAGACTGTTTTCAAATGGAATTAAATGAATTAAGTAATTGTACTCACACTAATGTAATCACCAGACACAGCATTTGTACTAATGCCATTGTACTCAAACTAATCACCAGACACAGCACTTTTATTCACGACCTTGTAGCTCATACTAATCACCAAACACTTGTTCTCGTGACATTGTACTCATAATTATCCCAGATATGACACTTGTACTCATGGCAATGTATCCATATTCAACACCAGACACAACACATGTACTTATGACATTGTTCTCATAATGACACTTGTACTCATGGCACTGAACTCATAATCATCCCAGGTATAATACCATAGTCATGACATTGTACTCACAATCATTCCAGCTATGAAACTTAAGTACCAATGGCTTTGTACTCATAATCATTTCAGATATGACACTTGCACTCATGGCATTGTACTCATAATCATCATTAGACACTACACTTAAACTCATGACAATATAGTAAGTCTGGTCATAGAACACCTGCCCATCATCCTGTAGGCTACAGTACCTTCTGTTATATGGTATACATTCTGCAAAGCTGAATTTTCTAATTACTGAAAATGTATCAACAATAATTAGAATAGTCTGTGATTAAGTTTAACATATATGCACTGTATTTTGCTTTCACAAATTTTAACCACACTTACGTTAAGGGCCCATGCATACAGAATCCCAGAATTACTTGTTTTGTGAGTAACTTTAAACATTTGGGAATCCATAGTGTGAAAATGATGCCATTGTCAGTCATCATGTGAATACATTGTAATTGTAGTGATCACTCAGTCATGTTGCTATCAGTTACATGTTGAGTGTCTAGCTCTTCAGACCTAGGAGCATGTTATGCCCCTGGGACAGTGGCTTCTTTGTTGTTTTCAACCCTTTGTGTTGAAACTCAAGTTCAGTGTTATGCACACAGAGGCACAAAGGTCATAATGTTATCATTTAGTTTCCTCCTCCAGGTGCATGGTTCCAGTGTTCATGTTATTTGCATTTGCGGTCAATATTCGTTTGCTTTTGCCCATGAGAACTGATAAAGATGTGTATTGCTTGGAAAGTCAACTCCTTATATATTCAAAACATTGTGACTGTATTGTACATTGCCTAGTACATGCCCACATTATACTAGTTTCATGTTATTTGATTTGTGACTTCTTCTGTACTTAATAGGCCACAAATGAAGCCTATTTGCACAAGGCATTAATTTTTTAGACCAGCAAGTTCTAAATGTCAGTAGCAAAGTTTGCCAGTTAGCTGCTGGCTTTTTTTATGTTAAAATGTATTGTGCTATATTTGAAGGTGCTGCTTGTATCCATCAAATAAAGGGGAAAACATTGAATGATTGTAAGCAGCCTATAGAACAATGTGGCTATGAGTACTGTTGAACATGTTTACCAAAGTTCTTCAGTCTATAAAGATGAAGTTAAATGAACTTTGCAGCTGTATTAACCAAATATGTAAAAAAGTAGTTCTATACTAGCTTTAGTCTTCTGATGTGTCAATGTAATTTTTTGGCGGGTCTTGGACTGGGTCTTCTAGACCAACAAAAGAAGGCGGTATACAAAAAATGCCGTACAGAAAGTACTCTTTTTGCACAGTACAACATTAGACCGGTTTCAAAAGGATGTAAGATATGGGTCCTTGTAGGTTCATGATGGTAGTGTGTTATGAGAAATGACACAAGGAGGAAACCCACCAAAGGTTGGAGGAGACTATCAATGATGTCACGTGTTTAAACACTGGTTTAACTTATTTGTGACATGGACCATGTATGGTTCAAATCCCACTGCAGATTTCCTGCAGCTATAGGCAGAACATTTCGCTCTAGACTAATATTCATTTGTAAGGGTAATAAGCCAAACTGGTTCTATGTTTTGGACTTGTGCCTAAAAAATAAGCTTGCTCAAGTAACTCACTGTCGACAGATTTTTGTGAGGAATTGTTTTGGAGATAAAGAAAGTTTATGCGTCAAACTCAGCAAAGAGATTGAAGTAATGTGATGTTTGTCTGAAATGCTATGGAATATTGCCAATTTATGCAAAGTATGACAGAAGCTCAACAGCCATCTTGCTCAGCCTAAATCAGCCTAAATCAATTCAAACTGTTGGGCAACAGAGTTGTTCCCATGATTCTTTTTCCGTATAATGGAAGTCTGTGAATGCCATATGTTGCTTGGGTATTGCATGTTTTATGGAATGAGAGCTACTGTGCAGTTTTGCCAATTATTCTATGTGATACAGCAGTAGTTAAGCAGTATCTTAAGCTTGCGTGTGGGACATCCATACTTATTATGCAAACTTACTAATACAAACCCAGTGAAATCACTGGTTACAATTACATCTCATTTTCCACATGATTAAATCCATTTTTGCAGTGTTTGTAGTATTGACTGAATGAATACTGTACTTCTTTTATTAGCCTTTTAAGTAGATCTTTTTAATTGTCATCATGTTACAGTACCCTTTACATTCTATTCCACAGTGTTCTAAAAATAAACCTTTACAAATCAATGATACCCCTCAGCCCAGGGATTTGAAATCATGGAGAGACAGCAGCGGAAACCGATTAAAGCCACAATCTCTTGATGGAAAATGAGCCTATCAGGCTCTCTCGGCTTTTTAAGATATAGCTGTAGATCCTTTTGTGTCTTTGGTAGAAACCAGGCACAAAAGTTATTTGACAAAATCCAATAGTTGAAGATTTGTGATATTAATTTCAGAAGTGCAGCAGTTATTTCGGTCAGATGGGGATTAATTTGGAGGATGTGAAAATTGCTGGGCTTGCACGTGAACAAGCTGGAGATGTGAACATGTGTGGATTAAAAATTGGTGGTCATTGCAGTAGGTGCTGAGAGATTGGGTTAAACTGAGAACTTTAACAGTAACTTGAGAAATGATGTGTTTTCCTCCTTGCCAAACAAAAGCAAGAAAATAAAGAGAAAGATATGTGCATGTGACTCCACGATTCTTAAAGTTCTGGATATTGATACCGTAACAGGACTGTGACTGATTCATTGTACAATGTAGGTGCTATGGTTACCGCTTCAAAGTCCTGTAGTAATCATTCATCACGTCTTGTGTGAAGTTGCATGGATAGGCACAATTGAAGCAGAGCAAAGCCTTATAGTACCTGAGAATGATGAAATTTTCATAGCTTTAGTAAGAAGGAAAAAGAAAACATTGGATTTTCCTATAATAACTCCTATTACATCTAGGTTAGCAACCTTATTACGAGTGCAAAATGTCACTGTCTTGTTCCAGTGCTTCCTGCTTGAGTTCCATAAAAAAACATGAAGTTAAGTGAATTTAAAGCAGTTAGTGGAATGGAAAGGTCATCAAATGAACTTGCAAAAATTACTCACTGTACATTAAGTAACAGAAGAAGTAAAAGGAGGAAAAAATGACGATTTTAAATTACATACAGATACTATAGTAACCTGTAAAGTTATGACACGCTCAATTGTTGGAGAAGTGTCTATTCTTATAAAAATTTGTTAGTTTTAAAGTACATTTTTCTTGAACTTGCTCAAACCTTTCCACAAGAAGGTGAAAGTGAAGAAAAAATAATTTTTCCTGGAAAAGGCAAAACCCACTTGCCCCATCTTTTACTTTCTACAGTATCTACAATTGTATGCAGGAAAGTCTTGAACACACAGACTGGTAAAAGCAAAAGTATCTACACTTTTCCACATTTTCATGAAACATTCCAAAATAAAGTTACAGTGTTTTTTTTTTTTTTCCAATTGCTAAAATCTCCTCTAACACTCAGTTTGTGTTTGGAGAAGCCTCCCAGCTTTCCAATGTAAAATCCACCAATAATTAGATAAGAGGACTAGATTGAACATGATTATAACAGACTCACACACAGAGTATCTAAATTTGCTGACTAGAAGTAACCCTAATTGAAGTATATAAGGGAAAACTGTATTGAAACATTCTTTTCTAAACTGCAAGTCAGCAGGCATAGTCTTAGTGGGTGCCTCTTTTGTCTATGGTTGTAATGCTGTCAAATGCCATGAATTCTTCTAGTCTGCCTTGATGTGAAGCCATTTTGCTTATGTGACTTTGTTACTGTTCACCTGTCAACCTTGCAAAAGCAGGGCCCTCATTCAACAGGTGTCTGTTGAAATGTCGGGACAAAAATATAACTTGTCCAATCAAGGGAATGTACCCAGGGGATTTCCCTCAAATTGCGGTAGTTTTACTTCCAGTATTAAACACCAGCTGATTAAGAAGCTAATGGCAGCTGGCAGGAGAGCGGCAGATCATTTGAGACAAATATGCAATGAGGTAAATGTTGTTGTGACCTTAAGGAGGAATTTAGAGAAGAGGTAGTTTTTAAAAAACACTCTGCAAATTATGTAAATGAGGGCTGAAACCTGCATTCAGCATTACCCTAGTGGTGTTTTAGAAGCAGTTGATATGGCCTGTTGTTGCCCCATTTTATGAAATATTGAGGCCAAAAAGTGAATTTAGGATGGGAACAATATTTGTTTTCTTTTTATTTAAAGTGACTTATTGAGGAGGATATTGGATAAAGACCTTGTACAGCCTCTTTGGTAGTGCACTAAGGATTACACCACATGTAACTGTGTGCTTTACTGAAATCTCTAGAGAATTCATTATATTGGTAAGATGGATATTTAATAGACAAATGAATGGGGCTTTGATGGGCTAAAAGGCTGCATGGGATCTGCTCATATATTGGATAAATTTTTTATTGTGCAAATAGCTCTGTATTGACTATTTTTGTTTAAAATTGAGGCTTAAAGCCATGTGATAAATTTGACTTGGGATAAGAAGGAAGGTTAGCTAGTTAGATGAGATTTAACAGCTTACCAACACAAATGTGTTATGCTGTGTCAGTCAACTCAATTAAAGTCCAAACTTTAAAGTTATTTTCCATTATGGTTTAAAACTTTAAGTACAAATTTGGTTTCCCTTTAGTCACCTCTTACGACAGGCAGGAAATACCATGGGCATATTCTACAACCCCTAGCCCACAGGGCGTAAAAAGGAAGGTTCTGTGTTACAATTAGCGTCGTACAATGTTGAACAGTGCATTGACTTTCACTCCTAGATGGATTAGAAGTGCACCACTATTTCTTTCTTTTTTGGTGGTGGATGAGGGGGGAAGGGAGGAAGATTAGAGTGGTGGGAGAGTGGTTTTAGCAGTATGCAAAATGTGAAACAAGGTAATGAAAATGCATCTTTAAATACAATCAGCCTTCAGCAAACAACAGAAGCAGCTATGATGACTCTTGAAAGTAAAATTATGATTTATTAAGTGATATAGTACAGTACCTACCAATGTATATGGGTGAGGAAAAATAAGTTAAAAAAAAAAAAACTTGTAATTACCTATCTTTCCAAAAGTTGTCTATCAGAACCTAGACGTCTAACTGTGATAGCCTGAGGTAGTTTTGTTGTAGTGTCTAGTCTTTCATTTGCAAAGCTCATAGATAATTTGTGATTGTACGTTCCCTGAATCTGAAATCATTATTGTGAATGAGAATGAGAATCCAACCTCAAAGAGTTTTCGCCAGGTGAAGTGGGGGAGGGCCAGAGGGTTGGTATTTTCATTAATAAGGCACTGCTTTGTCTGTGGTGTTGGAATAAATGATTACTCATACTCTGACAGAAATCTCATCATCTTCCTTTTAGTATTTGGTGAACAGTAACAGGGTTTGAACATGGACGGAATTCTTTGCACATTGCTTCTTTTAAATGCTTTTGAAACTTAAAATACATAGGCAAGACTAAAAATACATTCAGGAAGAGAGGAGGACCAGATGGCTTTTGGCTGGCAGAAGTTTTTTAGAGCATAGTGGTCAATCTGCAGAGAAGATGGAGGGAGAGAGAGAGGGGGATGAGGTTCCAACTGAAAAGATAACAACAAAGTTATATACAGGAAGGAGAGCTTTTATGTAGTCCTTTCATCTTTTTTGTAGGTCAGGACTACTCCTTTTTACAGTGGTCAAGGCAAAGTAAGGTCCCAAACTTCATGGCCACTGGGACTGCCCTCTGGTACAGTGGTACTTTCTTCTGGTACTGATCTCTTCCAGTATCCAGCTTCGTAGTTAGATAAGTTTTGAGATCTAGATAAAGGTTGTGTAATGGTTGTGTGTGTGATATCAGCCCTTTTCCATTTCTCATACTGGATGTCACTGAACATGCACAGTAGGCGTATAATGCATGCATTCCACTGCACCTTATAGTAACAATTGCTGTACAATAAATAGAGGCCTGGATGGCATAATTGAGAGATGTGCAATGTACAGTAGTAAGGTCAGTTCACAACCTCAGAAGACCTATTTATAGAGATAAATGAAGCATTCTATTAGACATTTTAGTATGCCTCTCCAATATCAAAACAATTTACACCCAAAACACTTGTATTTAATGTATTCCGGTGTGATAAAAAAAAGGCCCATTGCTAGTAAATGTCTCCACAGTCACACTTTCATATATATTTTTTGCAAACACATACTACTCTAATATTCATTGAGAAACTATATCCATGCAATCAAAACAACTTCAAGGTATGAAGTTATCCACTGAGGAAACCATGGGTACTAAAGTTTACTGTAGATTTCTCTGGCTACCTGAAATTGCCTCCAAAGTACCTTGAACCTGTTTCTAAGATCAATATACAGTACAGGATGTCTTTTTCAGGATAAGACCTGTGGGCATTCTGCTAAGAAGTGGCTGCTAACATCTTTCAAGGTTAACTTTCATTTAAGTAGCAAATATCTCTTACTGTATGGATTTCATGTCAAAGGTTTGGTTTAGTTAAATAGACCTATGTAAAACATGAACTCTGCTGTATAATTGGATTTCATCTTATTTAGCATTGTTGGGCTCTAGAGAAAATAGCTTAATGTTGAGATAGGTCCCCTGATCTAATTCATTATTGCAGAGATATTTTGCATACTGTAGCCATGCTTTGTGGGATTAATTTTTGTGGGCAGAATGATAGCCCTTTTTTGTGAAAGATCCATATCATGAAAATAAAATGCTAAGTTGTCGGAGCATCCTTTTCTAACCTACAATATTAATTTTCTGTATGTTTGCAGGAAGTGTCTTATGAATTTGACCTGAGAGACTTGGATAGCTAGGTAGGGGTATGACCAGCATGTTACACCTTAAATGCAAACCACGCCAAAATGAATCATGGTCCCATTAGCCTACTATTTGACAAATTTGCTGTTCAAAGTTTTGATATAGACATTTTTTATTACTGCTGAATGCAAACAGGGCATTTTGTTAACTGTGATTGGTCCTGGAAAAGAACAGATGGAAAAAGGGAATGGACAGATGCCATTTACTTTGCACCTATTTACCTCACCTGTTTCATATTGAAGTTCTGGACTATCCCATTTACCGAGCTGGCAGTTGTCCATTTACAGTTCCACTTTCCATGGTAATTGGGCTTGTCTATGTGTAAAACAGGTGAAATAGGTAGGGCTCCTAGATTCACAAACAGTAATTTTTGTTGAATTGCCATTTAGAGTGTTGAAGTCCTGTAGGTCTGGAATTAGGGGGGGGGGGGGGACAGCTGTATCAGAAAAGTGAATTGCTATCTACATAGGGCTTCAACTTGGCAAATTTTGAAAAAGGAAGCCACAGTATATTTGCAAAGTATTTGTCAGGGCTCGTTTTTCGTGGCTGTCTGGAACAACTTAACTTATAGATAGACAAAATATAAAAGTTGGTTGTCGGATGGACAACCATTTTTCTCTTGCAATGAATTACAGTAAGAGACAGAAGACAGCACAGACCTGACTGAACTTTGCCAGAACAGAACAATGCTCAAAACTTGTTCCAGGTAAACTATGGGAGTTTGTCCGCAGAGGGTCCTGCAGAACATGCGTGGGGGGCTCCTAGCGGTAGTAAGTCGCCAGCACTTAACCTGTTTGAAGAATGTAGGTGGGTCATAGGCCATGTGGCAACTTTGGGCCACTGAGTGTCAGATGCTGGCATGGAGTGTGAATTTTGTGGGCAAGGAGTGGTGTTAGTACTGCCAACTTGTGTTCAGCTGGCCTTGAATTTTGAGGCATTCGATTGCAATTACACACCATCACCCACATCAATCTGCTGTGAGGAGTGTGGTTTTTGGCAACCTTGGAGCTCATGCAAACATATTTAAGTGCAATAAAACAATAAAACACACCTATTACACTCCTTAATTTTTATGAGGGGAGTGATTTGTAGCACACCTGGCAAATCTAAAAGTCAAGGTCTGGTTCAGAGCATCAACTCTATGGATACGGAGTGAGTAAAGTGAGAACATATTGTGGGCAAGTTACTGTCTCTCTGATGGTTAACTGAGGGCTTGCCGCGGGCAAAATGCTGGCATTCTGCGACTTCTTATGCCGTATAAGAATGCCCAAAATTGCAACACGTAAACCTTACTTATTGCAGGCAACTTCCACACACGTGACACATAACTGGCTTGCAGGTAACCCGCCATGCCCGTTAGTGTCCCGGAGTTAATACGGACCTCTCCTGTGTGTAACACATGAAAAACACGCAAAAAGGTACATACGTATCAAGCATCAAACATGCAAGGTCCATACGAAACTTCCAAATCTTGACCTGGATTGAAATGTTTCTTTGCAATTACGGAATATTCACGATTCACTTTCAGCGCTTTCAATTACAGTTCACACTTTGATCACATTTATTACACCAGAAGGTGTAGAAGAGGAACTGATTGATTTGTTCCAGAGTAGCATGGATGTACTATATACATTTTTGCTGTATACAGCCTTCCCACACAATCTGAAACCATTAACACTTTATACACTTTAAGGCAGTGAGCCACAACTGAACAAAATGGCTGTGGCAGGCCCACCAGTTGGTTAGAAAACTGAGCCTTACAACCTTAAAGTGGCTCATTGATTTGGTTCATGAAATTCAACAAATTTTCCCAGAGGTGTCAATTTTCCTTCACATGTCAATTTCAAATGGTCAAACTTAGACAATCCCCATATCCTACATACAAAGAAATGTTTCATGAGTGAGTACTTAACGGCTCAATACTGCTTTCAAAAATCTGTGACCAGACACTTTTTCATTTTATGCACAAAACTGTTACAAGTCAGAGCACCACAAAATTCGAAATTTTTGTCTTTTGTTGTAACTTTTGGATGTAAAACTTGACTAATTATGTTAATTAAAAAGCATTTTCAAATGGCAGTACCCTTAAACACTTTCATCAAGTTATCGATATCAATTCAATGAGCCCCTTTAAATAACTTTATGCTTTG
The DNA here is from genome assembly GCA_037179385.1 of Holothuria scabra. Lineage (NCBI taxonomy): Eukaryota > Metazoa > Echinodermata > Holothuroidea > Aspidochirotida > Holothuriidae > Holothuria > Holothuria scabra. The sequence continues at coordinate 7,810,215 of CM074184.1, forward strand.
TAGCAGGAGGCAAAAGACACTTCTCAGAAGAGGACATCACATTATACCCACTTATACACATTGTTTGTGTCTGCCACACCCATGGTGCAACAGCCTGGATAATATCAGCCTAGTTAATCCCTTTTACTTGCTTCCTTGATTTGTGGATATGTGAAGCAATGTTAAACTTTCACCTTTTAAAACTCATCCATAGAAATTTATTTAAAATTGAAGCATAGAGCGGCATTCTGTCATTACCCTCTTTCTGTCTCAGTCCATTAAATTAAGATCTTGCTGATTTGTCGTTCTGGAAATATTGCTGACGACATTGTATATATACATTTTCACCATTAGTAAAGAACAAATAAAGCCATGATTCCCTGAGTCTCATGTGTAGCTGAGTAAAGTGTGACTATAAAGTTGACAGACTTATTTTTTTTCAGCGGTACGTAGTATATCTTCCCATCCTTGACTTCTTTGAGATATTCCAGGGTTGCAATTTTGGCAACATTTTTCAAGTAAAGGGTTCAAGTCCTCATGAAATGAAATGTGAACATCTAGACATTTGGCTCATCTGGACAATATCACAGGGACTTCTTTTCCTCTTTACTTTCATGTCAAAATCACAGAATCATCCAATAAACGATTCAGTCGATTCAGTACTTTACCATGGCTGCTTGTATAAACAGAGAGATTAGCTGAGGGAGAGCCATATATATCTTCATGTATGGTAGTCACCTTAGTCTATTGGAGATCATGTCCTTTGAGTGATCATGGCACAGTGGTTGTCATAGTCGTTGCCTTTCAAGACTTGCCCAAGTTGCAACTGTGCCTCTCACCCATTGGTGGTACAGTAGTCTGCAAAGCTGGTTTATGTGTAAATTGTATTTTCTCCCCTGTGCCCATGCTCATGTATTGCAATTGTTTAGGCTTAGGCTATATCGACAAAACAAAATCCACTCTGCATGAAACATGACAGTGATGTGAGTAAGATGTCAAGTTTGACTAGCCATACTTTGTACCATCCTGCTCTGATGGGAAACCACAGGTGCCAGCTACCAGAGGGATTCACAAAGTTGGCCCATCAGTAGCATTAGGTGGTGTACCTCAACTTTTTTTTTATGATTTTGGTATGATTTTGGCTGGTATGTGGTTTCAAAGCACAGTTCTAGGGGTACACCAGGTTTTCTCAGTGAGCTTGGTTGAAATTAAACATTGGATAGTTTAATGGCCTTATTGGAATGCCAGTGAGCTTCAGGAAATTAGTGCACCACAGGTAGCAATTGGAAACTGATTTTCTCCTATTAGCCTAGGCAATGATAAAGGGATTATAGCATGAAAGAGAAGAAAAAAAATTTTGTTGAAGTGGAAAATCCTTTTTTCAGCTTGATAAAGGTTGGACTCATTTTGTCCTCTTTTTTCAACATATCATGTTTAATGTTTTGCGATTGATTCTTAGAATGTTTTGCGATTGATCCTTAGAATGCAACCTGCACTGGCAGGGAGCATTCTATCACTAAGTAGAAGTGCATTAGTTGAATAGAAACTTAAAGGCATATTTTCATCATCCCAAACAGTTCCAATTCTCCCAACCTACTTACTTCTAGCCCCTCCCACATTTATCTAAAACTAATCTTTATCCAGACACAATCCTTGTTTATTGCTTCATGGCTTGTCCCAGTGGCCATACAAGTCCATAATGTGTAATGAAGACACTCTCAGTGCCCATGCTGTGTAATTTAGCTATGATGCATTGTTTGAATGTGGTGCCAATCAAAGAGCTGTACCAATTGAGAGTTTTGATATATGTATACTGAAACTGTAGTTTAGGGTGACGAATGACTGCTTTAACATATGAATATCTCATTGTAGTTTCAATAAGAGTGCATTATGTGAAATGCTGTGAAGTTTTCAAATGGTAACATAAATTTAACCTGCCCCATAAACTGATGAGCCCTATTTGGCTACTTTGAATGTACAGCTATCTTTTGAATCAGATTATTTTAGTTTGTTTTTAACCATAACTAGCTTTACAATTAAAAACTCAACTTTTCAGGTGCTCAACTGCTCAAGTGATTTAGTAGTTCAATTTGCAAGCGTATGTTATTTAAAGATATCAGCTCACAATGGTTGTGACCTTGTGAAAATTTTGTACGTAAGCAATCAATTTAGCAAATTTATGAATTTATCATGAAGATCATAATACTACAAGCCTCAAAACCCTGCTAGTCCATTGACTGAATCATGTATTGTAACTATTCTTGATTATAGTCATACATCAGTAACCATTCATACAGGGGGAGTACACCTGACCTCACATAAGTATAAAATGCTTAAACCTGAAAAAAGTGCAAATATACATTGCATACCCTGACAATTACAGCTTGAGTTCAATGCCCATTCTTTTCAGTAACTGTGTACACAAATGTATTGTGTGTGTCCCTAAGCAATTCTACGACCAGAATGCCCAAAGCAATATTTTCAAACTCATTTTAACCATTCAAAAAGTTGATGACGTTGTGAGTGAAACAATTGTACTGATATTTGGTGCATTAACTTTTGTTTTAAAATTCTATGAGCATATTCAGTTAACGTGTAGAATTATTTTCATTCCGTTAATCAATGTGCTAAGTTCTTTCACCTTTCATTTCCTATAAACCTCAAGGCTCATCACTGTTTCATTCTGGCTGATATGGCTTTCATTCAACTTAGAGCTGTTTTGCATTGTATTCTTGATGTTTGGTACTTATTGTAGTGTATGTGAGACAAAGTGGATATATTTACTGCAAATTTTTTCTTTTGTTTTGTAAAATGCAAGCAGAAATGGAAATTTTTTACCCCAAAGATAAAAACATCTGGGTTGCAAAAGATTTATGCAAAAATGAAAACTTTATTAGCCAGAGTAGACCAGAGAATTGATCAACCAGGGAGTTTTGTGGATTTTGTCATGTTCATCGTATGTATGTCTTGAAGAATTCATGGAACAGAGTAGAATTTAGTTACAGCTAGATGCAAAGTCAAAGTTTTATTACTAAAAAATGGTTCAAAGTTTGGTTTTAAATATGGTGCAAATACCCTGTAGGTGCAAGTCCTCTCCTTTTAGTTGTTCATTGTTTCTTATGACAGGCAGGGAATACCCTGGACATATTCTTCAAACCCCAGTCCACTTGGGGAGGGGTCATAGAGGGAGTGGCATGAGGTTGGGAATAGGACTATGGTCTTTTGTTGGAGGGAGAAGTGGGAGAGGGGTGAGATGAGGTGGTATAGAGATTACAGTTGTGTGTAAATTTGTTCTCCGAAATGTAGACTTCCTTTGGTTGTGCAACACACATCCATAAACTGTTGGTTTCAATGTTATAATTTTCCTTTATGAATGTCACATTTTCTATTTAGAATTTGGGTCCAGGAAAACATACTCAAAATCTGGAAAGATATTGCTCATGGTGGAGTTGCAAAAGGACAATGTACATTACAATATAGGGCTATATTCCTCCTCCTTCCATGCTCACAGGTACAGTACCTGCATTGTACACATACATGTGCTTACGCAGAAGGGAAAAAAACCTCACTTCTTCGGCAGAAGTTAGCTTTCTCATACCTCACAAATGAATAGAAAGCACAGTATTTAAAGACAATGAACAATTTATTAAGGCTTATAGTCTGGCTCTGTCAGTTTTGTGCTTAGCTGTTTGTCACATTTGCCAACTTGCTGGCTGCTTGATTGACACCCTTATAAAAAAAAATGTACCCTCATTTTTGGTGCTTGCACACTATAGGTATTCATGGAACTGCAATTGAGTCACTAGAGTATACAGGCATTTCATGTAAAAAGAAAGTGGTGTATTTTTAGTCACTATCAGTTAGCAAAGATAAATGGCCTATTAGGATGCTTTGACATTTTGGGTTTCTTTTTTTGTATAGAAGAGGTGAATGTCACATCAATACTTTTTTGAAGAAAATATACTGAAGGAGTGTCAAATTTTTGTAAAGAATTCAAATAATCAGTTTATTGACATGGTTCTTATATTCAAAGTCTCAAGACTTGCTGCCAGTTTTCTGGTAAGCAGTAACACTCTCTTTTGAAAGATATTGCAATGTGTCACAGGGATATGATCTGTGATGGTGGAGATGCGCCTCTGTGGTCTTGGAGGACACAGGGTGCTAAAGGGTGTGACACCGTCACCCATCCTGCCAGTTAAATTATTAGTTGCATTCACTTCGCTGACATATACTTACCCCTTGCTACATCTTATTTGCATTTATCTTGCAATGTGTAGATTTTATTTTTCATTATAAACAGTTTTTCCCTTGTGTTTTATGGACTAGCTGTACCAGTTTTTGTGGGGATCTTTGTTCAGTTCATGTCCATTTCCAAACACATAAATTCAGTGCAATCTGCCAGATGTCCTGCAAAAAATGTTTTGTTGTTATGGGAGATATTCTGTGAAGTACTACCTCTAATTTTTGATTCCTTGCCATAGGCAGGCAAGGAATCCATGCGATGGTGATGTCATGTGTGTGTGTGTGTGTGTGTGTATGTGTGTGTGTATGTGTGTGTGTGTTTGTGACACTTGCTTGTAAACACGATATCTTAAGATAGGAATGTCCGACACTTTTCATATTTGGTATATAGATTTATCATGTTGAGAGGAAGAACCGTATTGTTTTTGGTAGAGGTCAAAGGTCATTTGAGGTCACCATAGTAAAATTGCGACAATTTCAATGATAGCTTGTAAACAGGATATCTTCAGATAGGAGTGACCGACACTTTTCATACTTGGTATATAGATTTGTCATGTTGAGAAGAAGAACCCTATTGTTTTTGGTAGAGGTCAAAGGTCATTTGAGGTCACCAGCGGTAAAATTGCGAAAACGCCGAAAATGGCTTGTAAACATGATATCTTCAGATAGGAGTGACCGACACTTTTCATACTTGGTATATAGATTTGTCATGTTGAGAGGAAGAACCCTATTGTTTTTGGCTGAGGTCAAAGGTCATTTGAGGTCACCAGCGGTAAAATTGCAAAAACACTGAAAATGGCTTGTAAACATGATATCTTCAGTTAGGAGGGAACAACACTCTTCATATTTGGTATATAGATTTGTCATGTTGAGAGAGAGAAGCCTATTGTTTTTGGTAGAGGTCAAAGGTCATTTGAGGTCAATAGCAGTAAAATTGCGAAAACTTCGAAAATGGCTTGTAAACACGATATCTTCAGATAGGAGTGACCGACACTTTTCATACTTGGTATATAGATTTGTCATGTTGAGAAGAAGAACCCTATTGTTTTTGGTAGAGGTCAAAGGTCATTTGAGGTCACCAGCGGTAAAATTGCGAAAACGCCGAAAATGGCTTGTAAACACGATATCTTCAGATAGGATTGCCCGACAACTTTCATACTTGGTATATAGATTTGTCATGTTGAGAGGAAGAACCCTATTGTTTTTGGTAGAGGTCAAAGGTCATTTGAGGTCATCAGCGGTAAAATTGCGAAAACACTGAAAATGGCTTGTAAACACGATATCTTCAAAAAGGAGTGACAGATACTCTTCATATTTGGTATATAGATTCGTCATGTCCAGAGAAAGAAGCCTATTGCTTTTGGTAGAATTCAAAGTTCATTTGAGGTCACTAGCGGTAAAATTGGGAAAATCTTGAAAATGGCTTTTAAACATGATTTCTTCAGATAGGAGTGACCGACACCTCTCATGCTTGGTATATAGGTTTGTCATGTTGAGAGGAAGAAGTCTATTGTTTTTGGCTGAGGTCAAAGGTCATTTGAGGTCATCAGCGGTAAAAATGTGAAAACACCGAAAATGGCTTGTAATCATGATATCTTCAGATAGGATTGCCTGACAATTTTCATACTTGATGTATAGATTTTTCATGTTGAGAGAAAGAAGCCTATTGCTTTTGGTAGAGGTCAAAGGTCATTTGAGGTCACCAGCAGTAAAATTGCCAAAACTTCGAAAATGGCTTGTAAACACAATATCTCCAGATAAGAGTAACAGATACTTTTCATATTTGGTATATAGATTTATCATGTTGAGAGAAAGAAGCCTATTGTTTTTGGTAGAGGTCAAAGGTCATTTGAGGTCACCAGGGGTAAAATTGCGAAAATTCTGTGCCTAAAATGTAAAGAAAAATCTATCAAGCACTGTCAATTTGAAAGCAGGTAAGGTATTTAATGGCAAGGAATCACTAAGCCTTTTGGCTTTCTGGTTAAAATATACATTAGGAGATAAGAAAGCCACAGAAATATGTCCACTTTTTCAATACTTACTGTGAAGTTTTATTTTTTTTTTTAAAGGGGGTGAGGAACGGGAAGGAGTTTTCCGTCTGATTTTTTCTCTGATGTCATTTGTGAACACTGCTTCTCACTTGTTCTCACCCTTGTGCTAGTGCTAGTGCAGCAAGTACCTGTTACAATATTGCAGAGCTCTGTTTTTTGTGAGTTCAACAAAGTGGGTTTGTTCACAAAGATTTTACCACACAGGTGATACTGCTTAGAGGCATGAGCAGTCTTTTCAAAACTTTTCAGGAAACAAATTCTCAACTTGCCTTATATTCAAAATCCCCTGAAGAACTTAAAGGTAAGTTTTCCCTAGTGGTTTTACTGGGAGGTATGTTGTATGATTTGTGCATTGGTTGCATTGGTACAGACAGGTCAATTCTGTGAGGGGACTTTATGCATTTTAAGCTCATTGCAAAGAATTTTGATTCATAAGATAAAAATATGAGAGTGCAAGTGCTGTTTGTAAATATTGACATAAGGGAAGGGGAAAAAAGGTGGTTACAGTCTTAATTGAAAGACAAAGAATGAGTGAACCAGTTGGACCAGGCAGCTAGGAAGAAAGTGTTGTAAACTAGTTTTCAGTCAGCATGTATTCTCAGTGCTTAACCTTTCAAGATAATTGTGGTCAGCAAGACACACAAAGGCTTTTTGTGATGATTGATCCGGATCGGACCGGCCAAAGCATATTGGCCTAGTAGTGGTAGAGTCTCAGTCAATTCTGGGGTTGTCAACTGTTGTCAGCAGCTGTTGTCATCAGTTACAAATTTGTAGTCATAATAGGGTTGGGGGTGGGGAAGGGGGGGTAGTTTAACTTTAGTGTTCCACTTAATAGAAAAGGTTCACTATCTAATGTGACAGCAACTTCTGAGGAAGTACTTTAAACTTTCAAAAGAAAGTACTTCTAATTTGGGTCAGAATTTGAACCCTTAATTATATCCTGGTTTTGTAGTTACTGCTATACTGTAGGTCTATATGCAGTCAACCATTAAGTGTATTATTTTCCAGGTGTGCTACAAATTACACTCTTCCGAAAATGAAAGAGTGTATAGATATACAAGTTGTTTTATTAAACTAGTCTAGAATAGATTCTGTGCAATGGGTTCTTATTCTTTATCAAGGTATACAAAAAATGCACTCCTAAATAATAAAACTTGCTTTTTAGAACTTTTGGGACCAGGTCCATAGCCCAGAGGGGCACAAGGGGTACATACCTACCCAAGAGCTTCCAATGAAAAGAGCTCATACACTGATGGACAGCAAAAATTGTATCCATGTAAAATACCACAACTAAGCCTATACCTTCAAGACTAATTCTGTCACTTGAAAATCTCACACCATTTTGCATCTTTGTTTTTTGAAAAAGAAAAACCTTTTTTAGAGGGTAGGGGAACCACTCTCCCTTTGCATAACTTTCCAAGGTGGGTGAAGCTACTAAATTTATGTGCTTATCCTTCCCCTAGCTTATTGCTTACTCTGGCCGTGGATCTGCATTGGACACTACTTGGGTTTGGTTCTCAGGACTTTTCTCATAGCACCTGGATGTAGTATGTGTAATGATACTCCGTTTTGAGCCTAATATGAATCCCAGACTTGATTGTGATCTTCAAATTCATCTTACCTCATCATACCTTGAGCATAATGTATAAATCCTTTAAATCATTGCAATATCATTGTGTGCTGCATTGTATTGACTATAGTATCATTGGTTTCTATATTTTTATGTCACATGGCTGCATTCACAAAGAAATTGATTCTCTCAACCTGGCTGTGATACCAGTACCACCATAACAGAGGCTATTTTCACTTGGTTAGACATTAATAAAATCCTAGTACTGCAAGAGTTGTTTGTGTTATGGAACCTGGACAGATATTGCACATTGTCAGACAGGTCTGTACCACAGGTAGCAACTTTGAATGAATGCATGGTTTGTAAAGGAAACTTCTCTCTGTGGGTTTTAAACGGATAATATTGAAATTTTGTAGCATGCTATTAACCTAAACCTGCATATGGACGTGATTGTTGCAGTAGTTTTATAAAATATGTTTGTGATGGATGGTGCATTTTTATTACTGAAATCTACTTCTTGTATTATTCCGAGTAAAATAAAAAGACAAAGAACTCACTGCATGGTGCTGTCTGGTAGTATAAAATTTATTACATATCGATTGTACATTTGTAATGGAGGACTTGATTTATTCTTTGATTTAGCAGCTTTACAATTTCTTGGGAAACAAAATCTGAATTAAGTTGAGGAAGTTTCATAATGCTTGAAAGATCACTTTAACTGTAGCCGTCTCAAGTTCAATGTTATTTTCACACTTTCCCCATTACAGTACTAAGAGTAGGCCTAGTTGAAGTTGCGCCTGTACCATATCAAAGGAAATGGTAAATTTTGCCTGGTCAGGGTGTATTTCCAACATACTTGATGTCTGTTTAAGTGTAAAAAGAATGGACACTTGGTTCAAAGATGATGAGTATTCGGAAATCTTTCTTTTATGCAGTTGGAATACCCTAAAATGCAACAAGGACAACTATTGGACCATTGATATGATTGTATACTACAGGCAAAAGGGTTCTGGTAAAAACAGTTTTAAGAATAATCCTGGCAGGAGCCAGTTTTGTGGTACTATAATTTTGGACTTGTGATGAAACTTTTTCTTTTGTACCAGAAAACTTGAAAGAAATGGTGGGAAATTGACTAGCTCCTCATGGAAACGAACATTTTTCCATCCTTGCATACATCATAAATTTGCAAAGGACCTTTCATAAGTCTCTGATGGTTGTTTCTTCATTCTTCTGTTTCACATACATTTTAAAACAAGGTGCACAAACAAATCTTGAACCATATGCACTCAGTATGGGATGTAACACTGTCTGATTTACACAGATGCCTTTCTACTTTCCTGTTAAAAAATTAATAAATTTCAATTCTATTTCACCCAGGGCTCACTTTCTCCTGTCACCCAATTACCCTATGTATTCCATTTGCATTTATACTTACCACCTGGCAAATTAAATAGCTCCCTTTTTACAGAGAGGGTGCCCTACATCTTTGGCTCACCTCTCCATGTGGTATTAGCTGTATTGACAGTACTGTGTGTAGCCATCTTCTCCCTCGTTCTATACACTTGTGATCCCTCTATAACCCTTACAATCTTACTCAAAGATTTTGATTCAAATGGAGCTAAAAAAAAAAACATTAAGGGATGCCATCTTCTCCTGACAAGATGAGAAAGAAGTACATGTTATCTCTGGACACTGTAGGTCATCGCACACCATTCCACTGACACTAGTCTTCTGTCAGTTCCGTCCATTTTGATTATTGGCACTTGACATAAAATGGTAAAAGGTTCTTCACTGCAAGATGGATTGTGAAATGGTACTGTCAAATGGCATATCAAGCCTAATGCCTTGATTTACTCTTTAGTGTATTTCTTTACAAGCATTCCGATTCCTTGAAGAAGAAATTTGTCAATGTTTTCATCTTTACTCGGTACTCTGGTATATTGAAAGAGGAGGCTACCAGAGGTAGTGAACGTCTGGGTCCGACCTTTTGTCTCTCTGTGCTCCAACATTATTTGTCCACTTAGGCCATGATCGTGTCTCTCTCACATTGTCAAAATGGCTGCTAGACCATGTAAATGCCAAAAGCATAAAGAAAATTAAGAGTGGGGGATCAATTCATCAGAATATTAAGTTGTCGTAGGTGTGATTGAGAAGGCAACTTGTTTGTGCTGTCAGGAGAAATAGAATGTATATTCTCTTCAAGCCTAGGTTTAAAGATCCTGTAAAAGGTAAGGTTTTCAGCTGGCAATATACCATTTGTCCTCCCCCCCCCCACCCCCACCTTTCCACCCAGCCCAGCTGTCAGTCCTAGAAAAACTATAAAAAGCAACTAAAAAATCCCTTTCTGCTAGCAAGGAGACAGTATTTGTTCCCAGCTTACTCATTAAATACAATTTAATGGTTAATGATACCTCAGAAATGCAACTTACTACTGCCGTTAAAATTATTCCCAAAAGATACAAAGGTAAGAAACTAATTAATAATAACTTGAAAATTCAGTAGTGAATACATATAAGGCATTTTATGAAGGTAGAAAAGTTGTACCTTTCCTCCAGTTAGAGTACAACCAGCAATAGGACATTGGTGCAATGTTTTTTCCTTGAGAAGTCCTACCATAGTGTACTCTTTATGAATTGTAGGCAACCTGAATTGATGCAGCTTTTAGATATTCTCTGCTTGCTAAAGAAATTTCTCAACTTTGTGTACAAAGTTGTCCAAGACTGGTAATTATATCTGGAACTCTGGCTACACTGTGAACTGAAACTTGAAGTGACATTTTGTCTGGTAGGAATGCCGTGGATGTGGAACATCATGTCAGGAGCTGACACTTTGATCGACTTTATCGTATTGCCAATGTGCTGTTTTCCCCGATATCTCTTCCTGTGCTGGACAACCTGGGAGAATTTAGATCTGAGGGTGTTGACAGGAGCTGGGAACCTTCTGTTGACAGCAGTACTGACCGTGAAGCATTTTGTGTGATCATGAAATTCAATCCATCACTCCCATGTTTTTTCTGGAGGAAGTTTGGAGCGACATTGCATTTTAATTTCACGGGTAATGAAAAGGATTAACAGAATTGAGAGGTGTGTTAAATTCATGCAATCACTCTGCTTAATAAGCAAGAGTGAATCACCAGATGGGACCACATCTAAGCCAAACTTTGACTGTCTTTGGTTTCATATCTGATTCCAGACTGGAATAGAAATGCAAAATTTGCTAGGGCCTACTCTTATGTAAATATATGGAGAAGAACTGGTCAGAAAAGGTAATTACTTTTTGGTCAAAATTCAAGAGCTGGACTGTCGCTATCAGGTTGCAGTATTTTATATTGACTGTTGTAGCTAAACAATAAAAGGTACTGGGTAAGGTGTGATATATAAAGTAACATAATACTTCTTTGTTGTTGTCTCAGTTGTAAAAGTAAGTGTCAAGTAATTGCCTTGAGGTGATAAAGATCTCTCTTGTAGGGGTCTGTCTTTTGACGCATCCATTCACAGGTCATTAGTAAGCACTGTAGTTGATGCTAATAAACTTTTGATAGGATCTGTCTCATCCTTTGTGGGTGGAACTCTCTGGCGGAACACAGAAAATTCCATATATGAGCATCATATGTAAAATAAACTGTACAATTGGAGTTCTACTGTCTGTGTTTTGTTATAAAATTGGGTTTTCTGCATGTCCACAATACCTTGATAAGCCTTGACATTTTTGCTAAGTAGTCATTGAAATTGAAATTGTCAGCATGAAGATAAGTAATAGCAGGACCTCTTTAAAGATCTGTCATGTTCATCTAGATCAGGCCCTGTGATCCCATTTTACCAAACAGCATTAGATCCCCACCCCAGTTAGTAGACCCCCCTCCCCCCCAAAAAGTCCCAAATTCAGAGATTCACCTCTGCACTCACTGTTTGTAGTGTGATGGTAGGGGTTGTGCTGATGAAAGGGTGTAGTTATTGCATTTGACTTCACAAAGTTGTGTAAGCAATGAGTTTAGTTCATGTCTGGTTTTGTAAACCTGTCATCAATACATAATTGCTGGATAAAGATATTCACTTTTTGCGTAAGTGTGGGACAAATTTTCAAATGTTTTGCATTTACTTCACATTCATACACTTACCTCATGCTGCATCTTACTTGCATTATTCATGGGTCTATGTGCAACCTGGAATAGTTCAAGCACTCTGCCCCCTATTGGCCATTTTGGAATAATGATCATTCTCATTTGCCTTCTGTATAAAGTGCTTTGTGACTCCAATTGAGGCCTCGACCCCAAGATTGGAAAACCATGATGTATGTACATGTAGATGGTGATCAGCTTACAGTGTACTTTTAAAGTGCTTATTGCTAAATCAACTTTTTCATTGACTCTTTATGTTAACCAACACAAATTAACTAAACCTTCATTGGCATAAATGGTTTTTTTTATTCTTTCATTTTTGTTTTAACTTCTATTTTTAGAACAAAGCTCGTCATTACTTGATGTGACATATTATTTAAGCATTCTTTGGAGAGGTTAGTTTCAGTGTAAATCTTTCCACAGGAACCTGTACTGAGAGATGTTAATGCATCTTAAATTTTTTGTACAAGAGTGTTAAAAGCCTCAGCTTTTTCATAAAAGATCAAGTCCTACAGTTATGAACTCAGTGATTTATTTAAATAGCATTCACAACCATATTTCTGTGATCCATTGGGTGCCCAATTGGCACAAGCAGTAGCATACTTTTTCTTGATTTACAAGCTCTATAATATATGAGGGGGTAAAACTGACTCAAAATTTGTCTCACAAGGTAAAAATGTTTGAGAGATGTTGATGATAATTTATGTTTGAGCAACTCTAACTTTAGATTCAACATCAGCTGTTGAATGGCATCTTAGATTTTGTCAGAGACAAAAAGTTAAGGAAGGAAAGTATTAAAGGGGAAGAGGGAAGTCGCCCAAACTTATTTGAGACAGCAGCTAAATGTAGCACAATTTTCTTCTCATTTGTGTTTCAAGTACTTTTCATGGAAATTCAACTCTAAATATGCATATTCAAGGTAAACCAAGCAGTATTTCACATTTGATGAGGGAAAGTACTGTCACTGCATTATCAAGATCTATTCCTGAAATAGAATGACTACTGCACTGACTCAGGTTGGGGTGACTGCATTATCAAGATCTATTCCTAAAACAGGATGACTACTGCACTAACTCAGGTTGGGGTTACTGCATTTTTCCCTTGAAGTCTGTAGAGGTAATGAACCATTGAAGTAAATGACGGAACAGCTGAGAAAAAACATTCCAGGAACATGGATAAAAATTTATGTTAGAAAATTTTTGTTTGTTTGTAAGAGCTAGATTCACATGTGTGGCTTAAGGAAGGGCAAACTGTGTGTGATGTGAATTAAAATGAGCACCAGCTTCACATAAATGCCTAATGCTCTGATCATAAGTTGTAAAGTACACTGAACTGTCCATAGTATATAGACTGCTCTGAAAGTTTAATACAATTATTAACTGATCATGGTGTTAAACTATATTTTCTAACTAAGTAATCTGGAAAATAAATGAACAAATCAGTGTTCATGGTGATTTAATAAGAGAGAAACTGGTCAGGTACAGGCTGTCAGATTTCACAAGACAATTGTTCCCCATCGTGTGGTGGTCCCATGGTGATGAAATCAGGGAACCTCAAAACTGGTTACCTAACCAATCAGTTACCACCCATGCATTTTGTAACAGAACCCAAAAGTGGATACCCATGGGTTACCATGGTGAAAAATGATGGAACCTGGAAATGGATTCCCGTGATTTTTGAAATCCAACGGCTTGCAGATATATAGACCTATACTGCATGCTACCCTGACTTCTCACTATGGATAGAAAAGTTAAATAATTTATTCCCTTGATAATTCGTAAATTCCATTTTACTTATCTAAGTACTGCAGATATCCATTCATATAATCTGTTTTGTAATGCAGTGCTTTCTTAGATGTTAATTTAATGCAAAAACAGTTCTGGTGTTTTTTAACTGAAGTGTACTTAAGCTCAATTTGAGACCGCTGAAGGGATTTGTACTGCTTTGAAAGACTTGCTTGAGAGCTTGAACTGTATGGATGTATGTTACACAGGAAGCATAAGAAGGTCCCCTAATTTTTGTACAGTTCTGTGTTTTGACAGACTTGTAAAGCAGTTTTAAGTGTTTAAATTTTTCGTTTGTAATGAAAACAATGATTCATTACATACTAACTGTCAAACATAAGAAATTGGGTTTCTATCCCTAGTACCTGTGTGCTACTATAAAGTAGCCAACACAGTGTGTCAATTATTATGACCGTTCAGCAGGCTCAACCCACATGTTAATACTATATGACAGAGCTGGAATGTGATACTTGTCCCAGTACCTCCTAGTAATATATACATCAGACTTACCCCCAACTAGACTTTTTAAACTAATCGCCAGAGTTTCCAAGCAGTGGGAAAAATGTGAAAAAAATGCAGAAAAACTTGAATATAATCATTTTGTTGAAAACCCTTGAATTGGGGGTGTTTGGTTTGGAAAAACTGCCACAGTGGGTCTTGAAATTTGAAACTTTACAGTTTCTGTGGTTACAATCATATTTAGTGAATGTCCTTGCGCAGTATGTCTTGTTAAAAATAGAGGCCAGTATTTATGAAGTTCATTACAAAATATTTCAATTTTAGTCTTCCAAGAGTCTGGAAAGGCTTGAATTTCAGTATTTCAAAAGTGTGGCAGTTACCCTTGAGATAGCACAGTGGGAGGAGGTGCCTCGGAGGTGCCTCTAATTTCATCGCATTCTTCATCCTCCTAGCATATTTCATCAGACTCAGGTAGGTAGTAGGGCATTTAGATTTCCAATCCATGGAGTTTTGTGGATTTAAAACCATTTGTCACATTTTCTTCCTCATCCCCCTCCTTTTATTAGTTCCTAGTAAGTTGCTTTTTCTTATTGAATCACCTAGCTACTGTACGCTTGAACTGCTAAGCAGTCGGTGCACTTATATTTTACTTTGTCTGGCAGGTTTAACTATTACACACTAACTGCCTTTACTGCAGTCAAGCTGAACTCTGGTTATGCACTGCCAATTGGACTGTGCACTGAATTTCATATTTCTTGAGCAAATGACCTGAATTTGTTAGCTAGCATCAAATATGAAGTGATAATGAATTATCATGTCATCAAAATTTGATGAACTGCTTCTCCACATTTTGATCAAAATATGAAGGAATGGCAAATTTTTAATCTTTTAAATTAATAAATTTAATAACATCACACCAAGTCAGGTAAATGGGATTCAATCAAACTAATTATGAAATTCCATACTGTAAACACATTTGCAGTTTTCGTCGGTCGGAATATGAACATATTTTACCTTGATGCTTCATGTCTGTCCTAGCTAGGCTCCTAAATCTGTTATATTTAAACCAATAAAAATGTCTTCCATCCCAAACGGTGGATAATCATAGTTGCTAGTAATGTTTATGGCAACTTTTCTTTGTACAGCTTTAAAACAGGGAGCAAACCATGGCTCATGGAACAATTCCAAACTTTCTGTGATCAGATGAAGAGAGCGTGGAACGTTTCATCAAAGTATGCAGTTAATTGTTTACAGTCTGCATAGGAAGCAGGGGCTCAGTGTCCTCTTAGGGCTGGTGCAAAAATAAACATATCATATTTTATATTGCTGTCGATTAAATTGATTGTAATAAACTGCAGGAAGTATGGTCTGCAAGTTTCGAGAAGAATGTGAATAGGGAATGAACTCCATGTCAAGTGATTGCAGTTGACATTTGAAATGGGGTGGTTGACATGAAGAAAATTTCTAGAAAAAGTTTAGTTGGAGAAATAATTTCAAATGTCCCGTCGTATCACAGTTAAGAAAAAGATAGCATTTTGGTAAATTTTGAAAGAAGTTTCACAAAAGAACAAAAAGTAAGAATTACCTTATGAAAACACTGCATGGTATACTGCAATACATATCCACTCATCCCATTTAATAATGCATGGGACATGCAGAATTTCCAATGCCTTTGTTTGCTGGTTTGCATTTTATGAGGTTTGTCACAGAAGACTGTCACAACGAAAACCCTTGTAACTAAAAGGGTGTTCGTACCATCATGCAATGATGATGAGAAAGACAGGCCAGTACTGCCAGGGCCCCCACAGAGTTTGACTTACCTCATAGGATCACACCGTGCTTGTATAAATACTAAAAAAGTTTTAAGTGACACCCAGAGGTGCATAAAATGGGGAAAGTTGAGGTTTTGTGCCATATTTTTGGTGTTGATCTTTTGCACACTTTTTTGAAGACAGTAGGAGGTCTGACTCAAGCCAGTTAACAAATTTATGACAACTCCACCAGACTGTCTGAAATTGGAATAAGGTACACAGCTAGCACTGTTATATAGAGCAAGAGAAATGTTGTATGGCCAAACATCCATATATGAGCATACCTGCCTATGGTTCCAACATTAATGGTATAGACTGCAAACTTTTAATGTTTATGGAGCAGTGCACTTCATACCACAGCCATAAAAGGGGTGCTTTCGTCATGCTTCATGAGTTGATAAGCTAGAAGGAGTTATTAGTGCTATCTTTGGTTATATCAGCAGTTTGCTTATGTCATTAGTCAATGTTTTCAATCTTTTTTTTGACAGTCAAAGCTTTGGCCATATACATTTTTTGACAGTCTTGACAATCATTGGTTTTGGCCAATAATCTAAGGCAGGCTAGTAGTCAGACAGAGGGAAAAGCTTTGGTACCAGTGGAACACTACTCACTAATCCCCACAAGCGTGTTTTAGGTGAAGGGGCTATGAGTAATTGGTGCATTTGCAAGCTTTGTAAGGTAGGACTCTGGATTGTCAGAACTCTGTTGGACTATTGTTGTAATGAGAAAACTGAAAGCCAAAAGTTGAAGCAAATGCTGTTGTCAAATGTTCAGTTTGTGAGGGAAAGTTGTTTCCAGTTTTACATATGGTGTATGCAGTTGTCTTGGGCTATAGTAGGCTACATCACAGCTAGGTTATAGTGCTGCAGATTTAGTGTGATGGTTTAGTTTGCAGTGGGATATATGTTTTCATGCTATTATTGACTGTTATTAGGCAGTGGAAAAGATACTTTCTAATTTTTGTTTCTTTTGGAGGGTGAGAGATTGTTGGATTCCAGGGTTCACTTAAATTTGCATTACTTTGTACTTCAAAAGTTCAAGCACTACACCCAGCATTCCTTTCATCTTTAATAGTGACTGTCCCCACAATCTCTGAGACTTTGTTGCCCAGCATAAACAAAACCTTGAGAACTATGCTTTCACACTTGGTTTAGTTGATGATATTGTAGCTTGCTGCTCATTGCATTCACAAAATAAACATCTAGAGACTATAACCACAACCAACATGCTTGAAATAAAGAAAAAATTTATTGTCTTTATCATATAAAGTGAGAGTAGCTGTAGATGTGGCAAGTGTTTCTGTTTCATTGAGTGCTTTATTTGCCCCGCTCAGTTTGCCTGCAGGCCCGGGGGTGATACTGAAACCCTCTATCTTTGACACGTATACATCTTTATTTAATAAATTGTAACACATCTACGAGATCAAGTCCTTACATATATACAACTTCTCATTGATCAATTTTTAATGATTTCTATTGAAATAATTTATTTTGATTCTAGTTATAGATGTTGTTTCTTGTGACCTCATTTAGCTTTTGCAAGATCATCTGTGATTTGTCATGAATGATAAATGCAGTGGAAGCAAAAAGAATACTTTTGTTTGATTTATTTGGTTTCCTGAAATTCCTGAAAATTTTATTATTTAATTTGGAGTGTTTGCACATTTTTAAACTGACTATGAAGGTTAATGTAGCACTGTGGCTTTGTTTGCATGCAATATGCTGTTACATATCTGCCATTGAAAATCAATATTCTAGCATTTCTAGAGTGCATCTCATAATCTCACAGAATGGTACATGTATAATTTACCAATCAGGCAAATAGCCCAGTCCTTTTGTAAGTCCCTATTGTGGTATTGTGAACTAGACAGACAATTTTTGCAACAAAGCTGAAATAGCCTGAATGAACTTGGACCCCTGTAGAGCTGTGTGGAGCTACTGTAGCAAAGCAGTTCATTGTTGTGCATATATTTAGGCTTACTTGAAAAACATATTGTGTATACATTTATTCTCTGCTGTGATGTTTGACCATCTTGATATCAATCTTTCCATCTGTGTTTTGAGGGGAAATTTTATCTACGAATTGAACGGCATATGTAGGAATGAAGTACTGTAAAGATAATATGTGTAATAGCCATGGGCAGTTTTGAAACACTCCTAGGAATAGCCTCTTGGTGATTGGAAAAACAGTTTTTTTTGCAACTTTGGTTTGCTTCTCCAATCTGCCATGCTGTAATGTCAGTCCCTTGATCTTGGTTTTCTCCTGTTGCTGTTGTCTCTCCTTTAGGCAAGTTTTCCAGACTTAATGTTGACACAATTTGGGCAAAAGTATTGTCAAACTTGGTAGTGTGATACATGTGCATGAATCACCTGGTAATTTTTGTTAACTTGCATTGAGCAAACAATATTTTTGTAGTACAACTATTTAGGGCTCTTGTTTTTCTTGTTTGGAAAATCTACATTGTCCCCCCCCCCCCCCCACCTCCTCGTACATTATGTAACTAGACTTACATTTGCCGATCCTTTGGCAAGTCAGCAGGGTGACTGAATGGACATAGGGAGAGCCTGATGGGGTGCCCCCTCATTCTTTTCCCTTGTTCTACTTAAATGTTTTGTATGACACAGTGCCTAGGGGTGAGTGGTGTGTCTCATAGAACCACAAACCAAGAAGTTCTGGGGAGTTTGGTAAGCTTTTTTGCCAATAGAAAATTTTTATAGACTTATGGTAAATTGTAATTTGGAGTGGATAAGTACTCATGGTTTTATGTACTCAGTTTCAACCAGTAGTGTCACTGTACATTGAAGAGAATTAAGGCCAACCTGAGTGTTTAACTCAAAATGTTCTCCTTATGGGGAGACCTTCAATAGTCAGGGATATTTGTGTTGGGACAATGTGGGGAAAATTTAAGAAAGGGCTTAAAAAGTAAATGATACATTTGTGAAAGTGGAAGTAACAATATGTTTAATTTTTCAAGTTTGAAAGGGTGAAAATGTGGCACCCTTAATGGCCTAATCCTGTCCCCCCAAACAGATACTATTTTCCTAACCTGCTTACCAAATCCCCTCCCTCAAACAGTTTAAACTCTCTTAATAATCTGCCTACACTACAAAATCCATTTCCCAAACTGTCTAAAACTCATTTTCCTGCAGACAAATTTCAGTTTATTTCTTCAGGTTGAGTAAACAATACCCCATTGTGTAATCAAAACAATATCTGTACAGTACACGCTGTGTTATATGAACTTTGGTACTCTGCATTTTTGGAACTTGATGTCAATCAAATAGCTGTGCCAATTGAGAATTTTTGTGGACTACTGTACAAAAATTGTAGTTTTTGGTGAGAGGATTGGACCTTCAAAGGTTTTTGTTTAGTGAATATAATTGAGGGGAACTTTGAAGTAATATTCAAGTTAGAATTGATCAGTGTTAACCTTTTGTGTGGTTCCAGTTGTGGTAGTCAGTGTTCCTGTTCATTCTAAGAATTTTACTTTGTGGTTTCTGTAGCTTGCTTTACCCTGCCCAGCCTTAGTCTATACCCTTGCATGAAGAAAGTTTTCTGGTTTTGTACACATCACACTGTGAGTACTAGATTTATTCAGTCTGGGAAATCCTCTTTAACTGCCTACAGTCTATTTCTTGAGTACTGTGGGTAATAGCATTGAAAAGGCATTACTTACTGCCAACACAAAAGGGTGAAATCACCATTAACACAATAGGGAGAAAATCCCAATAACTGGAGTGTAAAGGGACTCTAAGGACATGCACCTTTTGTGGCCACTTGAAAAGTTTTGCATCAATAGTTTCAGAAAGTCCTTGGCAAGAAAGGGGTACAGACTGATGAGGTAAGATGAAAGATTCAGACTGTTTTGGATCACTGAGTCATCTTTGGAGTCAATGAATGCAGTTAGGGGTGGGAACTGATGAGATACAGTACAGTGCAGATGTATTTTTTTAAGTCTTCTTTTCAGACCTCATGACCTGTTTTGCTAAATCCCCTTCTTTTCTTTTTACAAGGTAGTGTTTACATACCAGACACAGAT
Source organism: Holothuria scabra (assembly GCA_037179385.1). NCBI lineage: Eukaryota > Metazoa > Echinodermata > Holothuroidea > Aspidochirotida > Holothuriidae > Holothuria > Holothuria scabra. The sequence continues at coordinate 7,830,267 of CM074184.1, forward strand.
TTGTTGAATCTTTTTCAAAAGGGGACTTAATTGAGTTTTTAGGATAAAAGTTGGAGGCATTTAAAGTAATAATGATGTAGTGGTGCCAGTCTTGCAATGTAATATACAGTAGCTAGAATTTTGGTGTGTGTTTGAAGGGTATGCATGGGCAGGCCTTAAGTTTTAGAATCATTGTCCACCTATTTACCATTGAGTCTGGTGTTCTACAGATCGCATTTAACGTGCATGTGAGTTCTAATTTTTTGGGGGGTGTGCAAAAAGTTGCGCTCTTTACAACGGTTTGGGGCAAGTGTTGGTATGTGGTAGAACACGAAATTCACTGAAGCACTACAGGTGTCTAAAACTTCAAGTAAATGTAAACTGTAATTCCATCAATCTCAAATTTAATTGTTATAATTAAATATCAAATTTTTATGATTATGGGATATGTATTTATGGCTAGGTTTGTGTAATGTACTTCGCCCCTCTACATCCAGGGAGTGTTGGGATCCTGTTTCAATATTGGCAGATTGACATGACAGGTTTTGTTAGCCTAAAATCCCACCTCAGAAATGGACCTCAGTCATTGAAAAATTTCCAGTCATGTGCAGTTCTATAAACTGCAGATGTTGTATTTTGTTTCCATTATCTTTGAAATTTTGTTAGTGCATAAGTTGTGTGTGACTCATGAATTCTAGACTAACATTTATTTAAAGTAAAGGTCATAATTTCAAGATTTATCTTGTTTTTTAGCTTGCAGCAAATTGTATTGTGCTTGATTTCTCTCTGCTTGAGGACATTCATTAATTTCTTGAAAAAGTACAAAAATCTCACCAACCTTCTCAGAGTCAGATCTGTTTCACATGGACACCAAACACTGACTAATATAATAAAAAAGACTGTACACTGACTAATATAATAAAACAGAGGGACCTCAAATTCTGTGATCAAGTGATAAACCGTTTTGTAGCACCGATAACTTTTGTAGTTGAAGAGTTTTTTGTCCCAGACTGATCCTTGAAATGCCCTCAAACAATGTAGATTGTATTCACACCTGGCATGATTTGTCCACTATAGCCACCGGGCCTTAGTCTTTTTTGGTTACTTTCCGATGTTTTGCATCATTTGCAAATTTTGCTGGGAGGTGAAAGTTAATGAGAGGGAGGTCCATTGCTGTTGAGGGTTGCGATCACAGATACTGCCCTTGTTGAGAATGTCATTGTGAGTAATTTTAAAGGTGGTGGCTTATTTGGTTTCTTAGGGATGACTTGACCAACTATTTGTCCATATCTTTGGTCATTGGAAAAACTGCTCCCCAAAGTAAATTAGATCCCTTCTGGAGAATGTTGTAGTAGGCGTAATCCAAAAAAAGTTGAACATTGACTTGAAGTCAGAGAGTTGCAAATGTGATAAAATTGGGAGCTTAAAAATTATTCAGATCAATAGCTGTAACCCACTTTGTAGTCTGTAATGTTTTAGCAAGAGTATTGTTAATTTGTTGTTTATTTTCTTACATTTTCACCCATAACCAGCTCATAAATCTGATGTTATGGCAATCACTACATTGACAATTATTTTTACTTGTGGTCATTTGGTCATTTTTGTTTTGACAATTTTGACTTTCCTTACATTTATAGTACTGTAGCTGTTGACTGAGCCATATTTTCTTACAAACAAGTAGACACTATGTCCCTAGGGCCTATGAAGAAACTAGGCATCTGTATCCCTTCTCTACATGCCTCCTATGAAAAGTTGGGGCCTAATTGGGGCCTTGGGGGCCTTTCATATAATAGCCAGGGAAGGGAAATTTTATTATTGGCTATCATGGGCCTACCCAGTGTCTTTGATCTCTAAAACAGTCACTGTATGGCCCCTGTCTTTCAGCGTATGATTTTAATCTTTTATAATCTGTTGTGTGGTACATAACATGGCCAGAAACTTTTAAAATTGTTATAAAAAGTAGTTACCCTTTCTTTAGCTGAATTGTCTTGCAGTGGAATCAAGGTGAGAAAAAATGAAGAACAATAAAAGAGTGTTACCATGTACCTGGATGATTAGATGTTATGCAGAGTTCTCAAAGGGGAAGTTTAAGCCAAATTTTAATTTTCAAATGTGAGAGAGGAACCAAAACAGCACAGTATGATGAAACTGCCATTCAAATCAGTCATATATTTCTTGCAATAGCACTGAATGAAGTCACTCAATTTGTGTTCCAATGTGAGTTTGAGGGCAGCAGAGGTTAATATATCACCTTCTCACACTAACAAGGTATACTTCGATTCCTTTTTTTTTTTTCAATTTACCTTGCCCCTCCTTACATCCTATAATTTACACTTTGTAATCCCCACTTTCCCGTGGTAAATACCTGGCAAGCTTTAATAGCACAGTGGCTCGGGATGACCTCTGGCAGAGGTCACCCAGAGAGGTCCTCCTTCCTGCTTGCCAGTCCAAGGACTGTGACACAGTTTTGTTACTGGTTTTCCTAAAGCTTAGAAGAGAGTGTTTTTTCACAGTTTTCCAGTCCCCCTGATATCTCCTAGCTGATCTCTCTCAACCCCTTCTTCCTATCAGTGGACATGGTAAGTATCCTTTTCCCTCTTTTGGTCATTTTTTGCCGTAGTTGTTTTTTTTTTTAGGAGGGGTTGATTGTGTTGGTCCTTTACAAAGTGTAAATAGGATGTAAGTATCAGGGCGTGTAGATTTCCAAAGCAGAGAGTTTTGGGAAGACTGTTGTGTTGTGTTGTGTTGTGTTGTGTTGTGTTGTGTTGTGTTGTGTTGACCTTTCAGTAAATAGGAATAGGGCATTTCGGTGGGGGATGCAAAGTTTGCAAAGTTCCCATGCCACTCATGCCATCACACTCTGATAATACAGGATTGCAGAGGAGGAAATTGGTTGTAAAGTTTAAGGGAAAACAAAAGACTGTCTATTAATTTGGGGATGTGATGTCCTTTGTACTTGCTTCAAGTTCGACTTTTGTTGAAAATGTGACAAATTAACTTGCTCACGTCTTGAGACCCACACATTTGATTTCAAGGCAAATTTCACTGAATTTTTTAGAATAAGTACCCCTCTAACATATCAAAACTTGATGTGATCTCAAACCCTTCTTTTAAAGAATGAATGGTGTATTAAATATATCATCCTTTAACACTGTTCCTCTTACATACATCCTGATTTCAAAATGACAATTACAAAGGATTGTGGGATACACTTTTTGTTTTGGTTGGTACTGCTTGTTCCAGTTCAGGGGCATTTTACCGTGAACACAAATAACATAACAAAACTCTCTCCCATAATCTTTTGTACTTGCTTTAGGAGAGTCTAGGTACTAACCTGGTCTGCTCTGTTCACATGATTGTTGAATTTTTGCATCCTCTGTGAGGCAGGGGATCACAAGACAGACCTAATTCAATGGGTTTTGGTGACAGGGACAGATTGGATCCAAGTTTCTTAAAGGACCCTGCCAAGTCTATATTTAACACTCTACTGTGAAGATTTGGTACTTCCTAGTTACAGGTCACCAAGGTTACTGGGATTTACTCCTTGATCTAGCTTTTTGTTCATCTGATCTTGATGAGTACAAGGTGTTCAGGAAATGTTGGCTGCTGGTCCCTGCCACAGATTTCCTTCCCTTTCCATCTTCACCTGTTGATATGAATGCTGTCATTGACTTGGCACAGATGAAACATATTTTGGTTCATGTTGACCTCTGGGATTAAAGGAGGTATATGTATAGAAATAGGGAGCCTGAATACATGTAAGGTTACTTCAATACTATCCCCTGCTTTAAGAAAGATTGTCCCATTCTTCACAACAAGAAATAGGACAGTTAGGATGAGGTATGTGCTCAAGCAAAATGGGCTGGTACATTACCTCTCTCATTTTTCAGACAATATATTACAATCTAGTGCCTTGTCATTGTATTTTCCTCTCATAAAACTGAAGAAAAGGCTATGGGCACCACTACTGTATATAGAACCAGAAGATCATCTGCACTTTGTGTTTTACAACCAAACTATTCCCTAAAACACTGTAAATTATCTCCCCTTCAAGATACTTCCTATTCAAGGTAGTATTGGGCAGGGGTTCAAAATTCCTAGAATTGCTCTCATTATTTTCAATTTCCATTGTCTAATGATAGAAAGTAATTTTATTTTGTAACTCCTCATTGCTTTTAAACAGAATTTTAGAAATTTTGGTATGAAGTTGTCAGACCCTTGTAATACCCTTGAGATGACAATTTTGCCTAAGAATTTCTCTGAAATATATGCAAATGTTAATTCTTGTACCTGAGAAGATAACATGCAGCTGTTAGCAACACAACTGAAAGCTACCACCTAAGTACAATTATTCTTTGACAAAAGGCATGGAATTGTCTTAACTTGATGGATTTATGAGATATTTGTCCTACTTTTCTGACATTAAGATGCAAAAAGTAGTTCATCAGAGGAAAGCATGAAGTGTTTAATGAGGTTTGAAGTGGTTTCTGTATTCTTTCCATTGAGGCACAAGACTGTTTTGCCAACTAGGTCCCTGCAGTTTGCAGTGGTCAAATGTGTCGTTTTCCTTTGTTTTTGAAAATGGAACAGTTGGAAATTTGGTTCATATTCCTTTATCTCACAAGGGTAACTTTTGAAAGTTTAAATGAGGGCAATTTAGGTAAAGGAGATTAAAGTTTGTTAGGAGTGATGTGGTAAGGAATGTAAAACAAAGAATCTGGTACCTAGGAGGCTAGGACTATTATAGCATTTGAAAGGTTTCGATGAACAGGTATTCAAATTGGTAACAGTTTCCTAATTTTAATAGATCATGCATAGTCTTTAGGGAAACAAGGCCCTGGTTTGCATGTGGTCATGGATTTGAGGTTTGAGGCGATGAAGGATTTATTAGCATAGAGGAGTAAGAATCAAACATAATCTGTTTTGGACAGAAAGTTGAGAATAAAGGTCATTGGACCTAAGTCCTAAGAGTTTAAGTTGCACCTGTGTATGTTGTTGTCATCAACTTCTCCTTCTGCCTTGAAACTTTTTAATTTGACAAATTTAAACTTGCTTTTATGTGAACTTCAGGTTGCAGGGTAAACATTAACTTGATAAAACTTCTAATTTGAATGCATCCAAAGCTCTTGGATATGATTGAAATCTTCATCTTTGTGGCACCTGAAATGTTGCTTTTTCTGCTTGCTTGAGCACATCTTTTTTTAGCTCACCCTTGGGAGTAGAGAAAAACTTCTTTCAATGTTTTGGATGAGGTTCAAACATATATTGTGACTGCTGTGCAAGTTTAGATCTCATTTTCAATCATTTTAGACAGGTTCAAAGTTCTCATTTTGGGCTCAGAGTGAATTTTATTTTAGCTATGCTGTTAATTATTATAGACCTCATACACCTTTTTTATGACAAATTTACTATGTGAACCTCATTTTAATAAATCTATCAATGTTGGTAAGAGGCCCAAGTGTCAGTCCTGGGAATAGTTCAGTCAGCTATTTCACAGCCAATTCTATATGGACATGCTTACCTCTTTCAAGTATCACAGGTCATTGGCCTTTTGACTCTGTAAGTCTATATATAGCAAACATTGCTCTGAAGGTCACCCAGCAATATTAAATGCTGCAAGAAAATGCTTGCATTAGAAAAGGTAAAGAAAGTTCATTTAATTGCATAAGAGGAAAATTTGCAAGGTATTGACTCTAAGCTTTTCTTTTAGTTCAAAATGTTTACAGGCAAGGTAAAATTTATTCAAATGCTAGGAAGTTGGCAGTTGGACGGTGTCATTTGCAGTTCTGTTTGTACAGTAGTTACACCCTCTACCTGTATTTCTAATAGTTTGTCCTCTCTCCACAGGAATAGTTTCAACTGTTTTATTTATGAATGCTTCAGTAAGTTGTCGCTCAATTAACTTCTTGAGCAAAGGTGAGTTGTTGTTGGGAAGACACTTGAACTGGCACCATCAAAATTTTTCGATCCATAGATTGCGTGCAGGAAAATTGTGAAAGGGAAATCATGTAGCAAAACTCCTAATTCAAAACTGCTGGTCAGCCTCGCTTTTCCAATGCCTATATGTCTGTGTGTGAAGTTGCCAGTAATTCAGTCACAATGTTTCTTTAAACCAATTCTGCCACGTTGTTACGTTTTCTAAGTTGACTTGTAAGTGTTTGATTCAATATGTTAAAACCTACAATGCCTTGTATGAAATTTTTTTCATTTGCAGAGTAACTACAGTAAACAGTGGAAAAGTTCATATACATGTACATTAGCCACCAGGAGTCTTGTACTGTACATGTTTGCAATTATCACTATAATTGATGTTCATAACATACTGCATCAATTTATATTAATTACTGTGTGTGTGTTGTGTAAGAATGAAGATACACTTATGCTGCAGTTAATGGAAAAATAAAAAGAGAAAGTTGTGCCAGCTACAGCTAGGGTATTATTCCATTTTCAGAGAAAATTTAATTTGATTTGCAGAAACATGATCATTATTTCATGGCAGACCCATTGTTGAGTAACATGTTAGTAGGGATTATACAGTTGTAGTACGTCCATGAAAGTGAAATTATCACTGTTTGTTAGAAGTGGGGAGCTCTTCAAATGCTTGTCAAAGCATTTAAAATTTTGCATATCTGTTGTAACAGTCTATTTTGTTCCTCACCACCCCCTATTTTAAATACCTATGTATATCGTTATTGCCCACAATAACCGTCTGGCAAAAAACTAATAACACTGTAGTAACCCCTATCTAAAGAGGGCACTCAATACACTATCTACTTTCTTCTTTGTGTTTCCGTCATCCTGTTTACATGTGTGGAAAAATTGTTTGGTAAGATTCCACTTTTTTCGTCTTCAATTTCTCATGATTCTGACCAATTCTTCTTATCTATGGCATGGCGTGGATTGCTTCTTGATGCCTTAACCAAAACCATGAGTGTCCTCTTCTTATTTAGGCCTTTTTTCCAGGGTTTTTTCAATTGGAACATTATGCTAAAATGTATGTATTACAATATAAATTATTAAAATTTGTGACAGTTCCTTTCTTACTTGGCTCTCATACTATTTATGCACTACCCCTAGCTCCCACATCTCCCTCTCCCCACTGTACTACCAGGATCTGCTGACACATAAGCACATAGCACACTGGGTAACTCATCTCATTTTTGTCAGCACTTCACTTGTCAAATGTCCTCATTAGTTTCTGTCTCTCTTTGAATGAGAGTGAAAGAGTCTGTTTTGGTCCTCACCTACCTCTTATCACCTTATGTATACCATTTATACCTATACTTACCATCTGGCAAACTAATAACACCGTGGTAACCCTAGCAGCAGAGGGCACCACATACCCGTTATCTTCAGTTACTCTCTGAATTATTTTATGTATTTTAGAAGAGCTAAGTGTGAACACATCTTGGGTTTTAAGGCCAAAAAAATTCATACCTTCAAAATCTTAATTTATACCCAGAGGTTGATAAAGTAGGCAATTAGAAATGATACAGCTGGTTTAGGTAAGTTTCTTTCAATGTAGATTATTCTTACAGAGATAAGTATACCCCTTTGTAGCTTGTAATTAAGTTTATTAAATTAACGGACAATGATAAAAGCTGTCTTTGCCATTTTGATGCAGTACAGATAAAAGAAAAGAAAAAAGAAAAAATGCTTGGTTGCTTTTTTTGAGTGTTCTATAAGATGTTACTACTTTCTTTTCAAATGATTCAAAAATGTCAAAAACAAGGTTCATGATGAAACTATCTCCTCCATTTAAAGAAGCAATCATGCATATTCATGATCATCCAGCATCCAAACAGTTAACACGCAACTCTTGTATCCAGTTTGTCATGTCTTAACAAAAGCTCATTCAGCATAAAGTACTTGCACTTAGCTGCACTGCCAAAGTGTCATCTCGTTGCAGTATATGGTGTCATCTAATCTTTTATCAGTGATACTTTAAAAGGATACATGTCTCTTCTTATGTCCTGCAAGCCTTGAAACTTTATCTCTCAATAATTATACAAAGCTTAAGATGCATGTAAAATGGCTTTGACTTCTATAGCCAATACCGCTATCAGCAAAGATCTTGTTGTGTACTATAAATCTACCACTACCAGAGTATAATGAATACCATGTTGGAAATGGAGGTGAAAAACTCGCCTTTCAATATGAACCTATTATTTCCTTCATCTCATCTCAAATTTCCCTCTTCTTTGGTGTGCTCCCTATTTTACTGCCTCTTAATATGACCCTTCACCACTTAACTATGTATGTAGCACCGTCAATCGTCAAGTGCGTTTCTGATTGTTTGGTTTTTTGAACATGGAACTTGGAGTATTTCCAGCAGGTTTGTGCAGCTGTTTGCCGATTACTTTTCAAACAGCTCATCTAAAAGACATTACTGATGTCATATTTCAGTTGATGATAATCCGATGATGAACATTCTTTCCTATCCCAGGGTGGTGACGTATGCAAGGGGCTGCATGACATTTTTGCACGTTGGTATTTTGTCATTCTCCTATAAACAATAAAGTTATTTGAAAACATTCAGCACAGTTTCTACAGATTGATAAACACTCTTGGTGCAGATTGGTCAAAACCTGTAGAGCTTGTGTTTATGTCATCCTTTTTTGATTATTTAATTTTTAGTTTTAACTATTTATCATATCATCTCTTACATATCTCTTGTGTTCCTTGGGGGTAAATATTTCGGGAGCCTTGCACTGTGGGTGAAAGTATATCTGTGCTATTTGCTCCTTGTTTTTCAAGTTCCCATTGACTTAATATGGGAAGTGACACATAATTTCTTACTTTCAAATATTGTGGGGTCATTTTGCACCTTTGCTCCTCTTTTCAAGTGGTTATAGTAACAATACACTGTGAAATTCTAAAGCATGAACATTTTCCGAGAAACCAGTAAGTTTGTTTTTATTTTAACTGGGTCATTTAATTATTTTAATAAAAGAGCCATTTAATATTTTCAGTCTCAAAGTTCATGGTCAAAACTCTTGTATAGACTCTTTAATGAGGAAATTTTTAATTAAGACTCTTTGTTAATTTTTGTTTTTCTAAAGTGACTTTCATAGTGGTTAAGGGTATGACGAAACCTTTCAAAGTAGTAACCAATGGACACTTGAACAAAAGCTCAACAAGCCCCTAAATTCATTCAGAGAATATCTTCAGTGCCCAGCTGTTTTCATAAGTGTGATGATTTATATTGGTTTGTAGGTTTCTCCTCAAGGTTAGGCCTCTGGCATTAGAGTCTGCAGTAGAATGTTAATTGTTTAGGATATAAAATGATGAGGACCACAAAGTTTTGTCAATGTCATCAATCATCCTTTAAAATATTTACAAACATTGCTCAACAAAGTTTAAGCATGGAAGTACAGTACTTCCATGGTTAAAGATGTTTAAAAACTGTTGTATCTTTGTAGCCTTTTGATTAATTCAAACTCCTGTAGTGTGTTCAAAGAAGTACTGAAAAAGAGCTTATTTATTCAAGCATAGAAAACTGCTAAATATTTCATTCATTCCAGAATGGTATTAACAGAAAAAAAGTCATTTATTCACACTGGGAGAATACACTATTGTGCAGTCATTCAAATGCTGTAACTTCTACTTTGGTCATCAGTCACATGAAGTTTCACAGCTTGATATTTCCATCATCCAAATGTTGAAATTAAAAATTTCATTTATTTTAACTAAAGACTTTACAAAGTGCAGAGATAAAGTACATAGTTCATTAATTCAGACAAAGGAAACAATATTTTTGAAGTATTAATAGTCACTTGTGAATACACCCACCAGTAAGGTGGGGGGATTACACTTCGCTGACATATACTTATCCCTTGCTATATCTTATTGCATTATTTGCGCTTCGCGAATAAGATGTCACAAGGGGTATGTATGGTTGCTTGTGAATACCCACACCAGTAAAGTGGGGAGGGGGGGGGGATTTAGATAGTATACTGTCTCTTTCAATAAGATATGAACAATTGGTAATTCTTTTATCCAAACATAAACAGTAACATGTTTATTGTTTGCATATAGTCTATTTACTCATCTGTTCTTCAAGCTTGTGGTTAAATGGTTCTTTTCATGGCTTGTTTCTTAAAAGGTTAAAGGGAGAAATCAGTCCATATGAAAATTATTTTGAAACTACAGTAAAGCTAAATCACAGCTTTGTATGTCCAAGTATCTTTTGATGGCTTAATCTACATCGCCCCTCACTTACCTCCTATTTACCTATGTAATCCCCACTTACCGCAATTAGACCCAGGTAAACTAATAGCACAGTAGAGGAGGGCGCCCTCCCTCGGAGGATGCCCTCCCCTGTCCTTCCTCATCTTACCACCTACCACCGGACTGGTCAGATGCAACTTAAGGCCTTGGTTTTTCTCCGTGGATTTGTACTGCGATTTTCGTCCGGGAGACATTTTCTTTTGCCGTGATTCTCTAGTAGCCTACCTCCTTCTTCATCTTTACCGTTATTTGGGTCCTTTTGGACCCATACGGAGAGCTCGGCTGTCACCCATCTTTACTGTTTCACGCAGAGCTGGAAACTGCGAGTAGCTACCCGAAAATTCGGCCACAACAATGAGAGAGACAATAATTTAAGGTCACGGGGTCAATGGCATAAGGAAGCTGATGCGGGGCGTGCTACATCCGCTTTTCCCCCCACTCCCGAGGGGCACAAATATGCCCCGATCGGAGCACAACGGTGAAGGGTTCATCTGAAATATCGACACCACTCAGCTGTGCACACACGCAGAGACAGTGGCATCAGCTTTGCACTAAACACACTCCACGGGCTTATTTTAACCCTTTACCATTGTTTGGGTCCTTTTGGACCCATACGGAGAGCTCGGCTGTCACCCATCTTTACTGTTTCACGCGGACCTCGAAACTGCGAGTAGCTACCCGAAAATTCGGCCACAACAACGAGAGAGACAATAGTTTAAGGTCACGGGGTCAATGGCCTACGGAAGCTGATGCGGGGCATGCTACGTCCGCTTTTCCGCCCACTCCTGAGGCACGCAAATATGCCCCGATCGGAGCACAACGGTAAAGGCTTAAAAGGAAGTTTAAGCAAAAAAATAAATTTTTACATGTGAAAGAAGAACTAAATCTACTCTTGTGTGGTGAAATTTCCAGTCAAATCGAGCATGCAATATTTCTTGAGATATCAGCAAATGAAGTTACTAGCATTTGTGTTCCAAATTGAGATTGAGGGTAGCAGAGATTCTGAGACTGCCTCACATTGACAAGGAATGTTTTGTTAATGTTTTGTTTCCCTTTGTTTTTTCAGACTATTGTGTTGACCTTGACATTTAAGAATAGGACTTTCCCATGGGGATTGCATAATTTGAAAAGTTCTCATGCCACTTATGCAATCACATTTTGATAATATAGGACTTTTGAGGAGAAAATGGGCCATAAAGTTTAAAGAAAAACAAAAGGCTGTCTGTTAATCTGGGGATGTAATGTCATATGTGCATGTTTCAAATTTGCTGTTTGTTGAAAATGTGAAAACTTTACTTGCTTATATCTTGAGAACCACACATCGGATTTCAATGTAAATTTCACCATATTGCTTAAATATTACCCCTCTGACATGTCAAAACTTATATGACCTTAAACCCTTCTTTTAAATAAAAAGGTAAAATGAAACAGTTGTTCCTACTTAATGGGCTGTAAAACTCCATCCAACTTACCAACCTTGAACTTCATGTTTTCATTTGATACAGTCACAGCTGCAAACTGCATTACTTGGTTTCACAATGAAAGAAACAGTGATCCACTAGAGTGGGCATTTCTTCATGTCACCTTGTGTGCACAAGTTTGGCAACTTATCTGCAGTTACTCAACTGTTTGGCTGTTGCCGAGTTTCGACAATACTTGCGCACATACACACAAGGAAAGAAAAAAATATTGGTACTTGTTATATTGCCACTTGAAATTTTATTGATTTTGAAAGAAGGAGAGATATATAATTGCATAATTAGGATGACATAAATGACAGATTCACATATCCTACATGAATTTAATACATTCAGATGTACCCATAACCTAATTTGCATACAAATAGTGATATTATGGTAATTACCCAGTTACAAGAACTTGCATACACTTCCTACGCAATCAAGACAGACAGCTGATGTATGTCTGAGAGATGGATAGTTTGACGAAAAGTTTCAGGTTTGCTTTATTGGAGACCCATTTCAGATGGATTGGGAAAGAAGTGATCAAATCAAATGTAATTGGCCTACATTTCAACTTTTCGCCAAAGTTTAACTCTTCCATAAGCTTACCCGGGTTTGACATTTCAAAACAAAGGTGATAATTAATCCTGCTCTATGTGGACTGTTTTGTATTCATAGCATATGTCAGAGTCTAGCCATTGTCGTCTGTCCGTGTTTACTACTCTTTATATGACTGGGACAAAGTTATTTGATATTTAAGCCCCGTGATGTTGATGGTGTTTTATTGGAAGTGCTTTTTGGATTCCCTCAACTTTGTCCCAAATCTGATTATACATTTATGAGGTAGGGAGAAGTTGCAGTCTTTGTTCAACTTGATACTAGTCTTAACAGGGGTCTTGTGGTGTTGCTGCAGAGAAATGACGATGAATTTGTGACTGTTAGTTTATCCCTTGCCTAGCAGACTTGCTGGGCAAAATTATGAAGCCTTTACTGTGATTAAAAGTTCAGGAAAAATTCTTATGAGCTTGTCAAGATTGCAAAAATAAAAATATTTTGCTCCTGCTGTTACAGGAGTGTTCAGGAATATATTATCTCTGAAGGATTTGGTCAGGACTGATTAACACATCACAGGAGGTGTTACTGGTTATAGACAAAATTCTTTGTCCCTGGTGCCAATGAGTTTGTAGCCTATCAGAAACAGATGTGACATAGCTTGTGTGTGAGTTTGAAAACTATAAGAGAGGGATGGAAGATAAAGGAGCATGCAGACTGAAAATATTTATTTTAAATATGTACTCAAAACTTTGTAAGATATAAAAAATTTGGGGTAAAGAAACTCGTGTTGTTGCTTAAAGTGTGAAATGAGAGGTCACAGTATTATTCTTCAGAGGATTATTGTTTTAAGCTTTTGAGTTTTGCTTGAGCTTGAGCTTGTTATTATCTCTAAGGAGGGGGTGCAAAACTGTGCAATTCCTTCTATTACTGCTCTTGTAGTCCCATTTCAATGATTTGGTGGTTTACATGACATTTAATGCAAGAGGTTTAATAGCATTCATGCATGTGTTAAGACTCTTTGGAATTGTCAATACTTTGGAAGCAGTCTCCTTTTTTTTCTCTCAAAAGAATTGTATTCTTACCACTTAATCCCCTTCTACCAAAATAAATGTAAAGAAAGAACTTTTTTAGGGCCATCTTTCACTGTTCATAGTCAGCAGCTTTGGGATTTGATTTACTGCTGTGCGACATCTGGCTATTATGAAGCCTTTGAAAACTGGCAACTTGAAATTTTCACTGTTCAAACTGTAGTTGCATTGAAGTATTTTAACCATGCTTAATAAAATCTTTCAAAGATGGTTAAAGTCTCATCTCATCTTAATATCCACAGTTTGCTGTTAGAAGGGGCTCTTTTTTGTCCATGCTCCAAATTTGCAGAAAGCTGCATAATGCTTGTGATACATTACGACTTCCTCAAAGCTTGTGATGCTCAGAGCGGTATTCATTCATACCAGAAAGTTAATCATATAGTTTTACTCTTAGGGGACAAATTAGGACATCTTTTACTTTGTAGAACTCTGTTTGGCTCTTTTCAGACCCCACGTCAACCAGGTGTTGTGCCCTCTAGGCATGAAGTTGTCTAGCATGTGATTTTTGTCATGCTCTAGTAATTCAGTCGTCAGTTGAAATCTTTTGTCTGAAAAGCTTTTTTTAAAAAATTGCTCTTTCATTAGAAATTAACAGGTTTTATATACTGCCAGATACTGGAAGATGTATGATCATAGCTGTGCTAAAATGTACATATGGCATTCTGACAATAGTAGGTCTATAGAAGGAACTACAAGGAATTACGATATTATTTTTTTGAAATGGGAGAGTATGACTGGGGAGTGTTGAAAAGGAAATCCCAAGGTATGACACAGTCTGGATTGTTGGATCAATACTGAGAGTGGTCCAATGTGCCCTCACCATGCTGATACTTCCTCTTCCAATGAGGAAATAAAATCACATGGGTGGAAAAAGTTGGGAAGCTGGGAGGCTTCTTCTTGGGAAATTTGGGTACTATTATTTGGAGGGAAATTTTTGCAATCTGAGGAAAATTTCCCTTTCCTCTACATGAAAATATAAGGAGAACTGATGGGAAATTGTACTCCCCTTCTTGGAAATAGTTCTACTCCTTTCCTGGGTAATGAACATTTTCTCCAACCCTGTGAGATCACTTCACATTGTCATATAAAATGTAAATTGCCCTTCTATGTACCTCCAGTGAACATCTTGGTCGCAAAAATGTTGGTTGTGTGTGAAAATCAATCATATAGTTTTCAAATATCATTTGACTATATTTTGTTGAAAGGTTACTGTGACCATAGGCATAGGATGTACATTATGTATGGGTATGTGTGTATTGTGTATCTGAGACACTGTCTTTACATCACTTCTGTTATTGAAGTTAGTTGTTCCTTATGATTCATTTTTGTCTAGTTAGGCACAGTTTATACAGTCATTGACCTTTGTATCAGAGTGTTACTTGTATAAAGCAAGTTTTTGGTTCTCTTCACCCTGCGTTTAGAACCATTCATGCATTGAGACTTCCTTAGGTTACAATTCTCTTTCATAACAATACTCCCATTTATATGTTTGATTCATATATTGTGAATGCTAATAGAGCTGCAGGTGGGACAGGTATGTTGCATCTTTTGAAATATCACAAACAGACTTGTGTCAGTTAGAGTTAGCATCTTCTGAGTTTGAAAGTCAGTTATATAAAGGTCAAGAGCAGTCCCCCCAAAGTTAACATTGAAGCAACAGCTAAATATCACAATTTTCTTTTTATTCCTCTCCAAGGTGTGTTCTATCATATTTTATGACTTCAGTATTGCATATATGCAAGGTAAACTAAGCAATTAGGCCTACTTTGAGTAAATTTCACATTTGAAGAGAAAATTAACAGCCATGAAACAGAACAGTCTACTAAACTACTTCAAGTTGGGGTGACTGCTTTTGCCCTTTAACTTTGACTACAGTGTAATTTAGTTCATGTTGATGTGTGACATTACGATTGCAGGAAACCTTTTTTACCCTTGCAAATCTTTGTAGCAGGCAAAGTCCATGATGTTACCTGTACTATTGCCCATGCACAAGAACAGCATAGGTACATAGTCATCACAGTGTTAAGAACTTGAAGGCACTGACTCTTGTCACCTCAAACTACATTTTTGACAGAGATTAGAAAAATTCTTTAATTCTTACTGCTCTTTGATTGGTGCAGCATATTCAAACTATACATAGTAGCTCATGTTAAACAGCATGCAGAATGTTTTGATTACTCTTTGGGTTGTGTTCTCCTACAAGGATTGGCCATTTAAGCAGCAATGAAGTAGGATTGTGCACAAGGAGGAGTTTAAGACATGTGAGATGGGCTAGAAGTGAATAGGTTGGAAAAATTGGAACTTAAAGGTCTGTCAAGGAGTTACATTGAGTAAGCAGTGAAGGGTAAATGCACAAATGTCAGTCAGTTTCAGACCTCACCTACCTCCTTTCACCCTATGTATACCATTTATACCTTTACTTACCGTCTGGCAAACTAATGACACCGTGAGAATCCTACAAGCTATAGGCACCATACACCCACTATCTTTCTACTCCATGCAAAGTTGCATGCATAACTGACAACTTGCTCCTAAAACAGCTGAAAAATATAAAAGCCTGGCACATGTAAAATTTTATCCTGGAAAAAATTATATGCATCTGTGCATGTAAATACCTTCTATTTCATCACATGGTTTGTCTTGCTTTTTTACAATCACAGCTCAGATTATATTCATCTAAGGAGTGAAAGCAAGGGATTTTGGTCAAAGGGGTCCAAAATGGCCTGCAGGGGTGCACCTAAGTATACTCTTAAAAACCTAAAGAGGGTGCTGGGCTGCTGGCTGGCAATTTTGGTCTGATGGCAGGGGTATTGGGAGCAGTTTCCCCCCAACTATATTGAAGTTTGCAACTGCATCTAACATTCCATTACCTGTCATTTGTACATTTCTCTCTGATCACCTGTTTATTGGCATTGCTAACTGCAGTACCAGCAAATGAAGTCAGTTGTGAAATGGCGATAGAAGCATTCTACGCTTTGCTTTCTGGGCAGTACAGTCAGACCAGCAGTTTTTCTTCAGCTAGTCATATCTGGGTTAGAGCTTTATGATCAAATAATCTAGCTAGTCCTATTCTTAGTAGGTACAGAAACTGAGCAAATGTAATATATGTAATCCTCAACAGTAATTAGAAGAGTGAGGGGCTGAAATTTATCTAAATTGATGCTATTAGTTTGAAATACCTGCCAAGGCTGCCATACAGGTGATAACAGAGAGTATATTTTTTAAAGTCTACAAGATAATGTTTGCGTTAATGGGCAATGTATTGCAGTCAATATGCTGCACAGGGTTTTTGGATATACCTGCATCCCAAGATGTTTGAACTTTTCTTCTGGATGGGGGAAGGAGGGGGACAAGAGGGTGGATATTTCATTTTCATTGTAGGCAAAGTAATGGCATCCCCACAAAGTATTCATTTTGTTATTCGGTTTGATACAATGATTTTAACTACCTTTCGGTAAACTAATGATCTCTGCCTTTGGAACCTAGGGTGATTATTTTTTGCCACGTCTCCTTTTCTTTCCACAAAACTGCAGTACAGGTCTCATATTCAGGTTAAGAAAGAAGAGGCAGGTGAAAAACAGTCGTATGAATATTCGAGATGGAACGTTACCATCGTTAATGACACCTTCTGTGTTGTCGTAATATATCGCCCCCCATATTCTCATGAACACCCTGTTGGTTTTGGAGTATTTTTGCAGGAATTGACTGATCATCTTGAGCAAATATTGATTACCGATCAAAAGTTGCTTATCGTCGGAGATTTCAATGTTCATTTTGAGAACAAAAACTGTAGAGAAACTAGCCAACTAAAGATTTTACTGGATTCACTTGGCTTGATTCAACATGTGCGCAGCCCAACCCACATCGGCGGACACATGCTTGACCTTGTAATTTCACGTGCTTGTGACGAACTCGTCATAGATGAGCCGGTGTGTGACACTATTATATCGGACCACTATATGCTACAGTTCACGGTGCGTGTACCTAAACCAGAAGTTCACCGGGAAACTGTCCGTTTCAGAAAGTTGAAAGATATCGACATGGTAAAATTTAAGCAAAAGATAGCACAGGAACTCAGTGTTATTGGATTACTCCCGAATGAGGCTGCTCAGCAGTATGACTCTGTACTATCTCGGATTCTTGATGATTTTGCCCCGGAAAAAACTAAGGATATCATCACTCGACCTGTGGTACCTTGGTTTGATGATGACCTGAGGAGGAGAAAACGAGAGAAGCGCCGGAAAGAAAAAATTTTCCGTAAACATCCAAGTATTGAAAATAAACTCAGTTTGAAAACGAGTCAAACTGATTACCAGCGTAGTATCCGTGAGGCAAAGGAAAGATATTATAACACAATAATATGTGACTCTAAGGGTGACCAAAAACTTTTATTCAAGATAGTAAGTGAGTTGAGGAAAGGTAAATGTCAGATGCCACTACCTGAAGCAGAAAATGAAAAAGCTTTGGCAAATGATTTTGTTGCATTTTTCTCAGAGAAAATTGAAAAGATCCGTGTAAGTTTAGATGAGGTCCAAGAGATTAACATACCAGATATAAGTCATCCAAATATTGAAGTTAATTTGGACAATTTTCGTCCTGTTACCGAATCAGAAATTTCAAAATTAATCAGTGATTTTAGTAACGCTACTTGTCACTCTGACCCTATTCCAACCAGATTGGTGAAGGAATGCTTGGACGTACTAGTGTCACCTATTACCAGTATTGTCAATGCTTCACTTTTACACCACACTTTTCCAAAAATTTGGAAAGAAGCACTAGTGAAACCTATGCTAAAAAAGACCGGTTTAGATCCAGTTTTCAGCAACTATCGCCCCGTTAGTAATATCCCATTTTTGAGCAAAGTGATTGAGAAAGCTGCTCTTGCCCAACAACTTGAGCACATTCACCAAATGGATGTTTTTCCAGATCTCCAGTCAGCGTATCGGCCGTATCATTCGACGGAGACTGCGTTGCTCAAAGTTACCTCAGACATCCTGATGTCTATGGACAAAAAGCAAGTCACACTTCTAGTTCTCCTAGATTTAAGCGCTGCCTTTGATACCATAGATCATTCAATACTGGAGGTGGTACTGGAAAAAGATTATGGCATCACTGGTGATGTACTTGCCTGGGTGAGTTCTTATCTTAGGAATCGTACTCAGCGTGTGCAACTTCAGTCAGGTGTTATGTCTGAATCGCGACCACTCCATTATGGTGTGCCCCAGGGAAGCTGCTACGGTCCCGTGGCTTTTTTGTTGTATGCCAGCCAATTATTTGCTGTTATGCAGAAGCATTTACCCCAAGTTCATGTGTATGCTGATGACACCCAACTTTACTTAGCTTTTAACCCCAGTCAAGACACAAACCAATGGAAAGCAGTTGCTGATATTGAAAACTGTGTGAGGGATTTGAGAGCTTGGATGTTGTCAAATAAACTAAAAATAAATGATTCAAAGACTGAATTTATGCTGATTGGCTCCAAATCCAGTTTAGCCAAAGTACAAGTGAATTCAATCCGAGTAGGAGAGTGTGTGGTGCAAAAAGTCCCGTATGTGAGGAATTTAGGGGTGTGGTTTGATGAGCACCTTGACATGCAGCTACATATTACCAAGCAATGTCAAAAAGCTATGATGCATCTGCAAGCCATTCGTTCTATTAGGAAGTATCTTTCTATAGAAGCCACTCGGAGTGTATTGCATGCTTTTGTGACATCATGTCTTGACTATGGAAACAGTCTTTTAATTGGTGTTCCCAAGATACACATAAGTAAATTACAGATAGTGCAAAACATGGCAATTCGTTGCTTGCATAACCTTAAAAAATATGATCCTGTTTCCTCCTACATTTCATCCGAGCACTGGCTCACAGTTGATAAAAGAATAAAGTTTAAATTGATGTTAATAGTCTACAAATGCCTAAATAATCAAGGGCCAAAATATCTCAATGACATGCTGATAAAAGATTTTAATGCCACTCACAATCTCAGATCTAACAGTGACACATTACGATTGGTAGTTCCACGCACCACTTCCAAGTCGTATGGTGACCGTGCCTTTATGGTCGCAGGTCCTAGACTCTGGAATTCCCTTCCTTTCTCTCTCAGAAGTGTCTCGAATACCTCAAAATTTAAAGCTGGACTAAAGACTTACCTTTTCAACCTATAGTATTATCTCTCATTTATTACTTGTAAAGTGCACGTGAATGACTATGTCACATCGTGCGCTATATTAAGTCTAATCTATATAATCTATATATAAAACCACTATATGCCTACACCATGACACACATACATACACACACACACACCCAAACTTATGAGTTGAACAAATGGGAAATTAATTGAAGACTGAATTTATGCAACTTATACAGAGTATTAAGTCTATTTCACTCTTCTTCTACCTCATATCACTCACTGTATACTATTTACACATTCTTATTACTCCTTAAAGACTAAATGCATTTTGTTGAAAATTCTCCAATTGCAGCCAACTATATCCCACTTTCTTTCAGGCTACTACTTACAAACCTATATTTACTCATCAACTAACTTTATTCATCCATCAGAATGATCCGGTGAAAATTCTTCTACTTATACGCTTAATTTGTAGCGTGTGGTCCAACTTCCTGGTTTCTGGCCCAAGGCCACTCTCTTAAGTTTGTTGGAAACTGTGCTACTTTTTCAGCATTGTTCATTTAGGTAAATTCTCCTCTATCAGCTGCCATGGTTAAATTGATGTGTTTTGCACTTTCCCCCTTTTCTAATAATACTTGAAACTTTTCTAATGAGATCTATATCCTTGATTTCAACAGAATACATATACCATACAAGAGAATTCTTCTGCATTTAAAATGCAGTTGCCTGTAGATGTCTGCATGATTTCCATTGCCTGCATCTTGTCACTAATTTTTAAGCCTTAAAAGCGATATACATAAAACTTAATAATGAAGAAGAGATATCTAGAGAGAGAGAGAATTTAAGTGACTCAGGAGAAATTGTGGCAGGTTGGACTGAATACACTGAGCAGATGTTTCAAGTGCTAATTGTGTTATGATTGCTAAATTGTACAAATCTTTCAGCTTGAAAGATAGCACTCCTTTCATCAAATGTGTATTTCTGCATGGTGTCAGGTTAGTATAGCTGATTCAAAATTGTCTACTGGAATTGTCAAAAAAAAGAAAGAAATAAAGAAACTTGAAAAATGATGTTCACCAAGTTGTTAGTCATAAAATATGAGAGTTACGTTGAGAAGTTGTTACATGGGCTGTACACATGACTGCCAATGTATGGTAAGATGGTATCAGATTAACCTTGAAAATAAATTACGTGCCAGGGAACATTGTTAAAACCTTCCTTTCTTTGGTGTGTCTTTCAGGTTTTTTAAATGCAATAAATTCACTTGCAGTCAGTGATTTAGCCAGATCAATAATGCAAAGTTCTGGAGGGTTGACCAAGGAGAGAAGGGGTTGTCCTTCCTCATCCGAATAAGGCAGGAAGTACAATCAGTAGTATCTTTTTTCAAAAGCTAAATCAAGGCAAGGTGAAATAAACAACTGTATATCTCTTAATATTTTTCATAGCTATATAACCTTGGTGTTTGTGAGAATTATATGCTGCAAGGCCAGGCAATGTCACTGTCTGCTATTATACCTTCTTTTTCCATTGAATTTACTTTTAACCCTTTACCGTTGTTTGGGTCCTTTTGAACCCATACGGAGAGCGCGGCTGTCAGCCATCTTTACTGTTTCACGCTGAGCTCGAAACTGCAAGTAGCTACCCAAAAATTCGGCCACAGCAACGAGAGAGATTTTAAGGTCACAGGGTCAATAATCTACGGAAGCTGATGCGGGGCGTGCTACGTCCGCTTTTCCGCCCACTCCCGAGGCGGGCAAATATGCCCCGATTGGAGCACAACGGTAAAGGGTTAACACAGAACCTCAACCTAGAACCACTGTGATTGATGTTCAGCATAAGCAGTGGAGTAGGGAAAACAAGCCAGTGAGCCACTCAGGCTGTAGTCAGCTTGACTTGAACCCATTGGTTGAAAACTAGGCTGTAAAACTACTAAAACTTGATGTAACCTAACCCTTAAATTTGCTGAAATAAATTGAGCTGTCGGCCAAGATGGCATACCAAGGGGCGTGGTGGTAAAACTGCTCCAAGTTGCATGCTGCGCGCGAGATTAATGCAAATAAGCTGTAGCAAGGGGTAAGTATATTCCCTTGTGAGTAAACATACCCGTAAGGTGGGGGATTCTGGACTATACCATGCCAGAACATTAAGTACTAAGTGGTATCTACATTGCCCATGTCTTGTCCCCTGTCCACCTTTTTTATCCCTCATTTACAAGGTCTGGCAATTCTTGATCCCACAGTAGGAGATGCTGGCTTCCAATGGAGGGAGGCCTCTAGGCCTAGGGTCCTCTTCCACTTGCTGGAGACTTTGGAGTTTTTATAGCAGGTGAAGAGGAAGAATAATAAGAGAAATAATGCTCATACAAAGTAACAGTGCTTGATAATTTTTTTTAAACTAGGATAATTTTTCTGAAAGTAATTACTGTACCATTTCATTTCATCAGTACTGATATTTGTTACTATCACTCTTTCCAATTAACCTGGCATTCACATAGGTTACGTATATTGTTAGAAAGGTCCTGGCAAATTGGCAGTACAGTTAAAGAGAACTAATAATAAATTTACAGTACGGTTTCATAAGAATAGTTTGTACAAGTTTTTGAATGTCCAACTCCCTACTGTTATCTCCCTCAAGGGTTGTTTTTCATTATTTTACCCCAAAACTTGAAGCTGTGGCAAACACATTTTTTCAGTTTGAGGAAATGTAATGCTGATATGATTTACAGGCCTCAATTTTTAGAAAAATTTATGGTTGTCCTTCAGGCAACCATTCAACTAATTTCAGTTGTCCACAAGGAGATTTGGTTGTCTGGAACATTTTTCTCACAATTAAAAAACAGTAGCCTGATTGTGTTCATGTATTGTTGGTCTTCAAGAATCAAGAGATGTAATGTTTGAGAGACAGAAACACTTGAAGTCTGGAACTATGGTATGATGGAAAAAGTTGAAAGAGTTGATCATTCAGCAGCATAACTTCTTCAATCTGAGAAAAAATGGTTGTCCATCAGACAACCAATCTTTAACTTTTGGTTGCCCATAATGAATTTTAGTTGTTCCGGACAATTGGACAACCACGAAAATTGAGCCCTGATTGTAGATGTGGTGGGTGTGTTGGATGGATGTTGAGAATCATCAGTTATATGCAGAAGAATTGATTGCCTAAAATTAATGAATAAATAAAATAAAAAAAGAAATAAAAAAGAAAAAATGTAATTCAACAAAGTATCCTACTAGGAGGTTGCAAGGAAATGAGGGGACCATTGCCAGCTTATAAGATTCAACTTTTCGAAAAAAAAAAAATTTTAACATTTGTCTCAGATGGTTTAATTTTACATAAACATTTTTCATGCATGGAACATGGAATTGTTTTTCCAAAATGTGGAGATCAAGGCCGGCAAATATTTTCATCCTTCAAGTTTGTAAAGTCCAACAGCTGTTCAAATTTTTACAAATGACTTCAGTGAACCCAAATTGGAATTTGAATTTTGACAGCCTGATATGTTACTAAAACACATTGGGGTTATTGACAGACCTAGCTGTCAAACAGTGTTTTCACAATTGTTGAGGCCTGCATCAAATGTAATGTAAATATTTAGAGTTTTACATGTGCCTTCTGTCTTTTCAAGAAGCAGAGTTTTCTGATTGCCAGGAACTTCATACTATGCCTTCTGGTAGCGAAACTGGGGAGGGGGGAAGGGAAGGGGAGCATGCATGTTGGTCATACCATGTTTAATGCCCTGTTTTAGTTGGGAAATAGTACATAATAGATCAAAATGTGATGTCAGCTTTACATTCACCTGTGTGCTTGAAGATGCTAATTTTGCTAAATGTAGTGACAGAGCAATTGCCTCATGCCTCACATTTATTTGAAGTGTACTTACCCAAAGTTAGTCCCTGCAGGCAAGCTTCCTAATAGCATGGTGGGTTCAGACAGACCTCAATGGATGGCTCTGCCATAGTCCACTTTCCTACTTGCCTGTCCAAAGACATCACAGTTTGACTATAGTATTAATGCAATATGGGATGACTGTACCATCAGAGCTATATACTATATTTAGCAGATATTGCCAGATCTGTGCCACTGAAAGGGAAGGTGGTAGAGTGCATATCGGAGAACGCTTGTGCCTCAACTTGAAGGACACCAGCCCATCTCCTTTTAAATTCTATCCATCATTGCTTCTTACTTCTTATGCTTAAAATTTTCATTTTTGATCCTCATTGGCTGTGTTCAGCAGATTCCTTACCCCCACCTCACTCCTCCAGTGAAGATTTCTCAATGCTGTAGGTAAGTACATGGGTTGATTTGGCTTGTACAGTTCAATCATAGGTTCAGGCTTTTGTTTCTGTAGTCCTTTTTTGCCTCCAAGTACTAAGAAGCACAAAACTAGGGGGCTTTGAGGATAAAAAACTACAAATACATATGCCATATATCAAATTAATATTCCTATTTGAGCTTTGTTGTGACATACATCCATTTATCTGATTGGAAACATATTTAAGCTAGGAGTACTTTTCTCTCCAGAAACATCTGAGGCAACCACATTTGGTAATCAAGTTTCTTCTCAACCAGTGAAATCAAGGGATTTCTAAAACATCTCGAAACTCGTCTCATTTCTCAGTTTCACAACAAAATGTATCTGACATTTGCTAAAAGGGAGAAAAACCCAGAGGACTTTCTGAGGAATTTACGATGACACCAAGCACAAATACGATGAAAAGTCACATCAGTAAAGTGTGCATCTTAATGTCATGCTAAATTTCATATTCCATTTTCTCTGCGGTTATTGGAATTTTTTTTTTTAGTTCCCCATGAATATTAATTTCATATGTGCAATGGCACAAAAAAGTACTATTATCTCATCATTACATTCCTGTATAGCATGCAAAGTGCATACATGTAGTACTCTGGTGTTTTAATACAGTTGAACTCTCCTAGACAATAAGAAATTTCCAGTCTTTCCTTTGTTTCTACAAAATTTAAAGAAAAGGGATTCTTTTAAATGAGGAACTGCTTAGACAGGGCATTCATTTGTAAATTATCTATAAAGGTATACACATTCAGATGTAAGACCTCTTTTTTAAGCTGTCTTTTATTCGGCTACTATTTTTCTTTTGCCTCAAATGCACTAACATGCTATTTGGATAGGTCCATTATATATGACAGACTGTTGTATTCTATCAACCAATCAATACCCTTTGTATGTTTTGAAAGAAATTATTGAAAAGCAGTCAATAGGTAGCCTAGTTATAATATTCTGGATCAGCCATGCCTCCCAATTCATTCAGTCTTTTTAAGACTCCCCTTGCTATTCAAGTACATCCCTAAGACTCCGCAAAATTTATTAACATCGTTGCTTTCTGATCCCATAATTAGGTGACATCATTTATGATAGATGTACACATACAGTAGTTATTGTTTGCATTAAAGGTGGTTTTCTTTTCAAAATTTTCAATTTTTTAATTATGCCAGCTTTCAGAATGTATAGTATGTGGTGAGGTATATAGTACACTGTTTCTGTTGAATACAATGGTTGATTGTAATAGCTGGCACACTTTAGGTATAGTCTATCATTGATGGCTGTGTACTATTGGGCTGAGCATTGGGGATTGGGCTCAGCATGGGACAAGGGGGTTATTTTGTAGACAAAAGTGTTAGAGGTTCCAGTTGGCCTACAAATGAAGAAAATGTACTGCAGTAGCATGCTTTCAATTTATAGGCAAATCTGCTTACTTGGACCATGTTTCATTCAGTCTACAGTGTAACAAGTCCCCATCTGTTTTCACAAGTGTCTTAAGTGAATTTGTTTGGAGCTTTTTTGCCTCTGGCTTTGACCACTAAATCTAGTCAGAGATTTCTATTTGCAAAGTTAATAGCAGCTGCAGTATTTCCCTAATGGCCCTATTTCCATAAGCTAACCTATTTAGATTTGAAAAGAAAACATTGGTTTACTCTGCTGCATACAGTTTTCTAGTGTCTCCCTTCTGTATAGGGAGGGAGCTCTACAACTAGATGAAAGAAAAGTGCAGAGTATCACAGAACCTTTAGGAATGAGATGTGGTTGCACAGTTCAGCTGGATTAGATAGTTCAACATAACATTGGTTGTGCCTGTTGCTATGGTAATTAAAGGAAACTTGTCACACACCATGTTTTTTCATAAGATGTGACAACCTGTCTCCTGTAATTGTGTTTTTTTTTAGCTTTTTAAGGTTTTATGCTAGTGTCACAAATTGGACAAAATTAATATTTAGTAGGCCTATTCATCTTAAAACTTTCCTGAAGGTGTTGTGTTGTTGTATATGGAGGAACCTATATAGCCATGGAAGGTTGAAGCCCTGGCCACTCTCCAGCAATTAAATTACTAACTCAAAGTGAAAAAGCAGTCACCTCATCTTAAAGGCAGGTATTCATTATTCCACACAGTTCCAATTCTCCTGACCTACTCAATCTTAGCTCCTCCTACAACGGTCTGAAACTCATTCTTAATGGTTGGGTCACATTACAGCAACATTGGATTGAGTAAGAATCTGATATTTGTGAGTATAAGTAAGAATCATTTCTGTCTCTGGTGGGAAAGGACTGAAAATTGACCACCTAAATATGTAAATATGTGATTTACATCACATGACTACTCTCTTGATATTTTCTCCAGCCCTGATAGGGGTGACTGCTTGCGTCCTTTAAATTTTTGGGTGCACATGACATACCTGGAATTCTCATAATATAAGAAACTACTTATTAAGTGTCTAGGTGGTAGAAGGGGTGAGGTGGAGGGATGAGGTAAGAGGAAGAGAATGAGGAAAGGGAACTTAAAAAGGGAAGGGAGGGGGAAGATGATGGGAGGAAGGGAGGGAGAGAAGATAAGGAATGTTCTGCATTTTATCAATTGCTATAGATGAAGAGCAGTATGGATCGATCACTCTGATTCCTGTAGCTCCTCATTCTCCAAGTATTTCTCTTCTGCCTTCATAATTTATTTAGTTCACAACATTTTATCATTTTTGTGTAAAAGATCAAGTTGAAGTGTCCTTGTTATCATCAGCAGTTCATTGTCTGCCACCTACAGCTGGACGGGAACTGATGGAGTGTTTACGCTACGCTTGCACATTTCGTAACCCTTGAGAATCGTGTGCTATGAGATGAGATCTGCTGTCAAACGTGGTTCAGCTAAAGAGTGAGAAAAAAATTCAAGCAAAGTGTATCTTCACAGAAACCAGAGCAGTTTTTTTAAAATCGAGGAAATTAGAAGGTGCTTTGAGCCGTAGGAAATGGGAAATGAAAATCTTTCCGACATTTGCAGAATCCAATCAAGGTTTAAGTTAGAGATACCACCAAGGATGGATTACACACTCAGCTTGATAGATTGATACAAGATATTTTATTCCTGTTCTGCCTTGAAATAGACTCTAATTGATATTTAAACTTGGGTTCTATCGGCACAACTTTTTACCAAGAAATAGTAATATTCACTCATGATATTCTATGCCGTATGAAATGGAAAGAGCAAATAACGTGTATTAGATTTAGTGCATTAGTCTACTGTAGAATATCATCAGCTTGGTTGCATGACTTTTGCAGTTCCCTTTTTTGACTTTTTGGTAATTTATAGGAAATAGTAAATGGAGTTTCCAATCAAATGTGTACAAAGGGGTAACTTAAAATGGTTTGTCAGTAGCTCTGTAGAGATAGACACATGTTTTTCATAAATGGAGGGTACATTGATTTATGACCGTTTCTTTGACGTACAAATTGCGCACCTTGACAATTTGAGAGTGAAAGAGGCAGATGAAAAAAGATTTTGCTACATTGTGTGGCAGTTATTTGGGGTAGTCTGTTTAACTACATTGGAAATCGCTTTTGTCAAGGCATTTTATATTAAAAGATAATGTAAACTATACGTGAAAAACATGAATGAAAAAAAAAAATGTTGAAAGGTTTTGCAGAAGTACTGATAATGCAAAGGCTTGTTCATATTTGTATCCTAAAGGTATTTAATTATTAAGGAAAGGTTTCTGGCTTTAATAAATAGTTGCACGTATTATAATGTAAATCGAGATGGCAAATTTGATATTAAACTTAAGAGGGTGTGGCATAATGATGTTGGCCTATATACTACCTACTAGATAAGACAATCTCTGTGGACATTTGTGAATTTTAAATATAGATTTGAAGAGCTGTGGACCTATAAATATCTAACTTGTTAAATCTAATTTTTAAAAACAAAGTGTAATATTAAACTAGTCAGAATTCACATTAAAATCAATTAACTATTAATTTTTTTATACAGTGGTCATCGTTTGCTCTGATGTCAGTTTATGAATAAACATTAGCTTCTTTTTTTGCAAAATTTTGATGTGTAAACAGGGACATGTGTGTTATGTTCTCTATTGTGTAGCATACATTCCAGGGACAACTGTTTTGTCAGTATGTTTTTCTTATTGAGCTGGTTCATGAAACTATAAAATTCAATCTTACCAAACCTGTAAAGTTTCTTTAACAGTTACTGCTTACTAATGGCAAATTATCAAACTAGGCAAAGCCTACCTAGATTTAACTATTTCTTCATGAGAAATTAACAGTTCCGTTCCATTTTCAAATTTTTTTTTTACAAGACTCTTTATCAGACTGTACACATTGTTATAGGCAGGGGTACAAAAAAGTTCAAAAAGTTAAACCTTTCATGTAACTATTGGATGTGGAACTTTGGCTCACTATGCAAGTTAAAAACATTGCCCTGAGATATAACTCCCTACTTCACCCTCATGTAAAGATATAGATTTCAACTCAATATCTTCCATTAGGGTGTTATTTTGAAAAGAAAAAAAAAAAACCCCTTTAATTACTCCTTTAAAAATATGTTTACAATTAACATTTAACTATAGGTTGGTATATAACATATAATCATTAGGAAGAACAAAAGGAATGCAAATACAGTGATACTGCTCATTATTCCATACCTTAATTTTAGTATGGTTAAACCTTGTGAAGGGAAAGTTTGAGATTGGAAGATTTACCATTAGGGGCAGCTTAGTCTAACTTCTAATAATATGGTTGCATAGCCAGGATGGTTTTGGAAGGGGTTTCTAGGTCTTAAGTTGGGAGCAATATTGTTGTCTCAAACCTAGCTAAGTTGATAATTATCATCTTACTGCCCTTATTTGCCAGTTTTTATGTTTATGCATGGTCATGGAAACTTTCAACCCCTGGATCTCCCATCCTACAACCTCTGGCTGTGTGCCTCATTTTATGAAATGACTGTTTTGGTTCCATATGCAGCCTTTGTTAAATCAGTGCAGTGTTGGAATATGAGAAATCAGGGTTGATTACATGTAAGCCCCTTCATTAATACTCATGGTGCTGCTTTACACAAAGGTTACACAAAGGTAGCACAAAGTTATACTGACCATTTTTTCAGAACTCGTATAGTTATAGGCTACCCCAGTTTCAGGTGCTAACATCAGTACTGGATTTTGTGAAAAAAAAATGTGTGACTGGATTTGCCTCATCACTATTAAGCCTTCATCCTGGTATACACTCTTTCCTCTTACTCTTTTTTTCATAAAGCTTAACCTATTTAATACCTGTTGGGAAAATGGGAGGTATGATGTCATTATCAGAGCTGATATATTCTCCAAGAGAGTAAATTTCCTTGTAAACATGTTGATTGTGACAGAAAAGGCAGTTTTTATGTTACATTCATACTGACCCATATCACTTACACAATTTTCAGATATACTTGCTCAGCAAACAGAATTTGGTTATCATTTAGAGGATGTTTTAATATATGCTCTTTGCATATTTTATTTGCATCGTCTTATGTATATTTCAAAAATCTCTTCAGTTTTTACTGCTTCGTGATCTTTCTTTGGCCACGGTAATTAGGTTCTATTATATCCTATCTATTATCTGTCTGATTAAATTGTCCTTGTCAACCTAGCAACAGACTGATTTTTTTTTTTATTGAAGTGGAATTTGATTCCAGGACATTTTATTAGTTGATGTAGTTGTAAAGATGCTAAATGCTTATGCATTTCACAATGGTGCAAACTGTTGTTGTTGTTGTTTTTTCTCTTCTTGTTCTTGTTTTTTTTTTTTTTCAATATAGTATCCACCTAGCAATGAAACCACCAGACTATTAGTGGTCTGGTGTCATTTGTTGAAGTGGTACAATTTACACCTCAATTTTTTTTTTTGCCTGGTTTAATCTAGTGATGCCCACACAAACTGTAGGATTTTGTGGGAATGATTGTTCCCTTTGACATATTCTCCCATTACACTCTGTGAGGATAAAATTGCAGAACCAAAACTTGGTTACTACCAATCAGTGGAAACCCTTCGCCCTCTGAATTACAATTCTAAATTGGCAAGGTTCAGAGAGTTGTGTTCAGAGTTTGACGTTGTGAAGAAATCCCTGTGTTCATTGGGGATTCTTGGCAGTCAAGTGAAATTTAGATGTAGTAAGGGGGTATGTTTACTTGCACCTGAATACATTCGTCAGGTGGGGGAGGGAAGGTTGTCTTAAAGGCCTGCATAAGTCTGAACCAGGTTTTGGGGGGATTTTTCTATTGAGAGGAGCTAGTCTGTACTAGAGATGGTCTATGGGGAAACATCCCCATTGCATTTGTTTGTTTGTTTTTTTTTTTTTTTTGAATCTGATTGATATGCAGAAAGGTATTGACACAACAGTAAGTTCTATAACTAAAAAAGTTTTCCACAATTGTTGTGAGGACTTATTTCAGTGAAAGGGATAGAAATGAGTGTAATGAGAAAGCTGCCCCCAATACTTGAAAAGCCTATAAAAAATTAAAAAACGAAATCAGCAATTTCATAAAAAAAAAAACGTGGTCATTTAACACACTCACAATACTTGACAATGGTAAAAATCTCATCGGTATTTTATGTATCCCTCAAAGGTATTTTGACTTTGTTTGCCCAAGATCTTTACAATTGACTGATTGAGAGGCAACTTTACAGAGATCAAGTGTAGCTGAAGGCAAAACTGGATTTAAAGTGGTACTAGCAAAACATGAAAATGTCCTTGTTATGGCTAATCAGAGACTTATAGACACTTTATTATTCCCACAGAAACATTGTCCAAGTCAAGTAGTTCTGTCAAATTGTAGAGCGTGGTGGTTACCTTTCTCCAAGGCCTATTTTACCATGTTGTTTATTCCACCAGTGGAATTAACATTTTGGTATAAAGCCCCCAGGCATGGTTGTGTTTGAATTGGCCTCATCTGAAAATGTCCACTTGGTTGAGAGGTTGGGAGTGCAAAGAACAAAAGTACATCTTCGACAAGAGATCGTGACAATCTTGAAATTTAGACTATGGGTAATGATCTTTGTACTAGGTTATCTAAAAGAAAAGTTCATGATTCTGAAGAAGCCCATAAATACATTAATAGAGACTTGATAGGTAAGCTGTAAGCTGAGTAGAAGAAAAGTTGTTAAAAGATGAAGCATTTCAGTATTTAACGAACCTGGTAAAAATTCTCTCCTCTCTTTGAAAATGATGTTGACACACATGGATGGAAAAAAAAGTTGGGAAGGTGGAAGGCTCCATCCAAGGAAATGTGGACATCCCGAATGAAATGTTGGCAATTGGGGGAAATTTGCCTTTACTGTGCAGTATTTAAAAATAAAGAAAGAATTGTTGGAAACTTTACTCCCTTACAAGGAGATAATTCTACTCTCTTCCTAGGAATTAGGCCTAAACCTTTTTCCAGCCCTGTTGACATACAGGTATTAAACTATTAGATTTGACTCCATTTTGAGTCCTTGATTTACAAATGTTAGATCCTCACTCCTCAGATTTTTTCCAACGGTCTGCAGGTTAGGCATCCTTTAGCATATCTTGGCTGCTATGGGATAGAGATATTCATGCAAAGGGTTTGAAGTAAAGCAGCCATAAGAAGTACTTGATAGACAGAAGAGATGACACCATTGCCCTTCACCTCTCACCTCTTCTGAGTTCCTTTTAATACTCGGGGTTCTCAAGGTATTGCACTCTTTATGACTTTTCAAGCATAGGATGAGCCATTCCCTTTCCTTTCTGTCATATCTTGGATTGAGACTGGTAAAGTCCTCGCTGCAGGTATCCAGCACTATTTGATAGTCATTGAATACTACATAGCATCTGCAGAAAAGAGTTTACCCTTGAGGTGGTGCTTAATCCTCTGTCATTCAATCTCATAGTTGCAAGGGGCATTGTACTAATGTATCTTCCTTTAATGCTCTCCTGATGCATGTGATGGAAACATTAGTACCACTACAACCTTGTCAAAAGTCATCAATGTGCAGAGGCAGTGTTGGTTTAAAATTGACAATGATTTCCACCAAATATAAATTGGGGTCAGTGACTGTATGATAGTTGTGTTACAGAAAATCCTGTCATTGCTTTGAATCAAGTTATCTGTTGTGAGTAATGAATGCAGCAAATGCCAATTTTTTTTTCTTTTGTAAATTAATGGCACAAAGAAAACGTGTTGAAAAAGCTTGTTGTTTAAGTGCAGAAGGCATACATTTTTAATTACTATTTAAGTAGAGTTTAAGTAGTGTAGTATTACAAATGCTGGTACATCAGTTCATTTTTAAGTGCTGATGAAGATGTCAAAACTACCTAACCATGGACTTTCTGTATGTTGCCATGACAACATCAGAGGACCTAGAAAAAAATTGTTAAGTGCAACACATATATTGTGTTTCATTGTATAATGTATATCCAGCCTTATTATAGAGACCAATCAATAACCAAATGTATGTAAGCTTGCTTTGTTGATATTGAAGAATTATACAGTGGTTGGACAACGGGGCACACCAGGCTGGATAACTAAACAATGTATTAAAGAAAGATCGTAATTTGTGATTCTTGAAAGTTGATTGCAGTCTGTGAAAGGTCAAGAGTCTTTGTACTTTTGTATCATATTAAACAAGGACAGGGAAATGGGACCTGCAGTGAGATAATCTTGTCAATAAATAATGATTCTTTTGGGTAGTTTCTTGAATATTTTCTGGGGTTTGAAAGAAATGACTCTTAACTATAGGATGAGTGAAGCATACAGAAGTGAGAATCAATTGTACACATGAATTAAAGTCATGGAAATATAAGCCTAATGAGAGTTGACTTGTCATTGTAGCTTGTAGTGTCTAATGGCTTTACTTAAGACCCAGCAGAGTAGGAGGATGGATATCACCAAATAGACAGAAGAGTGTTACAGAACTTAACAGAAGCCCAAATTGACTCATGTCAAGGTCATACAGTAAGACTTCACTAAATACTGTATTTATTAGGCCTTGAATTCTGAGGTGTGTAAGTGCAATTGCATGCCACCACTCACCTCAAATCACAGTGAGGAAAACAATTTTTTGCACACCTAGATAAAGAATGGAAGCTCAGTTTTAATAAAACAGCACACCTATCACACCTCAATTTCCTGTGATTTGTAGCACATCTATAAAACCCAAGGTCTGCATGTGGACATTAATCTGCCCCTCTAAATGCCAGTGAGTGGATCACTAAATGTTTCGTTTCTATTCAGGGTACTTAATTGTGTTCCCTTGTGATTAGCAAGTAGCAGTGTAGGATCCTTTCTGTAGTATATGGGACCCAAAGTCAAGTTTTCAGCCTTCTTATCCATCACCCTGGTTCATTTTTCTTTTTTTGTAAATACAGTACAAAGTGTAAAAGATTCCTGCAATAGATCTTGGGATTGAGAGAAACTCTCTGAACCACTCCATATGAATCTTAAAGGGGCTCATTGAGTTGATTCATGAAATTCAACAAATTTTTCCAAACTTGTGAAGTTTTCTTCACATACCAATGACAAATGGTCAATCTGAGACAATTGCTATACCCTACACACAAATAAATGTTTTATGAGTAAGTACTTAACAGTTCACATTGGTTTTCTAAAATTCATGACCAGACACTTTTTCAAATTATGCACAAAACCATTACATATCAGGACACTAGAAAATTCAAAATTTGAACGTTTTCTTGACTTTTGGACTTTAAACTTGACTTGTTATGCTAACTATAAGCATTGTCATGTGGTAGTGACCCTTTTAAGACTCTCATTAAGTTATCGATACCAACTCAATGAGCCCCTTTAAATGCATATTCTAGTGACATTTAACTTGGGTCTCGTATGACAGACATAACTATTCTACACTATTCCACCAAATCCTGTAGCAATACCCTTTTCCTAACTCCAGATATTTCACTTTGAAGATTGGTTTTTTTTGGTGAAAAAGACTTCCACTTTTCAACAAAGCTGCAAAAAGTTATGCAATGTTGACATACTGTATCTGATTACCCCTCATTTTTCTTCATGGCCAGCCTGCTTGTCCTTCTAGTTTAATACTGTTGGAATGTTCAAATATCTTTTCATGACGATCTATAATTATCCTGCAACATATGTATGGTACAAGCAACCATATTTTCCTTTACATTCTCTGCATTGGCATCAAACTTAGAAATAAATAACATGCAATATCAACATAATGTGCTGTGATGACATCACAGATATCCTATAATGCTCTAAAATGATCTATAATGATAAAAAAAAATTGCATTTCACTTTGCAGACATATACTTACCACTTGCTACATCTATTTTGCATGAATTTGAGCTTTGCATGCTGCCTGGGATAATTTTTAGGACAGTTCAACCTATGTTATTTTGGAATTATGTATCTACATCGCCCCTCTCTTACCTCCTATTTACCTATGTAATCCCCACTTACCCGCAACTGAACCCTGGTTTTGGGGAGTATCTTCCTAATGTTTTATGGTATTGAGAAGGAGTTTCACCTTGTGAAAGAGAAGATTTTTCTGCATAGTTTCAAGTGAATGAAATTTTTATATAGAACTTCCTTTAACACAGCATTGTGGGAGCAAATTTACATGGAAAATTGCAACTTCTGTGTGTGTGTTTAAACATTAAGGACAAAAATAGATTTCCAACGGTTTTTGGCAAAGAGGCCCAGACTCCAAATCTTATCATGAAACAACAATTACATTCAAACAAGGCAGTGATGGAATAACAATTTGATAAAACCTTGTGACACATAGTACAGTGAAGTGAATTTGCCTATTGCTTGTGCTCAGCATCCTAGTATGGAAAAATCCACATGCAAAGAAATTACATGACTGTTCTCCAGAATGCTCGGTGTATTATGGAATTGTTTTTCAAACTTTTCTTCAGAATGACATTTCCCAGATAGGGCCCAGTATTAACATACTACTTAGCATTACCATTTCAAAGGGATTTTAAACTTAACAGATAGCCTTAAGATGTACAGGAAGTTTATCAGCATACTGATTGTGCACGAAGAGCACTTACGACAATGGCTTTACTTTGACAGTCATTTTATTCTAGTAGTCATGCATATGTAATTTGAATGTAGCTAATATTGTGATGAGATTGATGTGATTTATGCTAAAAGCAAAAATGTCAATGATTCATATCCATTTCTTCATCGAAGGCTCAATAATGTAATATCCAGCCTTTACTGTATGCAGTGAACTGTTGTGGTAGGAACTTTTCAGTTATTTTAAAAGTGTAATTTGCAAAAGCTGTAGCAATTAGTTTCTTTGTATGGTATTTACTTGGAGCGACACTTCTTCTCAAATACTTCATACTTAGTATTCCAACAGCATTTAGAAACAATTCTCTTTTCTGAAGGGCAAGTAGGAAAAATTGAATGTGATAAGGTAAGAACAAAGGGGGCTTATGAAAGGGGTCAGGATGTTGAGAATTGGAGAGGAACATGTTTCCAAGGTTACATTTGGTTGCAGTCTGCTTTTATAGCATGAAAGAGAGAATCACAAATATAAAAATGCACACAGTTACAAGTACAATTATGTATATCTTTCATTTAAAGAAGTGGACAGTTTCTGTACTCTTTGAAGAGATTGCTTATCTTCACAATGGTCACAGTCATGCTATTGTAAGATTTCTTTTTCGTTGTGAATGTGCAAGATTGAACGTAAATGAATATTCATACCTTATTTGCATATTATGTTTAAGTATATTAGGAATGTGTTAGGTACAAGCTGGGATGTGTGTTCTGTTGAGGTGTGGTTCACTTAGTTTTCTACGTTCATTTGAGATAGTTGCTTTTACTTGTGTTACCTGTACAAAGTTATAATTTCTATTTATTTCTCCCGGCCTTGGTACCAGTTATTTTTCACGTTACACAGGAATTACAGAGTTCGAACCCGCATCATCGTTGTGACGACGTGTCTTTTCTTTTAGTACTGTTCATAATTTAATCGGCACCGTCCTACACTATGATTATTAGCAATTGCCCCTCTACTTACCTCCTATTCAAGTATTAGCAGTATCATTACACATGAAACTTTTCTCAAGAATTTCAAAATGGAACCTACTGCCATTGTGTTTGGTGCTTGGCATAAGCAATGGAGTAAGGAAAACAAGCCAGTGAGCCACAACTGTAAAAAAGGCTGCGTCTGGCCTTAAGTGATTGGTTAGAAACTAAACCAAAACCCTTCATCTAACAAACTCATTTGTACAGACTACATGTATACTATCAAAAAAGGTGGAGCACAGTCACAGAAAACACATAGGCAAGTTTAAAATAGTAATAAACAATTTTCATCATCGTAAACACAAAACTATAAAACAATTTAATTTTGCCAGTGTAAACACGAGTTGTGATTCCTTTTCTTTCTATTCTGCATAGAATTATCAATTATTATCTCCTTTGATTGAAATCTTCATGCATGAATGCAGTGTTAAGTATCAGCAGGGTATGGAAAACTTGACTGTTATCATGATTGATCAAACTGTAACAAAATGACTGCTCTGTATATTAATGAAAACACACACCGTGTTATTGAATTAAAGAGCGTGCAAATTAGTAGGAAGACCAACACCAGGTTGGAAAGCTGCACTATTTTGTTCAAATAAATTTCTTGCCTGGTGGTCCATTATGTTTGTGTATCACTTTTTTTCCTAATAGTGAATCAAAATTTGTTGTAATAGTGTTTTTCATCCCTCATCATTTTCTTCCCCACTCCCTCCCTTATCTGTATTAACCTCAATCACTGGCCAATGCTGTGGTCTCCTTTGTCTCACTCTTGAGGTAACCCATGTTACCTTGAGCTGGAGTAATGTGAGGGCTCTGGTTTATTGAAGGACAGTGCATATTTAAATTTCGATTTTCCTTAGATGGCAGGGGCCTGCAGTTAACACCTTGTTTGTGGTAATCAATCAATAACAGGAGTTTATGGTGCTGATGACCAGTATTTGCTAACATTTCACTGTTAAAATTGGTGTGGGAAATATTTGACCATATGACTATGGTAGCATTGCCCAATCAATCTAACACAAACTGGAAAACATGGGGTAACCTGCTGATTTGCCTTATTGTAAACAAGGGGTAACCACAAGTGTTGTGGGTACCTGAGACCAGACCAAGCCTCAAGGTGTAGATATTTCCATTTGTGTTTATGCAGGGAGTTGCTGGCAACTCCCTGGTCTATGTTACCATGGTGAGGTTATTGAAATGTCATTTAGTTGTGCTTGCTTCATGCTCAAAACTCTAAAAGGGGAAGTTCCTTTGCAACCTATGAGTAACTGTTGGTCAGAAGAGGGGTTTACTTTTGTTAATCCACACAAATGTTTTCGTCCAGGAAGTCTGCATTTTACCTTTCATTAACTTAACATTGAGTGAAAAAAAAAACTAGTTCAAGGTCAATTGCACACTACATCTATTGGTTGGTAACTGAGATGATGTTGAGGAAGGCCTTCCTCAGAAGGAGGATGCCTTTCCCTGTGCTAAATCTCCTGTGCTATTGGACAGTGGCGTGTGCAGGATTTCGAAGGTGGTGGGGGGGGGGGGGCACAACCTGTGATTCTCCTGACTAATTCGAATGTTGATGACCCCCTTTTTTTTTTACCACTCACATTGGTGTACTTGTACTATCTGAATTTTGGAGGACCTTTCTTTTTTTTGGCTTTGACAACCATTGTTTCTGCCCCTGCCCCCACTGGGGCTTGTGTGTAGTAGGTTTGAATGCTCAGTGTGTCTCTTCAAACTTTTCCTCTTCCTCATACCTGTAAATCCTCTGACTGAGTGATATTTCCCCGACTGAATTCAGAGGTGGGGGAGCCTGTGCCCCCAGCCCCCCTTTAAACACACTACTGCTATTGGATTACCAGGACCTAATAGGGAGTAAGTGTGGATTACAGGTGTAAAGAAGAGTTATCAGGGCTCGTAGATTCTTCTCAAACCATAGATCTCGGGAGAATACTTTGACAGCTGTTCACAAGGGAATCTACTTCAATCAGTGTAAATTCTGTTTCTTACTGTATGTGACTACTTTACTGAAGAGGTGTTGGTTGTCTGAACAAAGTTGCTCTTTAGGTTGCATCCAGAACTGAATGGCAGAGCTCATCTGTCGGTCAAATTGCATACATGGATGACTTGAACCTGGTGCATTAACATTTTTCGCCCTGCCCTCTGTGTATGAGTGGGTGCTAAAAATGAATCCCATTGAATTAGCCTACAGTTTATCCCAGGTCACCAATGACCCTATACCATTTTGATTGCCTGCGTGGAGTGCGCTTCTCCCCTCTTAACAGGAGCAAAATTAGGTGATCTGATTTGGATCTGATATTTTCACTACACATTTGATTTTGAATCTGACCCTGCTCAGGTGATCAGATCCAAATGTAGTGTAAATGAAACCAAAGTGTGGGGTTCAAACTCACTGTCCTGAGAGATTGCCACTTGTTCTAAAAATAAAAGGATTAAAAGTTGGCCTAAGTTCTTGAATCTTGTCAGAGGAAAAGAGTAGGTAAGAGAAAAATATTGTAACATGAGTATCAGGGAAACATACTTAAAGCTTTTCCCTGCTGTTGGCTTTTAACTTGAACTAGCATGTTACGACCTGGGTGAGACTGGTAATTCAATACATATTGAAAATATTGATTCAGTTTGAACCTCTGCAAGAGGTGAAGAACATGGTTAATGCAGCTTATACAAACTTTTTACTAGTTTTCCCTGATGGTGGAATATGTTAACAATACACCGATGTTACAAAGTTCTTTTTCAAGTTCTTCTATCTCACATGTCTTCTCAGCTAGAAAATAAATATTTCATATGGCAATACCTGTCAGTCCTTAAGTCTGCAAAGCAACCAGACACTAAAAATTTTGGCAGATGAATTACCCATGGGGAAAATTGTGAAATGGTTCTCTTGTGAATTGGATACACAATATGAACTTGTATGTGGCATTACTTTCCAGAAGGAAATGCATCTCCATGGAATTTGTAAGAACCTTTACAGAAGGGAGACTTTTCTACTGCCCATAAACAGAGCTGTACATTTACAATGTCCCTTTTATGCGAACAAATATGTTAGCAGAAGCTTCATTTACCTAGTAAATAAAAACAGAATCTTGAAATAGTCTGAGAAATGTTTCTTTGTAAATTGTTTTTGTATTCCCATTTGTACTGGAAAGGTATCCTTTATTTGTTGTGTGGATGAATTTACATGCTTGCCTTAAATTTCTCATGCGCAAGTATAAAACAGTTATTTAGGAAGGTAAATCATTTTGCCTGTAAAAGCAACAAGCGCTTGTCAAGAAGCTGTAGATTTTTGAGAGAGTAAATGTTAAATGGTTCCCATGGGTTAAGGTTCTCTAAAATTGTTGTTGTGTAGATGGGGGGGGGGGGAGGGGGGAGTTCTCTAGTAGTTGATGTGGGTCTATCTGACACACAACATTATGTTCTTTCAATACTTCATACTTTTCTACTATGACAATAAATCCTGTGAAAGTGTTAAAGGAATTAGATACAATGCAAACGATTTGTGAAAGATTTGGAAATAAAAGAAACCTTCAGGTTCCACAGCAGCTAA
Source organism: Holothuria scabra (assembly GCA_037179385.1). Lineage (NCBI taxonomy): Eukaryota > Metazoa > Echinodermata > Holothuroidea > Aspidochirotida > Holothuriidae > Holothuria > Holothuria scabra. The sequence goes on from CM074184.1 coordinate 7,869,600, forward strand.
CTTTTCCCTGAAGGAAACTTTTACAGTGGTAGGTCCTTATGAGATGCCATTCCTTTCCCTAGACTCTAGAGGAAGTCCCCATTCCCAAACCCTTGCCCTCAGGCATGTAGTGGGGCTGATGATTAAGCTAGGGAAGCATAGCTTGTGTAAGTCTTTACCTTTACACTTCCTCATTGCAACTAGATATGTTTATCCTAACACTGTTGGAATGCTGGCCCTAGGAGTTTTACAGTGTTAACGTTTAGGACAAGGAACCACAAGGCACACAGCCTTACCTTCATACCACCCTCAGTTAAACTTTGTCTCTTTTTGATCTTCACCCTGTGACAAACAAGTCCTTTTAGCTCCTCCTTACCTCCTGTTTACATATGTATTTCCCTGTTGCCTAACACTACCCATCTGGCAGACTCTTAGCACAGGTGGGGCCCTAGCCCATTTTCACTATCTCTCCCACTCATTCCTCTTTTGCCATATTTGCAGTTCAAACACACATGTTTAGCTGCTAGCTTTCCTTTACTCATCTGGAATTTTTGAGACTTTTCAAGACCAAATATGAGACTTGCATGTAGTATTAAGAAACCTTCACAGAGTTCCACATTAGTCTTATTAAACCTTTTTAATGATGTTTTAATTAAGTAGATTTTAATGTAGGAAAACATGAAACCATTGAGTCATTACATCATCCAGTGAAAGCCTCAAAAGGCTTTTAATAAAAATGCTGTACGCTATTAGATGTACGAACATATTTTATGCCTTTTTCATTCATTTTTCGTGAGGGTGTTATTTCTTTCATGGGTGTTCTTATCAGATGTATTTCCCCTGTTGTGCATTTATTTTAATTACTGAATTTAATGAAACTACAGTGTCAAGCTGTATTGTTTTTGCTTCAACACCAAATATTGAGATATGCTGCTTGATGGAAATGATCATGTGGAGATATTTAGCAGCATTGCTGAAAGGTGATGAATGCGAACTCACATTTTATCAAAGGAATTATTTCCCCACACAGGAGTTATAGTATGATGTATGTGGGAGGTGGGCATGTAAAAAGGACCGGAATAGATGTTTATTTTACTGCAAACAATTTAAGTAACCCACAATTTCTCAATTATTTGATGTATAAAATGAGCTAAATTCCTCTCCAAATGTCCAAATTCTTCTCTTATTAAATGTAATATTTTTCTGCAAGGAGCTTGCCAGATTTTCCACCCATGCAGACAAAATTCAAAATATGTACTGCTTTACTTCAATTCACTTAATGACATTGTGCCAAAATTGTTGTGTTCAAGATTGCAACCATCCCAAGGGAGAGGTGGTGGTAGTCCTAGCTGGAAATCAAGTTAGTACTTCCTTGTTCGTAGAGGATGGCAAGTAGGTTAGATTAGGAATTATGATCAGTGATCACACCAACACGAATGTGTTACATATATAGTGCCAATTTAAAAGGTAAATGTTAAACACAGTTTTGAATACAGTACAAGTCCAAGTTTGGTTTCAAATACAGTTTAAACATGGTGCAGTTGCCTCATAACTGGCAGGAAATACCATGGGCATATTCTACAACCCCAGGCCCCACAGGGGGAGGAGGGCAAACATGGGTTGAAAAACTTGGGAAGCTGGAAGGCTCCTCCTTAGGAAATTTGGCCATCTGAAGGAAAATTTAGGCAGCTGGAGGGAAATTTCCCTTTTCTGTACATAAAAATATAGGGAGAACTGTGGGAAATTTTACTCTTTTCCTGGGAAATAATTCTACTCCTTTCCTGGTATATAAACATTTTTTCCAGCCTTGAGGGCAAAGGAGGCCAAACATGGTTTTCCTGTGTAAGTTGGAAGATATTAAGCTATGTGCTGGTAGAGATTCACAACCTTTTTGATTCCTTGCCGAAGGCAGGCAAAGAATCTATGCGATGGTGATGTCGTGTGTATGTGTGTGTGTGTGTGTGTTTGTGTGTATGTGTGTGTGTGTATGTGACGCTTTGGCTTGTAAACACGATATCTCAAGAAGGGTAAGTGTGACTAACCTCGTATTTGGTGTGTAGGTTGGTCATATTGAGTAGATGATCCCTATTGTTTTTGGTGGAGATCAAAGGTCATTTGGGGTCACGAGAGGTCAAAAGGTCAAAACTTTGTAAACACGATATCTCGAGAACGGTACATGTGACTATGCTCATATTTGGTGTGTGCATTGGTCATATTGAGTAGATGATCCGTATCGATTTTTGTGGAGGTCAAAGGTCATTTGGGGTCATGAGAGGTCAATAGGTAAATTCCTTAGAAATTGCTTGTAAACACGGTATCTCAAGAAGGGAAAGTGTGACTAATCTCATATTTGGGGTGTGCATTGGCCATATTGAGTAGATGATCCCTATTGTTTTTGGTGGAGATCAAAGGTCATTTGGGGTCACCAGAGGTCAAAAGGTGAAAACTTCGTAAACACGATAACTCGAGAACGGTACATGTGACTATGCTCATATTTGGTGTGTGGGTTGGTCATATTGAGTAGATGATCCGCATCGATTTTCGTGGAGGTCAAAGGTCATTTGGGGTCATGAGAGGTCAATAGGTAAATTCCTTAGAAATTGCTTGTAAACACGGTATCTCAAGAAGGGTAAGTGTGACTAATCTCATATTTGGTGTGTGCATTGGCCATATTGAGTAGATGATCCCTATTGTTTTTGGTGGAGATCAAAGGTCATTTGGGGTCACCAGAGGTCAAAAGGTGAAAACTTCGTAAACACGATAACTCAAGAACGGTACATGTGACTATGCTCATATTTGGTGTGTGGGTTGGTCATATTGAATAGATGATCCATATCAATTTTCGTGGAGGTCAAAGGCCATTTGGGGTCACGAGAGGGCAAAAGGTAAATTCCTTAGAAATTGCTTGTAAACACAGTATCTCAAGAAGGGTAATTGTGACTAATCTCACATTTATTGTGTGGATTGGTCATATTTAGCAGATGATCAAAGTTTATTTGGAGTCAGCATGTTCAAAGCCTGACAAGCTTTCCTTCACAGTCTTTCAAGAAAGGTCACTTGTAGGGTCCTGTAACTTGTCATGTAGATGGCACATAGTGAATACATGGTCCCAGAAGTTTTTGGTGGAGGTCAAATGTCATTTGGGTTCACGACGGGCAACGGGGATCTCAATGTAGGAAGATTCGATGCCTTGCATGTGTACTTTGTGGGCACATTATGGAGCCCTGTTAATTGAAAAACATTGCAAAGCAATGTCAATGTGAAAAAAGGCCTTACATTTCAGCAGCAAGGAATCACTAAGCCTTTTGGCTTTCTGGTTGATTTCTGCATGTTGGGGGGGGGGGAGGGGGGGACAACTTTGAATGGTAAGCAGGGGTGCCCAAAACCAGTGTGGACACACCCCTTGTTAATAATTTCCTTCACACCTGAAGGATTGTGCAAGTGTTTCCCTTTGTTGTTTTTCACTTTGTGATAAAAAACTAACAAGTGGTCTTTTTCTTGTCCTTTCTACAGTGGCACCTCCTTTCATCACAGAGCATCCAGAGGGGGACACCATCATAGAAGGGAATGTGGAAGTTTTAAGTTGTGTTGCCATAGGTGATGCCCCTCTGTCATACCTCTGGTGGAAAAACAGCTCACCCCAGGGCACTTTCAGTGACATTGGTACTTTGAGACTTTCAAATATTGAGAGGGATGATGCTGGGGAATATAGATGCCTGGTGCAAAACCCAGTTGGCATTATTATGAGCAAAGTAGCAGATGTAAACGTAGCATGTAAGTATTATTTACACCAACCTTCTCTTTTGTTTGTATATGGCTAATCCAGGTATACATACAGGAGGAAATTAATGGTCATAGATTTTGATGCTAACGGTAAGAATGGTCATCTGGGAACATTATCACTCCTTCCTGCCCTAGCTCTTCCCAAAAAAGGAATACAAAAAATTTTCACCAGGATAATTTTTTCCTAGGAATGATGTTGGTATATTTTCTTAAAAAAACATGCACAATAATCTTTTGACAGACTGAGATACATGTGATGTACAGTGTCTGTTTCGCTCCTCACCTACCTCCTATCACCCTATGTATACCATTTATACCTATACTTACCGTCTGGCAACCTTTGACACCGTGGATATCCTACCAGCAGAGGGCGCATAACACCCTATGGCTTCATACTCCATTTTGCCTCACTCGCGTTTAGTCATGTGTTTTATGTCTGGCGACTTTTGTTATTCTTTGCTTGAACTTGGATCCTTTCCTTGTGGATTTATTACTTGGAAATTATTTGGAATATATCGGATATTACTTTCGAGTTCTTGTTACATCGTGGTCAACCCTGCCAAGCCTCCTAGGAAGACGATGAGTATCCTCTTTCTTATTCTACTCCTTCGGGGGTTTAGGTGGTTAGGCTCCTGGTTAGCACTTTAGGCTAGCATTCTTAGTTAGCGGTAGGCTGGCCTTCTGCTGTTCCGGGGCCGTTGTTTAGCGGTCCTTCCCCCTCCGCCTGTCCTATACATAGGGTGATAGGAGGTAGGTATCGTCCCTCACAGACTCCCAAACCAGGGAGTTTTGGGGAATCTTAAAGCGGCTCATTGATTTAGTTCATGAGATTCAACAATTTTTTCCAAACCTATTGAGTTTTCTTCACACATCAATGACAATGGTCAATCTTAAACAATCCCTATACCCTGCACACAAATAACAGTTTTATGAGTGAGTGCTTTACGGTTCAAGGCGGTTTTCAAAAATGTGTGACCAGGCACTTTTTCAAATTATGTACAAAACCGTTACAAGTCAGGACGCAAGAAATTAAAAATTTTAGCATTTTCTGTGACTTTGTGACTTGACACTTGACTTGTTATGCTAATTACAAGCATTGTTATGTGACAGTGACTGTTTGAGACTCTCATTAAGTTATAGATATCAACTCAATGAGCCTCTTTAAAATGTCATTTTGTTTCTTTTTTTGCCAGAGGGGTTGAGATTCAAACATTTTTAGTTTGGAAGAATTTTCTCTGTCCTGTAAAGTTGCTAGTTGATATTGATTTCCTTTCTGCTCCCTCCTCGCGTTACCTGTATCCCTACCTCCACCCCTGGTATTTATTTCCTTTCATAATAATAAAAAAAAATTTACCACTTTGCAAAAAAACTTTTCACACTAGTTTAACTAGGCTAACATTACTTTTATTACATTTTGATGAAATTGTTTTGATTAAACATGTAGCACTTATTTGACTAATTGTACTGTAAATAAAGTATAATTACATTTGAGACAAATTGCAATTATGGTTGGATATGAATATGCAGATTACAGTAAAAGACAGGCAACCAATCATGGTTGTATTTATGTTAAATCACAAACTCTTAATGAATAACAGTGAAGTCATTTCTATCATGAACTTTTGCTAGGAAGGGAAATCTTATCAAATTTGAAAGTTCAGTTGAAGATTTTTGTCCTTATAAAGATCCTTGGGGCAGTGTAAGAAAGGGAAGGAATAGATATTTGTCTCTTAGTTTATTCCCAGGATAAAAAAATGTTACATCAAGATATGTGAGGTAAAAAAAACTGGTACAATTTTCCAGTTCAGTCTGAAAGAGAAGCATTTCCATGGAGATTGCAAGTTACTCTCTGACCTCTTGCCTCATCATCAGTGGTCATTAACCCAGCCATACAGTAAATAATTTTCCTTTTCGGCTCTAGGTGATGATTTTCCGCAGGTTGTAAAAGTCAGTCCAGAAGTAATAAATAACACTTTTTGTTGCAAATTGTGGCAAAATGCTTCATGGTGTCTTCTCAAGTTGTGCTGGGCACGTAATAATTGTCATAGATTGCCAGCAGATTAGAGGAAAAGAAAATGGAAGAGAATTGAAATTAGAAGCAAAGATAACAGAATTCCACCTGAAATCTGCCTTTTTTCACTAATTGAGTTTTCCTTAAAATTATGATATGGCTTGAATTTGTTGACAGTTGGAATATGCACTAGGCACTCAGATCTTTCTGCAGATACCACGTCTTTTGACATCATTGAAAAGAACATTTTTTTATGAATGGCTTGTGTACTAATGACAAAAGCTGTCTGGATAATTAATGAGATTTAAAGATAAGCAAACAAAAGCCCCCAAATAAAGCTTTTGTAGTTTGGTATATCTGTACGAAGTATCAAAAATAAAAAGAGTGTTAGAATGAGGAAGAACCCAAACTTGCCTGCTGTAATGTAATCTGCTGTTTTTCACAACCAGAAATGAAAACAGGCATGGGGTATTATTCATTGTAAAAAGCCATTGGTTGTATGAGGGTTGCATGGTATCATTTATTTCATTAACTTGCACTTAACTAAAATCTTTTCCTTCATCTAACAATTTTGAAGCCTTGTGTACTGTTCCTTCACATTTTGAGAACCAAACTCATACAAAGCTTTGCATATGGCATCTAAGCATAATAAAGTTTTTCAAGCTTACAAAGCCCTGCTTTTCCAATGAAAAAGGTGAATATATTAGATGGAACACCATGGATTGTTCATGAAGTAATTGTCAAAATAGGAGTATGGTTTAGATAAGGTATTGTAGAAGATCCTTTGTGATGTGCGTGTGAGGTGGTGTTTTTTGTTGGCCGAAAAATATTTGATGAAGTTCTTTTAAAATATGAAAAATATATATTAAAATAAGAAAATCTATTATGCTCCAACTTACCTTGCCTATAACTTCTATTGGGTAGACCATCTACTGTGAAAGAAACTAGCTATCTTAAAGGGAGATATTATGTTTGTTTTGCAAGAAAAATTCATCCTTTCAAAACTAACATTTATTCAAACAGGTTGATAGATTATCAAAAATAAGGCAATATGGTAGCCTTCTTTTCAAGAATTAAATTTCCCACAGATAGAAATTCAGTTGTTTGTTGCTCAAGAATAGTTTGTTCACCCAAACTTTAAACATTTCAAAAATGACGTAAAGTCCATGGCTCTTCTTGCCCAAAATATTTTGAAGAGGTGTAGCTATTGCTGGGGGTTTATGACTAAGACTGAATTGTTGGATAGTGTCTGGGCTATTTTCTTTGTACTTTTTTTTGGAGCATTTTAAACACAATATTTCCCTTTAACTTGCCCTTGTTTGATCTCCAGGGAATTTCACATGTTTTCACTACAGCTTCCTCATTGGCAAACTTTTTCTTCAGTTTTGGGTGATCTAGTTGTTCTCCTGTTTTCACATTTGAGTTTGGAAAGCTCCTGTGATGGTTTTATGCAAGTTTGATAAGTATAATTCCAATTTCTTTCATCTTCACAACCCTCCCAGAGGGCTAGTTTCATCTAGGTCTTTAATTGTGAGGCCTTTGGTCTACCATTAGCGTATTACCTTGTTGTTGCTCTTAGTTGGCCACGGAATGCATAGTATCGTCGATTACGTGCCTCGTTTTGAGGGGGGGGGGTTCTTGGTGCTCTTGGGACTGTTAAGAGACCTGTTGTCTTGTTTGCTTGAGATTTTTCTCCTTTCCTTCAAATTAAGTAAATTTTTTGTCCATTATCCTTTCTTTACCCTAAGTTATAGAGTGGTTTTATTTTTCTTATCTTGAGGTGTGTATGTCATCCTTTACTCGAGCTGGAAATCTTTTGCTATTCTCTTTGTCTCTGACCATTTCTCTACCTTAGATGCTATGCTATACTTATCAGGTATTCTGATTTCATTCTTAATATTTCTGCATGGTGTCACATCTAGCTTCTGAGTATATTTAAATCTCCAGATAAATTGATATAAATCACGATGAAATCTGATGCCCTCCAGTTATGAATTTAATTCTCCCCCATTTGCAAAGATTATCACTGGAATAAAACCCAAAATCGGGTCTTGCACTCAAATATTTCTTGAATATGTTTGAGAGAAAGGGAAAAAAAATGACATATGGGTTTGTTTATGATATAATTAAGAATAGTATACACACAAATGCACAAAAATTCCCAAGAAAGGTGTCAGGCAATATTCGCCTCCCTTTAACATACTGTTGTAGAGATATGGAAGTTCCATTCTGATGAAGTGTTAAAAGTAACAATTGGCATCCCATAGAGACAGGTTTGTCATTGCAGAAGGAAGGCATAGCATCCATGAATTAGAAGGATAACATAATCAAATATGATGAAAAATAATAAACATTATGATACTATGTTCATATTCAGATAATCATTGTTACAATCCATCACTGAGTTTGTTATTGTTTTAATCCATGATGTCATTAACTTTGTTTACTAAATCTCATTGTGTTATGGTATTAGATGTCAGGTATTGTTCAGTTCATCTTTGCGGTACTGCTTTGAAATCCTTTCTAAAAAGAGATTTTTGGTTGCGATGATAAGAGAAGCCAAAGCATTCATGATGGTGTTTGTGTGTATGTGTGGGTATGTAGGTGTGTGTGTGTTTGTGACACTGCTTGTTAACTTGATATCTCAAGATAGGAATGGCTGACAGTTTTCAAACTTGGTACATAGATGAGCCATATTAAGAGGAAGAACCGTATTGCCATTGGTGGAGGTCAAATGTCATCTGGGGTCTACAGGGATCAAAGTCTGAAAAACTTTTTGTGCAATTTCTCAAGGTAGAAAACTTGGATAGATTTCATATTTAGTATACGGATGCTTTATGGTCAGAAGATGCTCCCTATTGTTTTTTTTATTGAAAAGTTGAGGGTCACAATTATTCTTTTGTTTACACTGGAGCTAGTAGATTCATAATCCTTTAAGTTTTAAAGAGAATTTTAAAGAACACAAAATGTTTATAAGTTCACCTGTAGTTTTGCAGAGCTCAGGGTTGAGTTTGGCATAGACTCACATCACAGACACATGTACTTGGGCCATTCTCAAAAAATGTCAACCAAAATGGGTAAAAAATAAATATCATGGTTTTGTCATTTTTTGACTTCTTTTGATAAATGAATGCTTGAACCATCATTTTCTAGAACACTAGCTTTATTTGACGAACATAAGTATTTTTACCCCCTTTTACAAAATGGAAAGGTTATTGTAACATTCAAAGGTGCAAACTATGTAAAACTAGCAATATGAAGTTTGTTAATTACAAGGGAGTTTCATTCTTTACTTTTTCAACCAAATGAATCCTCAAACATTTTATATATCAAAACTTATCAACATTAACATCTTTAACAAACTTTTCTATGAATACTTCATCTTTTTGTTTTAGAATTATTTGTGTCACGTACATCACGCTGTAGACAATAAAGTTTTTCTCACATGAATGACAATGCTCAAATTTTAATTTGAGGTTCATTTCCAAAGTTAAACCATATCCAATGATAATAAAAACATAATGTTTCATATTGAAGTCCTTAAACATTTCCACAATATTGGTGGTAAAATGTGTCACGTACGTCACGTGACGTACGTGACAAGAACATATGGAGGCAAGTAAGTAACTTTAAAACAACAGTGTTCTCTCATACTGAATTCAAATGTTGATTCTATCTTTTTTTATCAATCCTGGAATGATTAGCTCAGGGTTCAAAGCTGTAAAACCCTCTTGCATTCAGCATTGACCCTTCAACTTGTTTCAACTCATTTTGCTGCCTGGAATCCAAGTCATTTTCATTAAGAACATAGAAACGGCCACGCTTCTCAAAAAAATTGATCTCTACTTCATCTCCATAACTAGCTCCAGTAACTACTGCATAGTAATCTTTGAATGCACCAGATGTAACTTGTACAAATTCACAACTTTTAAAGCTGCCCTGGGAATTCTGGGACTCTGTAGGATTAGTGCTAGAGAATGTGACTACTGTGAGTGGAGGAGCATTGACAACTTCTTTGCTGTCATGCCATATTTTGAGGACTCCATCTACACTCATGGCTGCCACATGTGCCTTTGAAATGCCCTTTACTGTGGGAGAATTGCTCCACAGTTGAAGTTTCCCTACTTGGTCCATCAAGTGAGTATTCACATTGGGCATTACTTCAGCACAAACAGAGGCAAAGTCCGAGGCTGACTGCACAACAACCTCCTTTGTTTTGCTCAAGACTTGCTGACGCACCATGCACTTGGCTTCACCTCCAATACCATCAACAACCCCTTTGCCATGCCCAGTGGCAAAATATTTCCAATGGAATGGTACTTTGTATTTCATGCTCAAGTGGTGCAAAAATTTCATCATAAACTTATTTTCAAACTCACTTGATGGACCATCACTGTAAATAACTTCCTCATTTTGGATTGTGGCACCAGAGTAAAACTCACAGAGGCAAGCTAAGATTGCATCCTTATCTTTCTTATAACTGTCAAGAACAAACAGATGGCAGGAAACTTTTGTGTTAACAAATCGAGCAACTGTGAATAAATTCACTGTTGCTCTTGTCCACAAAGCACTTTGAATTTCATCTTGGTATTCACAAGAACATACCATAGCAAAGTCTATTTGTGTGACACCAGTGTCTTTCTTTTCTTTCTCTGCTTGAAATTCATGGTCTTGAACTCTTTTAACCCGTACATGACTCTGAAACTTGGGAAAATCATCCAAGACTGTTAGATGAAGTTCCTCTGCTGTGCAGCTTTTGAAGATACAGCGCTTCTGCACTGAAAATAGTTTGTAGTGAAACTAGTCCTATACAGGAGAATTCACAAAATTGTACAATGCCCCCTGCCCCAGGGGAGTAGGTTTGTGACCCCCAGTGACCCAGCCAAAAAATGCTGGCCACACCACCGCACTGAAGCTAGAGTGTAGTGAAATGTGAAACTTGTCCTGTAGAGAAGGATTCACAATATGTTGGCATGTTTGCTAAAAATATTTTCATGTTTTGATATTTGTAGGTTGCAGCTGACATGTAAATCTTATCACCTGACTTCCAAGAATGAAAACTTTGTTTTTGCCAATTTCCATAATTTCCAAATGTTCATGGCGAATGTAGTGCTACAATATGCATACATTAACTATGTGCTCTTCTGTATATGTAAGCATTTTTCTATTTAAATTGTAACTGACAGTTTGAAAATGAATTTTTCTTACAAAGTAGCATTAATTATAAGTATGCAGTGCAGAAAACTTGCTTTGTCCAGCCTCATCACCCCTTGCAACTTTTTGTCACGTACGTCACAAAATTTTTGTCACGTACGTCACAGAGGAAAATTGGGGATTAATCTAGTTTTCACTTGATTAATAATAAAAACTCTGTTTGCATTAGGAACTACCTTTCAAACACAAATTTCATAAAAAGTATGAAAATGTGTATCTTTACAGATTCACAGGAATTCAACTTTCATTTCTACATGTTGAAAAAAGGCTTTTGTGCACTGTCACGTACGTCACGCAAGTTTAATCTTCCGTTCAAAAGGTGGAGAATTAACTGTCTGGATTTTCTATCATGTGTAATCACATATTGGGTCAGATGATTAAATACATCTATCAACATAAAAGATAATTTTTCTTATTAAGCAGAAAACTGAGGTTTATGAGAGAAAAAAGCCTTCCAAATGTCACGTACGTCACACGAGAATGGCCCACTTACCCCTTGCCACATATGAATTGCAATATAACCTGCATGCCATGTACTGCCTGGAGTCGGTTTGGATTGTTGGGAGTTATATCCCTCAGCTTATAACCGTCTAGTGACTTCCACAGCCCTTTTTCCTGGAGGTCATGAGCTTGGGTATATGGGTATGGAGTTAAAGGAAGCTTCAGTTCCGTGATTGCAATGGGGTAAAGGGCTTCGCCTACTCATGGATAACCTGTATGCCATGCAGTATGAATGTTGTGGTGTTGATGTACTGGCTTCCTTGGGAGAAGTGACATAAGATCAATCAATGAGCTGTAGTGATGCTGGAAAATATAATTCATCACAAGATGTTACCAATTCCACATTATTTCAGGGTGGGAATTTTTTAATTAAGTGGTAATCAGTTAAAATATACTTTAAAAATTAGTCTTATAACTTTGGTAAGACAACTTAAAACATAGCATAGGGAAATGTACCCCATATTCACGATTGGAAAAATTTGTAATAAAATACCAGGAAGAGAAGAGAATTTTTCATGTATTTTCAGGAACAAACAGCCATATTTCCCTACAGTTACAATTTCCTTCCATATACCCATATTTCCTGGGAGTAAGCTATATAGTTCCCACCATCCCCACTTTTCCCAGGGATGCTCATTTGTGGTCACTTGGAGTTGCCTTCCAGATGTTAAGTGACACATGTTATAACATATGTCTTAGAAGAAGCACAGGACATTATTTGAAAATATCATAATTGACCACCAATTTGTCTGCCCTTAAACCAGCTGCAAGGTAACTAAGAAGACCCTTTGCCAGAAAATTTAACTGCTACCATTCTCCTTCACATAAATCTTAGTTTTCACAATTTTTGCAGAGGATCATCTGTCTTTGCCAATCTGTACCTTCTCAGAGTGTTGCCAGTAACCTCAGTTCACAACTCTTTATTGTTAGTTCCATAAAATTGGATTTTTCAAGGTACATTGAATGTGTATCCATAAACTGGGGACTAAATCTTTCTCTGTCTTGGTTGTCATCCATGCTTTAGTATATATTCACTGCCTAGTACATAGCACCATAGAGAAGAGTGGGTATTAAACTCTGGTGCTTAAAACCATGGGACAAACTGCCATTCAGTCATGGTGACCCCATCACTAACAAAAAGTTTATTTTGCTAAGGTTCCTTTGCTTGGGCAAAGTGCTGCTTTAAGAATTTGTGTGTCTGCATGATTCAGAGAAGTGTTGTTAATACCACCATCAATGCAACTTTAAGGGCATACTCTCATCATCTTGAGTTGCAATAGATATAGAATTTTAAACTCCAAACATCTACATTGCCCCTCTCTTACCTCCTATTTACCTATGTAATCCCCACTTACCCTCAATTAAACCCTGGTAAACTAATAACACGGTAGATAGGGAGGCCACCCTCCGAGAGGAGGCTGATGTCAGGGTTTAGTTGTGGGTAAGTGGGGATTACATAGGTAAATAGGAGGTAAGTATCGGGGCACATAGATTCCCAATCCATGGAGTTTTGGGGAATTTTTACTATTTTGATAGACATATTATTTTCTCCGATAAAATAAGGTCGAAATGCTGTAGATGCAAGTGTTTGTTTTAAAACATGAGTGCGACTGGTGAAACAAAAAACTAAAAAGAAAAGAGGGTCTTGGATGGTAAGTTACACGCTATGAACACTGTCTGTAATCTCAGATAAAGGTTGCTTAACTCAGTTACCTGAAACTCTTGGCTCTAATTAAGGATTCTGCCTAAAACATGCTGTGGATCTTCTATGATTTGGTTTCCCAAAAATTCAACATGGGGAGGGGGGAGGGGGGTTTAACTGCTCACCCTTGCTTTATACATCTGTCAGAAAAGAGCTATTTTTTCTCATAGACCCAGTGGGTGACTACTGCCTCAAGATCAGATTCTAACCATTTTGAACTAATTCCCTAACATAGAGATTTTGATGACATCATGCTTGCATTACAACTTATTCTCCAGTACCCTCCATGGAGGATCCCTCTCCCCTACTCAAGGAAAATATGAGAAATCTTATTTATCCCAGATAGCAACCTCTCCCTCTCCTCTCCCCCCCCCCCCCCCCACCTACCAAGAAAAAAGTAGCATATCAGACAAAGGATTACACTTTGATATTAGGTTGCATTCCAGTAATAGGCAGAGGTTTCTCTGAGTGTGAGGGTATCATGAGGAGGGGGAGGGACTGGGTGGACATGGACAAAGAAATGTACAGATTGTCGCAATTGAGTCACTATGTTTAGATTGTCTGGACAAATGGTATTGTACCTTTAAGTTGTCCATGCATGATCCATATTTTATATTCTCTCAGTATGCAGATAGCTAGTGTCAGTTTGGAATGCAGAATATATTTGATATGCTGCATGTCTCAGTTCAAACCATGCATGTATTTGTGAACAACTTAATAAACATCAAAGTTTACCTGCTTGACATTGAGGTTCTGTAGCATTGATTTATGACATTCCCCCCTTCTAAAAACAGTACAGCATTAAACTCTGAGGAACATCTCCCTGAAGTGTGCAAAAGCATGTCGATACAGGCAATATATTCTCTTTAGTTTTAGCTTTGAAGTTGGTGAATAGAGAGGGGTTGAAATGTTTTGACAGGAGCATTTACATTATTATTCTGGCAAAAATTAGGGCCTGTGTTATATTAAAGGCAGGCAGTTTGCAAAACCAATTCCTTGTATTGACTCTCATACAATTGGTTAGTGAACTTCATGGCTGTTATCTGTCATGGGACCTTTTTTGGAAACATTTTTGAAAATTTTGCCATCTTTGTGTAGATAAAAGCTGAAACCTTGCCCGATCTGCAATCTGGTTCATCTTTGCCCATTGCTTAACTTTCTCACTCTCCCCTTCAGGCCTTGAATTTTGAGGCATGCAATTGCAATCACACACCATCACTCACCTAAAATCACTGTGACGTGTGATTTTTGCACACCTAGATGAAGAATGGGAACTTATATAAATTTTTCAAGTTTATTAAAATAGCTTACCTTCTACACTCCTTAATTTCCCGATATGTATGATTTGTAGCACACCTAGAAAATCTTGAACTCAAGACCTCCCCCTCCCCCCCTTACACACACAGACACACACATGCACATGTCACATTCTCAGCTATTGGCTAAATGCTCTGAAATGCAGATTCCACCTGGCCTTTATTCAAGTCTTCCTGATGCTACACAAATAGCTATCAAGGTAAACGAATTAATTCTGCACCTACAACACATGTTCCAAAATTTGAGTTTTCATGAAAATTTGATGACACTATTCCTTCTTAATCCAACCATAAACATAAGTAGGAATCATAAGTGTGGTTTTGTTCAGTGGAATTTGTCTAAATTGCTTTTCTTGTGTAAAAATATGCACGATTTGCTGTAAATTAGGGCCGAGTTCCCTACGTTGTATACATGTACTGTACTGCACAAAAACAAGGGGACACCTTACCCTATGTGCTGAGTTTGGTTCGTGTACCATGCTGTGCCCCACAATTCCATGTTTAAACGAATATTACCGAACTAGCTTAATTATCATTGAAATGGTTAATCCCAATGGTACCACACAGTTTGCAAATGACAGGTTCACAGGCCACATTACATATTGACAATACAAAGACAAATTTTTCCTACCCAAGTGCAGCCTCATCCTTTGCAATAGATCTGTTGCAAGCACATTAATTCCTTTTGGACATTTGATAAGGTATCAAAACCTGTAGGAAATATGCAGACAAAACCAAATTTAGGTTAAGAAGTTTATCCTTTTTGTTTTAATTCTTGGCATAGTGCATTGCAGGTCTCATCTTTAAGAACTTCTTTAATTATTGTAGTGCGCCGCACTACAATATTGGCATGTACTGGCCGACTGACAATTTCTTTTGTGAAGCCTGTTATGGCCCACAACTCATTTCCCTGCGCGTACCGTAACTTAGTTCGTACAAATATCAATGCTCTACCCTTTAACAATAGCAGTAAGTGCAATCTGTGGCCGTCTTTAAACAAAAATCAACTTCAGAAAAGCAAATACTACACTTACAAGGCCGATTTAAGGAGTTAGCTTCATGAAAGAGCATTGCGGATAAATTTCCAGAAAACGCGATGTAATGTGGTTCGGCCTTTTCACACTGAAGTGATAAGCCTGGAGAATCAATCGCTGCTTCCAAATTGGTATACGTAACACGGCGCCATTGCGTCCACTATCGTTGAACAGTATCAAGACGTTATTGTACAGTATCTTCATCTAGCTACTACGGAGCAGGGTATTGCCAATTCCCTGTACGGAACGAATTGGCTTTACTGCATTGGATTAAGTGACTTGTGCTGTAGTTCTATTATCATGCTTTATTTCAGTGGTAAAAGCAGAAGCTATTTTGACAGCAGTCTGACCGAAACATTTTGACAGCATGCATGTAGCATGCATTGCGAATTAACGAAACACGGATGTTAAAACACACAGCGTCAACAGTTATTCGGCCTTCCACGAGACAGTTGTTATTTGCATGCAGCGGTGCAGTCAGAGAGCTTGAGAGGGCGTCATTATTTAACATAAAGAACGGTGAAAGAAGAGTCGAGAACCGATAAAACCATTTCAGGCAGGAGTAAACAACACAACAGAGCATAACGTATGGCTAAGTAGGCTACTCAGTACGAGTCCTTGAACGGGACTATGCTTCGTCCACTTCATTTTACTCGACACTAGACTGTATACGGAGTAGGTCCTACCGTTAAGCGCAGTACACGGTCTTGTTCAAGGACTACTCAGCACTTGCTTCATTGTTGGCAAATATGCTTCAAAATAAAGCTAGTGACTGACTATTAGCATAGAAGGTCCGGATTTACTCCATCATTGGTTACTCTTCTATGATTTCTTTATGCGTCCAGCCAAGGAGCTGGGAGACAAGCGGTCCATCTTTGTACTATCAAGAAATAGGTTTGAGAGGAGTGGCCAAAAAGAAACAACAGCCCCTCTTCCCGCCATGAACAAATCCTAAAATTCAAATAAAAACTGGGCTACTGTACTAACTGAAAAGACATCTCTAACACGCACTACAATTCTGCGTATTTACAAGCAAATGCAGTTCTAGTTTGCTGTTGGGATTTCCTCCAGAGAGCCTTTGTCAGAAATGATCTTGATGTCATTGGGCCCAATCTTGTCATTTCAGATCTTTGTTGAATTATATCATCACATGAAAGCCCAGACTTTGAACCTTTATATTCCCCCAAAGGACCTCTAATTGAGATATCTTGCTATTCATCTGCCATATGACCCAAATAGGAACTGTAATTGACATGCAGTGTAGTTAGCCATTGAGGATGTAGTTAAGGAAAGGTAGGCTTATTGATGGGAAAGACTCAACATATCTTAAAAGAGAATGAAATAGTTCTCTCTGCTGTGCACAATTTTATGATCAAAAGATCACCATGTAAATGTAGGATTTGTGATAGCATGGAAGGCTTTTGATCAAAATCAACATCATTCTTTTGTTCTCAAAAGATGGAATGATCTGATCAAAGAAAGAAACCATCCAGGTTACAGTCAGTTTCTCTTCCCTCAAGTTACATCATGTTTACATGTGTCTCTATACCGTCAACTTTTTTACATCTAACAAAGTCGTTAGTATGCAATAAAGCACTGCAAGAAGTCCCACCGCCTCCCTGAGGACAAATGGCTGGAAATATACCAAGTGGCTATTTTGAGGAATTTAAGAGCATTGCATGTATCATAAGCTCACCAACATCAGGTGAAGTTTTTTTTTTAGTCGTCACCTATGTCCTTATGGTGTCAGCAAAATGAAGTAGAAAATTACTGGGTGTATTGTGCCCTTTGCTGGTAAGGTTACCAATACCAGGGTGTTTTTAGTTTTCTAGATGGTTAATATTAGGTATAAATGGTATACATAGGGTGATAGGTGGAAGGTGTTGTCTCTCATAGACTCCCAAACTAGGGAAAATTGTGGATTTTGTGATTTTCTTTTTTTCAAGACAGAAACACCAACCTACATGAACTGTTTCCCTTTTACATGAAGTCAAGTTTTTAAGCTTCATTTTAATTTATTTATTATGTAATCTGTTGTTTCTCTTTCCTTTCCAGATATAGGATCATTCCCATCTTCTTCAACATCACAAACAGCAAGAATTGGTGTAGCTCACATTATTTCATGTCCACCGATAGGTAAATACTAGTATTCCATATTGATAAATGAAGGTTGTATATGAGTGTGCCTCCTTGTGCTACAGTACTCCTACTAGTGCATGCAGGTTTTTGTAAGTTGAATATTTATCCCTGCTGTTAAAGGGAAATGTTGCGTTCGTTTTTCAAGGAAATTTCATCCTTTTAAAACCAATATTTATTGGCAAGCAGTGATAAATAATTACAGATAAGACAGTGTGGTAGCCTTCTTTTCAAAAAACAAGTTTCCCTCAGATAAAAATTCAGTTGTTTGTTTGCTGAAGAATAATTTGATTACCCAAACTTTCAACATTTCAAAAGATGCATTTTCCATAACTCTTCTTGTGCATAATATTTTGAGGAGATGAAGCTATTGCTGAGGTATATTTTTGAGATAGAATGATTTGAAAATGACTAGAGCCATTTACTTTTACTGCTTTGTTGGAGCATTTTAAACAAAACATTTCCCTTCAAAAGCCCTGTTGCCAGTGTGTAATCAGTACTCTCTAGAAAGTTGTTTTTTGTGGAAATGTGGTATTACTGCCATGGGTTAGTTAATTAGATGAAATTTAACTACACACCAATATGAATGTGTTTATATGGTGTCATCTAGATGACATGGTTCAAGTCCTTCCCTTAGTCGCCTCTTACAACAGGTGGGAAATACTGTGGGCATTTTCTACACCCCTCGCCCACGGGAGGGGGGGTGGATTGGAAGTAAAGAGATGTGCAACTGTCCCTTTTCCCTACCTCCGGAAGTAGAGATCTAGATGAGAGCTATTTCTTGGCAGAAGTTTGAACAAGTTCAACAATAGTCTCAAGTTGCAAAGGCTTCATTAGGTAGTCTAAGAAAGTCGGCCTCATCCTCCACAGTTGCATCCACTTAAACAGTATAGGCGTGATCACTGAAAATCTTGTTTATGAATAAATTTGATCAAGAACAGGTGCAAATTAGTAAAGATTTTTGAGGTTATAGATGAGTTGGAAGTTTGTGTCTGTGCATGTGTTAGTGACCTTCTGCTCAGGTCAACTGGTAACAAAACATGTGAACACTGGCCTGATTGGCATGCTGTTTGACCTTCGTTTTCATCCTGCCATCAGCTGTAAAAATTACCCTCTGACCTTTGACCTATTGCACAATAGTGGCAATACTGCTCCTTGAAGAAACTTTGAATTGGTGTATCGTGAGAGTTGGAATATTCAGAAGTATATTGCTAGAAGGAGCAACTTCTTTTAAACATTGTTCTTCTCTAATAGTAATATATTGATGATTTTAGTCATACAAACCAGAATTTAGACCATCAGACATTTAGTGAGTAAGATCTTTTATGCATTTGTTCATAGTGTTCATCATGAATATTTATGAATTTATGAAGAGTTGTATCCACACTTTTCCTTGAAGGGAATGCATTGTGTTTCAGAAGTTTGGTACCATTGTTGATCAAGTGCTGAGAAAATACAAATATCTACATTACCAGTCCTGACCTTCACCTGACTTGATTATAATAACCCACAATAAGGACCTAAAAAAAATTAGTAGCAGAGTGGAAGGGTGCCCTCACTTCACAGGACACTGTTTTGTTTATGTTTAAGCTGCCAGACATTTAAAATACAATTTTTCACCTGGCAATACAAATTCTCTGTATGTTTGGTGAGTCTAGTGCCTCTTGTAGCAAATCTAAAATGCCCTCGGGATGAAGAGCTTTACAAAATTGTTGTTTGCTTTTCACATTAGTATGAAATGAAAATCCTGTTGTTTGAAGATTAACCCCTTCACCAAAGATGTTATCTTTTCAAAGCAAATTCTCACTACCCTGCCTTGAACAAATATTTGAAATATGGTCATGAAATGCCAACATCATCCATAAGTGTAGAGAGAGATACTAAAGCTATGCAGATTTTATCCTTTAAGAGGAGTGTTTCCGTCTCATTAGTTATTTTGTGTATATAAAAAATTCATTCCAGGTGGCATCAAACTCCAGTCAACTGTTCAAGGTTTTGCTTCTTCTTTCTTCTTGCTTTACATTTCAACAAAGTAAAGGTGAATTCTCCTTTGAAAGTGGGCCAAAGGTATTTGATGTAAATTATTGCTAACTGCTCCCAAATAAATCAGAATTAACTTGTTCAGAATTTTGAGGCTTATATCATCCTAGTCGCCACAGGACATCATTGGTTGAATTTTACGGTGTGGCATGAATGAGTCAATCTATGGTATGGTATTGAATTAAGAGGCTCCATATGTAGATATTTGAATATTTTTAGGTCCAATCAATCATTTCATTACATGAAACCCAAAAGCAATCATTCAAATTATCCAGACAATTTTTTGAAATTCTGTTTACTGTAAAGGCTATGGAGGCCAACTTGTACTTAACAAATTGAAATTTAATGATGATACCATGTACTTTAAATTGAAAGATAAGGTGAGGGTAAACATGGAAAATGAAAGGAATAATATCAGATGATAATGATGTTAATTTTAAAGTGGAAATAGAAAGAGCCAATCATTTTGCACATATCATTCATATTATTTTATTCTCCTAAGGTCACTTTATAAATGGCATCAACCTACATTTCTGGTGTGTTCTTTAAACCTTCAGGTATTAAAGATGTATTTCTTCTATGTTGGCAGAAACATTGAAGTGCCACTATATCCGAAAGATGTGATGCAGTTTCATATAGTTGCAACTAAATCCATGCTTTGTTGCATGTACTATACACATTAGAAATTCTGAGAGAAACTCAAAAATGAGGGGAGGGATGTACTACTGCCAAACCTCAAGTCCAAATTGATAGTGCTCTTGACCAAGCCTAATAGTGGGTTCAGTGGGACAAAAGCTTGCTTCAAGTGCCCTATGAGGTGCAATATGAAGGGTTTTAAATGCTATTTATTTATGTATTAAACATTGTATAGAACATTGAAACATTGCTGCAAAGTTGTCCTCTTCTTAGATGAAAAAGCAAAAGCATAATTACCTTTTTTTATTTTTAATGGCAATTTATTTTTATGGAGGTGAAAAAGGGGTAGGGTGTATTTTACCATCCATCTTCTGAAAAGGGAGAGACAATTTCCCCTTACCCCCTTCCTCCCTTGATTGAAACATAGCACATTACAGTAGCAAGCCAGCCTAAACGCTGTTTGTGTGCAACAACAAAGCATGGCTGAAGTAGCTGCAGCTAAGCTGAGGCAGCTGCAGCCTGTTGTATGTGACATGGAGCCTTCCTTGTTTCGTTCATGAAGGCTCACAACCTACCAACATTGTCCCAAAATGCAAAAAGCAAAAACAGTGCTTACAAGATTATTGAATCATATTTAGAAGTAACAGTTACTTTTGGGCCTGGTTTTTGTTTGGTAAAAATGGTGGAACTTACATTGATGGAACTTATCAATGCATTTTATGATATGGCATTCAAAATGTGTCAATAATGTAGATGGAATGTCACATTTTGGTCTGCGCATCAGTCCTCTGTGACTGGAATATGACAGCCTCTCATAATATCTTTGTAATGTACCAGTGAGAATATTTCCAACAATATTTGGCAAAGAATGCTGTTTAGATGGAATTATTCCTAGCGCATTTGTCATATTTTACAGGATTGAACCCCTTTTCTTACCCCTTTTTTTGTCTTTGCAAGCATGAAAAGTTTTATTTTTATTTCTCTGTCTTGTGAACTGAACATGCTCTGAAATTACAAAGACTTGATATTAACTCACAAATTCTAGGGGCCTGTGGGTAAATCTAAAACACCTAGCAGTTTACAAACTTTTGCTAAGATTTTTTTTATTATTATTTTTTTTTTTTTTTTTTTGTTTATATGTGTTACTTTCTTGATTTTCAACTTAAAGAGGTATTAGAGCAGTTTCCTGGCAGTGTTGAAGTTAGATGCAAGCCCCCATTCAAGTATTAAAGTTTTTTTGTCCTGTAAATTTTATCTTGTAGTACCATCATGATAATGGTACAAACTCAGTGTGAAAAAGGCATCTGAATCAAAACTACTGTAAGTTATAGCTGCCAAGTGATGGTTTTACAATTTTATTAGTCAGTGGGGTAGTCAGATTGGTTGCTTGTTATTCACTTTGCAGACTTGGAGGTGTGAGTTCCTTTTATCCCAGTAACTTAAATTCTTATGGGAAATATAGTGAATTATTAGGATTTGCATCATTTTTCAACATCCATCCATGCAAGTGCTTGTTACTTTCTTTCTCTCCCTCCCTTCCTCTCTCTCTCTTGATAAAACATAAGCTGTGCACTAAAAGATGCATTTTTTTCCATAGATTTGAAGCCTCTTTATGGACCAGTAGGGAGGGGAAGAGGATTGTGTTTACCAATACCTGTGGGTCATTATACAGTATGCTTGATGTAACTCTAGCTCAGATTTTCTTAGCATTTATACTCTTGGAATTTTGAAGTTGAGTATCTTCAACCATGGAAAGTACAGTACTACTTTCCTTCATAGTTTAGTGCTGATGGGAAAGAGCTTGACATCAATGTGACAAAAAGCACACCTTGGAACTTTCAACTCCCAAAGAGCACACCAATTACCACACCCTTACTTCAACTGATGTGTTGTGGAATTTGTGGGTGCTGTTGCGTTCCCTCACCCATAGGACCCTATCTGAGGATGCCTCTCTATGTGTGTATCACTCACAGCATCTATGGCCTCACGTCACTGCCTCACAATTAAAGGTAAAGAGCAGTCCCCCAAACTTATTTTGAAAATAAAAAGCTAAATAACTCAATTTTCATCTTATTTCTCTTCAAAGCATCTGTCATTACATTTTGTGACTTTTACTATTGCATATTCAAGGTAAACCAAGTAGTTATTCCTGGTAAATTTCACATTTGAAGAGAAAAAAAAACATTGTCACATGACTCTCAACAGCCAATCATGAAACTGGACAGTCTACTACACTTCTTCAATTTGGGATGACTGCTCCTGCCCTTTAAGTGTTATTTTTCCTCGGCAAAACTTGAGTAGTTTGTTGTTAGTGTTGTCTTCTGTTTGGAAAAAGAAAGTCTTTGGTCATCCTCAGTAAGAATCCATCACACAATTGACCTAACATTTTGTAGACTTTGATACGTGTTTATCATAGAATATGACACAACTATACCACACATATAAGATTGCTTTGATGCTACATTTGGAAAACTTTGACACACCCCTGCCCTACAACTCAGACAAACATGAAACACCATGATGAAACTTTCCTTCTTTCTTTTTGAAACATCATCCTTATCTGGATAATGTTTATCACCTCAGGGAGGAAACTCCCTACACACTCAATATATAGTTAGATATCTGATTAACTGATTGATATTACCAAATATACCAAAACACTAAAAGTTACATAACATTTGGGGTCAGCTAATAGGTCAGTCAAGTATGTGTTAATTGCTTTACTCGCAATGTGAACACATTGGAAGAATTACCTGATGTCACAGATCATGTATTTAACAAACTCAGGTACCAGTTACACCTCACACCACCTTTAATCTACTGGGGTTTCTATGTTGCATTCTTAAGGAGCAACAAGACAGCATCCTCTATACTCACCTGTGCCCAGCAATCAAAGGGTGTGCCTTACAATTCATGCCTGTAAATAAATGGTTTCGTAAGTTTTGAAATTAACTTGGAAAATCTCAAAAGTTCTTTCTGAGACTTTTGCTTAATTATTCCAACCATCCCAGTCCTAGAAGGGAAACTCTTTAAGGTTAAAAAATATGTTTTTTTCATATTAGGGTGGAAAGGTTTATTTTAGCAAAAGACATTCAACAGCTAGATCTACTATATTTCCTAACATGATATTATAGTACTGTCAAAGTTTGCTGCAGGTTTTGGGTTTCATGTTGGTGAGCTTGGGGACTTTTTATGATTTTGCACTGAGTCAGAAGTTTGTTAACATTGCACATGTGGTGAAGACATTTTTACAGCAGAGGGCAGATCAGTTAACCTGAGACAAGATAAATAGGTTAAAAGAAGCCCAAGTGTTGCAGGTTTTATGAAGATATCTCCATTTGACTACTATCAATTTTAGACATAAAAATGTCTCCATGTTCTTCCAAATCATATCTGGCTGACATCAAAACATTTCTGGAATGTCATGATGGCAGATTTTATTGCAATTTGATTTTTACACGCTGCTAAGAATCCAAGCAGCCATGTATAGTAATGCATGGATTGGACGAGATTGTAGGAAGGTGATGAGTAGGGCAAGAAAATACCTTCAAGATATGGGAACCTGTGACCTTTATATGTGCAGGAAAATGACTCCAAATTGCAATTCCCTTTGTTTTTAAACAGCCCAGGGTTTACCACAAAGTCTTGAGTAGATGTACCTTAACACCACACCTTCTTAGAAGTTGCACATGGATATTATCAGTTTTCACAAAATACCTTCAAGCTGAAATGTAAAAGGTTAGGGTAGTGGAAGACTTGGATTCCATGTTTAGGATATGAGAACATTTAACATCCCTACATTCATTTTGCTAGCAACTGTTGATAGCAAAAACACACTTGAGTTTAGAATGAAATTATCTTCATCAAGAACTTTTGTTCTGAGTAGGAATTAATTCATTTCATGTCCTTCCATCTTAATTGTGTCACAAGAGAAAGAGCAAAAGAGAGATTTCTTATATATGGGGTGGTCAAGGAATTTTGTTTAAACTGAAGATAGGTATTTTAGTGAATAAAATGTAAGACCTCATTAATTTGTCGTATTACTGTTATATAATAATGCAACATTCACAGTGAATGTGTTTGTTCTTTTGTTTCACACAACTATACATACACCCACACCCACAAAGGACATTGGTAGAATACAGCTTATCTTTTATTTATTTTTAAATTTGTTTGTGTGTGTGTGTGGGGGGGGGGGGCAGTATAAGAGGACATATGACAGAAACAAACTTAAAACAGATATCCTAAAAGAACATTCAAATAATATTGATCCAGCCATCATTTCAGAAAATTAAACAAGACCTTTTAAAGACAGGTGTTAAAAATTGAAGGCTGCATTTTATACCTTGGGTTAGCATGCACTTTGAAGTGTTCAGCTCTGTCCTACATAGTCAAAGCCTGGTGATAAGTGCAGATAGCGTTTATTTCTGCACTATCCATGGAATTCATATGGATAGATTGACAGTTGTAGTTGGGGTATCATCTTAAATGTCTCATCTCCTCAACGTGAGGAATAACTCCTAATCTAGCGTGACTGAGAAGATACGGGATATTTTGCAGAAGGAGATGAAAAGGAAATAGCATCAGGATACAATTTTTTTCCTTTTGGTAATGTGACACTAGTTTGTCACTTAATATGCAAACTAGTGTGTATATGTTCTCATGGGATTAACCACAAGACCTACAAGATCTAATTGGAAACAATTTCTTCAAACGTATTTCTGTCGACAGTCATAGTTCATGACGTTTCCATGAAAATAGGGATTGGATACTTTTTGTCTTGCTTTGAGAAAGGAGGAGGAGATGAAGCAACAAATAAGTTGTAGAACATTCTTGAGGAAAGTGGAAATGTTTTGTGAGGAGAATTTTTGGATAATGATGAAGATATTGTAGCATCAGGAAATATGTAACCAGTTCAATATGCAGAAAATAGCTTTGAAGTTTCATTTAAATGAACCCCAATGTGAGGTTAGGAGATAACTGCCACTAAAAGGTTGGGTAACCATCATTCTTCAGTTTTCAGCTAAAAACTTCTCCTTAAATGTTAGAAGTTTAGAAATCATACTTCAGAGCTGCTTATATTCTACAGTCAATTCATTGTTCATAACTGACACAATAAACAGAGACTACCTGAACAAGAGTTTACATAGTGGTGAATACTGTAAATCTGTGTTTAGCATACAACAACAGAAGCATAAAAGAACCATTGTCAGCCCCATATTTCTTTTTTGCTTCTATTTGATAACTATTATAAACGGACAACCTGCTTTGTATTTTAATTCTTTACAAATTTTACCAGTCATATAAAGGCTATGCATCTATTTCAGTTCACTTGGTAGCATCTTTTATTCTACATCTTTACGATTCATTTAGTTTGGTGTATAATACTCTAATTGTATGTTGGCTTGAAGGGCTGCCATGAATAACGTATTTACTCTTATTGAGTTATTCACAGTGTGACTCCTTGGCAGTGCTTTATCCCCTAAGGCTATAGTTTGACAACTGGGGGTGTACCCTGTACAGAATTCTGAAGGTGTGATACAGTTATTGTTATATCAGTGTGTGAAAGCAGTACCATCATCTGTCAGTAACTATGTCATAGTGTACAAATTTGTCTTTGGGGATAGTAAAAAGAGTTAATTTGTAATCTTCATTGTTGAAGCTAGTCATACTTGCAATGAGTGTAGCACTGTGATGGAGTTGAAAACCAAGTTGAAAAGCACAGAGGTATGCTGCCAGCAAATTTTACACAGTTCAGGGGCCCGTTCCACAAAGAGTTACGCACGATCTTAAGTTTGATTTACTGTTGGCTTAAGTATGGTGAATCAAACTTAAGATTGTGCGTAACTCTTTGTGGAACGGTCCCCTGAAGTATTATTTGTACAAAGCGCCTGCCATGCATAGTCCAATGGAATTAACAAACATACCTCAAGTCTGAAGTTTCAAAATACATTTTTGGTAAGCATTAAAAATGAATTCAAATGAATCAGCTCTCATTTTCTCCAGTTGTTTCTAAGCTGAGATGTAAAATTTTGAAGTTAATTCCCCTAATAACAAATGGTACATTGTGCAATAATTTGTGATGTCATAGTTGTACTGCTGAAATGACAATCTTTGTATTTCTGTGTTATACTCTGAATGATACTGCACCTTGGTCCAAAAATTATTCCACTTCTTTCTGCTGTGGGGTGACTTGACTTTACAAGCCCTCTCTCTGCCACATGTTATGCAAGATAACATTAATTAATCATGCAAGACTGAATGTAAACACCTTTAATTTCAAAACATGATTTAAATTTTACAGCAAGAATGTCACAAAATGTTCCATTCTTAAGTCCATAATGTTTTTGCTATGTACTGTACAGTTGCCAGCAGAATGATGTAGGGGTATTAAATGTTCCTATATTCCAGACATGGTATCCAAATATATATTTTTATGAACTTCTAGACTTTTATGTACACCTTTCAATTTAAGTCAATAAATGATGGACATGGATGTGTGCCATAAATAGCATTGTATCATTTTTTGGCAGTAAATGACCCCTATACTTCTGTGTCATTGTCATTATTATTAGCTCTTTTGTTTACAGTATTTGCCATTGTATCTCCTACAAATGTGAAGGGTTGTAAAGTTGGTTGCAACTGTTCTTCCCTGCGCTCCTTCCCCCCATGGTACCACAATATACTATATGACTTTTTTTTTACTGTTTTGCTCATCAGTAAGTTTACAATTAACATGTACTTTGCAGAACTACAGGTCTGATTTTTAAAAAGTTAAGAGCAGCCCCCCCCCCAAACATATTTTGAAGCAACAGCTCAATTGCACAATTTTTTTCTTATTTCTCTTCAAAGTAATTTTCATCATATATTAGGACTTCAATATTGCATATTCAAGGTAAACTTAGCAGTAACTTTCATTAAATTTCTCATTTGGAGAGAAAAATGTTGTCATGTCACTCACATGAATTAAGAGCCAGTTATGAAACAGGACATTCAAGTATCACTACTTTATGTTGGGGCTTCTGTTCTTGCCCTTCAGGGAATTTACTAGGCTGTTAATTGAACATTCTGACATCTACAATCTTGGACAAAACTGTTGGGACATTTTTCATATTATTCATCAGTTTCAGTCATACAGTAGTAGGCTAACATGAAACCCCCTTTCCCCCTCCCAATGATGAGAAGATTGGCTCTTTGCCATCTACAGCATCACAGTGGTCAACATTGGAACAGGGAGTGGGGTGCCCCAACAAGTTTTGTCCAAGATTGTATAGGTTCTCCCAAATAGATTTTTGGTTGCCAGAGAGAAAACAAACATTTATTTTGAAATTTTGAATTTTTCTTTTGATTTGGTATTTTTAGGACACTGGCAAGGTATATCTGCACCAAGCAAGCCCTGTTGTGCAGGACTGTTTCACAATTATTCTGTGTCCTTTTGAAGTCAATGGGATATCTCCATATGGTCCTGTATTTCACATCACAATCATATACCAGGCCTTTGATTTTGAGGTGTAGGAGTGCAATTGCACACCATCATTTGCCTCAAATCACTGTGAGGAGTGTGATGTTTTGCACACCTAGGTAAAGAATGGGAGTGCATACAAATCTGTATCAGTTTAATAACACAGTACACCTCACACATTCCTTTATTTCCTAAGGAGTGTCAATTTGTAGCACACACCAAAAATCTGAAACTCAAGGCTTAATATACTGGAAATTCATGATAATTGCATTGGTCAAGAGCACTTTGTTGACTCAAAGTAGTTATGTCACCATGGGCTCAGTGTCTACCATCTTGGCTAGTAGGGCCCCTGTTATTGAGCCTCCCCCCCCTGTGGGCTAGTGCTTGTAGAATGTACCCACAATAATACATCCATGTCATAAAAGGGGACTACAGCTAAAGATTAGCTTTGAACCATATTTGAATTGGAAGAAATTACCTGGCTTCCTAACTACCTACAGTATCTAGGTGATGCTAGATAACACATTCATGTTAGTGTTTTGCTAAATCCTCCCCTCCCCTCCCCCCCCCCGATCTAAACTTACACATTGTTCTTATACCACAATTCCTCTTGTTTGCCCCTTGTTTCACCTAAACTAATCTATAAATCATCTTCCCACATCTTGCAAGACTAGAAAGTGAGCCCATCTTTGTCACTGGGCCCATGTTTGCTTGAGGCTCATGGATTAAAAAAAAAGACAAAATACTACTTAAAATATTTCCTTCCTTCAACCATGGAAATACTTATTGGGAGATCAAACTTTGGCTGGGATTGAAATATGACAGGATTTAGTTTCTTTACACTGGTGCTTTAATCATTTTATCTTAATTTACCCTCTGTAATTGATACCGCCTACATTATGTATTTGTCTGTGTGTGGTTTATGGAAAAAAAAAACATTTATGTTGTACCATGCAGACAGGCAGAAATCCACTCACTGCTTATTACACAATTTGTTTTATAACAGTCACAGAATGCAAAACTAACAAGCATTTACAAGGTTTTGATATAATCTAAGAGAAAAAGCAAGTGTTTGATTAGGTTTGACAATATCTGCTGGTTATGCTTTATGAGTGAAAACATATTACAGATTAAATCAATATCAGGCAACTTTTGAGATTTGTATGGTTGTTTTTTGCTGGAGAACCATAATTATAGATATAGAGAGTAAAAATTAATGGTTATAATGTAGACATGCAGTATGATTTATCCTTTGAAACAGTTGTGATGCTGTACAAATATGAAAGGATAACACACCAAATGGAGACAGAAATTCACCAAAGAGAAAAAGTAACTCAGAAAAAGTACTGAAAGATACTGAAGATTCAAGACGATATTGCAGTAAAATGAAGAGTCATAAAGCTTACTTAATAACGAGTCAGATACAAATGGAAAGAACGTAACTGGGCTCAAAATGAAAGCAGTGAGCAGCTTATTTGAAGAGAAAGGCTTTTAAACATTGTACAAAATAAATAGCAGACATATTTTTACAGCTCTCTTATTAAAAGTATTTCAGGATGTTGTGGGAGATTTAATTACGGATTCAGTGGTTTTTAATATGATGTGTTAGATTCTTATACATAAATTTGTCCGCAGGAGTACAGTGTGTCCAAATGGTTGGGATCTTTGTGTGGAAATGAATCTTAAAGTGTAATTAGACTTTTTTAGCAACAAATTAAGATCATGTAGTGGGATGTTGAGGTAGCTGTTTTGTGCCACAGTATTCTAGTCAGGAAGATCTGAGGGGAGAACTCTTTGCTTTTATGAGCTCAAACATGGAATGAGGGGGATACATTTTTGGTTTCGATGATAAGAGAAACCAATGCAATCATGATGGCGTGCGTGTGTATGTATGTATGTATGTATGTATGTATGTATGTATGTATGTATGTATGTATGTGTGTGTGTGTATGTGTGTGTGTTTGTGACACTTTGCTTGTTAACACGATATCTCAAGGTAGGAATGTCTGACAGTTTTCAAACTTGGTACATAGATGCGCCATATTGAGAGGAAGAACCCTATCGTTTTTGGTGGAGGTCAAAGGTCATCTGGGGTCACCAAGGGTCAAAGTCTGGAAACCTTGTTAACACAATATCTGAAGGTAGAAAGCTTGGATAGATTTCATATTTAGTATGTGAATGCGTTATAGTCAGTAGATGGTCCCTATTGTTTTGGGGGTAGGTCAAAGGTCATCTGCAGTCACCAGGGGTCAACGTCTGAAAATCACGTTAACACGATATCTTGAGGTAGAAATCTTGATTAGATTTCATATTTAGTGTGTGGATGTGTTATGGTCAGGAGATGGTCCCTATTGTTTTTGGTGGAGGTCAAAGGTCATCTCAGGTCACCAGGGGTCAAAGTCTCAAAATCTTGTTAATGGGATATCTCAAGGTAGGAAACTTGGATAGATTTCATATTTAGTATGTGGATGCCTTATAGTCAGTAGATGGTCCCTATTGTTTTTTGCCGGGGTCAAAGGTCATCTGGGGTCACTGGTTGTCAAAGTCTGAAAATCTCGTAACCACAATATCTCAAGAAAGGAAGCTTGGATAGATTTCATATTTGGTATGTTGATGCGTTATAGTCAGTTGATGGTCCCTATTGTTTTTGGCGTAGGTCAAAGGTCAGCTGGGGTCACGGGGGTCAAAGTCTGAACATCTTGCTAACAAGATATCTCAAGTTAGAAAGCTTAGATAGATTTCATATTTGGTATGTGGATGCATTATGGTCAGGAGATGGTCTCTATCATTTTTGGTGGAGGTCAAAGGTCATCGGGGGTCACCAGGGATCAAAGTCTGAAAATCTGGTTAACACGATATCTCAAGATAGGAAGCTTGGATAGATTTCATATTTGTTATGTGGATGCATTATAGTCAGTAGATAGTTCCTATAGGTTTTGGGGTAGGTCAATGGTCATCTGGGGTCACCAGGGGTCAAAGTCTGAAAAGCTTGTTAACACAATATCTCAAGGTAGGAAACTTGTATAGATTTCAAATTTGGTATGTAAATGTGTTATAGTCAGTAGACGGTCCCTACTGTTTTTGGCGGAGGTCAAAGGTCATCTGGGGTCACCGGGGGTCAAAGTCTGATAATCTCGTTAACACAATATCTCAAGGTGGGAATCTTTGATAGATTTCATATTAAGTATGGGGATGCGTTATGATCAGGAGATGGTTGCTATCATTTTTGGTGGGGGTCAAATGTCATCTGGGGTCACCAGGGGTCAAAGTCTAAAAACCTTGTTAACGCAATATCTCAAGGTAGGAAACTTGGATAGATTTCATATTTGGGTATGTGGATGCGTTATAGTAAGTAGATGGTCCCTATAATTTTTGTTGGAGGTCAAAGGTCATCTGGGGTCACTGGGAGTCCAAGCCTGAAAACCTTGATAACACGATATCTCAAGGAAGGAAGCTGGGATAGATTTCATATTTGGGTTTGTGGATGCATTATGGTCAGAGGATGGTCCCCATTTTTTTTTTGGCAGATATGAAAGATCATCTGGGGTCTCCAGGGGTCAAAGCCTGGGAACCTTTTTAAATATGATCTTTCAAGATAGCTGTTTGTCCATTTGTCTGTGTGTTGTTTGTATGCCTAGCTATGTATGGCTTTTATGAAGGTCAAAAGGTCATCTGGAATGACAAAATTATATTTTGAACATGCTAATATAACATTTGAATGAGAAGATAATGGTGCATGATGGCACTCTTTGAAACGGAACATTTATGTATCATCGAAACCTCAATGCATTTTTGCATTCTGGTTTGCCTCTATTGAGATTTCTGGTTGTAGGCAACTGCCACTTGGTACAATCAGGTTTTCTGTCCTTTACCTGTGTTCCCACATGTGGTAAGAAATATTGACATTAAATGGGGCTAGGCAAGAATGGGGGGGGGGGGGTCTGATTGTTTCAAAAGCTGTAAGAATAAACAGCAATATTACATGTTCTATGAGCCAAATGGGGGGAGGGTTCGAAGAGTGGTATATTTTCCCCTTTTCCACTCTGGCTTCATCTTTGCTCTGTGATTAGTGGACTTGCAGTGGAGAGGTCTGGAGTAGGACTCTTTGCCTTATCATATTGATGACTTGCAAAATGAAACCTACTGCCAATTGTGCTTAGTGCTCAGCATAAGCAATGGAGAAGGGATAGAAAAAGCCTAACTGAGGGGTAGAAGTCCAAATGACGGGCCAACTGTGATGGTGTGCATTTAATACCAAAATGTGTTGACCTCAGAGAATTTCGAAAAAAATTGAGAATTTTTCCTTCAGCAGGATGTTCTGCTTAAATTTTTTGTAAGAATTGAGAGTTTTATAATACTTCTGAAGATTGTTTTTTAACTATCACTTATGCTGTTCAATTAAATTGTAAGTTCATCTGTGACAACTTTATTCATGTTTGCTTTTGCTTTCAGAGAGCTACCCTGAACCAACAAAATTTTGGACTAAGAATGGTGTTAATGTTATTTCTGGTGGAAGAGTTATTACAACACATGATGGTCGATTGGTTATTCTTGATGTGGAAGCAAGTGATGCTGGACAGTATGTTTGCAATGCAGATAATGCTGTTGGTGCCTACAGAGTACAGAGCCAACCCATTACTTTGTTAGTTACAAGTGAGTATTATGTGCAAAGGGTTCCTGACTTCTCTTTCATACACCTCCACTAACATAATTTAAATTATTTGCTCATTTTGGATCTGTAAATTTTGAAGAGCATTCACAGAGATTAAGCTCTGTTGTTACTAATCCTTTTGCCCCAAACAGTTCCAGTTCTCTGAATCTACTTAGTGCCCGCCCCCCCCCCCCCCCCCACAACCCTCTAAAACTCATCCTCCTTCAGACACAACCACAACTGACTAAAACTCATCCTCATTTAGACACAACCATAAGCAATTGTTTCAGGTTGGGTATGCAAGACCCCAATGTGTAAATCACTCAGTACAGTACATGCTGTGTAGTATGAGCTTTGGGATCCCTGCAGTCTTTGAACTAGCTGTCAATCATGGAGATGGAATAATTGAGAAGTTCTGTTGACTACTACAGTAATAGTAGCTTGGGGGTTGTGGGGCCTTCAAATTACATATAATACTGTCATACCTTTATTTAGTGTCTTGAGATGTGACTTATATATGTATTATTTGTCCTTTTATTTCCTTGTAAAGCATATTTTAAGATATTTAACAACATAACTCAACTTAAAATGTGAATCAAGAAGTTAAACTAAATTTCAACAATCACAACAATTCCAAACAAATATTACAAATATTGTAAAATAATATTTTACAAGAGCTATGCTAAGCAGATAGTGGTTAGAAGCTGAGGTTGCATCATATTTGAACTGCTGTATAACTTGTTTGCTTTCTACAAATTGTTTTCAATTAAGATTTTCCAGAAGATACCTTTATGATTGCCTCCCTATTTTAAGGGATCCATCTTCCTGTCTAAGCCACTCCCTCAGTCTAGTTTCTCCAAATGTAAACTTGTTTTTATGAGCTAAAAATGGACATGGCAAGACCAGCTACACAAATAACATATGGCCAACAACCAACAAAGAAACACTAATCTTAGACTTAGACATATGAGAGTGGGGAAGGGGGGTGCTCGTCCTCTTCAAATTTTGGATAACCCAAAATATGTGGGCATTATTTTTGCCAATTTTTTTTTCTAAAAATGTTCAGAGATTGCACAAAAAAATTTGTCTTACCTTAAATCCAAATGTCTCATTAACTTTATGGTTTGAGACAAATGCAGATATTTGGTGGGAAGGCACTCAAGAGTTATGTTCTTCCATTTTTCTTGCCACATAAAGTATTTGTTAATGTGTATATTTATATTTTCATTCGTTCATTGAATTTGTCCTCCTCCTTTCATTTTTGCTCATCTCTCATGCACTTTCTCTCAAAACTCACAACAACCCTAGGCTGTCACTCGATAACCTCAGGCTATACAACCAGAAGAGGTCAGTCTGTGCCTTTACACCACTGACCACTAACCCTTATACTGAAATCATTCTGACCCTTAATTTTTCTGAAAGCTCTTTTTTTTGTGCCATAAATATTTTGGCACTTTTACATCCATTTACTCTTTTTCAAGCTTCACTGGTATTCCCAAGAGCAAAGGCATACATTACACTTTACACCTGCTGGGGAACAAGCCATGCGCAAAGATCCGCATCAGTGATGGGCTGGCTACCGTTGCTCATCTATCATGGTTGAGTTTGGGCTTTATCTAGGCTTTGACAATTGGCGTCATCCGTTAGCCTCTAGTGGCTATGTGCGGTGGCAGCAGTCAGAGCAGTTATTCGCCCAACATCAGTGACATTCCTCACTTCCTGAAAGAGGAAAGAATTAACAAAAAATGGTTTAAATTGGTTTGAATCTTTCTTCCAAATTAGACAAAATAATGTGCATTTTCAATCAGCAGTGTGAGTGAGGGGTATGTCTGCACTCTGTCATTTTCTGTCATGTTGGCAATTGCTAACACCTCAAACATGATTGACTTATTCCTTTGTCTAGCTTTTCCCTTGGTAGTATGATGTCATTCTGACAGCCACCGGATTAGAGAGAGGTGTCTTTTGCATGTGCAAATTTTTCTTAGTCATTAGACCCCTTTTGCTTGAAGATGTTGCTCACATCTAAGTGTGCAAATAACACTAGTCTGAATTTTGCCATGTAAAAACTTCACTCATGAACAGATTTAAGATACATCAGATTTAATGAAGGACTTCTTTAGCTTTGAGTTAGTCTCGTATTTGCCTAGGGGGTGTGTATTTGTGTTGATAATGTGATGCTTTGCTTGGATCATATTCATCCACTTCAACAATACAACTGAAAAATTAGTTGTACATGTATTCCTCTTTCTGTGAGGACAAACTACTTTCAGTTTTATGATGAAAGTAATTCAGATGAACTTGCATCTGTTCTCATATACATCCAACTTCAATTTTAGCTGGAGTGGAGCATTTCTTTTTGGTTTCGATGAAAAGAGAAACCTATGCATTCATGATGGCGTGTGTGTGTATGTATGTGTGTATGTGCGTGTGTATGTGTGTGTGTATGTGTGTGTGTATGTGTGTGTGTATGTGTGTGTGTTTGTGACACTTTGCTTGTTTACACGATATCTTGAGAAGGGAAGATCTGACAGTTCTCAAACTTGGTACACAGATACCCCATACTGAGAGGAAGAACCCTATTTATTTTGGTTGAGGTCAAAGGTCATCTGGGGTCACAGGGGGTCAAAAACCAAAATCCTTGTTTACACAATATCTCAAGACAGGAAACTTGGATTAATTTCAAACTTGATGTGTTGATGCGTTATGATGTAAGGAAGAACCCTATTGATTTTGGTGGAGGTCAAAAGTCATTTGGGGTCACGTGGGGTCAAACCCCGAAATCCTTGTTTACACGATATCTCATGGTAGAAGACTTGGATTAATTTCAAACTTGATATGTTGATGCGTTAGGATGTCAGGAAGAACCCTATTGATTTTGGTGGAGGTCGAAGGTCATTTGGGGTCACATGGGGTCAAACCCTGAAATCCTTGTTTACACGATATCTCATGGTAGGAAACTTGGATCAATTTCATATTTGATATGTGGATGCGTTATGATGTAAGGAAGAACCCTATTGATTTTGGTGGAGGTCAAAGGTCATTTGGGGTCACGTGGGGTCAAACCCAGAAATCCTTGTTTACATGATATCTCATGGTAGAAAACTTGGATTAATGTCAAACTTGATATGTTGATGCGTTAGGATGTCAGGAAGAACCCTATTGATTTTGGTGGAGGTCAAAGGTCATTTGGGGTCACATGGGGTCAAACCCTGAAATCCTTGTTTACACGATATCTCATTGTAGAAAACTTGGATTAATTTCAAACTTGATATGTTGATGCGTTAGCATGGGAGGAAGAACCCTTTTGATTTTGGTGGAGGTCAAAGGTCATTTAGGGTCACGTGGGGTCAAACCCTGAAATCCTTGTTAACACGATATCTCATGGTAGGAAACTTGGATCAATTTCATACTTGATATGTTGATGCGTTATGATGTAAGGAAGAACCCTATTGATTTTGGTGGAGGTCAAAGGTCATTTGGGATCACGTGGGGTCAAACCCTGAAATCCTTGTTTACACGATATCTCATGGTAGAAAACTTGGATTAATTTCAAACTTGATATGTTGATGCGTTATGATGTAAGGAAGAACCCTATTGATTTTGGTGGAGGTCAAAGGTCATTTGGGGTCACATGGGGTCAAACCCAGAAATCCTTTTTTACATATCTCATGGTAGAAAACTTGAATCAATTTCATACCTGATATGTTGATGCGTTATGATGTTAGATAGAACCCGATGTATTTTCATGGAGGTCAAAGGTCATTTGGGGTCACATGGGGTCAAAACCTGAAATCCTTGTTTACGTGATACATTATGGTAGGAAACTTGGATTCATTTCAATCTTGATAGACTGATGCGTTATGATGTAAGAAAGAACGCAATTTATTTTCGTGAAGGTCAAAGGTCATTTGGGGTCACATGGGGTCAAAACCTGAAATCCTTGTTTAAATGATACATTATGGTAGGAAACTTGGATTCATTTCAATCTTGATAGGCTGATGCGTTATGATGTAAGAAAGAACCCGATATATTTTCGTGGAGGTCAAAGGTCATTTGGGGTCACACCCCGAAATCCTGGTTTACACTATATCTCAAGGTAGGAAACTTTGATTCATTTCAAACTTGATATGTTGATGCGTTATGATGTAAGAAATAACCCAATAAATTTTGGTGGAGGTCAAAGGTCATTTGGGGTCACATGGGGTCAAACTCTGAACTTCTTGTTTACACTATATCTCAAGGTAGGAAGCTTGGATTGATTTTAAACTTGATATGTTGATGTGTTATGATGGGAGGAAGAACCCTATTGATTTTGGTAGAGGTCAAAGGTCATTTGGGGTCATAGGGGTCAAACTCAGAAAACCTTGTTTAGGATAGCTCAAGGTATGAAAGGTGGATGGATTTCAAAATTAGTATTTAAATGAATTATGGTGAGAAGATGGTCTGTATAAGGTTATTTTTTGTGGAGGTGAAAGGACATCTGGGGTCATGATCGGTCAAACTCTGAAAAACTTGTCAAAATGGGATATCTCAAGGTAGGAAACTTGGATGGATTTCCCAATTAGTATGTGGATGTGTTATGGTGAGTTGAAAGTACTGTACCTGTTGTTTTTGGTGAAGGTCAATAATGGTCATCTGGTATCACCTGGCATCAAACTCTGAAAACCTTGTTTGCAGAATATCTTAAGGCACAGTATGAAAGAAAAACCAGTCACTTACAAGTGGAGACAAAGGCTATTTTGGGTCACCAGTTGTTACAAGAAATGTAGCATTTTATTGAAAAGAGCATGTATGTATCATCGAAACCTCAATGCATTTTTGCATTCTGGTTTTTTTTTTTAGAAAAGACTTTCTATGAAGGGTACAGTATATGACAACATACTATGCATTTAATATTATAGCATAAAGCATGTGGGTTTGCAATAACTGTAAATTATTCCAAAATCCAATATGCATGACTTACATAGGACACCTGAAGAAATAGCTTCTTTTGCTAAAAAAAAGTCCAGGCAGTTATTGAGGGTCTCTTGTTCATTTTTGAGAGGAGTAGTATCTGTTCCTTTTACATTATGTCAGATTCCCTTCAACAGTTTTTCCCGGATGCATCGTATTGTTAGGATTTTTATGTCCAATGTTGCTAAGGGTGGAATCATTTTCAGGTTGAATTATAGTAACCATACACACGATCCCTGTTTAAACCAGAAGTGCTCGTCTCCCAGTAGTACACAAATCAAGCTCAGCAAATGGAAGGGACTTGACAGTACAGACATGTTTGGTTGGATCAATTTTCTTGTGAGATTTTTTAAAGAAATTGGGAAGAAAGTGACTGTGGTGTCTTCTTCTTGATGGAACATTTGTATGACTTCAATTTCTCTCACTCGAGTATACATGAAATGAAGGGAATGAAGTGAGCAGAATTTATTTTGATGCTCATACGTCAGACTTTCCACCCCGATCTCCTTTTTGCATAAATGGTTATCTGATGCTTGCGGGCAAATAAAAAGTAAATCCCAGTTTTTGCCCATTCCACTTACAAGGTTATTCAGTTGTAAAGATAAATTGACAGTGAGCTACATTTTAACATTTACTCTACAACAGCCACCATTTTCTCTTCCTCCAAGTCACCATGGGAATGAAGATACATGTCTATTGTGACCTTTAGCTCAAAACCAGTCAATCTGATAAGGAAATGTATTTAAGCACATGCATAAAAAGGCAAAAGTGCCATGGCCCAGGAAATTTAAAAGCATACTTTCCCTTGTTACTATATTCAAAAGTAAAGACTACTTCAGATTTCTTGTACCTTAAAGTTTCACAAGGAAAGAAGGAAAATGTTAGTTAAAAGTAAAAACTATCACAAAACAAATGAGTTTTATAACAACATCCACAAATATCTTGTGTGTTTATGTTGCATAATTATATTATCATAGAACCACCTGTTCAGTAAAGGCAGGTGGTTTATTGAACAATTTGTTTGACTGTAAGAGGAAATGCTCTCGGCCTTATTTGACATTGCCTCTTCATGTAAATCTATGTGAAAAGTCTTCAAAGGGTAAGGGGTTTCTTAAAATGTGTTCTGTAGGCAAAATTCTTTTACAGAGAAATTCCTCAGATCCATTATTGTCTCAAACATTAAACACCATTCCTTCAAATGTTGTAAATGTAGGTGGGCTGCTGTACTTAGCTTATCGTCATGGTAATCATATAATTTAAAGTTTCAGTCTGAAACATAAAATCTGGAATGCAATACTGAGAAATTTTGGGGGAAAGGCAGCCAGTGTACAAAATATATTTAACTTGCACATGTAATTTATCCATTGTGTTGAAACTGTGTTATTCCTTTTGTGGGTTGCTCCTGAGAGGTATAACTGCAAAGTGGTATACTTTGACAAGAGCACTAGAAATATCAGACAAAAGTACAAAGAATAACATGAAAATGCAGGCAAGATAGGGGGCACCCATCCCTATCCCCTTTTGCTGCATACCATTACCTTATTCCACAGGGTGTCAGTCGTCACAGTGACGAGTGCATCAGAGAACACCGCCTAATAATGAATGTAATTTTCCCACATGCGATTGGCTCTAAATGGCGTACAGTAATAACCTTTAAATTAGAATTTTGTATATATTGTTTTGTCATAAAATTTTCTCTTTGAGTTGGTCCAGTCTAAGTTGGTTATGCATTTTTGATTTGATAAATTGGTCATCTTTGAGGATTTATTTTGCTCTCTGGGATAAACGTCTGAGTCACTTTCTGCTTCCTATTCACTCTCAAGATGACTTTATCATCCTCATGGGAAGTTGATTCTTCTTTAATGAATGGAATTATCAGAAGTTTTTTTTTCTTTGAAGTGGGGAAAGGAAGTTTTATGGCCAAGCTGGCGGCTTTGCAGTGCCCCATGTTTCATTTATGCTTGAAAAAATAACTGATAACAAATTCGGTAGGTTGCTTGATTTATGAAACTGGTAATGATTTTCCCCACTTTCTTCTTCTTGTTGGAGTCTCAGAATGGGAAGTTGATGATGCAAAACGTAAGGAAACTGTTACGCTTCAAATATTGTTAATGTACCGCAGGGAAAGTTCTTTCACAGATTTGAAGTGGAAAAGGTGTGGGCAGTGAGGGGATGTATAAACGGTTGTATGTGTACAGCAGGGGCGTTAGACAAAAAAGTAAAAAGTTATTGTAGTTCAAGTGTTATCAGCACATCGTCATTAAATACTGTAATACTTAGTAGAAAAGGGATAAAAGGTTACCAGAGCATTTCATTGAGCTTGTGAATCCTGCTCTGAACTGGGAATTTTTTGAGCAGAGTAAATTCAAAATAATGGAGTAAGCAGAAAACAATAAACAAGCAAGTGACCATCATATTTGACCCCTTAATCTGCAAAACTGATACTCAGCCCATGTAAGTAAAAAAAAAAAAAAAAAAATTGCCAGATTTTGGAAGGCAAAATGTAACCCTCAGATGCTTGGAAATGGCCTCCAAGCCCTTCTCAATTCCAAAATTGGCTTTGCACCGCTCGCCTCCAACTATTGGCCTTCAGCAGATGTTTCCGCCCCCCATTCTCCAAACCCTGGATCGGCCCCTGGTTTAAACCCCTTTCATGTCCTATTTACATATGTATTAACTTCATTGCCTGCAATCCTTTGGTACTAACTTCTTTCCACAATTTCCTATTCTAGATGGCTCCTGTCACGATTACATCATCCACTAGGTTTGGGTCTTTCATGAGTATTTACCAGGGACATATTAGGAAGCTCTTATGCCCCTCCTTCTTGGGAAGCATGTGTGTATGGAAGAGATGTATGGTGTTAATTAAAGGGCAGTTGTGTTTCTGTCTATGAAAATATAATTGTAACTGTGGATAAATCTTATTTCCTTCTCAGGAAATTAACATTTTTCTAGTCCTGGAAATTGGATGAAAATTTGTATGAAAAACATGCAGATCCTAGAAATAAAATCTTTGGACCCCAAATCAAAATGCCTAAGGGTTGGGGAGAATTTTAAAAAGTAGCAATGTAAACAATACATGGTACAGTATACAAGCACCTTGATAGCCCCTGAATGCTTATTGGTTGGTTAGTTAGTTAGATAAGATAGGTTTTAGAGCTCATTTTCTGAATAATTGGCTTAAGTTGTCCAGCCACAGATTTTTTCCAGTTGTGGGTGATGGACATTTCTCCCTACTCTTATGTGTTGGCTGAGCACCAAACACAGTAGGTTCCATTTTAAATTCTTCAGAATAACTCGCCCAGGAGTCAAACTTGAGACCTCTTGGCTACAAGTCTGATGCTCTAACCCACTTAAACATGCATTGTCTGCTATTCGATTAGAAATTTATGTGTAACTTACACTTAAAATTTGGATATGTGACTGAGCAAACAAATTTTGTTTTCTATATTCAGGTACAACCACCGACCCAGAGATCATTCCTCCAACAATAATTGTACCCCCTGAGGATGTTACAGTGCATGAAGGAGAAACTTTAGCAGAACTGGAGTGCATCGTCAATGCCAGGTACGTAGTCAAGGACACATGTAACAGCTTCAGTGTTTAACAAGTGGTGATGCGGCATGCTATGCTATGAAACCGCACCACATTTTGTGGTGCGGTTTCATAGCAAAGCATACTTAGGTGGTGCTCTGTCCATATCATTTGAGTGGGGCTCAGGAATCCAGACAAAATTAGAGTGGTCAGGTCATTTTATAGAGTGCCTTTGGGATAAAAATTCATTGGTAGTGATCATTTTGTGGTAGAGGGACTACCTAACATTAGTTTTTGAGAGGGGGGGGGGGGAGGAGTTGAGTAGACTGAAGAAGCCAAGTATGTTTAGGGATAATCTAATCTTTATCTATTATCACATCTCTTTTACGTTTTTTTGCTCATATAATCCCATCTACCCGTGTAATCCCATTTAATGGTAAATGAACAAATAAAGAAACAAATTTGGACACTTTTGCAGGCAGTGTGGGAAAACATTTCATTTAAAAAGGATGGTCAAAATTGTGTTATTTTCAAAGACACTGCATAGACTTTTGAAGTAGACATTAGATGGGGATGAAGTAAGTTGAAGCTGTGTTTTGAGTTACAGCAGGATGGCCTCAGTTTGCCACAACATTGCATTGGTACTATGTAACAAATTGGAATGCTTAGTCTTGATATTCTTTTCTAGACTTGTCATTGTTTGTGTAATTGTCCAGTTCTTTAAAAAGTGTTGTACTTGAGCCACCCTACACCATCTTTCCCCTTCCCCTTTATCTACCAAACCACAATGTCTTGTTAGGCTATAAATGCTTAAAATTGCTCACTGAATAGATGTTGGCAAAGGAAAGGCTTCCGAGCTATTTTTGCAGGACAGAACTATTCTTTATGACCTCCAAAAAGAGAGTTGCATACATGAAATTTGGGTACATATCTAGAGAGTTGCATAGGAAATGGTAATGGAGAATCACACTGTAGAAATGGAAGACAGGAGGTCACTGATGTAGAGGGCCTAAAAACAAGTATTCTAGTGACATTCACCCTTTCTTTTTTCACTTCCTTTCTTTAAGAGAGGGGGGAAAGCGAGTACTGAGAGAGGGTGAAGGAGTAAAGGGGTGCTTGTATGATGAGGGCAGAGACTTGATAACAGTTGGTTTAGGATGAGAAATCATCACACTTTTAGGGGGGGCATGACTTTGCTATTTTAACAGAAATGCAACTACTGCACCCCGCTTACTTACCTTTTATCGCACTTGTAATCCTACCTTGCCGCAACTAGACCTGGTTAATAAAATGGATTGCGGAGATGAAGGCACCCTTTACTTGGCAGGGGTTCCAATGGGAGGTATAGTGTAATGGGGCAGGTAGATCCCCAAGCCAGGAAGTTTTGGGGAAATTAGTTCATTGCACACCTTTAATAGCTTATCTGAAAAGTTCAGTTGTACCTCTTAACTTTGCCATTGAGATGTTCTCAGACATATACAGTAACGATTGTTGTCAAGATTGTGACGCAATTGACTCCCAGGCATGTTTGGGTGTTATGCCTTGAAACATGCAAGGAAACCACTTGTGCACCTCTTCATGTGGATGGATCTATTACTGCTGAAACCTCTTGATCAAAGTGCCATCATATTTGCTCTGTGATTGCCTTAAAAAATACTTAAAGGAACATGGCAGAAAGTCTTTATGTTTCCTGCAACAATCAGGCATTTTTTGGTTAAATGGAAAGTTTAGTTTACATACTTGAAAAAAGTAGATGTTATAAGAACTGTGGCACAGTTTTCTGAATTTCCAGTATTATGGGGAAAATGCAAAGGATAAAATATGAAGATACACTTCATCAAACAAGAAAAATTGAATGTGGTTAATAGTCAGATGCACACGGTAATGGGCTACATATGTCAGCCAATTAGTTGTCATCCATGCTGGCATTGTGTGAGAAAAATGCGCACTCATCGAGGGCAGGTACATAGTGGATGGGGGGGGGGGGACTGTAGAGAATAATAGGACAGTTCTCTGCTTCAAAATTTGCATTTTCAATGTTATGTAACATATTATATCAGTAACTGTTTACCAACCAGATTCACACCTGAGAGTAATGGCATTAGGAAATGGGAGTAGGGGAGGGGGAGAACATCATGGGGAGAATGTCATAGGGACATGTGCCAGACTTTTCTTCATATAGCCTCTGGAAGTCAATTGTTCAAATATAGAGGGGCACGGTTGTCCTCCTACTAGAGTGCTCTTGGTGTGGTACTATGTAATTGTGCAACTTGAAAGCAAAAGTTAGTTTGGTCACACCCCCTTAACAAAATAGCATATAGCAGGAAAGACAGTACGATGGCCAGCTGTGGAGACTCAAGGATGTTACAACAGATAGAATCAGAGGTGACATGTTTGAATGAAATTCTTGAGATTGTTAATAAAAATGAGCAGCAGATGTGTCTACTACGCTAAACTAAGTCTACCGATTTTTCGTCCTGTCTTTAATAGTTGAATTACCTGCACATCTGTTCGGTGTGTGATTGCCACTTATATTGTTGTTTTTATGTGTGGAGGTATTCTTGTGCATTGGTGCAATCAGTCGTGAAACTTCTCATAAGTGATTCTGGAGTCATTTGACTTGAAAGAAGTTCAAGTGAAGTACAGCTAGTACAGCTATGGTGTCAGAAGTATGTAACATTGCGAACAGTACAGTATCCACATACTGTACTTTTTTCTGTTCTTGTGGAACCTAATTGTCTTTGTCTTTTAAGTGTTCTTCCTTTATTCTGTTGATAATGTTTATATGCTCCAAAAACAAATA
The DNA here is from genome assembly GCA_037179385.1 of Holothuria scabra. Lineage (NCBI taxonomy): Eukaryota > Metazoa > Echinodermata > Holothuroidea > Aspidochirotida > Holothuriidae > Holothuria > Holothuria scabra. The sequence goes on from CM074184.1 coordinate 7,913,355, forward strand.
CTACTTAACCCATGAAAACCCCTACTTTCCATGCAGTAGTGAGGGAGTACAAATAGTTGCTATCCTTGGAATAAACCAACTTTTCCATTAAGCAGATATACAAGTGATAGGCCAGGAGGGCAAGTATAGATTTTGAAATGTTCAACTAGATGGATCAGCTATGAGGAAATTGTTTATTTTCCAAAGTCTACACCTGGTTATGTTTGTTTAAGGAATATTCCAATTTCCATGTGCAATTCAGATCTGATATCAATTTAAAGTGATAAAACCATCCAGTTGAACATACTTAACACAATGAGACAGGAAATTTGTATAATTTAATCATTGAGGTGTTTCTTTGTAACTGTGGGATTGTTCTGCTATAAAAAAAGCTCTTGAACTTACTGTACCTAGAGACCTGGCCTAAATTCATTCAAATTTATTTCAGATTTAACTTTTATTCCACTGAGCCTGACCCAGATGATTGGCCTCCTTTTAGAGTAGTGTGGTATTAAGGTATTAAATATCATTAAAGGCAGTCAACTCTCACCCCAAACTACAATTTTTGTAGTAGTCCACGGAATGTCTCAGTTGGCACATCAAGTCTCTTTTACTGTGGTCCCATGTACCCCATGCTTGAGGTAACACCATGTTACCTCGCTCTGGAGTAATGTGGGAATATGGGTTAACACGGGGTCAGTGTTTAAATTTCGATGCACCTCAAATTGCAGGGTTATGTAGTTTTGAACACTGTTCTAATCAAGCAAGGTCACAGGTATTTATGGTGCTGATGACAGGTATTTCCTAACATTTCACAATAATTCATATGTTAAATATTTGACCTCGTTACTATGGTAGCACTACCCAATCAACAAAACACGGGGTACATTGGAACACAGACCAGAAAACACAGCGTTAACATGCGGTTTTGCCTTTTTGTAAACATGAGGTAACACCGAGTGTCGCAGGGTATGTGAGACCAAGCCTTTTGACTGTTCAAAAAGGCAAAGAACTGTAGCTGATATTATGCAGTAGCATGTATTGTACCAAGTGTTTTGATTACACAATCGGGTCTTGTATAGACTCACCCTGAATCAATAAACTGAAATTGTGTTTGGATGAGGATGAATATTAGACAGTATTGTAGGAGTGGCTTAAGTAAGTAGGTTCGGAGAATGGCAACTGTTTTGTGTGAGAGGAGAAGTCCTTTAAAATCTATTTTGACTTTAGTAGCTGTCCTGTTTAAGTTGTGTTCTGATAGTATGTTGGTGTAATTCACAGTTTTAACAATAATATGCTGACTGGACCTGTTGCTACCCACTACAACATCTCTGACATTTATCTTTTCTTGCTGGTCTGGCAGATATGACTGATGTTTGTTCAGTGGTATTACTGAAAATGTTTAGCTGCATTTGGTAACATTTTTATTTTGTCATACTTTCAACTCATACTGTGTTTACTCATCTGCAAGAGAAAATACTTCTTCCCACAAAATGTTACCACCTTAGGCCTCTTGTTTCATTTGGGCAAGGTGTATCTTCCAAAATTTTATATTCTTTCACATGCTTCTTTGCTGTAAATTATTTGTTTGTAGACAAATTAAGGCTCATCCAAACAATTGTCTCATGGCATTTAAATGAAGTCTGTGCCATTCAGTGGATGCCTTGCACCATTTCTATTATTCTATCAGGGTGCTCCCAAATACAGGAGAAAAGAGTCCGATTTGTGTACTCCTTTTATGAGCTCCGACAGGTGAAGACAAGTCTTATTTTAACTTGACATGCTCTGAACCATTGTTCTAAACAATAAAACTTGGAGTAGTAAACAAAGTACGTGACTGTCATTTATTTCAAAGACCTGTCATGCACTTTCTTTTGAGAGTTTTAGAAGCTTCTATACTGAATTGAGACAGTTTTACTCTTAACCCAATTGTCATTGGATTTATTGAAATATAAACAACTCGTAAATGGAACACCAACTGTTTCTATCTTATGGATGCGTTCGTTCATCTTCATATTTAACCCGATTGTCCTTAATTTTTAAAAGCATGGGTGCACTTAACGATCTGTCTTGCTTTCATGTAAATGGATGTTGTCTGATGGCTTTGTCAAATGCAGTTTACATTCAAAATGTTTGTAATATGGAATCAGATTGCCTTTGAAAGGTCTTAAGTAGCTTAGAATGGTTCGTAGAAAAGTTTTTTGATTTGATCTTTGTATTTCTGTAAACGATTTACAGTGCTCATTGCTCAGCTGTCAAAGTGAATGACTCGATTGAGCATTAGTGGGGAACCAAAACTTTTATGTTATGTATTCCCCTTTGCTTGATAAGTATTTAATCAGAAGAAAGAAGGTGTACAGAAAAGCTCATGAGATGTTTTAAATTTATTTGTTTCAACTTTATTAAAATGGAATTTTGAAAAATCTTGGTGTTTGCATTTGTAGTTCTTTAACAGCTAGATGTACAGTAGTACAATTTGACCATTTGAATACAGTCTCCAGATTTTCAAACTCAAAAAAGGGAGGGATTTATTAATGTCAAAACCTTCCAAAACCACAAATTGATCCTGCCCGTGGCCAAAATTGCAGATGGGTTCAGGGGGCCAAAAGGTTTCATCAAGGCGGAAAGGCTCCTATAACTTAAGGTGCAATCTGAAAGGTGATAAAGGCTATTTGTTTGTGTAAGTTCAAATATTTACTGTGAAGCTGTCCTCTTCTTAAATTAGAAACCAAAATACCGACATATTTTTCATGGAAGTAGAAAGCCAGGGGGATTTAATCTTCATTTTTCTGGAAGGGGGGGGTGACCTAAATCTCCCCCCCCCCCTTTGTCCAATAGACAGAAACCCTGATCTTATATAGATATGTTATGACATGTTATTTTCATGGAAATACAGCATTTTAATGTTTTGCAAGAAGAACAGATGTTAAATTCAGTTATAATCATCTAATTGACTGGTTGGATAGGTGGTGATCTATGAGGGTAATGGTGGTGTCAAGCATTTTCCTGTAGGGGGAAACCTTTTATTGTGGTGTTTTGTGATTTTCGCAATTGAAGGTAACTCTTAACTTGATTTGGCCCTAGGTGTAAGTACTTCCACACAGTCTTAACTTTTTTCATTGTCAATGTTCAAAGTAGAAATGAAAGTATTAGAAATGTTTATAAATGACCAAATTATGTACTGAACTTTCATCTGCTTGGAATTCTTGCTTCTGAAAGAGAAGATTTTCCATCCAAAATTAAACTCTTAGAAAGATGGTAAAAACTTCCTATCAGGCTTGCACATTTTCTCTGTTTTGCGATATTACTTAGCAATTGGTAGGTCACTCTGCTTTACACCCAGCCTTAAGCCCCTTGTGGCACAGTCAAATAGCCAGGCAGTTTTATATTAAAGTAGTGCACGCTTCCTCTCCATCCACTAGATTGGTCATAAATCCTGACCAGTTGAAAGCAAAAATGTTAAGAGAATGAACTGCCAGCTTTTCCTCGCCATCTTTCATGCACGTGTAAGACCCATTGGTGAGGCAAAACCTTCTTTCTTAACGGCAGCCCACCGCATTTGATGAGGTATAAAGATGGTATTTGAAGCCACTTAATTTACGACTGGGGCTCAAACAATGCCCATGAGTAAAGTTTGGCTCTTAGTTTAATGTATGGTCTTCATTTGTTAACTAAGTGAAAGGATTTTAATTAGTTTGTAGATTTACAATTTTCAAAATTCCAAGGCTAGTATCAGGGTTATTGTTGATATGTTTGCAAAGATCTGAGAGAGTTGTAAATGTACAGCATGTAATTTTTTGTTCAGATCATGCAATATTTGAGATGGGGCATGGTGATTCCTGACAGCAGTTGTATGTGGAAACTGCCATATGTACTTGATTTGATTTGATTTATTTATATCTCCAATTGATTTATATTACACAAATAATTTCCAAATGATTATAAACAAGCCAAAAATCCACATAAAAGTAACAGAGAACATAAAACAATGACATTTGAAATATTAGCTTGGCATAACTATTAAAAAGAATTTAAAGGACCAGAAAAAGTAATCTTTTCAAGTGTGGCCCTTGCCCTTAAGTAATGAAACAACGCAGAAAACAAGTGTAGAAAAACGTAAGTAAGAATTTGCTTGAGGGCCCCAAAGTTGCAATGGAAATTTATCAAATTATAGTACTTTTGACAAACCAAGTGTAATCTTGATGTTAGTTGACTTATTCAGTATGAAGCTAGTAGTAATTTTTATTCTTATGGAATGACTCCATACATCAGCTGTTTGCAGAAAGTGGGATTATTGAGATTCTTACCATTCATTTAGTTTTTTAGTCTAATATCTATATTACTGATAACAAATGAAAAACACTGTCACATTTTAATGCACAGTATTCTTTGCTATTTCTTGATGTACCAATATTTTATATGGAAGTACTTTGCACAAAACAGTAGAATGGTAGGAAACCGACAAGACTTTTAGTGTAACAAATAAACGAATAATTAAAAGTTTTTCATGAACTTAAGACACAATCTAGTAATTAAGCTAATAGGTGGGGAGCAGTTTTTACATGAAGGTTAAAAATGTGTGTGGGAATTTCGCTCTTTCCACAGGTCTTTTGGGCAGATCTCAGATAGAACATAGGAAATAGTGTAGTAATTTTTCTGCAGGCAAATATTTTCTTTGCAGGGCTTGTGAATTGAGAGCAGGAATTGTGCAGTCACAGGGAATAATTTTTCCAGTATGTCATCGCAATTTGCTACACAAACGGGCCAAGTTGCTAGGTGTAGCAATTTTTTGTCTGCATAACCCTTGCATTTTCACAAACAAGGTGTGAAAGACCTCAAAAATCTTCAAAAGTGCTACGGAAAATTTGAATGCTTAATTATTTCCTGAGTTACACACCTTAGTGGAAAGACTGGTGGGGGAGCAGGAAGGGGGAAACCATCATGAGAATATTGTTCTGCCCCCTCAAAAAATATAAAAAAGTACAAAGAGAAATAAAAAAATCAAGTTCCCATAACAGTGAACACATTATTACACACATTTGAACCCCTTCCAATCTAAGAAGCTGTTTCGTCCTTCAGTACCTTGCCTGGCATGCTAGTAATATCATATAATGAATGAATTGTGGATGAAAATTTTTGTAAGTTGTGTTGAAATTACTCTTAAAAATTTTATTTTACAAATGACACTTAGTTGTTTTCAGTTAGTTTTCCCTTAATAAAAGAGTGTTTTTTTTATTTGGGGAAGGAGAGGGGGGGGGTATGAAAGATAGAAAGAAAAAAATAACATCATGCAGTCAATTTTATTCAAACTAAAATGTATTAGTCACTGCCAGACATTATCAAACAAAATGAATGACTGTTACTACATCATGTGTAATATTCATAAAATATTGAGAGTGGTGTCCAATTATCCTTAATTCATGGTTGTAATCATGAGGGTAGTCAGACAGTAAGTTATGGTTATTCTGTACCCAGAATTCTTTATCATTTCAGTGATGGTCTGTGGTTTGTTCCATTCTAATCAATGTCAGGTTTGTTACTGAGATCTTTTCCTTTGGGGTATTTGAGTCTTGAACCATCTCACATCTTTGTGCTTTATGAGTGAGGATGTGTGTTTAATGAAGTGATGAACAGATTATCGGTCCAGTCAGCAGCATCTTGTACCTGGCAATCCAGGGTTGTCTGGTAGGGGAACCCCAGAGGACAGGTGGTACCAAGTTTTAAGGGTCTGTTATATAGCCTGATAGAATGCAATTTGCCCACTTGATATGTCAACAATGAAGGTGACTGTTTTTCTTTCAAAGAGTGTCGGTATATGGCCCTGAAAGTGGAAAAAATTTTGATCTTGTAGCTAAGTCTTACTTGGTAGAATAAATGCCATTATTTTTGGTATCCTTTGCACATGTAGTCATTAAAGTTCAGAAGGGTTTTCGTCTTGCAGAAATTCATGAGTTCATGAAAATTTGGTATGGAGAAATTGACAGAAAAAGAAGCAATTAGTGGTTTTGTTTGTCAGGCTTGATTTATGTTTAAAGGGCCAAACCTCTCACCCCAAACTACAATTTTGGTACAGGGGTGCCAAAATTCTCAATTGGCTCAGCTCTTTGATTGACAGCTAATTCAAACAATGCAGAGAACCAAAGCTTATATTACACAGTATAAACAGTACTGAGAGTGTTTTGATTATGTAAATTGAGTTTTTCTCAACTCACCTTGAAGCAATAACTGAGATTGTATCTGGATGAGCATGAATTTCAGACAAAGGTGGGAGGGGCTTAAGTAAGAAGGTTAGGAATTGGTACTGTTTGGGGTGAGAGAACTGGGCCTTTAAGAAGGAGGTTAAAATAGTCTTTTTACAAGTATAAAAGGAACATAAACCTCACGTGGCAAATAATTTTATTCAATGGAATGAAGGATATGTTGTATTCACCAATACTATTGTCACATACAATAGGACACATACATGTGTCACAATGTTCATAACTGGAGCAGTAGCAGAATGGATAAAGGCAGTGGCATGTGAGGTAATGAAGTTTAATGACTGCAAGGGCAGGACTCACTCTCACTCTCTATAGCCAGGCCAAGGTAAGACTGGTTTTGCATCCAAGAGCAGGTTACAGTTTACCACCTCAAACAGACATATAGAAGTTAGATAGAGTTTGTGACCTGGTTTCCAACCTATTGGTTCACGTTCAGCCGGCCACTGCCTTTTTTCCAGTTGAGGCTCACTGGCTTGTTTTCCCCACTCCACTGCTTATTTAGAAGAAACTGTATTTGATCTCAACTGATGAAGTGATTTGTTATTTACATGCCCCATGCTGCTGCATTCATAATTCTTTAGTATTATTTATCAGCCCCCCCCCCCTCCTCCCTCTCTACACACATTTTTAAAAAATTTTTTTACCCCTTTTTTGTACTTTTGAGCATTAAATATGAAAGGCATTCACCCTTACATTTGTTTTCCGACATGACTGATACAATTTAATTTGCTTTTTTCTTTTCTGAACTTAAAGTTTCTATAATATACATAAACATTCATTCTGCACAACACAAAGCATTTTTTGCCAGTTGAATCCCTCCAGGCACAGAAACATGTCTTCTTTTTGCAAATAATATGTTGCTACGGCCAAAACACTTTTCCCCTGGTGACAAAGCTTGTGTGATGTGTATGCTGTTCCTTTAAGGCAGTTGTTTCTTGACACTCTATTAAAAAAATGTTTGACAACGTTAGTTTTATCTGGTTCTGTCAACTCTGTCAACATATCAGTGACAGATCAAGGTGTTGATTAGAATCCGTACCTGCAGACAACTTGGCTGTGATAATTTCCAAATGATTCTCATCTCGCAGATTGCTTCTGTTTTTTTCTAAACTATCAAGTCATTCCAACAAATTGCCAACAATAATGTTGTTTGGCTTAGTTTCCATCTTCTGTCCTGACTTTTGTAGTTCAAGTTGGAGGAGATTGGAAGAAAAAGATTTAGATATATTTTGTACTGCTGACTCATTATTGCCTTCGGGTTTACTCCCAGATGTCCTAATTAAGCAGACATCCCCAATCTGTTTTGTAATACTCCAGTTGATTCAAGGTGTGGTTTTAAGGAAAAGTTAAGCTGCATTTCACTTGGTTTTGACAGAAATTGCTTTAAAGGGCAACTGTACAACATCATAAATCCGAGGGCTACCAACCCTTGATTGATGTTGTCAAAAATTGCCAAAAATGCTTCAAACATTACAGGAAAATTCTACCATCAACAAACCCACCCTCAGGTAGTATTTCTTTTTGAGGTAGCTGTTAGTATGGACTTGATTATGGAAATAATGAATCATTGTATGACACAAGTCACCAAACTAATTCATATATTGAAGGATAAAAAAAGTCTTCCCAAAAATTTAAATGTTGAGTGATCATGCACATGACTCATGAGGGGGGTTATTTTATTTGCATTTTTTGGTGTTTTAAGTTTTTAATTTTTTACTTTGTCTCTAGGTAAGACCAAACAAATCATGATGGGAATGTAAATAGAAATGTTCTCTCTGTGGTTTTATGTGTAAGAAATTTTTATGTTAATTTGAGTGGCAGGGAAACAGATTACATCCTTGGAAAGGGAAAGTTTTTGTCATACTTGCAGAGAAATGTTTGATGATGTTGTAAAAGGATTACTTTTGGTAGCAGAACTTATTCGGTCGAACAGAAGGTACTTAAAAGTATGGAAGGTATTAAAAAAGAAAAAAAAATTGTGAATGAATTTTAGGGAGAATTTTGTCAATGAAACAAAGAAGTACCATCAGCATATCTGCTAGAGGAGGGAAAGGGCACAGGAAGGGGGATTTGTGCCTCCTTCCCAGAAGCAGATGAGTAAAATTTCACCTCTTCATTTCTATAAACATTAGAAAACTGTTTATATCTCAGTTCTTCATTTAAAAAGAAGACACTTTTGCAGCAAAATTAGAACTAACACAAACAGAAAGGCCTTCAAACCTTTGAAATTATTCCTTACACAGGCCTCGAAGCAAGCTTTTGTCCCCCTTAACCTACTCTAGCTTAAGCCTAGGGCATCATCAATTTGGACTTGGGGTTTAGCAGTAATAATCCCTCCCTCCATTTTTTCTGGCAGATCCCCTGATTATGATAGGATAGTGCTTTGTACACACAGGGTCTTCACTATGTTTCAACTTCTCTATATTCTGACTTCTCTATGTACCGACCTCTCCATATTCCAACTACTCTATGTTTTGACCTCTCTATATTCCAACTACTCTATGTTCTGACTTATAAACATTTTGGTCGGAACAAAGAGAAGTAGGAACATAGAAATGTGTAAAACATCTCTATGTTTCTACTTCTCTATGTACCGAATTCTTCACGTTTGAAATTTAGGTCAGAATATGGAGTAGTCGGAACATTGAGATGTCCAAAGTCTCTGTGTTTCGTCTTCTCTATGTTTCGACTTTTTCAAATTGCGGTCGGAACATACAGAGGTCAAAACATAGAGACGTCGTCACATCTCTATGTTCGGACCTGTCTATGTTTTGACAAAAATGTGAAAAATCGTGGAAAAGTCGGAACATAGAGAGATCGGAATATAGAGAGGTCGAAACACCTGGATTGAACCGTACACACAATGCTTAGCTAATTTTGAATAACCTTCTTCGGAGCAATTTTAACTTAAAATGAGTTTTTCTATCCTTGTTCCTACTTGGTATCAAATTTGGAGCACACTAGTAGTGATAGTGAGCATACAGTAGTGCCATTCAGGTCATACCAAAGACTATAAAAATGGAAGCTACTGCCATTATGCTTTGTGTTCCACATAAGCAATGGAGTAGGGAAAACAAACAAGTAAGCCACAACTGAAAAAAATCTGTGGCAGGCTCAACTTGAACCAAACCAATTGGTTGCAAACTGGACCATAAATCTCCATCTAACTAGCTAACTCATAGGTAGGGCATTGTGAAACTGACTCTCAGTCCATGGCTTCATTGTCCTATCTTCCTCCCCCCTCACAAGATTAAACAGTACCCAGAACCTCTCATTCTGATGTATGAGTTTTCAAAAGAATTGGATTCTCCAGCCAGATCCCAAACCCATTCCTTCCAATGTCCAGTGCAAATACAAGTTACTTTCCCTATATTAATGGTAAAAATCCATGATTTCTTTGTGAAAAAGATCTCCTGTAAGAACAAAAACAACCTGACAACCATTTTCAGAGAACACCTTTAAACCTTTTGCTTTTGTTAAGTTGTTTTCAGATCAACTTTTGAATTACACTTTCACCTTTAGCTTTTATTTAAACCTTGGTGAGTGACTCAAAGGTATTAGATGGCACAATTCCATCATAAGGATATGTTGAGCGAAATAATTTAAAAGTCACAGATAAGGAGCGAGGTAGTTCTCTCTCTGAATTGTATCAAGTCTGTCAGAAAGTGACAATTTTGGCAATATTGCAGCAAAGACAGGCATGAATTCATCCCATCCATTCTCAGACTAAAAAATTTGGCTTACAGTTCATAGAGCAAATGAATAATTTATAATGCAAATTTAAAATGCAAATGGCGCAGTTGCACAGGGTAAGTGGATTTGGATTAATTGTAAAGGGATCTGACTGGCAGGTAACAGAAACCTTTGAGTTGCCCAAAAGACAGTATTCTTTTTAATCATGATAATGATTATGTTTGTAGGCCATTAATGGGGACATCACCTTTTTTATGTTGTGATGCCTGATATGAATGACACCTTGTGTCTCTTACTTGTTTTGAGTCTGATTTCTCCCACCCGCCCTCATGATTTCTGTTGACGATCAAAGAAAACTAAAGGAAAAATATGAGTGGGGGGAGTGGGCTGGGGTGAGAAGTTATTTCATCAGATTGTGAGAATCACCTCTGAAATATTATTTTATAGTTTCAAACGGATGCTGTGGATATATGTGTCAAGATATTAATATATGCTTGCTTTAAGTTTACAGCCCTCATGTTTTTCTTCTTTTTTCCTATATCAGACCAATGTCAGATTTAGAGATTACATGGAAGAAGAATGGTGTCACATACAGGACAGGTGGAATAGAACTGTTTAAGCTGCAGATTAGAAATCCAAGAATGGCTGATGAAGCGAGATATGATTGTGAGGCCACCATGACTGGTTCAGGATCGGTGGTAACTGCCAGTGCTAATCTGACATATTTCAGTAAGTTAAAAATCCAGCTGTCTCAGATCATATCTCATGAAAGTTTCGTTAAATATTTCATAGCAGTTTCTGTCGAAACATTCCAGGATAAGTGGGGGTATAAAGTGTTTTGAATGAAGAAAAGAAGCATGTTTTGTTTGGTAATCCAAGCACAAACTATGTTGGAGTGGGGGCGGGCAAGAGGGTAAGTTCATTAGGGGTTTGGAAAATTGTCACATGGTTTCCTGTTTGTTGGAATTTTGAAGTCAAGAAGTAAGTCCTGCTCTGAAGTGGAAGATGTGAATTGTGTTTAGATTTCCCAGCAGGGTGTGGAAGGCATATTTTCTCTAAAAAAAATTGTTGGTCATGAAAAAAGTGGTTGTGTACCAGCTGTGCCCCCACCTGGATAAGTGCCTGATACCCCCCTCCCATAGCCCCCTGCCTAACATGACCTACATGACCTCTTATGAGCCTCCCTTTTATAACAGAAATGAGGGAACAGTTGGTTAACAAGGGCATTTATACTTTGATACATTTGATTTATTTCATACTGTTTGCTTCTCATCAAAGTACATGGTGCATATTATGTTTTCATGCTTGTTTTAAAAATGCATGAAATGAGATGCTTAGGCATTCTTGCCCGCCAAAAGCATTTTGGATGTGTGTTCATAAGAGGTGCCTGCGGCGTCCTTTTCAGTTGTTCAGGATTGTTTGTTTAAACATTCATGAATGTAGGTGGCTATTTTGCCTCATCTGTCAACATAAAAAGGAATTGGTGTTTTTGCAGAGATTACTCCGTGAAACTGGTGAAATGCTGCTTCAAATTCAAATACAAGTCTAAATGTACTTGAAGGAACTATTTTAATTACTGCAGCTATGTTTTTGCTCCTATAGGTTGTATCTACGTAGACAGATGTTAGTTGTATATACAGTACTAATTATTGGATTATTGATTTAAAGTTAGTAGTACTTACAGAAAAGGGATCATTTCAAGGGAATAATATGATTAAAAACCATTCACATCACATCTACATGCCATATTTCCTGATAATAAAAGTATGGCATAGGCAGATCCTTTCTAGCTCTGCCTCCCTTATGTTGATCTATGTCTATCTACTGACCCATCATCATTTTTTTTTTTGAATAATTAGCTTGTTACTGTTTGTAAGGGCAATTAATGTTTGGAAAATATGACTACACAATGCTTTTTACATATTCATAAAAACATAATTAGCAGTTTCTCATTAATTCATAGGTTGCAGGGTGACAAAATTCTATACTTCTTGTCGCATATGAGACATGTACCTTGAAAGTGGAATACATTGTATCCTTCCCATTAGAACGTACTGAATATGTCCTTAAGTTAGAATGCTGCAAAAGTAGTGCAGGGTTTCATGCCATCAGCCATTAAGGTAGAACGCTTAATAATATACTCAAGCAATCGAGTTGCTATCATACTGTCTTTTGCCAAGATCATGTTACTTTCATCTCACCCCAAAGAACAGAGACTGTAATATCACGTGTCGGGTTGCACCAACCTAAAGACCCAACCCATCATGCTGTTGGTGACGTCTGTTTATCTCTGCATAGCTTACGCCTCTTGAATAAACAGAATTCCCCGTCAGCGAACCATATTTATTGGCGTTTGTTATCTTTGTCACACCGTCTCCATCTCTTAAATCTGCTGCGTGGAAAAGGCTTCATTTAATCCCTCTCCTTTAACTGCTTTCTATTGCTGGTGCTGTTGCGGTAATCAATGTTTACCCCAAACCATTTTTCAAAATTTGTCCCGTACTTAAACTGGAAAGTCAGCGTGCTAGTCTAAGGGATGGTAGATTGTATTTTATATTTCGTTAAAAGAAGTGGAAACGATGTTAAACTCTGGTCTTTATTTTAAACTCTGGTCTTTATTTACGACTCCCGTTGGTTCCAACACTATTTACGTTAGTGTCAAACAAAGTTTAGTGGATGAATGAGTAACTCATATTCGTGCTCCCCTAAACATGATTGATGGGAAGTGTCATGTTGGTAACGTTTCCCATACAAATAGGTTTATTGTAGTCCTTTCATGTTGCCCATTTGCATTTATTTTAAGCTTGTTTCATTCTTTTTGCATGATATTTTGTTTTATTTCTTTATTATCCATCATGTTTTAGTTCAAGGTAAGGTGTCTTTACAAACATTGTGGCGTTACTTCATTTGGTCTGCAGAGTGTGTTTTTCAGTGACCTTTTCTTCATCTCAGTACTTCTTTGCTTCAAATGGTGTGCTTTCTTTGAGATATTGCATTGTTGCAATAAAACGTAGTCTACGTAAGTGCCGCTTATCAAAGAGAATTGACCGAATTAGAAAAGCTGTATGTGGTGATAAATTCACATTAGCTTAACGTCTATCTTTTGTAAGGACACAGATCAGATGTGACTCACTGTTACAGTGTTAGCTAAACATAGAAATAGGAAGTGTTTGAAACTCTCTTTAAGGTAATGGTTACTTTCAGACCATATGATATAAAACTTTAACACTGAATGAATTCACGAAGGCGGCAAATGTTATTAAATTCTTGAGCAACCTAGACAATGTCTGAAATGTTTACATTAAGGAACTAAAAGTTTGGTGAATGACCAATCTCAATTTGCTGTTGTTCAAAGTTGCTTGTCGGAAGTTGGTTGCACATTCTTGTGTATGTTCCAAGCAATTATTCGAAGGTGTAAGGAATTAATTAAGGGGAACTTGAATCTTCCATTTAATGCTTAGCACTCATAATTGTAGTCAATTGGCAAGGTATTCATCATTTGTTTTAAATTTTGCTTTTAAAGAGGCTATCAGAGATTCTTTTTACAAGTTTTCCACGGCTTTGAAATGTACCCCAAGTCAAAAAATTCAAAAATATATATTATACAGCATGACGAAACAATTCTAACAGTCCAACTCCCATCTTCGTTGGATATTCTTGAGCCAAGATTCAAAATGTTGAAATTTATTCACTTAAAACAAATTATTCCATTTTGCAATAATTTGTGACTCTCTTGTTGTACAACAATTACCTGCTTTGCTTCCCTTTAAAATTTAAAATGTTTTTATGACCTTGAACATGTTCCTGTTTACTTGCAGAGCATGTTGCATAGAGAGGGCCTAATTAATTATATCACCCTATAAGAGTAAGAGTGCTATCACACCTCAGTAAAAGGTGCAGTTATTTTAAGAAAATACAAATAAATACAAAGATTGAATTTGAATAATGCAACAATGACAGCACAAATTATTGCGCAATGTACCATTTTAATTTTAGTGAGTAAACTTCAACATTTTGTATCTCGGCTCAAGAATGTCCTATGAAGATGGGAGCTGGACTGTTAGAATTTATTTTCCATGCCGTTTAATATGTATTTTTGAATTTTTTTATGAAAGGTACTCTTTATTTCTGCACCAAAGTCATACATTGAGTTAAAACTAATAAAAGTGATCTGCCTTCATGGTCTGACACTGCAAGTGGTCCCCTTGATTAAGATGACTAGTCTTGCATCTGTGTGGAATTTTGTTACCTGAACAAAATTAAAGAAATCCAATTTAACAGTATTTAATACAGAATCAATTTTTCATCTCACATGAAAGACCTCTTCTTGATTGTCTGTTGATTCTGGTAAATAATCAGTTATAAAAAAGATAAACAAAGGGCTTTAACAGATGGGTAACATTCACTGTAAAACTTTGCCTCATTAAATTATTTACTATTTAATTTTTTGAGTCGGTGGGTACAAAATTGTAACCCAGTCACTCTTGTTTGTGGCAAGTCAAGTCAACTGCACTCACTTTAGCAACTCAAGTCATCACTCCAGTCACTGTGTTATTTCAATGGTAGAAAATTGGCCAGAATTTTTAGGAATATTTTTACATAGGCATATACACAGAGGCCTAATCCCCCAAACTTCTGCCAGACCCTCTCAACAATTTTCAAGGTTATGTGTTAGAGGTTCTAATTATTTCTGGGTTTTTCCCCCTTAGAATAGGTTCTGCTGCCACCCACCCCCTTCCAGTTGTGAATTTGAAGCTGTGCAACTATATATCATGTAAGGCAAACATAGGTAAATAGGCAACTCAAGGGGAATGAAAAGGCTGAATAGCCCAAACGGAATAGGATTAATAGGTATCTGTTTGTTTCAGTTCGAAGTTTGCTTTACAGTACATGAAATTTACTCAATGTTTTTAGTCAGGCAATTTTACAATGACAAGTCCTGGCTCAAGTCATAACTGGAATGCAACCCCAGGGTGGCCGGGGAACCTGCATCACTGGTCCATGGTTTATAAGACTTTCTTTAGGATTATTAGATATTGATCCAGATGTTTGGGGGATCGGAGATGGCAGGGACTATAAGTGTTTGTGCACTTAGCTAATTATATAAAATGCCAACTAGTGAAAAGTGTCATTAAAAAGAGTGAATATATTGAGGTGGTGAAGGTTTTTCCATAGTCAAAATTCATTGATTTCAAAACATGCAGAAAAAGTATCTCTTTTAGGAAGTGAAGACTGTATCTCAGTCGCATGAAGTGTTTGGAAGGTACTTATTTGAGTTTTTGTGTGTTATGGGAAATCTGTGATGTCATCTCAGCACATTAATTTGACATTACATTCAAATAATAATCATGATGCTGTTGCAGGAAATAAGCAACTTGTCAGCTGTATTGTACATATGATGTGGGATATTAATGCTAGATCTACAGGAAAAGATATTCAAACATTCTTACAGTAGCAGGACATTCAATTATAAATGAAAAAAGAGAATCTGAGGCAATGTGCCTACATTATGTAACTTTCCATGGCTTTGTTGAAGAGTGTTGTTATGTTTGACAAAACTAACCAATCATTTAAGTGGGATATCTTGAGTTTGGAAAACGTCATTATGATAGGGTTTGGAGGGCGTGATCTGAAATACTTTTTCTTTCCTATGAGACATGAGTAAAAAGCGGCCAGACTATGCCTTCAACAGAGAAAACAATGGAAGAAGCAAGTTTGAAAGTTGTTCAAGTGGAAAAACCAATCTTTGGTTAATAACCAAGGTAACAGATGCTAGCAATCCAGAAAGGTTGTAAACTCTTCTCCAGTAATGAAATTCTAAATGTGTTCTTACTCACAGAGAAACTATGTCTTCCTACTCCAAAGTTTAAACAAACATTGTTAAAAGGGGAAACTTTATGGTAATAATGTTGACATTTTAAGATGTCTTTTCTGGATAGCATTTTCCCCCTGGACACCTAGCAGGGAATTTTGTTTAACTTCATGAATCAATGTCACACAATAAAGGTGTCATCAGTTGCTGGGGGTCAAGTTAAGACCCAACTTTAATATATATATAAAAAAAAAAAAACAGTTAGGGGTGGGTCATCAAAAAGTGTTGACAGGTGCAGCCTTCCTCTTGGCCTAGTCTGAATTCTTTATATTTGTTTAGTATTGAAACTCAAATTAATGCCTGCTCCCAGCTATAAAAGTCAAAAGTGTAAATTAAACCAAAATTCCCCAAAACCTTTGCCCAATGAAATTTGGAGGTTAAATCCCAAAATCATTTCAAGTGTGCACAGAGACAGCATCATTTAAGAAACCTGTCAACTTCCCTCATTTTAATCATATCATGTTTTCATGTTTAAAGGGCTTAAGGGCTTGCTTCGTCTGTCTGTGTGAACTATTAAAATACTGCACACTGTTAGATACGAAGATGTAAGAGTTCAGGAAAATTCCTGATATCTGGTGATTGGAGGTCTTGAGCAAGATCCTCAGGAAATCCATTTGCGTGACAAATATTTTTGGTCAAGGGTCCTGGAAAATAGGAAAAAGTGTCAACCATTTTGCACCTAAACCTCCTGTTGACAATCCTGTCATTTTCTTGGCTCATATATCTGAAGATGAAAAGACCTGTGTAAGCTATACAGAAGTAAGTGAGCAGTTGTGTAAATGAGAACCATGGTATTATGGATAGAGATTTTAAAAAAATGCAGATCAGTACCCCACCAGAATTGAGGTTTGTGAACTTCACATATGTCCAATTAGGGTGATGTTTAGCTTTGGTAATTGTTAAAAAGGGAATAAACAGGAGTGGTTTAAATATTATTTTGAAACACCAGAAAAACTTACAATTCTGTTTCTGTCCTCCTTACTAGGTACTTCTGTTTGCAAGTTCTAGTCTTACAAATGTTTGCACAGTACTGTTTCATTTCTTCTTCTTCTTTTTTTTCAATAGAGTAGGGAGGGGGGTAGATTTGCATGTTAAACTAGTTAGTTCATTCAGATTTTTTCACAATGAGTAAAACAATGAATGCACAAGAAAAAGAAATGCAGTTTATCAGGATTGGGAGAAAAGTTCATTTCCTAGAGAGACAGTATAAAAATTTTTCTTGATCCTTTCAATATTATCTATGTACAAAAGAGGTAAATTTCTTGCCAATTGCCCAAATTTTCCACCAGATGCCCAGTTATCCCAGAAAGGAGCCTCTATGCTTTCCATCTTTCCATGCTCATGGTAGTTTATATATCCTTAATAAAAACTGTCTTTCTGTTATAATGGACTTTCACTGTTGAATACAATGGTGAACCCAAAGGTTAGAAACTCTGGTGTAAAACTCTATCCAACTATAAACTAACTGATTGAAGGGAGTATTTGACTAAGTATTGTCACAATAGTAGAATGTATCATACATAAATTACAATACCTACATGCAGTAAAGCTTGTTTTTCGTTCTTTCCTTTAAAATCAGATGCCCTTTCTTACAAATTCCAGTGAATTTGTCAATATTGTCAATTTAATAAGAAATATGAAATATTTTTTTTCTGCCTGAGTAAAAAGGAGGGGGACTGGTAGGGAGGTGCTATATCCCCCACCTCTGTGTTGTACTGCAGTGGAACACACCTTGGCCTCTGGGTTTTGTTCCAATATTGAAAATTCTTTTTGTGCAAGATATTATAAAGTACTTTAACATCAATACAGGACAGTTGCAGATGAGTTTTTACAGTTACAATCATTATGATTCCCTCGTGTAGGTTGTGCGATTACTGCTGGATCATAAATATTATCATGCAGTTTACAAGTTCTTATTTGACTTCCATGCTAATTTTGTTTATCCTTCCTCTGGGGTATTGTTTTAATTTTCTGCTTGAACAAAGTGACATATAGGTTGAAATTTGTGTAAAGGCTAATTTAATGCAAAAAAGAAAAGGAAAAGCCCCTAAAATTAGTATCCAATGACTTCTCCAAGAGAAAGGATGGATGTGGTATTGAAGGTTTATATCAAGTAATGTGTACAAAACTAGCTACTAGTTTGGTCTGACATCTGAACTTTGTGAGGCAAAAGTAAAAACCTTGCAAGTTCATTTATTGGTCGAAGTCTCAGTAAATATAAGTGATGTATACAGCAGCATAGTCTCTCAAAATCAATAAGCAAGTTTGGCAATTTATTGTGGTGGCTGTGCACATTCACACAGAATGTTGTGATTAAAAAACCAATCCTGCACCTTCAACATTTGTTCCAAAATTTGAGTTTTCATAAAAATTTGGGGACATCATTTTTTCTAAATCCAAGGGTAACGTAAGTATTCATAAATGTGTTTCTGTGCAGTGGACTTTGTCTAAACTGCCTTTCTGATTTAAAAAATATGCATTTTAATCTCATGTGACATTGGACTGATTCCCTATTTTTGGTTCCTTGCGTTAGCAAAAGGAACCTATGTAGTCAGGTTGGCGTGTGTGTGTGTATGTGTGTGTGTATGTGTGTGTGTCTGTGACGCTAGCTTGGGTACGCTGTAACTCAACAAGGGAAAGTTGGATTAAATTAAAACTTGGTATATAGAAGTGCCATAGTTTGAAGGTGTACCCTATCGTTTTTGGTGGAGGTCAAAGGTCATTTGGGGTCACCAGAGGTCAAAAACTAAAAACCTTTTCAACACGATATTTCAAGGTAGGAAACTTGGATAGATGTCATACTTGGTGTGTGGATGTGTTATGGTGTAAGAACGAAATCTGATATGTTTGGTGAAGGTCAGGGGGTCATCTGGGGTCACCAGGGGTCATTCACTGAAAAACGTTTTAACACAGTATTTTAAGGTAGAAAGGACAGATTTCAAATCAATCTGTGTTTGGTTAAGGTCAAAGGTCATCAAGGTCACTGGAGGTCAACCACTGGAAATGTTATTTAGAATTTCTTGTAAGCTAGATAAAGATAGGTTCAATGGAGTTTTTATCTCACCTGGTTTTGCATGCTTACACACCCAAACACCTTAGAAATTTGGCCTTTATGTTTGTTTAGTAATGATTCCTTCGGGTTGTTCTCAGATTTTTGATCATTCAAAGTTTTAAGAGGGCAATAACTGAAATGTGTAGATTTCAATGAGCACAGCTCACACTGCATTAAACTGGTCTCTCTGCCAGTGAAAGCAATGCAAGGATTATACAGTATGTCTCTTTAATACTACTGTGCTCTGTGGGGTAACTTAATCCTCATTCTATTATCACACCCCATTAATCACTTGCTTTCTGCATAACTGTTGAATAACCCTGTTTTCTGTGTAGAGATAGCAAACAGGACAAATGGTAGATTGTTTTAAAGTAATAGCAAGTTTTATTTGAGAGCAGGTAAAAATAACTTACGAGAGAAGTACAAAGGGGTGTTTTTCTCTCTCTGACCACGTTGTGTTTATTGGTGATAATATCAAGTTTAATAACAAGCATAAATACATATGGAAATGAGGAAATGTTTTTGAAGGATCACCAAGCTTTGTACAAGTTGAATGTAAGTAAGGCCACAAAAATTTAATCATTGATTTCATGTTATATAGTGGGTTTTCCCTGGGTTTAGAATTGAACGTCGTGCATCTGATGCGTCCATTGATGGATCGCCGGCCTGGGAGAGGGGTATAAGGGGAGGGGGTGTCCCCCTCCCCTTTTGGAAATTTTGTGACTTATGCAAGTCCCTAGACGCAAAATGGTGACATTTTTGTGCCAAATTAGTCAACACAATTTTTGTAAGTTGACGCAAAAATATTAGCACCGATGCTCACATTCGTACAAATTTTGATCTACTGATAGCGGTCACATTGGCTTCCATGTCACCGTAATTTCTGCTTCAAAAGTTTTTGTCCATCAGCATGGCCTTTATTAAGCGCTGGCACCAGAAGATTTTTACCCCCGGTTGGCCGTTATTTCGTGTCCGTTGCTCACCAAAATTTACGTGATTGGGCCGGCTTGCAGTATTACCAGTTCAGGATAGAAAATATTGGGAAAATTTCCGTTCGTTTCACGAACGGGATATCATTTTTGTAGGCGTAATATATTTTCACTTCAAAAGTGGAGATGTAAATCAACTGTTAATGCGATAGATTTGTTTGCAGTTGATGTCACATGCCCTAGGCTTTAATAATTTAGTTCTTAGGCCAACATCATGCTCATTCTATTTTTCATCCCCCAATCATTTTGGAACTATTGCATTCCATTTCTGCACTGGCCGGTTGTAGTTGCTATAATATACTGAAGCGACTCTCCTGCTTTAATACGAACCCCATGTAGAGCAACCATTCATGATAATCTTAGAAGTAGAATCTTAGCAGTTCTGCGCAGCCAACAATTGCACCCGATTAACGTATCTTATGGTTCCTTTCGGGTATAAACATCCCCGGAAATTTTAAGAAGTTCTTGTCCAAAACTTACGTCTTGTTTAAAAAGAATCTGCAACTGAAATGCACGTAGGTCAGATCCCCGAAAAATCCACGTACGCAGAGTTTTGTGATGCCGTTTCATGGTGAATTTGGCACGGGGCTCGCCCTGCTTCGCTAGCCGGCTATATAAGCATTGGCAGTGCGATCGTCGTAACACAAACTCAATGGGAAAACTTGTCTCGAGACCGAGTATTTTCACACACTAAATCACATAGGCGAAGGCGCGAATTGTGATTGGCTGGCTTGAATCAATGCAATTGAACCAATCATGATGCAGGGACCAATTTAAATTTTGAAATGGGTCGTATGCATATGATGTCACTAAGCAAAACATGATGCCTTATTTGGCGGAAAAAACGGACACGAACGGAAGCCTACTGCATGCGTGTGCCAAGAATTTTGCTTCACGAGACCACGTGCATCACGGTTTTTGTTTGCAATGACGTTGCATGACAACATTGCACAAGTCCTACTGTAAATAACATTACGGCCGGAAGGAATGCTGGGAATTACTTAATTTATGCAAGATAATCACCGGACTTCACAAGATTCTAAGAGCTACGTGTACAAAACGTCCACAGACATGTATGCTAAGCTTTGGGATTAAAAAGAGGTGAAACACTGCAGCTCGATAGTCTGCTTTGTGCAGAACAGTTTGTACAGCAACTTACGCGGCGCTTTTTGCGATAAGCTAGGAAAAGACATTGAATGCAATTCTAAATCTAATTCCACGTAATACTACAGGGTTATAGCAGAAAATATCAAACGATCACTTCCATGGCAGGGGTAAAAATTTTACGTTTGTGATTATCAATGCAACCAGTTTTGGCGGGAAGTTAAAGGATTGAGTTTACAGGAATTTAACGAAACTAAGGGCAAGTTTCAAGCATATTTTAACCCCTTTTTCAGTTTGCAAATAATCAGGAGTAATGATCAAGTGAGTGCCAGAATTTATAAAAGCAATGGAGCACGTGGCTGCAAGCAATCACAGATTGGGTTTGTCCCGATCTTTTCATGAAAACATGTTGGGAAAACAAGGGTTCTATGACATCATACACATAAGGTCCATCGCACTTATTTTAAGTTACCTTTAAACATCGTGATTGGTTCATTATTGCGTTTAATCAGCCAATCATACTTGTGACATCGTCAATACAGTTTTACTGTGTAGGAAAAACATGTAGAAACCAACCGTCATTGCATTTTTGCTACGATCGAATTTCCCAAACTTTGGTTGTAGCCGGGCAAAACAATCGTGTCGTAAGTTTTAAGAACGAAGTAACAGGAAATATGTGGGATTACATCGTGAAGATACAATGACATGGTTCGTTCGTTTGATTGATAATTTCACAAATCTGAGACATTAGCCCCGCCTCTAACCTGCCAAAGGCGGGCGGGCGTATGTGTTTTGGTCATGCAAGTCGTGTTATGCCACATAGCTGCTGTGCTCCGGAGTGAGCAAAACATTTTCCTGATACAAGCCTACGACGGCAAGTGCAGGGTAGTTAATTATAATAATACTGTGTTGTTACTCGTTCAATAGTAGGCCCTATGGGATATACATACAGAGCTCCGACTCGCATGCAGTGGTATGTGCATGGAAATTAAAAAAGTTAGTTGCAGTTTTACAAATAAGTCAATGATTTTGTCGTTTATTGTATTAACAACAAAAGCAGTCGTTGACAGAAAGAAGAAAAATTATGGAGGCTAGCTGGCAGCAATTTTGAACATCGCGGCCGTTTTTTGAACGTCACGGCCTCCTTGGTTTTGAAGCTTGAACGTCGCGGGCCGCGACGTTCAAAACGCCCAGGGAAAACCCTGAACAAAATACCCCTTGTGAAGATGTTACAAACATTGAGTATGAGCTTTTGCTTAGCTCTATTTTGGAGACTGGCTGTACAATTCTTATAATATCCAGCAAGGAACCACAGTGCCCATTGGGCTCTTGTTGTTTGAGTCGGCTGTTCAGATTTATTCTTACTGCACAAAAAGAAGGGAATAGTGTCTACTTTGTGCTGAGCTTAAGGGGGAGGGGTGTTTCCTGTGGGCCAATGATTACCAAGTCCATGGTTTATCTTGTTTAACTGCTGCCCATGTCAGAATCAGTAATGGCAGAATTTTAGGTTTGAGAGCTGCCCATAAACCCAGTATCTAGTGTCTGCAATTCTCGCAGAGTGGACGGCTTGCTCTTTTTGTGTTTCTTTGTTCCAACATCCCTCTGTGCTAAAAGTCTGCAAAAAGATCAGCATTAGGATAAAGGTTGCAGTGGAAGTTTTACTGGTTTACGAACTTAGTGACATATCAGCATAGAGGCCTTACACCCTTTCTAAGGTACCACTGCTCTTTAGTGACATCTCAGCATAGAAGCCTTATACCCTTGAGTACCTATGGTACCACTGCTCTTTTAGCAGGTACCCTGTTCCCAAAAATATTGTAAGAAATTGAGTCCATGATTGCAGTATGTATACCACTACATTACATTTGTCATAGAATTATGCTTAGATGCTTGCTCAACAATTGCCATTCAGAATTTTATCTTAAAAGAAGGGTTTAAGGTCACATCAATTTATATGTTATAGGGGTACTTATTCTAAGCATTTTGGTGAAATTTGCATTGAAATCCAATGTGTGGTTTGTAAGATATGAGCAAGTAAAGTTGCCACATTTTCAACAAACAATGAACTTAAAGCACATATGACATCATATCCCCACATTAATGGACAGTCCTTTGTTTTTCTATAAACTTTACAGCCTATTTTTCCCCAACAGTCTCATATTATCAAAATGTGTTTGCATAAGTGGCATGAGATCTTTTCAAACTTTGCAAACCCCATAGGGAAATCCTATTCCTATTAATGCTAAAGTCAACACAACAGTCTGAAAAAACAAAGGGAAACAAAGTATTCCTTGTTAATGTGAGGAAGTGATGTAATTTCTGCTGCCTGTAATATCACTTTGGAACACAAATCTAGTAGCTTCATTTGCTGGTATCTAGAGAAGTACACATCCAATGTGAATGGAAGTTTCACCACACTGGGTTGATTTAGTTCTTCTTTCACATGTGAAAATTTTATTTTTTTGCTTAAAGGTAAAGAGCAGTCCCCCCAAACTTATTTTGAAGAAAAAGCCCAATAACACAATATTCCACTTGTTTCTCTTCAAAGTATCTTTTATAACATTTTATGACTTTACTATTGCATATTCAAGGTAAACCAAGCAGTTATTTCTTGTAAATTTCTCATTTGAAGAGAAAAAACATTGTCACATGACTCCCAACAGCCAATCATGAAACTGTACTGTCTACTACACTACTTCAATTTGGGATGACTGCTCTTGCCCTTTAAGCTTCCCCTTTAAGAACCCTGGTCAACTGACTACATAAAGTCCCTAGTCCTGGTCAGGATAACAGTATGAGAAAGGAGTATACATAGTAATTTGTTAAAAAAATTTAATGCTGTTTTACTGTCGTGATAAATAGGTGCCATGTGCATAGCAAAGAACTGGGGTCATTTCACAGAGAGAGCAAGTCTTTAAAGGCAGTCATTTGTCTCACAAACTACAATTTTACAGGTAGTCTACAGAATTTCTCAGGTACTGCTTTGATTGACATAAAATTAAATAAATGCAGAGTAGCTTTTATTACACAACATTTATTGAAAGGGTTCTCTCTTCAAATAGGACCTTGTATACCCACTAGTGTATGAAGGAATAGTCTGGAGTTGTGTCTAGAAGAGGATTAGTTTTAGTTAGTTGTGGGAGGGGCTAGAAGTGAGTACATTGAGAGAATTAGAATTGTTTGGGTTGATGAATAAATACCTTTAACTTCCATGCTAAAAACTGTTTCCATAATGGATCCTTCGTTTACCTTGACTGTCAACTCTGCACCCCTTGTGCCCCCTGAAACTTAAGAAACATCAAAACTTTTTGTCTGTCATAACTCATTCACACCAGTTTCTAAGTCAATTAAAAGTGTCTTGTTTTCCTCGAGATATTGTAACACAAACTTGGTTACCTTTTAGGACCAAAGACCTGAATGAAAATGGAGTCTGTGTGAGTTGGCTCAATCAGACAAGTTTGATAAATGTTGTCATATGGACGTCACGTAAACAAATGATGACGGTCCATTCAGATGGAAAACTCCCTACAGTGGTAAATGGTCTGTGAGCAGGATCCTCTATTACTCACCCTTGAAGTTGGTCGTGGGGGTTAGTCACCGGTTTCGTTTGTAATTTTTCAGAAGCATTTGGCTGGATGTGTAAACAATTTTAATTCAATGTGATTAACACCGCCGTGCTGAAATTGGCACGTCTGTCTTCCTTGACAGAGTTATTTACTAACAGGTGCGTGAGTCATGGACATGAAGTGCTCTAACACTGTTAATCAACTTGTTCACTTTTTGAGCTCTAACTTTGAAATTTTCTTGCCGTTGTTTACTTTGTATAGTGTTACTAACATTTCTACCGCGATCATTAATCCCGTGTGTTTCTAAAGTTGTAAAATGTTTGCAATCAAGCGCCCAGGAGATCTACCCAGAGATGTGCCGTCTTCACTTTTGAATGTTACTAACTTTTTATCCATTTTTAACAACTTGTGGCCTGCCGACTTTTCATGAAAAGCTTGGTATAAATAAAATGAGATTTACTTTTGTTATGCAATTAACTGTTTTGGTGAATGACTTTGACAAGAAGTCAGATAAACAGACTGATGGGGGTTGTTTGAATAGTGTGCACCATGTCACATGTATATATCCATCTATAATAAAATTGGAAGGAACTTGTGGAAAAAAGCTTGGAAAAAGTTTTCCATGACATTATCAAGGAAGCTTTAAATGCTGTTTTGAAGTGAGCCAATCACCTTTCAGTGGTGGCTTGTGATTGTGGTTATTTTGTCTGGTTTAAAAATATGTCTTCTTTTGTTCAAGTTGTGGTCCTCATCATTGTGAATGTCCAAATTTCAAGACAAGCTAAACTGGAAGTCAAATGAAAAATGGACTTAGTTAGGGTGAATGATGTGTAGTAAATGTGTCATATTGTTAAATGTTAAAAAAAAATTGAAGGTTCTTTTTTAGATAGATTTTCCACCTAGGAGGTCTGGGTTTGATTTTTGATTTGGAGTCATACCAAAACTTTATACTGGTACCCACTGCCATTGTATAAGTGACACTCCACACAAACAACAGAAAAGGGGCAGAGAATATCCCAGTGCCCCACCTCTGGAAAAGACCATGTGTGAAGTTTGGTGTAGAACTTCATCAAAATCCCTCTCTCATGATTCTTCACCTTGATCATTTAGTTCTGCAGAAATAGGTGGGGCATAGGCCAAAGAAACAAAGTGGTATAGTTTGTCTTTCTTGGATCCCTTGAAAGTTTTGTTATTTTTTCTGAGGATGGCCAGTATCAAAGGTTTAATTATTTCTTTTTATATGTTTAACGTCCATCTGAAAAAAAAAAATTGTGGCCTTTAGTGATTGTTTTTCTATAAGAAAAAAAAATTAAATATATTCGTGCAATCCCCCTCCCTCCAAAATAATAATTTTAGAGGTTTTCTTCAAAGTCTTCAAGGAAAAGGGAAATTCAACAGAGGATCAATTAAATCTTATAACTACTCATTAAAGATTCAGAAATGTTTTGAACATCACTTGATCATTTTGTTGCAGCAGATGTACTGAACCATAATTCTATTATTTTCCTTTCTTTGTCTGCTATCATAGGATATGTTTTATCCATATCACCCCTCCAGGGAGTTTTGAGGATTGTGTTCCTGTAATACCGTCACTGTTCTGTGATTGATCTAGCATGTTCTTGAATGGTGTCAACTTAAAACATGTACATGGTTGATATGGTTGTGTTGACATACCCATTAAATTGCATTTTATTTTAGATGTACTGTACATACCAAATTATTAATAAAAATTGATGGAAATTGATGTGGTACAATGGGATCCAAGAGCAACAGCCACAACTGTTACATTTCTAAGTTTTTCTTTTTTAACCTGTTCTTTCTCTCTTTTGGTTTTACTTTATTAATTTTATTGTATCACATGGCTTCAATGTGATTTAACTTTCATCTGTAGTAAAAGGGTTGAAGGTATGTTGTTCAATCTATACTTGAAACATGATTTGACAAATGTACAAACATTTCTTAATATCACTGTACTTTCTACAGCCATGCCCGTATTTTCTGTTGCCCCTGATGATGTCACCATTAGTCCTGTGGGTAGCACGGTTGTCATCCCGTGTCAAGCCACTGGTACTCCACAGCCTACCCTCCAATGGTATCGCAATGCTGTAGATGTGACCACTCTTGGTGACTCAAGATATCAGGTAAATTTTATTAATTTACAACTAACTTGTTTTAAGGGGTTATAAAGTCTGCCCCCCTCCTGTTGGTTGGGATTTGTAGCATATGCCCAATGTATTCACTGCCTGTCATAGGATGCAATTAAAGGGGATGACTTACACTGTATTTGAACTTGATAGATACATTAACTGTGTACCTACCAGTCTAGCTGACACTGAATATTAACACATTTGTGTTGGTGTGTCCATAAACCAGCTAGCTAAACTATGGTCAATGTTCTTTATTTGCACTCTTATCCTGCTAAGAGCCCATACCTCAAACTGTAGACCTCACCACAACCATGCTAACACAAGTTGTAGCTTTATGTAATATACCTCTGATCTCCCCTTTAATCTTGTAGAAGTGAATTAATTTTAGCCAGCTGATAACATCATCCATTTAATTGTCCACCCACCTGTATTTAAAACTTTCCATGATAGATTTTTCCCTGAATATTTTATGGCCTTTTCCTTTAAAGTTTTGATGACACCAACATCTCATTTGAATTCTCTCCTTAGATTCTGACAACAGGTAGCCTTCAAGTGAGGGATCTTCAAAAGTCGGACGGGGCTATGTATCAGTGCCGCATTTTTAATGAGGTTGGAGAAGATATACAGGATACATGGCTGCAGGTCAAAGGTAAAGACTCTTGCGTATTCATATAATGTGTGTCGGTTCTGTTATTGTGAAGAAATGTCTAGAAGATTACATCGCTGATGTGTTAAGTAAATGAAGTTATTGTGTAATATATCTGTTTATCACAGCCTGAATTTGTGTGCATATTTCTGGAGGGAAACCGAATAAATAGCATGTTTCTCTTTTGGTAATGTTACAGAGATTGCTCCAGAATTCACCTCAACTCCAAATAAAACTCTCATTCTAGAGGGGGAGATGGTCCTGTTTGAATGTTCAGCGTCCGGTGCCCCTCTACCAACCATAGAGTGGTTTAAAGGTAAATAATCTATTTCAAACTTTGCTATGTTTAAACTGAAAATGCTCTGTGTTCCAGAAGTGTGCAAGGATGTAGTTAGAATGTTGATGCATTTTGGTGAAATTCTGTGGAACCTTTATAAATATTTGCAAATTGTAGAATTTTCTGCATCTGGCTTGTCAAACATTTGATAAATTATTTACAAACTTGTGCTAAATTATTGAACTTAACTGGAATGGATTTTTAAGCTTTTGTGTTCATATTATTCAATACACAGTATGTCCAGCATGGAAAACTTAAAGTGTATAATGTGCCTCTGTTTTCAAGTGGCGAATAAGCTACAGAAACCTCATATCTCTCCTTGACCCAGAATATGACTTGTTAAAAATAGAACTATCATTGCATACAATCAAGTGCTTCTAATTCAGACAAAGGTTGACATTGGATTGAAATATTTATTCTCCTGAAATGACTGTAGAGAGAGCTAAAACACTAAGTTTAATTCACTGTCATCTTTCAACAAAAACTGTTTTGAGCAGTATGTGCTTAATACACCAAACAGTGGCATAAAATTGCATAAAAATGGGTCATTTTCAGTTTTATTTGGAGCTTTAGCTCCGAAAAGTAGCTTGTGTAACTGTCATATCTAGTGACATTTTATGATATCACAATGGACTCTGTCACATATCTGTGGTCTTAACTATTTGTGACGCTTTTGTGTTGACAAGGACTGATGTTGCTCATGGTCTTCACTCCATTTTTCATTGGGTTTAGAAAGCAATTTGCGTTTCTTGTAGGGAATGTATCTATCATATGTAAGCCTTTTGTTAAAATTCTGTCTTTTGTTTATTGAGTGACCAAATCTACAAGTCACTAATAATTGTAATTATGCTTTAGAAATAATGGGAATTTCCCATCCATGTGAAAGAGGGATTTTGAGAGAGCAGAGAGAGGAAGAAATGGAATCTTGAGTTAGGGATGGCATCTTATACTGGAGTGAAGAGTCAGAGAGGTGGTTAGAAGGGGTCAGGAAATGAGGGGGGGGGTATAAAGGAAGGCCAGCAACAAATGTCAAAGACAGCTATTAATTAAAGGTCAAGATCATGTCTCCCAAGTTTAGTTTGAAACAGCAGCTCATTCTCACAAAAACACAGCGAAAATAGCAAGTACAAAGGATTGTGGTAAGAAGTTTTGGTATGCTTCATGTTTTTCCACTGTAAATTTGAAGTGTCGTTACCAAAATCTACATATTAGCCAACACTAAAATTAAGGTTTTGGTTATTATGTAGATTGTGGTAAATTGTCCGCATGATTTTCATGGTTTTATCAAAGCTTTTTACAATTGGTGATGTGTGACTGTCATTATTTTAATAGCAACACCCCATCTAGATCAGATGGTCTAATTCATTCTTATTGGATGGGCTTGTTTAATAAAACCTTCAACATTGATGCCACATTTTCTCTTATTTTTCTCTTAAGATGGTACTCCTGTTGCTAGTGTAGGAGGAACTCTGAATTCCAGATACGTGTTTAATTCTGGCAGTTTGCTAATTAATGATGCTGAAACTACGGATTCCGGTCTTTTCATGTGCAAAGCCACCAACACAAAGGGCTCCATCAACATCACTGCTGATCTCAAAGTTTATCGTAAGTTCACACATTATTAAGCATGAGATAGATAAATAAACCCAACCGATGGGTTCTGTTAATGGTGTTGTGATCAAATTGCCTTTCATAATATTACCAGTGAGAAATATTTGATATGGTTTGGAGGTGAACTAGTTACGAATGTGCCATACATTATGTCCTGTTGACATTTTCAATAAATCATGTCATACAGTGCAAATATATTGGAAAATTACAAGTTTTGAAATTCATTTCCAGAGTAGCCTAGATACAATGTGTTCTCAGTCTTCACTTATAATATTCTTGGTGTCGTTGTAAGTAGTAGTAGTTGAAAGGAATAAGTATATATCTATTAGTTTTCTATTGGAGATTTTAAGTGCTAGTTCTTTAATATAAATTAGAAAAAAATTAGTGAGTTTTTTTTTTTTCCTTTTTTTCTTTCTCTCTCTTGATTCAAACCTCTTGAAAGATGTTCCCTAATTCTGTTAAAATTTAGTCAAGGTGTGGTTGTGAAGCTGAAAGATGTGTGAACACTAAATTTTAATTAAAATGCCATCAGATGGGTACAAGAAATGATGTCTGTGGCAAATAAGAAGGAACATATTAATTTTTGTTATGATGGAAAAAACAGTGGATGAGTATTTAGTTTTTTGAGAGAAAAACTGATCACCCTAAAGTTACTTTGTGCAAGGGGAGGGGTAAATTCCTGATTAGCCATGACTATTCTTTGATTGACGTCAGATAGCATGCACAGTTTCTTACTTTAATACATATTAGGGTTTTTAATGTTTACCAGTATACTTATACAAGCAACGAACTAGGTTTGTGTCAGTGCGGGGGAGGGGGGAATAAGTATATTTGTGGAAGGAACTAGAAGTGACTTAAAACAATTGAAAGCAGTAAGTGTGGTACAGTATTGCCTCCATTGATGTACTTTCCTTCTTAGCATCAAATAGTACTGTAATCTGTATTTTCTATGCAAAATTTGAGGTTAACTGCCATGCAACAGGGCCAGTTCATAATAAAGCTAAAAAGTCTAAAAAATGTGACAAATTGAGAATTATTTTAGGGCTTTGGAATTTTACTCATTTTGATATCATATAAGTGCCACTATCAGTTGGCACTCAGGGTTATAAAAAACCACTTATTTGAGAAATACCTTTTCACATCGCGAACAGAACTGGCACTTTCCAGGTTTTGCTATGTCCTAGGATCCTGCCACCATTTTCTGCCCTGCAGAAAGTCTGGTCCACTTACTTTCACTGTCCAGGTTCCTTCAGTCTGTATTATTTTTCTTTTTATTTTCCTTTTAACAGAAAGAACATATATAACTACAAAACCTGTGAACACAGAGGAAGTACTTACGCAGAGGACTGAATTGGACTGTGATGTCTACCACGATGATCGGGTGTCACCAGTGGTGGTCTGGTACCACAATGACCAAGAGGTGGACGTCTTAAGTAACAACATTAATTTACTCTCAGAAGGGTCTCTTGAGATACTTTCAGTCAGCCAAAGTGATGCAGGGAGGTATCGATGTGAGGTGACTTCTTTGGCTGGAAACGATTACGGAGAAGCTACGCTTGTTGTTATTGGTAAGTACAGATGGGGTGAACAATTCCTGCCAAGCTGTGAGACTCATCTGCATCAGCATAATTTTTTGCTTCAGTAAAATACCATTGACAAAAATGATGCATATCAGCTTTCTATCCCACAATTCATTGATATTGTTTCTATTTGGAAGAGAGGCATTTGCCTCATACATGGTCATGTAACATGCTAAAATGTAACATTGGTCAGGCCAGAAAAATACCTGACTGTCTGGATAGTTACAACAAAGGGGAAACATGATGGAATGGATGGTAAATGACAGCTTTAAGTGTCTTTGGGTAAAATCATGTAGAGACTGTTGCATTTCATCGGTTAGCCCACAACCAGATGTAATGAGAATTGAAAATGATTGCTCTCAATCACCTGGAATCCTTCAAAAAGATCTATAAATAGTTTGTAGCTTTTATGGATTTTTAGATTCACTGCTTGCTTGGTAAATGCATTGCTTACTTTTACAACTTACGTGACAAATCCTGGAGTAATGTTGCATACTCTAATCTGCTGCCTATGGTTAAATGTGAATGGTTGTGCCTACGGCTTGGATTAATTGGGTCCTATCGAAGTGTTTACCAAATGATAAATCATTTCAAAACAGTTCCAGTTGTTACACGTCATTGCAGTTTAATTAAAGTTGTCACAGCGGAATAACTATTGTACTTTATAATTTTCCACTTTCTATTCAGGAAGCTGGCTCCACTAAGCACAACAATGTAACAGCTGCCAAATAGACTGTTACGTAGATATTTACGGTCGACAGATAATGCGTGAAAAGAACCCATTTTGCCAAATTGATTCTGCTGATTTGTGGTTATTTTGGGGGCAATTTTAGAGATATGTATTTGGAGTTGATTGATGGGGATAATGAGGAATGACATTGTGTGTAATTATAGATGGAATATTTACGTCCTGTTTTGTAGGAAATTGTGGTTGAAATTGAAAAAAGGGGTTGATTAAGCTCAGAGTTGTCAACTTGTTTGTACATACCTTGACATACTGTTAAAAGACATTCCTTCAGGGCATGATATGTTTAGTGGTATGTTCGCTAAACTGTGTAATATGTAAACTTTAATGCAACAGTGACATGTGATATTTATTGGATTGCCAGATTAGGAAAGTGATTTAGCACAAATTTTACATCTTTTTGGAAATTTGAGATTTGGGATATCACAGGAGAACATGTGATAATTTTCTGTCTTTACATACTTATTAAGTTAGTGTTATGGAGTTATTGGCAGTTTTCAAAGTCAAATTTCTGGCAGAGGATGTGGTGTATCTGCAGTGAGGTAAAAATGAAGGCATGTAGGGGTGAGTGGGAGATTTTTTAGAATCAAAGGCCCAGTTCTCTCACCCCAAACAGTTCCAATTCTCCTAACCCTCTTTCTTAAGCCCCTCCCACATTTGTCTGAAATTCATTTTCATTGAGGTACTGTCTCAGTTAATTGCTTCAGGGTGAGTGTAGGAAAATCAATAAGTATAATCAAAAACTCTCAGAACAGTTCATGCTGTTTAATTTAATCTTTGGTGCTCTGCATTGTCTAAATTAGCTGTCAATCAAACAGCTGAGCCAATTGAGAATTTCTCTTAACCCCTACAAGAAGTGTAGTTTGGGTAAGAGGATTGGGCCTTCAAGGCTGTGATGGTGTAGTAATTAATCAGTGTAAGTTTCCTGTGAAAACCCTTACTCTTCTTCCTACTTCCAAGCTGGTCCACACTAGGGCTGTGAACGTGTAGCGATTAATCGCTAAATGATTGCATGTAGAATAAATGTTGAGTACAAAGGTACAAGGGATTAATCGCAAAATTTGTGTTTGACAGTTTTTTATCTGTTTTTATACCCTGATGATCACTAGCCTTTGTTATATGCAGCATTCTGGGCATATTTGAACCTCATAGGCTTCAAAGTTGCAGAATAATTTGATTTTACCATACAAGGTAACAACTATTACTATTTCTGCATTACATTCAGTATCAATCACAACATACTGGAATTTTTTTTTTGTGATAAGGTAATCACGATTAATGGCTAAATGATTGCAAATTTTTTAGGTTAGACGTTAAGTTATTCTGCTGAACGTTCACAGCCCTAGTCCACACTATCCTCCCCACGGTTTTCTCCTTAGTGGTATCCAGCTTAAAATTGACTGTTCATTGACCCATAAAATCACTTGTGTTGAATATCTGTCGTGGCTGCACTTATGCTTCCAGTGGCACTACAAGTGTGGAACCATGAGGGCTGTTTCATGTTATGACTCATATGTTATGAGGGGTGCTGTAGGCGAGGAATTCTTGATACTGTTTTGGAGCAATTTTTGTGATTAAATGTTTATAGATAAAGATTTTACTACATGATCACAGTCTTCTTCAGAGTGCAAAGGGCAGTGATCTACATCGCTCATGCTCTTGGTGCTGTTAGTTTAAAAGTGTTTGTTGCAGGTGGTGAATAGCAGTGTTGTAATCGAGTCACTTGATGTCGAGTCACGAGTCACAAGGTGTCGAGTCTCGAGTCACGTTGAGTCTTTAGCAATTCTAGTCGAGTCGAGTCATTTCGAGTCTTCCCTCAGCTCGAGTCGAGTCACTTCGAGTCTTTGGAAAGCTTCGAGTCGCCTCAAGTCACAAAGTGTCGAGTCTCAAGTCATGTCGAGTCTTTAGCAATTCTAGTCGAGTCGAGTCATGTCGAGTCTTTCGAAAGCTTGAGTGGTCTTGTGACTCGAGTCACCTCAGTCTTAATGTGTTTATTTTCTTTGAGTCACTCCAAGTCACCTGATCTCTTACATGTTGAGTTGGCATCAAGTCCATGGTACGTGATTTGTTGATCTTTTGCAAATGCAGTCCTTTGCTGAGTGACTGCACACTTTTGTTGGAGGAGGGGGGCATAGGTGTAAGAATGTAATTTTCTATGAGGGGGAAAGATTATGTTTTGCCCAAATAGACCGACTTCTTTCACCCGAATTAAGAGGGCAATTGCCCCCCTGTAACCCTGCCTTGTACGCCTATGGAGGAGGGGGAGGGGTTAAGAAGGTGACTGATGTCCACTCCTGTACTTTCAAGTGAAATTTGACTTCACAACCCTAAATGTGAAGATTGGAATACGCACATTATCTGTAAGTTAGTACTATATTAACCTTTACACATTGAGCAATGACAAAATTCATCTAATAATATGTTTGTCATACAAGAACACTCAGATATAATCAACTTATTTAACTCCTACACTATACTATCAAGCCTTCATTGAGTCTCAAGCCATTCATGTACAACACAAATTAGGCAGTATATGCTCCCGCACATAACCTCATCTTATAGACCTACGATACACCCTATTAATTAATCTTGCTGCGAACATATAAACACCATTGCTACCAGTTACACAACACTCAGGCCCCAATGTTACATAAACAAGTGATAATTATGATAGGCCTAAACTGTGGTTCATTAGCAGCCACGGGTCACACAGGTGTTCTCGATACCAATAACAGATATTACCAATTAAATATGACTACATGGAAATGAAATTTTGCTCGTCACACCTTCAGCTACTTCAAGTCAAAATACCACATATTGGTAAAGAGGCAAGGGAAATCGGTCATCTATCTGTGGAGCATAGTATACTAGGCTAGACAGTGAGGTACGGTCTAGGGAAATCGTAATGTTTACACTGGCACGGTACCATTATAGCACTACACATACAGGGCACTCAGCTTCGAGAAGTTTGTTGTACGAGTTATCCTGTGAAATTGACGCGCTACACATGATAAACAGAGCTATATGTTAGGATCCCCCTATGTACAGATAGAAGCGCATAATGGATAAAGCAGTAATGGACGGCCGTTGGTTTGCATCTGATGATGAAAACAAATTTTAGTTTTATTAATCTCGGGTGTGACTCGAGTCATTGTGGACAAAGACTGGAGTCAAGTCGAGTCATTCACTTCTGTGACTCGAGTCATGTCGAGTCTTTCAAATTTTATTTTATGGTGACTCGAGTCATGTCGAGTCTTTGGCAAGCGGTGACTCGAGTCGAGGCGAGTCCTGTGAGTTTGGGACTGGAGTCAGACTCGAGTCACTGAAATCGTGACTCAAGTCAGACTCGAGTCACGTCTTTGACTCGAGTCATTACAACACTGGTGAATAGCCAGATTACGTAAGTATTGTAAGTATTGGGCCTTGTAGACTCCCAATCCAGTTAGTGTTGGGGATGAGAAGGGCTCTAATACAAAAAATATTGTACTGACTGGGTCAATTTATGAAACTAAAAACTCAATCTATTCAGTTTCCACTAAGTGATTTTGAAACCTATGTTAAAGTGACCAAATTGTGTTTTATTTCCACCACACATGTTAAGAATGATTCATCACACTGTACAAAATGTTGGATTACACAGGTATTTCAAGAAGTTATGTTGTTGTAGCTATTTCCTATGCATTTTAGTGGTTGGGAAGGAAATAAGAGGATATATTTTACTTGAAATTTTGTCTGTGATTTGATTAAAATTTTGTTGTATTTTTGGTATCAATTCTGTTGTGTGGACAATCTTTTTTGTGCTATTTATTGATTGCACTTCTGAAGTATGTGCACATAGTATGATAGTCATTGCAGAGCTGTGCGAAAGTATGTATATACTAACAGTTTTTTTTACAAAAATAAAAATTGTAACTTTAAGCTGTGATCTTACTTGATTTTGAAGTTGTTTTTGAATCAAACTTACAGAAAACCTGCAAGCATGTACTTACTTTATAAAATTTGTTAAATAATGGGCTCCTGTAAGGTTTGAACTCTGACTAGTTACAAAAATAGATGCTTATCTAAGTTGTTTTGTCTTTAGAGGTATTATCATGACCTGCTTTTATAGAACAAATTTGAAGCAGCTGTGGGTTGAGCTTGAGATCCCAAATCTCTATTGTCAATAATTCTTGAAGAGAATAATATACATGTTCAAGTCTAAAGAAAAAAGAAAATGTTGCTTGTGTTTTAGAACCATCATTTTGTATGGAAATGTAAAATGCGTGATACGTTACTTGTTAGGGGCAGTCTTTTATTTTATGCAAATGAGGACGGAGAAAAGTATTTTTGACTAAGATTGTTGAAATGACATGTGGTGACAGTGATACTAATGACAGTCTGATCTTGTAAAATGCATATCAATTTTTTTTTTCTTTTAAAGTGAGATCTTGTTGTTCCCTTGACAAATTTCAACTGTGGCAGTTAGCAAAGATCATTTAGTAGGTGTTTTGTTGTGTAAATGTACATTTTCTTTTGAGAAACTGAATGTATTTATCAGATATTTTCAGTCTAACTGGTAAGTTGATGGTTAAGATTTTATTCACTCAGTTGAATAATTGTGATTGGTTAACAGTATCAATGGAATGTTTCTGCAATGGGAAATGGGTGGGGGGATGAGGGTGGACCTTGTCACATTTTGAAAGTATTAGCTCCACTGAAATACAGAAGGAAACCCGTGGTTTTTCTCATTTCCCATCTTCCTCTTTCAGCACTTAACTTTGGAGTGAAAATTTATTAAAATCGCCAAAATCATAGAATGTTTAAGAAAGAAAACTTTTGATGGTGCTCAGCCATCAACAACTCTTCAACTATCATCATGATTTCATGTCTTGGGAACCATGCTGTTGGGAAAGCAAATGGATGAAATAAATGTCTGGAATGTGTTGCCCTATATCCAGAGTACTATATTCACACTCAACACATAGAATTTCACCTTTAGAAATTGTTAGTAGACATCTTTCTTCAGTGCAAATGGCATATAGTTTCGTTTTCTTTTCTTTTTTCCCTTACAGGAGCGTAATTTTCTTCCAGCTGTATAACCTCTCCCCTAAGATACTTTTTTATATTATTCAGCTAAACTGCAATTTGCTAATGCTCCTATAAAAGATACAGGTTATCTCAAACTGCTTGTGGTCATAAAGTCAAGTAGTCATGAATTATACTTTTCTATGCTTTCATTCTTTGAACCTTAGAAAATGAAAGTAAACAGGCAATTTTTTTACGTATTATACCCATCAAGGGCTTTGTGTATCATTCTAGATGTCTACAGTTGAATTCACTTTACTGGAAGAGATGTTGGCTCCAAGACAGCAGTGTTGACGTCACTGTTCAATTGAGCTTAGCTTAAGGACAGTCTCTGAAGACAGTAAATTTGAATAGATTTACTATCCTTCAATCAACACTTCCTCTTCCTCTCTGTCTTTGCAGAATTGCCGTATCCTCCACTCTCGTTAAATGCTGCGATAAGTTCATCCGACTCTAGGACCATCACTCTTACCTGGGTTGCCCCCTTTAATGGAAATACACCCCTGTTACGATACATCATCTCTCAAAAGGAAGATCGTAAGTCTTCTACTTCTTCCTCCTTTTGTTTCTTTACTCCAGCCTGTCAAGGGTATTTTGGCTCACGTCAAGTTCAGACTAGATTGATGGCCCAAAATTGATGTTACAGTGAAAAAATCAGCTCTACATGGTGATTGGCACATTAAACAGAGATACTTTGTGCTAAATTTACCAAATCGAAAACAGGTTATGGATTTATTTGATCAATTATTAATCCACTTTGTGTTCTTGCACAGTCATTAAAGACATCTCGCCGTAATATCTCATTCTTACTTGTAGTAATTTCCTTTGTATTTATTCATTTCCAAAGACAGGAAATAGCTCCTGTTTAATACTCCCTCATTCCATTGAAACCTGGATGAAACCTTGCCATTTGTTTTATGTCCAGAATGTGTTTTTTCATGGTTCCTCAGACAAGGAAGTCTGAGTGTATTTGACAGCAGTCAAGTTCCCTACTGTTTGAGTTCACCACTTCATAGGAAAACACTTCTGAAAAGTTAATGTTTTGAAAATACTATGTAATTAACATAGAGAAGTCAGGAATGGTATTAATACTAGCCTTCAAGCTACCTATTTCATATTGCACCTCTCACTGATTCCTCATGGCATCCAATGAAAGAATGGTATAGTTTTAATTCTAAAGTATTTGGTCAATTTTTCTTTTCTGGCAACAGTCGGGGGATAAAGGTGTGAATGTTACTCCTTTGATAAGGTTTTTTACTTTGCTTCTTACATGTTGTTTGTTGTTTTGTTTGTATGTTATTTAAGCTAATCACTTCTGATGCAAAATGTTGAAAGTGTGTATCGTGACAATGATGTTAGTTGCTGTAAAATGCAAAATCAGCATGTATTTTTTAGAGTGCCTCATTAATGTCAACCTTTTAATAACACGTTCATTGAAATCCAGAGTCGTCATATCGAGAGATAGAGTCAACTGTAGACCCTTCAGTCACCTCTTTTGATGTCGTCGGAGTAAAACCATCTCGCAGCTACCAGTACAAGATCAGAGCTGAGAATAAAGTTGGGGAAGGTCAAAACAGTGACCCCAGTATTATTGTTAGTCTCCCTCAAGAGCGTAAGTACTTTCCTGAAAAGTTGACCTCACTGTAAAGGACATGACTAGTAAATGGAGAGTTCTGAAAATAGAAGATATCTCAGCAAAAAAAATTGGGGATAAAAGATCATGACTGCTTGACATGGTGGAGAATGAAAAGAAATCATTTTTGGAGTCTTCAACTATTGTATATTATGTAGCTAATGTATCATGCTGAATCTCCCAATGCATGACAGATCTGAATCTTAAGTCTGCATTGCTCAGTTGCAGTATGTAAGGACTCCCTCAAAAATTGAGTATACTTCAGGTTAACTGTAGATGTCTTGTTTGAAGTGATATAACCCACAGTATATGGGGTGACTGTGGGGTAGGGTGAGGCTGAGGACTTCATTTGTTGCTAAAAGTGTAAGTACATGTATACTTTTTCATTTTTCCTCTCTGTACCATATTATTCAAGAAGTAATGCATATGATGAAGTCACTTGTCAATGGAGAGGGTGCAGAATGTAATCCAGCAGAAGTCAAATTTGAAAAAAAAAAATTAAATCAGCTTTTTATCTCTCACCTTGGAGTACTATGCAATTTCTTTTGTGGTTGAGGGGGAGTACATACTTATCAGGAATACTTAGCTATGAGTTGAGTCTCATTATGTAGTTCTTAGAGAGAAACTGCACATTTCATCATTTGTGCAGTTTCTGAATATGGGTAGAATGAAGTGTGGTTTGGAAATTCGTATAGTCAAGAAGTTCTAGTTCCCATCTGTTACTTTACTTTCATGACCTATCAATTTTTTTAAGCTGTGACCTCTGCTTTTCTGTACGTACTCATCTTTTTACCTAATCTATGATATGGACACAAATAATTGGGGAGGGGGTTTCTCGTCAGGTCACGTGATGCATCTCATGGCAGAAGTCACTCATTCACTCAGGCATAATTAATGAACAGAAAACCACAGTTAACAGATGGGGGGGGGTCAATAAGCTAATTAAACCAGAACAGGAAATGCACAGAGAAATAGTGCATTCACACCAACTTTTGCACTTTTAAGGCGTGATATTAATCAGTCTAGCGTAGAAGTGATTAATATTTCATGTGTATTTTGTGGCTGGTAGGATTTGTTTGTTGTTAAAGTCATCTTAATTTGTTTTCGTTCGTGCAAGATTGGAAAGTTTGTCCCATAGTTTGTAGAATTCAACATTCACTGGACAGTTCAGAGTTTGATAATTCCAAGTATTGCTTTGGAAGGGAGTCAGAGATTTATTTCCATTTTGTGATTTGGAAAAATTTGGCTTTGTTTATAATAGCTGCTGATTGTTGCAGATATTAATGCTTAATGGGATCCTTCAAAGATGAAATTTGAAGTACGCAGGATTTTATGTGATGACTGAAAGTGTCCATTCACTGATGACTAATTGCCCTCACAGAAATAACAT
Source organism: Holothuria scabra (assembly GCA_037179385.1). Classification (NCBI taxonomy): domain Eukaryota; kingdom Metazoa; phylum Echinodermata; class Holothuroidea; order Aspidochirotida; family Holothuriidae; genus Holothuria; species Holothuria scabra. The sequence goes on from CM074184.1 coordinate 7,953,023, forward strand.
AGTTGAACTCAATCATATACTTCCAAATCAGAGAAAATAGTCAGAGGCAAGGAAATAAGTTGTAATTTGTGAGGAACAAGTGGAATTTCCCACAAATTTAAATGTTTGCTTAAAGAAAATCAAGCTCAGTCCTCCAAGTGTCAAATATTTTCTCATCTGGAAATTTTCTGGACAAGCAAGTTAATGGTGTTCATTTGTTTACATCTAGGCCCATAGATTTATTCCCACACATTTCTAACCATTGCAAAATGGAGGGAATCAACTGGATGTTAATTATTCTTGTTTGGAGCAGTCCGGATGGGAATTTTTTTGGGTGAAAATGTCACGGTGGTGTCAAGGGGCATTTTGCCAAGATGCAGATGAGGGAAGTTGTCCCACCATGCAAAGATCTTTTAACTCTTTCAGATTGGTTAAATTAACATGAGGCACAGATACTTTGGAAAACTAAAAAATTCTATTTTGTTTGAAAAGATTCAACTGACTATGATCCAAGGTTCTTATAGTAATATTGTAATGTCTTGGCTGTATCTGTAAGAATTTGTATTTAAAAAATAAACCTGTTAATGATGATTATGATTTCTAAGTAGGGAAAGGGTGTTAAGTTGTGGGCAATGTGATGTATTAATTCCAGTCACATTTTTGTAATTTCTCCTCTTTATGGTAGTATGTCATTTCCAGGTTTGATTATTTTGAAATCTTTCCTTTTGTTCTGCAGCCCCCGATGACCCTGCTCAGAGAGTGGTAGCTAGTGCTAGTTCAACAGGTTCTATCATTGTGGAATGGCAGGTGAGTTTAAAGGCTCGATGATGTTACCTTAGTTTTAATTCAGCTGAAACCTTTATCCCAACAGTGAGGGATTCAGGCAAGGGAAAACAGTTGCCCCCACCCTATGTATTGTGAAACATGAAAAAAGTCTGGGCAAAGCAAAAAATGGGTTAAATATGGGCACCATTTTGCATCTCAGCCTTCTTTGAAAATCAAATATTTTCCAAAAGAGAGTAGGATGTAGAACACTCCTCCCCTCATACCTCTATCCATGACAGTTATCAATCAAACCTTGAGCCCTCTGACAATGAAACTCCTGCATCTGTCTGTCCCATTGTTCGAATTAGTAATGTTTTTTGTTCAGTGTTGTGATGTCAGAGCATTTTTGTTACTGAGTAACAACAATCGTGCATATGAACTGGTTTGTCAGGGACATTCACTGTGTTTGTTGAGAATTATCATGAATAGTGCTTGCTTGTGAGTAAGTAAGAATTTGTACTTCAGCTGATTGTGATTCATCAGCCTCTAAAGGAAATAGAAATCCATAGAGATTGGCATAAGAGTGTGGTATTATACTACACTAACTCAAGTTGGGGAGACCGCACTTCCTCTTTAAGTATACGCAGCACCCTAAAAATACCCTCATCCTCTCTGGAAGTTTCCCCTCCCCACACCCCCAGCACAATTTTTGACAATGAGCCTGATTACATCAGATTGTTAACGAGAAGTGTCTTGCCTCCATGCTTAAAGAAGCATCACACCAGCACAAGTCAGGAAGGATTCAAATTCACACTATGTTTATGTAAAGTCCTATGAATTGTTATTAGGCTGTTGTGTATCTTATTCCTGAAAAGATGCATTTTTATGACAATCTTTTGTATCTTTCATCTCATTCCATACATCAATTTTAATTCTATTTTGGCCAATTATCCTCTATGATTGTTAGGGTCATATTTCTTTTATAATGTCACATTGATTATGCCTTTGTTCATGTCTTTAAATGACTCATTTACCATGGCAGTTTTATCACCATAGCTACAGACACTTGTCCCTTGTCATTAAGGTATGAGGTCATTAGGTTTTTAGATTGGCTTCATATCTATTTCATTCATGTATTTCTGTCTGTGTGATTCTGCTAAACCAACAGCAGAATAAAATGTTACTATGAGCAAGGCTTTTACATGATGTTGCTTGGAAATGTGATTGCAAGCCTCATAAAATGTCTACAAAATCCTCAAAAGTTAATGTGCAAGGAAGATCTCTTCTTACATTTTATATTCCTTATCTTAAAAATGAAATATTCCTGCCAAAAAAGTGGAAAACATTTGCTGCGTGGTGAAAATAAGTTCTGTTTGTAGCATAGATGGGTCAAATATCAGCAGAACATGCTTATTTTAGGGTACTAATCATTTTGAGTGGATGTCAATATCCCTGCATGTCAATGTTTTGCAGGCTTATTACTTCTTGTTCCACCTTGGGAGAGGAATGTACATTTGAGTAAAAATGTGAAATGTAAGGCACTAAGCCATTCAATGTGCAGTTGTGATGTATATGCTTTTGTGCTCTTTCAGTGTATATGGTCTCATGACTTTTTAAAGTGACTGCTTTAAGGCATAGCCAAGAATTGTAAGTGCCTCTTGGTAATATTTCAAATACAACCTTTTTTCATATATGTTGAGTTCAGACAACCTATCATGCTCCTACTTGACTGGCCTATAACTACTATTTGGCAGCCCATCTATCGTAGAATGGTCACTGGTGACGAAACCTAACTGGTTGCTTTATGTCACCTCCGGCAGTAATCTATCCAACTTAGCCTTGTTTCATTGCCAGTAGAATGCTCCATGTGGGTTAGGTAAGGTAAGTAGGGCAATAGGTTTGCCAAAAAAGATAACTTTTGGGTGAGTTTGTTGGTACAGTTAATTCTATAAAATTTCCATTCTACCCTTTTGATTTGTCTCTTTTACAGGAACCATTAGAGGATTCATGGAATGGACGGCTTCTTGGCTACATTGTTCGCCATCGCTTGGACGGCTACCAAAGCAACCGATGGACTTCTGAAAATATCACAAATGTTCGTCAAACTTCTTACACTATCACTGGCCTGTTGACATGGCAACGGTATGAGATACAGGTGGCAGCATATAATGGTGCTGGTGTTGGAATGTTCAGCAGCTCAGTTAAAGAGCAGACTTATGAAGGGAGTAAGTAGAGTCAATTTGAACTGTAACAGGTCTTACAGCCGAACACAACTACCATGGCTTCTTTGCCAAAGGCATCTTTCTGTTTCTTGGACTTAAATTTCGTGTGATATGAAAATGACAAAATTGCATTTTGATGTAAAAAGCAAGCAAATAGCCACATTTCCCATCAAAATTATTCAATAGTTGACCATTTTACTGGAAAAATTGATTTGCACTCAATCATTAATAATATGAGCTCAGTATGCAAATTTTGTGATGTCATGAGAGGGACATGCTATGTATGGCTAATGTTACTCTTTGTTTTTACAATTTTCATTTCAATGGACATATCTAACAATAGTTTGTCCTGGGAGTTTTATTTTTGAATTTTAAATTGTGTCCTTGAAAATCATCATTATCAATTGCCAAAAGATCATTTTTTTGATGGGTAAATAAGAGATAATTAATGTAGGGTTAACAATTGTCAACACTGTGGCAATACTCCACATCATTATTTTTTGCGTAAGCAACAAGTTGCTTCAGAAACATTAAAACTTTTGAAGAGTTATGTCTGGAGCACCGTAAAAGTTAATGAAATAATTCCAATGGATTTTTCCTTGGTAAAATTCATTCCATTACTGCCAAGTGAAGTCATGTCATTTTGCCAACATGTCACACTACCTTGAAATAATAGGTCCTGCTTCAAATTTGGCCTTTTTTTCTTCAAAAAAAAAAAATAAATGAAAGGCACACAATTTCAGTATCACTACAGACTGCAATTACATACATTTTATTGGTTTTTTTTCCCATGATGTTCTGTAAGATCAAAAATAAATGTAAATCCTTACTGCTGTTTAGATATCAAGCTTGAAACATTTTTTTCCAGCCCCAAGTGAACCACCTAAAGATGTCAGTATTCGTGCTGTCAATTCTACTTCCATCAAATTTATGTGGGCCCCTCCAGATCCCTGGACAATAAATGGTATCAACCAAGGTTACAAGGTGAGTAGCAACTATTTCAAACATTTTCTGTTCAATTTAACTTTGCTTTCAAGTAAAATATCTTATGAAATTTAAAATCAATCATAAAAATCATGAGGCGACAGCTTGGAAACAAGGACATAACTCTTTGCATTTATTTAAGTGATTTCCACATGCACTGTAAACATTTAGAGAGTAATTTAGCCCCCCTGGACCCTGCTCATTGATGCAAGAGCTTGTGCTCTATCTGCATTCTGATGGCATGGAGTAGATCATTTGTCACATGCTCCAGTTTGTGAGATGATAATAGTAGATTGACTATGTGATAGTTAAATATTGGTGCATGTCAGAATCTGCATTAACCATGAAATCACTAACAAGTGTGCTTCTTCATTCATGTCAAAATTTGGTCATCCTTCCTCCAATTTAGAAAATTATCATTCTCTTCTGCTTTAGCTCCATGCTTGGGAACCAGGAATGGAAGATGATAAGCTGGAGATTGTCATTCCGCCCAGTCCTGGTAAAACAACCTTCACGGAATACATGGTTGATCTCAAGAAATACACCCAATATATCACCACAGTGCTATGCTATACTAACCCAGGAAATGGTCCACCAAGTTCCCCAATAACTCTTCGTACCCATGAGGACGTCCCTGGTCCTGTCATGAATTTGAGGGTATCTAATGTACAAGCAACTTCCCTCACATTGGAGTGGGATCCGCCAGTGGAAGAGAATGGAGAGCTGACTGGTAAGTACTGAAAGATGGGAAAAATTGTTTGACCATGGAAAAGTTAAATTGGTTTGTTTAAAGGAAAATACAAGTAATATTTTAGAGACTTTTTAACATTTTTTGGAAAATGAAGGTCTCGAATGTTTTTGTCTTGGATTGTTTATGAAGTAATTCATAGATGATTTCATTTGAGGAGGTGAGGTAGTCGTTGAAGTATCACAGTGCATCTTTGAAATTTTTATCATTTTCAATGTTGTTAAGTCTTTTTAAAGCAATAAAACCTTAAATTTCTGAAGAAAAAGTGTGAGAGGAAGTGAAAAATTAAATAGAAAAGTGCCAGAACGACCTCCACAGAACCTGCATTTTTCCATGTAATATTAATGGTTAATTGGTAGGTAACCAGTTTTTCTATGTAAGGTCATTGAAAGTCCCAAACAGTGTGTTTATCATTTATTATTTTGCATTTTACAAATGTAATCACTGTTTTAGCAGGAGTTTTAGGTGGTTAGTTGTGTACATGTGCTCTATGAAAAATTGCAGCATTAATACCAGAGGCATGATTACCCTATGATCTGTCATATTTATTGCTTCCTCAAATGTGGAAACACTGAAAACTTTCCCTAATGCATCTTTCTCCTACTAGGCTACTCGGTTTGGTACGCTAGGTTGAATAACTCCTTCTCCATGGTAAGGGAAGATCTTGAACCTGACAGAACCCACCTTCATGTGACCCAGTTGACAGCTGAAACCACCTATTCTTTCTCAGTTTGGGCTAAAACAAGTGTTGGTCCTGGAGACATGCAAACCACTATTATCAATTCAGGGACACCACCAGGTAACTATATGGACCTTATGCATATGATGTCACAAGCCAAAAGAGTATGCCCTTTTTTGGGGGCAAACAAACCAACACAGACAAATGCAGACAGCTGATGTATCAACCAGTCGAATACAGGCATAGTCTGTTACACATACAGGGTGAATTCTCATTGATCCGGCCATTTGTTCCATTGTTTTTCCCCAAGGATGACTTTAGTATGTTGTCAATGGACAAGGTCTGTTTGTCCACCCTTGGTCATTAGCAGGCTTTCTATCGACCCTATAATTCCTATGATCCCCTATATTTTTTGTTCTCACCATAAATTCCTGTTTTGCCAAATTTGCCCTATAAGCCCTATTTTTTGGTTTACTATTTTTTATATTTATGGTATTTCTATGTGAACTTGCGAGTCTGATAAAGCTGTAATCCATAACACTATCTATTTTAATTATAAGCCAACTACAGCTGTAATTGGCTCTTAACTAAAATAGGTAAGTGGTAGCATTATCTGATACTACATATAGCAGTCATGTGCGTAAGTTTTTCAATTTTAGTGTTCTTAATGGACCTTGCGTCTTTTTAGTAGACCAATGGCATCTTTGTGCATAGAATTGGGTTTATTGTACGTTGTAGTACTGCTATATTTTGCTTTTAAAACCTTTGACTAGACACGATTCTGCTTTTGGTTTTAGATTCTGAGCTTCATTAGCAGTGCGACTTTTTAGTTTAGTCTAGTTTCCTTGGAGAAGGTTGAAAAAGCCTAACATAGCAATACTACAAAGTATCTATGGCCATAACCCAATCGATGGAACAAAGATGCCACTGGTCTCTTTAAGCTTAAACACAAGATGCTGCCTATGTAGTATCATATAATGCTACTAATTATTTATTTTAAGATGAAAGCCCTATAAAACCCCTATGCTTGCCCTACAAAACATCCTTATAAACCCCTATTTTGTGATGAAAAATCCCTATATTTCCCCCTATAATATACTAGCAGGTCAGTAGAAAGCCTGCATTGATTACGGGGGAGGTGGAATAATGAGTGGGGAATGAAGGGTTTCTGAAATTGGGGAAGGGGTATTATCACCTTGCAGTAGACAGACTATGAATGTTTCTTAGAGGGCAATTATCATTATCCCACACAGTTTCCAATTCTGTCAACTCTGTAATTTGTAGCTCCTCCCATAACTGTATAAAACACGACCATGTGTAGTCACAAACCCACTTTATTGCCTAATATTTAATTTACTTTTGAAACTCATTGCAAATTTTGGTGAATCTAACCCCCTCGTATTTATGATTGGTGACACTTTAGTGATACTACTTGGAACTACCCTTGCGTGCCTGCAACCACTTAAGTACTAACTTACACCAACTTCAGGAAATATGGGTTTGAACTTTGTCTTGAGGAAACCTGAGAAAAATCTGTTTTTTTTCCCCATGTCGAACAATAATTTAGTTCTAACAAGTACTAGTGAAGTGATTAAATCACGAAAAATGTTTCACTTGGTGCAATATGGTTAGATGCTTTACCTATTGCCCACTACTATATTTGGTCTCTGCCAAAGACAGCAACCACTATCATGTTTTCATTGTCTTTCTAATAAATCGGTTTTATCTTTTCTTCACCAAGTGATTCCAGAGGCACCCTCAGCACTGGCTGTCTCCAACGTGAGATCGAGGTCCGTGTATCTCCAGTTTACTCCAGGTGATGATGGACATGCTAGCATTTCCGAATGGACCATAGAAGCCCTTGTTGGATCCAATTCTGTTTGGACTGAAGTTTTTACCATCAGTGACCCTGACGCTGATGCTTTTGACATCACAGGTCTTCAGCCGTACACAGCTTACACATTCAGATTGATTGCAACAAATGTGGCCGGTGACAGTCCTCCCAGTAGCACCTCCAACAGTATACAGACCCTAGCAGATGGTAAGAAAATTACACATTTTTGTCAACAGTGAAAACATTTTATCAACAGTGAAAGCAGCAAAATAACCATGCATAATGAAGGATTAGAGCAGATTTACATTACAAAGTCAAGTTTCTATAAACTATCCTTCTTAGGTGTAATCACTTTATCATACACTGAAAAATATTTTAAATGATTGATTGTACATTTTTCATTCCTACAGTTCCTGAAATTGCTCCAAGAGAAGTCAACGTGAGAGCATATAATGAAAATTCTCTCCGTGTCAGATGGGTGGTATGTTTCTTTAATGTCTATGTCTGTCTGCTGGTGCTATAGTAACAGCTTGTGCAAATTGGATTTTAAGGATAAATCATGTTGCATTGAGAAGGGCATAAAGCCATCTTTTTTTTTTCAAAATACCAACAACCACATTTGATTCTTGTTTAATTTTCTCTAATTCTTAAAAATTTGGTTATTGTGATCACTTTCTTTGACCCAAATTTAGCTGCTAGTTAATACACTATCGTTTGGGGTTGCCTGTTGTCACTACAGCTATTGGCAGACAAAAATACCTAATCTGCTGTTGTGCATTGCATGTAAGAAATGGCTGCCTAATTGTGCCAAGAATCCCTGTTCCATGTGATTTGTTACGGTGATATAGTTTAAGAATAAGTATGAGAATAAGTGTCAATATAGTCAGATGAAGGAAACCAGTATCTTGACTCTTTTTGAAAATGACATGCTGTCAGTTTTGTAGTTGGAAAATGGAAAATTTGGTATTATCTTACTAGATGTTAACTTTCAGAAACCAAATTGCAAAATAATTGTAATGTTATCTTATTACACGTAACTTTTGAAATAGAAATCTATGACTGTCTTCTTCATTTCAGCCATTAGTGGACAGCCAGTGGAATGGGGATGCTGTGGGCTATCACATCATATGGTACAGAGAGGGCACTACCAATCAGGTTGGCAGTTATAGTGTAGATGATCCATATGCCAGTGAATACATCATCCCCAACCTGGAAGAATACACAGCATATGAGGTGACTGTTATAGCTGTTAACATCATTGGAAATGGACCCACCAGCCCACCCAAGGTGGAATGGACCCACGAAACCGGTAAATCAAGATTCCTTTGTAATCATTTCAGAGTTAAAAAAAAAATTGGATGTGACCAAGCTAGGATTTCAGTAATTTAATATGTATCTGGGAGATGAAGACATGGTTTTCCTTGAGATAGAGAACTTTACTTTATTTGATTGTTTTGCTTTAAACAGTACCAAGTGCTGGACCAGAAAATTTGAATGCAGTCAATGTGGACCGTATGTCTGTGAGGGTTACATGGGGTGAGATCCCTGAAGCTGATAGGAATGGTGTTATCTTGGGTTACAAGGTAAGTAAATGTGTTTGTGTGTGTAGACATGTGTGTGTGTACCTGCAAACACTGCCATAGCAGATACCAGCCACTGGGGAGAGCTCAAACCTTGCACATCTTCCCTAGCTCATGCGGAGCTTGTAGTTGGCATAGCTACCTGAAAATTTGACACTGCAATGAGGTCTGTCATATGATTTCTTAAAGCCCGCCCTCCCTTCAGGCATTCATGTGCTGCATGAGCTCACCTGGCTAAAGAGGAATTCTTTGGTTTTTGGTTTCGATGAAAAGAGAAACCTATGCATTCATGATGGCGTGTGTGTGTATGTATGTGTGTATGTGCGTGTGTATGTGTGTGTGTATGTGTGTGTGTTTGTGACACTTTGCTTGTTTACACGATATCTTGAGAAGGGAAGATCTGACAGTTCTCAAACTTGGTACACAGATACCCCTTACTGAGAGGAAGAACCCTATTTATTTTGGTGGAGGTCAAAGGTCATTTGGGGTCACAGGGGGTCAAAAACCAAAATCTTTGTTTACACAATATCTCAAGATAGAAAACATGGATTAATTTCAAACTTGATATGTAGATGCGTTATGATGTAAGGAAGAACCCTATTGATTTTGGTGGAGGTCAAAGGTCATTTGGGGTCAGGTGGGGTCAAACCCCGAAATCCTTGTTTACACGATATCTCATGGTAGAAAACTTGGATTAATTTCAAACTTGACATGTTGATGCGTTATGATGTTAGGAAGAACCCTATTGATTTTGGTGGAGGTCAAAGGTCATTTGGGGTCACATGGGGTCAAACCCCAAAATCCTTATTTACATGATATCTCATGGTAGGAAACTTGGATTTATTTCAAACTTGATATGTTGATGCGTTAAGATGTAGGAAAGAACGGGATATATTTTGGTGGAGGTCAAAGGTCATTTGGGGTCACAGGGGGTCAAAAACCAAAATCTTTGTTTACACAATATCTCAAGATAGAAAACTTGGATCAATTTCAAACTTGATATGTAGATGCGTTATGATGTAAGGAAGAACCCTATTGATTTTGGTGGAGGTCAAAGGTCATTTGGGGTCATGTGGGGTCAAACCCCGAAATCCTTATTTACACGATATCTCATGGTAGGAAACTTGGATTTATTTCAAACTTGATATGTTGATGCGTTAAGATGTAGGAAAGAACAGGATATATTTTGGTGGAGGTCAAAGGTCATTTGGGGTCACAGGGGGTCAAAGACCAAAATCTTTGTTTACACAATATCTCAAGATAGAAAACTTGGATTCATTTCAAACTTGATATGTTGATGCATTATAATGTGAGGAAGAACTGGATATATTTTGGTGGAGGTCAAAGGTCATTTTGGGTCACGTGGGGTCAAACCCTGGAAATCCTGGTTTACACTGTACCTCAAGGTAGGAAACTTTGATCCATTTCAAACTTGATATGTTGATGCGTAATGATGTAGGAAAGAACGGGATATATTTTGGTGGAGGTCAAAGGTCATTTGGGGTCACAGGGGGTCAAAGACCAAAATCTTTGTTTACACAATATCTCAAGATAGAAAACTTGGATTCATTTCAAACTTGATATGTTGATGCGTTATAATGTGAGGAAGAACTGGATATATTTTGGTGGAGGTCAAAGGTCATTTTGGGTCACGTGGGGTCAAACCCCGGAAATCCTGGTTTACACTATACCTCAAGGTAGGAAACTTTGATCCATTTCAAACTTGATATGTTGATGCGTAATGATGTAGGAAAGAACGGGATATATTTTGGTGGAGGTCAAAGGTCATTTGGGGTCACAGGGGGTCAAAGACCAAAATCTTTGTTTACACAATATCTCAAGATAGAAAACTTGGATTCATTTCAAACTTGATATGTTGATGCGTTATAATGTGAGGAAGAACTGGATATATTTTGGTGGAGGTCAAAGGTCATTTTGGGTCACGTGGGGTCAAACCCCGGAAATCCTGGTTTACACTGTACCTCAAGGTAGGAAACTTTGATCCATTTCAAACTTGATATTTGATGCGTAATGATGTAAGGAAAAACCCAAGAATTTTGGTGGAGGTCATAGGTCATTTGGGGTCACATGGGGTCCAAACACTGAAATCCTTGTTTACATGATACATCATGATAGGAAAGTTGGATTCATTTCAGACTTGATATGTTGATGTATTATGATGTAAAGAAGAATCCTTTTTATTTTGGTAGAGGTCAAAGGTCATTTGGGGTCAGAAGGGGACAAATCCTGAAAAACTCTTTAACACAATATCTTAAGGTAGGAAACTTGGGATTCATTTCAAACTTGATATGTTGATGTGTATGATGTAAGCTGATTGTTTGCGAAATATCTTAAGGCACAGTATGAAATTTGTAGAATTGTTTGGGTTAAAAGAAAAAAACCAGTTACTAACATGTGGAGTCAAAGGTCACTTCGGGTCACCAGTTCTTACAAGAAATGTAGCATTTCATTGAAAAGAGCATGTATGTATCATCGAAACCTCAATGCATTTTTGCATTCTGGTTCTTACTAGGAATGGTTTCCTGTGCCCTGTAAGGCTTTAAGTATGTGCTGTTTGTTTGTGTGTGTGTGGTGGAAATGGTAGGTGATGTCAATACCTTAGTTATTTGTAAATGACTTGAGCAAACAGTGCATCGCAAGAAGTTTGTTCCATGTATTGTGGCAAAAACAACTGATTATTATTGTTTGGAGTGTTCAATGATAAGATACCAAACATACCAGTGTTTTCCTTGCCAAAAAAAGTCTAAAAAATCTCAGGGAGATTAAAGGTGATGTGTACAGGATTTAAGTAAATTTTGCAATTATACACAGCTGCAAGATTTGAAATTGGCCAATCAGTAGACACAGACCTATAAGTTGTGTTTGACTGTAGATAAGATCACCTATAGTCACATGTATTATTATATTGCCATCCAGACATGAATAGAAGCCAAGATAGATGCTTCTGTTCCCAATAGCAATTGTAAAGAATTGTGTGATAGAGATTCAGTGTACATCATTTTGTCAATAGAAGTTCACTGTGGCCAAAAATATTGCATATCAAAACTGCACCCCACAAGTTGTCACCAGTGATACCCAATAAGCTATTAATTTTTGGATTTTGTTTATTATTATTATTACTACTACGACTACGACTACGACTACAACAACGACAACGACAACGACTCATATAGCGCACTACCATAGAACGTTCAGTTGTGCTTTACCACACCTTAAGAAAAAGCCAGGCTAAGAAAATACGTTTTCAAAGTTACTTAAACAACTTAAGAGGTACAGACTCTCTAACACTAAGAGGGAGGGAGTTCCATAACATAAGGCCATTAAAAGCAAAGGCCCTTCCCCCCAAATTGCTATGTCTCACAACAGGAACAACCAGGCTTGTCTCGCGAGGAGTAGACTTTAAGGTTTAGTGCTTAGGTAGAGGAAAATTTCAGTGAACTATAGAAAACTGTTGGGATCACATTTCCAATTCCCTTAATATAAAGAGAAACAGACGAACTGAGTCACAATTTTTCATACTTTTGGGATCTTGTACCATATTCCTCTGAGGTACTGGGGGATGGGGAGACTGGTAGTCTTCAAGGTTCTCCTTGTTTTAATCTAACCCCCATTGCTTCTTCCAGGTCATATACAGAGAGACAAGTGGTTCATATCAGCAGATGGAGAAGGACATTCCTGACAATACTGCTCGAGAGACCACCATCGATGGACTTAAAGGGTACACTGAGTACTCAATACTGATGGTTGGAAGGACCAGAGTTGGTGATGGTGCTCCAAGTGATGAGATTACCATAGTAACCAGAAAATCTGGTAGGCTATGACTGAATCCGAATTGGTATTACTTGTTGAATAAATAGCAAAAGGGAATCAAATGTTGGTGAATTGTTGTTTAATGTTGTTGTAATCTGCTGCCTGGCAACAACACAGACTATCTGTATTCTGTTTCATTTTTGATTGACATTTGGAATGAATTTTTTACATTACCTGAACTTGGGGTGTCTTTTCAAATGCTGTTGAAAATGTGTGTAGTGTACTTAATGGTAAAAGAATTTGATTCTTAGCTTGTAGCAAACACATACCATGATTTTTTTTCTCCCCAATTGTTTACAAGATTCATTTTTTTTTTTTATTTTTTCTGCTTAACACAGAACCTGGTCCACCAAAAGATCTCATCTTTGAATCAACAACTGAATCCAGCGCAAAGCTTAAGTGGAAGACCCCAGAGGAACCGAATGGTGTAATTAGTAATTACAGGGTAGGTTTATTCATTTAGTATTGCTCTATATGTGTGGTTGGATTTCACCATGGAAAAGTGGTAGACAAGGGGCTAAGGACCATTGACCGTGGTGGACAAATGGTTTAGATTTCCAAGATTTTCATATATTTGATGTTCAAGTACTGTATTTTGTTTACATATTGCATCTGGAAATTTACATTGAATCCTTCCACTGTGAGAAGTTTTTCAATTGTTAGTCTTTTCTCACCTATATTCCTTTAATGGATGGAATAGAGGACAGGGTTTGTGTAGGGGTGATAGGATTTTCTAGTAAGGGGATGGTATAAGTCATAAATGAACAGGGAGAGTGAAAATATTGATGCATTTGACACTTGTATTAATTGTCCTTGCTGACACATGAAATCTTTTCAATGACATTTATCTTGTTATATTGCATTTCAAGCAGACTTCTGAAAATATAACACGTAATTGATTTTTCAGGTCAGCTACAGACTTAGTTCAGACACCAATATTATCGAGACTCAGATTGTGCCCAATAAGGAGTTTATTGCCAGTGGACTGCTAAGCAACAGACGGTACACATTCATTGTCACCGCTCAAAACAGTATTGGCTGGGGACAGTCGGCTACAGCTGATGTGATAACTTCCACTCAGAGAAGTAAGATGTGACTTATTTCTTCGTTGATCATTTATTGTACTTAAAAAGCATGGCATGAGTATTCCATCACACAATTTTTTTTCTTGTTTTTTGATACTCTTGTCATCTGTTATAAATCCTGGATGTTGCCAATCTTGTGGAAAAATCCCCTTTTGGAAACATCAAATCAGGGGAAGAATTAGGTGTAAGAGAGATGTTTGCACCTGAGGGACATCACTTTAAAGGCATATTTTCATCATCCCAAACAGTTCCAATTCTCCCAACCTACTAACTTCTAGCCCCTCCCACATTTATCTAAAACTCATCTTTATCCAGACACAATCCTTGTTTATTGCTTCATGGCTTGTCCCAGTGAGCATACAAGTCCATAATGTGTAATCAATGCACTTTCAGTGCCCATGCTGTGTAATTTAGCTATGATGCATTGTTTGAATGTGATGCCAATCAAAGAGCTGTACCAATTGAGAGTTTTGATGCATGCATACTGAAACTGTAGTTTAGGGTGACGAATGACTGCCTTTAATTCTGTATTCCCAAAACCCTGTGATTAATTTAAGGTTGAGCAAGGATGGGCCAAGCAATAAGCACAGGATAGTCCTCATTTGGAGGAATAGTGCAAGCCATCCACAAGGGCAGGGCCTGTTCTGATGATGGCATTAACCTCTGAGAGTGCATTATATTGTTCTAAAGCACAGGTGGAGAGTTATCTACGTCACCTCTCACCGCCCCTGGTTTAACCTTGTTCATTTACGCTCATCACTATTTTGATTTAAAAGGAGAGAATGGTGGAACATTTATTTGTAAATAACCACTTTAAAACAGCGTAACTCCAAGTAAAATTGAGTTGCCCAAGATGAATGTCTTTATTTATTGCTGAGATTTTTTCACAAGATATTGCACAGTCACCTGATTGCAATGGACCAAAAGAAATTGTGGATTGTTACCAAGTATCAAGGAATGCCCATTGTTTCAGCTATTGCCTTTGTTATCTTCTTTATTGCAGGTGTCCCTGATGCCCCAACAAAGGTCATTGTGAGTCGGATAGAAAGCAGACAAGTCACTCTCTCATGGACCCCCGGAGACTACAACAATGCACCTTTGAGGTACTACAGGATCAGAACATGTATAAGTGGTGGTACCTCCTGGATGGACCAGGCATCATCGGTCCCAGCAGATGCGTTGTCCTATACCATTACTGGGTGAGATCATAGCTCTTAATATTGAAGATATTTGACATGTAATGGGCAATGGCCATAACTTTTGACCTCTATCATTGACATGTAATGGGCAATGGCCATAACTTTTGACCTCTATCAGTTTAGCACCACTAAAGTACTGGACATAGAGTGTATTTCTATTATTGAATCTAGGACTCTTGAGAGCACAAGGAGTTTTATGATGCAAGTTAATTTCCTGTTTATGGTGTAATGGATTTGCATTGAGCTAGCTGTTGGTTTTCAAAAACCCCATTTTTGGGTTCCCTCAATTATCAACATGGTAACAAATGAAAACCCTCTGTTGGGCTCTGGTAAAGATTGCATGGGTGATAACTTCAAGATGGTAACCAATGTTGGGGTTTCTTGACTCTCATCACTGCCATGCCATCACATGATGTGGAAGGCCCCTGTGAAAATCTAATGTTAAATTAAGAGAACATGGTAATGACTAGTTTGTTTATTCAGATATTCTACCTTTGCCATGTATAGATAATTACTGAGGTCATTGAAATGGTCAATGTTTTTTTTTGTTATGACACATGTAGATTAAAACCTGATACCAGATATCAGTTTAAGATTCAAGCCGTCAATGATGTTGGTCCAAGTCCATTCAGCTCTCCATCAGATGAAGCTGAAACTTTGGAAGATGGTATGTACTGCAGTTTTCTCTGGCACTACTACTTATGAACATAAGAGATACCTACCATGATGACAGCATTACCACTTAAACAACCCAACTCATGTGATTGTGTATTGCCAATTGCAAGTTGTTGCTGCTACTTGTATGTGGTGTTGGTGGTATGATATTGGGATTTTCATTAGGTGGTGTTGTTGGTGGGATATATTCCAACCCACATTTGTCAATAGAAGCATGAATCCAGTTGTGCAAAGCTACTCTTTCAGATTCAGTTAAACATATTTCATAATAAACTGGATTGTTGTGATGTGGAATAAATTTGTGCAGAATATATATGGTTTGGAGTTCCCCTATCAATTTGGAAAAGTCCATGTAACTAACTAGCCCATCAAATAGTGTTACTTTGAGAGTTGTATGTACATAAAGAAAAAGAGACCTTACCAGATAGTAGCTGGTTAGCATATGTTGCAACCTTCCTTTACTGCTATTATAATAACCACATTACACCCTCATTACCACAGTTCCAGAAGGAGCTCCAACAATCATCGATGTCACCCCATTGACTACCACATCGGTTCACATCACTTGGCAGGTTAGTAATAGAACAATCGTCAAAGCCCTTAGCTGTGTTGTTGAAGTAAACAGTACATTAAATCGTATTGAAGTTGGCTGCTTATTTACATAATTTCATACTGCATGTCTCTAAAAGTATTTCAATATATTCAGAAGATCTTTTTTTATGTCATGCATCTTCACAGTTTCATGAATATTTGCCAGTGTTTATGCTAAAGTGGGATATTTTTCTTTTGCTTGTTGTCATGGTAACATAATACTGCATACATCTTAAACTACTCAATTGTCATTCAAATGAGTTCCACATCTTTTTTGATTATGATATCAAAGTTAACCTAGTGAAGGCTGGAAGTACTTCTTTCTTCACTTTTGAAGAATGCAATTTTGTTGGGTTGTAAAATTGTGCATCTGTTCAAAAAACATCTGTCAGAGATGCATATAGTGCTTTAAGATCTGACAGCTGATTGGTTTGTTGTTTCTGCTGGTACAACTCTGCTAGAGGTATACTTGGTAGATATTTATCCTAAGGATGCAGTCGTTAAAATATACCTCAGGTCAAAAAATTCAAACAGTCCAACTCCCATCTTCATAGGACATTCTTGAGGCAAGATATAAAATTTTGAAATTTATTCATTCAAGTTAAAATGGTACATTGGGCAATAATTTGTCATGTCACTGTTGTACACCCAAGTTACCATCTTTGTATTTTTTTTGTTTTTCTGAAAGTTACTGCACCATGTAGCAAGGTTTGATAGCACTCTTACTCTTATGGGGTGATATTATTAATTAAGCCATTTCTGTGCAACATGCTATGCAAGTAAAAAGAAGTGGTTGAGGTCATAAAAAAAAAAAATCTAATTTTAAAGGGAAACAAATCAGAAATTGCGAGTTGTACAACAAGACAGTCACAAATGATTGCACAATGGACTAATTTGTTTTAAGTGAATAATTTTCAACATTTCATATCTTAGCTGAAGAATGTCTTACCAGGATGGGAGTTGGACTGTAAGAATTCATTTTTCATGTTCTTTAATATATATTTTTGAATTTTTTGACTTGAGGTTCCCTTTAATAGAGATGTTAAACACTTAGTGATGACTCGGATCACTGCAATATGTTATCATTTTATTTACCTTTAAATATGTCATTTGAAAAGCATTTTTTGAGAAACAAAATAAAGACCTTGCTTTGTCTCGACTTATAGGCACCCCCTGCAGTGACCCACAATGGAGACCTCCTGGGTTATCAGGTTACATTTCGCCAACTTTCTGGTCAAATAGAAATGCAGAGACTGACCAATGACCCTAATGCTGTGGACTTCACCTTGGTCAGCTTGATCAAATTTCAGAACTATGAAATCAAAGTTGCTGCTTTTAACAGTAAGGGCACTGGTCCCTTCAGCAGACCTGAGACTGTATTTGTCGGAGAAGCTGGTAAGATTTTATTTGTTTTGTTGACTAAAAATTTTGTATGTTACTTGAATGTAAAAAGTGAAATTCTTACTTTAAATCCAAATAAGTTGAATAAGATTTAATATACTTGTGTTAAGTAGTTGTATTGAAATGAGCTCTACAGACTATTAAGGACCCAGGAAATACTGGGCCCTAGGAAATATTCATTATTAGTTGTAGGATGAAAGAGGATATTTATTGTTCAAAAATCTGATAGTTACATCGAAATTTTGGAAAATTGCTCTCAGAAGTGCATCCTAATTGGCCACTAGGAACTTCCAGCATATCCTTCCTCCACTGGTCACCCTACTTGCAGTATGGTCATGTGCTTGCAACAAGAGCAGCATAAAAACTGAAAAGTGACAGTAAATTTCACTTGTTTTATTTTCTTTAATAGCTCCTTCAGCACCACCATCAGATGTGAGATTGAACCCAAACAGCGCCACCAGTTTGACTGTCAGCTGGTACCAACCTCCTGAAGAGTCATGGAATGGTGGCCTTCAAGGGTACAAGGTCATTTATTGGGAGATTTCAGCTAAACGTGATGCCGCAATGTGGACTAGGACTTACTCCACCACATCCACTGTGGTAGTGCTGGATGGTCTTGTGTGTGCCACCACATATGGTGTTCAGGTGAAGGGATTCAATGGTGCTGGAGATGGTCCTGCTAGTGACACACAGATGAGTACAACAGATGAAGATGGTGAGTTTAGAAAGTACCGACAGCTTGTAAATTTGACATTTCAGTGCAATGCTCTGAAATAATGCCACATATGGAAAACAAAAACAGGGTTCCCCACCGTCATGGAAAACCTAGAAAAGTCATGAAAATTTGAAAAATAATTTCTAGGCCTGGGAAAATATGGAAGTTCAGACAAGTTATGTTACATCATGGAAAAGGTATGGAAATTTTTTCAAAGTGATATGGTGTCATTTTTTTTCCTTTATATCAAAATGTGTTGGCACTTGTTGTATCAAATCTTATGATCTTCTTCACTTAAAAATGTCCAGTTGCTTGAAACAATGGTGTGCACATGTTTAGGTCATGGAAATTCTTCATTTGGTCCTCAGAAAGTCATGAAAACGTCAAGAAAATTGATCCCCAGAAAAAGCAGAAACCCTGTTAGTATGTAGGCAAATGGATAACACAAATCTTTTACATTCCTTTAAATGAGACACATCTCCATGGAATTTGTTTTAACTTAAACAGACCTTCTCTTTGATTTAAAATGTTTTCCTATGTCTTCAACTACCAGTGGGATATTTCTAATGATTATGAAAAATTTAAGAAATGGAATAGTTTAATTCTTCCTGAAATTAATACAAGAGAACCAGAAAGAGTCTTTCCCAGTTCTTCAAGATATACAAAGCAAAGAATTTGTCCCCTCATCATCTGCCATCCTCTCTGACCCATCATTCAACTCTTCGTTTCCTTAAATATTCATGAAACCCTACTTCTTCTCTTTCCTCTTTCTTACAGTTCCTGGCCCAGTGGAATATCTTTTTTTCAGTCAGATTCGAATGACATCTGTTATCGTCTCCTGGGGTAAACCGCCACAGTCTTGCGGCAATATAACATTCTACAAGCTGTCATATCAACCGATAGAGGCCATTAATGGTAGGACATCACAGAAACAATGTTTTTGTATATCTTTTGACCCATGGTCATGTGGTGTTAGCTATTTCTTCACCGTATGTGAGGGTAGTTTTACACCATGGTTTTGCATTAAATCCCTCAAGAAGACATTTGAAACCCCCAAACCAGTACATTTGTTTCTAATGTTGAATACAAGTGTTTGCATTTTTCACAAAGATTTTGCTCCTAAGTTCTTTTTACTGTTGTATTTTTGTTTTATATTTTTGTGCAATTTCTCTTAATGGACACTAGCTTAGTTTACAGTCTACTCTGTTTATCTAGTGCCCTTCATATGTATACAATGTCATATATTATAAATCTGCACTACTAAATTGTACATACTTTGTAAAACATGTGAGAAACAAATTTGAAATTGAAAATGAAAATTGAAATTTCTCCTAAAGCAGGTGGCAGATATTCTTCATGCTTTTACATTCTTTTCTGAATAAATCTGTTAAAAGTTTTACTTTGTAATAATTATGAAAACTGAACTGTACTTAAATATCAAACAAAGATGTTTATTAAGAATCTTAAATTGTGCCTTCTGTCCTTCTGCATGTTTAGAGGTCTCGTCTCAATAAATATAAAATATTGGATTATTTGTGCCATTTAAATAGCCTTTTTTTTTCTATTAATATTTTTCATTTGAATCTAATAAATTGAGATGCCTTAGGTTTCAGATTTAGCCATATTCTTATTCATTAATAAATATTTTTTTTCTATCTGGCACAGGAGAAAAATCATCTATAACAAGAGAAATCCCTGCATCTAGAACATCTTACTATGTGTCAGAGTTGAGTGCAAATGTATTGTACGTCTTTGAAATAAGTGCTAGAACCATGAGTAGACCTCAGTATGGACCCATAGTGGTGCAAAATGTCACAACAGGACCACAAAAAGGTGAACTGTAAGATTTTTTCTATTTAAGGGTATAAAAGTAGATCCAGTTAGATAAATGTGAACCAAAAGTACCCCACCTATATTTAAATGGATGCTGTCTGCGTTTCTGTACTTTTGTACTCAAGCTATATTTACTCAATTGGAAGCTATTTAAAAATCAATTTTGGACTACTGAGTCCAGTGGGACTTAAAAACTCTGGTAGATAATTGTAATCCTCAAATGTGAAACTTGTGTGGTATTCCTTATGGGCAGGAGAAATCACCAGGATTTTGTCTAGACAATTATTTATGTTGTATGAGAATGATAAAGTTTACCCTAAACAACCAAATGTGTATTGATGTCAAATCTGTATTCTTTAGATAAAAGACTTTCCACCATTTGAGATATTTTTTTTAATTGTCCCATCATGTTCAGGAATCTGGCAAAGCTGTAGTTCAATTTGTAACAAATCCCTCTGAAAATTGAAAGAATACCATTGTTGACACTCATCATGTCAGGTTTTACTGAATGAATGATGGTTATGAATGCTACTTTCCAGAGACAGCATTTAATGTAACTGCTTTTAATAAAGCTACAACCCTTTCAAAAGAATTGTACAGTTCAATTGATTTATTTGAAATCCCTCTCATATGGTTGTGAAGGTGGATGATACTTTCTGATGTGTATAATAAGTTCGTGATAATTTCACTAGATATGAAGGTCATATAACTGTTGATTGCAATCTTATCACACTCTGATGTTATTTTGATGATAATATTTTTGTTGCAGGGGCCCCCGGTGCACCCACAAATGTCAATCTAGAAACAGGTCACCAATTGCTGACTATTACCTGGAATGAACCAACCTCTAATGGAGAGTCACCTGTCCTTGGATATCTAATTGAATTTAGGGAAAAAGGTAAAAAATACACCATTATGAAATGCACATCAAGAGGCTGCAAAGCTTAAATTTGATTGCAAAAACTTGATTATTTTCATTAGTTTGGCAATTCTTTTCAAAAATGGGGAAAGCTGTGATGTAAACATGATGTCGTTTTCAGTTTAGAAGTAGCTATCATAAAACCTGATATTGAAACTGTCATTAGATGATGTCATGCAGGCTGTATTGAATTCATGTAGAAGCTAGGGTATGGTCTCTGAAGAGTCTTAATGGAAAGGGGACAGAGAAGGGAGGGTGTGATATTATTTAAATTAGAAATGAGAGGGGCCTTTTTGAGCAAAACATACTTTCTTTTAAAATAAAATGTTATCACTCTTAAATGTCTTCTCTGAAATTTTCCAGATCAAAGGGAGTGGTCACTTCTCACAGAAGAGATACCACCCTCAGAAAAGATATTTAAGCTTCCATTCCAAGAATTAAAGGCATCTACAATCTACATGTTTCGTGTACTGGCAGAGAATGCTCAGGGTGTGAGTGTCCCTGGGTATCCTGAAAAACCATTAGATACTTCAGGTAAGAAAAATGATTCAAGCATGAGAGGCA
Organism: Holothuria scabra; assembly: GCA_037179385.1. Classification (NCBI taxonomy): domain Eukaryota; kingdom Metazoa; phylum Echinodermata; class Holothuroidea; order Aspidochirotida; family Holothuriidae; genus Holothuria; species Holothuria scabra. Next base: position 7,974,627 of record CM074184.1, read on the forward strand.
GAAAGGGTCCTTTTAATTATGTAGACAAATATGGCATTAAATTTAAATTGTTACTGATAGAATTTTTGGGGGTTGTGTATTTTTTCTTTAATATCATTTAAGACTTGTAGTAATATGTTAAGAAAATGTTATACAACAATGAAGGAATTAATTACAGCTGAAAATGTTGATCAAGGTGCTCTGAAAGGGGGAAGGTTCTCAAACCATTTCAAGGTTTTGTTTCAGGGGTAGTGATAATTTGTGCAGTCAATCATGTTGTGTCTATTCTTTACATGCATTGTGTCAGAACCATTTGAAATGTTCAGCTAAAATAAACATGGGCAAGGGGTTCATGAGAAACTAATTTGGGAGATGATGAGGGTGATTAGATTCAAGCACACTTGTTTTTAATGCAAGATTATTTTGTATTACGAATTGTAGACTCCTGCCTTGATCTGGGGTCCGTTCCACAAAGAGTTACGCACAATCTTAAGTATGATTTACTGTTGACTTAAGAATGGGAAATCAAACTTAAGATTGTGCGTAACTCTTTGTGGAATGGGCCCCTGTTTTTGATAAGATAATGGAGTTATTTTTTTACCTTGGGATGTATTGTTGCTTGTGTAAGTGTTTAAGGTAAATGATTGCTGGTCAAAACATTTGACTCTTTGGTATAAAAAATTAAAATATTTATGACATATTTTTTCTTTTGCTTGTTCATACAGCGGTTCATCTAGGTCCACCTGTCAATTTTTATGAGGAATGGTGGTTTCTAGTTATTGTGGCCTTAGTGGGTATTATCATTATCATTCTAGTGGGAGCAACATTATGCATGTTAGGAAGAAGTAAGCTTTACAAAGGTAGGTCTTATATAAATATTTTTCTGTTTTTTTAATAACAGTTATGGAATTCTTGTATGTGACTGCTTGTGACAATGAATGCAGCTATTTTAGTCTCTCTTTTAAAAAGTTTATAGAATTTCAAAATTCCCGCTTTTCAGTTGAATTTATTTTAGTCTGAAATTGCAAACTTTATGCACATGTTCTCAAGGGAGAGAAATTGCTAAGTAGTTGATGAATATTTTGTTTTTCAACTGAAAATATGTTTGATGATTTTGAACCGTAATTGTTAGCTTTAAAACTCAATACCACAATTGTTGTTATGGTAACAATAGAAATCATGTATCATAATATCTTTGTTGATCTTTGTTTATTCTTCGGCACTGAGCTCTTGTTTTGGGAGTGTAACATTACTATGGCTGATATTTTAGAGGCACTTAAGCAGAACAACATTTTTAAGTGAGCATTTTTTTTTTTGGAAGATGGCTTGTTTTGGGGGATTTGGAAAAGGTTTCAGCACCCTAGCAACTTCATAATATTACACATAAAATTGTTTTTATTTGATTCAAAACAAAATGGCAATAAGCCAACAGTAACTGATTGTTTTCTACAAGTTTAAAACTGTTCTTAAAATAGAGAGGGTCAATGATACATGCCATGATAATTGCTTCTTCCCAAGATTTATACAACCAGATGGGAATCATAGGTAAGCAAGTCAAATTAAAAATGTTTGTCAATCCTAGGCTAAACAGTTTAAAACACTACTCCTGCTTGAGACTAACAATGTATCATTTGCAGTATCTTGAAAACTTTTTTTCTGTAATATGTTCATTTAGAGAAAGTAAGTTTAAAATGTCAATGCACTATTTTTAGAATAAATGGAAATGTTATCATGATAGTTGTATCTAAATTGAAAGACCAAGAATTTTTATGAGAAATGGCATATGAACAATAGAAACTCATGAATAAATGGAGGAACACAAAGGGAAAAAAGTCTTTAATTACCATTATCAAGTCTACTTAATCTTATTTGTTTGAGCTTTGACCAATTATTACAATTATTATCTATCTTTGACCCGTTTCCCATTTTCACAATTTTTAATTCAATTCAATTAATTTATTCCAGTGTAAATGTATAAAATATTTATAAAAAGGAGTAATAAAATAAGGTTACGAATCCAATAATAAGACGGTATATGTACAGACATTTAGTTCACATTAAAACATTAAAGGTCTAAAAGTCTGCAACAAATTGTCAGGTTCTAGATTGATTGAAAAGGACTGCTCTGTAGACCAAGGAATTCTTGAATAAAGTTATTCTGTACTTTGGTAAAATGAATGGATCTCTTAGGTTTTTCTGGGATTGTACAAGGAGACTTTTGAAATAATTATGCAATGGGTGATTATTATCATCATTAATTTTTGTGGCCATTCTTATAAACTCATTTTTTGCAGGGAAATTCACAGTAAGTTTGAGGTAATTAAAATCTAGGTGTAGAATCTTTGCAGGATACTTAAAAACTCTTACAATTCTGTCCTTGTCATTTCCCAAAGTAAAATGCTACCAAACTGGCACTGTGTAAATTAAATGTGGAAGTATGACAGATTCAAAAACATGTTCTTTAGCCTTCTTATTAAAGAAAAACACAATATATGCTAATCCAGACATAATATAATACTCTTTACTTAAAGCACTGGAAATATGATTAGAAAAGTCAGTCTTTCATCAATACATACTTCTAAATATTTGGTTTTAGTAGTGCATTCCACCTCTGATCCTTTAATTTTTACACATTGTGACTTAGACTGAAGTAAACCTTCATGCTCAATATTCTTACTAGGAAAACACATTTCCTTTGATTTCTTAGGATTAAGTATTAAATATTTGTTATTGCACATTAAAATGATACTGTTTACAGTCTGTAAATAACTAAGTTGATCAATGGTCACAGTATTTCTTGAAACGTTACAAGACAATGCAGTATCAGTATTCTACAAAGAGGTTACACGCAATATCGACTTTGGACCATTTTTGTATTTTGATAAACCCAAAGTATACATTGTGGTTTTGTAAAACTAAGACCTTAACTTAAATAGTTATTGATGAAATATTTTCACATACAGAGAAGAAGAAAGGCAAGAGGGTAAACCATGTCCATCAGCCTGCCACAGATGACACAGATTTTTCACAAATAGAGATGAACCCTGCAAGAAGGGCTCAACGAAATGGAAATTATACAAGTACAAATTCATATAGAAGGTATCTATATTTGAAATGTCCTCTCTACATTTTTACAAAGTGTGAAAATTCCCTCTGAAGTGTGATGTTGAACAAAAATAATGAGATGTGATCATATGACTAGCTTGTGAGGTTGATTTTTTAAAAAAGTAGTTGTATTAAAAGATCTATCTGCAAAATTTGTCACAAAAACTGGAAATTTGTCCCTTTGCAAATGTCATAAAAGATCATCATAAAGGGGCAGGACCTAAGGGAAATTGACATTTGATCAAATGTAGAGGAAAAAAGGCAGAGAAAAATGTTGTCACATGTCATCTTGGTGTTATTAATTTTGACAAAAAAGTGTCAACTATCATGCATAATACCAAATATGCACTTCTAAGAGTGAAATTGCTTCCAGATGTCTCCCTAAAAGATATATTTTTGGCATCAGTGTAAAAGTCAGCTTTTTTGAGTGACAAATATTCTGCTGCTGTGGTGTGAATGCATAGATGTAACTTTGTCCCTTGATTTGACTATTTGGTTTTTGAGGGTCACAAATCAGCTCTCTTATTTTTCTTTGTTGATGGTTCAGGGTACTCATCTTTCCTGGGGTGTAGTACTTCATTCAGTCTTAGTGGTGTGCATATCCCATAATGCATTGCTAGTCATTGATCCAGTATCAAACCTTGTGGCGTGATACAACATTTCCCTTTTAAGTTCTATATTTATTCACAGCACACTGCTTCACCTTCCTCCCAACCTCTTAACACCCTCTCATCCAGGCACCATCAAGCTGCCATGCTAGAGGTTGTACTGAATATTGAAAAACAAACAGGAAAAAACTTGTCACCATCAAAATATGGACTTGCTTTCATGGCTCTTTATTTTTTAAGCACAAGCTGTCATTTGATGGAAATTGCTTTTAAGAATGATTTGGTACTTTCTTGAAAACGTGTTGAAGGTCCACTCTTCTCATTATCACTATTAGATTAAACTGTTGTAGAGTGAAGCAAAAACTTGTTACAATTTCCTCAACATATCCACTTTTTCCACCTTCCCATTCAAGTTTTTTATCAGTAGTTCTCATTAGTTTGTGATATGCAAGATTTTCTACAAAACCTGGCACACATTGATCCAAATGGGATAGGTGAAAATCCGTCGACCCTTGGATTTATTCATTCATACACACTGAGCTTTTAACCCTTTACCGTTGTTTGGATCCTTTTGGACCCATGCGGAGAGCTCGGCTGTCACCCATCTTTACTGTTTCACGCGGAGCTCCAAACTGCGAGTAGCTACCCGAAAATTCGGCTACAACAACGAGAGGGACAATAGTTCAAGGTCACAGGGTCAATGGCCTACGGAAGCTGATGCGGGGCGTGCTACGTCCGCTTTTCTACCCACTCCCGAGGTGGGCAAATATGCCCCGATCGGAGCACAACGGTAAAGGGTTAAGCAGAGTGAGGTGTGTTTTGAGCATTGGCCAATAATGAGCAAGGGGCTGAAAGAAAAGAAAAATGATGGGCACTTCCTGCTGTAACATATTCTTGAATGGTTGCAGCAATTATGAGAAACATTTCAGGCAAAAACTAGTTATATTTATGTTGCTAAATGCTAGGGTGATGGTGGCTGGAACTAGGTTGATCTCAGGAACATGTTTTATTTATTTCTAGTTCAAACAGTAAAGCTCAAATTTGGATTTTCTTGTAAAGTAGAGAGTCAGAATTGAATCGTAGTAAACTTTATGCATGTTTGAAGTAACAACACTTAATTCATCAGTCTTGGATTGAACACTGAACTTGATTACTATGCCTCATTACATCCAATGCCATTAACTTTATTTGAAAAACAAAAGAATCAATTCATATACACCCACTGATTGGCCATTGGCTGCATGACAAAGAGGTTAGAGAATGAGACTTGTGGCTGGGAGGTCTGGAGTTTGATTCCTGGCCTCTGGCTGGGTCATACAGAACACATTCAAAAATTAAACCCACTGCCACTGTGCTTGGTGCTTAGCATAATCAATGTAGTAGGGAAACTACTGATTGGAGATAAACTAGCTGTAAAACCACATCTAATTAACTAAGTCACTGATTGAATAAGATTTAGATTAATTAAAATGATTTATCAAAAATATATAATGAGAAGAGTGTGCAGTGATTGATTGGGGGGGGGGGGAGATAACAAGCATTACATTTTAAATTACTATAGACAGAAAAAAATAAGGGGTCAAACCGGATGATAGTACAACATGTGCTTAATGTTGGTGTGTTACGTGTTTTGTTGCAATTGCACATTTTCAGCCTTTTTCTTACCAGAACTGTGCACTAATTCTGATTGAACAGAAAATTTGCTTGTATATTTTTCATTGCTGATGTTAACTTTTGCTGCCTCCAATTTTAAACATGTATCAATGTTAACTTTTTGTGGGACCTAAAAGCAACCAACACAAAAGAAAATGACGGAATTTTTTTCTACAAAAGTTAAAGCTATAGAGTCACAAATGTATTACAGTTATATTCTATGGTGACACTCATTCTTTTTTTCATATTTTCCTGTAAGGTTGAAACTGATAACAAGGTTGGTAACTAATCATTTTGTATCTGCAAAACTTGCTTCATTCTGCAAATAAGGAAGGGGGCATACTGTGCTCGACATTAATATCCTCCCCAGCCCTTCCTCCTTCCCCCCTTCCCTATGTTGTACTCATTCAGGCATTTAAAAATTATCTCCTGCTAGCATTGACTTAGACTTGACTTTGCTACCACTACTGTAGTTTAAAAAGAAGAGACCTTTCCCCTCCCCTCCCCTCCCCACGCCTCCCCACCCCCACCCCAAAGTAAAAAGGCCTTAAAATCAATTCTCACCTGTCATCTAAATTTGGCACTTACACAAAAAAGTGCCAACTGCAAACAAAACATTGGAGAACAGTATTTTCATTCACTTTATTAAACTTTAAGGTGTTGAGGACATCTATGTTCGCTCTATGTGAGTGTAGGGAAAATGGAGGTGCAACTTGCCTTATCAAAGAATAACCTATCAGAAAACATGCTTTATTTTCTAGAAATTATCCTCCCAAAGATGGAAACCATCACTGGCTATTTTGCCCCCCTCCGCCCCCCCAAAATGGATTATTTCATTTTGAAATAAGTTGTGGAATTCAAGATTGGGGGTAGTGATTCCCTTCTCTTCAAGTATAGAAGGAGAGAAATATATTTTACATGCATATACTCAAAATGGTTTCTAGATCCCACTTTAACTACTTCTGGCCATTTTATATTCACATTTCCATCATTCCAAGTTTCTTGTCTGTTTCACATATTTTTAGCTGCTCAGTTCACCCTGCAAAACTATTTGTCCATTTATTCAGATACTAAGTTCCCTGTACTGTGAAAATTTTTTTTGAAAAATGCTTTATGATGCAAATTGATGTCCTCACTTTTGATTGTTACATTTAAATGGTCCATCAGCTGATTGGTTAGAATAACCTAACTAACAACCTTTTGAAGCCTCATTGTCACTCTTTCTGTAATGCTTTTGATCTTTTTATGACACACATGGGCTTGTCTTCATAGACAGAAGGGGCGGGGGGAGAATTAGGGGGAATATTATCTCACACACACACTTTCACACTTGTAATGGCAATTTTCTTATTCATTTGTATGTTTTGACACAGTGGATTTCCTTCAGTTAATGCCCATTTTCCCCTATTTTTCAAACAAATCCTCTTTAAAACCTTTTTTTTGGGGGGGGGGGGGGGAGAATTGATAGGCAAAGGATTCTTTAAGGTTCCTTAATTCTCTTCAGTATTAAATTTTTGTGCTGCCCTTAGTTCAATGAATAGCAGGTTATTTGCATTGAACATCAAGTCTTGGTTCACATTAATGGAAGCAGAGCCGTTTCATTTTTTTTTTTTTTTTGAACTGAAAAGTGTTAAAGTGCAAAAAGTTGACTGATATTGTCATCACCACAAGATGTGATTGTTAATCTTTGTGTAGATTTGGTTTTCAATAAAAATGTAATGTTTTAGTTTTAAAGAAAAAAATCGCATACAAATGCAAAAAGTCATAAGTTATTAGCTGCCATTCTTCTAGCTTCTTTAGTCCGCATTTATCATCAGAAATAAACTTTTTGATGGTAGCGCTTCTTTAAATCTTTACAAACTAATGACCCCCCTTGACAGTGCAACCTTGATATAAATTCAGTATTGTCAAGCCTAAAAATATTTAAAAAAAAAAAATAAAATAAACATTTTGGAATATATGATGTCTTTTTTCCTTTTGAGTTTGACTTTTTCCCTTTTCCCAATTGTCTGCACAATTTTGTTCTCACATTTTGTTGGAATGCCAAAATACTTTTCCTTAAATTTGGGCAATTTTTCCAACAAATACAATGATAATCTTTGCATGACTTTATCAAGCCCTTATTTTACAGTCTTCCCTCTTACTTTTGATCCCGGAGTGTTGCTGGTTAGAGAGCTATAAGAAAAAATGTTTAATCCAAACAAATATTCTAGAGATTCATTTCAGAGTGGCTCTCTAAAGTTTCCCAGCTTCAAAAATTCTTAAAAATACACTTTTTTCTTCTTAAAATGAAGTTACCATGTGTAACCAAGAAACTCTTTAAGCAAGGAGGAAGGGAGGAAGGTAGTGAACTTATTCAAAGTATCACATTATAAATAATGGCACTGTTATAGTTTGTTACAAGGGGACACAGTGGTCAGTCCAAGGGATGATGGGAAAAGGTAACTCATCCAGCTCACTCTTTGGAAACACACCCATTGACTGTAAATTTTATGCAGTTAATTTTTGATGGAAGTGGCCACTTTCCCTTACCCCACATTCAAGTAAAATTCTCTGCTACTGCATGAGGTTGATTATATAAACACTGGGAGTGGCAGGAGACTTGAAGCAAGTCTACATGTTAGTTACAAAAAGTCATTTCATCATGCTTTTTCCCATGCTGTTTTTTCCTTGGTCAGATATTCACAGGGGAGTTCTGGATGGATGGAAACTCAATATCTCATGTAGGTCCATTGGTGTTGGCTTGTTAATACCAGTCCTCGAGAATGCTCGTCATATTTTGCAATCCATTTTGGATGGACAAAACATTTGATTTGTCTGTGTTTTTTTTTTTTAATACCAAAGAGAAAAACACAATGCAACTCCTAATCACGCAACAGTCAAAGGCATGTTTAGTGTCAGTATAATTTGCGCAAATCACTTGATTCTGGACAAAATATCCAACCTCCATCAAATGGTTGACATATTGAGTCAGTATTGTATATTCTTAAAGTATTGCAGAATTGCTGGACAAAGTGAATACTTAACGAAATTGATGAATGTTTTTGCTAATTTAAAAATTGCAACATTATCATATTAAATTTGAATAGGTACAATGAACCTTGTGCTTTCTACTCTGTAGAAAGCACAGAGACGGCCATATTCAGTACCTGCGTGTGTTGTCACAAAAATATGAACTCAATTCATAAGCCCTTTTCCTTCTGAAAAGTCAATTCACAGCCTCTTTCAAAACAAGACATCACTGTATGTTTTATTACAAGTATTTTGTCCTGATATTTTGAGCAAATTACACTACAATCTGTCTCCTATTCTGTCGTTATCATTCATGTCTGGAATGTTGTCAAATTTTTTTTTTGTGGGACATGGCATGTAAAACATCTGCATCCACGAGGTCCCTTTCATTTCTCTCCTCAGATTTACGTCCCAGAAACAGCATGGGGACATCGGCTTCAAATAACCTCATCTCTCTCCTAATATTTATACAATCTCTTGCTTTTGTATTTTTTTTAACAGATCTGTTTTTACATTACGTAGCATTTTCCATCACGTTTGATTTCTTGTATGATTTTAACTTTTTCTTTTGACGATGTATGTACAGTTTACAGATTATGCACCCTAAATACATTATTTTCAGCTAAGAAGTTTCGCTGACTTTCATAAATGTATGCTGTCATTATGGTGTGAGCTGCAATGTTGTATAAGCTAAGGAGTGTTATTCCCTTTGGCTCTGCACTTTCCTTTGCCCATAAATTGTCTCCCTCAAGGTATTTATTCACTGTTTTGAAGATTCTGCCAGGTTTTGCCAAGAGACACAACTAAACTTCGGCATTTCACCGTCAAGTTGTCAGCATAAGGAAGACTTTTCTCAAAGAATTTCCTTAGAGGAAAGAAACTTTTCCCAAGGTTTCCTTAAGTTGTATGATAGCATTACAGTGGATGTTAATGCACATTGCACATTTATTTGAAGGTGTGGGCCAGTTTTCAGTTAGAATTCGGTACTAGTTAAAAGCATTGAATTCAAGTCATGAATTAGATAAGTTTTATTAGGTACTAAATTGGTAAGAGATCAGCTCATAATTCCATATAAAGTTAGATAGTTTTCTGAAATTGCAAAACAATTTGGCTGATAAAAAGAAATTTTATGTATTAATTTTGTTTTAGTACCCACTAAAATGTGAAACATGCTATACAACTGTTTTAGAACATCAGAATTAAGTTATAGCAGACGTGGGGACTACACTTTTTCTACCGTTGGATTTTGGGCCACCTTTAAAGAGGTTCATTGAGTTGATATCAATAACTTAATGAGAGTCTCAAAGGGTCACTACCACATAACAATGCCTAATGTTAGCACAAAAAATCAAGTTTTAAGTCCAAAAGTCACAGAAAACGTCGAATTTCGAATTTTGTAGTGTCCTGACTTGTAACGGTTTTGTACATAATTTGAAAAAGTGTCTGGTCACGAATTTTTGAAAACGGACTTTAACTGTTAGTTACACACTCATAAAACAGCAATTTGTATGTATGGTATGGGGATTGTCTAAGTTTGACCATTTGTCATTGGTTTGTGAAAAAACTTAATAGGTTTGGAAAATTTGTTGAATTTCATGAACCAACTCAGTGAGCTGCTTTAACTGTATTTGGGGAGGCTTTAAACTGAATTTACTGTATAGAATATATATATATATATATATATATATATATGGGTCACTTTGATGGTTAGATCCTGCACTTCAAAATTGGCACCGCAGTCTAGTGATTATATTGGAGGCATTGAGAACCATGTTAGTATGACCTTACAAAATCAAGATTTTGGGACTGTTTATTTAAGTCACCATATAAAAACTGTTGTAACTGTTTGTACCAGCATCTCACCATAGTGAGTCCATGATGATTCAATGAAAGCAAGTTGTAGCAGTTTCATAATTTTTATTACAAACTATGATGCTGATTTTTTTAGGAATTAAACTTAAATGCATAATTATGATGTCAAAGTGCCCCAAGGACTCCATCATTTGGGGGGATAGAGGGTTCCATTGCAAATTACAAATGCAGGCAGAGAGTGGAATGCAAATGTAATTCTGCTCTGTGGGATGATGTCTTGTGTGTGTGGCCACAGGGTTTATAATCATTTTCCTCCAAAATGAGGTCAGCATGATGTCAGTGCATGAGATCTGTAGAACCAACTGTCTGTGAATTTATTACACTGTGTAGCAGTAAATTAAGTGGCCTAGCTATTTATCTTCTCAGGTGAATCCCTATGACTATTTTATGATATTGCCAAAAGTAAATTTTCATGAGTTTGTTCACTTCTAGGTATGATCTCAGTGATAAGATATTAGAAAGAGAAACTGAACAAAAAGTATTTTCTTTTTTAACTTAGAAAGTTGGTTTGATAGTTGTTATAGCTACTGCAGTCAACTTTCTGGCTTGACCTCTTAATTTAATCAACCAAATATGAGATACAATTACATTTGTAAAACCTATAGGGAAACATTTTGTTTAAAATTCCTTAACATAACAATCCAAGAAACCACTTCTAGCCATTATCAAATGATTCAGTCTTCGATCAACAGTATGCCCCAGTGATCACTTCATCTCCTCCAAATATTATGCTCAAGATGATTAGTAATGGAAGTTGATTCATTTGAAATTTTGATAGCTTGGGTGAAAAAATTATTCTTGAGCAACAAACAAACAAATTTGTCTCAGTTGGAAATACCTGTTGAATAGAAGGCTACCATACTGCCTCACTTTTAATGCTCTGCAAACTGTTTCAATTATTAAAAGTTTTAAGGGATGGAATTTATTTGTAAAACAAGAGCAATATTTCCATCTTAAATTAACCTAACTTTCAGTGAAATTTTTAACCAATGTGAGCTTTGGAAATTCTAAGATAGTCTCTGAAACAACACAAGAGGCAACATTTTGGGGCTTATGCATGAGTGTGCAAGGTTTTAAACCCGGAATGTATACATGTACCATCATTTTATTTTGCCTAAGATTGTTGGTATTAACATGCTTCTGTGCATTGCTCATTAATGCATTTAGTGCTTTAAAAGATCAGGTCACAACTAAAGTAGAAATTGTTTGCAGCAATTCGTCCTTACCACTTTAATATACATATGAAAATCAAAAACTGTTTGTAAAGAAGGATGTTGTTCCTTTAGAAGACAATATTTAAAGAAAATTTTATTTATGAAAGAAATCCTTGTTTTACTATGTTATCAAAAATTTGCATAAAAGGACACTTAATTGTGCAAAATCTATTAGGACCGAAGCCAACCACTGTTCCTTTGCCTTAAGTTGATTCCTGCAGGTGAAGGCAGTACAATGGCTTGTGTGCCCTTTCCAAATTCATGGAGATTCTCCTGTTTTTCAGATCCCTTCATTGTAAGCCATCATAATCATTGCAACCTATGAAAAATTATCTTTTATCTCCTACTCCAAGTATTTATCCAACCATTGACAATTTTCTTCCATCCCTCTCAGTAAAGTCACATTTTAGGGTCATTGTGAAAATACTTCATGTTTTTGAAATTCTAGAAAACTGACTAACAAACAATATCCATGATAATGCCAACCATTTTATCTTATCTTTCATTATCACTTGCATCTTTGGCCAGGCCTGATTGGCCCATTTTCATCAACTCTAGATTTCCTGATCACTTTCGAGTTATTGAGGAAAAGCCTTTCCAGTAGGTTTTGTTGAGTAGATCAGTAGTCGTTCCGTGGTTTTGCTCTGTACTTGTCCCCATGACCTTTGACCTCTGACCCATGACCTGGACCTAGATAGCTACTAACAGATCTTTGGTTGTCAACTTTGGTGATATCACTGCTAGATTGGTCTTTGGGGACCATTCCTTGTCATTACAATTTTATTGTCTTAGATATAGAATTAAATCAAATTTTAATAGTTTCAAATTAAGGAGTTTGAAAGGACAGGGTGAAAACAATTTTCTTATTTTTGAGCTCACAAAAATCTGAGTGTGTAATGTTCAATGTAACTAACTGGGTTCTACTTTTTCTCTGTTTGCACAGCAAATATTTACATCTTGTTATTAAAGTTGGCCAGCACTAATACTGCCTTTTAGCTTTGTTGTCCCCTATCAATTCACTAACCTGCGATTTCCTTATTTGAAGGGTGTACTACTCTATTTTCACTCCTCTTTGTATAATTCTCATCATAATCTCATCGGTACCAAGCTTACCTTTACCCTGTTAACCTGGTGGCTTTGTTTAATCAACACAGTTTCCTTTGTAGGATTGTACTGTTTGATGTTTTGTACATTTTTATGAATTCCTGCAAAAATTTCTAGCAAGCATTTTTGATGATATAATGGTTTAGCCTATATATAGAATGGAATAATATAAAGCATTAATTGGAATTACTTCAACAAACTTCTTTGTATAAAAGTGGAGATTCTCTTGACACTTTCATACCAGGAGGACAAGTTACTTAAAAATTGTATTTGTTCCAAGGCTAAACAGACTTCTCTAAAAGTACAATAATTTAAACATGAAATAAAAATATTAGAACTTCATTCAGATGAAACAGCTGTGACAAAAACCAGGTGTTTTTGTGACAATTGTCCAAAGAAAGGTACAAATAAATCATATAAACAACTATTTTTTTTCTATTTTCACACCTCTAGGCCTCCACCAAAACCAAGTCCAGGATCAGTACAATATTCGGAGGAAGAAGAGAGTAAACATTACGAACCTCTAAGTGGCACCAGAGAAGCTGGGGAAACTAGTAGTTTAACAGATAGATATGCTGAATCTGTGGTGAGTTGAAAAAAGTCTTTTAATTTTCATAGGGCAACTTAAAAAATGCTTTCTGTGGCAAGGGCTCAATCTTGATTCAGATATTGGAGGGAGAAGAGAATACCTGCAGGAGGAAAAGCTTTGCATAATCATCCATGAGTATACAGGGATTAATGCCAAAACTTCCTCAATTGGGTTCACATGGAAGTTAGTATTTTTGGTGCACTCAAGAGGACATTCCATATAACACAAAAATCGCATGATACATAAGCAACATGTATTTTCTTCAAGTTCATGCCTGAAAACATATAGAGGACATTTGATATGATGTATCCCCACAAAAAATATTGGAAGAGAGCTTTCCCCTGTATCCTCCATGAGCTCTGCCCAAGATCTCTGGGATGGTTCAACTTGTCTTGGAATAAGTCAAAATAGTAAGACTCCTAAAATGTTTACTACTGCTAGAGTACCTTTCCACTTATTGGATTGATGGAGGTCAATGTTTTGAGGACACTTTTTGAACTGTTGGACCTTTCCCAAACAATTTTTTATATATTCTCTTCTCATTCAATTTTGAAATCTGACATGTTGCCCTGTGACCTGTAATAGTTATTAAGATGTTCCTTTTTGTCAAGGGTGGACTTTTAAAATGATATTGGAAAAAATTTTGCATCAGATTTTTGTAGGAGCTATTGTAAGGTCGGTCACAATCAATGACAATGATTTTTTGTGCCAAGAGCTTTTGTGGTTTGAGAAAAAAGGTTCTCATGCTCATATCATTTGGCAATTTTTGCCCTCCTAAACATCCTTAATGGGGTTGATCTTTTAGCTGTTTAGAGGACACCTGTCACTGTGTATTTTATTCAATAATTAAATGACAAATCACAAAAGTGTAGAAAAGATACTCTTACCACAAAGAACATTTCTCTGTGGGCAAAGAAAAAATCATTTACAAGGTATGAAATGCTTTTCGATGGGTATCGGAGTAATAAATTTAAAAAGGTGCAAGAGAAGCTTACAGCAGACAGCATGCACAGAGAGTGCTCTGACCACAAATAAATGCCTTTTCAAATGTGCTTGCTCACCAGTATTATGCAATGAATCAAGCAACCAACCAATTTATATCTGTATATGGAGGAGGAGCTTAGACAGTTTGAACAGGGCTAGAAGCTGCTGTTTTGTTTAGAGAATTGAAATTTGTGGGGTGAGGAGTTGTGCCCTAATACCTATAGAGGCTTTTCACAGGACGTCATAATACTCTCCGGCGGCCATGTTGGAGTACATGTAACTACCTAGTAAACCACACTGGACGCGCATGCTCGTTGAATGTGTATACACCGTACATGTCACAGTGCACACTGTGCAGTGCGTTCGGTACAAAGCCACGTGTATTTGGCATGAATGTCCTCCAGCATGGCGGTTCCGTGACATAATTTTAAAGCCTCTATAGAGGACTTATATTAAGGGAAACTGGGGGGGGGGGATTTGTCCCACTTTCTAAAATAGGCAGGGGAAGAAACCCCCTTTTGTTTTTATAAAAATATAGAAATGTTCATATCTTGGTTTCTTAAGTTTAAGAAGGGGACACCTTTGCAGCACTGTTTGAACTTACATAAAGAGCCTTTTAAAAGCCTTCAGATTGCACTTTATACTAGGGACCTTGAAGCAAGATTCCCTCCCCACCCCCAACCCACCTGTAGCTTTAGCCAAGGGTAGCATCAATTAGGACTTGGTTTTGGCAGTAATAAATCTTACCTCTCTTTTGGACTTTCTGGCAGAATCTATGCTAGGGGGCACATTTTGTGGATGTTATCTATTTCCACTGGAATTTTTTAGTATTAAATGAGCATCTGCATATTTTTTTGCCAATCATTAGCTGCACTCTTCTGTCTGTTTTCTGATCTTAAAAACTGTCAAAGATTGGAATGTTCTGATTTCTGACTTTGATTATTTAAAAATGTAGTTATTCTAAAATTGATCAGAAAATGGCAAAACAACAGCTTGGCCACAGAAACATCAATCTTTGCATACACCAGCCACATATTCTGTTGTCTGAGTTGACAATGTTTGAAAGTTAGCAACTGGACATTTGACTTCTTCTTAATCATTCTTTTAGAACAAACTGTAAACATCTCTATTAAAAACAAAGTAAGCCTATTGTCTAATACCTTTTGTTTTCTTTAAAATTTTCACAGGGGAGTGAGAGTGAACCAGAATTGAAGGAAGAAGCCATGGATACTTTCGTCAATCATTACGCCAGTCTTCCCTCCCAGCAGAATTGGCGTCAGCATAGAGCACCCCAGGCTTACAGTTATACAGACAGCGAGCCTGACCCTAGCAACGCTAGTGTTACCATGTACAATAACGGGTTAGCTCAATTAGAGGCTGGGTCACGTACACCAATACATGGTCTGTCCTCCTTTGTATAACCCTTTGCAATCAATAGGAAATGAACAGTTATTCAAATTGAATTATGGTGATAGTTGGCCACTGATTGTGTCATCATACAAAGAAAGTGACGATTGGTTGATCAGAAGCAAACTGTTTAATTTGAGGATGAAATTAGTTTGAATGTGATTCGCCTCAAGATGATCGTGTGTTGTCTTTCCAATGAAGCAAGCTATTAACACTACAGAAAGATCTTCTCTGGAAGATAAAACACCATTTACATTTTTAGTTTGCAGAGCCTGAGCCAGAAGCAGCTTACAGGAATTGATGCAAAGCTTCACCAACATAAATGACTGCTATTAAGTTTAAAACCAGAGAAAGCACAACTCTCAGCCAGTAAAATCAATTATACCCTACGATGTGATTGTAACCTTGGTAACAAGATATAACAATCGTCAAAGAGAAACAACCAGAGCTTGGGTTTAAGCCATAAACTGGATATAAGTAATTAAGTATGAAGCAGAGACTTTAGTCCCTTTTTGAATCCCAGTTTATTTTGAGGTCAGAGGTCATTCAGTCTCTTTATATATCAGATATTTTGGTGTTTAAAATAGGCAAGTTTCATGTGGAATAATGGATGTATTCATGATAGGAAGTGTAAGGACAGTTAAGAACAAGAGGCCTGACAGAGCAAAATGGATTGTTATTCTTGGCAAAGTATTTATGTTCTTAAGATTGATTGTACATATTTTAAGCAAATGGAAACTTTTATTCTGTAAAGTAAATATAAAAAAATTATTGGGATGTTGTTCTTCTTCTTTGCAGGGTCCAAATTATTTTCAAGATAAATCAAAGTTAATTTATAATTATGTTAATAATTAGTGAGGTTCAGTGAGCATATCTGCATATTTGTAAATTGAAATGGTAAATTCAGTGGAATGTGAAAGGAAAATTCAATGGCTGCTTGTATCATACTAGGCTGTGAAAGTTTTGATTTTAGTGAGCTGCACGGTGAAATGTAATGCTGTCTTATGGATTTCTGTATATTGTAACACTGAGAGCTTACAGAAAGCAGGTCAGAAAGTGTGATTAACAAAATCTTAAGACAAAGAGTTATTTTTTGAGGAAGTACTAGTCAGTTTACCGTAGCTGTTGGAACTGTTTTTGCTATTGCATCTTGAATGTTAGAATGTTGCAATCATGTGAAATGAAATCTGCACATTTTATGTATGTGTAAGCACATATCAGTAGCACGACATTAACAGGTTGCACATGTTTGTATGGAACCATGTTAGAAGAGAAATTTTGGAAATATGATGCATGTGTTGTATACATGATCATTCCACCCATTAACAGATTTAGGATATTGTGGGGAGAGGGTAGGGGGAAGAGGTTAGGGCAGAGTGGGATATGTTGATCCAACCATTCTCTACCCATTTGTGATAATGAGGTCACTATCATTGTCTACTCTCAGCAAGGGAGCAGTATGTGCTTCTGAGGAAGAGAGTGGGTAACTAAACTTACTATTAACTATCTACCCCTTCACCATGCTAATGTGAGGTTTGCTGTTGTCATTGCATCTCACCATTGTAAAAAATTTCGTGTTTGTTATTTTGACAAACTAACAGGGTTTCAATACAGCTGATGACGTCCACGAAAACATGTTTTAATTACGTAATTTTGGTTGGAATCTGTAATAAAGTGAAGTACTACACCAAGCGAATGCTGAAAGAAGAAACAAAATTGCAACATTTTATGGCAATAAAGTAGTTTTGCACTTCATATTGATATTTTGTAAAATTTTGTTTTCCAAAAAAATTTTTGAAAATAACTTTGGTTTTAAATGTATGTGGTTGTCATGGCAACTCATCTTTGTACTGGACCTGCAGCATTTGCTGTCAAGATTTGTTGCTGCAATGAGCTTGCTTTGCTTGAAGTGAGGTCAGTATTTTGTGTCACAGTCATCTCATTTTTAAAAGAGAATTGTAGGAGAACAGAACCTGTAAGGAAAAGTGCAACATTTTCAGAATTTAAAATCCTTAGTGTATTTTATTAGAAAATTTGACATGTCTAAATAAGCTTTTTGAAGTTGTTGTTAACAAGTTTTGGAACCATTTGTTAGGTTTCTGTTTTGATACTAATTATTTTATATTAATTGTAAACATATATTGGTGCCATTTTTTATTTTAAAGGATTTTTATGTTGATCCATCTTTTGTCATCCAGACCCCAGGTGTCCATGTTTACATCTGCTCTTGAGCAGGCCTATTCTGCTTTTAAGCCAAACATTGTTTGCGACAAAGTTCTTTATTCTGTGACCACAACTTCCCGGACTTGCATTTTTTGTAGGATAACAGAAATATTGACTCAAATGGGAAATACAATTGTCATAATTGAGATTGCTTGCTAGGATGATGGGCTCTCCCTATGTCATCTTGGTAACTATAGCAACCATATTTTTTATCTCCTTGTCCCTTTTGGTCTCTCATATGCCATCTCATTTACATGGGAAAGGTCCTCTTTTCAAGGGGCATTATTTTGAGACAAAAAAACAAGCAAAATTAAATCTACAGTTTCATAGGTTGGCAGAATATTTGGAAATATTAAGTGTTGTTTTTTAGAAAAAAAATCCACTTAATAATGTTAGTCTTTTCCTGAATGTATTAAAATAAAATAAATATAATGTATGATCACTAGTTCTTTTGTGAAAAGACTGAAATATTTTGTGAATGTTCTACTTACTCAAAGCCAACCAAGTTTCATACGTGCCTTTTTTGTACCAGACTATTTTAATTGTGAAAATTGAAATGTAGAAGTGTGTACAAAGTATTAGAGTGGAAAATTGACAATGACCAATAAAACTCAGTGTGAATATGTAAGAACCTGGAGTGGAAACCAACTTATTTAGGAAAAGATAAATATCTAAAAATGAAAAAGAACAAAAAAAAAATTAAAAAGGTAAGAAGGAAAACAAAGATAAGGTGCAATGTTGTGTTAACTATTAAAAGGAAAGAATTGTACATATATGTAAAAAGGAATCCTGTCATCCTATGTTGAGAGAGGTTAAAGCTTGCAATTATCCAGTGCTTTATATGTGTTTTTAACATGTGGCAGTATGCAATCTCGTGCCATTTTGATGACTTGTGTGGCTATGCTTGTTGGTTATCTTATAATCCAGGGATGGAGCATTTATTTGAGGGGGGGGGGGAGGGGATGGGGCCAGGGGTGCAATTGATCTGAATTTATCATTGTGTTGTAAAGTGATTTTTTACATAGTAGTTATGCTACGATATGTATGAGTCACTGTTTGCATAAAGTGAAATAAAAATTAACTATTTGAAACACTCTCTGTGGAGAAGGGGTGGTATAAAATTTCAATGCCTCTTGAGATTTCTGATTATATTAGTTATAAGTTATAGATGAATCCAAACGGTCAAGTGATGGTCTAGTTTATTTGGCCACAACTGAGGTCCATTGGATTTAATCGTTCCAATTCTCCATTTATTGTTACCATGGGTGGTTGCACACTGAAAATACCTCTCAATTTCACTGAATATATGGTTAAGAATTGCACGTAGACAATAAAATAGGGAGATTTATGGCTGGTGGACCCCACTTACAGCTGGCTTGATGGGCTCTTCAGATTTGTCTTAACCACAGGGTTTCAAAGAAGAAGGGGCTGCACACTGCTTGTAGCATTTCTGGTACTTTTGGCTCTTACACATGAGCTATAATTTATGGCGTATCTTATTACTTTTGATTCTTCAACCAAAAAGTTGGTAAAGCCACATTTATTATTCCCATCCTGATTGGATGACCTTGTGGTTTAATTTTGCTCTTATTGTGTACAATTTTCAGACATGGGTGCTTGAGGTTAATCACAATACCTTTTGCTTCAAGTGTAACATGTATACAGTGTAGGGGCCTGATGTTAATTACAAAACCTTTTGCTCCATGTGTAGAAGTTTCTTCAGTAAGCCTCTACAAGCATCTTTAAATGAGTTGTACTACAGTGCCACTGTGGCAGTACAAAATTTGTCTGTAACATTGCAGGGAATTATAAGGATTGGCAAGTTGTCAATGAAATCAAGAGACCTAATTGCCATTATTTTGAGACAACTTGCCTTGACTTTCAGTTGGCCCTGTATGTCCAAGCATCACCTGAGAAAATTTTATTAGATTCTATTATAAGAAAATGTATCATGCTAGCAGGAGAGAATAGATAGATTTATCGAAGAATTTATCAAAGCCGAAGACAGTTTTCTTTAATTCTTTGGTTTGTGATGAAGTTAAGGTCTTAAGTTAATGTGAAAGAAAAAACATTTCTATAAAATTGTTTTTGTCTTCATCCTTTCAAAAATTAGGAAAGAGGGCTGAAATTTTTTGTATTTTAAGTTTCTGTGCATCAAGTGTTAGCAATTGTGCATAAACTCTTTGTCATTGGCTTCAGATAATAAAACAATTTTGGAAAGTTTACAAAAATGTTGGAAGATGAATTTATATATCAGTAGGGTGTTAACTTGTTATTAATGTGCAGCTGTTTGATTTGTTTCTTATTTGTATAACAATCAGAACTTTTCAAGACATTTGCATTTCCTATTTTATTCAATATTTAGTCCTTTCATACAATAGCAACATCATTTTATTTCTTCCCATTTACTTCCTAATTCAGCAATTGTTTTCACTACTATGCTACAAATGCCTTTTTTACATAACATTGTATTATTGTTACTCCATACAATGTAGTATTGTTCATCTCATGGTATGGATTACACTTCACTCTAGACTTAAGAAAACTTGATAAGCTGCACGTGTTAATCCCTTACATACTTATGTAAAAATGGTTACATTGATTGTACATTTTGTTCATGTTACAGTTACTTGTCTTCTGTTTTGTATCTATTATCAATTATTTCTCTGAAAAGTTTCAAAATTTAATTTTCAAAAACCTAAAAACAATAAACTTGCCATTGAGTTTAAAATGGCGCATGACTATTCACAATTTATTTATTGGCAATCTTTTAAACTTATATGTGTATATTGATACTTCCCTTGTCTTTAGAAGCCCATGCAGTTTGTCACAGACAAGTACAGTTTCCTCTGCTAAGCAACCTCTTATGCCCTTCTCATTATCACAGTTCCCCCAGCATTCCTTTTGAGTGGCAGCCACCTCACATAATTTAGATTTTGGCTGCCACCTCACAAAAACCCACTACCTATTGAGAAAGGGACAGTTCTTTTTATCAGTTGGTGTTGAAGCTGGCCTAATTTTACCCCAGGGGTAGATCCACCTCACAAAAGCTGAAACCCATGGGAAATCCTGAAATTTACAGCATCCTTCCTGACCTCTTACCCTCACCTGCAGTTATTACCAGCATGAAAGATAGCATACTGGGAGAGAGTCCTCAAGGAGAGGGAACTACTCATTCTTCCACTTGTCACATCAAAAATCAGATGCAGTTATTCTGTTGTTAAAGTTTTGTTAGCTGGTGACAATCTTTTTCTATCAGGTGAAAGCCTATGACTACATGAAACTGAAATGCCCAAGGCCAGATTTTTTAGTGCACTTTTTTATGTGAAAGAAGCTATTCAGTTGTATATTCATGTTTCACTGATCTTTTTCTAAAGTCCTTCCGACCCTCTGGCAAAGGGCCTTGGGCTTTCACTGAACTGTACATAGCAGTAAAGAAGTAAAGAAGGTCAAATGCAGTAACCCCTACTTGAAGCAGTGTAGTAATCTGATGTCCTGTTACATGATCAGCTCATTTTCTGAAGAATAACAGCTTGCTTTACCTTGAATATGCAATAATGGAGTCAGAAAATATTATGACTATACTTTGAAGGGAAATAAGAAGATAATGAGATTTGGCTGTTGCTTCAAAGTCAGTTTTGGTGACTGTTCTTGACCTTTAAAGGCTTATCTTATCCATACATTACAAGGCACTTAATAGAACACTCTCCATGCATTATGTGTAATTGAGATGACTCCTTTTTAAAGGGCAAGACCTTTTACCCCAAACTTATTTTGAAGCAACAGCTAAGAGTCTCACAAGTTTCTTATTTCTCTTCAAAGTAGGCATATCTTTCATAATATTTTAAGACTTCAGTATTGTGTAGTCAAGGTAAACCAAGCAGTTACTCCCAAGTTAATTTAACATTAAAAGGAAAAAAAAAATATTTTCACTTAACACTGAAGAGCCATTTATGAAACAGCAAGGTCTACTACACTACTTTAAATTGAGGGACTGCTCTTGCCCTTCCATTAGATGTCAATCCATAGGCGTAGGAAGCGGGAGCTGGGGAGGCGACAGCCCCCCCCCCCCCTGTTAAAAATGAGGGAGGGCAGAAGCATGCTTCTGCCCCCTCCCCACTTGCAGAGTCAGAAAACCCCTTTTTCCATTTTTCCAAATCTCAAAAAAAGGAAAGTAATGCAATATAAAATGCATTATTTCTCGCGCATAAATCAGTTTGGTGAACTTTTCCAAGCTCTGGAAATGACAAAATCGGATGTCTACCAAATGTGACACCACATCATCAAGAGACACCGGCAGCTATATAGCTAGTTTTGTAAACTGTCTTTAATAGAATTCCAAGTTTTCTTCAATGAGAGCTCTTGATTTTGAAATATTTTGTCTAAAAAGGACAACAAAGTTGGGAAAACTTTTGAAATGTCATCGAAAAGTGCCAATTCGCAGGCCTTAGATAACATGTAGCAACAACGTTTCAGTCGTCGTGCAATCTAGCTTCTTTGGGAAACAGTTTATAGTTTGGTTTCGCCGAACGCCTCTTTGCCAGAGAGTCGGGACGACTTCAGAAAAAGCAATCATTCTCAGATATGCCACCATATATATGGAAGAAGTGCAAATTCTTCAGTACCAACTCTTTACATTTTCTCTCAGGATACCCAGAATTCATAGCTTTCTGTAATACAAGTTCCATATCTACATATTCGTTTAAAAGGCACAAAAATTTCGGTGCGCATAAGTCTCTAATGGTGATCACAGCAGAAAACTTAGCTACTACTTACAAGACCGAGACGTGCCATTTCGGCTGTCTGATGGGTCGCAATTTTTCAAAATTTCCTGTACGCTCCGCGAAAAATGAAGAAAGCCTTTCGAGCAATATTTCATATTTCAGGCATGGAACCATTGGCCTACCGTACCAAAATGCTCTCATAAACAACTATCATCAGATACCTGTCAACCTTGTCAGTTAAGTAGTCTGTGTAGATGGATTCTTTACTTATTGAAGTGTCAAAATGTTATCAATGTTCAATGTTGCAGAGCAGTGACGTAGCTTCAGGAGGCAGGGGGCGATTGTCCCTTGGCTCGAAGAAGGGAAAAATTCGGAAATTTGCCATTTGAGAGACCAGTCAAATACAGTGCGGTTCCCCAATTTTTCCTTCATAAAATTCCGAATTCTTCCTAATAAAAGTTCCATATTTGTAAATATTAGTTTTAAAAAAGGCAAAATTCTTCGCGCGCTCTTAATTGCAACCCTTATTAAATTGGTCTGTCATAAAGCAGTCAGTGGTAAACTTTTCCAAGCCGTTGCATTGCCGTTTCACTACTAAATTTTCTTCAATAAAGGCTTTTAATGGTCTGAGGGCCGTGAGGTTGATCACGTATTGTCCTTCATTGGACGTGATAGCTTCTTCGGGAAGCCGTGAAAGTTTTGGTTTCGCCGAGCGGCCCTTTGCCAGAGGGTCGGGAGGACTTTAGAAAAAGTAGGCTTTTAAGTTTTAAATACTTTGTTTAAAAAGGCCAATTTTGGGGAGCTTTTTGAATGTCGCCGAGAAGCCTCAATCCGCACTCCTTAGATAACAATATGTACAACAACGATCTTCAGTCGATATGCTATCTCAGATATATGCCAATAGGAAACGGAGATTCTTCGATAGTCCCCCAAATATTCAAATTTCCTTACAGGAAACCTTGAATCTGAACTATTTTCTGCAATACAAGCATATGTGTTAAAGGACCCAAATTTTCGGCGCGCGCAAATTACGTTCCTAATAGTGTTCACACTTAAGAAAAAGAATCAGGTTTATTTAAGGAAACTGTTAAAAGCGAAAAAAATTAGCATAAAAAGTGTACCTTTTGGTCAAGGGGGGTTGGGTGAGGTGCATGGTCCAAAATCGTCCCCCCCCCCTTTCATTTCGCTTCCTACTCCACTGTGTCAATCAAAGAACAACATCAACTTTAAAATTTTTGCTACCCCTGACCAATCATAGTAACTAAATTAAAGGAAGTTTCCAATGAAAGGAGCTGAACTGTTCTATGTGACAGTTCCCATTTGCGAAATTCATTTTGGAAAGTTACAGAATAAATACTTTTCCATACCGGAAACACCGTGGAACCAATTAATTTTACTTCGGGAACTTAATATCATTTTGTCTTTTTTAATTTGGGGGTTTCAAGTAGGCCAAACTGAATTTAAATATGATGAAACACAAAGAATCAATTTGATGAAATACCTCAGTTAGCCATATTACAAAGTTTTCTTTTGTTTTGATAGAATATGTGGGAATGTTTGACACCACATTAAAACAGTTCTCCCAATAAAGGAGAAAACACAAGTTGGACCCGCAGCCGGTCGTCCGCAATCATTTCACCAGCAATCGCACTCCTAGATATATAAATTGTTGGTGTACTGTCGGAGATTTAAATTTAACAGATAATTATTGAAACCTGTAGCTACCAATTTCTCCCAGATCTTCCACCATTTACAATACTGCTGTCCGAATTATCGAAGAACCGAAGCTTTCGCTTGTATAGCACTGGTAAATTGTTAACCCCATCATATTGTGTTGTCTTAAATTCGGACGGATAACCTTCTGAGCTAATCCTTTGGCATCATTATGTCAATATTCAATTTTCACAATTTTCAAATTTCGAATATCCACTCATTTCTGCTAAAAAGGATGACAAAGTTAGACGTGGAATATCATGCATTAACATTAAGGGTGAAAGGAGTTCCACCTCTCGCAATTTGATCCCGTACACTTCTATAGAGCTCCACTCAGTGGAGTCCACTCCAACCCAATCTGCTCTTATACACCACCCTCCTCTTCCCTCCAGAATATTCAACCCACCCTTACATTGCATTGACACTTCGGCGTTAAATGATCGGCATATGTAAAAGATTTTTACACGCCTCCGTAGCAAATGGGAGTCTGCTTGACGGTAGCACGGGTAACTCAAAATGCGAGTTCAGGACCTAATGTTAAGCTTCGTAACTGAAGTTGAACGAGCAACCCTAACGTGTTGTTCACATACAAAACGCCTGATGCTATTTCTCTATGTTTATTCCAAAATCGGATTAATTGTTAGGTCAGACACGTTGCACATCATACCTTCGCCATCATATTATGTTGCTTTTGTACGGAAGGTATACACAAAGGAGCAATCTTGTAATGAAAATGCAATAAAAAATGTACGGTGGTAACTGCTGACCATTTGCGTTGTCGAAATAGAACACTAAACAAAACTATACCCATTGTGAGGTCAGGTGTCATGCTAGAACCCACATATTACTAAATAAATCTGAAAATAAATCGCGTAGTAAGTGTCAGGACATATGATTGACTTGTCAAACATAGAGATCTTAGGAGGGCTTTGTCTAACTGAGCATCGTGACTCCCGCCTGCAGGGCTCTAGTTACTCCAGCTCACTATTTCCAGCCAATTCCGGTTCTCTGGCGCAGTTTCATTCTTGGCCAATTCCAAGCCAATCATAATTTCTAATTGATTGTATTCAATTCCTGGGCCACTTCAAAAGCCGAATCAAGGGCGCATTTAAAGGTAAAGAGCAGTCCCCCAAATTTATTTTGAAGAAAAAGCTAAATAATAGGCCTACAATTTTGGTCGTATTTCTCTTTAAAGTATCTTTCATTACATTTTTTGGACTTTACTATTGCATATTCAAGGTAAATCAAGCAGTTATTTCTAGTAAATTTCACATTAGAAGAGGAAAAATGTCACATGACTCCCAACAGCCAATCATGAAATTGGACAGTCTACTACTTTACTTCAATTTGGGATGACTGCTCTTGTCCTTTAACTTTGGTGGAAGAAGATTTTTGCCCGAAAAATGTAATTCTGCCGAAAGACTAAGTGTAGCGCCACAATAAGTTGTCGCGGAATGTACAGAAAAATTTTGTGCAATCAGGATCAGATGGCCGGAAACGGCATTTCTCAGGCCTGTGAACAGAAATTACGCAGACGTTATTTGAGCTTTCGTTTTCATGTAGAGAAATCACCATTTTGCTGTGATTAGAAAATTGACCAGATAAAATGCACCACTAGGCTACGCATTGGATGAAATGGTCCTTTTAGCGGGAAAAAAACTGTGAAACCATGCTAACGTTCTTTACCTATTGCGACTCTTAGCTAAATTCAAGATATGCTGAATTGATGAAATTGTCGATGTGGCTGCCGACTATATGTGGTTTTAATTCTAACACCTTTTGAAAAAAACTGTCACATTGTGTGGTGTGTTTTAATGATTTTTTAGTCTAAACTGATGGGAAGATATTCTCACACTGTATCACTTTGATATTGAAAAAATACCGTGCCCGGATTTTCGTTACCGTTTCCCGAATTCGACGCTACGAGCGAGACAACAACCTTCCCGTCTGTCGGTGTAATTAATTTGGCAATTCAAAACGCCGCAGCACTTCTATAAACCTTCGTTCGAATATTTTACCATTTTGGACAAAGTTTTTGCAAGACTAGCAAAAGTTCAACAGCTGCGATTTGTAAGACATTTACGACAGAAACTTTTGGGGTATTTGGGGCAAAAAGAGGACTGAATACAAAAAAAGAAGGAAAAGTTGAAAACAGAGGAAATTTCCTCTAAAAAGAGGAAGTACTGTATCTCATGCCTGAAGTAAGCGAGAACTTGAATAACAGCAGCTGGGCATTCACGGACATGTAATGTTTCTTTTCTCGCTATATTTGAACATCCATACATTATTAAAAATTCCGGCTGGAAAATGTGTTTAACCCTAATTGATTGAACTGGTGACCTACTACATTTTGGCCTTAGAAGACCTATAAATCAAGCTCCCCTTTGACCGAAGTTCATTGCAAGATGTTCATACGTTTTAACGTCACATAAATTATCATATCGGATATCGGATATTATGGTCGTGTAAAACCGACCCTTACATGCCTCCGTAGCAGATGGAATGGTGTGTGGCGCTTAAACAGGTTACACCAGGGCACTGTTATTTAAATACAGCCCCCTGGTTACACGAAATCCCAAGTTTAGGGCCTAATGTTGAGCTACCTCGTTGAAGTTGAACTACAGGCCGTTTTTGTAAACTTTCATGTAAAAAATAATAACAAAGATTTGCGACACATTCGGGCAGTAAATTTGTGAAAAACTTTTTCCTCAGCTCCACTTCATACTATAGCCTGCAGAGCAGACTCTGTAGTAGCCGAAAGATGGCGCTCTCTCAAAATCAAAATACACCTCTCTAAACAGTTCAATATACAGAGTCTGCAAACCTTCGTCCAGTTTCAATTTACAGGAATCCCGCATTTTGAGGGACAAATTAGTAAACATGAAATGGTCACGTGGTGCACGAAACAAGTATGAATAGTGTATTTTGGTACATACAACTGATACAACCAACGGCGAACAACCTAATTAGCTTTTGTAGGTGGAAAATGTGTACCAGGCCATACGTTCAATGCACTAATATTACCTATTACGCTAGATATAATTTAGTATTTTAATTTTTGTCGTGACGTCACATTTGGTGGTCGTAAATGAGATTCGCTAGAAAGTTGGCAGGCTATTGTATACCGTATACAGTTATATGCCATGTAACTTAGTAGTTGGAAACGCCAACTGTTCAACAGTGAAGCCGTTGAAAGACCCATAGAATTATTAATAGTAGCGAAAGATTTCTGATATTTGAATGTAGTAGTTAAAACGCAAACACAATAGCCTGCTTACAGCAGGCTACTTCATACTGTAGTCTAGTCATAACATAACATAACATAACATAACATAACATAACATAACATAACATAACATAACATAACATAACATAACATAACATAACATAACATAACATAACATAACATAACATAACATAACATAACATAACATAACATAACATAACATAACATAACATAACATAACATAACATAACATAACATAACATAACATAACATAACATAACATAACATAACAGGTTGAAGGGCAAAGGAGGGCCAAGGCCCCATAAGATGCCCTGAAGTCCAGGCCCTAATCATTTGGCTCATCGAAGATCCTATGCCAGAAGATCCATCCGACGAATGTGAGCGTATCTCCAGTCTTTAGCCACTTTCCCAAAGGCTGGAGGGGATGGACGTTATACTTGCTCTGCACCACTGCTCAACCATGGAAGTACTACCTCGGAGGTAGTACTTCCATGGCTCAACAGCTGAACCGAGCAAGCGGACAACTTCCTGAGTCGAACAACTTCCTGAAACGGACAACCAAATACCCAATTTTGTGATTCACCAATTTTTTAAACCCCCTCAGCTGAACAAGCAAATTTTTAGACCCCGGAAAATTTTCAAGTGGTTCCATCGGGATTTGATCGGGGGACCTTCAGCATGCAAGGCAGTACGCTCAAACTACCGAGCCATCTCCACCCTCTGATAGATATTTTCTTGGTCTCAGACCTGTGTCTTTTAATGCAGATAAGCGTAAGGTCCGACATTTTGGTCCCAAAAGTTTCAGCTATGATTATAACATGAATGGTAGTGTTTAATTAAGTAATGTCACCTTTGAGAAAGATCGGGTTGTTGTAATTACTGGGGATCTGAAGTCATCAAGGCAGTGTGCAGCCACTGCTGCAAAGGCTAATAGAGCGCTTGGATTGATCAAGAGGAATTTGGTCAATTTTAGTAAGGATATTGTACTTAATTTGTATAAGCAGTTGGTAAGACCCCATCTCGACTATGCAGCTCAGGCTTGGAGTCCCTTCTATGAAAAGGACAAGTTTCTTTTAGAGCAAGTTCAGAGGAGAGCCACTTGCCTTATACCTGAGGTGAGAAATAAACCTTATCATTCTAGGCTTAAACATCTTGGGCTTACCACTTTGGAGCTGAGAAGGATTAGGGGAGACATGCTCCAGGTTTACAAGTTTCTTTGTGAAAGGAATCCCCTTTCTGACTTGTAGTTATTTAAGGGTTCAAAGTAATTCTCGGGTGCGTGGGCATTGTAAAAAGCTGGAAAAGCCTTTTGCAAGGCTTGACATTAGGAAGTTTAGTTTCTCCCATAGGGCTGTAAACGAGTGGAATTGTCTACCGGATTGGGTAGTTAACTCCCCGTCAGTTCACTGCTTTAAGGTTAACATTGACAAATTTTTCCATAGCTGTGGTAGAATCTGATTTGGGGCTGTTGTCAAGCTTTGGTGGTTTGACTTTTGATTAGGGCTTGGACTTCAGGGCATCCTGTGGGGCCTTGGCCCTCCTTTGCCCTTCAACCTGTTATGTTATGTTATGTTATGTTATGTTATGTTATGTTATGTTATGTTATGTTATGTTATGTTATGTTATGTTATGTTATGTTATGTTATGTTATGTTATGTTAACTTGTACAAACAGCCCTCAGAGTTCTATCCAATCAAAAGTCTGTATTATAATGGTGTCAATGCCACTAAGTGCCCTTGAGCTTTTCCCTGGGCCCTTAGTCCTGGTGCCTACCTATCAATTTCCTCTTTTATTTTAGAAGTCTCAGGTGCATTCCTCTTCTTTTATAAGTATCAGGCTTATCCCAATTACTAGGATATGAGATAAGGAAACCTTCAATCGGGGACAAGTGATTTCATAAGATGATGGACATGCTTAGTTTTCCACACAAAGGACAGGAGTGTTTTGCATGAAATGTTTTCTTTGAATAAGGGGTGGGGGGAGCAGGAAGATGGAGCTGAGTCTTGTTGGAAAATATTTTTGCCGATTAGGTGAATTGTTTGTCAGATTTCCGAATTACCACTTCCCTGGTGTTTTAAAATATCTAAACATTCTATAAGACCTAACAGACTGCACATTTTAGACCAACTGTCCCTGCTTAAACCAGAATGCAAAACTGCATTGAGGTTTCGATGATACACAAATGTTCCATTTCAAATAATCCCATCATCAGATGACCTTTGACCTCCTCTAAAAAAAAATAGGGACCACCTTCTGACAATAACGCACCCACA
The DNA here is from genome assembly GCA_037179385.1 of Holothuria scabra. Lineage (NCBI taxonomy): Eukaryota > Metazoa > Echinodermata > Holothuroidea > Aspidochirotida > Holothuriidae > Holothuria > Holothuria scabra. Next base: position 8,004,334 of record CM074184.1, read on the forward strand.
TACCAAATATGAAATCTATCCAAGATTCCTATCTTGAGATATCGTGCTAACAAGATTTTCAGACTTTGACCCCTGGTGACTCTAGATGATCTCTGACCTCTTCCAAAAACAAAAGAGACCATCTTCTGACAATAACGGGTCCACATACCAAATATGAAATCTATCCAAGTTTCCTATCTTGGTATACCATGCCAACAAGATTTTCAGACTTTGACCGCTGGTGACTCCACGTGACCTTTGACCTCCTTCAAAACCAATACGGACCATCTTCTGACCATAACGCATCCACATACCAAATATGAAATCTATCCAAGTTCCCTATCTTGAGATATCGTGCTAACAAGATTTTTAGACTTTGACCCCTGGTGAACCCAGATGACCTTTGACCTCTACCAAAAACAATAGGGACCATCTTCTGACCATAACGCATCCACATACCAAATGTGCAAGAACACAATACTGGCATAAAAACATAACACTCCTTACTTTTGTTGGGCTTAAATGTGAATGTAACTCATAATTTCATGATTTATTTTTGATGCTGTGATTTGGTAATATGCTGGTCTATACTTCTACATTAAACATTTTTGTCTTTTCTTTTGTACTCTGTATTGGATGGCTACAAAATGTTAACGTTAGTTACAAAGACACCAAAACTTGCACAAAATCATATTTATGCACCAAAAATCTAGTCAATAATGTAATTTGATGTGAATTGCTTCTAAATATGTTGGAATAGAAATTTACCATGTTTATAAACTACTCTTCCCTAACATTTTACTATGGGTGGCTGACCAGGAAAGTTTAAATGCAAATCTAACGTTGGTTACGAGGACACCAAAAGTGGGACAAAATGGTGTCTTATGTAACTAACGTTAGATTTGGTGCATACATGGTCAGGGATGCAAAATGTGAGGATCTTTAGTCAAGATATATTAATATATTATTGCATCTTGTAATATGAACAAATTGATAGTTAAACCAGAATGCAAAAATGCATTGAGGTTTCGATGATACATACATGCTCTTTTCAATAAAATGCTACATTTCTTGTAACAACTGGTGACCCAAAATAGCCTTTGTCTCCACCTGTAAGTGACTGGTTTTTTGGTTTCGATGAAAAGAGAAACCTATGCATTCATGATGGCGTGTGTGTGTATGTATGTGTGTATGTGCGTGTGTATGTGTGTGTGTATGTGTGTATGTGTGTGTGTTTGTGACACTTTGCTTGTTTACACGATATCTTGAGAAGGGAAAGTCCGACAGTTCTCAAACTTGGTACACAGATACCCCTTACTGAGAGGAAGAACCCTATTTATTTTGGTGGAGGTCAAAGGTCATTTGGGGTCACAGGGGGTCAAAAACCAAAATCTTTGTTTACACAATATCTCAAGATAGAAAACTTGGATTAATTTCAAACTTGATATGTAGATGCGTTATGATGTAAGGAAGAACCCTATTGATTTTGGTGGAGGTCAAAGGTCATTTGGGGTCACGTGGGGTCAAACCCCCAAATCCTTGTTTACACGATATCTCATGGTAGAAAACTTGGATTAATTTGAAACTTGATATGTTGATGCGTTATGATGTTAGGAAGAACCCTATTGATTTTGGTGGAGGTCAAAGGTCATTTGGGGTCACAGGGGGTCAAAAACCAAAATCTTTGTTTACACAATATCTCAAGGTAGAAAACTTGGATTAATTTCAAACTTGATATGTAGATGCCTTATGATGTAAGGAAGAACCCTATTGATTTTGGTGGAGGTCAAAGGTCATTTGGGGTCACGTGGGGTCAAACCCCAAAATCCTTGTTTACACAATATCTCATGGTAGAAAACTTGGATTAATTTCAAACTTAATATGTAGATGCGTTATGATGTAAGGAAGAACCCTATTGATTTTGGTGGAGGTCAAAGGTCATTTGGGGTCATGTGGGGTCAAACCCCAAAATCCTTGTTTACACGATATCTCATGGTAGAAAACTTGGATTAATTTCAAACTTGATATGTAGATGCCTTATGATGTAAGGAAGAACCCCTTTTGATTTTGGTGGAGGTCAAAGGTCATTTAGTCACGTGGGTCAAACCCCAAAATCCTTGTTTACACAATATCTCATGGTAGAAAACTTGGATTAATTTGAAACTTGATATGTTGATGCGTTATGATGTTAGGAAGAACCCTATTGATTTTGGTGGAGGTCAAAGGTCATTTGGGGTCACATGGGGTCAAACCCCAAAATCCTTGTTTACACGATATCTCATGGTAGAAAACTTGGATTAATTTCAAACTTGATATGTAGATGCCTTATGATGTAAGGAAGAACCCTATTGATTTTGGTGGAGATCAAAGGTCATTTGGGGTCACGTGGGGTCAAACCCCAAAATCCTTGTTTACACAATATCTCATGGTAGAAAACTTGGATTAATTTGAAACTTGATATGTTGATGCGTTATGATGTTAGGAAGAACCCTATTGATTTTGGTGGAGGTCAAAGGTCATTTGGGGTCACATGGGGTCAAACCCCGAAATCCTTATTTACATGATATCTCATGGTAGGAAACCTGGATTTATTTCAAACTTGATATGTTGATGCATTAAGATGTAGGAAAGAACGGGATATATTTTGGTGGAGGTCAAAGGTCATTTGGGGTCACAGGGGGTCAAAAACCAAAATCTTTGTTTACATGATATCTCAAGATAGAAAACTTGGATTAATTTCAAACTTGATATGTAGATGCGTTATGATGTGAGGAAGAACCCCATTGATTTTGGTGGAGGTCAAAGGTCATTTGGGGTCATGTGGGGTCAAACCCCGAAATCCTTATTTACACGATATCTCATGGTAGGAAACTTGGATTAATTTGAAACTTGATATGTTGATGCGTTATGATGTTAGGAAGAACCCTATTGATTTTGGTGGAGGTCCAAGGTCATTTGGGGTCACAGGGGGTCAAAAACCAAAATCTTTGTTTACACAATATCTCAAGATAGAAAACTTGAATTCATTTCAAACTTGATATGTTGATGCGTTATAATGTGAGGAAGAACTGGATATATTTTGGTGGAGGTCAAAGGTCATTTTGGGTCACGTGGGGTCAAACCCGGGAAATCCTGGTTTACACTATACCTCAAGGTAGGAAACTTTGATCCATTTCAAACTCGATATGTTGATGCGTAATGATGTAAGGAAAAACCCAAGAATTTTGGTGGAGGTCATAGGTCATTTTGGGGTCACATGGCGTCCAAACACTGAAATCCTTGTTTACATGATACATCATGATAGGAAAGTTGGATTCATTTCAGACTTGATATGTAGATGAATTATGATGTAAAGAAGAATCCTTTTTATTTTGGTAGAGGTCAAAGGTCATTTAGGGTCAGAAGGGGACAAATCCTGAAAAACTCTTTAACACAATATCTTAAGGTAGGAAACTTGGGATTCATTTCAAACTTGATATGTTGATGTGTATGATGTAAGCTGATTGTTTGCGAAATATCTTAAGGCACAGTATGAAATTTGTAGAATTGTTTGGGTTAAAAGAAAAAAACCAGTTACTAACATGTGGAGTCAAAGGTCACTTCGGGTCACCAGTTCTTACAAGAAATGTAGCATTTCATTGAAAAGAGCATGTATGTATCATCGAAACCTCAATGCATTTTTGCATTCTGGTCTTTCATACTGTGCCGTAAGATATTCTGCAAACGAGGTTTTCAGAGTTTGATGCCAGGTGATACCAGATGACCATTGACCTCCACCAAAAACAACAGGTACAGTACTTTCAACTCACCATAACACATCCACATACTAATTGGGAAATCCTAAACAAGGTTTTCTGAGTTTGACCCCTATGACCCCAAATGACCTTTGACCTCTACCAAAATCAATAGGGTTCTTCCTCCCATCATAACGCATCAACATATCAAGTTTGAAATCAATCCAAGCTTCCTACCTTGAGATATAGTGTAAACAAGAAGTTCGGAGTTTGACCCCATGTGACCCCAAATGACCTTTGACCTCCACCAAAATTTATTGGGTTATTTCTTACATCATAACGCATCAACATATCAAGTTTGAAATGAATCAAAGTTTCCTACCTTGAGATATAGTGTAAACCAGGATTTCGGGGTGTGACCCCAAATGACCTTTGACCTCCACGAAAATATATCAGGTTCTTTCTTACATCATAACGCATCAGCCTATCAAGATTGAAATGAATCCAAGTTTCCTACCATAATGTATCATGTAAACAAGGATTTCAGGTTTTGACCCCATGTGACCCCAAATGACCTTTGACCTTCACGAAAATAAATTGGGTTCTTTCTTACATCATAACGCATCAGTCTATCAAGATTGAAATGAATCCAAGTTTCCTACCATAATGTATCACATAAACAAGGATTTCAGGTTTTGACCCCATGTGACCCCAAATGACCTTTGGCCTCCACGAAAATACATCGGGTTCTATCATACATCATAACGCATCAACATATCAGGTATGAAATTGATTCAAGTTTTCTACCATGAGATATCGTGTAAACAAGGATTTCGGGGTTTGACCCCACGTGACCCCAAATGACCTTTGACCTCCACAAAAATCAAAAGGGTTCTTCCTTACATCATAACGCATCAACATATCAAGTTTCAAATTAATCCAAGTTTTCTACCATGAGATATCGTGTAAACAAGGATTTCGGGTTTTGACCCCATGTGACCCCAAATGACCTTTGACCTCCACCAAAATCAATAGGGTTCTTCCTTACATCATAACACATCTACATATCAAGTTTGCAATTAATCCAAGTTTTCTACCATGAGATATCATGTAAACAAGGATTTAGGGGTTTGACCCCATGTGACCCCAAATGACCTTTGACCTCCACCAAAATCAAAAGGGTTCTTCCTGACATCCTAACGCATCAACATATCAAGTTTGAAATTAATCCAAGTTTTCTACCATGAGATATCGTGTAAACAAGGATTTCGGGGTTTGACCCCACGTGACCCCAACTGACCTTTGACTTCCACCAAAATCAATAGGGTTCTTCCTTACATCATAACGCATCAACATATCAAGTTTGAAATTAATCCAAGTTTCCTGTCTTGAGATATTGTGTAAACAAGGATTTTGGTTTTTGACCCCCTGTGACCCCAGATGACCTTTGACCTCAACCAAAATAAATAGGGTTCTTCCTCTCAGTATGGGGTATCTGTGTACCAAGTTTGAGAACTGTCAGATCTTCCCTTCTCAAGATATCGTGTAAACAAGCAAAGTGTCACAAACACACACATACACACACACATACACACATCCACACACACACATCCACACGCACATACACACATACATACACACACACGCCATCATGAATGCATAGGTTTCTCTTTTCATCGAAACCAATAAAACCAATTTCATTCTTTTAAGTTTACTTTTGATACCTAATTCTACTTTGGTGTCTTAATGTAACTAACGAAACATTACACCCAGTTTTTGTGACATACAAAATTTTGCCATCCAACAAACATGATGCTTTACATTCTGATGACACTTCCCAGCACATTTATCAACAAATTGCTGCAATTAAATCATTAATCATCCTTATCTTTTGCTTTAGACCCAAATGTCCCACTTTTGTACGCCAGTATTGTGTTCTTACACAAATATGAAATCTATGCAACTTTCTTATCTTGAGATATCGTGCTAACGACATTTTCAGACTTTGACCTCCAGTGACCCCAGGTGACCTTTGACCTCCACCAAAAACAATAGGGACCATCTTCTGACCATCATGCATCCACATACCAAATATGATATCTATCCAAGTTTCCTATCTTGAGATATCATGCTAACAAGCTTTCAGACTTTGACCCCTGGTAACCCCAGATGACCTTTGACCTCCACCAAAAACAATAGGGACCACCTCCTGACCATAATGCATCCACATACCAAATATGAAATCTATCCAAGTTTCCTATCTTGAGATATCGTGGTAACAAGCTTTTCTGACTTTTACCCCTGGTGACCCCAGTTGACCTCCACCAAAATCAATAGGGACCATCTTCTGACCATAATGCATCCACATACCAAATATGAAATCTATCCAAGTTTCATACCTTGAGATATCGTGCTAACAAGGTTTTCAGAAATTGACCCCTGGTGACATCAGATGACCTTTGACCTCTGCCAAAAACAATAGGGTTCTTCCTCTCAATATGGCGCATCCATGTACCAAGTTTGAAAACTGTCAGACATTCCTATCTTGAGATATCGTGGTAACAAGCAAAGTGTCACAAACACACCCACACACACATACACACACGCCAACCAAAAATTAATTCCCTTTCAATCAACATGTTTGCACATCAAGTTTGCAACCAAAAGCATCAGATCAATTACCAATTGTTTGGGTAGAGTTGGTGAATTACACATCTATTTAGGAGTTAGCAAACAAAATACAGAATAAATCGAGATTAGTTCAAAGATGATGCTAAATTAGCCTGCACACTGTGGACATTAAATCCATGGTCAAATTGAAAATGGACATGGGGTAAGGCAGTAAACACAATTCAAAATGGAGGGCCCAGCTAAACATTTTTTACAGTAGGCTACATATATTTCTAGAATCAACTCAGAGCCTCCAAGGAATAGAGAGAATCAGCATTATGATAACTACTATCTTACAAGACAAAACTCTTGAGCTATATGTTAACCTCTCTAATCTTGAGATGGAATGGTTCACCCCTGAAGGGGTGGTGTATGATTCATTCCCCTACCCCATATTCTAAAATCAAAACCCCTTAAAATATACTTATCTTCAAAAGGCATGATTGTAAACATAGGCGTACGAGGCGGGAGTGCAGGGGGGCACTTGTCCTCCCAATTCGGGAAGAAACAGTTGATCATTTGGGCAAAACATGATAAAATTGTGCCATTATTTGGGCAATATTTGCTGTTGCCCTCCTGACAAAAATTATCCCATGTGCCTATGATTATAAACAAAACCAACTGAGCTTGGTTGGTCAAGTGTTATAGATGTTACAGATGTTCAGATAGTCCTTAATAGTATGCTTGTCCATTTGGGACGTTAAGCTCCTTAAGGGAGCAGAACTCCTCCGGGAGTAATCGTTTGGTTTTCGCCCCTTGGCTCTTTGCCAGAGAGTCGTGGGGACTTTTAGAAACCAGAATGCAAAAATGCATTGAGGTTTCGATGATACATAAATGTTCCGTTTCAAAGAGTGCCATCTTGCACCATTATCTTCTCATTCAAATGTTATACTAGCATGTTCAAAAAATAATTTTGTCATTCCAGATGACCTTTTGACCTCCATAAAAGCCATACATAGCTAGAATGACAAACAGACAGACAGACAAATGGACAAACAGCTATCTTGAAAGATCACATTTAAAAAGGTTTCCAGGCTTTGACCCCTGGAGACCCTAGATGACCTTTCGTCTCTGCCAAAAACTATGGGGACCATCTTCTAACCGCAATGCATCCACATACCCAAATATGAAATCTATCCAACTTTCCTATATTGAGAAATTAAATAAGCAGGATTTTCAGACTTAGACCAGCAGTGACCCCAGATGACCTTTGACCTCCATCAAAAACATTATGCACCATTTCATGACCATAACCCATCCACGTAACAAATATGAAATCTATCAAAGCTACTTAACCTGAGATATCACATAAACAAGGTTTTCAGACTTTGACCCCTGGTGACCCCAGATGACCTTTGATCTCCACCAAAAGCAATAGGGATCATTTACTGACTATGACGCATCCACATACCAAATATGAAATTTATCCAAGTTTCCTACCTTGAGATATTACCTTAACAAGGTTTTCATACTTTGACCCCTGATGACCTTTGACCTCCACCAAAAACAATAGGGACCATCTCCTGACCATATCACATCCACATACTAAATATGAAATCTATTCAAGCTTTCTACCTTGAGATATCCTGTTAACTAGATTTTCAGGCATTGACCCCTAGTGACCCCAGATGACCTTTGAACTACCCCAAAAACAATAGGGACCATCTCTTGACCATAACGCATCAACATACCAAATATGAAATCTATCCAAGCTTCCTATCTTGAGATATTGCGTTAACAAGGTTTTCAGACTTTGACCCCTGATGACCCCAGGTGACCTTTGACCTCCACCAAAAACAATAGGGTTCTTCCTCTCAATATGGCGCATCTATGTACCAAGTTTGAAAACTGTCACACATTCCTATCTTGAGATATCGTGTTAACGAGCAAAGTGTCACAAACACACACACATACACACACACACGCACACACACACACATACATACATACACACGCACGCCATCATGATTGCATTGGTTTCTCTTATCATCGAAACCAAAAAGAAGTGTTGTCCTTAAGTGGACATATAGCTCCTTCGGGAAACAGTTTCAAGTTTGCTTTGGCCGAACAGCCCTTTGCCTGAGGGTCCGGAGAACTCTGGTAAAAATACTTTCAAAATGGGAGGTGAAGGCAGACAGAATGAAGCTGAGCAGTACTTGCACCCAAAATTCTTCCTTTTCTATCGCAAGTCTGCCAGTAAAACAGGTCAGGTCCTGGCATCCTGCCTGTGCAGTTCCACACAAATCTGTCATTTGCATGTATGGTAGGTCATGCAAAGTTGTCACATAAATTAAAATACAACAAAAATATAACACTTTTAAATGTGACATTGACATGTCAAGTTTGTATTGTGGTTCAAAGATTTAGAGAGTCCATAAATCTTCCTTGTTAAATAGAAAACATGTATGTGGTGGTATGCAGAGGAACATATTATCTGACAGTCTTTACAGCTGAAGTTAGGATGTTCAATAATTGAGGTCTCACATACCCTACACTCAAGGTGACACAATGTTTCCTCACACTCACATGACATTGGAACAGGGGATAACTCAGGGTAGGTGTTTAAATGACTTTGAATGGCAGGGACTGTGTTTGTTTAAATCAAGCAAGGTCACAAGTGTTTATGACACATGATGACTAATATTCTCCAATATATTTCAGTATTTGGTATGAGAAATAATCAACTTTGTTACTATCATAACACTGCCCAATCAACCAAAATCCGGAGAAGTGAGAACACAGACTGGAAAACCTGTGGTTATGCTTTGTTGTCAAAAAGGGGTTACACCAAGTGTTGTGGGGTATATGAGACCAAGCCTGCTACACAAATGCTAGACAAAATTAACCTTACCCTTAAGATAAATGACAACACTTCCTTTGCATATGGCATCTTTTGGCAAATTTTTAAAACAATAATAGGGATTTTCAGGTAAAAACAAGGAGGAAAATTAATTATTACCTTACAACTACTCAAACCATGAAATTGTAATTGAAGGAAATTTAATATTGCAATTCTGAAATGTGGAATCACTCCACCACATGACTTTTAATATCTCCAATTGGAAGTGACAGATTACACATGACCATCTCCAGACTGTATCACACATGTGGCAGAATCTAGTATTGGGTACAACTAACAGGTTGTAAATTTGTTCAGTGAGAATCTGTTATGAAGGCATGGACACATTTTCCCAAAGCTACCACTTTAATACCAAGAATTAACTGCTGCGAGTTATGACCTCTACAGTCGCATATTCTGGACAATTATTTTGAGGTATTTACTATTTTAAACAGAGGTCCTTTGAATGCTTTGTCCAAAGGGGCCCTCCATCCCAAATATTTACCAACATTTAGACTTGCTGGGTAGCACCCTAGTAACTTTGGTAACAAATCTTGCACTTCAACAATTGTATCACTTTTTATCAGATTCGGATGTCTAATGAAGAGTACAACCAAGTACAAAATTAAGAGTATCTGCAAACTTACATTTACTTTGACTTTTAACAAAAGTTAACTCTAAACAAAATTTTCTAACAAAAAATATTTTTCAGTTTCAGATCAAAATTCAAACCACTGTGAAACCACTACCGAAGATAGAATTCTGCAGTAAATGGGACAGTCTAGTTGTGAAACAGCTGAGGTACGTAGGTGGGAAGTAGACCAGTAATACCATTAAAATAGGGCAATCATACTTCAAGATTTTGTTTAATACTTACTTGCAAGCCAAGCTTTATTCCATTATGTTTACCAGTATGTCCTTCTAAAATTTTTTTTTATCTTAGCTCTTTAAACTCTTAAGAGATATCTATATCTGCCTCTTTCCAAGATACAAATGGGTAACTGTGCTTTAACAATAAGGGGAATTTTACAGTGTGCATTCTTAACAAAATGAAAGGATCACACCTGGATATGTCAAAACAATGGCAACTCAATTCCATTTGTTTCCATATTTTTAATATTTCGATACTTCCTTTTATGCAATACTTCAACTACAGGAGCTGTTTGAACCACAGTGCCCAGCTACTTGGAAGCAGTGTCTGTTGCTCCTTCAAGAGTGACTATTTTAAGCTATTTTGGTCAAAATTACTTAAGTCCATCTATGCTGTTGTGTGTGAGGCTGTCAGTAGAAAAGAAAACTCTCGCTGCTTAACTGACCCTTTCTGTTACAATCCACTCTGGCATGGTTTCAAACCACAAGCTTTGCAAAAGTTACTCCAAAAGCAGAACAATCCACACCCAAACAGGACAACAAATAATAAAAAATAATAAAAATAAATTAAAAAAAAACAATGACAACAACAGCACAGATACTCACAAAAACATAACATACATTAGAGACGGTTCATTTTTTCCTCCTGAAATGTCTTTCACAAATGTCTTCCAACTGCCACAACTCAACAGTAAAATTTTGTTCTTTATCCAATATGTTAAGACAAGGCTGTTCATAGTTGATACAGGTCCCAGATATATCAGTTACACAGTCTTTCCATCATGGCATCCTCCCAAGTAGTCCCCTTCATTTTGAAACACAGATGTCTGCTAAAGACTAGAAGAGCAATGTTGTCCACACAGTAGTGGAATGCCTTTGAGCCTTGTATGTAATCAGAGTGTGTGCACTTCACACAATTCTTAAAATTTGTATCTTTGACATATGATGTAATCACAATTGAGTTGATTATCTTAGCTTGCATCAAAGATTGTATTAGATACAAAAACCAGTAGTATTCAAATGGAATCATTGTGTCCCCAATACTGGCACACATCCTATCTAGAGTCATGTACCCCTGTCCTCCACCTCTCCTTTCTCAACAACCTCTCTGTTTAACATGCAAAGTCCTGCTTACATAAAATGTACTCTGATTTAAACGTTTATTAAGTTCATTCAGTAAGATTTTAGAACATTGCTGATTTTACATTCATGCAGCAGAAGACACTTACAACTGTCTTGCACTAGCCTCTAATGACATAAATTGCAACGCACTGTTTGTTCCATGTACAAAAGAGCAACATTCACCATAATGACAAAGCTGATACACAGCATACTGAGAGAAGCATTTGCTGTGCTATGGAGTAATTTTTATTAAATAAAAGCCAGTTTATGAAGTCTTTTCTCCTATCCCATTTCTTCATAAGAGGCAATAGAAATGAGTACTTCTAAATCTGCAAACTTCAAACTGCAAGCCAGTTGCTTTTATTGGATAGAAAATATGATTTAATTTTTTTGAAAATGCTTTGTGTGCTAAAGTCTGCATGAAAATGTCATTCACTTTGAGAAAGATTGCAGAAGCAAAGTTCGCTGGATCTTTTCTTATAGATGACGTGTGTCAAAAATATTGCCATTTCCCCAAAATAGTATCTTTGATTGCATTAACATACTGTGCAGGAACCCAGTAGATCCAGTACCTTGAGGCTTCTGTAGGTCCAAGCTGAATAGCCTGTGAAGAAAAGAAGTCCAACGGAATGGTACTAGTCAACTACAGGTCTGATATTTAAAGAAATTTCAGGTTGTCCATCTGACAAGTTGGAGTCAAATTGACTTGAGGTTTTCCGAAAAAGATTTTTGGTTGTCCAAATGAAAAGTGGAAAATGATATGAAATCACTTATATCTGATGTCTCAGCCAAAGACTACAAACAATTTTTGTTTTGTAGTTTTCCATCTCTGTCTGTTTCAGTGATGAATGGTAGGCCACACCATTGTCTAAATATCACTTCTTAAGAGCATTTTATCAGCATTCTTCCTCGTAGACAGAGAAAAGCTGGTCAATTACAAATAAAATCTACTTGTCCATCGGACAACCTCAAAGAGAGAAAGTGGTTGTCCTAAACAATTTTCCCCCATCTCAGACAATAGGACGAGTGCTAAATTTCAGCCCTGAACAAAATTACTTTTGATATGAGAAGGGGTAACCAAAAGTAAGAATTCTGGTTAAATTTCCATTCAATATTGATATGTGGTGCTTTATATATAAAGACATGGAAGTAAATTCACTTTTTATACAAAGTAAACTTGAAAGGAAAATGCAGTCACTCCAACTAAAGGTCTATCCTGTTTCATGAAAGACTCTTGAAAGTCATGTGACAGTATTTTGCTCCTAAATTGTGAAATTAACAAGGAGTAACTGCTTGGTTTACCTTGAATGCAATATTGAAGAACTAAAATATTTTGAAAGATACTTTGAAGAGAAATAAAGAGAAAATGTGAGATTATGCCATTTTATCAAAATAAGTAGAACTAACGTCACATTCTCATTTTGACAACTGATGTTTTCTTTTGTTAGTTTTCCAATTGATTGAGCAGATAGACACACCATTGCTACCTGTAGGAATGTATAGTTAGAAAAATTTTCATGACTTGCATCAGAGGTGTGCCCAGAAATTGTAAGGTGGGGGTCACACAGAGAATTCCCCTGACTAGCATGAGTAGAGTCTATGGACACACCCAAAACATTTTGTCATCAAACTGGTATGTACAAAAAGGTGTCTCCAAACGACCAATATTTAGTTACATGGTGCACTTTTGATGTCAGAAAGGGCTGTTTGTTTGGTGGTTACCAACTGAAACGAAAAATATCCAAGAAGTTTCAAAAAAGGGTCGTTGGCAAAGGTTTGAGTAACTGGTTTTCTATGGTAAGGGTATATGGGGAGGGGTGACTTCCCTCCCCTCTGAAAGATATTTGCATTTCAGAAGGGCTGAGATGCAAAATGGTGCTATTTTTGAAACATTTTGAAGCTTATTTAAACCTGATTGAGGGCAAATAAGGGTTGCACTCCTGTAGCTCAGTCCTGTTGCTCAGACTAACCAAGTGACTGCCATGACTACGTGCCCCCCCCTTGACCACTTCCATAGATGGAGGTCTCTCCCCCCCCCCCAGCCTTTGGGCATGCCACCAACTCTCATGCATTCACATCACCAATGCATATTATTGAAGGAAATAACTGGATTTCAAAAAGAAAAAATGCTGAATAAAATGAAATTACAATGTCCCCCCTGCTTGCATCAAGTCCACATCCATTGAAAGTTAACTGATGTTTTGATTAATAGTTACACACAAGAAGAGTGTACCTTCCCTAACTTCACATCTTACTACCCTTTCAAAGTTCAACATACTCAACGTTTAACTTACCATAATGTGATATTCTTCATGTCCCTCTATGGGTTCACTTACAACAGCTTTGATGGAGCTCATCGGCAATTTCTCTGTCCTCTCTGGAATGAAATATATGCTGATATTTTTCTGAACAAAGTCTATTCTTTGACAAAAGCTGAAATTCAAATCCTTCCCACCACTTTTTATTGCACACCCATAATTCTTCATCAGCAATGTGAAATTTGAATTACTATGGGTCAATGCCACTAATCTATCAAAAATTTACAATTTGAAGTATGATAAAGCTTCATAGGTACTAATAAAGCCATTTTGAACAAAAAAGGCATTCTATAATAATTGATATTACTCTAAATTCCCTTGGGTAGTAATTCTTTATAGAAGAAACTTTGTGATATTGCATCATAGCTTCAATTGGCATTGCTAGCACAGCACTGTTTAACTCATTTACTTCACACATATGCTTGAGGTATAGAAGAGAAGGTGGGTACACAGGAGAGGTTGAAGGTCTTGAAAAGGCTTCCAGTTACATTTGTACTGCCCCCTACATCAGTTGGACCCATTTCAGCAAAGTGTTTAACCCCTTGCCTGCTGAGCGCATACATTAAGGTGGTTAAAATAATCCTGTAGTCCGCTTAAGATGTACCTTTATATGTTTTCCTAACTCATTATACACAGGACAACATAGTGTTAGTGAACTGATTAGCAAAAAATCACTTAACAATTCTTTAATGAGTGTCTACTATTAGCAAGTACTGCAACCTTGCAAACTACCAAACAATCCATAGACAGTTACATTTAAATTGAGCCCCTTAGAATCCCTCCAAACACCAACTAACTCAGGACATACCCATAATCAATGCCTTACGGGGTACACAGAACTGTTCCCCGTAAGGAAATGGTCGGAATTCCCCTTTAGCCGTTTATGTCACGCAGCACGTGAATGCCGCGAGCGAGGGCGGGCTGTTGCATATTAGAATCCCTCCAAACACCCACACACTCACACACACACCTATGGAACTTCCTTGAAACTGTATGATAAGCACAGGGCATACTACTTTGATCAAAGGCACATTCGATATGATACTAAAATTCATGTCCGCTATTCGTGTCTGAAGGATCGGTTTGTGTCCCCGATAGGCGCCCATTAGAGGTGCACCGAAACACACACACACATTTTGGAGCAGCTGAGAAGTGTTGGAAAGAGGAATTAAGAGGGTGGAAAAATGGCAAGAAATCAAACCTTTTGTGCCTATCCAGACTTGATCCAATTCCAACTTGAATGTAAGCCTAACTTTACTGTTTGCTTTATTCACCATACCAGATATAGGCACCGTTGGCAGACGTTCCTAGCATACAAAACAGGAGGAAATATTTCAGTCAGGTGTAGAACAAAAGTCCCTCTGAAAAACTAATGAAAACCAGAATGCAAAAATGCATTGAGGTTTCGATGATACAAAAATTGTACTGTTTCAAATTTGCCATCATGCGCCATTATCTTCTCACTCAAATGTTATACTAGCATGTTCAAAAGATAATTTTGTTATTCCAGATGCTTTTTTGACCTCAACAAAAGCAATAAATAGATAGATAGACAGACTGACAGACAGACAGACAGACAGATAGATAGATAGACATCTTGAGATATCCCTTTAACAAGATTTTCAGACTTTGACCCCCGGTGACCTTTGACCTCCGCCAAAAACAATAGGGACCATCTCCTGACTATAACCCGTCCACATACCAAATATAAAATCTATCCAAGTTTCCTCCTGACCATAACCCATCATCATACCAAATATAAAATCTATCCAAATTTCCTATCTTGAGATGTGTGTTTACAATATTTTCAGACTTTGACCCCTGCTGACCCCAGATGACCTTTGACCTACGCGAAAAATAGTAAGGACCATCTCCTGACCATAACGCATCAACACACTAAATATGAAATCTATCCAAGTTTCTGATCTTGAGATATTGTGCTAACAATATTTTCAGACTTTGACTCCTGGTGACCCCAGATGACCTTTGACCTCCACAAAAAACAATAGGGACCATCTCTTGACTATAACGCATTAACATACCTAATATGAAATCCACCCAAGCTTCCTACCTTGAGATATTGTCTTAGCGAAATTTTCAGACTTTGACCCCCAGTGACCCCAGATGACCCTTGACCTCTACCAATAACAATAGGGACTATCTCCTAACTACAACCCATCCACACACCAAATATAAAATCTATTCAAGTTTCCTATCTTGAGATGTCACGTTAACCAGATTTTCATATTTGATCCCTGGTGACCCCAGATGACCTTTGACCTCCGCAAAAAACAATAGGGACCATTTCCTGACTATAACGCATCTTCATACCAAATATGAAATCTATCAAAGTGTCCTACTTTGAGATATTGTGTTAAGAATATTTTCAGAATTTGACCCCCAGTGACCCCAGATGACCTTTGACCTCCGCAAAAAACAATAGGGGCCATCTCCTGACTATAACGCATCAACATACCAAATATGAAATCCACCAAAGCTTCCTATCATGAGATATCGTCTTAACGAGACTTTCAGACTTTGACCCCCAGTGATCCCAAATGACCTTTGACCTCCGTGAAAAACATTAGGGACCATCTCCTGACTATAATGCATCAACATACCAAATATGAAATTCACCCAAGCTTTCTATCATGAGACATCGTCTTAACAAGATTTTCAGACTTTGACCCCCAGTGACCCCAGATGACCTTTGACCTCCACGGAAAACATAGGGGACCATCTCCTGACTATAACGCATCAACATATCAAATATGAAATCCACCCAAGGTTCTTATCTTGAGATATCGTCTTAACGAGATTTTCAGACTTTGACCCCCAGTGACCCCAAATGACCTTTGACCTCCGCGACAAACATTAGTGACCATCTCCTGACTATAACGCATCTACATACCAAATATGAAATCCACCCGAGCTTCCTATCATGAGATATCGTCTTAATGAGATTTTCAGACTTTGACCCCCAGTGACCCTAGATGACCTTTGACCTCCACGCAAAACAATAGGGACCATCTCTTGACCATAACGCATCAACATACCAAATATGAAATCTACCAAAGCTTCCTATCTTGAGATATCGTGTTAACGAGATTTTCAGACTTTGACCCCTGGTGACCCCAAATGACCTTTGACCTCTGCCAAAAAAAATAGGGTCCTTCCTCTCAATATGGCGCATCTATGTACTAAGTTTGAAAACTGTCAGACATCCGTATCTTGAGATATCGTGTTAACAAGATTTTCCGACTTTGACTCCCTGTGACCCCAAATGACCTTTGACCTCTGCCAAAAACAATAGGGTTCTTCCTCTCAATATGGTGCATCTATGTACCAAGTTTGAAAACTGTCAGACATTCCTATCTTGAGATATCCTGTTAACGAGCAAAGTGTCACAAACACACACACACACATACAAAGCCATACATACACACATCCACACACACACACACGCACATACACACATACATACACAGTACACACACACGCCATCATGACTGCATAGGTTTCTTTTATCATCGAAACCAATAACCACTCAGAATAACTATTAAATACCCTTCCCAGCTTTCAACTTTACAAAAAAGAAGTTCAATGGTTAATATACTTTTGTTTGAATGCATTTGGACACACCTATGGAAAGGCGAAGCATGTATAAGGATAACATCACAGAATACATCATGAAATTAAAAAATGCTGTCAAGAGATACAAATTCTCTCACAAGAAAAAAAATGCTGGATAGATACATGTATCATACTTGAAAATGGCATTTACCCCCATTCACAAGACAATTAAACCCACATACACTTACATTTTGAAAATTGAAGGACATATTGGTAATATTTATTTTGAAACATAAAACAGGGAATATTAAAGATCAAGTAAGGAGTCAATTTATCTAAATTAAAACCATTTGATAGCAAAGACATTTTCACATGATTCAATACAGTCACTAATAAAACAAGGTACTAGAATACACATATTCAAATATTTCCCCATTAAAAATTGTTGCTAATAAAGGTTGCACACAGACTTGTACAACAGAAACATAAACTGTACCCATATTCACAACAAGGGGACAATGTCAGTTATACTC
This sequence comes from Holothuria scabra, assembly GCA_037179385.1. NCBI lineage: Eukaryota > Metazoa > Echinodermata > Holothuroidea > Aspidochirotida > Holothuriidae > Holothuria > Holothuria scabra. The sequence continues at coordinate 8,021,972 of CM074184.1, forward strand.
ATGACACTGTACTTTGTTCTTAAAGGGAAAATGTAGCCATCCCAAACTGGATCACTGCTGAGGTCTACACTTCTTTATGAATGGCTCTGGAGAATCATGTGACAATATTCTACTCACTGATTTTAAAATATATGAGCTTTGATATTTAGTCTCTGTTTCATTAATGGGCTGATAACTACATGCCCTTTTTAAGAACCATGACCATACTTACCTCCACACCTTTAATGCCTGGCTGGACATCATCAGGTATTCCTTTGTCTAACACTTTCTTATGCTGTTTCATTTTACAAAATGGTTCTTTTGTTGCATTGGCTGCAATAAAATAAATAAATGAAATTCATCTTGAAGTAAAAGGGGGAAAATGTTTCTTTTATTTCATTTCATTGTGGGAGGTGGGGGGAGGGGGACAGATGGAAAACATCAATTAGTACTAATGATGATGATAAATGTTTGCTTCCGTCACATGCCGTGATGTGAGACTTGTTGAACACAACACCATAAGGGAGGGGGAAGGGTTCAAACATGTCACTGCACAGCCTTGAGTTTTAGGTTCTCCAGGTGTGCTACAAATCACACTCCTCAGAAGACTAAAGAGAGTGGAGGTGTGCTGTTCTGTTGCACTTTAATATATTTATATGAGCTCCAAACAAATCTTCAGCTAGGTGTGCAAAAAAATCACACTCTTCACAGAGATTTGAAGTGAGTGATGGTGTGCTACTGCACTCACATGCCTCAAAGTTCAAGGTCTGCACTGTCTACATGAAATGCCACCATCACTTAGCATTTGGCATGATTACAGTTGGAAGGCCTCTGGGGAGCAGCTTCCCCTAACCACCCCACGCCCATGCCAAGCCAGGTTCATTCCTGATGTAGAATTTGAACATGCGCACAGCAGATGTAAGTGGGAAAACAACTAGTTCACAATTAAGCTGTATTCACTTTTTGCAGGAATACCCACATACCTCCATCAGGAAGCAATCTTTTGTGACATCATACATGCATAAGGCCAATTTATTTGCATATTATCATTTGCATATTTTGCTTGGGAATTTCAACATTGTGTGGAAAAGGCATATATTTAGAAAGCTGTTTTCTACATATAGTGAATGTTCATTATGTTTGCCACTAAGGCTGACTACCTGAAGTATAGTTTCTTCCTTTTCATATCTGCATTTTCTCAAATTTTCACAGCTAATGCTCACAAATTTACAATTTTTGAAAGAGACATAAACTTGAGTGTATCACAAACAAGCAGGAAGGTTTTGGACAGGCTAAATATATTCCTTCACCAAACTTAGTATAAATTTTTCTCCTGCAACCATGTGTTTTAATGCTGAAATGTCACTTTAAATTATCAATGAAAATACTAGGCCACATTTCCTGCTAGGAAAGAGTCAAAAATTAACAATTTGTATTTTGGAGTATCATAAACAAAACAGCTACTGCTTTCTAAAATTAGAAAAGACTTAATTGTTTCTGATATTGAAGGGTCAGTTGATTTAACTGAATTTCATTTTAGTTCTACAGGTACATTCCCCAAAACTTATAGCAAACTGATAAAGAAGTAGTTAGGCACCACCTAGAGGGGGTTTCTTCATTGCAAGAGTTATTCTGCTGTATATGAGGCTGTCCAATAGAAGTAATAGGGGAGGCAAGTAGAAGCAAAACAGATTACATTAAATTACTGGAAGTAGATATCAAGCAATATGTAAGTTTGGTAATTCACTGGCACATGGAATTTTTTGTTTATCCTGATGAATTTGAGGATGTGAGCATGTGCATAGCCACCAAAACGGATCACTAAACTCACTTATCGGAGTTAACAGAGAGCTAGCCTGTTATAAAGAATGCTCATGCCAGGTGATATGGCAAATGTTTATGGGTAATTAAAATATCCCACCTACCTTTTTTATCTTCTTCCTCTAAAGCTTTCTTGTCCACTGGCTTGTTGACCTCTAGTACATCATCTAGTTTTGACCCCACCAACATAAACTTTGCCCCCTTAGTGACTTTGAGTTCTCTTAGTGTTTTGTCATCTTTTACCAGCCCCTTGTACATCAGCTTCTGCATGGCAGAGGGAACTCCTAGAATCAAGTGGTAAAGACTGAGATGAGAGTTTGAAAATTGGAATGATACATCATCTCAAATGAAACCAGTTCACATAGCTAGTAATCAGTGAGATCACTTAAGTGAGACAGGACAGTGAACGCATGCATGTAAATGATCCTGCCACTTAAACCAAACGTTTCTTCTAATGCTCAGAATGCAACAATAAGAACAGTGCTGCACTGTGCGCCTCAATTTCCTACCAGCAAATTAAAGTTTTCTTTCATTAAAAAAGGAATAATACCTGTATCTTTTATGTTTATGATGCTGCTCTCTCTATATAATGAAAAGTGATCTCACTGAGGTAACTTGCAGCCTAGAATTTAGGTGGTTAGCACAGTGATTTAGCCAGGTGACACTTTTTATGGAAAGCTTGGTGAAAGGTTTTAAGTAAGTTGAGCATGCCCCTCCAATGTGGGAAAAAATAAGAGGTACCTTTTTGAGAGTTTCAAAACAGTTAACCTACATGTACGCTGTAACAGTGGCATAGCCAGAGTGGGGAAATGGGGTGGGGGATAATGCCCCCCAAACTGATTCAAGACCACATTTTGCCCCCCCCCCCCCCAAAAAAAAATCCACAAAGATACAATCAGTTTCTCACAATCCAAAAATCTTAAAGTCTTCTCAATAGTTTTCTTCAGTAGATCTATAGACCTACTGTTTGTAAAGAACAAGAATAGGTGTAAGTGTTGATACAGAGCACTAGATTCTATCATAGTTATTATACCTTTCCCTGGTTCGGAAACTCCTTACGTACACTGTGTATGCACAGGCTTAGAAGCTGTATGTACGATCACAGTTTTTGTAAGGTGCTTCCTTAACTGTCCGTAAAAGCATGTTGAGCTCTTCAAAAAAGTTTATCACGTCACTTTGAAGATGCACACAATCGATTGGTAGCGATATGGCTCCATTGAGTGATGTACTGTTTCTGCTGGGAAGTGAAATTAAAGTTGACCCAAGGGCTAAAAGGGAACTGCAAACGGCCTCCTAATCAGTAAGTTTTTTAAGATTTTTGAATAAATGAAGAAATCCTATGTTCTCGGGTTTCATTTTCTCTTTTTAAGCGTAAAATACTGGTTCTGAGGCCTGGCGTTTGGAGACCTTCGCTGAGGACCTTCAGTAGGCCCTACAGGCTTATCATACTGCAGTCAGTGTGCTGCAAGGGTGAAGTAGACCTACTTCATTACGCTCTGTGGGCTTCCTAAAATTTTGTACGACCATAGTTACTGATAAATATTGTATAATACACTCGTCTGATAAACCGTTTCACTCGTTTGTTAAAATGGTGTAATCCAACTAGTCTAACGTAATACACTGCGATTGCTATGTGGTTCGCAATTTCCGGAGTGTGCTTACCAAGTTACTGTTGCTAGCCCAGCCTTCGATTGTCCCGCTATTTTAGTTTGGGTACAGTTATTCTCGCTTTACAGCCGTTCTAATTTAAGACAGAAATCTTAATAATCAAACCTTTCGCAATAATATACGCCCTAGTTGAAGTCATTACAGTTTGATAATTGTTCACAAGAGACTTTCGAAGAAAACAGTTTACCCTGTCTGCATATATGGGTCATTCCATCAGGTTGGGACACAAAGTGTGACATAGAAGTGAAAATTTCAAATTGCTTGAAATATCATTATTTCACAATGGAGCATACTATACAGACATTACTTTCAATATAAAACACTTTCATTACTGTAGAATTACTGATTTTTTCATAATGGTCCATAAAAGGTAGGCGTGTCAACTATTTGTGCTGATGTAACATGGACACCAATTTCAGGGTTAAAGTTGGGTAATCAGCTTGGGTCACATTTAATATTGCAGTTTCTTTCCCAAAAATACTGCAACTGATTAGTTACTTTTAAATATGGTATTTCCATGAAAATAGGTTTCTACAAAAATGTGAAAATTGCAAAAATTAAACTAGGCAAAATACTAAGATTTTTGTGGAGCTTAAAAACTAGAAAACTTTTTGAAAACTCTAATAATGGACAAGTTGTGTGCTATAAATAACATTATATTTAATTTGTTTATAGCCTGGGATAGTACAGATTTAATTTAAGCAAATTTATTTTCCAACTTCACCTAAATCTTCAGAAATGAGTCAAAATATGGTGGAGTGCAGTTGTAACATGGACACCGTGTCCATGTTACATCATGTGTTAAATATCGATAAAACAGACACTTATTTTAAAAAGAACAGCCCTATTAGGCTACTCTAAAATCAGGTGGAAAGTTGTGTAATATGTTTGTACGCAAAACGTCACTTCAACTGTATACAAGGAAAATGTCAAACAAAAGTGTAGTTGCTATGGTGCAGATGTAACGTGGACACCGTGTCCAATTTTACAGTCACCAATAAAAGTTACCTTTAACATATTTAAAACACAAATCTTTTCATATTTTGTATCCACAATGTAATTGCACTCTATTTTAATTGATGTAAGCAGGTTTATATTTCAAATTGTGTCCAATTGTAACATTTATCCAGCTAAACCACAGTTCTGATGTAACGTGGACACCGAAAATCTAAAATGGCATAATTAAGACACGAAACAAATTTAAGTCTATTTTGTGCTTTTTTTGTAACTCTTGTGTCCTAATATTTGTAAGAGGAATAGTATAATGTATCTTGTGCAGCTTGTTTAAAAGTTATGGAACAAAATTGTCCCAAAATTGCGCTGATGTAACATGGACACTGTGCTGCAAGATGACCCTCTTTTGCATCATATTTGAAAAAATTTAGCAGTCTCCCATCTCTTTGCATTATTTTTCCAGAAATCAAGTCAGATATGAGAAATTCAACTGAATTCAGGCTTCTTTTGAAGAAAAGAGAAAATACTACACCTTAAGAAAAAATGTTACAAAAGTGGACACCGTGTGTTACATCATCACACTCGTGTTTGATGAACTCAGACATGAATTTTAAAGTTAACAAGACAGACATGACTTACCATGAGCATTTTCCATGGTCTTTTATTCTACTTTATCATTAAATTGGTTATTAATACTTATTTTTAAGTTTTCACATTTCATGCTTAAGTCTGCATATTCAAATGTCACACATGTTACATCTGAAAAAGTCTTCTCTAGGGTCATGTTTATTGAAATATCACCAAAATATGATGAAAAATCTCATTCCATTTGGTACCAAAATAAAGGTCTCTCTGTGCTTTATAAGCTGTAACCATAAATTACAGGAAACTTTCTTTGCATTTTCTAAGAATATTAAATCTTATCAATGAAACAGCAAAATATGCACTGTGTCCCAACCTGGTGGAATGACCCATATACAGTACGTATGGAGAGTCCGACAACAAGGATCTTGTGTACTATCAATGTCGTGTGGCTGACAAAAACCCGAATCTCAACATAAGCAGTCAGTTCGTAGAGTTTCCAAACCAGGGAAAGGTATAATAACTATGGTTTTATAAAAGTTTAATATTGCTCATACAATGTTGCCCCCCTTGAGCATTTGTTTGTCCCCCTTACAATGAAATCCTAGCTACCCTACTGCCTTGTAAAAAGTTAAGAATTGCACAAGTACAAAAGTCAATCAGATTTCAAAGAAATACATGGAAACTGATCGTCAAGGGGAGGGTGGAGGAGGGGGCAAATTTGTCAGATACATAAGGTAGGTTTTGAAATGTATTACTCTCTTTTAAGATTGACAGTAAAGGTATTTTCAAGATTTTAAAGGGAAAGAAGATCATTTCTTAAATTAACAACTACAAACAGAAGTTTGCTCTATCAACAATAGCAAGTGCCAAGTAAGGGTAATTTGATCAAAGATGATACTGACTGGCATGACCAACAAAACCCCAAATGAGATACTGCAGTAAGCTAATCTGAGATGCTGGTTGACCTTGACTTTTGAGATCATCATCTCTGATGCTGATGATGAAATCTTGATGAGTTTGTTCTCTGTTTCCTGTAAGTTACAAATAATGTACTTACCCCATTATTACTCCAAGGTGAGCAGGTTAGGTTAATGATCATGGAGTTTTACAGCCCAGTTTCTAACTAATTGGTTAAAAGTTGAGCTGGCAACTGCCTTTTTTTACAGTTGTATCTCATTGGCTTCAGTGGCTTGTTTTCCTAACTCACTCCATTACTTATGCTGAGCACCAAGCATAATGGCAGTAAGTTGAAGGGTTCCATTTTTTAAGTCTTTGATATGACCCAGCCAGGACTCAAACTCCCAACCTCCTGACTGCAAGTCTGATGTTCAAACCACCTGATGCTCTAACCACCTGACCATGCAGTTGTTTACTCCAAGGTGAGCAGATCCAAGTCTTTATATGTTCAGTCATGATAAAACTTCAGTACCACCCTGATTGCTTATCTTTTAGAGAGAGCATTCCACACAAGTTAATCTCCAAAAACATGGGCCTGCATGAAGCATTGCCACTTTATTAATGAAATAATAAGGAGAACACACAAAGGACAGTAGCTTGCTACCATTTCAGAAATAAATCATTAATAAATTGGAATATGTTGTATCTACAGTATCAAATACTACCATTTTGCAAGCTGTTGCCAAGTCTATTTTGTTCCATTTTAGGAATCCAAAGACTTATCCCAGCCTTACCTGTAATGGTTTGAATGTGGTCTTTCAATGCTGAAACTGTACCATCAAGGTCAAACAACACATCATACTTTTGTTTATTAAACATGACTTTGAATGCTACCACTTCCTTTGCTGCAGTACTATCTTCTGCTGTTTCAGTTTTTAACTCAGGACTGGAGGTTTCTGAGTTGTCAAGTTTTTGTTTCTTTTCCTCACTCTGTTCTGTAGATGAATAGTCCTCCTCCTTTGGCCTAACAGTTCCATCACCACTACTCAAATCTTGGACGAGAGGTTTCCCATTCTCAGTTCTTTCACATTTCTGTGACTGACTGGCATCAACATCCATGGGACTGTCACTTCGCTTTCCCTTAGTTTCTGTTATACCAACATTCTTGTCCTCTTGAGGTTTTACAGAATCTTTATCAGATTCCATTGTTACAGACACAGCTGAGAAATGAATACAACACTTATTATCATGAAGCAACTGAGGAAGAAGTCCAGGCAACAAATTAGTAGCTAAGGCTCCAGTTCATGAAACATCTAAAAAGATGAAAAAAGAATGAAAATATACAATTTATATTTCAATGATACATTTCATTAACAAGGCAACCACTTGAACAATTAACCCTTACTATCCAAATGACTGTAAGACACTGACATTTTCATTTACATAATGGAAAGTAACTACGTCTATGATCTTGTATTAAACAACTAAATGTCTAACCACAAATGTTGCGATCGTAAAGCAATTAATTGCAAGCAGCTATTTGATAATTGCACAAAAGTACTTTGCTGTTTTACACCATCTGATTGTTTGATGCATTAATGTGTCACTCTGCACTGGTTCAACATTGATTTTCAACTATAGGTACTGTATGCCAGTAATACTGAATGTCACCATTGACTAAACTTATACCGTGGAAATGAAGGCTACTAATGTGTCTGTATCTACACTAGTGGTTGCAGAGGTTACTCAGGTACCCGGGTACCCGGGTACCCGACCGACATAGTATTACCCAGTTCCAAATCTACTACTAAGAATCACTCCATTTATGCCACTGCCCATGGTAAAGGACTAAAATATTTTGCCAATTTGAATTTGGTAAACATTCTCTAAGACTAAGAATGAAGAGAGCCCTAGAAACTATGTTTAAATTTGCGAATTGCTTGTACTTCCTTTCCCGAAGTTGAAATTTTCATCGCCGTGCCGCCCAATTACGCTATCGTCACATAGTGAGTTACTTCTCACATATCACATATATGTGTTCGCAACAATATGTATGTACATCACTTATAATCTTGCAAGCAAGCTATCTGACAGTGATTCAAATTTCAAAATCACACCATACTGTTTTACACTGAAACTAGCTGACATATCAGCCCGCCCAGCTTGCAAAGACTGTGCCCGTAACGTTCGGCATGCTACCTAAACTCAGAATCGCATGTATACAGCCTTATATTTAATACAGTATGCCACCTTGAGTATATTCCTCGAATATACCATAATGGTTAAATGTGTCACTTTCACCCAAATCAGCACTCTGCTGCTATCTATTATAAAGTACAAAGAAATCACTGTAGGGATGTAGGCCTACATAGCCCCTTAGTAGGGCTGCTATGATAATCGCAATATGGTCCATATAATTTGCCCAGATGATATAGACCCATGTTTTGTCAAGATGTGATATTGCAACAGAATCGAACAAATGACTAAAGACTATTAAATGTGAAATCTCTTATTTTATTGTCTTTAGTCAGTAAGTTTAAAATGACCATAATTTATGTTGTCACAAGATATGAAAAACAGCATTCTACTAAACACAAAACATGATATAAAATCAGAAGTTGTTTCAAAAAGCATACAATGACAACTGTAACAGCTCACATACTAGACTTGAGTACAGTTGTGCACAATCAACATTACTACACTGCACGCATAATTGATCTCAACACACACAAAGCTATACATACAATAGGGCCTAAGTACAGTAGCCTAGCCTATACAGTGTAATGAATGTACACACACACTGCTGGTATGTGGTCTGTTGTGGCTGCATGCAGTAAACAGCTGATGGCAAATGTTAAGACTTCAATTTTAAATGCACGATATCGCAATGTTGTTGTGGAAATGCTGGCAATATCGATTAATAAAAAATGATTATCGTGGCAGCCCTACCCCTTAGTGCATGGCATATTGTACATTTAGTGTGAGCAAATTTCACAAGCATGTTGTCCTTTGTTTGTATTCAGTAATTTTGGACGTGCAGGAGAATACCTTAATACAGGACTCTGATTGGTTGATATTTTTAAATCGGAGCATCAAGTACCAGACGGGTATAGCGATAGGGTACCCAGTTCCTATTTTTTGGTACCGGTGCAATCATTATTCTACAAATGTATTTATAGGGTGTCCCCAAAACATTCACAACAAATGTGCTATGTGTTACGTTAAGCATTTTATGTATGTCTGGGGACACCCTGAATGTGTAAATACAGGTACATTAGAATCTCTGATCAACCTGATTGAGGGAGACAAGCACCCATAGCAGATAATGGTCCTACATGACTACAACTACATACACGTAAACCAGAGGTTTTATTGAACATGTGTCCCTGCACTATGCATGTCTGGTAAGAATCTACCAGATCTGATATGGCAGTGCCCAGCCAGTTTAAGGGATTTCACCTGGATTTTGTTAAGTCCATATTCAACAGGGTGATCAACTGCTTATTATTTGGTTCAAGGCAGGTCTCCAGACTGGTAATTAACAACGTTATCATCTGTGTGCCCTGCAAGGACACACAGATGGTTCTCTTTAAGCAAATAAAATTAAACCAGAAAAGAGGAATACAGTCAGACTCGGTGCTTTCATTCTTTTATTTTCACAACCATCTTTCATCACTCTTCAACCGTCATACAGGTACCAGCTTCATCCCTCTGCTCTTCAAAGGGCATCTTTTCAATATGATCAAACCAGCATACATAGACATCTGCCTTGGTATACTGCTGATCAAACCAGCATACATAGACATCTGCCTGGGTATACAGCTGTTCATAGCAGCTTCTAAATATTTTTTTGACCTCCAGAGGGTCTTTCTGTACTGTTCTGTAAACATCTCAAAACATCTTCTTTAATGTGACAAACAATGGCATACATGGGGATGTCCAGGTAGAACTTTATAGTAGGAGAAATGTTGTGGGTACATATGAAACAAGTAGTGTAAGTAATGTGTTAAGTTGGGAAACATATGTAAAGTGGTTACCATCTGATTCACCAGGTGTCACTTCGTAAGAGAAATCACAGGCATGATCTAGAGGACAGTTGGAATATGCAACAAAATTTAGGGGCAGCAGAGTAAACATGGCTTGGTAGCATTACAAAATTGGAACTGTGGTTTAATTTGTGATGTTTACTGACTTTTTATGTACAGTACTTGGCTAGGAAGGTCTTGCACCTGCTAAATGTTTTGGAGGGTTTGCAACTTTGCTGTTCAAACTTTGTGATCAGTTAAATCCCAAATAATACAGCACCCAGATCTTCTCGAAAGTGATGTTAGGCCTAGGCCTACTTAAAAACACTACCATTCATGTAATAATCATAGTTAAAACTTTTAGGAACAAAATGAAGAACTTTAAACTTATCTACATGAAATTATAAACATAGCTAAAACTTAAAGGACCAAAATGAAGGACTTTACACTGATCTGCATTAAAAGACATTTGCCAAGTCTGAGACCAAGAAAATAACCTATCCAGATCTTCATAGCTCCCAAGTTCCGAGAGGCTAGATGCGGGTCCAAGTGATCTGTCTGTTGGTGGTTCGCTGGCCTGGGGGAGGGGTTATAGGCGGAGGGGTTATAGGCGGAGGGGGTGTCCCCCTTCCCTTTTCCAAATTTTTTAAATTTTTTAAGTGTCTACACGCAAAATGGTGGCACTTTTTTGGCAAATCAGTCAACATAATTTCGCTAGGTTACCGCCAAAAAAGTTCAGTACGGTACTGATTTTTTTTCCCTAGAAAAATATTGTATTGAGCGATTTGCCAAAATAATATTATACAGATACTCACAAAGGCACAATTAATAAAACTTCTCGTAATTACAATATTCGATCGTTATCGTTGCCGTAAATTTTGTTGCGGTCACGGTACCAGCCTACAGTTTGCAAGTGTCAACTCCATATGTCACAGATGGTCGTACAGTGCTGCAAGTGATTTGCAATATATATCTTCTTACATATCGCATCTCATACGCGTCGCCTGCTAGGCATGAAAATCACAGTCAAGAACGTCAAGAACTGTCAAGACAGTCCAGTTGGGCCTACGTTCGTTTGATGGGAAACTCTGGGACAAGCCCCGCCTCTAACCCGCAAAGTGCACATTCCTTTTTGCCACTGAACGCGGCGTTGCACGACGTCATTTCACTATTTACGCAGTGACAGGAATGTATTCCATACCTGCTGAGAAGGTTAGCCAATAGCGATGTTGAGACAGCAAACAGTACAGGTCTGTACATACCGTACCTAGGCCAATGCCTTGTATAGTAGCGCGAGTAGTAGTTGAATGTGCTGTGAGATACGATTTACTGAATTTGTAGTTATCGTAAGCTATTGAAGCTATATTTGCGTGGTTCTCTAACTAAGAATACTTCAGAGATTTGAAATGCAGGTTTTTCATAGGGCTGGGCGGGTCAACGGGTTTGGGTGTTCAAATGCGGGTCAAACCCGCGAAATGCGGGCCACTTGGGAGGTATGGATCTTCCTGCAGCAGTAAGGCATCATCCAAACTGCTAGTCTTCCTATAAAGCTTAGGATCATCTGCAAACTCACTCAGCCTATACAAGATGTAAGACTGGATTACCGCATTCTAACAACTGGATTGCCGCAGGTCAATTTGCCAGACTAGTTTGGCCTCCGTGGGGAACCCATTCCACGCACAGCCAAACTACCTTACGGCATAAGTGTTTTGGTAAGCTGGGTTTTCCATTTCTTGTTCACGTTCCCCTCGCACAAAAAAAAAAAAGGTTAACAGTCTGTTCAGGCTAGCCTACGCTTTAATGGTACAACTATAGAATACCCCGCCAATAAAAAAGTCCACCGTGTAACCCTACAGCGTCGCACTAGCGCGTTCAAATACAATAAGTACAGTATAGTGAAATAAACAGAGAGTTCAAATACAGTAAGCACATAGTGAAATAAACAGAGAGTTCTTAATCTTGCGAGTTATAAAAAGATCTACACCACGATGTTGCCGGCGGAGCCGGTGTAGCCACTCAAGATAAATGTCTTGGACTTAGAACATTTTTGGGGCATAAATGACCATGGTAAAGGGTGTACAAGCCACGATGTTGCCGGCGGAGCCGGTGTAGCCACTCGAGATAAATGTCTTGGACTTAGAATATTTTTTGAGCATAAATGACTATGGTAAAGGGTGCACAAGCCACGATGTTGCCGGCGGAGCCGGTGTAGCCACTCGAGATAAATGTCTTGGACTTAGAATATTTTTTGGGCATAAATGACTATGGTAAAGGGTGCACAAGCCACGATGTTGCCGGCGGAGCCGGTGTAGCCACTCGAGATAAATGTCTTGGGCTTAGAACATTTTTGGGCTCTAATTTAGAATCCGTGCCCGGAACTGCGTCACAGCTGTACGGTTAGGGGTTACGTATGCATAGTAATAGGTTAGGGTTACGTACGCATAGTAATAAGGTTAGGGTTACGTACGCATAGGTATAGGGTTACGTACGCATAGTAATAAGGTTAGGGTTACGTACCCATAGGTATAGGGTTAGGGTGGGCCATATGCAGGTGTACGCGTGCATAGGAACTGTATACGTAGGGGTATATAAACATTTACGTATACGTATCTCATACTGTACATATATATACATTCTCCAGTACATACAGTTAGCTTTAGGTATACGTAAATACGTATACCTACAGCTATATGTAATAGATAGTATTATTAGACACTACTTATATTATTTTTAACCCGTTCACCGGCAACGGCGCTCGTAGCGCAGTAGGCAAGCGCGCTGGTCTTCATGCTAGAATCGCTATACCGCTAGGGTCGAGGGTTCGGGTCCCCGTACTAATAATGCTTTTCTTTCTTCCACAGCACTAACCATTCACTTCTTTCCACAGCATACACTTATAGCGCTGTTCCTCGAGTGAGGAAAAAAAGAAAAGGGTTTTTTACTTAAAAAAAAAAAAAACTTTAAAGTTTGAGCGCCCTCTTTTGGAAGTTGTGAAGTGAGTAAAATTATGTCTACTTCCGGGCACGGATTCTAAATTAGCACCCATTTTTGCAATCATTCCCAACATTATTACACCATACAAGTCAATGGGGGCAATGATGAGTCGTTCTCAAAATAACTTAGAAGTCGCCTCCTCGACAACTTGACAGCTCGATGTAGCCACGCAGTTAAAGGGGTATTTTCGCGTGGCGGGGTATTCTATAATTACTCCGCTTTAATTTACAGTTAACAAGCCCTCAATCAGTGCCTTGTATACTACCTTCCATAGACTACGCTCCGAATACGAAGCAAAGTGCTAATGGAGTGTAGTGTGTAGGCCTAGGCTAGGCCTGAGGCATGATTGAGGACGGGGTCCGTTAGTTTCCGCCCTCGATAGTTTCTGCCCGTTACTTTCTGCCCCTAAAAATCTTGGGGCGGAAAGTAATGTTTGAACTAACATGTGACAAAAATAACTGTTAACTTCAATTTTCAAATCCAAGTACAAGGCAGCAACGAAATTTATGGCTAGACCTAAAAAATTTTCAGTAACCTCATCAAAAATCATCGAAAAGAATGAATTTTACCACCTTTTTTCTAAACGTCAAGTCTAGTCACGGAGTTGTATTTTTTTACGTATAAGTAGTCCGCTTGTCTATAGGTAGACTTACGCTGAATGTGTGAACAGTTGTTCACAGCACTGAATACCATATACCTGTACGTAAGTACGTATAGGTACACTAAAGTCTACAGTAAGATTGTTGCTTGGAAAGACGTCAGGCAGTAACGGGTGTCGCATTGAATACTAAAAGACATCGATGAAGTTTGAAACTTTAAGAAAAAGTTGATGGAATCTTCATTTGACGAAAGTACCATTGAAATCACATTCCATTCCATTACTTTCCGCCTCCCAAAAAGATGTTTTCTGCTAAAAATAAAAGGGACAGAAAACACCGTTTTTGAGGGGCGGAAAGTAGCGAGGGCGGAAACTAACTGTAACCATTGAGGACTAGGCCTAACGTTGGGCCTAGGCTACACTTGACTTAGCCTTGCTAGCCTAAGTTACTAAGTTAGGCCTTGGCCTTTGCCAAAGAACTGAGCGAAAGATATAGCACAGGCTAAAGCGCATACTGTTTGACCTGTTGGCTGTAGCTAAGTTGTATCTGGATCTGGAAAAATACTGCACAACACTCCTGGTGGAGTCAAACGTGCAGGGTTGAGTGTGCGCATGTAGTTAGTCGTCCCGTCTGAGGATCCTCAAGGCTGCGCTCTTGAATTGCTTGGGGTCCTCAAGATCTGCAATGTTCTGGGGGAGTAGGTTCCAGTCTCTGACGGTCCGAGGAAAGAAACTGTATTTGTAGCAGTCCTTATTGGTTGGTATATTTGTAAAGCTATTAGAATGGTGATGCCTGGGGGGCTGCCGGACCAGTTGTAGGTTGTTGATTGGCAAGGCTAGGAGGCCCAATCTGGCTTTGTGAAGAATTGCTAGCCTGTTGGCAGTACGCCTATTTTTGAGACTATCCCACCCTAGGTCATTTAACATTTCAGTCACACTACTATGGGGGGAATAGTCATTATAAAAAAACCTAAACCTTGAAACACGGAGTGACGGGGGTTAACGTTAGGCCTAACCCCTTATCCTAGCCTAACATGACGACGTGCGGTTTCGGATTGTTCTGCAGTCCATCATGAACTTGATGAAGTCAATGTTACGTAAACTTGATGAACACGTCCTATGGAAGACAACGAATACCTTATGAAAACTGAAAGTTTTCTCTTTCCAACCATGCAGCTTATTTCATCATGCAGATTTCCGATCTGCGTCCTGCACTTCAAGATCGAGGTATTTTCTGTCCTTGTGGGAATACGTACCCGGTGCTATGGCTGGAACAATATGACGTTACATTCTGCTGATCATATGCACGCTATGTTGCCTGCTCGGCGGGGTCGTGTAACAGTTCTGGCTGAACGTTGGTACTTTGTACTTTGAACGAGATGTGCATACATGATACCTGCTATGATGGTTACATGCTTTTGGTGCTACGCTTGTACGAAAAGTTTGTTTACAAAAATTTAAATAACATACAACATGGTCTTTAAACGACTCCGTAGAAATAGCCGTCGTTTTTCGCACAATTTTAGCGGTCAAAACCACTGATTCAAGGACCTAATGTTACGCTTCGTAACTAAAATTGAACAGAGGGACCTAACGTAGTATTTTAATATGAAAAACATGCCCCAAGTTTTCTTTGTATCGGGCAAGAATAGCTCCAATAGATGCCTAGAACACATTATTTTTGCACGCTGGTTCGCAGGTATGTATCTATCTCAGAAATACTTCCTACAAAAAGAAGAATGAGATTGCAATTTTACGATAAAATGCCACCAATATGTATACGGTAGTCTGTACTTGCCATTTCAGCTTTGAACCTAACAATACTATGAACCTTCAACATTCATGTAGGCTGACATTTTTGAAAAGAAACTGCTGAGGAGCGATTACCGGAAAAAGTGGTCAGATCTTGAGGACGATCTGACAGGTATTTGGGGGACGAAGTGGTATTGTTTTTGGGGGGGGGGGCGAGAACTGGCAAGGGGGAAACGACCGTGCACCGGTATGCACATATGCGTGACCTTGAAGGCACTGGTGTAATTGACTGGAGGCTGCTCTAGATACAGAAATCTAGTTTCATTGTAACTCCAGGCAGCTGTAAGTCTACAGTGGTATAGCTTCCTGGTAACAATGTCTGGTTTTCCTTGAATATAGGCCCCCTAACTTGATTTCCGGGTCGTGCACAGTGGCATACAGGCCTAACTCCGGATGAACACGAAACCCGACGAGGTCGAGGAACACCCGCCGGCGGCCGGGGACTTCCATCGGGATACATTGTTTGCAATTAGTTCCTCTCGGAGATGGAAACTGTGCAACCAAATGTTGTGGCCTAGGGCACCTTGAACTGTTTGGCCAAGTGAACAAATTAATCGAGTTCATCGTACAGCGTAGTAGTATAACTCTGAGGGAAAATGACTGCTTGAATACCCAATATTCAACCAGAACCAATATATAGTTGTATAGTACTAGTATGTGACCGGATTTACCTTACTCATTCAAGAGGGAATCATCCTTCGTGCCGCCGGCAACGCCATGCACTGAGCTGGCCAATCCATTTCTGATTTCTGTACTGAGCCCCAATTGAATTCTAGGTCAGGCTGTCCAGCCAGCTGTTTTCCTAAAATGCATGTCCAGAGTACATTTTTTTTTTAATTAAGAATAATAAATACGGCCTATGGGGCATTTTCAACAATAAGACCCACCCACGGACGGTTGTTTCAAGGTCTGTAATTTACAGAGAGTAATGGTTCCTGGGAGAATTGAATTCAGCCACTTGCACTTGCGTACCCATGATTTTTTATTGGCCCGTCAATTGCAAGACCTAGCTGATAGTAGCAGGTCCACGCAAGGGCTATTGCAATGTATACCTTATCACCGACTGTGACATTTCTTCCACACTGGGTACATTTTCGGAACATACTATGTACATGCACAAGGTCACGGTGTCGAGAAGGACGGTTTTGTGCTGCACTGAAAGTACATCGAGGCAGTTTCATTTCCTCATCAAAGCCGATCTGCAAAGTACAAAACGAGGCTTCTACCTGATGATTCGTACTTAGGATGAGGAGGTACTAGGCAAATATCGTATCTTCATAATGTTGCCCATCAGCCTATGGAACTGACGAACTATCAACCAAATCTGGCCAATGAATATGTGAATTTGTTTTAGATCGACGCTGTAAGAAATACTTGCAAGCTCCTCTCCCCCTTTTGAAAATTGTCGTCGTAATTAGGTGTCCTAGGTACCAAGTGTCATCCCAGGAAAGTTTGAGGTGTATCATACTTCCTTAACGGAATAGTAACCGTGCATGTGTGCGCGAGAGGTCCACAGAAATGTTGCGTTCCATATCATTTTAGTGACATAACGTGAATCTAAGTCTGCATCGAGGCACTGGTTTCAATTCCCCCATCACAGCCCATCTACAATATCTAAAGAAAAAGGCTCCTACCTGATGATTCAGACAGAGATTTAAACTTTTGCGGCCGTACGGCGCTTCTTCGAAAGCTGTTATAACAACGGTGAACAAAAGACAACATTGACAATTTTAATAGTTTGAGAACCATTTGTGATAAAACATGATCAAAATAAACCCATGAATCGATCGGAAACACACTTCACCCATATCCCTACCGGAATAAAGTTTAAAAAGCTTTTGAGGAAGTCGACGAGCACATGCGCCCCAATTTTCTGTGACCGTTCGAATAAGTGTCTTGCCAGAAAACTTCCGTGTAATTTTATTTCCTTATTATATAATGATCGCATATAAGTCAAAAAGTGCGAATCGTGACGACTGTGAGACAGGGGCGTCGAAATGCTGCATTAGAAATTACTATTTCTATCACAAAAGTTGCATGGGGATTGCACCCAGACATCTTCAGTTCCCTAAAAACACGTTTGCCAATTACAACGAGGGAGCATTGCCATGCTACCTGATCATCCGATAAAGCTTTCAAATTATGGCATTCAACATGACAAATGAATAGGAATTCAGAAATATTTGCATACTTTGACCTCGTGAATGCTGTGCCCTTCCATAATGTTGCCCATTAGCCTATGAACGGCGAACAATCAACCAAACCTGGCCAATGAATATGTGAATTCGTTTCAGACGCTATAAGAAATACATCAAACAGACTGGAAGCACACGGAGAGCGCGAAATGTTTGGTAATTCGGGAAAAAATCCGAGAAAGTGAGGCTTATGCCAGCTTAACATAGTTGAATACGGAAACATCTACGGCAAATGAGAGAAAAGCATGGAGCAACACCTCTATATTCATATTTTTTGCAAAATTAAAAAAAAAATGAAAATCGGAATCCCCCCGGCTTCCTCTGGATACGCCAATTGTCAATGTTATCGGTGCAAGTGAATCATTAGATTCTAGTAACATGGTACATGGAAATAAAAATCAAATTTAAAAATCTCTTGAAAGTGGATGCCCGTTACCTTCAGGTTAACGGCAAAATTGTGCCGGTGCACTGCTGGATTCGAAAATCAAAGTCAAAGTGTAAATATAAAACTCATTGTTCAAGGGGCAGAATTCTCTAATGTGAATTCAGTGCTCTCATGCAGGTATGACCGTCGTCATGATGAGTACACTGAATAGTTTAGCCTCAAACATATCAGCTCCAGGGGAGACTCCGCCCTCTTGTTTGAATTAGAGTATCCTGTCATAAAGGCCCTTATAGTTCCGCATCCTGAAATATTTGTACCGTATTTTATACTGTCTGAAACATGCCCAGATTTTGTTGTAGCAATACTTGAATGTTCCCCATTTTTCGCAAGGCCTGTAAAGTTTGTTGGTTTGTCATATAAATACCATCAAAAGGAGTGCAGGAAACAGAAAACCGTGGCAAAATGTGTAATCCCGACACTGAAGTAGCGCCAAGATTTGTCGCCCGACAGGGTGCCAAGCTGCCTTAATCGTGCGACTGCAGTCTGAAACCGCGACATCTTACCCTGGATTGCCGAAATTTTGTCGAGAGCGACGTTTCTGCCGGCACTTTCGATTTTATCTGGCACAACTAATGTATTGCAGGATTTGTCGAGGCGACATTTAATTGTGAGTGCACTTTGTATGTGATCGTTTGTCGACGAAATTGACAAATTTAGCAGACCATGCGGAATCCTTCTCAAACGGTTGTTACCTCTGTTACGACGATGGTCAGTTCCCCACGTTTTCCCCTTTCTTAGTTTCAAGCGAGAGTACAAATATTTAAAAACCGACGCAAAATTTCGGCATTTTGGTACCCGTGGGTAGCAGACGACTACTTCAGATATTGTTACTCCGAAAAATATCAACTGACAGATAAAGTGCCTAAAATAATTTTGGATGTTGTTTCTTAATATGTAACTTGTAAGATGGGATCATTTTGTTAAATGTACTTTGTAGACAATGAGCTGAAATACAGACTGTGAAAAATTCAGGGCAATTTGAGAAATTTGAGTACATTTGTTCAATTTCAGTAGTCATGAAATAAAAAGAGCCAAATTGTGAGCTGTAACCAGAGAGGTTGGCATGTCCAGGATGAAAACTTTTACAAGGAGCTAGGGGCCGGGGAAGGAGCCTGATCCAATGTGTAAGCCAAAGGGAAATATAATAAGTGCGCGCTAATTCTTGCTTTATCATTACTTCCATTTGACTTTATTATTGTCACAAATTTCAAAAGTCATTCGGAAGGACCAACACCAGTTACGTCACGTCAGTTAATGAAGGGCCGATGGCTGCTTCATGGTCTACCTGAAGATTTAATTTGCTACGTCATCTTTCAAAAGGTTTTTCCTAATAGCAAACCTGCAATAGAAAATTTAATGATTTACACCTATTTGAATAAATAAAGTGACTTCTAAAACACTCGTGGAAGTTTTACAAGGTCTAAGCCACCCGCGCAAGCAGACGGTTATCCATTCATGCCAATTCGATTTACCGGCATGACCACGTTCTCAGACAAGTGTTGCTGGTGTCGTTCATAGTTTCCCTACCCTTATCCAGGCCTACTTTTACTGACTCAAAGACTGATTTCAACACGGGCGTCAGTTTTCAATCCCATAATTTCCTCCAAATTGTTTTAATTGACCTACATTTTGGCATCAAAGATACTACAGCTAGTCAACTTTGGTATCAAATTGACAAACGGACCATCCTATCCAGTTACATATTGAAAAAATTGTCCCAATTCTCCCTCTCTCTTGATGATATTTTGGTAGGATATTGGCGTATATTACATTGAGACGGCAATGAATACACAAAGAAGACTTGATCAAGTTTAAAAGAACTACTGCCTCTGTTACAAATCAGCAAACTATGCTACGAGGACAATAGGCACCCAAGTGCTTAAGCGTACCCCCTAAGAGATTAAATCAATTGTTGCAATAGAAAAAAAAACTTTTTTGGAGACGAAAAGTTGTGACTATTCATTCCAGAAGGCTTTCTACCAAAATCGGGAGTCGCTTTGGAAAGATAGACAAATTCGGTCTCAATTCGTAGCCGGGGCTTCTGATTATATTGAGACCTTTCCAATCAAATGCTTGTTACATTTAAAATGGAATAATATTTATCTTAAAATGGGAAATCATTATAAAAATCATCTCCAATTTTCCTGACTATTTTATACAGAATACTAGGGCCATCGCGGTGTCTTCAGCGACAAGTGAGAGATCTTTTAGCCGCCTGAAACTCACGAAGACCAACCTAAGATCTACAATGACAGAAACTCGCCTTTCCTCGTTGGCTATCTTGAGTATTGAGGGCGATTTCACTGAACAAGTTGACTTTGATGCAGCAATTGGCACTTTCAGTCGAATGTCAGTGCGCCGCATGAAAGTCCATTAGAGCATATCTCAATTTAATTACACTTATATGTACTGAAATGTTTCATGTTGATGTTGATGTTTTTATGTTTTACTTAAAGTCTTCTCATGTTCTAATCTACTGCATGCTATTTGTTCAATTCAATTTTGTAGTGTGCTGGTGTAACGTAATTGTACAAATGGGTTTTCATCACAAAGTTTTCCAAGTCCGATACAATTCAAAACACTGCACCCCTGCTCCTATCTCCAGCAATATGCTGATTGGGACATGCGAGGTTTAAAATATTCAGGAAACAGTATTTTGATGATGCTTGTGAATTACTTGTTATTTAAAAAGCCACATGGAAGGAACGAAAATCAGTTTCTATTTTGTGATAGGCCATCATCATTTGCACACTTACACTCCAATAATGGTATTCTTTAGAAATATTCATTTTCAATACTGTTGTTTTCCTTCAAATTCTTTATTTCATGCTATTCATAGTTCCATTCAATTTGCCTGTATTCATGGTGTATGCATCAGTAGAAATACGGATCATTGTACACTGTACAGTAACAGATTCAGGAGGTAGGGTACCTCAAGAGCCTATTTAATTTTCGAGTCATTGGTGATTTCCTGTGAAAACTTGCCAAATCTTCAAAAAAAAAAAAAATCTTCTGAGATGGCTTTAAAAAAGCTCAGTGACCTGCTGCGACATTATTGTAAAAATTGGCTTCCCTCACTAATTCTTATTCCTTGTCAATACCATTCAGTCCATTCTCAAAGCGACAGTCATTCTTTTGTGTTTGATTGAAATTAAAATATACAAGAATCAGTATTTTCCATGAGTTCAGTAAAATCCTTTTATCCAAAAAAGAGTATGACAGACAGTAAATAAATCATCTTGCACACTTTCATGTACCTTGCTGTTTAAGTTATTCATTAGAAATGTTTGCTCTCGATGCCGTTATGATTCACAATCTAATCCATATTTGGTATTATTTCAATGTTATATATGGTGTACAATGGACTGCACAGGCCATTGAAAAGTGAGTTTCAGGAGCTGACTTTATGGCCTAGGTCTTTAGTGCTTTCGGTACTTTAATGCAAAAATTTATACAATCCAAAATGTGATTGAATGGAATCAGGACATTTTCAGCACATATTGATCTAGTATAAAAAAGAAGCAAAATATAGCAC
The DNA here is from genome assembly GCA_037179385.1 of Holothuria scabra. Taxonomy (NCBI): domain Eukaryota; kingdom Metazoa; phylum Echinodermata; class Holothuroidea; order Aspidochirotida; family Holothuriidae; genus Holothuria; species Holothuria scabra. The sequence goes on from CM074184.1 coordinate 8,043,480, forward strand.
CAGTTTGCATCTAAGGCATTGGAAGCAGCAAAGAATTTTCCAAAAAGGGGAGGGAACACCCCAGGACGGCGGTCAAGAATAGGGACGAAGAGGTGATTTTGCCCCCTCACAAAAAAAAAACCCGGCTACGCCCCTGCTGTTATGTTATATTATGTTAAACTCAAATGGAACATACATTAATATTCATACATGCATCATTCATGCAGTGCTAAAGTGTTTTCTTATAAATGTTAATCATTCGCATTGGGATGCTTTATATGATTAAAAAATGACCGAGGATTACATAGCTAGTGCATGTTCCCACTCCAGCCAGACATGATCGTGATGGAAATTATCTTGATTGAAATTAACATAGTAGCTGAAATATTTCGCCACCTTTATAAAAATCCAGTATAGTGATACTTGTGTTCGACAAAAGGGAAATATGTGAAATTATTTTGACCAGACTTTTCACAGAATGTTTAAACAGTCCATTTGAACAATGGGGACTAATAAATAAGCCTCACTGACGCGAAAATTGTGCCAAATTTTGGTCAATTTCCCCATGAAAATAACGACAATATAAAAATCAACAATTATATGTTGCAAAATTTATTCCATTTCATTTCACCCTTCATGTATGAATATTCAATACAACAAGACAACTCAAACACAGAACCAGCAATGTACCAGGAGTGGTGATGCTTATACCCCCTCCCCCCCACTTTGACCAAGTTTGATCTAAGTAAGAGATGGGGGAATAAAACCATCTGGGGAACCTTGTATTGAGTCTTGGGTCTGGATCACGGACTTCTTATACATGGACACTGAGAGCATACTGCATGGTGGATCTTCGCTGTCGTACGTGTGAGAAAAAGCGCACCAAGATGGCCGTCTGCTATGATTTTGTGTGGAAGTTTGGACTTGCTCAAGTATATCACCATATTTTGCAAGAAAGTTGAAATATTTTTGAAATATGGCAAGGTTAGGTCAAAATCCCTTCACTTATTTCAGGAATATGATATTTTTACCCATTCAGGTTTAACTTTTGCTTAAAATATTACAGAGTCGAAGTCAAATCAGACGATTTATAGGTTCACGGCGGCCATCTTTGTGCGCCTTTTTTGTCCTAGTCGGTGGCGACCAGCTATGGGCACGACGTACACGTTACATGCATGCTCTCGGTCCATGTATATACCCCCGTGGTCTGGATCAACCGGCTGGGGTCAACCTTACATTTTTTTCTGAATGACTGAAAAGGTAAATGGCCTCAGTAATTTTTAAGGGTGAAATGACCTAGCTGTCACTTGTCCACTACTATTGTTTAATCGGCGTTCAAACCAGTCTGAAGCAGGCACAGGATTCAGCCTCACATTCAGCCCCAGCACATTCAGCCCCATATTCTGAAGCTAGCACAGGATTCGGCCTCACATTCGCCCAGCACAGGATTTGACTTCACACTATTCGCCGAACCCGAATCCTGTGCTGGGCGAATCCTGTGCTAGCACATAATTCTTTTTTGATATGCACTGCATATCGTACGTCCATAATACAACGAATCCTGTGCTATAGCATGTGAAAGTAAGCAGAATCCTGTGCTAGCTTCAGAATGTGAGGCTGAATCCTGTGCTGGGTATTACAAGCCGAATCCTGTGCTAGGCAAATGAATTGTAACAACGAATCCTGTGCTGTGTGTAAATGAAATGCCGAATGCTGTGCTAGGCGAATGTGGGGCCGAACCCTGTGCTAGCTTCAGAATGTGAGGCTGAATCCTGTGCTAACGTTAATTGAATGTAAGGTGAATCCTGTGCTGGGGGAATGTATAACGAATCCTGTGCTGGGCTAATATGGGGCCGAATCCTGTGCTGGCTTCAGAATGTGGGGCTGAATGTGAGGCTGAATGTGAGGCTGAATCCTGTGCCTGCTTCAGACTGGTGGCGTTCAATACAACATACCAGAGCCTGCGTTGTTGATGTGCCTCATGTATTAATCAAAAACACTACTACTGTTCATTTGCTTCGTCCACGCAGTCGTCTGTTGGAAAGCAAGAGAAACAAAAGGTGGACCAAATTTCAAGAAAACCAGAATAGAACGTTTACAGTTTACCTCACACCATGTTGGGTATAGTTGCAAGTGTTGATCACATCACATTTGATATAGAAAATGCTATCGAACAACAGATCGGAACTCAGCCCCTGCCATTTCCAGGCATGGATAGTGAGTAGCTTAAGTTAGATCATTTTTATGTAGCCTAATGTATTGTCAGACCTAGGCCTAGGCTAACGTTAGCCAACTGCTAACGTGATGCCTAATACTGGCTAATGCCTAACGTTAATGTTGTCGGGCTAGCCTGTCACTCATGACATGTCATTGTGCTAGCATGAGTCGGTCAATTAGGCCTAGGCCTAGGGCCTAGATGGTGTTTCACATGGTGTAAATGTCATAAGTTTTGTACACAGTGACCAACTCAAGCTAGCCTACTGACTGACTCAAGATAGGCTAGGCCTACATTCTGTAAATAAGACTAGGCCTAACCTAAAACTAAACTGTTAGTGTTGTATGTGAATTCATGGAGTCTGTGGTTAAGGATTGTATGCTTAGGCTAAGTATCTTTTAGACAATGGTTTACTGCTTCTTCTTCTTCTTCAAAACGGTGAGACATCCAAAAGGACAATTTTACACCGCGTACGTGCCGTGTGATCAGTCAGGCCCTCAAAGAGTTCATAATGAAATCCACCGGCTTTGGGTGACTTATGGCCCCCGCAATAAGACTCTCTGGGAGGTTATTCCAATCACGAGTAGTATTAGGGACAAAACTGTACTTAAAACAATTTGTCCTAGCGGAGGGGGGGGCGAAAGTGCAAAGCATGCATGTTACGGGAACCACGAGTAGGTTTACACAGATTAGACAGGGGGATGTTAGCTTGGCCATAAATACCTTTGGCAAAAATTATGAGTCTGCAACGTCTGCGGCGGTCAGACAACGTATGTAGACCTAGATCTTTGAGGAGTGCGGTCATAGAGCCAACTTCACGGGAGTACTCCCCAGATATAAACCTAGCAGATCTTTTTTGTACTCCCTCCAATCTATCTTGGAGTGAAATCTGATGTGGATCCCAGACGGAACAAGCATACTCCAACAAGGGCCTTAGTAAACCTTTATAGGCCGCCAATTTAACATCTTTGGAACAAAATGAGAGGTTCCTGCGTAATAGGCCTAAGATCTTATTTCCCCTTATTACAAACAAGTTGGATATGTTTGCCCCAGCTGAGATTCTTAGTGATAGTCACCCCCAGATACTTAATTGAGTCAACCCTTGTCAGATTGGCCCCATTAAGAGTATAATTATAGGTTATTGGGTTACGCTTCCTAGTAACAGACATAACATTACACTTAGCCGGGTGGAATCTCATACCCCAAGTTTTGGCCCACTGGCCCAAGTTTATAATGTCCTTCTGTAACTCCCTGCAGTCACTGGGATTATTGATGACCCTATAGCAAACACAGTCATCAGCAAACAACCTAACTTCAGAAGAAGCAGCACTAACAATATCATTAATATAAGACAAGAAAAGTACTGGTCCTAGGACAGACCCTTGAGGAACACCGGAAAGGACTGGAGCAGAAGCAGAACTAGTACCATTAACAACAACTGATTGTGAACGATCATTAAGAAAGTTATCAATCCAATTTATGACTTGCCTAGGCACCCCCAAGGAGAATAACTTCGTCTTAAGTAGTTCATGAGGAACTGTATCAAAAGCCTTCTCAAAGTCCAGGATGAAGACATCAACTTGTTTATTTTTATCTAAGGCGGAGGTCCAATCGTCCACAACAGACAGTAACTGTGTATCACAACTATGATTTTTTCTAAACGCATGCTGTTTAGAGGAAAGGCTGTTATTCGCTTGATAGTGATCCATCATATTTGAGCTGATAATATGCTCAAGTAGCTTACAACATATACAAGTAGGAGAGACAGGGCGGTAGTTGGATGGGAGAGAGCTATCGTTCTTCTTAAAAATAGGACAGATATTTGCCTTTTTCCAGTCCTTGGGGACTTGACCACTGTTGATTGATTGCTGGAAAAGATGACTGATCATTGGAGCAAGGTCAGTAGCAAGCTCTCTAAGAACCCATGGGTGTATGTTGTCAGGACCCATGGCTTTACTAATCTTCTGTCTCAGCATGGGTTCCTGCCTAATAGGTCTTGCGTCTCTAGATTGCTTAGCTTTCTTGAAGATGTCTCTTTGTCTCTTGATTCGGGTCATTGTGTTGATGTCATTTACCTTGATTTTCAAAAGGCATTTGACAAAGTCCCATTAGGGAGACTTATGGTAAAATTGCATCAGTTAGGCATCCAGGGGAGATGTGCGGACTTGATCAAGTCTTGGCTTTTTGGTAGATCCCAGAGGGTTGTTGTAAATGGTAATTTCTCCTCTTGGAATGATGTCACAAGTGGAGTACCACAACTTCCACAAGGTTCTGTTCTGGGCCCAATTCTCTTTCTAGTTTTTATAAATGATATTGATTACTCTCTCTCATCTTGTATTAGTAAGTTTGCTGATGACACTAAGCTCTATAGGAATGTTAATGATGGAAAGGATGCTTCTCTGTTGCACAGGGACTTAGATAGGCTAGTTACTTGGTCTCAGACTTGGCAAATGTCTTTTAATGCTGATAAATGCAAAGTTCTTCACTTTGGATCCAAGAATTTGGGTCATAAGTATACCATGGCTGGTATTGTTCTAGGTAATGTGACTTCTGAAAAAGACTTGGGTGTTGTCATTTCAAACGATTTGAAGCCTTCCAGGCAGTGCGCAGCAGCTGCTGCTAGGGCTAATAGGGTGCTTGGTTTAATCAAGAGGAATTTCAGCAATTTCAGTAAAGACATTGTGCTAAATCTTTATAAGCAGTTGGTTAGGCCACATCTTGATTATGCTGTGCAGGCATGGAACCCTTTTTATGAAAAGGACAAGTTTATTTAAGTGGCACTTTTAAGGCAACGTCTTCAAATTGAAACAAAAGAAATCCCTGAGTTTCATTCTGTATTCTCTGTGTACAAGACAACTATCTCAAGAAATTAAAGGGTTCTGGGTATTACACTTACAGAGATATTGATCTTTAAAGTTAGCCAATCGTGTGACGAAAATAGTCAAAAATGCAAATTTGGGCCACTTTAGGAAGCCATAACTCCACAAAACAACATTTGAAAAGCTTCATATTACAGAAACCTGTTCTATGGGATAGTTCTAATATGTTTTTATCAACAGGCTGTTGGGTTATGTATTTGCTGAGAAATTGGTAAACAAAATTGACAAAAAAGCCAAAATGCCATTTTGCCACTGATTTGCAAAATTTCAACGAATTTTAATTCGGTCAAAATGTGACAAATTTGCTAAAATTTTCAGGATATCCTTTTTTCATCACTGTCTACACATATTAATATTTTGGGAATTTATTTGAGTCGGTCGAGCAACAACTTTCTCAAACTTTGAGTGATTTGACATGGAATGACCCATTTCCTTCTTCCTCAGCATTAACCGTTCACTTCCTTTCCACAATACTTTGTTTGTTTGTTTGTTTTATTTGATCCTCCCATGTGGGGCCTCGGAAAGCCCCAATGAAGGGGTATTAACACCAAGCTGGCAATGCCAGTCTCGTGAGACAAACTCACAGAACTGATCAAGTGATATCAGATAAACTGCAACCCAGAAAACTAGACAACAATTTTAATGTCAAAGCTGAGACTTGAACTCACAACCTCATGACTGGAAGACGCAGATTACCACTTTTACCACTTTTGCTCTACTCGAGTGGAGAAAAAAAAATGCATTTTACTAAGGAGAAAAATATAAACAAAACTTTGTTTTTAAAAATAAAGTTTCAGCACCCTCTTTTAAGTTGAGAGTTGTTTAAAATGATGTCATTTCCAGCCACTGATTCTAAATTAGTACTGAAGCTTCATATAAATACATGCAGCGGAGTAACTATAGAATATCCCGCCTCAGGAAGTTACCCTTTTTTTCAATCGTGGATGTGGAGTCACAGTGGAGCTGTACTGGAGCTGGGGCAAATAGTAAATACTGTACAAATTGTTAGCATTCAACCTTTTTCTACATTTCAATCTATCATCTGACAAGTGAGCAGTCTGCCATATCAAACATCACTGGCTTATTTTGAGCATGGTGTCAGATGCATGTTTAAAGTTATCTATCTAGCTTTTGGGAGAAAGGACCGTTATGACTCTAGCTACATCTAATTTTTAATTTAAGAACGATGCATCTGTTTGAGGCTGGATGCTCAGTTTTAATCACAGTGAGTAAATTATTAATAACCGTGACGTCATTGACTAGTCAGTTCAAATGAACATCCATCTGAGGCTGGATAGCAAACTAGTAGATTACGAAGGACTAGCACTGGTGCATTGATGCGTGAACATTAGATAAACAGATGTGTGTGACTGTGCGTGTGCCTATACATGAGACCAACTGGGAGTTGTGGTGTGACAGTGACCACAACTACACCTTAGCATTGGGATGCTAAGTGAGGTTAGTCGATGGGGTGGGGTATTCTGTAGTTGTGCCCGTGCGGCTAGGGAGAGGATGTCACCTTACATCATTTTCTATTTTGGGCCCATTCCGTGACATAGGCTAGAGTAAAGCGACTGAATATCTGCAAATGTTCAAGTCGCAGCTCTGTGTACATAGTATAGTACTACTGTATAGAGTACTGAGCGCCTTATGCACATAGTACGCTTGTGTAGTAAAGTGTCAGCACACTTGTGCATGTAGTTACATAGTCAAAACTGTAGTCATAACTTAGAAAAAAGAAAAAACACACACACACACAGACACACATACAAAAATGATGGTATTCATCTGTGCATATAACCTGATGGTATTACAAGTCTGCCTAAACAAATTATTGCAATTTGAAAAAAAATGTACAGTTTTGCTTATCCTAATATTGTAGAATACCTGTACAAACAGACATGTATGCAGATTGTAAGAAATTTTGTATGACAGGCTATCAAAATTATGATAAAGAGGGTTACAGTATCTCCAATCTGCCATGTTTGACTGTGAAATGCCAACATTCAATTAAAGCACATGCTTGTTATGATATTGGTTAGAATTATTTTTAGTGAGGCCTATTTTTTTCCGAACTGAGGACCAAAAATATAGGTACAGTACATATACTCTTTCACATTTTTATGAAGTATTGTCACATGTCATTGGCCCTTTCATGAAGTAAACTTGCATGCACAGTGAAACTGTTGCATTTATTGGTGCATGTGTGTGCTTGCCTACAGTAATTTCAAATACGGAAAGAGACTTCAGAGGACAGAAAGATTGCCAAGACTAATTATTGGTATTATTTTTCATTTTTTTGTGTCCTTCAATAATTTACGTTGGAGATTGTACTTTTGTTTTTAAACAGAATCCAATGCTGCAGTTTGCACATTCTTTCAGCACCATTCATGCACCAAAGGAAATATGTGCCCTTTTAGACATGTCAGAGGTGAAAAACAGATTGTTTGCAAACATTGGCTGAGGGGGCTATGCAAGAAGGGAGATGAATGTGAATTCCTTCACCAGTACGACATGACGAAAATGCCAGAATGTTTCTTTTTCTCAAGATTTGGTATGTCATTTCTTTAGATAGGGGATAGGGTTGTGAAGAGAAAATAGCGTAAGTTTTTGGATTTTTTTGCATGTGGGCAAAATTTGCTAGAAGAAAAGTTTAAGGACTTAATCACAAAACTCTTTTTCCCCAACCCTTTTCTGTAATTTGTGTATTTTCAGCCATTTGTTCACAACAACATGACAATAGCCGGAAAAAGAGAACACCATAGTTTATTAGAAAAAATTCAAAGTATTTGGTGGTATGAAGTTTAAATTAAATGAGTTTGATCAGTTATTAAGAATTAAATGTTTATTTCTTATTACAAGTTCATTAATATAGAAAAGCTTCAAGTACCAAACAAAAAAACCAATGTTAGTTGTTAGGTAAGGTGAAGATTTTGTCTATTAGGGCTGTGAGCGATTAGCAATTGAACAACCATTAATCATCAGTGAAATAATTCTTAAGTGAAAGGTGTTTTCGATTAATCGAATGTCACAACTTTTTGACGAGTGGCGTTGTTCAAAAAGTAAAGCAACCTGCTACTGCCTAAGGACTGCAATTGAAATTACTAATATTAAGCAAAAACCTATAGAATAATATCAGAGAGGTAAACTGGCTAGTATACTAATGTATAGTTCAACTAGCATGTCAAACACCAACTCAGGAGTCAGCAAAAACGTAGTGTTGAAATAGTTCTCAGTTGAGTTTGTTCGTACTTCAGGAACATGCTGCACATGGTGCCTGTGGCATTTGTTGTTGTCTGGTACAACATGATACAATTTGATGGGTCTGTTTTGAACCAGACATTGTGGAGGTGTACAAGTATGGCATTTGTATGCATACTTGTTTGACCAAACAAATTTGTGAAGTGTTACAGAAAGGTTAATTTCTTGAGTAATTATTTCTATCTACTTTGGGTAAAAATTTGTTCCTGATTAAAAGTACATACCTCTTTTTCATGGGACTGTTATCATTAGTAAAAGAAAATAGATTAAAAAAAAGAGTCTCACAAAAACAATATTTCCCTTATATAATTGGATTAATTGTAATCATTTTACTCTCTCTTGAATTTTTAAAGGTATGTGCAACAACAAAGAGTGTCCATTCCTACACATTGATCCAGATTCAAAGATAAAAGATTGTCCTTGGTATGACAGAGGCTTTTGCAAACATGGTAATCATTTACTTTTTGCATGTTGCCCAGGTATACTCTTCTTAATTTTGATAGTGATTCAGTTGGCCTAAATTTGTGTGGCATCTGTCTCACAGCTAAAAGGAATTTTGCACAAAAGTACATCTGAAGAGCAAAATCCTCCATTGATGTTTATGTTAAAGATGTCACAATGACTGAATTTTTTATCAATCTTTACATATCGTACTTTTTCACCTCATTCAAAAGGTCAAAGTTAGTGAAATATTGTACCATTTGCCATCTAGGCATATCCCACATTGAAAACCAGATCCTAATACCTCCCCTTCCTAATTTCAAAAATTAGAGGTTCTCCTTGATGTGAAAGAGGCTTTTGCAAACATGGTAATCACTTAGACGTGCATTTGATTCTTTGTAGATTGTAGATGTACCAGGCCTTGAATTTTGAGGTGTGTGAGGGGGATCCCATACCATAACTCAAAACACTGTGAGGAGTGTAAAATTTTTGCACACCTAGATGAAGATGGTAGCTCAAATAAATCTGCTTAAGTTTAATAAGACAACATACCTACCACACTCCTTAATTTCCTCTGGAGTGGGGTATGTAGCACACCTGGAAAATCTAAAACTCAAGGTCTGATATACTCTGCTTAATCTCTGGCAACGATTTATTCAGCCTAAATTTATGTGATAAAGAACCAATCTACAAAAATTGATCTGAAGAGGAAATTTTTGCTGAATCTTTGATCTAGGAATATGAAGGTTGGGACCATACAGATGGTAGAGTGCTCAACAAAGTAGGAGCAGTTATACTATAAAATGCTAAAAGTCAATCTAAAAGTTAAAATGTCATATCTACAAGCTTGTTTCGTGAGGCTCATAAGAACATCACTCTTCAGGATAAAACATTGTATGAGCTGGAAGGGCAGAGTCAGCTCCTTTTATTTCAGATTTAGCCCGGATTAAAGTTGCACAATAGGTATTTCTTTCTGTGTCTGCAAGCAGATCCTAGCTCATTTCTATTGTTCAGACTGGCCATGTCTGGCTTGTAGATAATGAAGTATTTTTCTTTCAGGCAGAGATTACAGGTTTTGGTCGAATTTGAGTAGGGATTACTTCTTCCAACAATTCTCCATTGGGTGGAATAATTGATTTTCTGGTCATTTAGACCCCAAATGTATTGGCTTAGTGTAGTAGCATTTCTGTTTTTGCTGTTCTTGAAGCTGCTTTTGTGTGCATTGTATCTTTGTTTGAAGGTATTCTCTGTTAGGCCTATGTATGTTTGTCTGTCGTTGTTATCATGGCGGGTTACTGTGGCTTGGTATATTACTCCTGTTGTTAGGCAGTTTCCTTGTAGGGGGCAGGTGTCCTTAGCTCTGCAATTGCAATTCTTTGGTGGGGTTGGTGCCTGGTCCATATTTCGTATGATAGCTTTGTTATGTCCAGATATTATTTGTCCCATATTAGGCATACAACTGTAGCTGAGTTTGAGTGTGTTCCGGTTGAGTATTTTGCTTAGAATATGGTGGGGACGCAACCATTTGTTAATCAGTTGGAGAAACTTCTTTCCAATATTTGTGCTGACATTGTGACTGTAGGGTGGGATATACCAGGTGATGTTGAGCTTCCTTTTTCTTTTCTCAGTGTTGGGGTTTGTGGCTGGTTCTGGGTTGTAGCTTAGCTTATGGTTGTGTTTGCTCTTCTTGAGGGCTTCTTGGTATGGTGTTGTGGCCTTATCAAAGGTATCTCCATTGTTGGATATTGCTGACAGGCGTTTATTAATGCTCGTTGGGATGTTTTTTACTATTGCCGGTGGGTGGTTGCTTTCACAGTGGATGTAAAGGGGTATGGAATTTGGTTTCATATATGGTTGATATGTTTCACTATTGAGGTCCATAGAAATATCCAGGAAGTTAACAGTTTTCAGGTTTGCTTCGATTGTGATTTTTAGGTTGTTTTCTTTGAAGATTCTACATATTTCTGTTTTGATTAGTTCCGTTTGTCTCGGTGTTTTGTGTGCTACGGCCAATCCGTCATCGCGGTAGAGTCCAATGTTGATACCTAGGTGTTATAGTTGTGATAAAATGTATGTTCCCACAAGTTCACATGTTTCGGCGCCATCATAACTGCCCATTGTAACATCGAAGTTTGCGTTTGTACGTTTTTCCCAGGGGGTGTCGTTGTCATATAAGAGTGCTTTCTTCGTCTGAAGGATGATACGTTTTTCGTTGTCTCTTAATTGTTCAAACTTTGAGGCGAAATCAATTGCTTTTAACAGGAGGTTTTCACTAATAGAGGGGTAAAAATCACACACGTCAAAACAGATAAACGAACCCCGCGCTTTGTTCGGAATATCTTCGAACCAGTTTAAAACATCCCCAGTGTTCTTCCATTGGCTAAGCTTCGTTGCAATTATGACTTTTTTGTTCACTCTTTCCAAGATTTGTTTGCTAATCTTTCCAATTTCACTTTTTGTTGGGTTAATCAGTCTACATGTTGGTCTATTTTGAAAGTTAGGTTTATGATCCTTTAGTGTGATAAATGCCTGTCGCTTTGCAGTTATGTCAATGCGGTCATCTAGTTTCAATTCCTTTGGAATTTGTTTTTGTTCTGTATTCAAGATGGTTTCAGATTCTGAAGGTGCTTTTTTGTAGGTTTTAGTGATGTTGTCTGCCAGTAGTTTATTGTAAGTTGCTGCGTTGACTCTATAGAAGTTGTTTGTCTTGTCGGCTGCTACGTACAGTTGTTGATCGTCTTGGATTTTCTTTGTATCAGCTGCTAGGTGCTTTTGGAAATCAGTCTTGTTATTGTTGAATTGTATGTTTTGGATTAGATGGAGCATTCCGTCTTCAAACTCTTTCAGTTCTGGTATTTGAGGAGGTGACTTTGTGGAGCGGAACCCGTAGGTATTTTCTTTTTTCGTTGACTCTCCGTCAGGGTTTAGGTAAAAGAAAGTCCTCCATCTTACAGATCTTATGAATTTCTCTGTTTTTTTGATGAGTGCTGTCAGGTAGCCCTTCCTGCTGGGTATGGGGATATTTTTGGTTGAATATCCCAAATTGACTTGATCCATTGTGGTTCCGAGAGTGCTCAACAGTGGTTGGCTGGAGCGATAGTTAGATAGGAAGCGCAACATCACCTGGTATAACCCACCCTACAGTCACAATGTCAGCACAAATATTGGAAAGAAGTTTCTCCAACTGATTAACAAATGCTTCCCTCCCCACCATATTCTAAGCAAAATACTCAACCGGAACACACTCAAACTCAGCTACAGTTGTATGCCTAATATGGGACAAATAATATCTGGACATAAAAAAGCTATCATACGAAATATGGACCAGGCACCAACCCCACCAAAGAATTGCAATTGCAGAGCTAAGGACACCTGCCCCCTACAAGGAAACTGCCTAACAACAGGAGTAATATACCAAGCCACAGTAACCCGCCATGATAACAACGACAGACAAACATACATAGGCCTAACAGAGAATACCTTCAAACAAAGATACAATGCACACAAAAGCAGCTTCAAGAACAGCAAAAACAGAAATGCTACTACACTAAGCCAATACATTTGGGGTCTAAATGACCAGAAAATCAATTATTCCACCCAATGGAGAATTGTTGGAAGAAGTAATCCCTACTCAAATTCGACCAAAACCTGTAATCTCTGCCTGAAAGAAAAATACTTCATTATCTACAAGCCAGACATGGCCAGTCTGAACAATAGAAATGAGCTAGGATCTGCTTGCAGACACAGAAAGAAATACCTATTGTGCAACTTTAATCCGGGCTAAATCTGAAATAAAAGGAGCTGACTCTGCCCTTCCAGCTCATACAATGTTTTATCCTGAAGAGTGATGTTCTTATGAGCCTCACGAAACAAGCTTGTAGATATGACATTTTAACTTTTAGATTGACTTTTAGCATTTTATAGAATCTTTGATCTAGGACATGATGATGATTTCTTGGAAATATGTTTTCATAAATTTAACAGAATTCCCTGAACTCAATATGAAATGTTAGTCATTTATGTGACAGTTATTAATTTGTTAATATTAACGTGAAACAAAATAGCTATCTGTTAACTTAAAAGTGTTGCAGAATACATCATTCATCCCTTGCAAATAAAGATGTTGGCTACAGCAAAAAAAAAAAGACTCAAGTAATATTTTACACTTTAATTTGGCATTTTTTAAAACCAGGCTCATATCTTCAAATTGGAGGTTAAATGAAAAATGTCTTACCAAAATTTTTCCTTGAAGCTGCCAGTAGTGTATTTTATACAGTTCAGTGACAAAAAGTGCCAACACACAAGTATGAGGAGCAAAGATTCTTATGAAAAGTTTCATTAGCTGCGTACTATATATACTTGTTTGCAAACTTTTACAGTAGGTTATGTAATTTGTTAAGTCTCAGAAATTTCATTGATAAAACCAATACAACAGCTTTGCGAATGTTATTTTATACACATTAAAAATGACAAAACAGCTGGCAGGCCTCAATTTTCAGAAAAATTTATGGTTGTCCCAAACATTTGGCGCACGATTACAGTACAAAACAGTAATTGTGTTACTGAATTATTGGTCTTGAAGAATAAAAAGATGATTTTTCAAGACAAAAACACTTGAAGTCTGAAATTGTATGATGGAAAAAGTTGAAAGAGTTGACAGCCAACAGTATTTCTTCAATTAAATAAAAGCAAGCTGCTTGAATGTTGTTCATTGTGAGAGAAAAATGGTTGTCCATCGGACAACCAACTTCCAACTTTTGGTTGTCCATATGGAATTTCAGTTGTCCCGGACAATTGGACAACCACGAAAATCGAGCCCTGGCTGGTTCTGAAATCTGAAGGTCACACTCTGCTGTGTCATATTTTTGTGGGTGCAGTCACTGCAGTGATTACTTTTTGACCACAGACAGTCAGTTTTGTATGTGCAGTAAATACCATTGTAACAAACTTTAAATTAAGATTTTCTTTTAAGAGGTGAAAAATAGCAACTTTTCTTTGTATGTAAACAAACAATACTGAATACATTTGCTGAAATTTCAATGGTAGTGGAAATATTATCAGGAAAAGATGGAAAGCTTTATTTTGAGCCATCCAGTGTAAAACTTTTGTAACCCTTTTGTCCTCGTGCATGTGACCTCAGCAGATATTTGCTGAAGTCAAGTCAATTTGTCTCAGCATTTTTGTTGACATTGTTGAATACCAAGGCATTTTTTGAGGGCTGTAATTTGACATTTTGTAAACTTTGGCAAGCAAATCAGTTTTGAGTAACCAACAACTGCATTTCTCACTGAATAAAGAATCTTACTTCTTAAAAAGAAAAAGGCAACCTTGTTGCCCTAATTCAAATTATGAGTTATCCTATATGTAGAAACATACATAGCATTCACAAAGTGCCTTTAATTAAGATGAAAGCCTATGACAGAAAACCAAAGGAACAAGTAAAAAATTAGAAAATAATAGCTCAGATCAGTTTCTTTGAAGCACTGAAATATAGTAATGATTGATGTTAGGATCTACAAATGTTGGTGCAACAAAAATGACAATGTTCTTTGTGTACAACAGTCACACACTGTTGTATGTAATACAACGTAACAAAATCCTTCCCAAGTTAAATTGAGATTGAGTTGTAAAAAAGTTCAGTGTGGATGCATATCAGAGTGTCACATGACCAGACTTTTATAGACGGAACAGAGCAGCTGGTGAAGGTGGCAATTTGTGAGGTCCTTCAGTCCTAAATCACCTTAATTTCATGTCTACATTCAATGTTAAACCTGTCTACATTCAGTGTTAAACCCTCATATTCAGTGAAACTGAGGGAATCAAGAGGTATTTTAGTGTGCAATCATCCATGATACTATTTCAGCAAAGAACTGGAAAGATTACAGCTTACAGACCAGATTTTTGGCAGACTTAATCAGACTGTCATTTGACTAATCAGATTTGCCTATAACCAGTCATGAACACTATGCAGTGGCAGCTTGTAAGTATGGACCAATAAGAGACATTGTCCATGGCTTTTTAATTTATTCACACATAATTTAAATACTCTGTGCACTAATTTACCATCTGCCTTTAAGGTGTGGAACTGTTTGTATTTACCAGTAGAAAACTAGGCTTTAGGATCAATAAAAACCTACATTATATTTCACAAATTTTCATTTTCTGCAGGTCCTTCGTGTAAAAACAGACATGTTCGTAGAGTCATGTGTCAGAACTACCTCAATGGCTTTTGTCTGGATGGTCCAGGTTGTAAATTTCAACAGTAAGTAGCAATTTACACTCTGCTGTGTACTAAGAGCCTTTGTTTGTGGGTGAGAACTAGGCTGTAGATTAGTTTCTAAAGGTTTGATGCAAGCTGTGTTGTAAGTTGTGACTTGCACAAGTTTGTTTCAAAGATTTTCATGAACTTTATTTGTGAATGAATCACCCTTTCTGACTTGTGTGTTTAGTTACATAGATGGAATTAATTTAGTGAAATCATATCTGAGACTTACCTTCAAAGTCAAATCAGTTCTCTAAAGAAAAAAAAAATGTATTTGTGTTGTGCAAGTATCTAATGTGTTAAGGCAAGGTGTTCAGGAATAACTAGTTCTACATTGAAGAATATGACTCTGTAGCTACAGTGTATTGTGTCATTGTTTATATTTTTATGGACTTTCAAAAGTTATAGGCCCAAGTCTTATCTGGGCATTCTTTATTTCTGCATGGTTCCCAAATACTTCAGACCAAGAAATGTTTACAGTTAAAAGGGCTTACGTGCCACCCTTTTTCCATGAGGAATCTCCCAGTTTACCATATGAATTTCAAAGCCTTTTGAAAAGGAAAGCATACATAAACTTTACAGCTGAAGGAATTTTGCTACTTAAAAGGGTTGCATCCCCAAGAATGTAGGAATTAGGCCTAATTCCACAAAAAGCTGCATATCATACAGCAACCATTTTGTAGTGATCTTTTTTGAAATATTACATATTTTTTTATCCTTGTCATTGTTTATCTCTTTAAACTTTTACAGTCCAAAGTTTGACAATTTAATTGCAACAACAGACTACAAGGAAACCCTTAAGAAACTCATTTGTCACTTTTGTGGTCTACCAGGACACAAAGTCATGCACTGTCCTTCAAATCCAAATGCTGTTGAACCTAAAGGATCTAAGGTAAAGTATCTTTTTCAATTTGTACAACATTGATAAATAAGTGATTGGGTAATTTAGCTTTGGTCAGTCTCTAATCATACAAAATTCCACTGGAAGATATAAAAGCCTACTAGTTAGACACTCAGAAAATTGGTTGCCCAGCTGATGAAGGTGATTGCTTGTGGGATTTAAGCTCCTTTGTTCAGAAGCAGCCAGCTTGTTGACCCTCACTTGTTAGACACCCATAGTTTTACAATGTTACTGTGTCTATCTGAGTCTATTAAATTTAAAGGGCAATTTACTTTTTTCTGTTACTTAACCCTGCAAGCAGTTCAACTTCCCAACCCTTTGTCTAGATTCCTATTTTGGTCGGGTTTCTGTGCTTGCACTTCCTGTGTGAATAAAGTGATGCAGAAGTAGACATTCTAATTCAATATATCTTTGACCTTTTGAATTTCACACAATGTCTGTTTTTTTTTACACCAGGGTATTCAAGTGCTTGGAGCCAAAGATACTAACATCAAGTCATCCTCTTGGTCTGCCAATTCTCACCATCATACATCAGGTCACGATGATTCAGTACCAAAAGGCATTCCTCGCAACAAAGACCACATTAAGTGCTATCGAGTGGGTATTTTACTTTTAGTAGGAATAAGTGTTGACCTTGAGCAGTAATATGGGATAAAATTGTATTGAGCTTATTGCTTTGTTTAATATGAAAAACAACAATGTTAGAGAAGCTTAATTTATTCAAGGATTTTTGTTGGTGGGTATGACTTTCTAGTAGATGTTTATTCTGTTAAATTTCCCCCATGATTATCTTTACAAGTAGTTGTTATGACAGTTGAAGTTAGGTTGAATAGATTTTTTATCTCACCTGGTTTTGCATGCTTACACACCCAAACACTTTAGACATTTAGCCTTTACATTCCTTCAGTAATGATTACTTCGGGTTGTACACAGATTTTGGATCATTTCAGAGTTGTAAGAGGGCAATAACTAAAATCTGTAGATTTCAATGAGCACAGGTCACACTGCATTAAACTGGTCTTTCTGCCAGTGGAAGCAATGCATGGATTATACAGTATGTCTCTTTAATACTGCTGTGCTCTGTGGGGTAACCTAATCCTCATTCTATTATCACACCCCATTAATCACTTGCTTTCAGCTTAACTGCTGAACAAACCCTGTTTTCTGTGTAGAGATAGCAAACAGGACAAATGGTAGACTGTTTTAAAGTAATAGCAAGTTTTATTTGAGATCAGGTGAAAATAACTTATGAGAGAAGTAAAAGGGGTGTTTTTCTCTCTCTAACCACATTGTGTATTGTTTGTTGGTGATAATATCAAGTTTGATTACAAGCATAAATACATATGGAAATGAGGAAATGTTTTTGAAGGATCACAAAGCATTATACAAGTTGAATGTAAGTAAGGCCACAAAAATTTAATCATTGATATCATTTAATATAAGTGCTAAAATACCACTTGTGAAGATGTCACAAACATTGAGTATGAGCTTTCACTTCACTCTATTTCGAAGACTGGCTGTACACTATTTCTTATAATATCCAGCAAGGAACCACAGTGCCCATTGGGCTCTTGTTCTAGTTACGGCTCACTGGCTTGTTCATCCTACTCCATTGCTTTCATCCCAGATAAATATGTTTGGAAGTAGTTGTAACAACTGTATAAAAAGATCTTTGGTATGACTGAGCTGGAAAGACTGGACCATGCAGAATAGTTAGATAATATATAATTTGGGTTGATGAACAGCATCTGCCATTGTTCACCTTTGTTTAAATATTGGAACAACTGCTACATATAGCAAATGTAGTATCTCTGTGACTTTTGGTAACATCCTTCACACACTTTCATTTTCTTTTTCTTCCGTAGTGTGGACACAATGGACACATTGCAGCTAACTGTACTCAAATGGAAAACTCAGGTGGCAATTTCCTCAGCAATAATTTTCCAAGTTGAAACCCAGTATGTTATTTACTTGTCAAGGATGTCAACTTAGTGAACATTTCATTTTGTACATTCATTAAAAAAATGTACAGTCCACTCTCTTATAGGAGTGCTGAAAAAGGCACCGATTTTTAAAACATTTTATCCAACATATTGTAGAGCATGTACGTGATATTACATTCTACTATATTTGAAGCCTGTGATTTCAGTGGTGGTAAATTCAACCCATTTGAAAGAGATGAGCTTTTTGGACTATCCTATTTTTTTGCAATTTATTGTACAATGTTTTCAGATATTGCTGTTGTGTATTAAAGGTAACAATGGACAGAATCCCCAAATACCACAAATGGTCAGCAATTGTTATCATTCCATGTAAGTTGTTCATTTGGGCAATTGTTATTAGTGTTTATAGAAATAAAATGGCAGTTTATTTCTGAGGACTTGGGAAGGTGATGTAAATGTAATGACAATGATTTGTTTTGCTTCTAGATAGAATTTGCTTTTCATTTTTGATTCCTTGCCGAAGGCAGGCAAGGAATCTATGCGATGGTGATGTTGTGTGTATGTATGTGTGTGGGTGTGTGTGTGTGTGTGTGTGACACCTGCTTGTAAACACGATATCTCAAGAAGGGTAACCCCCAGGGATCTCATACTTGGCACGTAGATTTTTGGTAGAGGTCAAAGGTCATTTGGGGTCACCAGAGGTCAAAATGTAAATACCTTGAAAATTGCTTGTAAACACAATATCTCCAGAAGGAAAAATGTGAGTGATCTCATACCTACCATGTGGATTGCCCATATTGAGTAGATGGTCCCTATTGTTTTTGATGGAGGTCAAAGGTCATTTGGGGTCACCAGAGGTAAAAAGGTCAAAACCTTGTAAACACTGTATTTCAAGAAGGGTAAACGTGAGGAATCTCATACATAGCATGTGGATTGCCCATATTAAGTAGATGATCACTATTGTTTTTGGTGGGGGTCAAAGGTCATTTGGGGTCATCAGAGATGAAAAGCTCAAAAACTTGTTAACACCATATGTCAAGAAAGGTAACTGCCAGGAATCTCATACTTACCAAGTGGATTGCCCATATTGAGTAGATGACCCCTATTGTTTTTATTGGATTTCAAAGGTCATTTGGGGTCATCGGAGTTCAAAACATATAAACCTTGCAAACACTACATCTCAAAAGAGCATATAACTTTTGAAGTTTATATCCATGAGTGGATAGGATGAAAGGGTAAGAATAATTTGGCATGGGTAATGTAATAGGCATAGGTATGTAATTTTTTGGAACAGTTTATTAACTTCATTATGTAAATTCTTTAGTGAGGTAATTTTGAAAATGTATTTGTAAAGTACTGAAGCAAACTCATAGGAAGAAGATCCTTAAGTGCACAAAAAGGCACATCACATGGTAGTTACTGTACAGTATTTTGATTCTGGCATGAAATTGTGCCCTGTTAAATACATTTAATTCCAAGTATTAATACATGAACAAGTGTGCAGAGCAAAATATAAAAAATCTTAAAAGGCAAAATCTCAGTGTTCATCAGGCTGACATACATGCTTCAGTGCTCATGGGTATGTTGATTTTGCAGCCACAAGTAAATAGATTTTCATGAAACTGATTTTCCACTGTTAAATGAAAATTCTTAGCAGAGTGTGGAACATGCAAGAACATACCGTCTGTATGAGGGTCATTTGGGGACATAGTCTGAAAATATTAGGAATATTTCATAAGTGTAAACTTTGAACAGAGAGTACTCCGTGTGATGCACAAGAATCTCTTTTATGACATACTAACATTGCTTTTTCAATAACCTTAAAGAAAACCTGAAGAAAACATTAAATTTAGTGGCAAAAATTGCTAATATTTGGCAAACCTTGTGCCTACTGTCCTCATGAGGACATGTGCATGCAAGCATGCATGAATTGGAAATGGGAATTGATTAATTAGATATACCACAGTTAATTAGTTTTACAAAAAATAACCTACTTTATACTGATCATTTGGTATCAAATACCCTTCAGCGCACATGAACTGTCATTGCCTAATAGAGTGAATCAAATTGTGACTGACCCATTCTTTGCCATTTGGTCACAGTTATCTGGCATAAATTTTCACAGTTGACTGCCAGTTATCCAAACAGTGTCCTGAAGGATTACCTCATACAAACATACAGCTCAATTGACTTAAGCTTTTTACTCTAAGTGGTGTTAATTGAATCTTATCAACCCTCTGAAGAAAGCTTATTTTTATCTCAGTATATAACAACCACGACAGCCCATTGTTTGTATACTCCTATTTCCTACCATTCCCTGCAGGCATTTATTCCTAATTGTGGTCAAAATGTCAGACCTCCATGAAAGTCACACCTCTGCTAAATCAAAAATAAAATAACTGTCCACATTATCTTGTCTCATCTGACCACAAATGAAAGTTATTTGGGTAGCCATTGTCCGGAGATGGAGAAGTTCATGTACACTTGATCAAGTTTCTAAACTGAAAGTCATCTTAGAAATAATGTACTGTAGCTCAGACACCCTTCAGAAATAGTGTCCTTACATAGAACTTAGAAGCTGCTGGAATTGAACAAATAGTGTGTTTGTATTAGGATTTTTGTTGAACACAACTTTAAATATTGGTGTCTATCTAGATTGGTGTTTCTGCTTTACAGTTTCAGTATGCTCTACAGTGATTATTTACCACTTAGTTTCATTTTAGAATTTGTTGTTTTAAATTTTTGATAGCATAAAATGTATCAGCATACTACTTGCCTCATCTCTGCAAATATCTGGATAACAAAACAAAAAAAGTAACCCCTTTATGAAGGATTATAGTTATGTCAAATATCGTCACCGAGTGGAAAGTTTTGTCTCACATTTCATTTTTGATTCCTTGCCGTAGGCAGGCAAGGAATCTATGCGATGGTGATGTCGTGTGTATGTGTGTGTGTGTGTGTGTGTGTGTGTGTGTGTGTGTGTGTGTGTGCGTATGTGACGCTTTGGCTTGTAAACACGATATCTCAAGAAGGGTAAGTCCGAGCGATCTCAGACTTGGCATGTGGATTACCCATATTGAGTAGATGATCCCTATTGTTTTTGGTGGACGTCAAAGGTCACTTGGGGTCACGAGAGGTCAAAAGGTCAAAATCTTGTAAACACGATATCTCGAGAACGGTACATATGACTATGCTCATATTTGGTGTGTGGGTTGGTCATATTAAGTAGATGATCCCTATCGATTTTCTTGGAGGTCAAAGGTCATTTGGGGTCACGAGAGGTCAATGGGTAAATTCCTTAGAAATTGCTTGTAAACACGGTATCTCAAGAAGGGTAAGTGTGACTATGCTCATATTTGGTGTGTGCATTGGCCATATTGAGTAGATGATCCCTATTGTTTTTGGTGTAGATCAAAGGTCATTTGGGGTCACGAGAGGTCAAAAGGTCAAAACTTCGTAAACACGATATCTGGAGAACGGTACATGTGACTATGCTCATATTTGGAGTGTGGATTGGTCATATTGAGTAGATGATCCCTATTGATTTTTGTGGAGGTCAAAGGTCATTTGGGGTCACGAGAGGTCAATAGGTAAATTCCTTAGAAATTGCTTGTAAACACGGTATCTCAAGAAGGGTAAGTGTGACTATGCTCATATTTGGTGTGTGCATTGGCCATATTGAGTAGATGATCCCTATTGTTTTTGGTGGAGATCAAAGGTCATTTGGGGTCACGAGAGGTCAAAAGGTCAAACTTCGTAAACACGATATCTCGAGAACGGTACATGTGACTATGCTCATATTTGGTGTGTGGGTTGGTCATATTGAGTAGATGATCCCTATTGTTTTTGGTGGAGGTCAAAGGTCATTTGGGGTCACGAGAGGTCAAAACGTCAAAACTTCGTAAACACGATATCTCGAGAACGGTACATGTGACTATACTCATATTTGCTTTGTAGGTTGGTCATATCGAGTAGATGATCCCTATTGTTTTTGGTGGAGGTCAAAGGTCATTTGGGGTCACGAGAGGTCAAAAGGTCAAAACTTCATAAACACAATATCTCGAGAACAGTACATGTGACTATACTCATATTTGGTGTGTAGGTTGGCCATATTGAGTAGATGATCCCTATCGTTTTTGGTGGAGGTCAAAGGTCATTTGGGGTCACGAGAGGTCAAAAGGTCAAAACTTCGTAAACACGATATCTGGAGAACGATACATGTGACCATACTCATATTTGGTGGGTAGGTTGGTCATATCGAGTAGATGATCCATATTGTTTTTGGTGGAGGTCAAAGGTCATTTGGGGTCACGAGAGGTCAAAAGGTCAAAACTTCAGAAACACGATATCTCGAGAATGGTACATGTGACTATGCTCATATTTGGTGTGTGGGTTGGTCATATCGAGTAGATGATCCCTGTCGATTTTCGTGGAGGTCAAAGGTCATTTGGGGTCACGAGAGGTCAAAAGGTCAAAACTTCGTAAACACGATATCTCGAGAACGGTACATGTGATTATACTCATATTTGGTGTGTGGGTTGGTCATATTGAGTAGATGATCCCTTTTATTTTTGATGGAGGTCAAAGGTCATTTGGGGTCACCAGAGGTCAAAAGGTCAAAACTTCATAAACACGGTATCTCCAGAATGGTACATGTGACTATGCTCATATTTGGTGTGTGGGTTGGTCATATTGAGTAGATAATCCCTATTGATTTTCGTGGAGGTCAAAGGTCCTTTGGGGTCACGAGAGGTCAATAGGTAAATTTCTTAAAAATTGCTTTTAAACACGGTATCTCAAGAAGAGTAAGTGTGACTAATCTCATATTCGGTGTGTGCCTTGGCCATATTGAGTAGATGATCCCTACTGTTTTTGGTGGTGATCAAAGGTCATTTGGGGTCACGAGAGGTCAAAGGTCAAAACTTCGTAAACAAGATATCTCGAGAACGGTACATGTGACTATACTCATATTTGGCGAGTGTGTTGGCCATATTGAGTAGATGATCCCTATCGTTTTTGGTGGAGGTCAAAGGTCATTTGGGGTCATGAGAGGTCAAAAGGTCAAAACTTCGTAAACACGATATCTCAAGAACGGTACATGTGACTGTGCTCATATTTAGTGTGTGGATTGGTCATATTGAGTAGATGATCCCTATTGATTTTCTGAAAGGTCAAAGTTCATTTGGAGTCAGCATGTTCAAAGCCTGACAAGCTTTCCTGCACAGTCTTTCAAGAAATGTCACTTGTAGGGTCCTGTAACTTGTCCTGTAGATGGCACATAGTGAATACATGGTCCCAGAAGTTTTTGGTGGAGGTCAAATGTCATTTGGGTTCACAACGGGCAAGGGGGATCTCAATGTAGGAAGATTGGATGCCTTGCATGTGTACTTTGTGGGCACATTATGGAGCCCTGTTAATTGAAAAACATTGCCAAGCAATGTCAGTGTGAAAAAAGGCCTTACATTTCAGCGGCAAGGAATCACTAAGCCTTTTGGCTTTCTGGTTATCCAGGTCACTCTCCCCCCCCCCCCCCCCCAGTAAAAAACAAAAGGTGTATCATTAAGCTTAATGCATGGAACCATTGCTTCAAGATAACCCTAAATGACACTTTTCAAAAGTATTAAGATATTTTTTTGCATTGCTGCTGTTGTTTAAAAGTAGTTCAGGTAATAAGAGCAAGCATAATGTTGTAAACTGTGTATCAAACAAGGAAAACTTGTACTGTGTATTATGCTGTACCTACAGTATAAGTAGACAAAAGGCAAATTAAAAGTCTTGTTAAATTATGGATTAATGTGTATATCCGCTTTTGTTAATTTGCAAGGATAACATAGACAATGGGTGGGGCAATTTCCCCCATAAAGCAAAAATTGCTGCCACTAATAGCCAAGGTTACACTACACATCTCTGTTCAGATGTCTCTTCGATCCAATGCATGTAGGAGAGTGTTTGGATGAGTTAATTAAAATAGGTAGGCGGTGGCATTATCTGATACTACGTATGCAGTCTCTTGTTTCAATTTTTGAATTTTTATACGTTCTTAACGACTATTCTGTCTTGTAATTAGACAGGTAGCATCTTTGTGCTGTGGGTGGGATTGAAGACCGCAGATACTTTGAAGTACTGCTCTGTTAGGTTTCTAAAACCTTTAACTAGACATGTTTCTGCTCTTGTTTTTTAGATGTTGAGCTTCATCAGTAGTTGGACTTTTTAGTTTGTCCTGGTCTTAATTCGATAGAATATTTGCTCTTTCAGAGCGCCTCGATGAGAGAATCGAGGGAGCAATCTTCATTCTCCTCGTGATTTGTTTCCAATTCACCGTCATTTAATTTGAACCTAGAAGTAACTAGGTACTGTTTAGTTTGGGTGCCCTCTCAAGGGCTATGACCGGTGGTGTCGGAAAATTTGACACAGATTCGGATTTTTCCGATATTAAGTGCCAGTGTCTTAGCACTGCAGGTTTTGTTTTAGCTCTTTGGTTTTTATACAGAGTATATCGTATCCTCATTGATTTACTTGAAATGGTCCTTTGAGGACTATGAGGCTTGACATTCTGATTGCAGGACGGGGTATAGCTATTTACTCTCACCCCTTCGTAGAGCTATTTTATAATATATATTTTTATCCGATAGAGATCTGTCGGAGAGGTTGTTGATGAAGTGCTCGGTTTGTTCCGCCTTCAGACAATAGTTGGCAGTTTTAACTTCGCCTTTTAAGGCTGTACACCTGGTTTTGAAGGTAAATGTTGACTCTTAAAGAGTCTTTCTGTACGTGCCCCAAGAGGCTTACTTACGTACAACTTAAGGGCTATATAACTTTTGAAAAAAGCGAATCTTAAGCCCATCCGAATACTACTACGGAGTAGAGTAAATACTCCCCTACACCACAAGGTATCATACGCCACACCCCAAGAAAGGGAATTCTGATCACACATATCAGAAACATCTAATTGCAAATTGATACCTTTCATTAAAAATGAACTATTTCAAAATTAGGAAAAGTAGACTAACTCAAGGATGAATTATTTGAAGCAGGGGCGCAAAGCCCGCGTTTTATGAGCAGGTTTCTCAAGGCAAATTTGTAAGTTAAACTTACTGGTCTTACAACAACAGAGCCACCCATCATGGTCGCCTCTTAACATTGCTGCCTTACAACCTCCTCTAACCGACAGGGTGCAAAGTTTGAAAACGAGTAAACCCTGAACGCTGATTCTTTTCTCTTTAACCTGAAAAGGTTGCAATTTGCTTCAATAATCGCCTTTTCTTTTGACGGATTTTGCGGCTTCTTTATGATTTCATATCTCGTTTACACAAAACCGAGATTAAGGATGCCTCCATCATTGAAAGATGAGGTCTCTTAGAAGACCTTTTACCTGTTAGGTTTCTCTGGAAAACCTGACTTAGCAATACACAAAAACGTATTATGTCTTTTCGTACTCCCAAAAGTACTAAGATACTTAACCAGTTTGTCCCTTCACGACACCGGCTCTTACCTCAAACGTCACTTCCTTTCCAAAGCAAAAGTTTTAAGGAACATTTTTAGCGGCACATAGGCACCGTTCCAACAGTTTACACTGTCAATATTTGTTGCAGCTATTTGCAGATTGAAATTTTTTTTTTCTTAATGTTTTTTTCTTAATATTTAGTTTTGTTTTGTTAATTATTTGTTGTTATTTTTTCACTTAGGCCTATGTTCTAAACTTTTTTGTATTTGTTATATCATTTTTCCTTTTACTTTAGTTTACTTTGTTTTCTTTATTTCTACTTTATTTTTTCCTAGTTTTTTTTTTTTTTTTTGTTTTTGTTTTTTTTTCCTTGTTTTTTTCTCTCTGTAATTCTGCAAACTTTTATTACAGTGTATCTCAAAAAGTTTTAGTGCCTCCCCGCTAATAATGTTCATTAGCTACACTAAAAGTGTATGGTAGCTCTGCTAACCCGTCTTTGGAACCTCTTGTGCACTAATATCCGACCAGGCTCCAAAACGTAACTTCCGTCCTGTGTAACCCTGCTCCTTCCTGATTGGTCGCCTTCTTGCAACCTTGGAAATTCAAAATCAGAGCAAAACACAAACAGGATGCACACGCTGCCCTTCTGTGATTGGCACGTGATGCGGGAAGTTGTTTTTACTTTGGCCACAAAGGCCTAATATAAGCCTACAGCCATGCTGTCTGCCCTCAGTTCTGAGCTAGCCTTTCAAAGAATAGGTCTCTCAAGAACTCTCAAAGGGTTAAACCCACAGCACTCTTAAAAAGAGATAAAATTAGCCAGCACATAACTTGTGTACAAGTTTCTTCGGTAATCCTGTTCATTTTGCTAAAAGCATTATCTGTCCTAAAAAGTTAATTCGAGAAACAGGATGCTGAATCAAGAATTCCTTCCACAAAAAGTAGGAATACTTCCCGAGCCCTCAAAGGGGAGAAACTTCGTGCAAAGTCTCAAAAGTGTCGGATCAAGTGCACAGCCTTCAAAGGCGAAGTTAAAACTGCCAACTATTGTCTGAAGGCAGAACAAACCGAACACTTTATCAATAACCTCTCCGATAGACCTCTATCGGATAAATATATTATATAAAATAGCTCTAGGAAGGGTTGACAGTTTATAGCTATACCCCGTCGTTCAATCAGAATGTCAAGCCTCACAGTTCTCAAAGGACTATTTAAAACATTGAGGATACGATATACTCTGTAAAAACCAAAGACCTAAAACAAAACATGCAGTGCTAAAACACTGGTACTTAATATAGGAAAATCTGAATCTGTGTCAAATTTTCCGACACCACCGGTCATAGCCTTTGAGAAGGCATCAAAACTAAACAGTACCTAGTTACTTCTAGGTTCAAATTAAATGACGGTGAATTGGAAACAAATCACGAGGAGAATGAAGATTGCTCCCTCGATTCTCTCATCGAGGCGCTCTGAAAGAGCAAATATTCTATCGAATTAAGACCAGGACAAACTAAAAAGTCCAACTACTGATGAAGCTCAACATCTAAAAAACAAGAGCAGAAACATGTCTAGTTAAAGGTTTTAGAAACCTAACAGAGCAGTACTTCAAAGTATCTGCGGTCTTCAATCCCACCCACAGCACAAAGATGCTACCTGTCTAATTACAAGACAGAATAGTCGTTAAGAACGTATAAAAATTCAAAAATTGAAACAAGGGACTGCATACGTAGTATCAGATAATGCCACCGCCTACCTATTTTAATTGCTTGTTTTAACACTAACCTCAAATGTGTACTTTTCGAAACATAGGGGCATTGAAACATAGAGACTTCAGAATGGAGAGCTGTCCCCATTATCCAAACTTATGATTAAAATGGTTTAAAAATACAGCTTTATCAAGTAATGAGACAAAACATAGTTTTCTGGCATATTGAAGCTGTGTGAAAAATTCCTCTTGTTTGTGGAGATCAAAGGTTTGGGGTGGCAATAGGTGAAACCTTGTAGACAATATTTTTAGAGGGATAACTATAAGGGATCTCATCGATGGAGGCAGTACTTCCATTCTCTTACTGTACTAAGCTTTTGAATTGCTCATGTTGATGGACATGTTGGTGAAGTGATCACTATTGTTTTAAATGGAGTCAAAAGGTCATTTTGGGTCACATGAGGTCAAAAAGTTTTGAACTTACTAGTATGATATCCCAATGAACCAGGATAATTGTATGGGATCTCATGCATGTCGTGTTTGTTTCCATGTTTGCTATGATATATCATATGGCAAGGAATCACTAAGGCTGTGGCCTTTCTAGTTATCTATGCAGTTGCTGTTTTCTACAGCAACTTATTGAAGAAATTGACCATCTGCTTAAATGGTAACTGCAGTTCCCCTAAAAAAATATAAATAAAATGAAAGATTAAATTACAACAGCTATGACAAACTGATAGTTTGGTAGTTCATTGGTGCATGAAGCTGTGGGGCACAGAATGGGGTACACAAACCAACTTCAGCACATAATGTATGGTATTGCCTTGAACCCAAATAAAAATAGGGACTCGGCCCTACTTCACAGCAGACTAAAGTGTGTATTGTACACGAAAAAGGCAATTTAGACGAAAGTCCACGGCACATAAGCACACTTGTTTCCTCCATATGTTATGGTTGGATTAAGAAAGCATATCTCAAAATTTTCATGTAACCTCAAATTTTGAAATGTTTTGTAGGAGCAGGATTGTTTTTTATAGATTTGGAGGATGTGTGCATGTGCATAGCCACAAAAAGAAGTACCAAACTTGCTTATTGTAACCGAGGAAAAAACATTTCATAGCCCAAAAAGTTTATGTTAAGAATCCAGCAACTGTCACATTACCCTATATTGTCACTGTGGCAACTTGGCAAACAAGGATTTGTGGAACGTAAAAGTGCCACAAAATAGGCAAGGTACTATTTGGTGTTTCCTTGTAAGTTAATGGGAAACTTTACTGTAATGCATCAACATAACCAGCTTCCCTCTTTTTTGGCTAAATTTAGGAAGCACCATACATATTACATAAAATGATGTGAACACACATGACCATGTCCAGAAAAAAGTTTCAGTAGGGAGGATTTTCCACTCGCACATAAGAATTTAACAGTCTAATGATGGTGCTTTCTAGAAGGGTGAAATCTGGGGGCAAATTGTATTGGTGTGACACTACCTACTACTAGGTTTCAAGAAAATTTTGGGTGAAATGCCTCCCACTGCACTGTCCAGGCCTTGAGATGTATCTAATCAGTTTTTATTGTTTCATATGGAACTTATCATCTAGCAATATCATAATTTTTTTTTTTTTTTGGGGGGGGGGGGGATAAATCCCCATGAATACATAATTGGGGTGAGGGTGGGGTTTTATGTCCTGAAACGTTTCACCAGCATTAAGGTATGATGTTGGAAGATTTTACATACTGTCTTGAGCACATGTTGGTAAAAGTATCATAAATTTTTTGTCAATGTAATATTTGCAATGATTACATTTATGTTTTACAAAACTAGAAAGATGTATAGCATTTGACAAATAGATGAATAAAGAGAAATGTCAGATCTTTGGAACTTTGTCATTTATTTTCTTTTACTCTCAAAAAATCATCATTGAGCACACTGTGAAGATTGATATCTTTATCTTACTCCATTTACTAAAAAATAGATGTTAAAATAATATTAATACTACATGCCATTGCTGCAAAAAAAAACAAACCCAAAACATTGAAACAATTAGTTGATTCATTGCACAAATATAACACTCACAAAAGTATGATACCTCCTAGTCAATTCAGTTACTGAAGGAAAAGTAGAGTCAAGCCTCTCTTGGCATTCACTCAATAGCATTATAGCAGGCATCTATTGGGGAGGGGTGGGGGGAAGGGAGGATGGCAATAACCTACAGATACCTATTTGGGAAGAGGTGCTACTTCATCATTTTGATGTGGAATTTGGTATAAACATTTGATCGATAGTTTATACACTGGCTGAAATGTCAAATGCTACTTGTTGCATTTTAAAAGGAAGATCTGAATAATAACACATGATTAAAAGTGAGAAGGCTGGGAATCAAACCCTGTGTCTTTGAGCTTCTAATGCTCATATACTCCATATGGGTCAGCAGCAGATATATAGAGTGTATCAACAGGCACACACCCTTTGGGTTAGGCCTACATGACACACACACCAAATGGGGAGGGTGATCACTATGACCAGGGCTGTAGTTATAGTGGATGGTGACACACTGCACTCCAGATTTCCACCCTGCACTCCATACAAATACACCTCTCCCCACCCACCACAAATCTTCCTAGTTAGATCTAAAACTTGCCACAAATTCACTCCCTAAAGTAAAATGAGACAAAAATGAAAAGTTAATGGCTTAAAAATGGTGTACATAGATGTCATGGGGTAGGGTGGGATGAGGTGCTTTTCCAAGATCAGACAATTACCAGGCACTCAAATTCATCTAGCTACATCCCTGACTATGACCTTTTGATCACTCAGGATTTTTATTTGGGTATGTCTTCTGATGGAAAGTATGTTTCTCAACTTGCATAGCTCCCAAAATTAGTAACAACTTTGTAACAAACCTTTTGACACATAACGTCACATACATGCAGTAACTTGTTACTGAGGGCTTAGAAGTTATTCATCCTAATTTCTGACTTATGACAATATTTTTATATGAACCTATGAATGATAGTGACTTGAATACCACATAAGGGCAACAAACTGTTGAATGTTACATTGAAACCTTTGACAATTTTAACTGACCCATTGCTCTGAAGTTAAACCATTACCAGATACTTGTTCCAAATAGTACATCCACATGCAGGCACGTAGCCAGAATTGTGTCATGGGGAGGGTGTTGGTGTCACTGGGAAGGGGGGGGGTTGGGGTCATGATATGAGGGAAAAGTCTAAGAATAGAAAGAAAAGACTGCTATTTCAGGTGTTTTTAACATTGCAAGGTTGGGTCATGGGGGTTCTAACCCCCAAAACCCTCCCCATGGCTACGCCACTGTCCACATGAATGAAAGATAGTCATATACAAGTCAATGGAAAATCATTTGCTACAAGTCTCATTTTAACTTTCAGCTTGCCCCCCTATTGCATTACACGATGCCAAAAGAAAATATAATGAAAATATGGCACTGCTTTTATCACTATTTCTTAAGTTTTCACAGTCATGGAATCCTTTTGTTCTGAGCATCATCATCATGATGATGGTGTCCTGTCAAGTATTTTCATATAGTGCCCAAAGTTCCAAAAAATTCAAAACACCATAAAAGTCCCACATGGTGAAGGATAGTGACAGCACTATCATACTTGGATGACTGAATTCATGTACTGCAATGTCCATAAACAGGTCCTGCCTGGTGACAAACTAGTACTAAGTTCACACAACTCATCTCAGTTGAATCAAACATTCACAAAATATGGCGGAAAAGTCAAATTTTGCTGTCTCCATTCAGTGATGCTCCTCCTCCACAACATTTCCCTATAATTTTTCCATCATCCCCAAAAAGGAAAAAAGTGGAAACTAAGCGCTCGGAACAGAGTTCAGAAGACGTGTGTCAACCAGAATGAAAGCATGAAAGGGGTGTGGAGGCTAAGTGGGGTAACCTCATTCAAGTGTGCATAAGCAGGATTCTAATTTTTGTTATTCAACTATGAACTACATCATACTCTTGATATTATTACATAGACATGCATTGCCCCTCTGCTCACACAGAAGGCAAGCACCGATCAAATGCTAAAGCAAAACATCAGTAATCCCAAGAAATCTTGTGTTACTACATTTAAGGCCCTTGTTAGTAACAAGTGACAATACCAACCCTTAGCAGGAAGTGAATGGAGATTGTAATGTCCACAAGTTGGTAACATTGAAAGATGTGATCTAACACGAGGGGCCAGGCTGATAGTCGAGGTAATTGCTCTCACCCTCATGTACTTGCTACTGTACATGTTGATGCTGTTCATCTTTGCCGTATGAAGAGAATATCCAAGTTGAGAGAGTGACTGTGAGACGTAGATCCTGGAAGTGCTATACAATTTTTCATCTCATCACACTTCCTGGGAAGACTTCTTAGAGACTTCTGCATTCCAGTAGGAACATTCTCCCCAAAAGGTGACTTCACGTCTGTTTGACTTTAGACTTAGAGACACTCCTTGCTGGTTCCTGAATGTAGTGTTCATGCCTTTTGGGGTTTGGAAAAGTTCCTTAAGCAGAGTAAAATTAGAAAGAAAATAGAAAGAAAATGCCAAGCAAAAAATTACACTGTGAAGTTGCGATGATCCATTTAATGTAAAGATCAAATTCAAAATGCCCAAACCCCATTTAAATGAAACATTTTTAAGGAAACTACCGGCTTAGCCCTTTGTAACATTCAAATAGTTACACACATACTTGAACATTGAAACAGTTCAAAACTTGCTGGACATTGAAATGCATTACCAATTTGCTGTAGCAATGGGATCTGATTTATCAACTCTAAAAATGAATTCTAAAGTGAAAGAGCCACCATTTAACAGAGGCCAGCCTCTCCTGGTCTTGGATCAAGACTTGGAAGGATCTTAATACAGGTAAGTAAGGGTTACAGAGGTGGATAGAAGATAAGTCAAGGAGCCACGCAGACTGGTAAAAAAGGCACACAGAAGGAGTCCAAACTAACATCTGTTTACAGTGGACACACTTAACAGAACTTTCACTCGCATGCATGGTTTAACAATGTTTATTCAGCCTATTTTCATTTCAATATGAGCTAAGACCAGAGAAGGTAACTCTTTAAATTAAGTTACTTTGAAATGCTAGCTGCATGATGAATCAAATTTATGACTGAGCATATCTAATACAAAAGGGGTCCTTGAGTAATTTCCACCTCTTCCCAGTATATTTTGCAGCCATCAACAGCTGCAGTACCAGTACTCCTAAGAAATATGCTTTGCTCAAATTGATCACTTCGAGTCTAGAAGAAAAAGTGATTACCACATTTCTTTGAAAGAGTTTTAATGCACCCTCAGCTATAGTACATGAAGAAGTCTTTACCTTGAGGGTTGAGTAAAGCTTCAGGTTTGTCAATCCACAGTACATGATTAGGATCATAGTTAAATCTTTTCACCTTTTCACACTTCAGACATTGGACCACCCTGTGTGTTTGCCTATGAGCTGCATTAAGAGAAGAGACATTATCAGAGTAATCATTAGAAATTGTGAAAAAAATTGAAGGAGTTTACCATTTTGGCAAAACATACTGTACTGTCAAAAACATTCAAGTGAGATCAGTTGACCTCACAATACCCATGTGGCATCTTAGAAAGGTTGAGACAAATGCAAACAGATGATTTTATCCACAAACATCTAACATGCCCCATAGCTAGAATTACTATGTAACTAGTAATTACTAGTAACAGGATTCTTGATAGCCTCAGTAAGACTGTCATTTTCAAAGCTTTCCTACTGAATGCACAGAAAGTACTCTACTTACACACTACTATCATTGAGGAGAAGGGTCTAGATTTCCAATAATATTTGTTGACTATTAAAATGTTTTGAGGGAAATCCCCCAACATTCAAACTCTGACACTAGGCTGAAGGTTAGCCTGGTGTGAGATTTTGAAGTTCCCTTATCATTCTTACCTTTAATACGAACAGTAGAAGTAATACCAGGTACCAGCAACATGTCACATTTCTTACAAATAGTCCTTTTAATATTTGGATGTCTACACAGAAAAGGCAATAAAAACATTAATTTAAAATGCATGCAGAAATCAGTGGCAATATACCTGAAGTTTTTTTCAAATTTAAGAAAATATTGAATGCAAAAGAAGTGCAAGAGTGACAGTTAACTGACCAGTATGAATCTCAAGAGCTATAAATTCTATGATGACAATGAATGATACACTACTTACAACATCACTGTGCTTGGTGTAGCACTGAAACATTTAGTTACCAAACATCTACCGATGATCTTCTAGCTTTCAAAATGGCTTGTTCAAAGTGTATTAAACAAAAACAAAAATACAAAGCAGAGCAGATCATTGTTGAAAACGGGTGTTGCACATTTTGAAAACTAGAATATAATTTGCATATCCAATTCATTAATAAACAAAATGGAAAGGGAAACAGAACATCTTTGAGTTCACTTACATCTTTATGACAACTCGCTGTGCAATTTTCTTTATCATACTGACATAGTATCTGGCTAGATTTTCATTAGCAGGATTTGCAAGCAAGACATTGTGAGCCATCTGAAGAAAATGCAGAGAAAAATAACATGACATAATGCATGCAATTTCACTTCCAGCTGTATAGTACATCTACAGTAACTGTAATTGAAAACTTACCAGCTGCAAAAATTTCAAATCAAGAATTTCAACAAAGACAGCACTGTCACAGTGAATACACCAGTAGCTGCATGCTTGCTGAGAATGTTTTAAAGCTGAGGTAATAGTACATCTATTAATTAAATGACTCTCCCAACAAACCTTAACTGATAATTGGACATAGTGAGAAAGCTAAAGTAATGTGTATGTATTTGCCCTTGCTGTTTCTGAAGTTCCAATTATTGCCTGTAGATGTAAATAGTACTGTACATCAAAACATAAAAAAGAAAGGTAGGCAAAGAAAAAAAATGGTACGTTGTGCTGGTTAAACATTTAAATTCCAGGTTTTGCAAGTTTGAGAAAGGTTTGCTTGGTTGTTGTGTGTACAGTACATCTACTGTAGATGTGTACTTAAGGGTGCTTTCTACTTGAGCTAATACCATGTTTGTCTGGTAATGAAGCACCCAAGTAATGTTAGTGTTGACTTTTGTTTTTCTCTTCCTCTCCCTTCAGGATACTAGGTGGGGTTTTTAGTGCTATAGTGTACAGCAGTGTCAGACATTTAGCGAAATTAGTGTAAAGCTTTCAAGAGCAATCATAGTGAAGTTTATACCAACTACAGTGTATTGTTTTAGCGATTTAGTGTATGAACTTTGAACTTTCTCATTCCAAATACTGAGTCACCTCCCTGAACCTATTTTATCCTGCTATAGTGAATCAACCAAGGACTTAACAGGTAAGCTTTCTTTAGAGGCTTATAACATGGTAGCAGAGCCTGGTTGCTAAATCCCATCCTCCATATACACAGTCATGGCAAGTTACAAAACCCCACCAGTATTTAGTGAAGCAAAGCCGTACGCCAGATGGATCAAAGAGGTTAAAGCCTGGCAGGTAGTGACGGACTTAAAGAAAGAGAAACATGGCTTGGCCATAGCCTTAACCCTTCCTGAGGTGGGAGCCAAATCTATAAGGGATAAGGTCTTCAGTGAAGTCGATATAGAGGAACGAGAGATAGAGGAAAGATACAGGTGTTGAAACCCTCATAAAGTTTATGGACAATGTTTTCAAGAAGGACAAATTATCTGCTGCACTAAATTTGATCGTTACAGAAGGAAAACAGAGATGACCATGGAGGAATATGTTGTGGAAGCTGTATAACAAAACCAAAAAGGATAAGATGGAGCTCCCTCAACCAGTCCTGGCCTTCAAACTTTTGGAGAGTGCTGAATTAGAGCATAAAGAAAGGCAACTAGTACTTACAGCTTTGAATTACAAGGAACCAGACAGTATGTTTTCTCAAATGCAGATTTCTCTTAAGAAGTTCTTTGGAGAACAGTCGATGTCATCAATGGAAACCAAAGATGGGCTGGCCATCAAGGCTGAACCAACATTTATTGGTTCTGACGAAAGTGCATTTGTCACTGGAAGAGGAGGTTTCAGAGGTAATGGTCGTGGAAGGTACAGTTATGCTCATTGCTAAGAATTTTAACAGAGGTCGCGGCAACAGAGGAGGAAGGCAAAATTCTCAGAGTATAACCAAGCGACTGAATCTGCTTGGACCTGATGGTTACCCTTTGAAATGTAGCAGTTGTGAATCAATCCGACATCTTCTGAAAGACTGCCCAGATTCATATGAGAACCTGCAAAGGAGTGTATTGCAAACTGGTAGTAAAGACGAGGAAGCTGTGTTGTTCACTGGGAACAAACAGTCAGAGACAGAAGTTTTATTGACAGAGGCTTTGGGTTTTGCTGTCTTGGATAGTGAGTGTAGCTCAACGGTTGCTGAAGAAGCCTGGATGGCTCATTATATTGATATACTTGAAGAAGAAAAGAAGGCTCATGTAATGAGGAGCAAAAAGCGACACAGTTTTCAAGCTTGGGGGTGGAAAGCGCTTGAAGTCTAAGGAGAAAGTTACCATCCCATGTGATATTGCTGGTGTGAAATGCCATGTGACTACTGATGTGGTAGAAAGTGATATTCCCCTGCTTTTGGGAAAGCCGGCAATGAAGAAGGCAAAAGTGAAACTTGACTTAGAAAAAGACTGCGCAAGAAGTTAAGTTGTTTCCAGAAAAAAAAAAAGGGGGGGAGAAAAAGACTGCGCAAGAAGTTAAGTTGTTTCCAGAAAAAAAAAAAGGGGGGAGATTTGTTAGTGTTGACTTTTGTTTTTCTCTTCCTCTCCCTTCAGGATACTAGGTGGGGTTTTTAGTGCTATAGTGTACAGCAGTGTCAGACATTTAGCGAAATTAGTGCAAAGCTTTCAAGAGCAATCATAGTGAAGTTTATACCAACTACAGTGTATTGTTTTAGCGATTTAGTGTATGAACTTTGAACTTTCTCATTCCAAATACTGAGTCACCTCCCTGAACCTATTTTATCCTGCTATAGTGAATCAACCAAGGACTTAACAGGTAAGCTTTCTTTAGAGGTTTATAACAAGTAAAGCTGTTATGAGTGGGGATGATTAACAACAAAAGCTGGTAGAGTTAATGAGTTGCACACCAAACATAGACATTCCTGTTGTCCAAACACACCATGTGCAAATCACCTTTAATGTGAATGAAGAAGTTTGGTGTACATATCACCTGCATTACACTTCTTTCTTTTCAATTTACACTGCATGTGAGATTCAGTATACTGTTGGTGAAGAAGGGGGCCCTGAAAGCTATACCCTATGAGTCTACTGTACTATCATCATTCAGCTATTAATTACAGTACAAGGAAGAGACAGACACCAGGGTCTAGTAAAATCAACTTTACTTCTAAAAGCCATTATTTCCCAATCAGAAATGATCTTGTGCACAACGAAGTATCCTATGAGGTGTAGGACTATCTGCATCAAGCCCGCATATGATCTCTTCAAAATACAACAGGAGGATGTTTTTTGGTGAAAAGAGCTAGGTTAATGTAACAAAAATGGTTTCCAACCTATTAGTTCAAGTTGAGCCAGCCACAGCCTTTTTTCCAGTTGTGGATCACTGGCTTGTTTTCCCAACCCCATTGCTTATGCAGAGCATTACACACAACGGCAATAGGTTCCATTTTTTGAGTCTTTGGTATGACCAGACCTGGGAATAGAACCAGGGCCTTCTGCATGAGAGGCGGATATCAAATATGAAATCTTCCTACCTTGAGGTATTGTGTTTACAAGATTTTCCATATACAGTAGTATGAGATGGGAGAAAAAATAATGAAAATATGTTTCTTACTTTACACATTCTGAAGCGACCTTTATTCAATCACCCTGTACGAGTAATATTACACTTAAAATGGAATTCTAATAGTAATTACATCTGAATATTACCTGTACAATAACAGGATAAGTACAGAATATGATTCTCACTTACCTTCCTCTATGGAAACAATGGGTTGGGTTAGAGTAAGCGCAAATTTTGGAGGGCATTTTTTTAAATAATGCAAAAATTACAGATGTGGTCCAATTATTACAGAAATTTGGAAACTAGCACTTTGACCTGTTTACAACTACATGAGAATAGATTCAGGCTCCAGACTCCTCTTCACTTTAGTGGTTCTTTATACCTTGTATTAAAGTCTAACTTTCTCTTGTAAAATTGAAATACACACAAACAAACACACACACAGACATAGTTCATAAAGTACAGAAGGTATCTTTTGCAAATTAATGCAAGGAACCAAAAGAAATTCAGTAAGTCAAGCAACTTACTTCCTTTGCCACAGTAGTTAAGGGTTAACATAAAGCCAAAAGGCTATTAAAGTGATTCCCTGCAAAAAGGAAAATTTGGAAAAGTATGCTTTTTGACCTGTTTAATAACTTCTTACCTCCCCAAAACAAAATGGGTTTGTCCTTAGACATACTGCATCCACATACTGTAACAAACATGAAATTCTTCTAACTTTCATTCTTGAAGCGACCTGTAATGTTAGACCTTACCTTGCAAGGTCCATAGCTAGAGGCCTAGTCTGATTAAAGGCCAAATTCTCTCACCCCAAGCAACACCAATTCTCCTAACTCTCTTACTTAAGCCCCTTCCACAATTGTCTGAAATTCATCCTTATCCAGTCACAATCTCAGTTATTTCTTCAGGGCGGGTAGGCTATAGAAAAGCTAATCAAAGCACTCTCAATACCATTCATGCTGTGTAACATAAGATTTCTCTGCATTGCATTCTCTGCATTGCATTCTCTGCATTGTTTGAATTAAAAGTCAATCAAAAAGCTGGGCCAATGGAGAGTTCTGCACCCCAGTACAAGAAACGTAGTTTGGGGTGAGAGGATTGGCCCTTTAAGCAATTCCTGATCGTAGGCCTAACGTTAATCTCATTGTGGGCCTACATTATAAACACGGAACAGCAATTAGCCTAGGCTACCTTTAGGCTTAACACAAACAAACCTGGTAAAGGAAGTTCATCCGCAAGTGGGCATCTACATTTACTGACACCGCAAGTCCCTTTTCCTTCTTCTTAGCCTTTCCCATTTTCGTCTTTTAGGTCGCAGGTTGGGCTGTAAAATTGTAACTCTAAAATTTGGAACCAACCTGTTGTTTGTTTCTTGCACTGCTGCATCTGATTTCAATGTTGATTCGGTACATGCGGTACGGTCCCAACAAACGTAACAAAGACTATGCGAACTTTTTCAGTGCCTAACGTTAGGCCTAAGTTAATCAAAAGTGGTTCCAAATTTACAAATACTTTTCCGAAACCAATTCCCAAAAATCAAATGAACGTTCCCCCACATCCCTATTTCAACTATTCCACGACCTTATAAATGAAGCAAACATACAAAAATTTGATCTCCGTTAGTTTGAAAATGTTGCATAAAACTTGCGAAAATTTTCAAAATATAGTAGGCTACAAGACTCAAAATTTCGAGACAAGTGAATAAGTGGATACTATGAATGAAAGTAATAAAGTGTACCATAATCATGATTTCTTTTGATATGTTGGCCATGGCTTAACATCACTGTTTTACCTACAAACTTATTGAAGATTCTTTAACTGTTGGCCTTCATATTACCTGAGAAAAAATAGTAATAGGAGCGCACGTTGGATCTCCTGCGTAGCCCATCTTAGCTTTCAGCACCTTGTGGTTCAAGGTTGCAGTGTGCCTTCTATCTAGGTAGTGCTACAATTCAATACTAAAATAAAAGCATGTCCGCTCCGCATCCGACGAGTATTACGTGACTTTATTGTAAGACAGACCATCCGTTACACCTAGCCTATATTGACAGACTCAGCTCGCAGAGCATACGCATTCTCAGTGTTGCCGTTGTCCAGCCTGGAGCTAGTACTGGTAGTGGTACCGAGCGCCCATTCTTCCCATGGTTGAGGGAAAAGAACATATGGATTTTCCGGCTATCCTGCACTGTCGTAAATTATATCTATTACCGTGTTTCAGTAAACTCGAAACCATTTTGTAGTTTACTACTTACTAGCTACCTCCTAGGCCTAGGCTAGGCTAGGCTAACTTGGCAATGCACTGTCTGTGTCATGGCCTAACGTTAGGCCCCTAAAACTAATAGTATGCTGCCTAGGCTCGCCTAACGTCCAGCCAAGGGCTAGAGGCTAGAGACTAAGGCCTATCAAGTCGTGTTAGGCCTTGGCCTACGATTAGTTATGTAGACCTAGCCTAAGTGTAGCCAAACCTAGGCCTAGCCTTGGCTAGGCTTAACAAAAGTGTAGCTTAGCCAGTAGCCAGCCGTTTTGCCCCTGGCCAATTGACCGGCCCCAACCAGTCCTTCAACACGACTCTATGCCTAGGCCTACGTCCACTCCATTTTACTCCACACTGTCACTAGGCACTAGAGTCCTTGGTCAAATTGCCCTATGACCGCTGCCATTGCGATATCAGGACTTGAGATAGCCCTTGAACAGGGCTGTGTGTTACATTACATGGCCTAAGCTCATTACACTCCACATCACAGCCCTTGCCCCGCTAACACAAAAAATCCCATCACTAGGCGACCCTGGCCAGGGTCGTCATCTCTCACGTTCACAAATTCCTGTGTTTTCTCACCAAACTTTACACAGATGACCTCTGGCACCGCATCCACCTTTCTGCATAAGCTGTTCACCCAGATTCGATGTTATAATGGTGTATTTTGCCTCGAAAAATTGAACGTAACACTAACTCAATGCGCCATGTTTGCAAGCTTTCGAACGAATATGTAGTCGGTCTTCGATCCTACTAAACCACGCGCTGGCACGCCTGGCTATTCCTTGTGTACCCGGGCATGCGCTGACACGCTGGATGTTAATTTAGTTAACGCTGATATTAATTTCATTAAATGCTATCATTAATCATGTTATCATTACTGATTAGGAAGTAAAATACAAAGGACCATTGTGCCAATTTTTTACTTTTGTTCGCAAAATGTTGCTAATCATTACACATGTTAGAATGGATCCATGAGTTTTCCACTAGTTCCGCGAAACGCCATGCGCTGTCGTACAACTGAGTTCCAAGCGCTGCCGTACAATTTGTATGGCAGGGCGTGGAACTTGAGACAGGGCTTACCAGCGGGTGCCAGCGCGCGGAATAGTTGGACTCGTTGTCTTCGTGATATCCACTTTGGGGTCAAAGGTCATGCCAGGGGTTTCCACTTATTCAAAAAGTTTTCACATTTAGAGAAATTTTGACAACGTTTCAACAATTTCAAAAACACTTGGAAGCTTCAAATACGCATAAACAACAATTTTTCATATGAAATTTGCATTCATTAGGTGGAATGATCGTTAAAGTTATCGATTTGGTGAAATGGTTACAACATTCTAGGAATGGTTTTTGACTATTTGCATGTTCATGTAGCAACACTTATTGTACGAGGGCTCATTCAAACGACGGAGTTTCTAACCAGAATCGAAGTGTCATTTTGCTGCATTTTGACCTCAGACTGTCCATGAAAGCCCATTTATTGGTAACTTTTCGATGGAAAGTCACTTGCACATCATTTTGTGGTAATATAAGTTCGATGTGTGTAATATTTACCAGTTTAGAACTATTTGTTCTGAAAGCCTAATGATGGGATTCCCTGTGTTAGCGGGGCAAGGGCTGTGATGTGGAGTGTAATGAGCTGAGGCCATGTAACGTAACACACAGCCCTGTTCAAGGGCTAGACTTGAGAGGAAAATTGATCACGGCATACGCCCAAATAGCTCATTTTTCAGCTAATTTTACCATTGCTAACATTAAACAATTGGAATTAGTTTTACGTTTATTTGTAGCTTACAAAAGTATGCATACATATTAGGTTACTTTCTGAGGCAAAATGTTACAGAACACTTACTTGGGGAACCTCTTTCAGCAGCAGCCATTTTGCTATTTTGAAGAATGATGGCACTCCACAAACTTCCACATAGGCCTAGTCCTACGTGGACAAGTCACATAAGAGCAGTTCCTCCAATAAATATCGTGAAGTCTGTTGCATATTTCTAAAACTTAAAATGAAAGATATGTAAATTCTATTCCAATTAAAACTGTTTTAAAATACTTTCCAGAATTTTAAAAATGTGTAACTAAATTCAATAAATTTATGAAAATTTTCTGTAAATCTGGTCATTTTATAAAGTGGAAACAAACTTCTTATGGAACATCATAAAGTGTAGTCAGGGTAACCCTTCCGTTGAGTGACCCTGTCATGTTCATACACCTCAATGTGTATAATAAGGTAAGGTAACCTCGAAGGAAGGGTTACCCTGACTACATCAAGTAATTGCACTGCATTATATGATTTGCACTACAGTCACAGGCACTTTGTAGATCGTGTAACATGCTTCATGATAGAGCTGGTTTTCACTTCCAAATTTCACGAACTTATTTTCCCCCGTTTGAAGGAAAGTCGATTGACAAGCCTGAATGAGGTGTTAACTTTAGATCATTCATGGCAAGGATGGTAATTATTGGTACATTTTTGAAGCTGTTAGACAGTTGTAGAGTTGCGCTGAGCTCGGGGCCCAGACGTCTTTATCTCAGGAGGCGTATGGGCAAGGACTGTGTACAAAGTAAGTCCTACTGTTAAGCATAGTACATGGTTCTGTTCAGGGACTAACCCCAACCAGTTCATTCCAGTTTGGGGAAATCTGGCCAACTCTAAACTTGAGGGAAAATTGTCAGGGGGTTGAAACAACCATGAATTGCCTAGCCTTGGCCCTAACACACTTAAACTTCATACTTCATAGATTTCATAATGAAATAAAGTGAGCTGAAACTACACTGTGTGTAAAATATTACATTTTAGGCCATTGAGCATACAGTAACCACAAAGTGTGGTGTCATTTTCTGTTCTTAAGTAGTCAGTCCTTTTTGTGACAAAACTATGACTTCTCACAAATAATAATTGATGTGGCATAAGGTTTTCAATATTGATGGCAGTAATCTTTGTAGTGGAGAGTGAAAAGATCATTTTAACTTTTAGAGTTGATATGCTATGAATATTTTCAGATGTTTCAGGCATGTGGGAACAAGTCACTCTATTTTGTTTCTATTAAAAAGGGCATTGCAGGAAAGGATTGATTGGTCCTTTGTTCCAGACCAGACATCTTCATCGTAATATTCGCATGCCTGTCAACTCGGGTGCTTTGCTGAACAAAGGAAGGGTATTTTCTATTTCAAGTGCAATTTCTCAGAAGAGTATAAAACCTAATCACTGGAAAAAGTCCTTATGGTTAAGAAAGGTATTTACTTTATGATTTTGAAGACTACTTTACAGTGTTAGGCCCAATGGGTATATATGCTGGAAGTTTATACTAGTGTTTTATTTGTCAATATCATCATTGCATTACTTAGTTCTCAGTTTCAATAAATTATGGACCTTGCAAGTGCCTGACTAGTCAGAGGAATTTTCCTAATAGTTTAAAACTTGTTCAAAGTAGTTTGCACAACAAATAGGCACAAATACAGAGATAAAAAATATTCTCATAGCCAACAATTCTAATTTTAGTGGTATTTGTTATTATTGGTGTAGCAAAAAGG
The DNA here is from genome assembly GCA_037179385.1 of Holothuria scabra. NCBI lineage: Eukaryota > Metazoa > Echinodermata > Holothuroidea > Aspidochirotida > Holothuriidae > Holothuria > Holothuria scabra. Next base: position 8,086,096 of record CM074184.1, read on the forward strand.
GTAGGGTGTAAGAGCAGAGACAGGAAAAGCCCTCTTGAATGCTTGCATGACAAACAAAGAGGAGCCAAAACAGTCACATGACCTTGCTTTAGGCCTGTTGCTATTCATTGCCTGTTTAGGGCAGAGTCATTATGGCCAAGTCACTTACGTATTTCCTTTGCCCACCTGCCCATGACTCTCTCCTTATTGGATTTAAAAGAAGGAACCATTTATTTCATTGTGGTTTCATTGTGGTCATGGTGGTTGTCCGATTGTCCGGAACAACTAAAATTTCACATGGGCAACAGAAAGTTAAAGGTTGGTTGTCCAATGGACAACCAAATTTTCTCTAGGACTGAAAACATATCCTGCTGACTGACCAACTCTTTTGACGTTTTGTATCGTACCATATTTCAGACTTCAAGTGTTTCTGTCTCTCAAACATCACATCTTTTTACTCTTCAAGACTATAAGTACATGAACACAATAAGTGTTTTGTTTCGGACAACCAAATTTTACTTGTGGACAGCTAAAATTAGTGAAATGGTTGCCCGAAGGAAAATCAAGGGCTGGTTGCCCATGGAGAAACGATTGACACGTTCAGCATTCTTTTAAAAAGTTAAGCAATGAATGGGTGAAGTTGGAAATATTGCCTCCCCCTTTTCCCTCCACCTCCCCCATCCCAATGAAGCTATTTGCCAACCAGAACTCCCACTTTCCCTCCTGCCAGAAATTATCAAATTGCACATTTTCAATGCTTAAGTTGAATTTTTGGAAAGCATATAGACAAATCCAATTAACGCTTGTCTTTAGTGACTGTAGGCCACCATTAGTGGGGTCCATCAGCCTAACACTGTCTTTATTTATTGTTTACATGAATTTCAAACCCTCATATTTAGTGAACTTGGAGAATTTAAGATACAAATTAGTGTACAACCATCCATAATAGAGGTAAGCAAGGAAATCGAAAGATTTCAGTCGGCCCAGTTATGGCCGACTGAAATCAGACCATCACTTGCTGTCCTGATTCGTGTATAGGGTAAACTGGAGGAAAAACGCCCACTGGGTAAAAATGCCTGGTTGCCTTGTTTCTGCTTCAAGTGCAAACTGGTAAGAGTAATTTTTAAATGTGATATATTTTTGGAGTACAATGTAAATGCTGTTTTTCAGCTACATCTTGTACCTGATTAATAACTGAATGCATTGAAGGTGACTCAAAAGAAAAGAAAAAATAACTACAGAAAAATATGGAATATAGCTTTCATTTTGCTTGGAAGTACCATGGGTTATCATTTGCTATTTATAAAGCAGACATGTAGTGGATAAAAGTACATATTTATTTGCAGATGTTCCCATGGAGTATCAAAATAGTTGGGGAAAACTTAAAAAAAATGGGCGCTTTTACCCAAGTTTACCCTATATTCCATATAATGAGAGTGGACACAACCTGTATAATCCTATGACAAAAAATACTGACCATGCTACAGTGTACTAGAATTACCACTGTTTTGCACTGCAAGTTGAAACATACTGTACTGTGCTTTTGTGGTAAAACATCAGAAGCTATGTCCAGTATAGTCAGAGGTGGTGCTAGGATTCACTCAACAGGGACTGAGCTTCCTGATGCTAGAACCATTAATCTAAAGCTCAGAAAAAAGGGAAGAGTTGTCAAAAAGATGAGGATGCCAAAACTGTCTAGGCTCAAATTGTGCCAAAAATTTTTGGTTTTGATTTTCTCAACCCCAAAATCTAAAATTTGTGAGTTTTATTCAAAAAATGAAAAAAAAAAGTTGAAGAATTTGTTGTTTTAAGGAAAAATTGGATCATTGATTGAAGAAACTTCCCTTCTTATGAATAAAATGAAGCATGTTGGTAGTCTGATGGTAGTTGAAATAACATTTATGTTATTCTGCAGATTGGGGCTTCTCAATGAAATTGGATGGAGGGGAGGAGGCGCCACCCATGTATATGGTGTTTAAGTAAAAGTGTATGTTTTCATGCATGTGATAATGTCTTTCTTGGTTCAGAAGTAGGCAGGTTTTATTCAATATTTTGCCTGACTTGATTTAACTGTGTATAAAGTTACCGCTTTTGAAAGCTTGGTTTTTGAATTTTCAGCTCCCAAAGTCAACAACAGCTGGTTTGAAAGTTAATGATGAAACAATACCCAATCAGAAGGTACAATTGAATAAAACTGACCAATCAGAGACAACTGTAAACAATATTCAAAGTCTTGATTCAACTTTGAATGGAGCTGGAAAAGACTACCATTACAAAAAGGGCAGGATTGTATTAACAAATAGATTAGAAGCCACAGAAACAAAAAGTAAAAGTGACTTAGTAGTGAACAGTGTTATTGCCCAAGTAACACCGTGCCCAATAGAACCTAAAGATGGCAATAAAGAAGAAGAAAAGCCAGCTGTTGAAGAGAAATGGACGAAACAGGAGACGAAGCTTAGTGAGCTACCATCCTTGTATTTACAATTATCAAAGAGTCGTTTAACAGGTGAGTATGAGAGTACATTTCGTAATTTGAAGCCCTTTGTAAATTTTAGGTCTACAGGAGAACAATGTGTGCATTAAAAATGGAGTAGATTATTGGTGGGTGGTGGAAGGGGCTGTTGCCTATTGTTAAATAGGAAACTGGTGAAATATATGGTAATCTTTTAGTCTTCGAGAGAACTACTAATTTTTTGCATAAATAATAACTGCATTCATAAGACACAACAAGTCCACATTAATTGTTCAGATACAAAGGTAAAACATAAAATAGATAAACATTCATTAACAACCAAAGCAACTAAAAGACTAAATGTAAGACTAAAAGTAAAAGTTGCTTCTATATCATTCTAGAACTGTAACATAAATATTCATTTATCATTCTTGGGGACTGTTTTTTGTTCTTGTGGAAGTTTTAATCAGTTTTTAATTGTTATTGATTTCATCTGCTGAATAGTATAATGAAGAAAATCTGTTTTTTTTTTTTTTTTTTTAAGGGATAAGATATGTGTGACTGGTATAAATTTTTGTATATATATGTTGTATACATTTATTAGTTAATCTAGTGACAAAAAGCTGTTTTCTTTATTTTGTAATATCTCCTACTGTATGTGATATACACTATACCTGTGGAGGACACAATTATTATCATTGTAGTTTTCTCTCACATTTGTAGGTTTAGTAGTTATATCAGCTGTGGCTGGTTATGGCATGGCTCCAGCCACCTTTGACCTTTTGACCTGTGCCATGATGGCAGGTGGAACATTTCTCACATCCTGCTCAGCAAACACCATTAACCAAGTGAGTAGTACTTAAGTAGAAGTAAAGGGCTGCAATTCAAATTGCATTTAAATAAGAACTTTTCTCCATAGAATAGTGTATCAAAGAGGTATGCACAGATAGGGATAACTTAGTAGTTTATTCATATTCACAAATGCATTGTAGGAGGCATTAGCTGTAGGAGGCATTTGTAGTCCTTAAGCACAATGCAATACAAGTTTTGATTTGTGGATTTTGAATCAGAGGTAATGAAGGTGTGATTTTGCATGCATAATTGTTTGGGTGAACAAATTTGTCACGTGTTACAAAAAGGCTAATTACTTGTGCTGTTGTGTTATCATACGGCAGAACTATTTTTCTAGTTACCTCTTTTTCATTGAACTGCATTCCATTGTATGTAAATTAAGGTAGACTCAATAAAAGTCTGACAAATGCAGTATTATCCTTTAACTGTGTAAGGTGCTGATTTAAAAAGTAGTGATCACAACATCAGCTGAATGCTTAAGACATGTATGGTATTGTGTGACTGATTGGTAACCTGGAAATAAATGCCCTTTCTTTTATTTTCTCAGTTTTTTGAAGTGCCTTATGATTCTCAAATGGCAAGAACTAGAAACCGGGTGCTGGTTAGAGGCCTTCTGAGGTAAAACAGTTTCCTTATTTATTCTCCTAAATAGACCCTTTTCCAAGTAGCGATTGCAAAGGATTGTGGGTTAGGGTTTTGATATGGGTTTTTTCATCAGTGGCATTTAACTATAGCAAAAAAAAAAAAACAAACAGGTACCAACATTGTATCCCACAATCCTATGTAATGCTGCAGTTGTTTGGAAAAGGGTCTTCCAAACTTCTCTCCTCGTAGAGCTGCATATTGAGTTGATCAATATTTTAACAAGGGAAAAGAAGGTAGCTACCACCTGACAATGCCTATAATTAACATAACATTACAAGTCAAATTTCATGTCCGATAGTTGTGCAAAAAGTTAAAGTGTTGAATTCTGTTGTACTCTGGCAGGTTATAGTTGTGTGTTTAATTTAAAAAAAATGTGGGGTCACAAATTTTGAGAACCAAATTGAATCTTTAATTTCTCACACATGAAGCAATTATCTGTATGTAGGATGTGGGAATCAAGTTCTAAGTTTGACTATTTGCCATTCATGTGTGAAGGAAACTTTACAGGTTGGTGAACCTTATGAACCAACTTAATGTGTCACTTCAAGGAAGACTGATTGCAACCAAATGTAAAACATTTGTTGATAATTTTGTAAAAGCCTTCATTTCATATCAGATTGCATCAAGCCAGTGATATAAGTGTAGTAAAACCTTGTTTACAGAACATGACAGAAGGTGACACAGATATTGGTAAAACTTGTATGAAAGGGACTGCAAGAATGGCTTCAGTTACAGTACCGCTGGGCTTTAACATGCCCCAAATAATTTTGAAAGGGTTAGCAGAATTACAGAAAAAATGCCCAAGTACATTTTATTATTATTTTTCATGATGAAGGGGACGTGAAAAATAGATTTAAAGACTTCAAAAATCAGGAAATATTTTATTCCCAAATTTTCTGTACACACTAACTTTACACACATTTAGTTGCATAGAAGCTCTTATGAGCTGGAGAAGTATCTGGTGTATAAATATGTCATAAACTTAAATATTGGGGGCACATTAGCAGAAGTCTCCAGCATCAATTTGCAATGTTTTCAAGGTGTACTTGTGTTGGCTGTAATTAAGAAGCTACCTTACAGATTCAGTTGGTCTATGATGTCTGGTGCTATCCCTTGTGTAAAATGTGGGATATTGACCCTGTACTGACTGGTGACTCAAAAAAAAAGGGAAAAAGCATGTACAATCTTTCTTTTAAAGTTCACAAAGGGTTGTTGTTTACCCACAAGTGCAACTGAAGTTGTTATGAAATTCTTACTCATAGTCCTATGTGTAAGTGGTTTACTTATTTAAAATTTTCTACATCAGAAACTTTTTCAGAGGCAAGTTTTAATGTTTTTGGACTAAACTGGTAGAATTAGTTGATGTTTTTCATTTTTCAGTCCTCTTCATGCTGTTGGATTTGCTTCCATTGTTGGAGTGTTAGGTGTGAGCACCTTATACCATCTAGTGAATCCATTAGCTGCTGGTATTGCTGCATCCACATGGCTATTGTATGTGTGTGCTTACACACCATTGAAGAGAGTCAGCATTGTCAACACTTGGGTTGGTGCTGTAGTTGGAGCTCTGCCACCTATGATTGGATGGGCTGCCTGCACAGGTGGTTTAGATTTTGGTAAGTTAGATGCAAACAAATGTTAACTGAGATCTTGAACAACAGCAGTGTATGACAAAGACCTACTAGCCTCAAACCACTTTTGGACTAGTGATAGTTAAGTAGAAGAAGGCCATTGGCTTGTCCAAAATGATATATTACATATCTTTGTGCTGTGGCCTATGCCTTTCGAAGCTTTTGCAAATGTTATTCGAGCAAGTGAATATGTTCAACAAGTGCCCTGTGGACTTACAGTAAAGCTTTAGAAATTCCAAGCCTTTGCATGGTCAATACCTTAGTCAACAAGTGCCCCTTGGACTTACAGTAAAGCTTCAGAAATTCCAAGCTTTTGCATGGTCAGTACCTTAGGGAGGGGAAAATGGGTGGAGTGGGTGATACGATTAGCCCATAGCTGCTTGTTAGATTGTGAAAAAAGTTAAACTGTGTTTAAGTATCCTAGTATAAAGAGGCCACTGCTGTAATAAGTAAACTTTCTTCATCATTTCCAGGAGCTTTATTAATGGCAGGATTCTTATACTGCTGGCAGTTCCCTCACTTCAATGCCTTGAGCTGGAATCTTCGTAGTGACTACTCAAGAGGAGGCTACTGCATGATGGCCACAACTGATCCCGCTCTGTGTCGAAGAGTGGCCCTCAGACATTGTTTAGGACTGATTGGTTTGAGCACTCTGGCACCAGTCATTGGTCTCACTACATGGACATTTGCTATTGATTCTTTTCCACTGAATGCATGGTTTGGTTACCTTGGATGGAGGTTCTATGAAGATGCTGACAGCAAATCTGCCAGGAAGTTATTCTTGTTTAGCCTTCTTCATCTCCCTGTTTTAATGCTTTTATTACTTATTAGCAAGAAGGACCTGCATCCAGAACAACCTAAGTCAAATATAAAAGTTTTGGCCAGCGAGGTCTGATGAAGATGCATAGGTGTCATGGCAGATTGGACTTGAAGTAAACTGAAATACCATACCCCCCACCAATATTTACTAACCACATACAAGGGTTCAAAGTTTGTAGTATAATTGTATTTGTTGCTTTAGTGTGTTTTTAACTACCTGGATACCCACCTTGCAACGGTAATGATATTTTTTAGTTTAGCTCCACTAGGGTACAGGCATATTACGTGAGGGTAGAAGATGACAACATATGGGAGGTGGTGGAGATGTTTCCAGTTATAAAAATCAATAGACATGTTCTCCGTCCTCCAACAAAAGATCAGAGTGATTGTGTCAATATTTCAACCATCTCAGTCTGACTTTGACTGTCCCAGTTTGGGGCATGCTGTCCTGGTGTCCTGGTTTGGATACTATTTGTCTGTTTAAGATAAAGGTTACAGTACAACCATATAGTATTATACAGGCTTGGTTGAAATTGGTCCCCACTAATGGATAATGACATTGTTGGTGGAATGAAATAGAATACCTTGTGTAAAAATTTAGGGATTCATAGAAAGGATATGGGTCCAAACACTAATGTGCAGTCTCTTTGGAGGTAATATCCCAGTTTTGAGAGTTCATGGGTAGGAATATGTTACATTCAGATGCTTTGATCATTGAAGGAAACCACTTTGTCTAGAGCACTGTGATTTTACCTTGATGGTTTTGCATGGAATGCCACCTTGTTTGTTAAACCAATAATGGGGCATAAAGTTTGTTGAAGGTGTAGTACACAAAGGGATCTTGATTGTAGATCTGATATCATGTATGATGAATTAAACAGTTGGAAATATTTAAATCTATGAAGTCTTTGTTTACTAATAAGAATTATTCCATTGAAAGCTCTGCCTTTAGTGTAGAACTGAAGAAACAAACTTTGGGCTTTTCACAGCAGAACTGTGATGTTTGGGGAATTAACTTACAAGTTTAAATAATCCAGATCTTCTGATTGTGTCAAAAAGTTAAGACTAATATTTTTTCTTTGACATCTTCTCAGGTTCCCACTTCTTGATTTTGTTTACAAGATCAGTACACATCTTTCTCTATTGCTTTCATTGAGAGCTCAAATATTGTGGCAGATTATTTCCTGCATTTACAGCAGTCTTTCATACAACCAACAGTATGAGTGTAGTGTACTTACCTCTTAATATTGATACATAGGTTACAGGTGCATGCTCAATATGTGCATTATGCATAGAGAAGAATGGAACTAAAGACATAGGAAAGAACCAAACTATTGCCCCAGGAGATATTTTTTGGAGGGGGGGGGGGGGGAAGGGAGAGGTGGTCAACTGCAGGACCTGATTGCTAGCCTCAGGAAGAGATCTAAGGTATGAAGGTAAGCTGAGACTTCCCCCTCTCCTTTGAGAATTTTTTTAATATTCTAGTATCCTTATACTTTATGCAATCTGGTACAAACCTTGACATGGTTTGAAGTCAGTTCTTTGTTTCATTAGTTTTTTTTCAGAATTTGATTGAGGGTGAGGGCACCCCTGGCTATGCCAGTGGTGAATAGGTTGTTGCTGGAAATGGAAAACGATCAATAATGCAGCATGCCTATGTGTATTTGTTGTATTCTGTTTGGAAATTGTAGGCACTGATTTCTTATCATTTAGGTTTTAGCAATATTATCAACTTAGAGTCAGGAGTAAGAGACATAGTCACTTTCTCTGCATTCAATGACTTGTGTTACATGGAAATTTTAAATACTATCTGATAATAAATTGACACAGTCATATTTAAGAAATTCCATTTGTGCTATATTTGCAGGTTTTAATGAATTGTGTAAACAGGATGGACTCTTTGGTCTATATCTTGATTTAATCAACAGTTTACAGGCCACCACCTTTTCTCTGACAGAGGTGATTTGGCACCTCATATGCTGGGAAGCAGAAGTGTAGCCCTGCATATATATATTGTAAACCATGGTGGCGTGTTGGATTTCAAAGGAATGATTGCGCCCAATTGAAGTCCTAAAATATTATGAAAGATACTTGGAAGAGAAATAAGGAGAAAATTGGGAGATTGAGCAGTTGCTTCAAAGTGAGTTTGGGGCAACTGCTCTTGCCATTTAAAGTGTACCTCAAGTCAAAAAATTCAATATTTATTAAAGACCATGAAAAATAAATTCTAATAGTCCAACTCCCATTGTCATAGGACATTCCTAAGCTGAGATATAAAATGTTGAAGTTAATTCACTCAAATTAAAATGGTACCTTGTGCAATAATTTGTGATGTCATTCTTGTACTACTCAAATTACAATCTTTGTATTTCTTTGTTTTTCCGAACATTACTGCACATTGTGCCAAGGTGTGATAGCGCTCTTACTCTTATGAGGTGATGTAATTAATTAAGCCCTTCTTGTACAACATGCTATGCAAGCAATCAGGCAGTGTTCAAGGTCATAAAAACATTTTTAATTTTAAAGGGAAACAAAGCATGTTATGTGAGTTGTACAACAAGAAAATCACGAGTCATTATGCAATCGACCAACTTGTTTTAAGTGAATAAACTTCAACATTTTGTATCTCAGCTCAGGAATGTCATATGAAGATGGGAGTTGGACTGTTGGAATTCATTTTTCATTCTCTTAAGTATATATTTTTGAATTTTTTGACTTGAGGTACACTTTTTAAGTTCTGCAGTGAGTATTTGTCTGTGGTAGTCTTACAAATAAAGCCATTATATCTGGTGTATTCTGTATGAATGAAAGGCTTTTCAATCAATCAAATCAGTGAGCTGAGACTCTAACCAGTGGCAACTTCCTGGTCATATAATTACAACAAGAGGGAGCACATGGATATTTTTAATGCTTTTAATTGTATTATAATAATTTATCATAATATCCATTTTCAAGTGTACAATAAAGCTCTATAGTATACTATTTGGCCGAAAAGTTGAATAAAGGTATGCCATTTTATTGAAATTAACATCACATTGTTTTGTCTTTGTCCTATGTGATGCTTCAATTTTTGTAAAGACAACACTTCACAAAAAGTAAAAAAAAAATAATTCATATTTCAACCATTGGTATTTTAGTTTGATTTGTTGCACCTTGATTCAATCAGTCAAGTGCATTCAATGTGAAATTGCGATTTCAAATAAATTTCACTTAAATGGATGAATGGTGGAGTTTAATGTACCCTTGATGACACCACTTTGACATTTCTTCAAACAACTTAGCTTCACTCTAGGCAACAGTAGTTGATCATCACAAGAGCTTAATTTCACAGTCAGAATTCCAGTTGGAGGGACAACTGTTAAATTGCCATTAGCAATTTTAACGTGGTGCAGGTTACTGTGTCTTTAATTCAGTCAGTCAACTTACTGTATTTGACATACTAGCTACAAGGTGATTTTCAATTGAAATAAAAGTATTCTTGGTCCCATCCCCAAGAAAATATTCCCTGGAGATAACATTACAAAAAATAAAGGTTAATTTAAATACTGATTGGGTTATAGAATATGGAAGGTGTGGCAACTACTGTACAGTTAACATTGGCACTGTCAGTTGAGGGAACATTCCACCTGGAGTAGAAAGTATTGAGAGGAAATCAAATTTATCATATCCATTCCACAAAGGAACATAACACTACACAGCAAAGGAGGACCAAGATATTGATTAAAGGAAGCTGAGTTTTACCCAATGCTATTTCAAATACTTTCTACAATCTGATTACAGGTTATTCAGTATTTGTTGGAGAAGCTTATAATATGATCACAAAGTAATTAAAAGTGATCAACCATTAAAGATGATGGACATCAACCCATGATGCTTTAAACATACAGCACCAATCCTTTTTTCTGCCAATACTGTGGTTGTTGAGATATGACAAAAACAGGACTAGAATACTGGACAATTGGCAAAATTACATATTACTACCATTTGTACATGCTTATACTTAATGGATAGTGGTTTATTCATGAGGATGCAAGGCTTCATAGGATTAAATATGAAGCAAATGTTGTAATTTGCTGGTCTGGATTTTTTTTTTTTTTTTCAGATAACGACTGAAATTATTTAAATTATTTCCCACGAAATTTTACTACATTTTGGCTATTTTTGTCCCTGTACTGTATTACTGTTAAGTTTATTTCTCATGCCTCCTTTGCAAACACCCTGAGACCAGAAATTTATCTCCTCTGCAATTACACCATGCTCGCTGAACTGTTAGCATTCATTTACTGATGATACATATGCAAAGACTGCTTTGTGGCTCTTGCAACCTGAGACATCTGCATACCCTTGATTACCTACTATAATAGGTAAACAGAATATGGCAGCTGAAGTGCACAGTTGTGATGTGAAATAAAGTGAACTGTTCAGCAAACTCCAGTGGGTAAAGATTTCAGTATCCTACATGGCAGCTCATAATGAAAGACCAATTACCCATCTAGTACTACTGTAGCTTAAATATATGTGTATCAACAATAAATATTACTTTGTGCTTCACATTTTGCATATAGCCTAATGGCAAGGATATGTTAAGCTTTTCACTTACATGAATAGCATAAGTGTCCTAAAATAACAGTGCTGTTAACACAAAATAGCTCTCTTTAAAAGTTCAGTATATACAATAAATACACACCAACATTGCATAAAAGGTGTGACCTAGTTTCAAAGTCCAAGTTCCATTTTTAAAAACATTTTCACATTTAAGTCTTCCACATTGTCTATTATCTCTTTAAAAATTTTTTGCCTTTCCTCTGGAGGATAAAATCTTCTGACCTCGTTTGCATATTCTATCCATACACAATTAACACAACCACTCTCACAGCATGTATCTGGATCTGGTGGTATTGGTCTCTTCTTTAAAGTCTTTGATTCAGGTTGTGATGAAGTCCTATCAATTTCATTGCATTTCTCAGACTCAGAACTTTGTGTTGCACTTTCTTCTGCTCTCTCTGAAAATTGTCTTTTGAAAAGTAATTCTTCTGATTCTTGGGTTGAATAACTTGCATTATTTTGTAGGCCTGCCTCAGATTTCAACCTTATCATACTGTTTCTATTACAGTGGCCATCATTTGTACAGCTGTACCTTGCCAGTCCATTGAGGGTGGTACCTGGTATACATCTAAGTGTAGCCCTGCAGCATCTCAGTGCCTGGAAGAACATCATGAACTCTGAAAAACAAAAATTTGAAATTATTACATGTAAAAATGTGAAACTTGAAGAATATACTAATTATTTGGAAATCAGATGGCCAATACAACCTACTGTACCAACAGATCACAGACTTCCTATACATGGACAGAGCATACTGCTCAGTAGATTGCCGCTACTGCATGTGTGAGAAAAAGGGCACCAAGATGGCTGTCTGCTGTAGTTTTGTGTGAAAGTTTGGACTTGCTCACGTATATCATCATATTTTGCAAACAAGTTGAAATATTTTTCGAAATGTGGCAAGCTAAGGTCAAAATTACTTCCATATTGTAGGAATACGAGATTGTTTCCCATTCAAGTTTAACTTTTGTTTTAAATATTACAGAGTCGTTGTCAAATCAGATGATTTATAACTTTACGGTGGCCATCTTGGTGCGCCTCTTTTGCCCCAGTCGGTGGCGACCATCTATGGATAGGATGTACGTGCTTCATGCTCTATCCATGTATATAAGTCTGTGCAAAGGACTAACTTCTTATCACACATTGGCATGCACTTATTCATCAAACAAATGGTTAGCACTCAAAGCAAAAATACTACCAGTGTCCATGATTTCTTTTTATGACATTAACAAGTATTTTTAAGTCTTTGGTTTGACCCAGCCAGCAGTAGAGCTCCAGGGCTTCCTGACTGAAAGTTAGATACTCTCTCCAATTCTATTAAGATAGGCCATGAGCTCTGATAGGAGTCACAGGACTGTGACCAAAACATTTAAAACTGTAACAACTATATCACGCAACAAGCATCAGTCAACTTTGTTCAATCATTTTGCAATATTATGTTACAAAATAGAAAGGACCCCAATATTTTTTTCTCTTCCAGTTCCTCTCTAATTGGGATATTAACTAAAGTATATTACAATATGCAATATTTTAGTCCTGAAATTTTATAAAAGATACTTTGGAGGTAAATAAAATAAATAGGAAGAGAATTGTGACAACAGCTGTTGTTTCAAAATGCTATGGGGGCAACTGCTTGGGCTGGAAAAATGTTTATTCCTCTGAAAGAAATTAAAATTTCCTGCAATTTTTCCATAATGCTCACTGCATGGCAAGCTTATACTCCCTCCAAATCTCCAAAGTTCCCTTCAAACATCATGATTTCCCATTTTAAAAGGAGCTTCCCAACTTGCTGGTTTTCCATCAATTTCATAAATAGAGAATGCTTTCAGTCTTAAACTGGAATGCCCACGGACCAAAAATGTCTGAAAGCCCAGACAGAAATGCTTACCAAGTATCACTACAACAAAGAGAATCAGTAATTTAATTTAAACATTTTGCAGTGTTTCATACTGGTCACAATGGCAGAAGCTCAAACCTGTTAAATTTCTCATTCCCAACCTAATGTTGGCTCAAGGAGGATAATCCTTTACAGTAGGTAATATTTTGATACTAAATACATCTTAACTTTATTCCATTGAGTACAACATTTGTTACAAATTCAACTTGTCTAACACTTTGGTGAAATCATTCCTGGATTTAAATGTGTATTAATCATGATGACGAACTCAATGAACTCGTAACCAGACTACACTGTACGCATAACACTATTTTGATACACAATGTGCTCAGAGAGATGAGAGATCCCTTCTACATCTTTCACAACTTTTTGTCACTGCCAAGAAGACAAGGCCAACAGTTATACAAATAATTCTCAAGGAAGGCAATCTACCATTTACCCTGTTCACTATTTCTACAGAAGGTAAGCTTTATTCAGCAATAAACCAATCAGAGAACAAGACAATTGGGTTGTGACAACGAAATGAAAACTAAAAGCGTACTTGCCTGAACACAGTCGGAGACATATGATCCACACATTACTTCCACTGCAGATACCAGTTTGATTTGAGTGTAGTGTCCATGAAGAACCAGAATTTAAAGTTTGATTTTGTTGCTTTTTATTTAATGAAATGGACCTCAGGGCCAAATCTTGCGCCTTGGATCCAACAACTGAGGGTCATCATTAACAAGCACCAAAGTTGTACAAGACAATTTGTAGAGATTTTGCAGACTTTCAATAAAAGTGGCAAAGGGCTCACATAGGACCTTGGAACATTAAATATTTCAACATTACATACACAGATCACTAACCAAGCATCCTTATTACAGACTATCAAATCTTTTAACAATAATTCCAGGGAATTGGCTTAAGCATTTTGCAATTTTTAACAAATAAAATGGACCCTAGGGCCCATCTTGGGCCTTTGACCCAAAATTCTTAAACATCCCAAAAGAACCATCGCCAGAGTATATTACATAAAATGACAGTCCATTAACAGTGTTACAAGGTTATCAGTAAGGAAGCACTTTCTAGATTTTCATTAAATGGACCATACCCCCAACAAGGGGTAGGTTAGATGGAGTTTTACAGTCCAGTTTCCAACCAACTGGTTCAAGTGGAGACAGCTACAGTTGTTTTTCCCAGTTGTAGCTCACTGGTTTGTTTTCCCTACTACATTGCTTAATAAATGCTGAGCAGTGGCATGTTGAAATTAGTAGTCTTGACGGGCCAAACAAAACTCACCCCCTCAGTTACATCTGGACTTGGTCAGTTTTTTGAAGTGATTCATGAGTTAAGTCAATCATTTACTTGATGGGGGGTTAAAACTTAACAAAAAAAAAAAAACATCCTGTGTTGAGTGTCAATGGATGGATTATGGACTCTTCTTATGGACTTCTCCTTTTTGAGTGCTAATTACTAATGAGATTTTGCATGGTAAGCAGCATACACCTCCTAATATTGCAAATTAGAACCTTCATATTTCTTTGTTTTTCTGAAAGTTACTGCTCCTTGTACCATTATGTGGTGGCACCTGTACTCTAATGGGGGGGATGTTATTAATTGAGCACTTCCAACATGCTGCGCATGCAAACATCATAAGCATTCAAGTTCATAATAAATATAAAAAGAACAGGTAATATATGGGAGTTGTATCATCATTTTATCATGAGTTAGTCAATTAATCAGTGGTATCACCAAAGGGGGGCCAGCAAGGGGGGCAAGTAAGTAACCCCCTGAAGATTCTTCCAAAGGGTGGCAGATGAGGGGGGCAAGTAACCCCCTGAAAATTCTTGTGCCCCCCTCCCCCCCATCTACCGCCAACTGAAATTTGAGATATTCAAAAAACAATATGTCTACAGAAGTCAGAGTGTGACTATGAAATTTTTTAAGATTTGTTTTCTTTTGACAAGAAAAGTTTGTAAGAAACCTACCTTACAAGAGAACTCAACAAACTGAAATACATCATAAAACAATGAAATATGAATAACTTGTTTGCCTTATCTTGTCTCGAACCTTCCAACACATACAAAGCATACATGTGTATACAACATGTAAATAACAGGTAACCAGTTTTAAGGCCTAATAATTGGAAAAATTTCACCAGACAAAGACACATTACTATGGTGACCATGCCAAATGTCACCATAGAGTGAATGCTAAAAAACCGTAACCTGCAGGCCTATCAGCTTATCACTTTCCACAACTACGTATACAGGCAGTAATTTCCAAATCTTTGAACAGAAAATATTACAAAAATACCAGCAAAATGCCATTTCCTGCTGTCTTAGGGGTTGCTTTTTTTTTAAATTTACTGCACACTTTTGCCTGTGCCACTTGAAAGTGGCGCACAGCTCTAAATCTGTTCAAGCAGGATTAATTGTATAGGCTTTTCCTAGTAAGAGGATCACATCAAAGTTAATTGCCCATCAACCACATTTTCTTTCTATTTCATCTTCCCTTCTTCAAATGAGTCAGCTGGTTCTGCTCTTGGTAGTAGTTTCACTAGTTTTGTTGTAAAAATCTTAATTGAAGTTGCCCTGGGAGTAATTTTTAGACCAGTATATAAAGCCTAGAATTACCCTTACAATTACAACCTTACCTCACAAACATGCTAATTTAAACCCCACAAGCTTCTGGGGCTTCCCGCTCTGAACAAGCCCCACCCAATGAGGGTGCACAGTTTGCGCTCAGTGCAGTGCCTATGGCGCCATGATCTGAAGCCTATAGCAGTGCCCCCTTGTTGTGGTTGCCACCCCTGGAATAAAAACTCTGGTGACACAACTGCAATTAATATATTTTGTAAAATGTGTCCTTGATATATGTTTTGCATGCAGTGACTGACTGAAGGTACTGTCCAACTCATGGTACATGCAGTCACTGTACAACAAGAAAGTATAAATTAGGTACAATGGACTGTTTAATTGTTTGAATACACAGGAATATATTTCAACATTTAGTATCTCAACAACGGAATGAGCTATGGCAATAAGGGAGTTGGATGAATAAGATTCATCTTGCAATCTCTGAAACACATATTATTTTGAAATTCTAACATTGAGGTGAAGTCAGCCTAGCCTGTCAAGTCGGGTCTAGCCTGTCGTATGTCATATTCATAAGATAAGTTACCCTGTACTACAGCATGTAGACCGTTACAGTTACACATTCACAACCTCGGAAGCTAAGGTGACCGATTTTCCTTCAGCTCTACTGTCACATTTTGAGCTTCAGACACATTAATGCCTCTTTGACTGAGATTGGGAAGGTAACATCATAGTGCACAGGTACTTGGCTATCCAATCCGCCATTGATTCTAAAATAATCTAAACTATCAGCGGGAGGTGATCCAAGCAGGTACATGAGCATTCACCATTGATTCATGACTACTGCTGACATAGGATCAGGACAACAGCTGTCGTAGCTATTGCGTAATCGCTCCTGGTTCCGCCATTTATCGTCTATTATCTGTAACGTCGAAATTGACTTTAATTTTTTAACCGAGCATTTTACACTTGCCTCAAGGGCTATGCACAAAAGCCGTCACCACGCTATGTTTGATAGACAATATGGCCGCTCCCATTTGTAGCAAGGAGTCAACATCCTGGAGAAACGAAAACTTGTCATTGTCCAAGAAATCCAAACATACATACCCAAAGCTCAAGCCAAAGGAAAGATCATTTTACGAGTTTCCAAGCAAGCATGAACGACCAACTGAGAATGAGAGTGTACCGTCAAATAAACTTGAAATACTTCGTCATATCGACGACACGGTTGTGGGTAACTCAGTTACGTTCAGTGGACCCTTTGGTGTGCGATCGGGTTAGTAAGCTTTGACTAATTGTGTATACTGTGTTGCTGGAAGTTTTATGTGGTTACTGGCTAATATCGTCATGAACAATTGTCAAAAATTACAAGTGAAATGTCCTGCCATTTAGGATATCAGGCACTCAGGCTGTACATAGCAGTACATACAAGTTACAACATGCTATACCCAGTTGTTTGTAGTCACTGAACGTGACCCTATAATCCGCTCCTTGTAGTCCCTCCTTACTACGGTCACTGGCCTACATGTACAAAGGTAACAATGTTTTAAGCCAAAACAACAAACCGAGCTCTAATTATGATGGAATGGTTTATAGAACAGATTTGAGTTAATATAATGATTTTGAGCATTCTTAGATACCACTTATACCTTCTGGAATTTTTAATACCAGTAAATTCATAGAAAAAGGCAGGAAAAATGTGGTGCCATCCTTCGCAGTAACATCGACATCTTGATCGTCTGCTACAGTGCTACTGTATTGCAGGATGGGAAGGACTTCCGCTAGACAAGCTGTCGAAGACCAATTAGTACGCGCGGCTAGTCAATACTTGTACTTCATATAGTAAGCTCTCTGTACATTACGAAATTGTACAGTCAATGCGTAGGTTTCTCCGTATTAAATGAGATCACATGACAAACACTGACTTCTTCAACTGAAAAAATTAATCTGCACAGGCTTAACGTTACTCGCAGAATTATCCAGCCAAAATTTCCCTCTTAAAGGTCTTACTTCGTTAAAAGACTTGTGTGGAAGGTGAAGGTGATGACAAAGATCATCTGTGGAAAGTTTGGTGAGAAAAGGTATCTTTTTGGGGACGTGAGGGATGCCTACTCATGCGTGAGTAGGCAAGTGAGCTGTGTTTTTGTGTATACCGGGCAAGGGCCCAGAAATGAAGTGTATAGCATAGGAACGTAATGCTGGGTCCTGTTCAGGGGCTAGTTGTTTGAAGCATGGTTGTATGTAGCTAGCCCTTTAACAGGGCTGTGTGTTACGTTACATGGCCTAAGCTCATTACACTCCACATCACAGCCCTTGCCCCGCTAACACAAGAAATCGTCACTTCTCACTTGCCCCGCTAACACAAGAAATTGTCACTTCTCACATTCACAAATTCCTATGTTTTCTCACCAAACTTTACACAGATGACCTCTGGCATTGCATCCACCTTTCTGCATAAGCTGTTCACCCAGATTGGATGTTATAATGGTGTATTTTGCCTCGATGTTACACTAACTCAATGTGCCATGTTTGCAAGCTTTCGAACGACTAAGTAGTCGGTCGCGATCTTCGATCCCACAAAATCACACGCAGACATGCCTGGCTATGCCTTGTGCGTTGGCACGTTGGATGTTAATTTAGTTAACGCTGATATTAATTTCATTAAATGCCATCATTAATCATGTTATCATTACTGACTAGGAAGTAAAATACAAAGGACCATTGTGCCAATTTTTTACTTTTGTTCGCAAAATGTTGCTATTCATTACACATGTTAGAATGGATCCCTGAGTTTTCCTCAAGAAACGCCATGTGCTGTTGTACAGCAGTTCCACGCGCTGCCGTACAAATTGTACGGCAGGGCGTGGAACTAGACAGGGTGTACCAGCGGGTGCCAGCGCGCGGAATAGTAGGACCCTTCGTCTTCGTGATATCCACTTTGGGGTCAAAGTTCATACCAGGGGTTTCCACTTAAATTCAAAAAGTTTTCACACTTAGAGAAATTTTAACAACGTTTCAACAATTTCAAAAACACTTAGAAGCTTCAAATATGAACAAACAACAATTTTTCATATGAAATTTGCATTCATTAGGTGGAATGATCGTTAATGTTATCGATTTGGTGAAATGGTTACAACATTCTATGAATGATTTTTGACTATTTGCAAGTTCATGTAGAAACACTTATTGTATGAGGGCTCTTTCAAACAAAGGAGTTTCTAACCAGAATGGAAGTGCCATTTTGCTGCATTTTGACCTCAGACTGTCCATGAAAGCCGATTTTTTGGTAACTTTTTGATTGAAAATCACTTGCACATCATTTTGTGGTAATATAAGTTCGATGTATGTAACATTTACCAGTTTAGGACGTATTTTGTTCTGAAAGCCTAAGGACGGGTTTTTTGTGTTAGCGGGGCAAGGGCTGTGATGTGGAGTGGAATGAGCTTAGGCCATGTAACGTAACACACAGCCCTGTTCAAGGGCTAGGTTGTATGAAAGTTTTGCACATTCCAGCTAGTATTTGCACCGGGTACCCGGGTACCCGACCAACGTTCTTGCTACCTGGGTAGAAAATTACTACGTGGATAGCGTTTTTCTATGATTTCTTTTTGATCTTGGCAAAATAACATGGTTATTGAAAGTAACAAATACATTAACCCACATCTCATTCACAATCATTTGAAATGAAGTTGCTTAACTTGTTTGTTTCCAAAAGGTGCTTTTGTTAAATTGCACTTTTCCAGAAACAATTCCCGTGATGTGTGTTTCTAACATCCGCTCCTATACCATTTAACAAAACAGCATAGGCCAATGTACTATACTGTGCATAGCCTAGCCCGCTCGGCGGACGAAAGATATTGCAAGGTTTATGATGGGGTACCCGGGTACCCGATGGGTAATACAGTTCGGGTACCCCGGTACGAATTTCCTACCCAGTGCAAACACTGGTTCCAGCACTATATTGTAAGCACCATAGGCTAGTCAACTCACCCCATGAGTCAAAAACTTATGACCAGGCAAAATTATCATTTCTTTGCTCTATTTTGATATGAAACATGCTACAGTTAGTCTAGAAATGGAGGAAGTAATGATTGGTTGAAGTTGGGCTCTATTGTAAAGACTTCATGTTGTTTTATGCCCTTCAGTTTTTGTGATGGTGTCCTTTGTCAGACATTGTCAATAATGGTGTTTTGGCAATTCCTCAGTCTTTAACCTAGTTAAAACTGAAGAAACCCAGGTTTTTGTTGACAAAGTTGATGATTGTTTTCCATTCATTTTATGTTGTAGGCCTGGTGAAATTTGTCATGGTTTAACCCCCCAAAATAGTCCTAACAGTGAAAACAGTGTGAAACATTTATGCCAAGGAAATAGTTGATCAACATCAGTATTATTATAGATGTTCCAAGGACAGGATAAATGATTGGAATGTACAGTATGTCGATTGCACCCTGTAAAACTACCTCAAATTTTAAGACAAATGTTTTTGATCCCTTGACCTTATAGCTGAAAAAAGGCTTCACACCACTCTGCTTCACAAAACTGATACATGCACAACATGTTAATAAACAGACCATCAAGGTTTCAAGTGGCGATAACATTGTGTGACTCTGCTTCCATAGCTTTTCAAAAAAATATTGTAGTAGAAATTGAGGTAATATATTTCAAAATACTGAAAGACCTTAAGGGGAAATTGAACTCAAAATGGATTTATTTCGATGTAAAATGCCACGCTTTTAATCCTTAACCATCAATAGGCTAGGCTTTTGTGTTGCTACTGCAATATAGTGACATTTGTATGGTATCCTATTTCTGGAGTGCTCAATATTTACGGTCATTGACTATCCTTGTAAGTTGTACACAAAACATAGGCTAACAGATTAAGGGGCAAAGGACGGCTGTAAAGGCCCCATAAGATGCCCTGTAATCCAAAATCACCCAGAAAACAAAAGGCAAACCACCAACTCCTAACAAGCCCAGAAAGATTAGATTCTAGTCATGGAAAAACTTGTCAATGTTTGCTGTAGGCCTTACTTAAAGTGGTGCACTGATGTGGAGTTAAAAACCTACTCAGGCTGGCTATTCCACTCATTATCAACCCTTTGAGAGAAACTAAACAACTTCCTTATGTCAAGTCTGGCAAAAGATAGATCAAGCTTTTTACAATGGCCTTTAACCAGAAATCAGTTGGAAATTGGACCATACGATAGCTTCAAGCTACAGTAACAAAGGATTCCCTTCAGAACTTGGAAACTTGGAGCCTGCCAGGGTGCATTCCATGTTAGCCTCTCGCCGAAGGTACGCCAAGATTTATGTGGTCATACTGTACAATTTCTGTGCACCTACAATGCTACATACCTGTAGCAATCTGCAGGCATGCATACATACATACAGTATACATGTACGTGATGCATGCATTGTCATTGTACATGTGCAGTGTTGTTGAAATGAGATCTAACCAGCTGCTTATACAAATTTAGCACAAATTTTTTACTAAAACTCTCAAAATTTCTTCTCATCAACCCAAGCACCCTATTTGCCCTAGCAGCATTAACTGCACACTGCCTAGATGGCTTTAAATCACCCGCAACAACTATACCTAGATCTTTCACAGAAGTCGCTTTATTCAAATTTGTACTATTCATAGTATAATCAAAGCAGGAATTATTAAAGTCAAAGTGGAGGACTTTGAACTTTTCAGCATTAAAAGACATTTGCCAAGTCTGAGACCATGAAAATAACCTATCCAGATCATTCTGAAGCAAGAAGGAATCATCCTTTTCCCCAACCTTCCTATAGAGCTTTGTATCATCAGCAAACTTACTTATACTGGAAGTGATAGAGCTATCAATATCATTTATGAAAATTAAGAAAAGAAGTGGGCCAAGAACAGAACCTTATGGTACACCACTTGAAACTTCTTTCCAAGAAGAAAAATTGCCATTGAAAACAACTCTCTGACCTACCATTAAACCACAAATTGATCCACTGAGCACACTTGCCTTTGATGCCTAACATATGCAATTTAACCATGAGTCTACCTAAAAGGTTCTTTGTCAAAGGCTTTTTGGAAGTCAAGGTAAATGACATTAATCCTGGAAGCAGAATCGTGAGCCAAAGAAACATCCTCAAGAAAGCTAAGCAGAATTGTAACACAAGATCTACTGTGTAGGAAACCATGCAGAGTCAGATTGAGTAATCCATTACCTAAAAGATGCTTGAGCAAACACAATCAAAATATGTTCATTTGTGGTCAATTGCAAGCTCAAATGAGCAGAAATAATATTTTCAATGCAAGGCTTGGGGTTCACAGGCAGGGTCCTGGTGGGGGAGTCCAGAAGCTGTAAGCTCTGTGATTCCCATGTGTTTAATATCTTAATAAAGTTGACCTTAAATAATGGATAGTGGTAGAGTGAAGATGATGATTGGAGGGAAAATTTTGATATCATAAGGAGTGGTATTTTGGAGTAAAGCCCTGCTGGGCGTCCAGGACGAAGGTCCCTGAGGTTGCGTGACATCCATGCTTTGAATGCCTAAATTGACCAGAAATAATGGCTAGAAATGAACTAATGGTGGTGATTGGGGAAGGATATTCTAGGTAATTATCTTCAAAATAGTCAAGTCCACTATACCACAGAAGATAGCGCCCTTCCATAATTACATATTGTCATGGATGGCCCATATATGGGCTTAAAGTAAGGGGGCTACTTTCTCTGCCTCAGATGCACAAAGTCACTC
Source organism: Holothuria scabra (assembly GCA_037179385.1). Taxonomy (NCBI): domain Eukaryota; kingdom Metazoa; phylum Echinodermata; class Holothuroidea; order Aspidochirotida; family Holothuriidae; genus Holothuria; species Holothuria scabra. The sequence continues at coordinate 8,108,287 of CM074184.1, forward strand.
TTGTGAGATATGGTGTATTATCTAGTTCTTTCAAACTTTTTGTAATAAATAAAGACACCATTTCAGCCTACATCAATTGGATAACCAGCAAAATTAAATCAGGATTGTTCGATAATAATTACAGAACATTACATAATGAGACCTTCAGTGATTATGGACAAAGTGATAACTCAATTTTACTTTAACAGGCTTGAGCGGAATTCTTGCTTTTGTGGGAAGGGTGCGTTTGCACCCCCTGCACCCCTCTGCCTCCTCCACTGTCTGTTTTCATTACATTTGTAAGACCTGTGTGAGGCAGGTTGAGACATGAGAGTGTCTGTCTAAAACTGAACATCAGTTCAAGAAGTTAGTTTCTGCAATGCAGCAACAGTCTTCTCATGGAAAAGATTGGAAAGTTAAAAGTACCTGTATGTACAATATTAACTTGTTAATTCAAATCACTTCATAAACTGGAATACTATCTTATCTGAGTCAGAGTAAACTAGAATACTAGTTTATCGGAGTTGAGTGAATAATGTCTAGTTTGAAATACTTTGGAGTATATAACTACTGTTTTATTGCCTCTTTATGTAGTCTTCTTGTTTTTATTTGTACTTTTTGGAAATATCAAGACCATGAAGGCATAGGTTTATATTACTGCACAAACAAAAATTATTGTTGGCGCGAATTACTTTGTAAATGATTAGACTTAAAATAATTGAGTTTGGTGGATAATGACTACAGATAGTATTTTGGAGAATGATTACAGTTATTTTTGAATTGCCTGATCTGTGTGTGGTGTGCGTATATTGAACCTTTTATTTTATTTTTTGGCAAGAATATGACCATACAAGTAAATACATACAAATAAAAATTATTTTTAACTCAAATTACTTTGTAGATTATCAGACGTAGTATAATTGAGTTCATGGAAAATACCTACTTGGAGTACTTTGGGGCAAGATGACTTTATTATCATTATTCAGTTACCTCTATGTTTGGTGCACTGGTCATTATTCCCTTTTTTGGGGGGCGGGGGATGACTGAGACCATACAAGAATTTACAGACATAATTATTTTGTAAATAATTAGACAGTATAACTACTGATATGATTACTATAATAATTATTTAATTGCCTCTGTGTGTGGTGTACTTGTCTTTACTCCCCTTTTTCTTATGTCTGTGTTAATGAGTAATTATAAATATTGAACTTCTGCTTTCTCACTTTTTGCCATTTTTTCGTACAATGTATGATCTGTACTGTTTTTGACCTTTCTACTTTAAATGAACTGTTCAGTGCAGCCCTGCTAGCAGTTGCTCATAAAATTGTCTACTGCTGAATTGCAAAAAAAAAAAAAAAAATGAGTCTAATCTATGTACTGTACAATAATATTTCTTTGACAAAAAAGAATGCACATGCACCAATGTAAATTCAGTATTTGTTGTTCTTTCAACATATTTTATATGAAGTCAAGATTCATTCCACAGATATACATGCATACAAACTTACATGAATTGGAGCATTTTTCTTTCTTTCAGTTAAGCAAAATAAATATAAATTGATTGCAGCAGCATTGCATATACACTTGTATCAACTAAACATTTCCCTTCGTTTTTGTTTTTTAGTGGTTTATTGTGACTATACTGCTTCAGGAAGGTAAGTTTGTACTTTCTTTCATTATCGGGCTGTATTGGTTCTCTTTGCTACACCATGAATTTGTCATAAACTCATTGATATAGGTGAACAGTGTTAAAGACATTTTCAAGTGCTAAGCATTTGCACATATACACAACTGATGATGTATGTCTGTTTTTGAAAACTGAGAATCAATCTGAACTGAATAAAATATTATGCATGTGCCATTTTCATTTCAATTTATCATATTTCTGAGATTTTTCTTTATGTTATTGCTTTTGCTTTTTTCCAGGGCTTTAACTTCCTTTGAAAATTTCATCCAAGAACAAGTTTTACCAATGTATGGCAATGTCCATACCACAACAACTGTGACATCTTTGCAAAGCACCCTTTTCAGACATGAAGCAAGGTAATTGCCACACCCACCAGTAAATAAGAGATGATGGTAGAAAAGTAGCCTGTGTTAGTCTGGTCATTTTTTGTCATTTGGTGTAGCTATGCAATGCCAGCACTCATAACCTCTCCAAACTACAATTTACCCTGTCTATTCCAAAATTTTCAATTGGTTCAGCTCTTTGATTTGCATCAAATTTTAAATATACAGAGTAGCTCATATTACCCACCATGCACTTAAAGCATGTTCTGACTACACACTTGTCACATTTTTTTGTGATCTTATATCATGATTAGACAAGGTCAGAGTAAACAGATATTATGGCTGATATCATGTTTAAAGACTTAGTCGATCATGATGGAGTACCATGAAAGCATTTCATTTAGTATTCCTACTGTACATGAGTTAAATTTTATGAGCTAGGTTGATTATGGGGGATGACAGGGAGGCTATATCATGTTTCATCAAGGGCTGCAGAAACATAAAGTCAGAAATATTCTAAATGCAATTACCATATAATTTGAACAGTTTCATTAAATATATAGAAGTGATGTGAGTCAGAAAAGTTTACATAAATTCAGGAAACAATTGGAATGGTTTATGACAAGTTAAAGCAATATTTTTGTAACATAGGAGACCTCCTTGTGTGAGCTGCAAATGAAATATTATTGTCATTCTGGTTTTGATTTTCTGCACCAGTGTTTAGTAGAACCTCAGACTCACTGCTGGATAAGCTCAGCTTTAAATCTCTGGTTGAATCATGCCAACAAATCAAAGAATGGTACCTGTTGTCTATTTTTCAATGGGTACAAATGGGTATAAATATAGTTGAAACTGCTCTAATGGTGCAGTATGAAATCATAGGACCTTGACTGATAGTCTGTGTTGTATGGCACAATAGGTTTGGTGTAGGTAGTCCAATTGAATTGTTTAAGGTCAAGAGCATCACATCACAATTTTCTTCTTATTTCTCTTCAAAGTATTTTTCATAATATGTTTAACTTCAGTTTTTGTATATTCAAGGTGAACCAAGCAGTTATTTCTAGTAAATTTCATATTTGAAGAGAAAATTTGGTCACATGACTCCCAACAGCCAATCATGAAACAGCACAGTCTACTACACTTCGTCACGTTGGGATTACTGCTCTTCCTTTAAAGTACACCACATCTATGTGTAGGGGCTTTTCATATGATGTCATAATACTCCCCAGCTGGATCTCACATCAGTCATTATTGTAATTGATGTAAAAATAGCAGTGTGTAGTAGAAACCATCCCTTGAATAGTCTGGTAGTCTCTTTTCATCATCTGGATTTGCATAGATGGTTGGAATTGTCTTGGTGCTCAGTGTCATATAGGAAGAGCCTCGTTTTACTTACTACTGAAATATTTTCACTAAGCATACTGCTCACTAATAGATTTCTATCTTCTCATGTACAGAGACATAATTCGTAATGCTGTGAAGGCTAGTGAACATGATGCTGTAATATTTGTTGGTAGTGGTTGTACTGGTGCCATCCATAAACTTGTCAATGCATTGGACCTTCAGACATCTCCAGTATGTACTGCTTAATTTCATGTAGTTGTCTCTTTTGTTGAAAGTAGATTGCAAATGCTTAGTCAGATGATATGTGCTATTCTTGTAAGTACTAGTGAAAGTTATTGACTTTCTCATGGTGCGTTGCAAGTTGCATAATGCATAATATTCAACCACTACACAAATCAGTGGTCCAGCCAGGTAACACACAAATTAAAGAATGCAAGTGTATATATGACATTTGAATAGATTAGAAGCTCTGAAGGCTAATAAATATTTTACTTTCTAATTCATCTCCTGCATAGTATGAGCCTTGGACATGAAATTATTACAGATGCATTTGCAGTTGTTTACATTGTTATTTTACCCTTTTTTTGTTTTTATATGAAATGAAATCAGTGTAAAGCATGTGGTGTTCTCAACTTGATTTTATTATCGCAGTTTTATGGAATGAGTCTTGTTAATTCAATTAGACCATTTACCATTTCGTCATTGGTTGGCGCTGAGCATGCTCAATATGATTACATGCCAGCAGTGTGATTCGTAAACTATGCATATAAGGCAGTTTGCAGACCATAGACAAGTTAGAAAATGATTTTCATCAAGAGGACTTGTGCAACAAAACTTATGAACTCTTTTGCTAACTCGCTGTTGTGTCTTTGTATTTCTTAAACATTGATGAATCTATAGAGGTTGTTATACTGTGCTCCATCAGTGTTAGCCAAGTATTATTTACATCTAAAAGAGAAAAACATCAGAGAGAATATTTCAATTTACAAAACTGTACATTTTAATTTCTCTTCACACCTTTGAATCAGTGCCTTTTGTTTTTCATTTTTAGGTTGTATTTGTCAGTCCCTTTGAGCATCATTCAAATATTCTTCCCTGGAAGGAGCTGGGCTCAACAGTAAGTTGTATCTTTGCCTTAAAGATTATTGGATCTTGTTGAAAATCATCACAGTGTATAATGACAAGCCACAGCTTTTTGCTTATGAATATGCATACCTAATTTTAGCATGGCATGTTCAGGTGACTGATTACAAAAGTATCAAAAGTCTTGTGTCACAGAGTGCGGATAACCTGAAAGGGAAATATCAAGTTTCCTTTTTAGGTAATTTTCCATATTCTGGAAACCAACAGTTTCAGACATAAAATGGTGTATAGTGTAAAATAGTATGATAGGTATTCTTCAAGAAATAGCTTCTTGCAGAAAGCAATTGCTCCCCAAAATTGGAAAGTTCAAATGTGTAACTTCTGTATGGCAAATGTGTTAACACAGAACATTTTATGGAGTTTTGTTGGAGTTCTTGGCAAGACTATATGTTTTGATGAATAGCACTTTCTGTGCATGCCATAATGATGCATTTTAAACCCAAGGTTTTCCCAAGTGTCCGATTTGTGGTTTTTATTTTGCAAATTCTGTAAAGCATATGAGAAATGTCTTCATAAGGTGTCTATACTTTAAAAGAAATGTGGTCACTCTTCTTTAGGAAAATAATCATGAAAACCTTTTGAGGCAGGATGTGCCTTTCATGATAGCCTTCCAGGCATTGTTTAGGTTGCGTTGAATTTGAACCCATGTTATATACATATTTGCAGCTCAATGTGTTTCAATTGCCTGACTTGGGTATCATGATATTTGATAACTTTGGTGAAATTTTTTGTGAATTTTTCCTGGTGAAAATAAATTTGTTATGTGACATTGCATATTGTTTCTCTGTGAGTAGTACCAGACTTACTGTGGTTTTCATTTAAACCTTTTGTTCTTTTTAGGTCATTAGGATTCCCCAGAATTCAGCTGGACTGATAGATGTAGGATCACTTGAAGCTGTATTACAGGTACAAATGCTACAGCTCAAATGTCTAGAAAATTTAAAAAAAGAGCATGACTTTTGGGAATGACATCCAGTATTTTGCTTGATGTAAATAGTTCACTGGAGAGACTATTAACCATTCTTTTGTACTTAAAACTTTACCCAAGGTTTAACTGCCAGATGGTTGTTAGAAATGATGCAGTTAAATCTTGGGTAAAGCTTCAAGTTTAGGTCCTGTAATTACTCCCCCTCCCTGATGGTAACTATCAAGGTGTATGCAGTTTGGTAGGGCCCTTGACTCTCAGCTCAGCTTTGTGGTCTATTCAATAGTTTACCCTAGATCACTGGGTCTAAGTCTTTGACTTCTCAGTTGTACAGTTTTAATTGTGCCTCCAATAAACGGTCAGTAATCAGTATTTTTTACTCAAACAAGGCATCAACAGTAATCATTCTATTGAATGTTTTATTTCACAGAATTGGCAGTCTTCAGATAGGCAACTAATTGGTTGTTTTTCTGCTGCATCAAATATCACTGGAATCCTTTCAGATACAGAAGGAATCACTATACTTCTACACAGATACAATGCTCTAGCAGTGTGGGATTATGCTACTGCAGGTATTTGACATGTAAATACAGTATACTTCAGTGAAAATGAATGGGAAATTTTGTTAGAAGTGTAGGAAAAATGTTTTGGTTTGAGTTTTTTTTTGGGGGGGGGATGCATTTTGTGTACTCAGTGCATGTCTATTGCAGAGCAGATGTGCACAAAGGGTGCAGAAATTAAATTTTTAAAATCAAATGTATAAGAGAAAGATTTTTGGTTCCTTGTGTTAGCTAAAAAGAAGCAATTCAGTCAGGTTAGCATGTGTGTGTGTGTGTGTGTGTTTGTGACACTTGCTTGGGTACGCAATAACTTAACAAGGGAAAGTTGGACTAAAACTTGGTATATCGATCCACCATACTGAGAAGGTGTGCCCTATCATTTTTGGTAGGGGTCAAAGGGCATTTGGGGTCAACAGAAGTCAAATACTAAAAACCTTTAAAAAATGATATCTTAATGTTGGAAGCTTAGATAGCTCTCATGTGTAAATATGTAAATGCTTTATTGCATAAAGAATAATCCTGTAAGTCTGGGTGGAATTAGAAGGTCATCTGGGTCACCGGAGGTCAAAAACTTTGTAAACAAGTTATATCTCAAGATAGGAAGCTTGGATAGACATCATACTTTATACATAAATGCATTATGGTTCAGAGATTAGTCCTGCTTTGTTTGGTGGAGGTCAAAATTCATTGGGTTCACCCAGGGATCAAAAACTAAAAACCTTCTCAACACGATATTTCAAGGTAGGAAATGTAGATTGATGTCATACTTGGGGTGTGGATGTGTTATGGTGTAAAGATGAAATCTGATATGTTTGGTGAAGCTAAATGTCATCTGGGGTCACCAGGGGTCAAACACTGGAAAACTTCTTAACATAGTATTTTAAAGTAAGAAAGGACATATTTTATATCATTTTATGTTTGGTTAAGGTCACTGGCGGTCAAACACTGAAAATTTTATTTGGAAAATATTTGTTCTCTGTATAGAAATAGCAAACAGGGCAAATGGTAGATTGTTTTAAAGTAATAGCAAGTTTTATTTGAGAACAGGTAAAAACCTATGAGAGAAGTAAAAGGGTGTGTTTTTTTTTCTCACTGACCACTTTGTGTATAGTCAATTGGTGATAATATCAAGTTTGATTACAAGCCAAAATACATGTTGAAATGAGGAAATGTTTTTAAAGGATCACCAAGTATTATGCAAAATGAATTTTAGTAAAGTCTCAAAAAATTTAATCTTTGATTTCATGGAATATAAGTACTAAAATACCCTTGTAAAAATATTACAAACATTGGGTATGAGCTTTTGCATAGCTATGTTTGGAGGTCAATTTATCAGCTTTTCTACTGGTCATGCAACTCACAAAACATCCAGCAAGGAACCACAGTGCCTATTGGGCTCTTGTTGTAAAATTAAGATTATTAAGATTAAGACTAGAGAAATGAAACATTTGTAGAATGCTGCTACATTTAAAAATGGTGGGCATGAAATTTGAAATAAGTTTCTTTCTTATAACTTTGACAGGGAAATGTAATAAAGTAAATGTCTTTCTTCTTGTGGTTTAATGCTTATTTTAGATTCTGATAACTGAAGTTCATTGAGTTCACAAATTTGACATTCAGTTTGTTAAAAAATCTTTATCTGTTTATCATTTTAGGTCCATACATTGACATTAACATGAATCCAGTAATTAATGGGTAAGTCAGGTTGTTTTAGGAAATCATGTATTATTGAACTAGTAATGATAACCATTTGAGCCAATTTTCCATTTGTTTGATGACAAAATCTAATGTTCAGCATGAACACTCTTGAAACTGAAAAGAAACTGAAAATAGTTAAAGGAAAAAAAAATAGATTTTCAGAATAGCGTCAAATATGGAAACACACCTTCTAGTAACTCTGGTGGTTTATATAATCCATCAATAATGCTTTGAATGTGTTTTTTGTTCCTCTATTTTCTAGAAACACTCACTTTTCTAAAGAGTTGTTATTGAACTTCATTTATGGAAAATATTTTTATCAGTTGACATCATCATACATCAATACATGTTGAAATATTCATCATAATTAGAAGCCTTAAATTAAAAAAAAATATAGTAATTGAAAGGTTAAGGACTGCTACACATATTAAAAGCTTCTTTCATTTCTATGAAGGACACCATATGTTTCTTTTTCATACTGTAAATGTGGATGTTTCAGTGATGAACTACCAAACTTTAAAATATGACTTTCCAACTTAAATTACTATTTGCCTCCATCTAGTTCTGACCAATCTGCAGCTCAAAAGGATGCCATCTTTATTTCACCTCACAAGTTTGTTGGAGGGGTGGATACTCCAGGTGTTTTGGTGGCAAAGAAATACCTCTTTAGAAATTCTACTCCCACAGATGGAGGAGGTGGGAGTGTTTTCTTTGTGAGTAGCTTGTTTGTCGTAACCTCATCTTGTAAGTGCTCATTTGGTTAAACCCTGTCCAGTCCTGTTTCATGGTTTTGAATTGTGAAGATAAATTCTTAAGAACACTTCGATTTCTAAACTTAAGCATTTTTAGTGGATGGAATTTCCAAAGGAAGAACTACTAAAGCTGGTTTCTATTTTGCTTTGTCAGTCATGCATACAATCTTTCATACTAAATGTATGGCAGTATTATCTGTAAACAGCATCAAAAGTTACATAATTGTAATCTTTGCAGTAGTTGGATAAGATGGAATAACACCTTTATATCATGATCTCACCATTGGCAATGTCTTGTAAAATGAGGTTTTAAACCAGTAAGAATATGAAGAAAAGATGCATCTACTCCAGGAGGATGATAATATTTTAATTACAATTTGTTTTCCTTTTTGGAAGTAATGTTGTAATGGTTCAAATAGCTTTTTATACTTACAACACTCTACTTAGGTTTCACGTGAACGTCACAGATACCTCAAACAGATTGAGATGAGAGAAGAAGGTGGTACACCATCTATAGTAGGAGCAATTAGAGCTGGTCTGGCATTTCAGCTGAAGGAGGTTTGTAGTCAGGGATGAATCCGAGCAGCCAGTGATGGTGGTCATTAGGGTGGTCTATCAGCCTTGAATCTTCTGAATTTTTTTTTTTTTATCAACATGCAATTCTGAACCCTCATATTCAGTGAAGTTGAGGGAAGCAAAGGGTATTTTGGTGTACAATCATCAGTGATACAGATATAGCAAAGAATTTGAAAGAATTAAGCTGACAGACCACAGTTATGCTTGACTAAATCAAACCATCATTTGACTATTTGAATTTGTTTATAGAAGTATAAAATGATTGAGATGATTTGTTGTCAGTTTTGAAATCTGCTGCTAAATCTACTGCTATTTTGTGTGATGCTATCCACAAGAAATAGAACATGGAATACAATCCAGTACCCCACAACTGGAAAAAAAAAGCTGTGGGCGTGGCTATTGTATGTTAAACCAAAAGGTTTAGGATGAGGCATAAACCCTATCTAACTGCTGGTAGTTTTGACTGAACTGATATTTATTTACCCATCAATGGTATAGGAAGATGACTGAAAGTAGCTACATACTTTTGTTTCATTTTGCCTTAAAACAAAAACAATTAACATGAGAACAGGGAACAGGAGAACCATCCGGGGGGGGGGGGAGTTTCAGGGGGCTGTTGCCCCCTTTGTTCCCAAGAGAATGTGAAAAGGGAAGAAAAAAGGAGGAAAAGGGGAAAGAAAAACTCAACTCATGCTTCCCTCCCCCCCCCCCTGGCAGGGAGTATTTAATAATTGCTTGAGACGGATAGTTTTGAGGAACTGTTGTAGTGAGATGCAAGGAGTGGTTCTAGTTATAAGCTTATGATTACAAGACTAGCTTGCAAAATGTCATTAATTTGATATTGTTTCATGAAGACTTGATTCTTTATTGATGTCATTTGTACCTTTGATTTCCATGATAAAAGAAACCAATGCATTCATGATGGCAGGTGTGTGTGCATGTGTTCGGTTTGTGACACTTTGCTTGTTAATGCAATATCTCAAGATAGGAATGTCTGACAGTTTTCAAACTTGGTAATAGATGCACCATATGGGGGGGGGGGGGGGGGGGGGGGAAGAACCCTATTGTTTTGGTGAGGTCAAAGGTCATCTGGGGTCACCAAGGGTCAAAGTCTGGGAACCTTGTTAATGTAATTTCTCAAGAGAGTAAACTTGGATAGGTTTCATATTTGGTATGTGAATGTAGTATGGTCAGAAAATGGTCCCTGTTGTTTTTAGTGGCGGTTAAAGGTCATCTGGGGTCACCAGGGTCAAAGTCTGAAAATCTCGTTAACACGATATCTCGAGATAGGAAACTAAGATAAATTTCATATTTGTTATATGAATGAAGTGTGGTCAGAAAGTGGTCCCTATTGTTTTTGGAGGTTAAAGGTTATCTGGAGTTACTGGGTCAGCCTTTGAGAATCTTGTTAACACGATATCTCAAGGTAGAAAACTTGGATAGATTTCATATTTGGTATGTGGATGGGTTATGTGGTATGTGGATGGGTCAAACGCTTTTTGATATGGTCAGAAGATGGTCCCTAGTGTTTTGGCAGAGATCAAATGCCATCTGGGGTCACTGGGGGTCAAAGTCTGAAAATTTTGTTAACCTGATTTCTCAAGATAGGAAACTTGGATAGATTTTTTATGTTTAGTATGTGATGCTTTTTGTCTGTCTATCAATATATCTATCTTTGGCTTTTCTGAAGGTCAAAGGTCATCTGGAGGTCAAAATGTGAAGGAAAACTGTGTTAGGTGTCAACACATCTTAAGGTGGAAAACTTAAACAGATTTCACATGTGCTATGTGGATGCACATTATGGTGAGAAGATATTCCCTTTTTTGTTAGTGGAGGTCAGTGGTCATCTGGGATAACAAAAGTATTTTTTGAACATGCTAGTGTAACATTTGAGTGAGGAGATAATGGCACAGGATGCTTTATTTGAAATGAAACATTTATGTTTCATCAAAACTTCAATGCATTTTTGCATTCTGGTTGATGGAACCTCTCCATAATATTCTTCTGTCGAGTAACTTTATCTGTTACATTCATCTTTCAGGCTGTTGGTGCTGATGTCATTATGAAACGAGAGGAAGAACTTTGTCAGTAAGTTGAATCGGATAGAATCTAATGTGTGGATTAATACTGAAGTATTCATCTTCCAATTGTCTATTTGTTTTTCTGGACTCTGTCAGTGATACTGCATGTACTTTCTTCTCATTTTGCCTTGTAAAAGTTATTATGGGATTGAGATGTTGACAAAAAAGGAAACATTTTGTTTCAGCACCCTGATTTTCCTTTTTAAACTGATTGTTTTCCAGAATATAGAAACATTGTCAGGTCTCTTATATTACAGTGTTAAGTAATGTTGAATGAGAATTTTGTACTACTTGTAGGTAAATTTTCTTTAGTTTTTAGACAAGTGTCTTCTACATGTTGATCAATTCCACGATGTTAGACTGGTATGACAGATCATGTTTTGTTATTTATAACGCATCTGTTGATGCAATGCAGAATTATTGTGCAAAAACAAAACTGTGGTTGTCCTTTAAGAAAAAGCTCTTTGAAATCCAAATTTTCTGGCTGTAACCAAAGAAGAACATAAAAAAGAAAGAAAAAGTGAATTTTATTTTTGTATTTTTCCATCAGAATGACTGTAGAAATAAGAAAAATATCCAATCAGAAATAATAATAATAACTTAGTGCACTACTCATTTTTTGTTTACAAATTGGTTTTAATTGTTTTTTTTTTCTCTTTAGTAAAGCAATGCAACGTTGGTCTTCTTGTCCCAACTTAATTTTGCTTGGTAGTCAGTCTGTTCCAAGACTGCCCATATTTTCATTTCTTGTTCGCCATCCTCAAACCAAGCAGTTTCTGCACTACAGCTTTCTTTGTGCCTTACTGAATGATTTGTTCGGCATTCAAGCTAGAGGTGGATGTGCATGCGCAGGTCCTTATGCACAGGTAGTGTTTGTTTTATGTAAATATAAATTCAATGCTGTAAATAATGTGATGTAAATACTTTTCAGTTTTTGTGAATATTGATCCAGCATCACTGTCTAAATTCTTTGGGTAGATGCACACTGTTGAACAAGGTGTCTCTTGATTGGCTGTTGCCATTGTATTGTATCGATTGTATCTTTTGTTAGGGTTAGGGATTAGGTTAGGGGTTAGATCTACCATTAGCAAGTTAGGAAATTTTATGTTCAACAGTGCACATTGCCCCAATTCTTTACTGTTCTCACTTTCTTTCGTTCTACAAGTTGCTTATTCACTGTAAAACCCAACTTGTTGTAATAACTTCATACAATTGAGAAACGTTGCTTCTTGAACGTTTTAAAGTTCATTTCACTCTGTTTTTCATTATAATCAAAAGAATCTTAGTAGACTGAACTTGGAGAGGCTCAAGCAGCAAGTTTCCTCCTTATTACAATTTGGGTTTTACAGTGGTGACTTGTTTAAAGTGTACCTCAAGTCAAAAAATTCAAAAATATATATTTAAGAAAATGAAAAACGAATTCTAACAGTCCAATCCCATCTTCATATGACATTCCTGAGCTGAGATATAATATGTTGAAGTTTATTCCCTTAAAACAAATTGGTCTATTGCACAATAATTTGTGACTTTCTTGTTGTACAACTCACATTAAATGCTTTGTTTTCCTTTAAAATCAAAAATGTTATGACCTTGAACACTTCCTGTTTGCTTGCATAGCATGTTGCACAAGGAGGGCTAAATTAATTACACCACCTCATAAGAGTAAGAGTGCTATCACACCTTGGTACAAGGTGCAGTAACGTTCGGAAAAACAAAGTTATACAAAGATTGTAATTTCAGTAGTACAAGAATGACATCACAAATTTTTTCGCAATGTACCATTTTAATTTGAATGAATAAACTTCAACATTTAATATCTCAGCTCAGGAATGTCCTATGAAGATGGAAGTTGGACTGTTAGAATTTATTTTTCACGGTCTTTAATATATATTTTTGAATTTTTTGACTTTAGGTACACTTTAAGTGACATTTTCTCCTAGTTTCGTTTCTTATAATTTGTGTCCAAGAAGTTCTGAACTCTGGCTTCTCAAAGTCAACTTTTATTTTTCTAAATACTTTTTTCATTTCAGGATGTTCTTGGTATTGATGAAAAGCTGGCACAAGAATATGAAGAATTACTTTTAGAAGACAGGTGATAACAGGCTTGAGTATAATTTTGAGTCTGTGGGATTGAATGCTTTAAATATTTCATGAAGATTTAAATGGTTTTCATGAACCAATGCTTTCATGATGGCATGTGTGTGTATGTCTGTATATGAACATATATGTGTGTGTGTGTGTGTGAATGTATGTATGTATGTATGTATGTATGTATGTTTGTATGCATGCTGAGGCTCCAAGGAATACTTCCTTGAATTTAGCCACTGGCTAGAGCTCAGGTCTCTCTCATCTTTCTTTGCTCACGCTGAGCTTGTAACTGGCGTAGGTATCCAAGAGAGTGGACACTACAATGAGCTCTGTCACATGGTTACTAGGAGCCCGCCCTCTTCGTGGTTTTCATGTGCTGTATATACTCACCCACTCAAGGGGGACTCTGGTGACTCCCTCAATGGGTATGTTTTCAGTACCCCATAAGATATCAAAGGTGAGTATGTGCTGTATGGTGTGTTTGTGAGGATTTTCCATGATATCTCAAGATAGGAATGTCTGACAGTTTTCAAACTTGGTATGCAGATGTGTCGTATTAAGGGGAAGGACCTGATTGCTTTTAGTGTCAAAGGTCACCTGGGCAAATTATGAAAACCTTGTTAATTTGGTATTTCAAGATAGCCAAACTTGGATAGATTTCATATTTGGTGTGCCGATGTGGTTTAGTTAGAGGATAGACCCTGTAGTTTTGGTGGAGGTCAAAGGTCATCTGGGGGTCATCAGGGGTCAAACTCTGGAAAGCATTGCTTACATGATATCTCAAACTAGGAAATTTGGATAAATCTAATGTAAGTTATATGGATGGAGTGTGGCGAAAAGATGGTCCTTATCGTTTGTGGTGGAGGTAAAAGGTCATCTGGGGTAACAAAAATTATTTTTCGAACATGCAAGTATAAAATTTGACTGAGAAGATACGGGACATCCATGGCATTATTTGGAATAGAAAATATGTGTATCATGGAAAGCTCAATGCATTTTTGCATTCTGGTTTAAGCAATCTTTTCTTTTTTTACAGTGTTGTATGCAAGGCTTGCCTCAGCTAGGGACTCTGGCCTGGGACTGCCAGGCCTTGACTACAACACTATTCCTCCCCAGAAATGTTGTATCTGCACTATTTGTTTACATTTAAATAAAATCTTTTGCAAAAGGAACATGTAATAAGTTTCCCCAATTTAAGTTTAGAATTTGTATATTTATACATCTGTTTCAAGCTAATCAGTATTTTACTCTACAGTCGCCTCGACAGAGTCCATTTGAGAAGATATCATGAATATTCAGATAGAGAAGTCTTGAGGTGAGACAATTAATCCATTCATAACAATACTGAGGGAAAATGACTTAAAACACATGTCGTACTACAGCGATATGACTTGCAAAACGCTTTTGTTGAATCCCCGTAGACTGATAAAAGCTGTTTTTCAAATTGATGTCATAAAACAATTAGTTAACATTTCATTGCCATGGTTCTCTCACCCAAACCATGTATTTACACAGGATTGCAAAATTTTTGTCCTCTCCAACATTGGATGGAGAAGATTTTAATTAATATCAAAAAAATTTGGATCTGATATGATCTCGCTGTAGTGTGACCTGCCCTGAAGAGCAAAATATTGCATCAACACAAAGCAGATAAAATTAAAGTGAAATCATGTCACACTTCATATTCAGATTAAAAGGAATTAGGGGTAAACTGCAATAATTCCAGTCATTCAGTTTGTTACTGTTGCAATGCAGAAGTTTAATCAACATCTCTCCAATTTGCCTAGTTAGACAACTAGGCTAGCCAAAATCAAAAAGACAAAAAAAATTGTGTTGCATTGATGGTGTACAAATATATGATTTACATGTTACTCATACATATAATTATATCAGGCAATACATGTGCAGAGTTTAGTTAAGTTACAGTTGTTAAATCATATTGACTCCTACCTTACCATATGTAGCATACCCCAAATCAAGAAATGTATATCATGTTCTTTTCAACAGACCAGGGTTTGTAAGACTCAATCTACTCTACTTCATGAAGGATAATTGCATATCTTTTGTGTTGGATGCTGTTGCCATGATGTCAGAACATGGTTGGAAATTACTGCCACAGGTAAGTTTACTGTTAGCCTAATAATGCCTCTTCTCTATGAGAAATTATGGAAACTCTTTGTCCAGGCTTGGATTGTGGTAGAGTCTTTTGTTTTTTTCATCTAAGTGTAATTTATACATCTATTTATGTTTCTAATACTATCAATAAATGTCATAACTAATTGGATGAAACCTGGGATGGTTTAAAGGTAGTTAAGGCTAAACTGTTGTCATTTTTAGGGTAGTAAGTGTTCAGTAGACACTCAGACAAATTTGCCGTTTGGAAACAACAGTCCATTATATTTCCATCAAAATGAGGATTAAAGTTTCAACTTTTGTAGAAATGCAAATATCAACCAACAAATTAAACTGGTCATCCGTAGACATTTAAATGATTTCCAGTATTAAGATGATCCTATTAGCATTTGTGATGCAAAGTTTAACAAGGTAATTTTAACTTCAGCAGATTTCAATTTCTTATAATTTCATTTAGTACATGTTCAACCCAGAGACAGGAGAATGGAAACAGCGCCATCACCAAGTCTTTCAAGATCGCAGGTGGCTGGGATCTATTTCATATACCAATGGGGAAATGCATGTACCCCCTCCACCAACAGTAAAAACAAAAGGTCCTTTACCAAGATCTTATCAGGTCAGAAACTGTTTTAATTCAAATGGTTTAATGGCTGATTTTACCTTAAAATCATCTACGCACCAAAAAGTTATAGTGGTTTAAAAAATAACAGTCGAAGGTTATAAAACTGGTTGATTGTTTTCCTCAAAATGAAGTCAAAGAAGGTGTCATGGTCCTTTCAAGGACAAGAAAAAAGGGAGAATGTCTAAAAAGATTTATTCTACAAAAACAAGTTTGTGTATAAAACTGTAACTACATTGTATTGGACATTAAGAAATAATCGAGTTAATTACATCTCTTGTTTGTAAGCAGTTCAGAATGACTCGTCAGGCAACAGTTGCTTTTTGGTTAAAATTTTAAGGTCAGGAAGAGGCAGAAAGTCACCTGGAAGTTATGCAATATATTTGTAATTTTTGCTATATGTTGCATCATTAAGCTCCATATGTTGATCTGTAAGTCAAAGATTTCAAATCAGGTCCTACAACTTTAGAAGAAAGACAGCATTTTGTGTTCAGGTGACTGACACCCTCTTTCAGTGGTTACTTTTCTCTGCACAAACAGGAATGTCTGGAGTTTGCAGAAGAAATATTCACCACTGCAAGGAAGGTAAGGTAGAGGTAGAAAACTCTTAAAGCACACAGTATTCTGCAAAGATTAACTTCTTTTAAAGATGTATTCGATATGCAACTGTTTTTGAAAAACTGTCGATAGTAGGATATGAAAAAGACATGTACCATTGTGGACATTTTTTGACTATTAGTTATTTAATGAGTACATGCAGAATGAAGTAGGTGAAAGAGCATTCAAATTCTTGCAATAGCAATACTGGTAAATTATCATCCTATTGTGCTGATGTTTTTAAGTTTGAGTGTTCTTTCAACATTAGCAGTGTAGTAGTATCACAAATTTGTCAAGATTGTACAGGAGAAAGTCTGGAAAAGAAGTAGCTTGACTTCTGTGAAAAAAGGAAATTGTGTACTGTCATGAACAAAGACAGCATTGTAATAAAGCAAAAATTTGAAGGACTGCAGGTAGTGACAAATCCTTTACCCGTGTAAGTCACGGAGCAGTTAATTTCAATCAGTTTTGAGGTGATAAATGTAAATATAATTGAATTTAACCTGCAAATATTTGAAAGAAACACACTTTCTTTTTACTCCTCAATTTTAGAAATCAAGAAGTTTGAGTCTGCCTGATCAAACATTGTTATTTAAAAAAGAGGCAGAAAGGTTGCGATGGTTCATGTTGCCCAGTGAAGCTCTCAGTATTCTGCAATCTGAGCTGAATGAAAACCAGACTATACAAATAATGCCATTTGACCCTCCATCTTATCCACTGGATTCACATTTTAGAAAAGTGACTGTTGTTGACAGAGTGAATGAATTAATCAGTAGTTGTTCCCATATAGGTACCATGAACCAGGGGCAAACATCAAATTTCCTGGCTTACAGCACACATGGTGGAACCTTTAGTAATCATAATGATAATGGTGAAGCAATCACAAGTGAAAACCATGGCAATATAAAGGCAAACAAGGCTGAATGTGAATTTTCTTCTGACATGGAAAGGATGTCAGAAAAGTCTCAAGCTCACAAGGACTTGCATTTAAGTGTTAGAACATCAACTGTTTGTGCTTCTGAAGAAGGAAACTCTGAGCTGAGAGATTGTAAAGAACCTGGAGAGAAAACAGGGGAGGATGAAAGTGGGGTTAGTATGGAAAATACGAGTACTTCATTGGAAAAATGTGAAGTAAGAATTGGTGCACCAATGGTGGATGAGAAAAATGAGAGGGACAGTGTTCCTGACCACTTAGGACTGGAATATCATCAAAATAGTTATGTTGCTGAAGCCAGTGATAAAGTTCAAAGGTTGCAGGATGAAAGAACTTCAGGTTTCCAAGAGAATGTTTTACCTTTAAATAGTAGGGCTGTAAATGGTTTTGGTGAAAATAGAGATGATGAGCTTTTGAAATTAACAACCAGTGCTTATGAGGAAGAGAACTTTGAAAAAGATGAAATTAGACAAGAAGGTTTTGGAGGACAGTCAGGACTTGATGACCCTGCTATTGTTAAGGTCAAATTTCATGTGCCTCCAAAGAAACTATTTAAACCAGCTGTACAGGTTGGTATAATCTTTGTTCGTTATAAATTTAGAGTAATTCAACATTAATTTGTTAATGGAATAAAATTACTTCATCTTTTTTTCTTTCAACCAAGATATGTTGTGAAAATAGTTGTTTCATTTGAATTGCAACATTTTACATAGAACAAAGTTGAGAAGTTAACATGTTTACAAAATGAATAGCACATTCTTTATTGTATGCAGACATTGCCTGACCTTCTAGAAACTCTCTGTTAACTTCAGTTAAATTAATTTAAAGAGAAAGTGAGGAAAGCATTTTATCAAAAGGGGTGAATTATATATTTGGTTGATTCTGCATAAGAGACAATGCTCATAAATTCACTTACCATATCCAAACGAAAGGAAATATCCCATATAAGAAAAGTAAAAGTAATCTGCTTTAGTGGGAAACAATTTGGTTGTAAATCTTCAGAACTTTGGATCGCTGATTGGGTCTGAAAAAAAAAAGATTTCAGAAACTTTGTTAAGTTTAAATGTCATATTAGTCACAGTTTGAATTTTTACATCTTTTTAATATTAATTCACATTGTCTAGTTTGGGAGGTCTGGAGATCGAGAGTTCAGTGGAGTCATACCAAAGACTTCATAAATGCAACCTGCTGTCATTGTACTTTGTTCTTAGCATGAACAGTGGAGTAGGGAAACAAGCCAGTGAGCCACAACTGGAAGAAAGGCCCTGGTCAGCTCATTTTTAACCAATTGGTTGGAAACTGAGCCATAAAACTATAATACAACTAAATATATCTTCTCATTCTGTGTCTAGGCTTTAGAGGAATACAACATGATTACAAATGGAGACCGTCTGTTAGTGTGTCTATCAGGAGGAAAGGACAGCCTCTCTCTTCTGCACACAATTAGACAATACCAGTTCTATGCCAAGAAAAAGGTATGAGTGTATGGGGGCTATGCATATTTAGTGTTGTCCAGATCGGGATTTTGCAGAGATCATTTAGCATTTTGTACTTATCACATTTTGGTGATTGCACTTCTTCATAGGGGTGTTGTTTGATCAAGTAAACACTGAAATTTGTAAAAGGATTTAGGTTTCTTCTGCTTTGTTTGTGCTATTTGAAAGAAATTGATGCCCCAACAGGTTCAAGGAAAAAAAAAAAAACAGTGGTAAATTTGAAACTGCTTTTATAAGTAGTGAAAAATAAATGCAGAGGCAATAATGAGGCTAAATATGGCATGAATGAGCTGAGGTTAAATTTTACAGTTTCAAAAAATTGTGTGGAATCAAGGTAATTAGTGCATTGAAAGGTTGAAGGAGACTTTATAGAATAGAAGCCTGATTACTACGTTGCATAAGTATCAATAAATAATGATAGTGTTGAACTTTAAGCATTGAGGTTTTGGGAGGCAGCTGATTTTGATCTTGCATGCAAAGTTAACATAGCTGTACTGTGCTTCACCTTTTTACCTCTAAAATGATGTCATGTGAAATTGAAAATGTATTTACAAAAGTTTGCTGCAGGGAAAAATGTGAACATTCATGTTTTACTATGTTTTCCACATTCAGGGGATAAAGTTTGAATTTGGAGCTGTAACAGTTGACCCACAAACACCTTCCTTTGATCCAAGTCCACTCAAAGGCTATTTGTCCAAGCTTGGTGTACCTTACTTTTATGAAGAACAATGTAAGTATGAGGTCATTTAGATGTGTAGATGCATATCACGTACAACTCTGTTAGGAAAGTTAGATAGCCCTACCCAGGATTTCCTATGAAATCCTGGTGACCGTACCTTAGCTCATCTGCACTTCCTTTCCAGTGTACTAAGTGATTTGTTTTATTATCGGCTCATTGGCTCAAGTTTCTTTGCCTGATATGAATTGAAATACATGAACTTGTTGTCACCTTGTCCTGCACTGAGGATGTGACACAAAATTGCCTAATCAGCCATGCCCAAGTTTATCTATCAAAAGGATTGAGTTTGGTTTTTGACAAGAAGAGGTTGGTTGTTTAGAATCTAACCAAGCTGTTCATCTGATAGAATGGTTTGAAAAGTTTATACGGCTGATGTTGCAGTGACAGCTTTGATCAGTCACAATTTTGCCATTGCTGGACTATTATGACCATTTTGGAGAAGAGAAACAATTTGCAGAGGTTTTCACAAAAGTGCAAAAAGCAGAACCAATTTTTGCATTTGTGAGACATATGTCGTGCATATATGTATAGTATTTGTACCTAAGCCATGAAGCTTAACTAATGCTTCACTGTTTTTTCCTCTCCAAGTTGATGTAGATGCATAAGATCTATACCACCTCATCGATCCACTGTTTTTCCTTGCAAGGTGGTCGGCGAGTGGAGATGGAATTAAAATAAGTTAGAGTTTCAGTTTAGGGATCAAAAAGAAGACATTTTGCCACATTCTTGTGGGCTTACTTATTCTGTTACACATTTTTTACTCCACTTAGATTGTTTCTTCATCCCTTTAAATTGTTTGTTTTTTTCCATCCAAGGTATTATTGAGCAAGCCTCAAATGTGGAGGGAGGTTGTGACTCTATCTGTAGCTTTTGTTCTCGAATGAAGAGAGGACGCATCTATGCTGCTGCTAGGAGAGAGGGATATAATGTCCTGGCAATGGGACAACACTTGGATGATCTTGCTGAAAGGTAAGTTGAACCAGACATGTGTTTCAAGATGGAGATACCAAAGACTTACTGTTATGAATGCATTCAATTTGCATGACCCAAATAGCACCTTGCTTTGAAAAAGGAGACACCAAAGAGGTCATGGTTTGAATGCATGCATTTTGCAGAGAATATTGAGACATTGGCCATGGGGACTGCACCTTTTCTGTTTTGGGAACTTTGGGCTCCATTTGACTGAGAAATGTGGTGTTTTTGTTTCATTTCCTTGAAATGTTTCAAACACTGGCTTGTCCCCATTGGTTCTGCCCCATTTTGTATGACCCAAATACCACCTTTCTTTTAATGAACAATTAGATGCACCAAATATGCTAATCCTTTAATCCCTTGAGTTAGGTCAGTGGAAGCTAAAGACACAACACCAAAGTGTTGCATTAATCACTTGAAGGTTGTGAAACATGTGTCACATGGGTATACTGACCCATACACAAGTTTTATATGAAATCTATCAGTATAGCATTGTGAATAAAATGTTAAACAATCAATGGCATTGGCAGAGAAATTAATGAACCAAGGTCACCCCACTTATCACCTTTAAGGTTGGGGCTGTCGCATTCTCTTGTCATTGAAAGGACAACTTCATCAACTGTTGTAAACTACACAAGTTTGATGACAAAGGTAGGGTAAATTGACTGCAGTTATACATAACTGAAGGAAATAAAGAAATTTATGTGCTCAATTGGCTGAAAATGTGGTCCTTTTCATTTTTTCAGTTTCTTGATGTCTGTATTCCATAATGGACTACTAAGAACCATGAAGGCCAACTATCTGGTCAAGTAAGTATTACCTCATGTATTCCAACTTCTTCCTCCCCAACAGCTTGAAAATCAAGAGTTTTACTATAATATCATGAAAAGCTGGTAAAATTGGTTGGTACTGGTAGCATCCCCCCCTTCCCACCCAGCAGATATTGTGGAAGCTTACTCTGTTGAGATATATGAAGGAAGACTTGACAAATTTATACATGAAAGTTGAATATGTATCATAGCACTCATGATGGTCATATTGAGGTTGTGTATGCTTGTGTGTGTATATATCTGTGAGGAGCAGGATATTTCTCCTGAAGTTTCTATGTAAGATTGGTAAACACATTTTAGAATCTGTATGAAGTTGAAAATTTCAAAATTGAAAAGTTTTGTATATAACTGCAATATTCCGTCATATATGTTTGTGGTAGGAAAGCAGAAACATCTTAAGCAGTACAGTATGACTTTAAAAGGTAGCTTTCATCACCCCAAACTACAATTTCACAAGTAGTCTACAGAAATTCTCAGTTCCCACAGCTCTTTGATTGACATCAAATTCAAATAATGCAGAGTAGGCCATGTACTGAGGGTGTTCTGATCAGAGTTGTAATGAGTCATGACTTGAGTCACAAATTTCCAAAAGGGAAATGATGCGAGGAATTGTATCATGATTTACCAAATAGAAATAGTACAGTGGCTCAATTCATTGATTTGACTCAAGTCACACTAAAAGTTGCAAATGACTCCACTCGACCGCAAAATTGGGTGACTTGTTACAACTGTGGTTCTGATTACACAATAGGGCCTTGCATACTCATTGTATACTAAAGAGTGCCCCAGAAACAATAAACTAGGATTGTGTCTGGGTGAGGATGAGTTTTAGAAAAATGTAGGAGGGGCTCGAAGTAAGGGGACAGTCTTTTTTTTAACCAGTCGGTATGGGCAGGTGGGCAAAGGAAATACATAAGTGAATTGGCCATAACCACCAGTTAGATAAATGACTCTGCCATAAACGGGGACAATTGGAACTGTCTTTGGTGATGCCTCTAGAAAATGCTTTAAATGAAAGTGCAGAAAAGAAGGCTTTTCTATGATATTCATTTGTAAGTCCTATCATTCATTTACTTTTGAAAAGATTCCTCTTTTCATATCTAATTGAAGTGATCAAATTTCTTAAGCCACAAAAATGTGGCAGACATTTTTATCTTATTTCTTGTTATGTAGGGTATTTTTGTTTACATCTTAGACAACAGTTGTCACATGCACATAATGTTCCCTGAAAGAAATGTATTATAGCAATGTTTTTGGTTTATATTACTTGTAACAGAGAAGGAGACCTAAGAGTCATCAGACCTTTTGTGTATGTGAGAGAGAAAGACTTGCGAGAATTTGCTCAAAAGGTGAGTATGCAGTAGTGCAATGGAAATTTGTTATTTCATAATGAAAAAAAAAAAAATTAAGGGAAAACTGAGCCACCCTAACTTAAAATATTGTAGGAGTCTATTTCATGAATGGCTTTTGAGGATCATGTGATAATAATTGTGAAATTTACTAGGAGTTATTGTGTACTTTACCTTTAATCTATGTAACATTTGAAAGAGAAATAAGAAGAAAATTATGAGCTTAATCTTTTGTTTCAAAACAAGTTTGGGCGACTGCTTTTGTCTTTTTTATGTATTATTAGCTCAAAAAACTGCCCACTCTGTAAGAATTTCGACTATTTAAGGAAAGTGAAGTTAGAGTATGGAATTAAAGTTTGTATGTGCTTGAGGTCATTGCAATATTCTTCTCCTAATATTTCATAAACTTTTCTTGTAGGTCAAACTGCCAGTCATCCCAGAAAACTGCCCTGCTTGCTTTGAGGCTCCTAAGGTGATTAACATTGAATTATTGATCATTAGCCATGTTGTAATTGCAAACACAAACTTTGTAAACCAGGGGATTTTAAGTATTGAAGAAATCAGTTAAGCCTGATTATGGTGAATTTTTCTCAAGTTTATATTTTCTTAAGATTTTTGGTAGTTTTAAGTTACAACATATTTCCCATGATCTTTCACTCCAGTAAAAGTGCAAAATTGCAAGTTTTCCTTTTTTGTTTATAATGAAAATTGCACAGAAGCTGTTATGATCCTCTATAATGGTAAAGATATTGGCATCTATATTTGCTAATCAGTCAGGTTAAAAGGAATAATAAGGCTAGTATAAGGTTCAGAAGGGTAATTTTATGTATTAGCACACTTGTTACTGAGTGTGCAGTTATCACATAAATCTGAAGGTCTCATTGAAGGGTTGCCAGGTTTTCTTAAGTCAAAATCCGCCAAATCTGGTGTCACATGTACTGAAAAAACTCCAGGTTCAAACCAGAATGTAAAAATGCATTGAGGTTTTGATGATACATGAATGTTCCATTTGAAAGAGTGCCATCATGCACCATTATCTTCTCATTCAAATGTTATACTAGTATGTTCAAAATATAATTTTGTCATTCCAGATGACCTTTTGACCTTCATAAAAGCCATACTTAGCTAGACATTCAAACAATACACAGACAAATGGACCAACAGCTATCTTGAAAGATCATATTTAAAAAGGTTTCCGGGCTTTGTTCCCTGGAGACCCCAGATGATCTTTCATATCTGCCAAAAACAATAGGGACCATCTCCTGACCATAACCCATCCACATACTAAATATGACATCTATCCAAGCTTCCTACCTTGAGATATCGTGTTAATGAGGTTTTCAGACTTTGACCCCTGGTGACCCCAGATGACCTTTGACCTTCACAAAAACAATAGGGACCATCTCCTGACCATAACACATCCACATACTAAATATGAAATCTATCCAAGTTTCCTTCCTAGAGATATTGTGTTAACGAGATTTTCACACTCTGGCCCCCAGTGACCCCAGATGACCTTTGACCTCCACCAAAAACAATAGGGTTCTTCCTCTCAAAATGGCTCATCTATGAACCAAGTTTGGTTTTCAGACTTTGACCCCTTGTGACCCCAGATGACCTTTGACATTCACAAAAACAATAGGGACCATCTCCTGACCATAACACATCCACATACTAAATATGAAATCTATCCAAGCTTCCTACCTTGAGATATTGTGTTAATGCGATTTTCAGACTTTGACCCCTGGTGACCCCAGATGACCTTTGACCTCTGCCAAAAATAATAGGGACCATCTTCTGACTATAATGCATCCACATATCAAATATGAAATCTATTCAAGTTTCCTACCTTGAGATATTGTGTTTACAAGATTTTCAGACTTTGACCCCCAGATGACCTTTGACCTCTGCCAAAAACAATAGGGACCATCTACTGGCTATAACCCATCAACATACCATATGAAATCTATCCAAGTTTCCTACCTAGAGATATTGTGTTAACAAGATTTTCACACTTTGGCCCCCAGTGACCCCAGGTGACCTTTGACCTCCGCCAAAAACAATAGGGACCATCTACTGACTAACACATGTACATTTCAAATATGAAATCTATCCAAGTTTCCTACCTTGAGATATTTCGTTAACAAGGTTTTCAGACTTTGACCCCAAATGACCTTTCACCTCCACCAAAAACAATAGGGTTCTTCCTCTCAAAATGGCTCATCTATGAACCAAGTTTGGAAACTGTCAGATATTCCTAACTTGAGATATTGTGTTAACGAGCAAAGTGTCACAAACACACACACACACACACATCCACACATACATACACACGCCATCATGAATGCATAAGTTTCTCTTATCATCGAAACCAAAAAGCCCTCAGCATATGGTAACACGTGTCAGGATCAACAAATTTATCACTCAGGAGGGCATGAGACGTTGTGCGCGTACTTCATTGTATTTTTCACAGTATGGTAGCAACACTGTAAACTTTTGCTGTGTTACTGCGTGCATATTTGGCCCAAATTATGCATTCTGAGCATCATAACAGTTGTAATTTCTCTAATTTCTCCTTGAAATCTAGTAAAAATGGAGGAAATATTGTTGTAGTAGGCTACTTTAAAAAACGCCAAATCCTGTTTGGCGTCCCGCTTAAAATTCTTGCCGCCAAGCATTTCCAAAAAATGCCAAATAATCGTTTTTTGGCAAATAAAATGCCAACGCTGTCTATGCACAGTGTACACTGAGCTCCACATTTTACCAGCTATTGCTGTATTTGAGTATTGGAAACTTTAAATTCCTAGTGCTTCAAGGGACTGGTCTTTTTAACTTAAAACACTTTCAGCTAACATAAATCCCTCTTATATTCCTTTGCTTCTGCCCTCCTCCCCTCTCCTGAAAAGAAAGCAAAGATGAGTCCAAACAGTCACTTATGGTCTGATTTAGTCAGCCATAACTGGGTTCATTGGCATTAGTTTACGCTTTTCTTTTTTTCTACCTTTACCATGGTGGTTGTACATTCACAAACTCCTCTTAGTCCATGGAATTTTAAGGGGTCAAGATGTGCATGCATTAGTTTTAAGGCCGATGGCCTTCCAGTGATGGTTGACTAATCAAGACTGCTTAGATTAGACAATGAATTAAAACTGCCACAGCTATTTCTTTACTTTTGTTTTTAATTTCAGGAGCGGCATAGGACTAAGCAATTGTTAGCAGCACAGGAGATACTCTTTCCAAGATTATACCAAAGCCTGCAGTCAGCTATGAAGCCACTGATGGCTAAAAACAGAACTGGCATGGAGTCTGTACACCGGAGAAAGCAAGCAGAAGAGGAATACGATGACATTGAACTTTAATGTAATATATCTGCCATCTTATCAAAAGCTATGAGAAGGACATTTTTAGAACAGGAGAATATTTTTAGAAAGTGCTATCAAATGGCTTGCCTCGTAGCATGAAAATGTTTGCTTGCATTCTTTATTGAAACGCCTACAAAATATGCAACTCCTCATATCACCACAAACTTGAACATATCTGATGTTCAGAAATGAAATTAAATCATGGAGAAGTACTTCTGCTGGCCAGAAGCAATTTTACAGGCTTAATTCCAAATTTAGACAGAAAATTAAGAAGTAAAGTTTATAGTATGTATTTATGACTGAGAAAGATATTTTTAGAAATTAGTTATTTCTAAACCATGTGCATTATAATAACTTCATCCATATTTACATTACATCGACTTCTGAAGCCTTATGCTTTGGAACAATGTGGAGAGGCATTTTGTTGTATCCTCTTGATGCATGTGTCCCACATAGTCACCGTTTACAGACATGAGCAGATCTCTGCTGCTTCTGCCAGGCCATTTCAAATGAAAAGTCCCATTTTGCTCTTCACAGCCTCCTATGTAGTTTCATAATTGCCCTGCTTGCCTTACTCCTGATAAATTGTTAGGCACTGGTATAGCACAACTGCCTCCTGCCACTCACAGTGAAATATGAGTTTTCATGTGTGCTAAATGAGTTAAACCAAAAGGGAATGAATGTATGTCTGAGCTTGGTTTATTAGACCATGCTTCATTTTGAATAAGGCTGTAAATGTATGATGATATCTGAACAGGTTAATAAACCCATGCATTATTTTTAATAAAATGTTTTAATTTTGGTATATATTTGAAAATCCAAAATGTTAGTTTTATATTACTGAACATAATAAAGGAATTTGTAATGTTTCAAGCAGATTAATGCCTTCTGTTAAATCTCTATTGCATTTGAGGCTTGTTGCCCAAAATTTATACCATTTCAAAGAATGTCTGCAATGTTTTCATCAGGTAATGTGACAATTCTGAACAATAAAAACAAAAAGACCAAATAAAAAAGCACATTGTTGTTGTCTTTTGCTCTGAGTTTATATTTTCACAGTATCAGAAGCAGTTTCATTTAGAAGCCCACATGGGTAAACAGATGTAAACACTAGACAGCAACCTGTTTCAGTATAGGGGGTCATCTGCACCAACTAATACTTTGCACAATGAGTCAGGGGCACAGCAGTTGCATATGATGTTGGCTCCTTTTACATATTGGAAGGGACATGTTCTGGTCTGATCCCCTGCAAAATGGCAGCCAATGAATTATAAGCAATGTGTGATGAAACATGACTGTAATGAAAAGATCTTTTTTCATGGTTGCAACAAAACTCCATCCAATGCACTGATCTGTGCCCCAAAGCCAGGCAGGGTTAAACAGTATAAAGTAGGGAAATAAGGAGAGGTGACATTGTACCAGCACCCACATATAGTAAATCAATTGCTCAATGGTAATAAAGGAATATTCATTTAACTCTTCAGTGCTGTATATCCCTCTGCCCCATCTCCTATCCCCCTGCCACTCTCCACTCCCCAAGAAAATTCTAGCTGGATGGCTCTTCTTGTGTTAATATAGGTCACACATTGAATACATATGACTTATAACATCTAGGAAATACTTTTTGCTTATATTAGGTTGATGATAACAAAGAGTAAACATTACTTTTGAAATATTCTATGCTGATGCTACAACTGAAAGAATTTATTATAGTCACAGGCTGATATTAGTGCTTACCTTGCCAAGAGTAACAAACAGACACACAAAATACAAGCAAGGTATAAAATTTGCAACAACACCAAAAGCCATGGCTATCAAGTCATTTCTGATGGCCACAGTGACTTTCCAAAATGTCCTATGATGTATCATACTTCTACAGCCAAATAGTTCATTAGTTGCTGTGCCCCTTTTCAAGCTCAGTAAAAGCCATGCACACTCTTTTGCAGACAAATATACAGTGGAGTATATCCTGTACTTTGTGGGAAACTTGATTAACATCACACATTGATTCAGTGTAACATGCTGTACTTCCACTTTTAAGCGACTACCAATCCTTATAAGGTATTACCACTGTAAACTCACACTTTAGGAGGGTTGAAAGCATGTCTTCAATTTCAACATTTTTATCCTTAGCCTTTTCTTCTTAAAGACACTACACAACATAGGCTTAACTTTTTATAAGACCAGTCATGATCAAGGAGCAAATTCTTCAAAGAAGTATGTCTTACATTCTACAACATTCTACAAGGGTAAACATACATTTACAGTATGTTAAAATATTCTGCGCCTCGTTGTGAACACTAGTGTACAATCACAATTGTTTGCAATGTACAGCCAAACCTACTAAAAGTCACTAGTATATGAGTAGGAGATCAAAATCATTTCATATTTACAAGGGCAGTAATTCTTGATGTAGCCTGGCATATGACCTCATGTAACAGGTGGAATGATTACACTCTATCTCTTGCAACTACCTGTTCAATGATACCTGCCATTTTCGTCGGGAATATTATTAGTGACACACCCACAAAACTGGATTGATTGATTTCACTTGATTTGTTAAGAGTTTTACAACTCAACTTTTAACATTCTGGTTTAATCTAGCAGAGCCCTCAGCTGTTTGCTCATCTGTGGGGCACTGGACTGTTTTCCCTACTCCATTGCTTATACAGAGCATCATGCATAACAGAAGTAGGTTCGATAAGTCTTTGGTGTGACCTGGGTCTGGAAATCTAATCCTGGACTTACCAGGTAAGAGTCAGATACTCTACCACTGAGCCACACAGCTTACAGCAGGATACACTAAAATCTTCCTGAATCCATTCCCAAGAAACATACGCAGAGATTGAGACAATCAGGCACACATTTATACATTGATGGAATTTGTCAACTGTACACTTGAAACATTTATCTTTCAAAAATTTGATGACAGCTTAATCACTAAGTGGCAATCAAGTACTAGCAACTAGATGAGGCTTCAGTGCTCAGTTTCTAACCAATTTCAAGCAGGGGCGCCCACAGCCTTCTCTCAAATTGTGGCTGACAGGCCACTTTTCCCTACTCCATTGCTTATGCTGAGCAGCAAGTACAATGGCAGTAGGTTCCATTGTTTAAGTCTTTGGTATGACTCAGCCAGGAGCCAAACTCCAGACCCTCAGAGAGTGAGTAGGATGTTTTAACCACTTGACCATGCAAATAAGTATTGACAGTAAGTATCTACTTTGATTGTTACATCAAAAAGCAACTTGAACTGTAAAGGAGAATATATGGTATTAAAATGCTACAGCAGCCTTTGGTTCATCACACCATCTTAAATCTGCAGTAAAAGCTTTCAACTAGTACTGTAGCTCATATTCTTGCATTCTGAACTTTACAAGAAACAATCCTGTCTGCTACAATTTACTTGCAGTTCAATCCAACACATTTACCTGTGACCATTCTTGACGTATATCTTTTAATTCGAATTCCTCTTCACATTCTTCACCAATGTAAGGCTTGAGACATTTAAAGCTCAATTCTTGTTGGGATTGTACATGTAACATGAACTATCCCAGATGTGTTAGGCACAACTCCTTTCTGCAACAATTTACATCACAAGTTTAATGTTTAAACTAAAGTTGTGTTGCTTCAATATGTACACATCACAGTTGGAACAAGGTCTGCATTAAGTTGTGTTTTGGCATGATGTACTGATCTACTGAGGCATTAGGTCTGTGAAGAAAATAGAATAAAAGGGAATAATGCAGCGATCATTGACAACATATCATCAAAATCATGGACCAAAAAAGATGAAACATAAAACAAAACAAACTAAAATCCAAATTCAAGCAATGAAGTATGTAGCATCACATCGTAAAGTAACTGCAAATTGCTGCTCAGAATAATTTGACTTGAGGATAAATTTGACTTCAGTAAGTATTCGCTGGAAACAATGTAATGTGAGTTTCCATAGTATCTGCAATTACACTCCTTACTACCTCAAGTCAATGTCAACTCCGGAATAACAATGAATCCTTCGATATCAGGTACCCATATCAAAAGGACAAAACAAAATCATTTCGAGACGGGTCATTCCCCTCTACAAAAGTAGAATTCACTTGAAGGCAAGTTGTGGCACCCTAGATAAATGCTAGCCCCATTCACATGATGAATTTCCATTGTCTTCATTCATTTTAGTACATGCCTTGATTTTTGACCCACTTCAGTACTTTGCCTGGCTACTGGTCTGCTTGAAAATATTCCAAAAAGGGATTACTAATTTATGGAACACTTCAATTCAATTTCTCAACATTTATTTCAACCAATTTATGCCAAATGTAACAAATTAAAACAATTTGATATTGGAACAGAAAGAACTAATTTAACAATGGAAATTAAAACGACAATAAGCAATATTAACATGATATACCAAAAAAAAAATTAATAGTCATGGTTGGGGAAGGGGAAGCACAAGGAAGTTACCAAAAGCTTGTGGTAGTGGTTCCCCTGGAAGAAACACAAATAAACAAGTATATCACTAAACAGAGACAGAAAAGAACACAAGACCATCCGCAGAATGGAGGAGATGAAATGACCAAAATAAACAGGGATGTAAAACAATAGAGACATAGCAAAGAAAACAAAGAACTAATTGTAACCAGCTTAAAGGTAGTTTTCAAACTGTCGTTTCAACGAAGAAACAGAAGAGGAATTTTTAATGTGGGTTGGGATACCATTCCAAGTAACGGGACCTATGAATCTGATAGTTCGTTGACTAAGACTGAGCTTATAAAAAGGCAGTACAAAACGCGAGTTGTATCTAGTGCTGTAACTGTGACTATACGCAGAGAAGAAATTACGAAATGAATTAGGAAGTAAATTCTTACAAAACTGATACATAAATACTGAAGTTTGAAGCTTCACAATATCAAATATTGTAAGGGAGTTATAGCGTTAAAATATTGGTCTAGAGTGAGCCAGATTTGATTTGTGATCAATAGCATGAAAAATTCGTTTTTTGGATGACAAAAATTTTATTAATGTGGGCTGCGGAAGCATTACTCCATACAATTGAACAGTAAGAAATAAAGGGAATGCAAAGGGTATTGTAGATAGTTAGAAGGATATTTTTAGGTAAAAAATGCCTAAGCTTCAAAATAAATCCATTGCCTCTGGCAAGCTTCCTGCATATTGAATCAATATGGTGAGACCAGCTTAAGTTACAATCAAACTTAATGCAAGTATAACAAAACTACAATTGACCACTTACAATGACATGACAGCTGTAAATATGGAGATAGTCTTCCTTGGAAAATAATCTTGCTGAACCACATGGTCAAGTGTTTGCAGGAGACCCACAGGATTGCTCACTGGTCTGAATTTTTTATCTTCACTCTGAAACAAAGCAAAAGAATGAATACAATTAACCATCAACTTCTTCATGAATTGAACTGACTAGACATTTTATTGCAACAATGAAGTGGTAAAATAAGACTTTGCTATGTGATCAATTGTACCAAAGCAGTCACCCCAACTTGCAGTAGTGTAATAGACTGCCCTGTTCTATGATTGGCTCTTGACAATCATTTAATCATGTGACAAAATTTTTCCTCTTCATATGTGAAATCACAAGGAGTAAATGCTTGGTTAACCTTGAATATGTATACATATTCACATTAAGAAAAAAATTGTGAGATTAAGCTGTTGCTTGAACATAAGTTTGAATGACTCCTCTTGCCCTTTAAATTAAGAGTGTTAGTGTTCTATTCAAGCCTTCAATGATGTAAGCCATTAGATTTTCTCAAACTGGAAAGATTGTCTGGACTTCCCTAATTAAGTGAAGGGATTTTAGCAGGTATTGACTACTAACAAGTGATTATAAATACTGCTCTAAGAGTAGTATTATAACATAGTAAAATTAGTGTAATTAAAGTGATGAATAAAGGGAAGAACCTAATCCCCATCCCATTTTTTCTTTTCATTACTTTTTCTAAACATATTGCAAAAGGAGCCAAAAAGTTATTGAGCTCCCCCAAAGTGGCAGGGTTTGGCCCATAGATTTTGAACTATTGTCATATGACATAGACATATGGAATTGGTACTGTTCATTCACCCAAATTCTGACATGGAAACCAACTTAATCATAACTTGAGAAATGCTTCATAAAATTGATAATATCCACAAGTATCACCTTCTTTAAAAATTCAAACGTGTCCTGCTCACGATGTTTGGCATTATAAAGAGAGTAGCATCACATACTTTCTCTGCACATAACTTACCTTGATGTAACCCAGGTGAACAAGAAATTCATTGGTAACATTCTCCGCTCGGCAGTTCTCTGAATTGAAAAGTTTCCTTAAGAGAGCATCTGAAAAGTTTAAAGAATAATATTTTATGAGACAGTTCCCTACATTTTTTTCTTTGGCTACTGACTGACAGTAGTTTTTGGTCCAATTGGTTGTACTGAGTTAGTAAGTTACATATTATTCAACAACACACCAAAACAAATGTACTATATAGTGTCATACTGTTTAAAAACTGTTCAAGTCCTCCCATTTAGTCGCCTCTTATGACAGACAGGGAATATCGTGGGCATATTCTACAACCCCCAGCCCACGGGAAGGGGGGTGTACTGAGGTCAGGTGATGCTGGCAAGGGATCAGACATTGCTGAAAAGAACATCTCATTTGCAACTTAAATACAGCTAATGTGTTTGCCTACATCCAATGGACAAAGAATCAACTTACAAACAGCCATGCAGAGGACATTGGTCCTACATGGCACTGCCACTGGATAAACAACAAAATACTTATGAGGTAAGTGCCATGAAGCTGTGAATAATTTGGCTCCCTTTTTAAAAAAAAAAATTCTTGATATTACCTCCTCCACCAAACCAAATACATGGCTGTTTGGGGAGTACTGTTAAATAAACACCTTGGGAAAAAATTCAAAACAGTATTTCAGACTCTTTTTATGCATTAACCTTTTGCAACAAGATTTGTAAGTATTTAATTTTACATTAGCAGATGTAAGATTCATTTAATTTTTCCAGTGCATGATCATTTTAGACTTGGAATGGAAAAAGGTAAGTATATGCTGACCTTGGCTGACACTCATTGCCATCATTGGAAAGTAGAAAACCTTATTCAATCAACAATCCTTACAGTCTCACACTGTTGTGTTGTTTCACTATAATAGGCTAACCTCAAGCCAGAAACATGCTCATGAAAATGCATAAAGATGTCCACAGGAAAAGTATATTTCCAAAGCATATGAAAAATGAATTATTCCTGTCACTGTCAAACACAAACTTGCTAGACAGGCAGATTGAGGTCACAGTATCGTCTCTTCTCCTCAAGCCCATTTATGCTGGGGGGGTTCTAATCACTGACACCAAATTCAAAAGATGTAAAGAAATAATCAAAAGAATTTTCCGACTACATATTGGAGCCTTTTATGCTGCACAGGACATGACCTTGATCTTCGTGTCTGCACAAAGAGAAACTTAGGATACTTTGGGGAGGGGTTAGGAATAGTTTATACTTAGTCTGGAAAATTGTACCTGCCTGGGGTGAGGCTTGCCCTTCAAGTCATCACCCCCAAATGTCCAATGGCTCAATCTTAACTGACAGTAATGACCTGTGACAAATGTACATAATTTCATGATGAGTCTAACCAAGGCATTGCAAAAAGGTACAGAGACCTCAGCCTCACAGAGTTGGCACTGAGGTCATGTAATTTTGCAGTCCAAATGTCACAGATCGCAGGGAACGAAACTGAAACAAGTCGTTTCCAGATAATAAGTTAGAGATTTACAGCTTTACTCTTGGTTTAATCTAGCAGTACCCAAAGGCCTTCTTTCCAGTTAAAGGTTGCTGGATTGCTTTCCCTACTCCACTGATTGTGTGGAGCATCGTGCATAATGGAAGAAGGTTACACTCGTAAGTATATATCCAGGTCTATCATACATGGAACAGCCATATTTTGCACAAGAGCACCACATCAGTCTTCATGAGCAGGAGCCCCTTCCCAACTCCTTAATGCAACATTGGTTTTTCAAACTTTGCTAGTTTGTTGCAAAACTCACCTGCACACTGCTGCACAGACTGCTTGACTTTAGGAGTGTTTACATCCATCACAGCTGCTACTTTCACAAACACCTTCACAACTTCTTCATAGTCATCACATTTGTCCTGAAAATAATTACAGTCAAAAGTTGTGAAAAATTAGTTTTGAAAAGCTTCTGTGCAACTTTCTAAGGCCTAGTTTAAATAAATTAGAAAACATTGTCATTTCTGGGTGTTAAAAGATGATTAATTAAGTAGGGCTGCATCGGAACTAGGATCCAGCCAGAACTATACTGCTGGAACCCAAATTTAGCTAAGTTCCGATTCCGGCCCGATCCATTTAGAAGTACCTGGCCGGAACTTTATACTTGCTTCAAGTCACATACATTCAGGGTTTGATTTATATCACTGAGATTAAATGAAAAAAATCTTTCAGTTCCTTTAATTGTTTAACTAACAGTTAAAACTTTTAAATGTTATGTCCTACTTATGATGAGATGGCAGTAAAGAAATCAATTGCTACAAGCACTTCATTGTAATATTAAAAAGATTGCAGGCAGTTAATACCTGAAATTGTTGTTCAGTTGCACTTCATACAGTTTTTGGCTTATGCACTGAGAAACTCTTGAACAACCAATCCCCAGATAGGGGGTTTTCCCTTGTCTTAAGAGTTGAGGGATGAGATACAACTGCTCTCCTTTAAGGATCGAGTGAAATTTTTTAACTGAATTTAATCAGTCTTTCCATGAAATTTCATTCCATATAATGAATAATTTGAAGTAAGAGTGGGGGTACATTCCATTTCAAGAGTCCAGGGTACTTCTAATAAGCATCCTGAGCAATACAACTTTATTCTACTATGTCTAAAGTGTCCTTGTAATATTTACAGTATGTCAAGCAAGTGAAGAGTGATGGCAATACAGTTTAAACTAGTGTGACATGTCAACAAAAAGGCTTGACATTACTTGGCAGGGAAGGAATTACCTTTGCTGAGAAAAAATCAGTTGAATTATGTCTGTATCTTTTACAGTTCTCAAGATATACCCCTTTAAAGTTTGAATGATTCTGAAGCAACTTGTTGCATACGCAAAAATAATGATGTGGAATGTTGCAGTGTTGATGTTTCTTTAGTTAACCTTATACGAATTACTTCTTAATAAGTAAAATTATGTAGTTCATCGATTTAGTTTATGGTTTGGTAATTGATACACTAAAGATTTTCAAGGACACAATTTAAACTTTCAAAATACAGTTAAACCTGCAGGACATAATGTTATGATTGTTCTAGAAAGAAGATTGCAAAAAACAAATGATAACATTAGACATATTTTACTGATTTTCTTCTTTTAATCATGAACTCAGCATAGCACTGTGACTCCTTTGCTTCAGACACTGACTACACACATAGCAGGCAGTGGCAGAGCTAGGTCGCTGTATCCTGACATTGATTTGTTTTGTTTTGCAATGAATAGTAAAACTAATTATTCAATTGATTTCTTGCAATTAAAAATGCAGGAAAACCACACTGTCAAGAACCCCTGTGAATATCATAAGTTCTTAGGTCCTTTACCTCTTTCTTTAGTTATAATATTAAAATGAGACACAATCAACAAAAATCCAATTTCAGTCATTCATCAGAAAGTAAAAATGACATCCATGTTTGATTAGAAAAGTACTACCCAGGGACTCAGCACAAATTCTATTGTTGCACTGTACAGTATGGTTCATTTCCTTCATTATACTGTATATCAAATGCACATTTTTATTTACTTTGGGTCCTCATACTTGGCATGCAGATGACCCATACAGATGATTCTTGTTGTTTTTTGGTGGAGGTCAAAGGTAATTGAGGTCACCAAATGCCAAAGTCTCAGTACCATGTTTCCACAATATTTCAAGTTGACATCTTGAATAGTGTTCATTTCACATGTGGATGTGACATAGTGAGCAGAACCCTAGTTTTTGTGGTCAAAGGTCATCTGAAGTCTTGATATCTCAATATAGGAAGCTTAAATACATTTGATCCATACTTTGCGCATGCTTTATGAAACCAAGTTAATTTGAAAAGAAAGCAGATTTACAATTTCAATGGCAAGAACTCACTAAGCCTTTTGGCTTTCTGATTTAAAATACTTCAACCAGCTACTGTGCAAGCCAGCTTCATACTGTGTAGACATTAGTAATGAAGGCAATGCTTTCCTAGTTAGTAACATAAGTTTACTTTGGCTTTACACAATGCATTCAAAATACCAGTTCCGGGCAGAACTTAAAAAAGTTCCAGCAGGTTCCAGTTCCAGTCGAATCCAAATTTTGGGTTCCAGTGCAGCAATGGATTAAAGTGCATATTTTTCTTCAAAGAGATCTTGTTGCATCTTCCCATCCCAAATTCCTCCTATTCCTCCTATTCCTTTTCTAAGTGTCTGTGTGCTGTGCATGTTAGATGTGTCTGCAAGGGGACACAAATTTTGGCAATTACTTTTCCTGCAAATAATTTCATGGCTGTACTTTCTGCTGTCTCATTCCTACCCCTTTTGAGTAAAAATCCTACAATGTTTAGACTGACAGAAAAAAAAATTGCAAAATAGGTCACTGACCCCAAGCTCCTTAAGTAATTCCTGTTCCCTGTCATTTCCAAGACCTTGAAACTTCTGCAAAGATGGAAAAGCTAAGAAATCTGCTGCTGTACAGGGTTCCTGCATGGTGAAAAAATAAAGAAATTGTCTTTTATTAACAAAGGCATTTTACTTGATACCAAAGCTTGAGATACACACAAAGATCAAATGTTGGCTTGTTCTCTGACAGGTAAGACTATCTTCCATTTTCCATTTTTTTTATTGGTCTAAAAGTTCCAACTGTTCTTCTGTTTTAAGCCTCCTGCAATTTCAGATGAAAACAAAACGATACTTGGAATACTGCAAGTTACGTAAGTGTTTATAATTTTGTCTTGATATTTTCACTTTTCAACAGGAAAACCTTTACTCATGAAAATTCAAAAACAAATTTCACTTATGGAACCATTTAGTTGAGTTGAAAGAAGAAATAGCAGACAATAGTAAAACGACATTCTTTGTAAAAATGCTGTCAGTCTGTTGTATATGGAGCAAATCTGCCAACTACTAGAGTTTCCTGAAGTAATATCTGACAGAGCTTCCCCCATCCACTAAAATTCAATGCTGTGACTCTTGCTATCAAACACATATTTTCCATAACTTCTGGTATTAAATAAACAAAGTTGACTTCAACATTTGCATCCCTTCCTTGTTCTAGTTTTATACACTCTCAATCTTATAAAATTTGTGCATGTATATCCATGCAGGAGGCCCCTACCACCAACTCTATGAATATTGTGTTTAATGGTATTATTTGATTGTCATACCTTTTGGTTGCATTAATATCCTCATTCCTGACTAAAGTATTAGTTGAAGAAATTGAATTTGGAGTTAAATATGCTCAACTGAATGAAACTACTTCAAGCAATTTCATTATTGATATGAAAATATGGAAATTTGGACCTTTCAAAAATAGAAGGTTCAATCTACAGTATGAAACTGATGGTCATAAAATCTTTCAAGATGTCCTTTTCAAAACTTTTTGAAATGGCAAACTTTATTCCATTATCATTTTATAAAGTGTATATTGAAAACACAAACCGTCCAGTTTAAAGACATCTTCCAGAGACAAAATTCACTGACCTCAAAATATGCAGAAAAAATTTCTTTCAAGAGGTGAAAACTGCATCTTAGTAGCACATAGCATTTGGAAGATACTAATTTTCAAAGCAATGCAAATTTTTCTTGAGATTTAGAGCATAATGGGAAATATGTGATGCTATTACAGCACATTAATTGCATTCAATTTAGACATAAGTTTGATTTTGCTGCAGGGAATATCAATTAAACAACACTGTTTGCCTTTCCTCACATATGGTTTAGGGTACATGCTAGATCTACAGGAAAAGGTATTCAAACATTCCATGGAAAAGGATCAAATTCAGTGAAACACAGGATGTTTAATTTTAAAGAAGAGCAAAAGGAATCTGACACAAAGTAGAGATATTTTTTAATGAAAATAACCAATCCTTAAAGTGAGACATCTTGAGTTAGGAAAAGGGTGTTGTGACAGGGTTTAGAGGATAAGGTCTGAAACATTTTTGTCTTTCTTGCAAGACTTTTTATATGAAAAGCCGCCAGAATAAGTTTTAAAGGTTGTTGGACAAATGGCTCTCTCATGCAGTGTCATTTCCCAAAAATGAAGTACTAATGTACACCTCTCTTTCAGGGCCTTTTAGCAGTGGTCATATGGGTCCTTACAAAGTTGGTTACAATTTATAGACTAAGTAAATGGAAGTAGAAAGTTTCTATGTATTTTGCTTTTGAGTGTTGCCTATGAGGGTATCCTGAAACTGCCCACATGACAGTTTGCCCAAATTACTTCAATCATAGCACTTGGAGTGAATAGTTAAAACAATAGCTAGTTAGTTAGATGAGGTTTTATGTCCCTGTTTCTATTAAATAAATTTGTTTAAGTGGATCCAGCTTCAGCCCCTTTTCCAGTTATGGCTCACTGGTTTGTTCTCCCTGCTCCATTGACTATGCTCACACAGGTAAAGCTGATGACATTAAGTCCTTCATAGCACATTTGACAAAGGAACACAGTTATTACGCAGAACAAAGAAGATTTGCAAAATTTCTAAAAATTTTTATTTCATATCGTATCAAAAGATGTATATTACCACACTTCACAGCAGAAAAAAAACATTTCCCTGGGAATAAAAAACCTTTTGTTGCTCAATATTTCATAATACTAAAGCCTCCGCAAAACCAGGTTTAAAATTATAAAAGTTTTCATGTTTGTGTCATATTTGAGACAATGACTTGTGCTTGTTTTCAGGCAGAGACTAAATTTTACAAACTGCTACATATATGAAAATGTGTGAACATTATTAGGAGTTTGTGGAAAAGGAATGTTACTTTGAAGTTAAAAAAAATACTTGAATAAAGTTAAAACTAAGCAAATGAACTTGGAAGACATTAGCATTTCAAGTTCTTGGAGGCAATTTTGCAGAACAAGTCTTGGATAATATCTGGCCTTACATACAAATAAAGGTGAATTTGCAATAAGCAAGTGGATGATACCAAATAAAAAACATATATATATGGGTCTTTCTCCAGTTGTGAATCAATGGATAGTTTTCCCAACTCCATTGCTTTATAGAGTTTTCTTTTTCTTTCTTTGGTAACCATCACCCCACTCAAAACTTTTGCTGAAGGTTTAACGGATGTACTTCAAGGTGAAATATTTCAAAATGACATTGAACATATTTGTAGTGTAAATAATTATGTAAGACACTACCTCCTTACAGTTGGTAAAGCAATAGAACTATCCTCTCCTAGATTATTTTTCAATTTTGTAGGGTCAAATTTGCTTTCTGAAAATCATGACCCACTGAGAAACAGTGCTCTATGGTGTAAAACAGCAACAAATTAAATCAATTTCCTCTCTTGTCAAGCACAAATTTTCTAGACCATGAAACTATGCCAGCTGAGTTTATCAATTACTCTTTGCAACTTTATTACCTGTCAAACTTTGCCTACAATTTTTCTGCAAATATACATACCTCTTCACATTAATTTGAGTAATTGAAAGGAAAATTGCACTTTTGCAAAAGCTCAAAGCTTCTCTATTTATGCTATGTAATGACTAGTAAACAAATATTGTATTTTATTCAAGTGGCTTTGAACTACTGTTTCAGGCAATTGAATTAACTACTGCATAAACCTATTACTATTTACAATTGTTCTCCTGTTTGCACACTTGAATTTTGGGAAAATCAGCTTTTTTACTGGAAGATTCTCAGATGGCTGAATAGCCTTGTATGCAGGAGGGGCATCAGGAAGGGGAAGGTTGGGGGCATGCCCCCTATATTTGTAAGAAAATGTGAAAAGAGAAGGAAAAGAAGGGGAAAAGAAAGGGAGCCCTCAATTCATGCCTTGCTCCCCTCTCAAAAAATACCCTGGTGCCACCTCGGCATGTATTTACACAAAAACATGATACTACCTCTAACATGTGACTTCCTGTCTGAAACAAATTGCACACTAGATATCTTTGTAACTGAACTAGACGTCCTTTGACAATGGCTTTCTTTCATGACAAAGTTAAGGCTACTACAACTGCTTGATTAAAATGCCAATACACTTAAGTCTAGAAAATCTGTGTCACAGACAATGTTGAAACATTTAAATATCAAAGTGGCTTCAAAAGATATACAATTAAACATTATAAATAATTTCTGAAGTTATCACATAACCTTAGGAATGAGATTGCATTGATGGCATGATAGAATATCACACTAGCACTCCACACAATAAAAAGACAACAATGTTTAAAAAACTAATAGTGTAAGTACAGACATATGGAGTACTGCAATTTATACTACCCTGGAACTCCATAAAAATGAAAACTTTACGAATGGTAAAATTGATCATAAAACATATGTTTAACAATAATTTCAAAACTAAGCATTGTACAAAGTGTTCCTAAATGCCTTGTCAATGCATCTTTGAGATCTCTAAGGTTATGTGTGGCAATAAGAGACAATTAATAATGCAGTGAAAGGTTGGGAGTGCCTAGGATGAGGCTGGCTTGGAACAGAGGTTTGTAAACACTCTATGTATGTAGGGCAGCTTGAGGCAGGTGAATCCTAAGCCAACCTCATCTACAGCACTGGCTGCTACACATTGCTAAGCAATTCATATAACACATTGTAAAAGAAGAATCAATGAGATGTAGGGGAAAGTAATTCATGCATTCAATGTCTCACTGTTTGTTTTGATTAATGTGGATAAAAGTTAAAGAAACCTTTTTACAGAGACAGTTTTGTTAATCAGGGACTATCAGGATAGTTAAACATTAAAATATCAGTCACTAAAACAAACAAAACAAAAGCCACATGCAAAGGGCAGTTCAGCATTCAATTCCAACCTTTAAATTTGGAGTAAATGGAACAAAATAGGTCTTAAACAAATAAGATGAAACAAACACATAAGACCACAGATATGCATTAAACTACTTCCAGGATTTTCCCTGGTATTCTTTTGTGCTATGTACAACTCTTAGAAATCCTTCAGCAGAGAAAAGAGCTGATCTACTTCCTCATGTCTACATGTAGGTAATATTGGGCACTTAACTATTAACACAGATTCCAAATTAGCTAGCTGTAAAGCATTGACAGTTCTCCACTATTGGTGTTACCAAAGGCATCATACAGACAAATTGAAATAGCCAAGTGATGGTCTGATTTAGTCAGACACTTTTGTACCTCCCCTTTTGAAAATCTTGGCAGATTGGAGAGTGGTTCAAAAAAAAAAAAGGAATTATCACTCAATTCTAAACATATCTAAGAATTTTGTTCAGTCAGGGTAAGAAATTTTG
Source organism: Holothuria scabra (assembly GCA_037179385.1). Lineage (NCBI taxonomy): Eukaryota > Metazoa > Echinodermata > Holothuroidea > Aspidochirotida > Holothuriidae > Holothuria > Holothuria scabra. The sequence continues at coordinate 8,149,953 of CM074184.1, forward strand.
TGCTTGATGGCGAGTACTGGGTGGAGATTCTGAGAGCTGGGTAGCACTGCCCAGTGCCACCCAGAGTGGTGACAACCCTGATGTGAGAGTCACTTTAAAATTGCATGGAAACATTGACATTATTTTTGCTGCTCTATTGTTCTGCAATTTTTCTGAACATTTTCAGTACTAATTTTTCAATATTTGAAGTCACAAAATTGAAATTTACTAATTTAGATGGGTTTCAAAGCTTAGAAAACAGAGCAGATGCCCTTAAAACTGAACAGTTGGTAAGTATACTTCAGGGTTGTAGCTAGACCAATTTTAGTGCCGATTAAATTTACAGAGTTTGAAATGCGTGTGGCCACTTGAGTGGGGAAAGCACTTCATGGGTAGGGTAGTACCACATGGGAAAATACTTGAAAGATACACCCCAAGCTATCAATTTACACTTAAAGTGTCTCAAAAGACAGTTAAATCTTCAAATTTACTACAACTGCATGCAAAAATGGGTTCCGGTAGTGCCTGGCAGTGATGGGCAATACCAGGCAAAGTAGGTATTTCAGCAGGCAGTTAATTTTTACATCCATGCAGTACTGGGCGGAAAACATTTCCTCACAGGTAGTGCCGGGCGGTAATTCTAAGTGCTGGATGCTCCCGACCAGCACTGCCCAGTGTAGCTACAACCCTGGTATACTTCAGGGTTGTAGCTAGAACAGTTTTGTAAGAAATGAAAGACAAGTTAGTCCACCGCTATGCTGAATAAATTATTTTACTGACTCCTTTACTTTAAACTCCCATCCTCATCAAAAATGAAACAAAGTCTTTAAAATTTGAGGTTTGTCAGAGGCTTTACCAAATGTTGATAAAATTGAACACCATTTCAGTAACAATGGACAATTGCCATTCTCGCTAGAAGCCTTTTTGATGTAAACTATTATAAAGTGCTTCATTTTCTTTGTTCCATCAAATATTGCTATTATTCTACAGCATGATGGTATACTTTAGGATCGAACTGATCCCTTGCTATGATCCAGTTTTACCCCCTTCCTTTTATTTTTCGAGGGGGGGACTTCAAAGTTTTAATTTGTCCATGACTGCAGTTATGTCATCAGCTGTTGTGCTCTGTGGATAAAACAAACAGAGACAACTGGGTTACCAAGAAAACCAATTTTGCCACATGGCCATTTTCAAAACTCTGAGCAGGCCCATAAATTATTTTAGGTACAAGAACATCTCATAAAGCATTCTGACAAACCTCACTGGAAGAAATTTTTGTAAAAGAAAGAAAGAAGACAAAACGGAAAGCAAGGGGAAGAGGGGATGATGGTTAAGCTATAATTTGATCAAAAGCACCAATATATGTTTTGACATCAAATTCAAAAGGGATCACTGCCACACACATCAAACACTCACCCTTAACAAATTAAATTTAAAATAAATTAAAAAAAAAAGTCAACTACTGGACAGGAAGAAATTTTTACTAAAGAAAAGTACACTAAGTGGAATAAAGATTTCTGGGGAAATCACAACAAAATGGTTTTGCCCTCACAGTTTTATTGTCAACTCCTGGTTGTGGACTGTTTCCTAAAAATGTTTATAACTTAAAGGCCCAGTTCTCTCACCCCAAACAGTACCAATTCTCCTAACCTTCTTACTGAAGCCCCTCCCACAATTGTCTGAAATTCATCCTCATCCAGACACAATCTCAGTTTATTGCTTCAGGGTGAGTATAGAAAAACTCAATTTATATAATCAAAACACTCTTAGTACGGTTCATGCCTTGTAATATAAGCTTTGGTACTCTGCATTGTTTGAATTAGCTGCCAATCAAAGAGCTGAGCCAATTGAGAATTTTGGCACCCGGGTAACCAAAATTGTAGTTTGGGGTGAGAGGTTTGGCCCTTTAAAGGATTATAATTTCCTACTCTTAGTTTAACAGCACAAAATTATCAGGGGTGTATATTACTTACAACGTTTTCTTCATCATCCATGTCAGGCTTCCTTGGTGATGGGGTGATAGATTGACCTCTGACCTGTAGTTCAGGGTCATCCCTTTCCTCTCCTTCATCATCATTGTCATCATCCTCATCCTCTCCTTCGTCTTCATCAGCTGTGCCTTCATCATCACTTAACAACAAACACAAACATGAATTAAAACATAGATGGATCCTATCTAAAAAATTATCTTTCAAGTCAAGCCTATCTTAAAACAAACACATTACAACACTTCTCAAAAATTGTTTCTTTTTATAAATGCCACTAAAAATTCTATCAAGGTGAATAAAATGAATCTTACACTGAAAATGTAAATTTTTTACTACTGGAGTAGTTAGTCACAAAGCTTCAACTTTGGGACAGGTTATATGCCATGGGAGTATAGAAACATAACCTCAATACACCATTAACATATCAAAACTAAATTAAGGAATATTACTCCATAGAGTTAGTGAAAGAAATATTACTCCACAGAGTTGGTGAAAGAAATATTACTCCATAGAGTTAGTGAAAGAAATATTACTCCATAGAGTTAGTGAAAGAAATATTACTCCATAGAGTTAGTGAAAGAAATATTACTCCATAGAGTTAGTGAAAGAAATATTACTCCATAGAGTCAGTGAAGGAAATATTACTCCATAGAGTTAGTGAAAGAAATATTACTCCATAGAGTTAGTGAAAGAAATATTACTCCATAGAGTTAGTAAACAGAAAATTGGTATGGGGATTCCACTCCAAACTGCCAATATTGTTGTCCAAGTATGTCTCTCTTAGAACCACCATACCTGTTGGTCTGGTATGTACTAGATCTTTTTTGAACTGTGACATTTTCTAATTGCATAAGAATACCTCCAACACCAGAAGCACTAGCCATTAAGCGAACAGCCATACAGCCAGCAGTCACTAATGCTAACATATAAAAGAACTCTCAGAAGGTGCAGCCTACAAAGCTACAAAGCTTGTCATTATGAAAGAGCTTTCAGAGGCAACCCTGAATGATATAAGCCACTGAAATCCATCACCCAAGTAGTAGAAAAAAGCATCAAGTATCATCAGGTTCAAGTACCATGCATGTCAGGAGGAGGTAGGCTTATAAGAATCACTGCTAACATTAGAACCACGAAAACACTGTATTTGACATGTTTTTGATACAGGCATGACAGTTGATGTAACAGGTAAAGCAAAGTTGGGGCTAATAAATTTAAGGTGATGTTAAAGGCACTTTTCTTCTGGCCTAGTTACACAGCATAGACATCTCCTTTGAACATAATAAACACATTGTAACAGGTCTGGTATTAAGGGTAGCAGGGACAAGGCCATTTCCCCATCAGTTTTAAGGGTATGTCATGTGAAGTGAGAGGGCTTCAAGGCCAAATAGCCTTGATTGTCATTTAATTTTAAAAGGCAACAAGGTCATTCCCACAAATATGAAGGTCACAGCCTTTGTGGCCTTCGATTAGTACCAGCCCTGTTCTAAACAGTGAATGATGCCTACCTGAGTGATGCTAATGCATCCTTTTTGTTGATTGCTTCTAATGTTGCCTTGAGCAGTTCCACTCCATCCTCTCCAAAGGAATTTCCTGATGGAATAGAATGTTAAAAATTGAAACAAATCATTATTTTTGATGATACTTTTGTATGAAGTTTGAATTGATAGTCATTCAAAGTAGATCACCAGTTGTGCAGTTACTCATGCCTGAATGTGAAGGCCGACAATCCAAGAAGAGATAAAACAGATAAATATATAAATCAAAAGGATACTTTGCAAGTGAACAATTCTTTTGAAATCACTACCTTGACAGTTGAAAGAAAAATTTGCGCAATTTTCAAAGGTGACTTCTGCCCAGTTTGAAAGAAGGCAACGCCTCTCCATCCATACCATATAACCCAATCATCATCTCTGATTGAATCATGCTCCAGTTGTTTCTAGCACACTTTTTTCTATTCTGCAATGAACTATAATGAAACTTTTCAGCCATATCAGTTTGAACCGAAAGTATCTGAACATGACCAAAGACCCTCACATGACATTTAACCTCAATTGTTTCATATGCAGCAAAAGATCTCTTCTTTAGGGAACACTTGCAACTATGTTTTCAAAAACTCTGTAATAGGGCTGTGCATTTTCGGTTAATTCACTATCCGTTTAACCGATTTTATTAACCGGCGGTTAACCGAAAATGACGTAATGTTCACACAACAACAGAAAGTCAACATTTCCAAAGAGCGCCATCACTTTTTTACAGGAAAGTTCAAGTCTAAAAATGGCGCCGTAAGTCACGTTCGCTCATGTAAGTATGTGGCAAAAATTTTGGTATTTTGCGCTGAGTTTATATCATATTTTCACAGTAAAAACCCATGCCGCATTTACTGAAGCTTTCTTCAGACCATGTGCACTTTTTAAAATTCCACCAACAGTTGTATTCCCACCTGACCCTATGTTATATTGTCAGTTATTTCAGGAAACACTCCCACACCGCTGTTTTGATGCAGCTTGCTTGCGATGCAGTGTTCAATACATGTACAGCTCTCACGTGTTTGTCATACTGTAGTAGTGATCTGTACAATTGCACAACCAAGCCCTATTATCCTGCATAAATTAAGCAATTCCCAGCATTCCTAACGTAAAGTTATTTACAGTAGGACTTATGGAGTGTGATCATATGACGTCGCTACAAGCGAAAACAATAACACACGTGGTCCCATGCATGCAGTAGACTTGCGTGCATATCCGTTTTAACCACTAAACAAGGGACCATGTTTTGCTCGATGACATCATATGCACACGATCTATTGAAAAATTTGAATTGCCTCTGCATTGTGATTGGTTCAAATACGTTGATTCTGAGCCAGCCAATCACAACTCGCGCCATCGCCTATGGGATTTAGTGTGTGAAAATACCAGACTTCCGAACGAATTTCCACATTGAGTTTGCGTTATGACGATCGCACTTCGGAGGCTTAACATAGCTGGCATGTGCAGCCGGCCAAGCCCCGTGCTAAATTCACCAAGAAACGGCAGTACAAATCTCTGCGTACTTGGATTTTTGGGGGGTCTGACTTAAGTGTATTTCATTTGCTGACTATTTTGAAACAAGACCTAAGGTTTGGACAAGAAGTGGCAAAAATACGGGGATATTAATATCAAGAAGGAACCATAAGATAACGTTAATCTAGTCCATTTTTTGCTGTCCAAGACCGCTAAAAATTAGATCATTATTTTTTTACCTGCATCGTAGGGTTGACTTCTACAGTACAGTACATTATTGCAACTACAACCCAGTTGGTTGAACGAACTGCGTATGCTTATTCATAAAAGTCAACAAGGAATGTTCCATTTTATATGATATTGGGCAAACAACAAAATGGCGGGAATTATCTGGTGCTTATGATCGTATTTTTACGGGTTAAATTTTTTCCAAATACTGCTAAGTAGCAGTGGTAGTACTAACAATGAAAATAATGAAATTTATGGAGATGTAGCATGATAAAATATTTCGAAAAGCTACAGTGGGAAGACTTATTCAAATATACTTTTGTGCCCTAATCATGGTCTCGTGGAGGTTTTATTGCCATAGAAATACAGGGCTTGGTCACTTTTGTTACATCCCCCTGCTTGTCTTGTAGCTTTCTTTTCGCTTGGTAATCTCTCAAACATGCCGCTAATTTCTAAAGTTGTGTGTTGCTATTGAAGGGATTAGGAGACGAGCACATGAAGTTCTGCCAACGAAAGTAACAATGGGTGCGCCACTTGTCACTCATCATAATGTTCTTGATTCGGGGAGCTGCCGCGGAATTAATCCGTTCAATCGAACAGCCGATTTTAAAACTCTTTTTACAGTTATTGTTTGAGCGATAATTTGTGAGAAACTGACACTGTTTGTTGAGCGATGTCTGTGTAACAGTTTACTAACAAAGCCATGCCGCGGCGACTGAGTTATTGGCAATACAAAAACGGTTAATCTATGAAGAGGAATCACGCACGAGTAACCGACGAGTCGGTCGGTTAACCGGTTAACCGATTAACCGTCACAGCCCTACTCTGTAAGGGGGAGGGGGTCTGAGTTATTTGTACCCAAGAAAGACATACACTGAAAAAAAGGCCATTTGATTTGGTCCAGATTCCCATCTCCTGCACCCCAGGCTTGTACATAATATTGGAGTTGGTTTAACTGTGATGCAAAGTTTTCTAGCAAGGCAAACAAGAAAAATCGTCAAGCTAGGTCACCAAAAATACAGAGGTCTTCTTCTGGTAACTTTGAGGCACAAGACCCTTATAAACTTACATTGACAAATTCTTTTTTCTCTACTTGTCCATCAGGCTAGCTGTTATCCAAGTCTACTTGACTATGTCAGTATCTACTTGTCCACTTTATATACTCCTTTGAACTCCCTTGTACAGGAGACTTTGCTAGGGCTAGGGTCCTGGCCTGGGGAGCTAAGATACTGAACACTGTACTTGTCCAAATAAATCTGTCTTGTCATAGACTGTCAGATATGGATTTGTAAAATCTTACTGATGCAAGTTACACTTAGAATATTTTAACAACAACAAAAAAAAGGAAGAAATGGTCAATTTGAATGCAGTTCCAACTAATGTATGCTCAGGAATACTTGATATCTAATAGGAAATTTAGAAAACAATCAACTGCTTACACTAAATGCTAACAGCTGAAGATAAAAACCATTTCACAAATTCTACTTCCCGTGTAAAATAAATAGTCTTCCCTCTAAGAGTGACATACACAGCCTGCTAAACCAAACAAAGGTCTCACTTCAAAAGTTGATGTTGAATCAGTAAAATTTAAAAAATATGTTTACCCTAATTCCAAAAATTGCAGCAATGTCCGAACAGAAAGTCCTCTCCACCATCAACCACTTTAAAAAGTGTAAAGGCAATTTCAACAAAGCTGTGTTTGTACAAGGGAACCTTCTGCATGTATTTTATATACTTGAAAATGACCTCATGCCACCCTGTAAGGACAACACACTACTGTACATGTTCCAGGCATCACAATGATCCCTTAATTCAACTACAAAGCCAAAAGGCTTAGTGATTTCTTGCCATAAGATATATATTGTAACAAACATGACAAGCATGAGATCCCACACAGATATCCTACTTCAAACACATGTTAGCAAGGTCAAAACCTTTTGAAATCTTGTGACCCAAATGAACTTTCACCTCAACTTAAAACAATAGGGATCACCTACCCTACTGCATATGGCCATCATCATGCTAAAAATGAACAATTCACAAGCTAACAGTGAGATACCTCACATTTATCCTCCTTCAAATATCAAGTCTACAAAGTTTTAACCTTTTGTGACTCCAAATAACCTTTGACCTCCACAAACAAGAGAAAACTCCAAAAGGGATGTAATGCTGCAGGTAACGAATTGTATTTTGTCGCATCTAATAACTTGATAAAGAAATAAACATGTTTATTTTAAACAAAATTTAAATTAAAGCACTTTATTTTGTCAAGTTTTAGCTATTGGGGGCACCTCTTTGTATTTTACTTTTTTAACCAATGCCCCTCTCAATGGCTATGATGTCCTTGAAAATTAACAAAAACTAAAAACCCTATTAACCCAGAATCTAACAAGACTTGTGACTTTGCTTCTTGTCTACTTATAGACAAAACATGCAAGTTTCCCTGGTTTGATACAGAGTAGGCATAAGTATAAAGCTTGCTTTTATTACCTAAACTACTTTACATGTAATAGGCATTGCTCAGAGGACTAAACAGAGGCAGACACTGTTTATTCATTAAAAGGTTAAGTCCATTGAGCACTTGGTTCAACAGGTTGTACGATTTATTCTGTTCAGATACTGTGGTTTGTACTGGCAGTCAAATGTGATAAATTATGTCAGATATCAGTGATCAGTTGGAATAGAGGTGCAGGGTCAGTTACAATTTGATTCATCCAATTAAGCCCAATCACCATTGATGCACGTGCACGGCTATTTGATCCAATAATCAGTAGTTTAGTTCTTTTTATAAAACTAATAATCCATGGTTTATTTAATTAATCAATTCCAATGTCCAATTCATGCATGCTCACATGCCCTTATGAGGACAGCTAGCAGCATAAGGTTTGTCAAGTAATAATCTTTGATACTAAATTTAATGTTGTCTTCAAGTTTTCTTTCAGGTTATCAAAGAGACATTGTGGGTACTGCTTAAAACAACTTCTTGTACATCACAAAATGCAGTTGGTCTGTTCAAAGTTTACACTTATGAAGTCAGAACAGTCCTCTGCTTTGTGTGAAAAGAAACTTTTTCCAGTATTTTCACACTATGGCTCCAAATGACTCTCATACAGCCTTTGTTTGAACTCACATGTTACAGACACAGATACTACAGAAACATCTATTCAACAGTAGGAAATAGGTGTCTTGAAAATCTTTTTATACCTATGGCAAAATCAGCATATCCATGCCAAATATCCCTCACAGTTACCCTTCTTGAGTTGGAACTTGTTTAAAAGGTTTTGATGTTTTGACCTCTGGTGACCCTAAATGACCTTTGACCTATACCAAAAACAAAGGGGATCATCTACTCAATACACGCAATCCATATGGTAAGTATAAGATCCCTCACAGTTACCCTTCTTGAGATACAGCGTATCAAAGGTTGTGATGTTTTGACCTCTGGTGACCCCAAATGACCTTTGACCTCCACAAAAAATAATAGGAATCATCTAATTAATATGGACAATCCACATGCTGTGTATGAGATCCCTCACGGTTACCCCTCTTGAGATACAGTGTTTACAAGATTTTTACCTTTTTACATCTGGTGACCCCAAATGACCTTTGACCTCCACCAAAAACAATAGGGATCATCTACTCAACAAAGGCAATGCGCATGGTAAGTATTGGATCACTCACATTTCTCCTTCTGGAGATATTGTGTTTACAAGCAATTTCCAAGGTATTTACCAATGGACCTCTGGTGACCCCAAATGACCTTTGACCTCCACCAAAAACAATAGGGACCATCTACTGAATATGGGCAATCTACATGCCAAGTATGAGATCTCTCAGAGTTACCCTTCCTGAGATATCATGTTTACAAGCAGGCATCACACACACCCACACACACACGATAGCACCATCACATAGATTCCGTGCCTGCCTTCGGCAAGGAGTCAATAAATCCAACAATGTCCCAAACAATGTTACAAATACCTATGGCTAAAGCAGGCTATGAGTGTTTTGTGACCTTTGTCCAACAAAACATACCATAATAACCTTAGACCATACATTTCTGCTAACCAAATGAATGCCACTGACAATGAACTAAAAATATCTCTCATATATTTGACTGGAAAATGAAAAAAAATTACTTCAAATACAAAAAAACGAAGCTGAAATCCTACCATTTAAATCCAATTTTTCTAACTTTGATTTTTCTTCAACACTTTCAGCCACCTTTAAACCAGCATCCCTTCCTATTTCACCAAAAGCAAAGATAACCTCCTGTCAAAAGAAGAATGGAAAGCAATATTATTGCATGCTCCAACCACAGGCGCCCTCTACGTTGGTTCGTTTATACCACACACTATATATATAACATGGAAAGGTAAGTCACGCCGCTCCAGGCTCCAAAAATGAAATTGAAATTTTTGACGTAATTAACTCCCACTTTTATGAACAAATTTTATCCAGTAAAACTTTCCGTCATTAGGTGCCTCAAGGTAGTCTTCTTACCCGAATTTCTTTACAAATTGCTGAAAAATCTGCACATTTCTACTTCCCTAACAAGTTCTCGGTGCTGGTTGATGAATGCTGCTGAGAGTTTCAATTCAGCACTGCCACACTTTTCAGTAAATATCCTTCTAATATTCACTACAGTTCACCAAAATTTCAATATCATCGCAGAAATCATTATTATTTATTCAACATTTGCATATTTTTTATTAATAGTCGTACACAATTACGATATTAACAAATGTTGAATATTAATGACTAATAAAAATTGATCAACTCCCAAAGAAGTGGAAGTGTTATCATTTTCACCAGCAGCTGGGGCTGTTGATGTAATACTTCCACTTCTTTGGGAGTTGATCAATTTTTATTGGTAATTAATTTCAACATTTGTCAATATTGTAATTGTCTACGACTATTAATAAAAACTCTGCAAATTTGGAATAAATAGTAATGATTTCAGCGACTGATTGATTGATTGATATTTTGGTGAACTGTAGTGAATATCAGAAGGATAAGTGAAAAGTGTGGCAGTGCTGAATTGTGTGGCAGTGCTGAATTGTAACTCTCGGCAGCATTCATCAACCAGCACCGAGAACTTGTTAGGGAAGTAGAAATGTGCAGATTTTTCAGCAATTTGTGAAGAAATTCGGGTAAGAAGACTACCTTGAGGTACCTAATGACGGAAAGTTTTACTGGATAAAAATTTGTCCATAAAAGTTGGAGCAATTATGTCAAAATTTCAATTTCATTTTTGGAGACTGGAGTGGCGTGACTTACCTTTCTGTGTTATATATATAGTGTGTGGTATATACGAACCAACGTAGAGGGTGCCTGTGGCTCTAACCAGGCTGCCACTACATTTAAAAGACCTGCAAAAGAAAAATCTACTTTCAAAACAGAGACAGAATAGACCAGATGCCATAGTTCCATGAAAACTGTACATTGATTCTTGGACTATTGTACAAATGCAATGGCAAAGTTTTCTTATTTATGTAATACCAGGTTTGTTGAGTTGCTGAAGGTTAGGTTAGATGGAGTTTTACAACCCAGTTTCTAACCAAATTAGTTTAAGTTGGGCCAACCACAGCCCTTTCTCCAGTTGTAACTAACTGGCTTGTTTTTCCTAACTCCATTGCTTATCCTGAGCACCAAGCACAATGCAGTTGGTTCCAAAATAAAAGATGTTGGTATGACCTGGCCTGGAGTCAAACTCTGAACAGATTGAATCCCCTTGACTCTATGCTTGCCCAAGAGTGAACAGTTCAGCACAAAGTGGACAAAATACTCAAGCAACTCACTAGTTTCTCTAAGTTGATGAATTATCACAATTAGAGTTACAACTGTGGATGGAGATTAAACTCTTATCAATATTATGAGCAACTAAAACTAATTTTAACTCTATCCTATCCAATCACATTGTCCATGACAGGGCTCCAAACATTTCAGTATTCCAAATAGGGATAACCAACAGTGGGGAGTAGGAATGTGAATGGCGAGTACAGAGTCTGTAACAGGTGGGGTCCAGGCGGCAAAACCCACAGAAGCTCACTGCTTTCATGTGTTTTAAAAGGCTTTAGGAAACACTCTGAAGGGATAATAACTGCCTTCAAAGCCGTGCGCAATGCACCAATATGACACTAATTCATAATGTTGACCAGAAATGAAGTTCATTTATAGGATGTAAAACATAAAAAGTTGCATGGGTGGGAGAATGTTGGCCAAAGTGGAAAGGCAGGAACTATACTGGTATTTTCAGGAATTTTTTGCTTAAAGAGGGAAAGTAGGGAGCTCTGCCATGAAGAAAGCCACTGCTGTAACCATGGAACATAGCCATTCTCGATGATGCACATCTGGACTGTGTATAGACATTTTACATACTCTTTTAACTATCCTCTAGTCATAGGCAATAGCTCTGGTTTGACATGATAACTAAAGAGAGAAATGAAACTCTGGTTAAACATTGAAGAAAATATTGTGGATTCACAATCTAATTTCATTGAAATCTCAATTTGATTCAGCATCTATCAGGTACCACAGGGCTCAAAATAACCAATGGCACCCATAACCATGACAGTTGTGTCTGTACTGATGGTCATGGTGCCCCTAAAAATGTCCCATTGAAATAGCCTTGACCTATAGCCATTTTGGATATGACCTTTTCAAATCTTATTTCCAGGCCCAGTGTCAATTCAAACCAGAATGAAGTAACTGGTTGGAAGAAACCCTTCAAAGTAACATGACATACCCTAAGGTTTGGGAGTCCATTTGAGATTGTTTCTGCAAGGGCAGATGCTCCTTTGGATCTTATGAGACAATCACCAAAATTTAAAACTTCTAAATTGTCTGCCTTTGTCAAAGCCTGTAACAAAGAAAAGGAAATATAATTGACAAACATGAGATAAGAATTTACACAGCAAAAAACTACAGGCTAAAGGATTAGAAAAAAATGGACAGAGAAGGGGTCTGATGAGACAAAAGAGACTTAAAGAGGGATATGAGGGCAAGTCCAAAACTAAAGTGTGGGGGAGTGGACATTGAAAGCCTTTGTATGGAAAAAAAGTTTATCTGAAACACATGTTGGGAACAACAACATTCATCTTATACCTTTCCTTTGAAGGGGTTTTAACGTCTGGGAGAGGGCCGGGGGGGGGGGGGGGGAAGAGATTTACAAAAGGAAGAACCACTTCAACCTAGGCTACAATGTATAGAATGATTGAGTAAAATACTCTGGAAGGCTTGCCCTCCAACATTTCCCACTGAAGAGCATCAACACTTACCTTTGCCATTGCAACAGCTCCCCTAGATGTGAAGGTGTTATCATTCATATTTAATACCTAAGGAAAAGGAAACAGAAATCTGAAGTTATTCTTATAGGAGGGAATGAAACAACCATCAATGACATTGCTAAAGAAATAATGAGATATGATCTTAACAAAGTACAGAATGAGTGTGTGAGACATGATACTCACAAGGTTCCAAATCCAACAGCACAAAACCACTTCTGACACAAAGCTAATTCAGCATTGTCCCTACTTGAGCTGACATATGTTAAAACATTTCACAAAAATATTTATGAAACAACCTTGAAACATACTCACCCTGAGTTTTGGACTATGTACGACTGCTTCTGCCATTGCTTCAATGCCCTCCGGATTAATGCCATTCTGTGGCATAGAAATTTCTTCTAATGTGCCTATTGTCTGAAGGAGCAAAAGAGGCAAAAGTGTGCCAAGATATGAAAATAACAGAGTGAACAGGTAAAATCAGGTTCATACTTCCAATTTTCATTACACTACAAAGCTATTAAAAGCATTGTTACATTTTGGTGCACCTGCATTTTGCTCAGTAAAGCATGCAGTGAATATATATTTTTGTATTTCTTATGATTTTGATAGTTTCACTGAGTTTAGGAGTCTTATATCATGTGAGAAAATGTGATGTGGTTGTGGCTGCATGAAATATATTTGACTTAACGAAACAAATTCTGTCTGCCTCTTGTTTTGCAGCGCCTCTACCAGTACAGTGAGTTTGAGAACTTGAAAATATGGCAAAACGTTACTTAATAGATCACATTTTGTTTTTCTGCAGAACACTTTGTATGGCAAAGAGTTGCAGCAACTCGTTGTACACTACAGAAACATCTACATGGTTCATTATGCTGGGAGGACGCCTTGCATGCAATTCTAATTGCAGGTAATATTTACCACAGTACCAGAAATTAGGGAAAGATAACCGAAAAACACACCATGTGGCAGAGGTTAAATTATCCGCATTTCTGATTATTACTGCATGCCTTTTGTGCAGGAACTTAACCGTTGTGTCTTTACAGGAATCATTACAAAGTTTACATCATGTTTCAAGTATATCCCCCCTTTTCCAGTTTTCAAATAATCGGTGGTGGTGATTGGTTAAATGGCAAAATTGCACCAATGCTGATTATCTACATGATTATCTAGATGATCAGTTAAATACCATTGTGGGTGAAACAATATGTAATAGAGGATATTCCTAGATTGTTTATATATCATCTATTTTTGTTAAGTTCAGCAATTCAAAAGGAAGAGGTGTGATTATGAGGACTAGAGTGACAAATATGGCAAGCAGCTCTTCTTTGTAAAATAATAAGTTTGACTTTTTGATACTACATAACACAGTGGTGTAGTAAGTAAACTGCAGATAAATCATTGAAGTAAAATACATGCAAGGTAGAGAGCACACTTCTGGAAGAATGTAATTGAGTCTACCAATATTCCTTTTGCAATCTAGGGGGATGACTAAAGAATGTGAACTTGCCAAGTTAGTTTGGAGCCAGTTATAGTCCCCAAGAATTTCATTTTGTTTACTAGCTCAAGATTTTCTCCACTTATTTTAATGTTGAAATTGAGATGACCGCATACTCGGTTTACTAATATTTACAGATAACTTGTTTACCCAAAACCAACTACAGTAATTTCACAGTTCAGTGCAGAGAGTATTCTTCAAGCCATGAGGGTCATTATCAGAAAGAACACTATTTCTATCATCTGCAAATAGAACAAGTGATGACTGTTGAGAAGCATAGGTTGTATCATTCAAATAAATAATAAAGGGGAGGGGGCCAAGGATTGAACCATGGGGATACTCCACAACAAAAAAGGTGGCTAGGTTAAAGTCCCCATTTTTGAAAAGAGTACACACTTTCCTGCAATTCATAGTGGAACAATTTTAGCTTTAGAACCAAATTCATTTTGAAAAATTCAAGCAACTCTTTCCTTTGGATACTTAAATGGGGAAAATTTAGCATGAAAAAACAATACAAAGAGCAAATCAAACTGAAACTGACCTTAAAAGCCTTTGAAAGAGCTATGGCACCAGGGTTCTCTAATCTGTTTCTACCTGCTACAAATACCTTTAGGCAAAGAGGTGTACCAACTTTGCTTCCCTCTTGGTGACACTTGATAAGAGATTCAGCAAGAATCTAGAGACAGGAGAAGAAAGAGGGTGACATATTTAATAAAATCCCCTAAATCAATTATAAATGAATAATACAGAGAATATGATACACAAATACAATGGCTACACATTCTTTACAAGACGTTTTCTCTATACTATTAATGAGGAGTATGCAAAATGTTACTCTCCTACAAATGCAGGCAAGCACAGACATGTAACCAAAGAACAGCTTAACAGGAAGGGTAGTAAGCTGACTTACTTAAGCATTTGGAGAATTTAGCCATTTGGAAGAATGCCTATAGACTCATTCAGTGCTGACAAAAAAATGGTGCCAATGCTGGGCAGTAAGAGAGATTTTAAGTCATGCTTACAGTCCTTGGTGTGTGTGAGTTTACGACTACGATTGGCAGTTGCAAAACCAGGGAAGAACCAACATGTTGGTTCTTCCCGACTGAAGTCGGTGCGACTTAAAACTGATGTAAGCATTGACAATCACAGTTGTAGCGAAGATCAATTTGAGTTGCGGCGTGCAAGGTCGTGTAGTGTGCAGCTAGAGTAAGAAAACACATAGCATTATGTTCCACTGTATGCCAGAAGACTGTTAGTGTGCATGAGTGCTTACCTCAATGGATTGGTTTCATGGGTAAATGTTCACAATATATGTTGGAATCACTAAAGGGTATGCAAAAAGAGTGACATCATCATCTCCAAGCTGTTGTTTCCTGGGTTTCATCTTTTTTTTTTCCTTTTTTTTTTGAGAATTTTTAGTATTAGTATGTACTATAGGTCAGAAGACAGGATAATAAAGAGGGTAGAAAGGGTTTCAAAGCTCAGGAAGAGGAAAGGTTGACAAATATGAGAGGGTAATAAAACAGAGTTGTAAGACTTGACCAGGGAAGGTGAAAAGAACAAAAAGATCCTGAAGCAAATTGGAATAAAATATAAATGATGTAAAGGCAGAAAGCCAATCAAAAATAAAAAAGGTATATAAGACAGCAGCAGCATCATTACCTTTCCCCCAATTCCAAGACCCTGGTTGTTAAACCTTAGCTCTTTCAAGCTATAACAGGCTGGGCTCTCCAACAAATCTTTGACAGCTTTCACTCCATCAGGTCCAAATGCATTGTCACTAAGGTCCAGCTCAACCAGATGAGCTCCAGATTTCATGATGGCAGCTCCTAGTGATCTCTGCAAAAGATTAATTCAGATTTGCAGTGAGTCCAATAGTTACAGTGCTTCTCCCTATTTTACACTGGGATTACTGGGGTTTTACTGCAGCATCTACCAATTCAGGATGAAAGTTATGCAATTTTTCACAGATTAAGAAGCTGCTTTGAGGTACTGTAAAAGGGGAATGTCTACTGGACAGCCAAAAACTAACATGTATTGCATAAACCTATTCATATGCTCTGTGACAAATGTGACATGATATTTCGATGGTATACTGGTACAAACATCCTGAATTGCTCTACAAAATAAAGTGTCTTCTACTGAAGGCACTTCTTCTCTCTGACCACTGCTAAAAAAATGTTTACTTCCCAGGAAGGTAGTAAAGTTATTTCCCAGGAAGGGAGCAAAATTGCCCACAATGCTCCCTAACCCTATATTTCAACTGCCAAAATTTCTTTCCAGATGCCCATATTTCCCAGGACGATGCCTCCCAGCTTCCCAAACTTTTCCATCCATGTCTGTGACATCATGTGCTTGAGGTCTATGCCATTCCCATTTCATAATTCATTTGCAGAGTTATTTAAAAAAAAGTCACCTTTGTAAATAATGACTACACTCACCAGTGCTGGAGGAATTTCAGACCTTAACCTCCCTGTGAATATATCAAACCACCGTGCTCTCTGAAATAAAATCCAGAATGCAAAAATGTATCACTTAAGATTTTGTGACTTCATGTAAGTCAGTAGATCTAAGCTTCATCCATAACAAGAAAGGCTCTACAATGTTCTGGACCATTATAAAGTATCCTCCTACAGTATCATCAATAAGAAACTGATCTCAAATTTTCTTTGAAATACAATGCCCAAGGTTTTAAGACTAATCTAAGGTGATCTAAAATTACCTTTCACTGAACAAAAAAGCATCAACAACAGACCAAATCCACGTATAAAAGTTTCTTCCTTTCAAAGCAAAAACCATCAAGAATCAATTGTCGACATTTAGTTACCTCAAATGACCTTTGACCTGTACAAAATATGGTAAACCACTTTTGCGATATGTACAGTGTAGTGCATCAACATGGCTTAGTAGGTAAGTATATATTCCCCAATTAATTAAGATGGTTACAACAAACCAAACAGTTAGAACTTCCCCTCTAAAGACATCACATCACCTTGAACCCAGCCAGATGAATGCTTTCTCTTTCATTAAATCCAAGAAAACGCCTGTTAATGCAATGGAGGGGGGGGGGTTGGGGTTCCAAGACCAGCTACAAAAGCAACTAGTTGAGTCAAGATCTCTTAAGGATTTCCTAAGTTCAAAATAAAGTTCCAAGTTTGAACTGTAAAACTTACTTGGAATTCTGATTTCTCTTCTAAAACTTTGGCAATGGCCTCAGCAGCTTCTACTCCAACAGTATTACCATTGAGTACCAATGAATGCATCTCTGGGCTCTCTTTGATGGCATCAACAATGACCTTGGCTACAGAAGACAAAAACAGCAACATTTAGTTTTGGTTTTAAGTCAGTCTTACGTCTGAAAGGGAATGTCTAATAAAGCAGCATCTCCAAGCAACACTCTCAACTTCTCTTCCAACTTGTGTTTGCTGCATCAAATCTTTATATCCAACTGGTCATTCTTTCCTTCTCCCCTCATTGTGAATCTTAGTATTTCAATGGCTCAACTGAAAAGTTAAATAGGTGCAAGAATAGAAAAAAATTTCAGTTCCCTTCATTGCAGTAGCATCTTATTCTGCATATCTTGCTTGTTTACTGCATGGCAGTGTGGCCAGATACCAAACCAGATTTGGATTAAGATAGTCACAAAGTAAGGCATAATTTGAATCTTTAACCCCGATGACTTTTGGCCATCACCTAAAAACATAGGAGCACATTAAATTTCAAAATCATACAAGCACTTGCAGTTTGAGAAAAATGGAACACTTAACTTTTCAAATTACCACACTGCACAAGTGCTGCCCACTTCCATGCGACAAATACACACACTCATCACCTTTCACTAAAATGTCATTTACTTGAGTTTGGGGTAGTATAGGAGGGTAGTTTATTGCCTTTTCAGTCAATCTCAACAATTCAAATCCAGACCTAACAAAGAAGTCACAAAGGTCAAATACAGTCAAAGTAGGTCAAAACTGATTTTAAACAAACACAAAGTCCCTTTTGTACCAAAGAAATTTAAGTCATCTGGTCATTCCTGACCACCAAAATTTATGATGGATGAGTAGAAATTATGTCATGGTTGTCCTTTAGACTACCTAATGTGTTTGCCTCAAAAGCAAAAATAAGGAAAAGCCCACAAGTCTGCTACTAAAGACAGCCTGAGAGTGATTTATTACCACCAATTTCTTCTTCACAATTTAGCTAGAATACCAAGAAACAAACATAGCTCTGTAAAATCTAATAAATGACTTTCAACTTGACCTTTTAACCTAAAGAGGGTGTTAGAAACACCATTGAAGTCCCTAGGGTAAAAGCAGAGGTACTGTAAAGAAGAGAAACTGCTTTTATATTTTACTACTGAAATGGGAACCATAGCTTGCATTGCAAATAACTTTATTCAATACTGTATATGAGGAAGAGGGTTTTTTTTAATAAAAATTGCATTACTGTCCTGATTGTTAGCTAAACTGCTTTTAGACTAAGAGGGGGTTATGGTTCTTTTTTTTCTTTTATACACTGCATTTGTCTAAAGGCATTTAACTTCAGCTGGACTTTTAAACCAATTGAACAAAGACACATCACCCAAATAGTCTTCACATGCACTTTACTTAGACGAACACAACTTTCCAGTATGCCATCCCCCTATGTTACTTGGTTATTGAGCTATTGCACCGCATACCTGGCATTGCAATACATATGAACTACACACTAACTAGCCTGTCACTTATACTGTATGTCAGTAACTCAAGTAAGGAACATTGTAGGAGGGCAGTGTAATAGCCTTTTTGGTTTGTCCGATCAAGACGAATCTAGACATTACAAAAAAGTCACAAAAAAGTGACAAAGATCAAAAGGTCAAATGAGGTCAAGGGGGTCATTACACCATCCCTCTAAAATGTTTCAGTGGCAAGATATCAATAAAACATTACTTTTTGACCTTTTGACCCTTTCCAATTATTTTGGTTAATGTACCAACATTTTCCCCTCTTACCAATCTAACATATCCTAAAATTATGACACTGTTTGAACAACGGACACCAAGTTGCTCTACTAACAGACTTTTTGGCCTCTGGTGATCACAAGTGACCTTTGACCTCCACCAAAAACAATAGGGCACATCTACTCCACAACATCTACATACATACTGAGTTTGAAAAAAAATTGATCACTCGGTTATTGAGTTATCGCACCACATACCTCGCATTCCAATCCGTCACATACACACACACACACACAGGGCATACCCGTATTCAATGCCTTAGGGGGTACACAGAACTGTTCCCCGTAAGGAAATGGTTGGAATTCCCCTTTAGCTGTTTATGTCACACGGCATGTGAATGCCGAGAGCTAGGGCGGGCTCTTGCATATCACGTGACAGAGCTCATTGCAGTATCCGAATTTTCAGGTAGCTACGCCAGTTACGAGCTCTGCGTGAGCGAGGAAAGACGTGTGAGGCCTTAGCTCTCGTGAGCGGCCTGTACCAGGCAAGGTATCGTTTACAGGCTCACATACACACACACACACACATACAAATGCCAAGGTGACTGCATAGGTTCCTTTGTTACACAAGGAACCAAAAAGGGAGTGGGCACCACTTTAGATTAAAGTGTACCTCCAGTCAAAAAATTCAAAAATATATACCTGTATTAAAGAGCATAAAAATTTGATAAAACAGTCAAACTTCCATCTTCACTGAACAATCCTGAGCTGAGACATGAAATGTTGAAATATATTCATTTAACTTAAAATGGCATATTGAGCAATAATTTGTGATGTCAATGTCGCACTACTCAAATTACAATCTTTTATATTTCTTTGCTATTCTGAAAGTTACTGAATCTAGTACCAAAGTGTGATAGCAGTCTTACCCTTATGCAGGGCTCGATTTTCATGGTTGTCCAATTGTCTGGGACAACTAAAATTTCATACGGACAACCAAAAGTTTAAAGGTTGCTTGTCTAAGATTGAAGAAGTATAAAGCTGACTGATAAACTCTTTCAACTTTTTCCATCTTAGGCCTACCATGTTTCAGACTTGAAGTGTTTCTGTCTCACAAACATATACTATACAGTAGCTTTTTATTCTTCAAGACAAATAATACATGAACACAATTACTGTTTTGAAATTGTGTGAAAAGTATTTCGGACAACCAAATTTCATTGTGGACAACCAACTCGTGTGAAATGGTTGCCCCCAGGACAACCATAAATTTTTCTGAAAATTGAGGCCTGCTTATGAGATGATGAAATTAATTAAGCCCTCTCTAAGCAACATGCTATGCAACAAACACAAAGTGTTGAAGGTTATAAAAACATTTTTCATTTTAAAGGGAAACAAAGCTTGTTATGTGAGTTGTACAACAAGAAAGTCACAAATTACTGCACAATGGTCCAGTTTGTTTTAAATAAATAAACTTCAACATTTTATATCTCAGCTCAGGGATGTCCTATGAAGTAGGGCTGTGAACGTGTTGCGATTAATTGCTAAACGATCGCATGTGGAATAAATGTTTAGTACAAAGCTACAAGCGATTAATCGCAAAACCTTTTGACAGTTTTTTATTCATTTGTATAATCTGATGATCCCTGGTTTTTGCTAAATGGAACATTCTGGGCATATTTGAACCTTGTAGGCTTCAAAGTTTTAGAATAATTTGAATTTACCATGCAAGATCACAACTATTATTATTTCTGCATTACACTTTGTATCAATCGCTACATACCGAAGTCATTATAACTCAAGTTATTATTTTTTTTGTGATAAGGTAATCGCGACTAATCACTAAAGGATCGCAAATTTTTGAGGTTCATCGTTTAGTTATTTTGCTAAACATTCACAGCCCTACTATGAAGATGGGACTTAGACTGTTAGAATTCATTTTTTATGCTCCTTAACATACACGTTTAACTCTTTTGACTTGAGGTACACTTTAAACCTACAGGGTACCAACAAAAGAACTAAGTCAGCTCCCAAAATAGAGATCACCTAAACCCATGCACTTCTCACTTATTTTGGATGGGACATTTGACAAAGTCATTCAAACAGAAAGACCAAGCAAATTACTGATTATGATTACCCCAAGCCTGATTCTGGTGTAAGCCCAAAGGGAGATTTTGTTGTTTAACTCCAAAGGGAATCCCAAAATCAAAACATTAAGTTTTCTACCCAACATGCTATCCTACTGTAACAGGTGAGAGGTAATCCCAAAAATCCTTATAATACTGTACTTGAAGGATTGCAGATGAAATGGTGTGAATTATCCCGCCTTGCTGCCTGATCAATGTGGTTATTAGCATGTAGTAGGCCTACTACAGTAGTATTGTTTGTCCATTATAGATACAAATCACACATTCTACAGTAGCCCTAAACGCAATTACTGGATATGACAATGAAAGTCTGGGTAAGGGGTTATTATTCTGGAAAGGATCACTAAACCTGGTAAACTTTTTCATCAGTTCAGTTGTTAACTTGTTACATCTTTCCAAAACTTTTATGCACATGTGCATTGGCATGTATACTTTAGCGAAGCAAAGGGCATCCTCCTACTAAAAAGTCACAAATGGTATGCACTACAACTTTGGGGAACTTCACCTTGTAGAGTTGCAAAGGAGCCACTCAATTCTGCAACTGAGCCAAGTCATTTGCTTCTTTTAATGTGACTTGAGATAGTGTATGACTTGAGTAGTTTCCCTTTCAAAATGGTCACTCAAGTAATGATGACTCAAGTTGTGACTCATTAAAACTGCTGATCTTACTCTGTTGTTGGCAGGAGTGGTGACATACAGTACTGTACTGTAAGAGGAGAAAGAAAATCTCCACCTTCCAATTTGTGAACTAATAATGTTAGTGGATACAGTGTCATATCTCTGTGCCAAAATTGTGGCTCACAAGCCAGTGAGCCAAAACTGGATAAAAGTCTGTGGCTGGCTCGACTTGAACCAATAGGTTGAAAACTGGGCTGTAAAACTCCATCTAACTAACTAAGCCAAAATTGTCAATTTTTAAGCAGTTGGCTACACATACAGGCGTATATGGCAAGCTAAATGTTCAATAATTCGAAAAACTGAGTTTTTCGCCGATAAACTCTGTTTTTCGATCGAAAAACCGAGTTTATCGCGAAAAACTCTGTTTATCGACCGAAAAACACAGTTTTTCGATAAACTCTGTTTATCGAGCTAAAAACACAGCTTTTTCGATAAACACAGTTTTGCGATAAACTCTGTTTATCGACCGAAAAACTCTGTTTTTCGAAAAACTGTTCATCGACCGAAAAACACTGTTTTTCGAAAAACTCTGTTTATCGAGCGAAAAACACAGTTTTTCGATAAACACGGTTTTGCGATAAACTCTGTTAATCGACCGAAAAACTCTGTTTTGCGAAAAACTCTGTTTATCGACCGAAAAACACTGTTTTTCGAAAAACTCTGTTTATCGAGCGAAAAACACAGTTTTTCGATAAACACGGTTTTGCGATAAACTCTGTTAATCGACCGAAAAACTCTGTTTTGCGAAAAACTCTGTTTATCGACCGAAAAACACTGTTTTTCGAAAAACTCTGGTTTATCGACCGAAAAACAGAGTTTTTCGATAAACACGGTTTTTCGATAAACTCTGTTTATCGACCGAAAAACACTGTTTTTCGAAAAGCTCTGTTTATCGACCGAAAAACTGAGTTTTTCGATAAACACGGTTTTTCGATAAACTCTGTTTATCGACCGAAAAACACAGTTTTTCGATAAACTCTGTTTATCAACCACGTGTTTGAAAAACTCAGTTTATCAATCACGTGTTTCCCGCCAATATTTGGAACGCAAAAAGGGCAAATATTGTTGAAAACATCGGTTTCGTGATTTGTATCTATGATTGCTAAAGTAGTACCGGCAGCCTTTTTAGTTGTTTTTGGTTGGCAGCGGAAAGTATCCGTTTATTACCGTATTACCGCCTGCCCAGGGGCGTCCCAAGGATCGGGGAGTGGGGGTGCTGGAGATTTTTCCCGACTAATAGGGCTGAACTCTAGACAGGAATGACACGAATGCCTTTGTCAAGAAAGATCAGCTCATAAGCAGCGGCGTAGCCAGGACTTCTCTCCCGGGACGGTGGCATACAGTACGTTATGTGATCACTGGCCCGAGGAGGGGTGTAAGGGAAAGTGACACCCCCTTTGAAAATTTTTTGACAAATTAGGTGTCCTTGTAAGCAATCTGGGGCTACATATGCTACCTTTTGAAGTAAAATTTGCGATCGAAATTTTACGTATTTTAATTACTAAAAGAAAATTAGACATCAGCGAGGGGGGACATGGCCTGGTGGCCCCCAAATGCGCTAATGCTCATAACCCTCGTTTGAAGGTAATCTTTAGCAAAAACAAAGTACACCATGAAAGTTTTAAAAATAGCAGGTGGGCAAATGAAGCATAAAACGAAAAAAGAAACTCATCTGGAAACGCATTTTAACGCGTGGCACTCCGGTCAAGTTTACCTCAGAGTAACCGTTTTCCTTTGTCTGCTACAACAGTAAGGTTGACTTCGGCATGGAAGTAGCACTCCTGTTCAACTTCGACTTCTTTGTACATACCAAATTCTTTAATATTTGGAGTGAAGTCGGGGGGGGGGGATTTAGGGTCGTCGCAGTTTAGTAAGGTGAGTGTTAAGTAAGGTGGCAGTGTACAGCTGTCGTCAACCCAAAAGCAACTCATCTTTTAATGAATTGGCCACTAAAGAAGCCTTTGCAAATCAGGCGACGGCCCAATGTGCTCGCCCTTTGCGTGACTAATAAACAGTAGATAACATTTTGAATATAGGCTACCCACCTCGGCAATGTGTTTGCGGGTATGGTTAAAGTGTACCTTATTCATGTTTAAAACAATATATATTTTAGAGACTTGAAAATAAATCCCATTCACACAACTCTCATCTTCATAGCTTATTCCATTGCTAACATAAGTAGGTTTTCCAGGGGCGTAGCCAGGATTTCAAAAGTTGTAGGCACGAAAATAATTATGAAATATTTGTACGGGCTCACGGAACGGAATAGATATTGGGGGGTGGGGGTCTGAGTGCCAGGAAGCTAACCGGAGCTCCCCCATCAGATGGCGCACAGCGCAGAAGAAAACTTTTGTCATTACAAGCCCTCCAGATGGCTGCATGTACCCAGCCTTGAAATGTGGATCTCTTTTCTGCACTTGGCAAATATGCGGGGGGGGGGGGGGTTGTCTGAAGATAGCTTTAGCCTACTCACTTTTCTCATTGGGGTTCTGAGCCCCCAAACCTCAGGTTTCGTCATCACTGTATATGTATGCACAGTGCAACCCCGCTTTCAAGGACACTCATCTAGGAGGCCACCTTGTTAAGTCCCCCAAACAAAAACGTAATGTTAAGTTGATTCACTTATCAGGACAACCCCGCTTAATTGGCAGAACACTTTATCAGGCCCCTTGGGTGTCCTTTAAAGGGGGGTTCTGTATGTCACTATATCAATGCGGTGTCTTAATCAGTCACATGGTGAAGCACGATGGATCCCCCTCCCTTAGACCCCTCTCACTGATGCCAATTTTATTCTTTAGTTCCTAAAAATACGTAAATATTTTAACACAAATTATACTTCAAAATGTATAATAAATAGCACCAGATAGGACACCTTATTTTTCAGAAATTTTCAAAGCCCCTCCCCTTACACCCCACCCCGGGTCGGTGATCGCACAATGTACTGCATGGCCCCCTAGACCCCTCCGAAACTTCGAGACCAACCTTTTGCGTTCGGCATTCTTTCGACAAGCAAAGCGTCGGTTCTGGTCAGCCTAGGGTTGCTGGATCTTTAACTAGAGCTACAGTGGCGTACACAGGGGAGTGGGCCATGTTCCCCCTCACGGATGCCAATTTTTGCTGTAGTTCCTAACAATACGTAAATATTTTAACAGAATATTTACTTCAAACTGTACCATATGTAGCACCAGATTGCATACAAGGACACCTAATTTTTCCAAACTTTTCAAGGGGAGGGGGACAGCCCCTCTCCTTTGACCCCTCCCCGGACCGGCTATCTCGCAACATACTGCATGGCCCTCTCCCTTCAGAGAAATCCTGGGTATGGCACTGCTTGCCATAGTATGTATGGCGCATGGAACTGTTATCGTGCAGACACTTTTAGTTGACGGTAAAACATGAAACAGAGTGTCCATGGACGCAGACAAACTGGGCAGATGGTAATAATAATCCGCTGCCAGAGGGTTACTACTTCAAGCCCCATCTTCACTACCAAAAGCTGCCGTTACTACTTAAGAAGGCATAGATACAAATCACCCCGTAACTGCCGCTGTCGACAATATTTGCCCTTTTTGCGTTCCATACACTGACCGGAAGCACGTAATTGATAAACATAGTTTATCAAACACGTGATTGATAAACTGAGTTTATCGTAAGACCGTGTTTATCGAAAAACTGTGTTTTTCGGTCGATAAACAGTTTTGCGAAAAACTGTGTTTTTTGGTCGATAAACAGAGTTTTTCGCTCGATAAACTGAGTTTATCGAAAAAACAGTGTTTATCGAAAAACTGTGTTTTTCGCTCGATAAACACTGCTTATCGAAAAACTCTGTTTTTCGGTCGATAAACAGAGTTTTTCGCTCGATAAACTGAGTTTATCGAAAAACTGTGTTTTTCGCCTGATAAACAAAGTTTATCGAAAAACTGTGTTTTTCGGTCGATAACAGAGTTTTTCGATCGAAAAACCGAGTTTATCGGCGAAAAACTCAGTTTATCGAATTATTACACATTTAGCTTGCCATAGGCGTAGCAGGTCTGAAATCAATGTTTAACTACTGTATCATCAAAGGCTACATTCTTCCACTTCATCAGGTAGGGTAGGGCTCATGGAAATTTTATTCAATGGTCAGTACTTGATGTGAATGTGTCAATAAGTTATACAATAGATTTTGGGAAGCTTGACCCGATCACATTTTATACTACCGTGTATGCTGTTGCAGGCCTTGAATTAAAGATTTTCCAGGAGTGCTACAAATCACAGTCATCAGGAAATTAAAGTGATTATGTTCGACAAAAGCGAAATACATTGAATTATTGTAACCAAACTTTTCACAGAACGTTTAAACAGTCCATATGAAGAATGAGGTCAAATAAACAAACCTCAACGAGAAAATTCTGCCAAATTTTGCTCAATTTCCATTTAAATAACGACAAAAAATACAAAAATCGACAATGTGAGGCAACAAATTTTATGCCACTTCATCTGCACCTATCAGTATTCCCACCAATAAGTGTGCACTTATGTGTGAATATTAAATACACTGAACAAAACAGCACAAACACTGAATGAGCACTGTACCAGAGGTGGTAATGCTAAATACCACCAGAATACAGTACTCTGCTTGTTACGCAAACGACTGTGCTTGATTTTACGACCAGAAATTGAAAACATAATGGAGGAAACTCCAATAGAGTTTTTTCAAAACTATTCTAACAATCCACAGGACTGTCCATTGTTAAAAGTAATCGTCCAAATACTATCTGAGCTTGGGTACTCTCAATGTTATAGTAACCACAAAATCCCCAGAGTCAGTGTGAGTGACTCAAATTCTTCACACAGGAAACGGTTTGGTTCTTGAAATGTGAGACACGGACTGTTGTTTTAACATTTGAAGCATCATTACTGTACTGTACAGATTGAATATTTCTTGTAATCTTGTGACATAAGTGTTTGAAAGGGCATATAGTGGCAACTCTCTGTTGGGGAAGAGCACACTTAAATACCCCAAGCACCACTTTTTTCACAAGGAACTGACAAGTAAGTGTCTTAGTAAGTAAACACCATGTCTAGGCCTACTCGGTTGGTATTCCACCAACATAGTCTCGCATTTTGCATCCAAATTTTGGTTTTTTGGCTCTGGGGCCCTGTTTGAACTCCCACCATTTTTCCATGGAGGTTATTTAAGGTCTTTAACTCTGTTAGAGCAAAGTGCAACCACCAGGTATTATATATATACCAAAAATGGCACATACCTGACAGAAGTTGGTTGAACCACAGGCAGGGTTAGTACCAGCCCAAAAATTTCAGGGGGGGAGTCCCCCCTTGGTCTAAAATTTTGAGGGGGATCTGAGAATCTTGAAGGGGGGGGTGCTGATTTATTGCCCATCCCATTTTTATAGGCCACCTATTTGCAGAGAGGTTATTTCATTTTTTGTTTACCAATTTGTTGAGTGTGGGGTAATTAAATGTTTAAAAAAAATAGTGAAACGAGAGGCAGGGATTATCAGAAGACTTCACGTATGTCAATGCATGGTATTTTTGTAGATATTTTGCATGCTAAAAATCCTACTTTTTTACTCCTCTGGTACCAGTAAGTACAGTATGACCGGTTCCATGTGTGGCGGTACCAACGGTACCAATTACCAGTGGTACTGTGAAATCCTATCCCAAAGTCTTTCCCAGGTTGTCGATACACCAAGTATAAGTTCGAGTTGGACCCCTATCTACCCTTTTGAAACTTGGGCCTTTTGTGCATGTAAGGCTAAAAAGGTCAAAGTAGGACCAGTGTGCTCTCAGTCTCTGTGTAGGTTTCATGTGTTGACTGATGGACCTTAGTGGCTTAGGCCTAGCCTAGCTAGGCTTGGCCTGTAAGTTGTATGTTGGGGTGACCGTCGAGTACGGAGGCCAGTGGAGTGCACACCTGCATTAACATAACGTGTAAAATTCTTGAAATGACAGAGCTCATAGGTGCGCATTCAACGGTACGCCTACACTGAGTAGGCCTAGGCCTAGGCCTATACAGTAATTTGTACAGTGAAGCCTAGGCTAGGCCTATGTGCTTAAAGTTAATCTACGTTAGGGATGCACCGGAACCATAATTTTGGATCCGGCCGGAACCGGATTTTGCCGGAACCAACTTGAAATCCGGCCGGATTTTTTCCGGCCGGAACCGGATTTTTGCAATGCAGATGAATAATGTGAAATTCAGAAAAGCAGAGAAACCCTGGGATAGGAGTTTACTGCTTGTAACATAATGTTTGTGAAGGACTAATGGGAAATGTCTATAAATTTGTCTTCAAGTGCTGTACAAGTGCAATAAACTAATTTTTTTAACCAAAAATTCCAATATAATAGAAAAAAGGCATGAAAAACGGTTCCTGCAGAAGTACAGCAAAACCATTGTAAAGCGGGGCAAGTAAGAGCTCTTTGTATTTTCCCTCCTTAAGTGAGTATTTGTAGAGAAAACTCCTGAGGGAATCTTGAAAGTTGTTTTGCATATCAGTTTGTTCTTTTTGAACTAGAGTACATCACCACTTGTTCAAAAAAATTGTACAAATTATGTAGACCAGTAATACTTGGCACAGAGAGTCCTTGGATAGTGATTACTGAATGGACTGCTCATATGTACTGTAAAAAGACTCTAGGGTTAAGGTTTTTAACTATGCACAGCACCATTGTTTTATACACCATTTCTAGTATTTAAACATGCAATGACATCAAAAAACTGAAGCACATTTATCATTAATAATTTTTTGGCAGAGATACTGTATATCACACATTCTGACATTACGTATTATATGTTTGATAACATATTTAGTGGTCGACCAATTATGCTATAATGGGTAATACCCAATTACCGATTAATTAATTAAACAATCTGCCCGATGCCAATTACCGATTATTAGAAAGAGGGAAATCACATGTTTGTCTCTATAGTACGCACCCCTTGCTTCGGGCACATCGTGTATACCATAACCAGTTTAGGATAGAAAATACTGGGAATAGTTCTGTTCGTTTCACTAACGGGATATCATTTTTGTAGGGGTAATATTTTCAATACAAAAGTGAAGATAAAAATCAACTGTTAATGCAATAGAATTGTTTGCAGTCGATGTCATACAGTATGCCCTTTGATAGTTTAGTTCTAAGGCCAACATCATGCTCTGTCTAGTTTTCATCCCCCAATCATGTCGGGACATTTCCATTCTTTTACTGTACTGGTTTGTACTCTCGAGATCCCGTCTTAACCAACCCCATGTAGAGCAATCATAATAATCTTAGCAGTTCTGGGCAGCAAAACAATTGCACCCAATTAATGTATCTTGTGGTTCCTTTCAGAAATAAATATCCCTGTATATTTTTAGCAGTTCTCTTCCAAAACTTATGTCTTGTTTAAAAAGAATCTGCAACTGAAATGCAAGAAAGTCAGATCCCCACATAACCCACATAGGCAGATATTTGTGGTGCCGTTTCCATGTGAATTTAGCATGGGACTCCCTGGGATTCGCTAGCTGGCTATATAAGCCAGTCTGTTCTCTGCGTATTGCGCAGAACAGTTTGTACAGCAACTAACACGGCGCTTTCTGAGAGACAGCAAAGAATACACCTTGAATGCAAATCTAAATTTAATTTCAGGTAAAACAAACGGGTTATAGCGGAAAATATCAAACAATAATTCCCATGGCAGGGGTTAAATTTATACGTTTGTGATTATCAATGCATCTAGTTTTGGCAGGAAGTTAATGGATTGAGTATTTACAGGGATTTTAACGAAACTAAGAGCCCTTTTTCAAGTATATTTTGCCCGTTTTTTCCAGTTTGCAAATAATCGGTGGCAATGATCGGTTAAATGGCAGAATTTTACCAATGCCGATTATTTACCAATGACGGAATAATTGGCTAGATGTCGATTACTTAACAGATGATCGGTCGATCATTAATCATATTGTGTATACTTAAGTGTGTGTGATGAATTATTAGGGACAGAAAACATTAATATTGACCCCATAGGCAACTTTAATTTGTATGTCTTCTGAAATTCAAGATGAAACGCATTTCCTGCTTGTACTACACCACTTTAATGGGCAAGTAAGTGTTAAGAAGTAAAGAAAAGTAAAGTGAAGTGTTCAAGTGTGTATTTTATAGACAACCCAATGCAATGAAACTGATACACTGCCTTGAATGATGTGACTCAGGTACAACTGTAATATGTAGTGTTTGCACGGGTACTAAAAATTAGGACCCAGGTACCCGATCGCCATACCCATCGGGTACCTGGGTTACCCGGTGTTACATACGGTGACTAAAAGATATGAGCATTTTGTAAGGCATAATCCATAAGACATGCATGGTAACATTAACATCTGTATTGGATAGGTATAGCGATCACAGTGCCCAAGTTCAAAAACATTTGATTTGTTAGAAGGTTTAATCATCTCGTTTTGTTTTAGCCTAGATCAAAATGACAAGTAAAAAACGTAACAGAAAACAGTCAAATAAGAAAATTATACTTCCCAAGGCCTATATTGATTTGATATTGAATTTTGGGACGCTTTCCCACTCGAAAAGCCAGCATAGTAAGAGCTCGAAGCTTCTCCTTTTACACCACTGATTTAAAAATATCAACTAATCAGAGCCCTGTATTATGGTATTCTCGTGCACGTCAAAAATTACTGGGTGTAAACAAACGACGTCATGTTTGTGAACTTCCCTCATACTACTTTGCAATGTGCGTTGGAATTATCGCTAATGGGGTATGTACGTTCTTACGTACCTGTAGCTAGCCTCGTGTCGACATCCAGGCACGGTAAAATAACTTTCACAGTAGTCTGCTCGAGCGCCATTTTGGGGCAAAATAATGTAATATATACTGGCCTATTTTAAAAAAAAAATTGTGAATGTTTACGGTGTTATTACATTCATGTCGTTTTACTTTGCAGATAGCGGCAAAGTGTTGATTTGCGTAAAACTGACACCGTAAACCATTAAGAAATATTCGAGGATTATACTCAAGGTGGCATACCGTATTGATAATAAGATCGTATGTACATGCAAGGCTCAGTTTACCTAGCATGCTGAACGTTACGGGCACTGTCTTTGCGAGCTGGGCCGGGGTGAAACAGTATGTCTTGCTATGTCTGCGTGAAACAGTACGATGTGATTTTGAATCGGCCGTCAGATAGCTTGCTTGTGAGTAAGTTTATAAGCGATATACATGTGATGTGTGAGAAGTAACCCACTACGTGACGATAGCGCGATCGGGCCGCACGCTGAT
Organism: Holothuria scabra; assembly: GCA_037179385.1. Taxonomy (NCBI): domain Eukaryota; kingdom Metazoa; phylum Echinodermata; class Holothuroidea; order Aspidochirotida; family Holothuriidae; genus Holothuria; species Holothuria scabra. Next base: position 8,180,965 of record CM074184.1, read on the forward strand.
AAAAATTTCAACATCAGAAACGAAGTACAGACAACTATCAAACTTACACATAATTTCTAGGGGCTCTCTTCATTCTCAGTCTCGGAGAATGTTTACCAAATTGGCAAAATATTTTAGTCCATTACCGTTGGCAATGGCGTAAATGTGATGATCCTTTTGCATGCATTTTCTTTTTAAGATTCGGGTAGTAGATTTGGAACCGGGTAATACGATGGCGGGCGGGTACCCGGGTTACCCGTGCAAACACTAGTAATATGGATTATTCATTTTGTACAATACTACTGTGCACTGCAGTAGACTTATTTAAATTGCATGAAAGGTCTTTTCATCCATTCAGTTTAATTCACAAAGCTGAAAGAATTTGAAGCCATATTTATTACATGTACATGTAAATCAGTTACTTTATAACTACATGTTTATCAGTTACTTTAAAACTTTGCTGCCTGTTTGATTCAGTCATTTTTAAGGGCTAAATAAAGGTGTTCAAATGTTATATACTGTAACATGCTCTGATAAGCTATAATTTTTGAATTTTAAACTAATTATGAGACAGTTACTGCAGTTTTCATGTTTGTTTTAACTCATGTACATAATGCTACCCAAGTTTACAGAAAAATCCAGTTCCGGCAGGATTTAAAAAAACCCAGCCGGAACCGGAACCAGATATTTTTTCACTATCCGGCTGGATAATCCGGCCGGACCGGATATCCGGTGCATCCCTAATCTACGTAATGCTAAACTGGGGCCTAACAAGTAAAAAGTTACGAGTAAAAAGTGTTAAGGCTGAACGATTGGAAGTGGTAACATAAAATAACTAGGCCTAGCTAGCCTAACAGGTTCAAGGGAAAAGGAAGGCTTGGATAGTCAGATATGATAATTGATATGATACTATTACTAGGCTAGGCCTTCAATCATAGTTATAATAGTTACCATCTTCAGCCGTGTTGAGCTTCAATCCTCTTCCTGCGAAAGAAACCTCTGCTAATGGTTGATCGACAGAAGTTTTGGCGAGGAGATCGGTAACTGCTGCAACATCCGCCATTTAGTACGGTATAGTGAAGCAAACGTTCTCGTCAGCTTGTGAATGTTGTAAACTTGTATTGTTGTAACCTAGGCTAGTACTTAGTAGTAATAAGTTAGTATACTAAGTTATAAAGGCCTAACGTTAGCCCCGGGTACTCAAAATTTATCAAAGACGGGATTACAATGTAATTTGTAAATGCAGTATCGCGTTTGAAAAAATGTTTTAACTCAAACCAAATTCAAATGACATTCTTTTAGGCAGAATTTTAATCATGCACATTGCACAATAACGGAAGAAGGGGCCGTTTCGTTTCTACTGTACACTGACTTTGGCCTAACGACGTTTCAGACTTTGAATTTGTTGTTCACATCAGTACTGCATAACGTAACTCAAACGTTAGTATAATCATTACTAGTCAGGGTCACCCTAATTTTGGGGTTATGTTTAATGCTGGAATGACAAGGGTTCTGAACAAGTCGGGGGTACCCATATAGCAGCATAATGGTTACCAAATCATCCTCCGGAAGGGTTACCCTGACTGGAAATTACATCCTGCTCTATGGTGCAGGTGCTTACTTCAGGATGCACGCATGTGGTCTGTGAAATTGTAGTTGTACGTGTATACTACATTACCTAAAATCTGAAAGAGTGCACCATGCTAATGTACCGGGAGATTTAAATTTATTTCCACGGGAAGGAAAGACGGTGGCGGATCCAGAGGGGGGAGGGGAGAGGGAACGGGGGTATGCATACCCCCCCCCCCACCGGAATGGTAAAAAATTGTATAGATAGCCAGGCTTATTGTAACCTAGGCCTAATTACTTTTTAAAAATACGGTGATAGTTGTTACATTATTTGATTACCGTCTTTTTGTGTCATATTCTTCAATAAAATCAAAAATGTAAATTATAATTTATCAATCTTCCGTATCAATTGGTAAATTTCCGTTTTGTTTACACATCAGGGGCGTAGCCAGAAATTTGCCAAGGGGGGTGCAAACTCGTGGAGACTATCTAAGCGGAGCGCCACCATTGGTTGGCGCGGAGCGTACAAGAAAATTTTTAGTTTTACAACCCCCCCAGATGGCCGGAAACAGCCCTTCCTGAGTCATTTTAGCTGCAAGAATCTAGCCTTGAAATATAGATCTCATGTATACAATTTCTATTTAGCAATATTGCGGGGAAAAGGAGAGTGGGTATTTCTAGCGAAGCCCGACTTGCCCAAGGGGGGGGGGGCGGTCTCCCCCTTTGCCCCCTCCTTGGCTACGCGCCTGTTACACATTGCGCAGTGACCAATTCTAAATCCAGCGTTTTCCGCCAACGGCCGTTGGTAACGCTGTTAGTGACATCGCATGTGTATATGTCAATACGTGGGGCTACCCAATCGTTGATACAAAGACTTGAACGGGGATGTTACAGAGTGTGTAGGCGGTACGAAGTGAGATATGACTAAACAGATGAGAAGATTTAGTTCTGATTCAAGATGATTGGCGGTTTAATTCCGTTCGATTAACAACCGACAAAAAAGATTAAAATTTAGCTATATATAGATTGACGAAGGTGCTCGTCGTCTGCGGTCTGCTACACCAGTGTGTGGGTGCGACCAAAACTTGCAGGCTCGGAGCTTTCATATCTCGGGGAGATCGGAACACATGCAGTGCCCTGATTGCCTGATTGGTTAAAAGTCGTGACGCACCAAATTAAATAAATATTAAGGAATGTGCTGATCTAAATGATCAATGAGAAGGCTGTGCAGGGTGAAATTGGCCACACCTTGAAAATATGGGCTACAGCATACACGTGGAACTAGGGCAGGGTAGTTTGTCACGTTCACCGGCTGTGGCGTCGCCAGGGGGGCAGGGGGGAACGTGCCCCACTGAAAAATCGTGTGCCCCCCCCCCCCCCCAAACTGAAATTTGAGATTTTCAAAAAAATATGTCTTCTGTAGTCAGAGTGTGACTATGAATTTTTTAGGACTGATTCGATTCCTCTGTAGAAAAGGCAGTAAATTTTTATGTTTTCCAAATGAAAATATCGCAAAAAACCTTGGAAATGCCATTTCCGGCTGTCTGAGGGGTACGTTTTTTCAAAATTTTCTTCACACTTCCGACTACGTCAGTTGGAGGTGGAGCACAGCTCAGGTAACCCTTCAAGCAGGATTAAGCATACATTTTTCCTTCAGAGGATCACATCTAATTGCCCATCAACTGCCTTTCTTTCTTTCTTTTTATAGGCCTAGTCACGGTGCAGCTCACTTTCCTCAAATTGTCAGCCTGATACGCTCTTGAGAGTAGTTTCACTAACGTTTGTGTTGTTATCAAAAATAAAATCTTACTCGAAATTGCCCTGTAAGTAATTTTTTAAGCCAGTGTAAAAACAACCCTTTTAAAAACAACTTTACACACTTACAAACACGCTAAAGACCCAGGAGCTTCCAGGGGCTTCGCACCCTGGACCCCCACCAAAACTCACATTGATGGGCGCCCCCTGGACCCCACCAAAACTCACATTGAAGTGCCCATCAACTTTTTTCTCAATAGATCATCTACCCCATTTTCAAAATGTCACCCGGATAAGCTCTTGGTAGTTGAATCCTTGGTTTTTTACCGAGAGGCTTACTTGAAGTTACCCTGGAGGTAACTTTTACACCAGTGTTAAGTCAATAAAATTACCTTTAAATAACGTCTTTAATACCTCAAAAACACGTTTAAACCCAGGAGCTTCCGGAGGCTTCGCCCACTGGACCCCCACCAAAATTCACATTGAAGTGCCCATCAACTTTTTTCTCTATAGATCATCTACCCCATTTTCAAAATGTCACTCGGATAAGCTCTTGGTAGTTGAATCAGTGGTTTTTTACCGAGAGGCTTACTTGAAGTTACCCTGGAGGTAACTTTTACACCAGTGTTAAGTCAATGAAATTACCTTTAAATAACGTCTTTAATACCTCAAAAACACGTTTAAACCCAGGAGCTTCCGGGGGCTTCGCCCACTGGACCACCACCAAAACTCACATTGAAGTGCCCATCAACTTTTTTCTCTATAGATCATCTACCCCATTTTCAAAATGTCACTCGGATAAGCTCTTGGTAGTTGAATCAGTGGGTTTTTACCGAGAGGCTTACTTGAAGTTACCCCGGAGGTAACTTTTACACCAGTGTTAAGTCAATAAATTTACCCTTAAATAACGTCTTTACAACCTCAAAAACACGTTTAAACCCAGGAGCTCCCGGGGGCTTCGCCCACTGGACCCCCACCAAAATTCACATTGAAGTGCCCATCAACTTTTTTCTCTATAGATCATCTACCCCATTTTCAAAATGTCAGCCGGATAAGCTCTTGATAGTTGAATCAGTGGTTTTTTACTGAGAGGCTTACTTGAAGTTACCCTGGAGGTAATTTTTAGACCAGTGTTAAGTCAATAAAATTACCCTTAAATAGCGTCTTTAATACCTCACAATCACGCCTAAACCCAGGAGCCTCCGGGGGCTTCGCCCCTGGACCCTACCAGGGGCCCTAAGGCGGGCCCCAGGAACCCACCCGTTCAGCCTCGGGCTTCGCGCTCGGTGTGGCCTCCGGGCCATGAGTGGTGAGTCTATATGCCCCCCATAAAATCGTTGTGCCCCTCAGTGCCCCCCAGAATGAAATGTCTGGTGACGCCACTGTTCACCGGTAACACGTGGCGGGAAACAGGAAGGGCCCTGGGCATATAACACAAGAGGAAGGGAGAGTTGCTCGTAAATAACAAGATGGCGTTCCTGTTAAAGGTCAAGGAGGGTACATCGTACACATGACATAGCCTAAAACCGTGTGACGGTGATAGAGTACACCCGGTACTGAATTCACATTGACCGTATAGTCCGTTGAAGTAATGATTACCCACGCTTTTAAGACCATGTTTTGAAAGCTTGGGAGTTTCATAGTGGCTAAAAATATTGAAACATTTAGTACCATGTTGCATCCCTGCCACCCTGTTCTTAGCCACACAGGCGGGGCAGGGGCTCTGAAAATGAAGAATTCGGAAATTTGGCAATTGAGGAACTGTGTCTACTGTGTGGTTTTGACACCTCATGAAATTATGAAATTCCCAATCAATTTTCTCTAAATTTATTTGTCATGATTTGATTCAAGAAAGCAAAATTTTCCGTGCGCTTCGCGCGCCGCAAATTGCAATTCCTTAGCAGGAGTGCTCGCTCATACCTTCACTTTGGTAAACTTTTCTGGTAAACTATATATACAGTGCTATTTTCATGAATTTTCTTTCATAAAATTTCATATTTCCTCCAATAAAAACTCAAAAAATTTCGTTGAAGAGCCTCATTTCGTAGGCGTTGGATAACATTATGTAGCAACAACGATCTTTGGTCGCCGCCCAACCCCAGATTTGCCGATAGAAAATGCAAATGCTTCAGTAACCCCCCAACTGTTCAGATTTCCTTGCAGGAAACCCAGCATCCAAACTTTTCTGCAACACAAGCTCCATATTTTTAAATATTTGAAATGGGCGAAAGTTTCAGCGCGCTCCGCACGCTGCAAATTACGCTCTTAGTACAGTGGAAATCACACTAAATAATATGGTAAAATTTGGATGCTTGCCTACCACTCGCATTTCCCATTTCCTGAATTCTTATAGGCATTAGAGACTAAACAACATACATACCTATGGTGGCCCTTCGCTCCGTGTACATTTGATACCCAACCACATGCAGACCCCCACTGAAAATTCCTGGATCCGCCACTGGAAGGAAAGTCATGTAAGGGCAAGAGACATTCGGGGAATGTCACAAGCATTTTTGCATTCAGAAGTGCTTGTAAAAACATGAAAAAAGGCATGTAACGGTAAACGGTAACTTTCACTGCTGGAAGTTGTTAGGCTAGGCCTATTTGCCTAGGACTGAGGCCAACGAATTATCGATTTCATTTCTGCCAACATTCTGGAAGCGCCTTGAATAAATATACCCTGTTGGCCTGTTAAGCCTGTTTGTAAAAGCTTCAACAATATGTATGCCGATGGTTTCGACAGCATGGAGAATCTCTTGCACAAATGTCATTGGCATGCTTAGACCTTTATAACACCACCAGTTAGTTGCGAAGAGCATGTACCAGCCAGCGCTCCTACAGTGGTGACAGGGTTTAGCTTATATGCACGTTGCGCACGTGGCTAGCGGCTAGCGCAGCATGGCAACGCTGCTCCAGCTGCTGGCACGGCCCGAGCGAGCACACTTATTCCATACGGACTAGCCAAAGGTCGACCTAGGCTGCACGTAGTACACTGCATGCTTATAATCATATGCTGCTTTCCATTGAGGTTGTGAAGTGGACGCGTGCATTTGCACCCTGGCAGTTCACAACAGGGGTGGCGCCAGGATTTCCCCTACAGCAGTGGCATAGCCAGGATGGGATTTTTTGGGAGGCCTAGGTAACAAGTGGGGGGCCTGGTACCTCCGAGGGTCAGGCACGGCAAGACTATCTTATCGGAGCGCCACCATCAGTTGGCGCGGAGCGTACAAGAAAATTTTGGGCTTTAAAACCCTCCCAGATGGCCGGAAACAGCACTTCCCATGTGTTTTAAGCTGGATGTACCCAGCCTTGAAATACGAATCTCATGTCTGCGACTTCTCAAATAATGAGAATAAGAAATCAATCTGTGAAAAATGGTAGTATGTACACTTTTTAGGGACCCCAAAACTGAGCACTTCTGATCTGTGGCCTCGGGGATGAGACAAAAGGGAACCGGTATCTCTCGTCTCCTTGGGAAAAATTGTAAACTTCAGGACGTAGATCGCAAATGCGGCAATATTTGAATCTAAGCGGAGCGCCGCCATCAGTTGGCGCGGAGCGTACAGGAAAAATTTGGGCTTTAAAACCCCTCCAGATGACCGGAAACGGCACTTCCCATGTGTTTTAAGCTGGATGCACCCAGCCGCAAATGCGGCAATATTTGAATGGATTTCAGCTTACCTAAGGCAGTACCTTACCCTTTAACAGGAAAACCAAAAGTAGTTATATGTTTGGCAAAACTTTGAACTGATTTTAGGCCTAAGTTTTTGGATTTTCCCTTTTTGGGGAGCATGAAAAAAATCCAAATAGTTTTAGTTTTTGTAGAGATTTTACAAGAGACATACATACTACCAAAGAAACAATGTGCAAAATTTGTTCATCGGTACATTACGTAGTCAAAATTAAAATACTACGAATAAATCTTTCAAAATAATTGAACCGCAAAGCAGAAGTATGGATCATGTGGGAAACACATGAAATCCGGACCTTGTGGACATTTTACAAATCCTCCGGACGCCAGTGCCAACTAGTAAAAAGAGGACTTGTCGAAAAAAATCGTCCTACAGTGGCACTTGTCATGGGCAGGAGTGAGGCACGACATAGGCCTACTTGTTAAGGATGGAAGGGAAGAATTATCCGAAGGCAGTACCTTACCCGTACTTGCTTACGGCATATTTTGTGCATGATAAAGTAAAGGAATGGTCGTGTAAGAGTGGTCTCCAGTGTACGATTGCCTTTGTTTTTTCAGTACATCAATCAGCCACCCGAAAGGTAGAAAGGGTCTTATACCTAACAAAGTCACATAAAAGTTTGTCGTCGAGACTTTCGTTTCATCTTCGAAGTGAAATGCAATAAACGACAGTGCAGATCACAAACGGTATCTAATTTAGTGAAAATAGGCATTTTGAAGTTATTACTTGATTTCATACGTGCACACAAAATGTGTTTTACACACATTCATCCATGACTTTTTTTTTAATTTACACATTTTATTTATTTACTGTTTTGAAGGATATACTTCAAAGTTTATTTCCGTTCAAACATTTTATTTTTTTCAATTACTTTATCAGGACGCAAAAAATCCTGGGGGCCTGAAGAAAATCTGCGGGCATAGGCCCCTCAGGCCCCCCTCCCCCTTGGCTACGCCACTGGCCGACAGGAGGCCAAGCTCCCCAACAGGGGGGCAGCATTTCAAGGCCCCGACAAAGGCTTTGAACTAGTCCCGGTGCGGCGCATCTTAGTAGATTTTCGCTTTCTTTTCAACAAATAGGCCTACTTAAAAATCTTGAGTTTGTTTTGAAGACAAAATTTAAAATTTTTGAAAGAAGTTTGGCTTTTGTGAGGACCATCAAAAACTTGGGATGTTTATTTACGAATCTGCCCTTAACATGGGCAAAATTAAAAAAAACGTTATATAGGCGACAACTGAAAATCTTTTGGGGTTACTCATTTAATCGTACTAGGCCTATAGTGGGTACTAAGGCTTCAACACGAACTGGAAGTTTGCCCAAAAAGTTTTTTCCTTTTTTGAACGAAGGTTTGAAAATTTAGAGCTCATTCTATTGGAGAAATTTTGGAATTTAGAGGAAATCTGATGTTTTGGTACTGATATAACGAAAAATTTGGGGATTTTATCATGACATGGCTCTCAAGCCAGAGCCAAATTAGGTAGAATGTCGGGATAACACCGCCGTAGTCTGAGCAAAATCCCTAGGGGCAGTTCCAACACTGGGATGTAGAGCGCCAGCCATAATTTAGCACGTGGTGTATGTACGATTTGGAAATCTCAAGGGGGAGAGTTGTCCCCCCTGTCCCCATGCAGGCTACGGCCCTGGATAAAGAGAGTTGGCTTTGGTTGTTTATTTTACGCAGTATTCATCGAAATTAGAAGATTATGCCGCTTTTAGCAATTGGAAGCTTATATTGGAGAAAAGTTGTATTTTTTAGGACAGATTAGGGTTTTTTTGAAAGGATCTAATCTTCTCATAAGAAAATTCAAGTAGGGGATGATCTGCACTTTTGTTGGGGTTACGTAATATCATCTTGCAGATTAAGGCCTTCGGACCATTTGGGAAAGTTCTCCCACGGAAAAAGTTTGGCTTCTGATATATTTGAAGTTTTATATTTTATATATTGACACATAGCCTACGTACGGGAGCGTTTTAGTTTGGGAATGGGCCGAATTGTATTTTTTGTCGGAAAAAATGTTAGAAAGACTTTCAAAGTGCAGAGCACAGAAATTTTTGAAAAATTGAGAACCTCCAGACAGAAAGAAATGGCATTTCCCGGGCTCGTACAACTAAAAACAAAGCAGTCATTATTTTGAGCGTCCTCCTGCAATAAAATTTTCACTTCATAATATTGCCCCAAAGCGAAGAATAATTTGCAAGCATGAAATGTTGTGTTAAGTAATCTGTTCGACCAGAACACTATAAATCTAAGAGGAGCGCCACTATTAGTTGGCGCGAAGCATTCTTTAAAAAAAAAACTACCCCCAGACAGCCGGAAATGGCATTTCCCAGACTTGTAACTAGAAATAAAGCAGTCATTATTTTGAGCTTTCTTCCGAAATGAAAGTTCCACTTCAACAGAAGAAAAACCCAACTTGCTAAGTGATCAGAAAATCAGCAGGTGAAAGGTACTGCTACAAATAGATGTAACGTTCTTGTCCCGTTAGGGGGTAAACTTTGCAACTGAATTGAAAACATACAAGTGTTTTTGTCTCTATTAAGAATCTTCGTTGTATTCAATTGCAAGGTCCGCTAAATAGATGAGATTTTCCACGTGACTGTCCGAACCCCAGATTATAAATGATTTTACTTCCAACGTATTTGAAAATATGTCAAGGTGGCTTCAAATGAATTATAGTCAGACATACTGGGAGACATTCTCACAGGACTTTTTATCATTACATGTAGCTGAAACGGCCTGAACGATTTTCATTTGCTAGAATTCGGCTGTCGGGGGCTGGCCAGATGGAAGACCATTGTGCCCTGCATGCGCATGAACAATCTCTCCTCCGTTTTTGTAAGGAAAATTTGGAATTGTGAGTTTCTTGAAGAATTATGGTCTTCTAGTAAACAAAATCAAGAAGATCGTCCGGGTGACTGATATTTATCAGATCCGCATCTTTTGTCAGTTTATCGTGGGCATGTAGATGAAGACTCCCCGACGAAATTGGATTTTCTCAACAACAGGAGGAGGACAGCCTTCCCTGACGAGGGCATCACCTTGCGGATTGAAGATGGAATGAGGGATAGCTAAGCTACATACATTGAAATAGCGTTACAAAAGAAAAAAAATAGTTCATAAAAAAGTTTCCCCGACGAATCGCCGACCTTCCCCGACGGGGGGGGGGGAGACAGTGCTCCCCGACGGGGGATGCCCCCTGTCCCCACCTCCCCACCCCTCCCCCACCCCCGCTGGCGCCACCCGTGGTTCACAACTTGTGAGAAACGTTCCATTGGTAAAAACTAATGGCTACGTATACATTATTGAACAGCAGCAATTATACGTAGACGGTACGTTCAGCGTATGCGTAAAATGAGACCGTTCGACGAACAGGCAAATGGACGGTCGAAAATTACGGCAAAGATGTCTGTGAGCAGGGAGCTGCTACTGGTTACATTGAGCTCGTGCAGTCGTGAACTCGTGCGGTGAGAAGCGTTCCATTGCAACTCGTGAAGTGGTGAACTCGTGAGCTGGTGCAGGGAACTGGGAATTTTTGAAGCAGCTCGAGTTCAAAATGGCGGACGTAGCGAAGGACGATAAACAATCAACGTACCTTCGTATCAGACGTGGCGCCAGGATTTGCCCAGGGGACCATAATTTTAAGGCCCGACAAAGGTGATGTTATGTCCCGGTGGGACGTGACTTGGCAGAATTTGAGGGGCGCTTAGTTTCTTTTTAACAAATACTTAAAAATCTGGAGTTTTTTTTTTTTTTTTTAAAAATGCATGGCTTTTGTTAGTACCATGAAAATTTTTGGGTCTCTATTGAACAATCTGTCCTTCATATGGCAAACATGAAAAACGTTATATAGACGACAGCTGAAATTCTTTTGAGGTTACGCGTTAAATCGAGACGAGACTACAAGTTTGCCGGGAAAGTTTTTCCCAAAGATTTGAAAATTAAGGGCTTATTGCATTGGAGAAATTTGGAATTTAAAGAAAAAAAAATCGTTTTTTGGTAAGGTTATAATGAATATTTTGCTTTTTTAAGTGATATGCCTTTCAAGAGCAAAATTAGGTAGTATGCCGAGTTATTAACAGAGTTGGCTTTGGCTTTTTATTGTACGGAGTATCCATCGAAAATGGCAATTTTGCCACTTTTAACAATATGAAGCTTATATTGGAGAAAAATTTGTAAAGCTTATGACAGTTTGGGCGTTTTGTGGAAGAATCTTACCTTCTCATGAGAAAAAATCAAGTAGGGGGTGATCTGTAGTTTTTTGGGGTTACTGAATATCATCACGCAGATGGCCGTAAAACCATATTGGATTATGCTCCCGAGAAAAAAGTTTGGCTTCGCATATATTCAAAATTTCATATTTTATTATCATAGGCATACTGGAGCCTTTCAGTTTGGGAGGGAACAGAATTGTTTTTTGTCTGAAAAGTGTAATCCTCCCCCAAGAGACCATCTAAGACGAGCGCACAGAAATTTTCGAAAAAAATGAGAACGCCCAGACATCAGGAAATGGCATTTTCAGTGTTCGAAACTAGAATTTAAGAAGTCAGCTTTCGAGCTTTTTTTCGCATAAAAATTTTCACTTTATAATACTTCCCCAAAATGAAGAATACTTTACAAGCATGCTTTGTTCTGTTAAGTAATACTGTCTATGGGGAGTGCCGCCATCACTTGGCACGGAGCGAACAGAAAATTGTTGAAAAATCTAACCTCTCGGGTAGCCAGAATGGCATTTCCCAGACTTGTAATTAGAAATGAAGCAGTCGATATTTTGAGCTTTCCTTTGAAATATGTCATAAAATTACAGTTCTACTAACATAACCTTCAGATTCCTAACATTTGTTAAAAATGGCAAACTTTTTTCTTTTCGATGGATACTCCGTACAATAAAACACCCAAGTGAACGCTCTTAATCACTCCGACAATTGCTCTTTACACGCATATCAATGAATAGAGAGCCCAAATTTTTCATTGTAACCTTACCCAAAAAACAATTTTTACATAAAATTCTAAAACTTCTCCAATATGATAAGCTGTTAATTTTCGAATCTTCGTTCAAAAAAGGGAAAAAATTTTCGGGAAAATTTCCACTTTCGTCTGAAAGCCGTAGTACCTGGGCCTAATACGACGAAATGCGTAACCCTAAAAGAATTCAAACGGTCGCCTTTGTAACTTTTTTGATATTGCCCAAATGAAGGACAGATTCTTCAATAAACACCCCAACTTTTTAATGGTCCTTACAAAAGCCAAATTTTGTTCAAAGACTTTTTCTTTTAAACAAACTCCAGATATTTAAATCTTTGTTGAAAAAAAAAAAAAAAACTACGCGCGCCTCAGATTCTACCAAGTCACGTTTCACTGAAACTAACTCTTTGCCTCTGTCGAGGACGAGAAATGCTAGCCCCTCTGTCGGGGAGCTTTGCTCCCATGTCGGGCAAATCCTGGTGCCACCCCTGCAGTGAAAAATAAATATTCTGCCGTGACCCTCTACAGCAAACCGTCTTCGAATATTTAAGTTCATTAAAGATATTTTTCCTATATAAAGTAACTAACAGACGGTTGGCAAATATTCAGAATTGGTTCGTTCAACAGCGTAGACTTGCATATGCTGCACAGTGCAGGATCACCGACCACGGACTTATATACATGGACATAGCATGTAACGGTGTACCACTGTAATATAGATCAGTGACATGTAGGCCTCCGTCCTATCCGTAGCTGGTCGCCACCGACTGAGACAAAAAAGGCGCACCAAGATGGCCGCCGTAACTAAATCATCTGATTTGATGATGACTCTGTTATATTTTAAGCAAAAGTTAAACTTGAATGGGGAAAAATATCGGATTCCTGCAATTAGTTAAGGGATTTTGACCTTACCTTACCATATTTGAAAAAATATTTCAACGTTCTGGGAAATGTGGGCATATACTTGAGCAAGTCCAAACTTTTACACAAAAACATAGCAGCAGACGGCCACACTTTTTCTCACACTACGGTTGCGACAGTGTACCGTGCAGTATACTCTGTCCATGTATAGGAAGTCCGTGTCACCGACCGACCGACCACGGCAAGTCAATCCAACCAGAGCTTTACGGCTTGATCCAAGTTGCACTATTGCGCCAAAACGTGAACTTTCAGTAAACAAGTAGCTTCGATCCCGTCATTTTTGGTTTCCCGAAAGGGAAAACCTATGGACTTATGCAAACAAGACTTTTGCAAAACATGTGTAGGACCGTGCATTTTAGTGTTGACGCATACTATGGTTCTTCAACTTTCTTAACATTGGTGCAGAACTTACATTGTTCACTGTCTGAAGCCAAAGACCGGCTTCATCGAAAATTGTAGCGTGTTCGATTTGCTTCCCTTGACTTACTCGAGCCTCGAGCTAGGGCCACGGTAGTCATGCGCAGTTGGGTGAAATAAACGAACGTTTTACGGTAATTACTGGAGAAGTTGGTTCACAATAGCCAATGACAGAGCCCGTAGCTGGATGGCAGAGCGAACTCTGGTACGTACGTATTACATGCGGTTCGCTTGTACGATGAACGTAGACTCGAAACAATGCTCATTTAGAAAATTCTCGAGAAATAACACTTGAGTGACTTCACTAATTCCGACATCAACCACTTTTCACAAGTCAGAAGTTTCATGTTTACCCCACTGTATTTACATGCTCAGAAATTGTTAACGAATGCATGTTGTTCGTTTAGCTGCCATGTTTTCCCAAAGCACGATGGGATATTTACCTAAGTAACCGACTCGAAGGCCAGGGTCGCTCACTTGGGCCTGGCGCGAGTAAGCGCGAACACTGACGTCATTAGCTAATCGAACGTAGTCGTGCCAGACCATAGAGCAGGTTCCTATTATCCTACTCTATGTGCCAGACACAAGTTAACTCGGGCGAGTAATCGAACACGCTATTGGTTTTGATGACTCGGCCCAGAAACAAAGTAGCCAATTGGTTGCAATTGAAGAAAAAGCCACCCCGAACACTTTTCATTCTGTTTGATTCGTTTAATGCATGTAATGATAACAGATTTTCATTTCATAGTGTTTAAACTTAAGTTTGACTGTTTGAGGAACAGCAACTTTTGACCAGATCTAGAGTAGAAGAACCCGTTTTGAAGCAGAGGACTGCGTTTTTGATTAGGTGGCCACCCTTAGCCTAGCCGGCTTAGGCTAGGCCTAACGTTAATTAAGTTGGGATGAAAGCCTAACGTTAGACATATAGCCTAGACAGGAATAGGGTGTCCATTCGTCCGGCTTTTGCACCCTTGCCCCCTGTCCTCCGTTCGGGCTCACACGGCTCCGGACGTTGAAGTTCCTCCATTTTGAAAATTCTAATGTAAAACTTCGCAATGTATCTTAGAACACCGGGAGGGCCGTTTCTGGCCATCTGGGGGTTTGTAAAGGCCAAAAATTTTCTGGTACACAATGCGCCAACTCATGGTGGCGCTCCGCTTAGGCCCTAGGCTATAGTACGAGGGTTGTCCATAGAGTAGGATAATAGTTCCTATAACCTGCTCTATGGGGTTGTCCTCCTTTCTGTCATGAAGGAATGGACGCCCTACCTAGGAAGTTTAATTTGGTGTAAATGTACTGTTCATAACATAGGCCTAGGCCTAGAGCAGGATAATATATCCTGCTCTATGGTTCATAATGACATAGGCTAGGCTAGGCTAACCAATGTGTAGCTTTCTCAGTAGGCTATAAGTTAGGCCTAACGTTATCGCACAGGTTGATCTAGGCCTACTAGCCTAACGTTAGTAGTAATACATTTCATAGCCTAAATGCTGGAATTTGAAGTTGCCCATTGAAACAACTCGTTTAATATGGTAGCTAGGCCTAGGCTTTAAATGTCAGAATAGGCCCTGATGTCAAAGGATAATAACTTTTCCCTTTACCTTATTGGAAATACTGTAACCACAGTTACAAAGTGATATTGATTAATGTTCATCCGATTTTGATGCATTCTTGTTGCATTATACTACAAAGGTCAGATTGTACTGTTTCAAATAAGTGGTTGTGCACTGTGAGCAATACTATGGCAGTTACTGTAAAAGTCTTATTATGGTACAAAGAAAAAGGTTAAGTGTACAATTGTAGATGTGGTTTGCCTCCAACTGGGAAATGATGTCAATGTATTTCATTTGAATAATCACATACCAATACTAACCTGGAAACTAATTGAGTACAGCACTATACATTATGGAGCATTATTAATGCACTGTTGTTAGTTAGTTTACTTAGTCAGTATAGACAAATCCCAGCAGTCAAGTGATAGTCTGATTTTAGTGCGATGTAGCTGGAGTCCATTACCTTCATCTTTCAATTTCCTTGCTTACCTGTATCATTGACAATTGCAGGATACATTCTATCTTGATTCTGTCAATTTTGTTGAATATGAGGGTTTGCAGTTCATGTGAACAGTAAATGAAGAGGATTTAAGGCTTATGGGCCCCACTAATCGCTGCATACAGTCACTAAACACAAGCGCTGATCAGATTTGTCTATTAGGGCAGATGTGTCTTCAATTGTACAGTGACCAGGTCAATTAATTATGCAATAACAAGTGTAAATCCTACTTTTTGGCAGTACTTTTCTTTTCATATCTAGGCTAGTAGTCTAAGTGTCAGGTTACTGTGCTCCAGTGAATTTTAGGACATGCTCTTCAATGGGCTATGATCGATTGGCCGTTGTGAAAGTAAATGATGATTTTGGCTTGATTACTGAAAACAAAATAAAAAACTGCACACCTTTTCTTACCCTATATGCATATGTAGGAACTAATTTTCTTTTGCATTTGAGAGAAAAAAGTGAGAGAAGCAGGGAGTAGGGCTGCACCTGAACTAGGATCTGGCCGGAACTATCCCGCCGGAACCCAGATTTTGCTAAGTTCCGGTTCCGGCCGGATCCATTTTAAAGGCCTGGCCAGAACTTTATCCTTGCTTCAAGTCACATACTTTCAGACTTTGATGTAAATAATTAAATGAAAGAAGATCTGAGAGTTTTCTTTCCAGATCCTTTTATTGTTTAACTAACAGTTAAAACTATTAAATATGCAATTCTACATATGACAGCAGTAAAGAAATCAATTTGAGGTTGCATTGCATACAGTTTTTGGTTTGTTTACTGAGAGAACTCTTGACTAACTAACCGCATGTTTGGTCTAAGTGTAAGAGCATCGGCCTCACATGCGGAAGGCCTGGGTTTGGTTTCCAGGTGGAGTCATACCGAAGACTCTAAAAAAGGAACCTGCTGCCATTGCGAGTGATGCTCCGCATAAGCAATGGAGTAGGGAAAACAAGCCACAGAGCCACTACTGGGAAAAAGGCCATGGCTGGCTCGACTTGAACCAGTAGGTTGGAAACTGGGCTGTAAAACTCTAACTATAACCCCCCCCTTGAGATATTATTGCCTTATACACTCTTAAAAAGTTGGTTAAAAAAATTCACCAACACTGGTCACATATGTCAAATACCTGAAATTGGGTAGAGTTTCTCCAATATGTGTTATTTATTTGGTTACCCACGGGCTGGTAACCCAATTAAGTGGTAAAAAAAACCTCTTGGATAACCTATTTAAACAACAATTATTGGGTAAACTTTAACCAATTTTAGGTATTTGACATACGTGACCAGTGTTGGGAAGTTTTTTTAATCAACGTTTTTAGAGTGTATTTATAGTCGATGGATATGCATCTGCTTTCCCAAAGTTTTTTAACTGTAAATCAGTCTTGCTATGAAGTTTCATTCAAAGTAATGAATAGTGGTGAATGCTGTTTTAGAGTCCAGGATACTTTTAACAGATATATATGCAATATACTTCTTTGTGTGAACCGAGGTCTTTAATTTTAATCAGCATCCTGAGCAACACAACTTCATTCTTCTATGTCAAAAGTGTTCATGTGATATTTATATTACAGTATGTTGAACATGTGAAGAGTAATGGCAACGTAGTACTTCCTTATTTTCAATTTAAAGGAAAAATTTAAGCTTAAAGGTAGCTTGACATGTCAACAAAAACTCCTGACTTTACTTTGCAGTTAGGGAATTACCTTTCCTAAGGAAAAATCAGTTGGAATTATGCCTGCATCTTTGATGGTTCTCTTCAAAGTTTGAATGTTTTTGAAGCAACAAGCGCTAAAATGATGTGGAATGTTGCACAATGTTGACATTTCTTTTCTAAACCCTATACTAATTATCTCTTAATTACTCATTAAATACTTTACTATTTGGTAATTGATACACTGAAGATTTTAAAATGAAGGACCCAATTTAAAATTTCCAAATAAAACCTGCAGAACCAACTAGTGTTTACAATTTTCCTTGAAAAAAGGTTGCAAAAACAAATTTATGATAACATTAACCATATGGCATGCCCCTAAAGAACATCTGGATCCCTGGACATTACAATATACTAAGTTCATGTGAATGCATGATTATATGCAAATCATAAATTACACTCTAAAATGGTCAATTTGATCAATTTTGATGTAAACTGCAACAATTTTGTTAGTTTCTAATGCTTTTCACATCAAAGATCCTTTGTCATTTTCATTTCACTAACAAGTTGACAAAACTGCAATCCAAATTCTACCTTGTAATTCTTTAATTTGTTCAGTATGTGACCTTCAATTTGAACACAATAGGTATAAATGCTAGGTTCATAGGTGTTCTTTTTCTTCTTTTAATCATGAACATAAACATTCTGACTCCTTTGATTTAGACACTGACTTCACCCATAGCAGGCAGTGGCAGAGCTAGGTTGTAGTATCCTGACATTGATTTGTTTTGCAATGAATGGCACAATCAATTATTCAATTAATTTCTTGCAAGTAAAAATGCAAAAAAATCACACTGTTAACTTGTCAAGACCCCCATAAAAACCACATGTTCTTGGGTCCTCTTCCCCTTTCTTAGCATTAAAGTATTAAAATGAGAAACAATTAAGCAACAAAATGTCAAATTTTAGTCAAGGCATCAAAGAGCATCTATAGATGACATCCATGCTTGATTACTAGTACCCTGAGAATAAGCACTAAATTCTATTATCGCACTCATGGCCATGGACCTTTCTCTCAGAGGGGCGTTGACTTTTGCCTGGATCCTCAACCAGGACATGATCTCTGTCTGACTGAAATACCAAAGTCTGCCTGATTCAGCAAGGTTTTGGCTAATTAGGGAGGGGGCTGCAGTGCCCCTGTCCCCTACAGCCATAATGACACTCCCATTCCTTCATTCCAATGCACATTTTTATTAACTTATAATGTAGGGACCTCATACTTGACATGCAGGTGGCTCATATGTTTCCTTTTGTTTGTGGTGGAGGTCATAGTTACTGTAATACGAGGTCACCAGCTCCGTACCATATTTACATAATATTTCAATTAGTTGTGAGTCTTGAGTAGTGTTCATTTCACTCTTAGCTTGTGGATGTGATATATGTATTGAACAGGATCCATGTTTTTTGTGGTCAAAGGTCATCTGAGGTGTTGGAGGGTCCACATCTCCGATTCTGATGTACATGATGATATCTCAATGTAAGAAGGTTGGATACATCTGACAAATACTATGCATGAATGTTTAATGAAATACTGTGCTGTTTGAAAAAAAAAAACAATTCCAACAACAAGGAATCACGATTAAAGCAATTTGGTTTTCTGATTTTAAATGCCTCAACCTGCTACTACAAGTCAGCTCCATAGGGTGTAGACATTAGTAATGAAGGTTTTCCTTCCCTAGTTAGTAGCATAACACAGGCATTATACAATGCACCCAAAATCCTGGTTCCAGCCGGAACTATCTGGCTGGAACTCAAAAAAAGTTCCGGTTCCGGCTGGATCCAAATTTTTGGTTCTGGTGCAGCCCTAGAAGGGAGGATCCTACTAGATTTCTTCTTGACATCATGTCATATCTGCTGATCAAAAACACATTAAAGAGCTAATCCTTTCACCCAAAACTTCAATTTTTGTAGTTTTACACAGAAATTCTAAAATTGGCAACTAGCTCTTTGACTGACAGCTAGTTAAGAAAATGCAGAGTACCAAGCTCATATTACACAGTGTGTACTGTACTGCAGGTCTGATTTTTAAGAAAATCTTCAGGTTGTCCATCAAACAAGTTGGATCCAAATTGAGGCTGTCCGAAAAAATATTTGGTAGTCCAAATGTAAGTGAAAAATGGAACAAACAGTTGTATTTGATATCTTTGCTATACTGTAGAAAACAAACATAAGCATTTTATTTTGTAGTTTCCAATTTCTATCTGTTTCAGTAAGGAATGATAGGCCATACCATTAATTACCTCAGTACCTTCGTAAACCAATTTCGCGGCATTCTTCTTTGCAGATGGGGAAAAGTAATTACAAATGAAATTGACTTGTCCATTGGACAACCTCAAAGAGAGAAAGTAGTTCTCCAAAACCATTTTCATCTGTCTTGGATGATAGGACTTGCTAAATTTCAGCCCTGTACTGAGTGTGTTTTGGTTGTAAACACATAAGGGTTTTGCATACTCACTCTGAAGCAATAAAACTGAGATTGTGTCTGGATGAGGATGAATGTTAGAAAGTTGTTGGAGGGGCTTTAGTAAGAAAATTGGAACTGCTTGGGGTGAGAAAATTGAGGCAAATGCTTTTTTTTTACTGCAATGAAAAAGACACCTATGCATTCAAAGTTGCATGTGTATGTCTAAATGTGTGTGTTGTTTGTGTTTAGCTTACTCAATGGCAAAATGTAGACAAGAGTGTAACAGTTGTTATACTCATGTATATGGATGTTCCATATTGTGTGGGAATATTATCAATAGAACTGCCAGACCAGATAATTTGATGGCAATGACATTTCATGCCTCCAGTAAAGTTGTATACTACTAAAATTAAATGATTATCAGGCCTTGAGTTTTAAAATTTTCAGGTGTGCTGCAAATCACACTCCACAGGAAATTAAAGAATGGGGTAGGTATGCTGTTTTACTAAACTTCAATAGATTTATAGGAGCTAACATTCTTCATTTAGATGTGGCAAAAGCCATTCTCCTATAAACAGTGATTTGAGGTGGGTGATGGTGTGCCATCGCGCTCACTGGCACACGCCTCAAAATTTAAGGCTTGGAATATACAGTAATTTACTCATGCCCAAGGTTAGTCTTTGGTTTGAAACTCCTCATGTACAGCCACTAGCAATCACTAACGTTGATCATTCATTTTGTAAAATTTCTATACATTTGACGTGAAACTAGTCATCATTTCACCCATTGGTGATTATCTCTACTTGAAGCAGCAACAATTCAAGGAAAGTGGTCAGTAAACCCTCTGTTACCCAAACCTGTAAATATAACTAACGTTGCAATTATGTACAAAATTGTGTAATCATGAATTTAATCAGCTATAATAAAAAAAAATTCTGGTCTGTCCTTTATCCTGCAACTTTAGTTTATTATATTGGTTACTTTTTTCCATTCTTTTGCATGGGTCACAAAGTATGATGTTGCAACTGAGAGAGTTGGACAAGGCATTGGACACTTCTGACCTCACATTTCCAAGTGTGGACATTGTGCTTCTTCAAATTGGAAGTAGTGCATCTGAGCCAGAAAGTACTAGATTATTTTCCTGTCCTGATAGAAGGAGTGAGAGGCAGGAGTCTGGGACCCTCTTGTCATCTTCTCCCTACTCTTCTACTGTCCTGGATTAATTTTAGTATAGCTGAATTTCATGTACAAGGTAAATCAAGCAGTTACTAGCAACTAATAACCTACAGTTCCAACAGCAGTCATTTTAGCCTGCTTTCCTACATTAGTTGTTTGAGCAGTCACAAGCAGGACATACCTTTGTGTTATATTTTACTATGCTACTTCATTTTTATATTGCTGTAAAGGGCTCTCTATGGTATGCAGTTATGCTCAAGGTGTTGTAATATTTTTGTACTAACATCACAGAAGATTTCCCTTTCAGTGTGTTTATTTATATGCTGCATCTGCACAGGATCAAAATGTTGTTGAATTTTTAATTTACAAGATGCATTTTTGGATGAGATTGGTTGACTGGAGCTGAATAAGATGGACATCCCATGCATGTGCAGGTGTGTGTGAGTGTGACTGAGTGATCATGATTGCTTAATCAGAAAGAAGAGAAGAGAGCTGAGTTCATGTAAAGTTGTTGTGTTTCATATTTAATACATCAGTTACCAAACGTAATATTTAATTTTCATTTTTGAGTTTTTATGATTGATATTCTTAGTTTAAGGAATACCTTGTTTAGGGAAGCATCCTGTCATTATTATTTGTGAAGCTTGTTTCTCATTAAAATTATCCTTAGTTGTGTGATTCTCAACATTCTTACGGTGGAATTAATAACTTTTGCTGACCCATTTCAAGTTTAACATGAAGTTGTAACACTCAGGGACTTTAACGTATGGCATACTGTAAACCGGGTAGAAAATAAGAAGTTAAGTTCTTCTCTTCTTCACTCTCATTTCTTAAAGGTCAAGAGCAGTCCCCCAAACTTATTTTGAAGTAAGATCTAAATATCACAGTTCTCGTCTCATTTCTGTTCAAAGAATCTTTCATAATATTTTATTGCTTCAGTTTAACATATGAAAGGTAAACCAAGCAGTAACTTCCAGTAAATTTCACATTTGAGGAGTAAAAATGTTGTCACATGACCCTCAACAGCCAATCATGAAACTGGACAGTCTACTGCACTGCTTCAAGTTGGGGTGACTGCTCCTGCCCTTTAAGCTGTTCAGGATTAATTTTAATCATGTGCTGTATAGATATTAAGCATTTTTTGATAGGGAGGTGTGAGGTGGGAGGAAACTTGGCTTTTTTTTTTTCAAATACCCATGATATATACATGGTTATTGATTTTGATGCTCAATGATGAAAAACCAGAATTTGCAGACTTAGGCCTTAGTATAACAGGCTTGGACTGCTCGTTAATATTTTAGTATTTTCTGCTAGTATTTACATTAATCCATACAGTTATCACAATTTAGATATCAGTATGTTAGCATTGTACCATACACTCTGTTAGGCTAAGGTTAACATTATTCACACCATGTAGTAACCATGTAGGTCTAGCCAGTGCTTCTGTATGACTTGCAGGAAATAAAAGGGGAAGGGTGATTAAATAGAGGAGTAAAGTAACGTTACTGTGAGTAGGTCATCTTATAAATATAATCTGGTCATTGAAGTTGTATGTTACAGAGAAAATTTTAGTTCATTTGTACATTATATTTAACCTTCGTCTCATTCTATTTTATTTTATTAACCAGGCACATAACAAAGCCTGGGGGAACAATACTGCTGTGCGATCCACATATCCTTCCAGTAGAAACAAGTTCCACCATCAAACCCTGTTATGTAAGGCAAGATTCATCTTCCTGTTCAGAGGGAAACAGAAGAGTATTGGACCTTCCTGTCTTCAAGTTTCTTTGAGATGCTGCCATATATTCTTTAGATGAACAGCATATTGAAGGTAACATGATGCATATTCACTAATTCTAAACCTTAGAGCAATATTAATTTGCATCTGTCACATAAGTTTAATTTTGTAAATATAGTATTCTGGTTCAACTTGGTTTCCAGTAAATTTAGGTACTTACCTCCAAGTTGTTCTCACCATGTATGTTCTCATTATATGCCACCATCTCTTTCTTCTTTTTGGTTTCCTGAAAGGGAAAACCTATGGACTCATGCAAACAAGACTTTTGCAAAACTTGTAGGATCATGCATTTTAGTGTTGGTGTATATACTATGGCTCATCGATTTTCTTAACATTGGTGCACAAGTATTATGTGACTATGTAATTGTTCACTGCCTGAAGCCAGTGACCGGCTTTATCGAAAATTGGCTTTGATGGCTCGGCCAGATGAGACCATTTATGATGTGGGCAACTGTGTGCTCTGTTTTTACAAAAATTGTATTGATTCCAATTAAAGAAAAAATCCAGAACACTTTATATTCTGTTCGATTTGTTTCATACATTTCGTGATAACAGATTGTTCCTTCATAGTTCAAATTTTGAGGAAAAACAACTTTTGACAAGAGAACTATTTTTACCTCCTTTGAAATGTTTCTAACCTTCATTGGGCATTTAGTTACTTAATGGGTATCTATCGATTTTCAAATGATATTTACAACGTATGGAAGTCAAAAGAAAGCTTACAGAAGAAAGGCATATGTGTTAGCACTCTAGGGAAGGGATCATTCCCTCAGCAGTTATTTAAATGCCTTCTTGTGGCTGTTCACCAGGGTTTTGTAAAAAACAAAAAATTGTTCCACACCATGTCCTTCAAACCCTGTCCTAATTCCTTTTCCTAACTCAAGATATCTCACTTTCAAGATTGGTTATTTTTGTTAAAAAATACTGCTGTTTTTCAACAAAGCCACAAAAGTCGTGTAGTGTGGGCACGTTTTCTCTGATTCCTTCTGTGTTTCTTTATAAGTTAAGGTCCTTTTGTCCTTGAAATTTGATACTGTGGAAATGTTAAAATATCTTTGCCTGTAGATCAAGCATTTCCCTTCACCATACGTAGAGTACAACCACCGCTGTTGATTAATGCAGTGGCATCAAAATTATAAGTAAATTGAATGTAATGTCAAATCAATGAGCCGTGATGACATCACAGATGTACATGATGCATCAAATCAAAAGAAAAAAGTTGTATTACTTTATAAACTTGTATCTTCCAAACCCTTTGATATTGAGATGAAGTTTTCACCTCCTAAATTAAAAAATTTTTCGGCATATCTTGAAGTTAATTAATGTTGTCTCTGTAATAAGCCTTTAATTATCCTATTGGGAAATGATTCATAATTCAGTTTTGATTCTCTTTTTTGTGAAATCATCACTAATTTGAAAGCAATGTGTTTAATCATTCTTGACTTCAGCATGTTTTGTTTATGGTAGTTTATGTCACTTGTGTAAGCATTTCAACCAATCTATAACTCTTAATGAAGATGAGGGGTATTAGTTGCAAAGTTGTATGAAGTCTTGACTTTATGTGTTAGGGTTTCCATCATTGTGCTTCAAGTTTGTGGTTTTGAGTTGAATTAAGGTGTTTATCTTTTGTCACATACACCTGTCTTTGTCCTCATTTTCTTTATTTTAATCTTCATTTTAGGAATGACTTTGCTCCTATCACTAAATGGAATCTCAAAACGACAGCAGGAGAGATGGTGTATGTCCCTTAGTCAAGCAACATGATGTTGAAATTTTACAAATGTGTGCTTTGGCAGAAGTGATAGGAAAGTACTTTTTATTTTCGTCCATCAGCCATCCCTGGTAGGTTGAAACTGATTAAGTGAAAGATAAAAAGTCAATGAGCTAGACTTCTGATACTGGACACTGATACACTGCATATTGACTCATAAAATATTGGCCTGACGTTGGGATACTTAATTATGAAGTACTGTACCTACTTTGAATTTTCTGGACCAAATGGCTCTATTAATTAATCCTTGACAAATTTGTCTGGCCTTTCCACCATGAAAATGCTGTTTTTTCACTTCTCAGACTTTGGACATATTCAGCTAATAGTTAATAACCTTTGGCCATACACTGTGAAAATATCAGGTTCAAATTAAACCAGAAAAGGATGAAATAGGCTTTGAACCAAAAAAAGGTCAACCATTTGAGTAGGTTTGGTTTATTTTGAGCTGAAATTAGTCAAATATATGAACCTTTTTAGGTTCAATGCCCATTTGATCCTCTTCCTGTTCAATTTGAACCAGTTGTGTTAAGATTGTAGCATAACTGCACCCTCTGGCTAGAAGAATGATTTAAGCTCCTTGCATTTTGCCTCATTCTGTCCTCTCCTCTCTACCTGCTGACTGTTTGCTACCTAGTACAAGTCCAAAAATGCTGGTTTGGTTTGAATTTTTATATGCAAAGTCAAGATTATGTCCATGTTTTCATAATATTTCTTAATATATACACAAAGGTTGGCAAATTAACAGTTGGAAAATTTTGCATGAGTATAATCTGTCCACTTTTTTTCTTTCTTTTTCTGTGTGACACAAATCATTGTACCTATGAAACACGCAAGGGATTAAACACACAATGAAAAAAAGGGTTGGCATTATCACAAGAGAGTATCCAACAGCTATGGATAAGATGTGGGCTAGACAAAAATTAATCAGTGGAGAGAAATCACATGTAAAACCCTGATCTTGTATGAGATGAAACACATTGGTTTTGTAAAAGACTGTAGAGAAATTTTATGGAGTCTGTCTCTCACCAATAGTGAAAATCTACCATAACATAGAAATTAATATATATGTGACCCTTTCCATAAAATCAGGGACTTGTCACGAAATATAGTTTTGAGAAAATTGCAGCTGAATTTTAAAAAGGGGGGAGAGTTGTAAAATTGTGTTTCTTTCATATTTTTATTCTACAATATTTACTTTTCAGTAACTTGTACAGGAAAATTGAAAACATGTCTAAAAGTATGGAGAAATATATTTGTTGTGATTATTGTTCCATACTTCTTATAAAAAATGCCAACTTGAAATGTTAATTTCATCAGAATTGTGTATCATGCTGTGACATCTCTTCTTGAGAAAGTAGCATAAACACCCCAGTACATCAAAGGCGGTGTGGGGTATACGTGTAACTGATATCTGAGTTTGTCACATAATCTGTGCCCTAAAATGAGCTAAGATTTCATTGTATTCACACTGCGTGAAAAGCAATTAACACATGCTTGATTGAACTGTTAGCTAACCAAACCTCGAATGTTACGTAACTTTTTGTGTATTTTAATATATCTGTTACTGTCAATCGATTAATCAGACGTGAAATGTGACTATATCAAGTGTGAGTGTAGTGAGCTTCATTTCCTCCCTGAGGCAATAAGAGGTAATCAGGCAGAGAAGGAGAATGTAACAAAAAGTAAGAAGGAACGTTTCATCGTGATTGCAAGAAATGCCATCAATATATATCTGTGTAATGGGTTACCCTACACAGATGGCTCAGGTATCATGTTGAAGCCTCATTAAAATGATTCCTACAAATGTGGAAATAACTCCAAAAATCGTTGTGGTGACATGTTTCTGATTTTGATAGAATGGGTTTCATATACTTTGACAAGATGATGGCAAACTAAGTTTTTCACTTTTGAGAAAATGGAAAAAGGGTACCTTTTTTTCTCACTTTGTAAGGCAGTGTGCTGAAAATGAATGCCCTAAGTATAGACAATGCTGTCCACTTTGGAGAAAAGAAACAACATTTTAAGAATGGGGGTTAATGATAGGAGGAGAGAGGATTCAAAGGACTTGAAGGAAGTTATTCATCACCCAAGACAATTGCAATTCTCCCAACATACCCTTCTCCTAGCCACTCACACAGCTGTCTCTGACTCAGAGTCAGTTTTGACCTTATCCAGACACAATCTTAGTTTATTGTCTCAGGGCAAACTGCAAACAAGACCTTGATATGTATAATCAAAACACTCATATTATGATAATGTGTTCTATGAGCTGTGCCACACTTTGTTTAATTTGATGTCAATCAGAGATCTGTGCCCATTGAGAATTTTTGTAGAGTAACTGTAAAATTTTAGTTTAAGGCGACAATGACTGTCTTTAGAGTTTTAAGCATCTATATTTATCTCAAACTTTAATAACACACCATTATTACCACCATTTTATGTTTTTATCTCAAATTTGTTTGTATGTAACAGTTTGGTTTTTATATTAATACTTTGCTGGTGAAGCCTCCCCCACCACCCTCATGCCCAAAATTCCTGTTTCCATAATATATTTCATTGGATGAAATAGTGTACACTCTCTTTCATCATTTATAATTTGTTCATTGTGTTTTTTTATGAGGGGCATATGTTGTCAACAAGGGGGAGGGGGGTTATGGTAAAGATTGGATATGAGGTGTTGAAAGCTGTAAGTGGGACTTGGTTTGCCAATAAATTTCTCTGAGATTTCACATCTTTAGAATATGCCTGTTGTGAAGAATTTTGGCTTACTTTGTCATAAAGCTTTTTCAAACATGAGGATTTTAGGATTTTACAATTATTCATTTTGCTGTGTTGATGTAAACTTTTATTTGAGTTGTGGTCTAATATACCACCAATAGCAAATGATTTTGAAGTTGGAGGAGTCAATTAGACCATAGCCTACAATAATGCAAAATATGTATTGAGCTTCTTTTTAATGCTGAGATGGATAAGCAGTGTGTTTAAATAACTATATTAAGCTTTTATTTAAGTAGTTAGAAATATGTTAATTGAAGTAATTGTAGTACATACTATAACTTAAAAGAGCAAGTTGAATCATCCTTGTATCTCCATTTTTTTGTAAAATTTTAATTGAACTAGCTGTCAATCAAAGAGCTGTGTCAATGGAAAATTTCTGTGAACTATGACAAAAATTGTAGTTTGAGAGGAGAGGATAAGCCTTTTAAATGTGAAAAATGAAACTAATTCAAACCATAACAATAAAACTTCAACATCAAATCAGGTACAAACATGTAGCAGCTTTAGGTGCTTGACAAAAACAGTCTGATAATTTAAAGTCATCACTCTCTTAGGAACAAGTTAAGAAATAATGTTAATGCACCTATCAATTGTGCAATGTGCCCTCTGACCTCCGGGCAAGGTCAGGAGCAACAAACATTTCGTGCATTGACACACCTCTGCGTCATGCATTTGCTGCAACATTTTACAGGCTGGGATATCATCAGCACTTCCTTCAGCATTTCCAGTAGGAATTGTTGCACCTTTATTAGGTTGAATTGATGCAACATTTGAAAAACTTTGACACATACAATCCTGCATCACAACCTGGACCAGCATGATGCACATGCATAATTCACACCTTTTTGAATAATTAAAACTCTAAGGGTACACCTCCATCCTTTTGAATCAACTTAGGAATCAATCAATTTAGGGGGAAACTTTGACAATGATATTATTTATAATTTGGTTTGAGAAAGAAATGATATGGAAACTGTTGTCATGTAGACCATGTTAGCTTACTGCCTTTCATTGCTATCTTCAAGTTCAAAATATTTCTCACCCAGAACAGAATAACAGCAAACAAAGACGTTATCAGTAGATATGAATAATAGGAAAGAAAAAATGTAGAAGCAAAATAGATATTTATACAAATTTATCTTGACTTTGTAATAAACCCTTACATTTATGCAACAAAGAAATATGATTAATTTGTTTCCTAGCAACAAATGGCAATGTGATATTTTGTTGTTCATTAACCTGTCAATTATACAAGAAGTGAGATTAAGCCAGAGTGGTATGTATGGCACACTGTCTTGTGGAAATTGATTCCCCATTCATTTACTACTTGAGAATTCATGGACAGTACCAACTATTGTCTCCCAGAATCTGGCCAATGTAACATACACTACTGTCCTTGTAACAGTGTACAGAAGAATGATTTGGAAAGAAATGAATGGTGTGTGTTTAATTTGTGGCATCAAGTTCTTGGACTAAAGGTATCAGAACTCATGGCTCATATTACTACATTGGAAGCAGCAGTTATTTTTGATAGCCTACATTCAGTCAAGACACTGAAGAAGTTAGCCAGATTAGCAGGAACTGCAGAATTAATTAAATGTAAGTACACATTTTGTTTGAAAAGTAAAAAGTTTATTTATAGAGTATATAAGACAATTAGACAAAATCTTTTAGGCTAGTTGGATCAGAGAGTTCTAA
Source organism: Holothuria scabra (assembly GCA_037179385.1). Taxonomy (NCBI): domain Eukaryota; kingdom Metazoa; phylum Echinodermata; class Holothuroidea; order Aspidochirotida; family Holothuriidae; genus Holothuria; species Holothuria scabra. Next base: position 8,209,648 of record CM074184.1, read on the forward strand.
TTAAGCAACTCCCTGGGTAGATCAGGATTTACATCCCAGTTTTAACCAACGTGAGTTGGAAAGTGATTCTTTGTGTTTTGCAAAATGGAAATATATAGGTTTTTTTTTGTTTACTCATCATTGTAATCTTTCATAATTTGATTAACCATGACAATAAAAGTGCTCAAATTTAGAGAAAAGGCCTCAAAATACTGAAAAGTTTACACTTTGCCAAAAGATTACGAGAAATTTTCAACCTGCACAGTAACAATATTTTGAATATTAAAACAGCAGTCCAAATGTCAAATTTCATGAACCAAACCGTTTCTTACATGAAGAACTTGAATCGTCCACACTGACACTGAGACTTTTCTGTTACTTTAACCTTGAGAGAACTCCAGCTCAGATAATACTTGGATGATTTTTTGGTTTCGATGAAAAGAGAAACCTATGCATTCATGATGGCGTGCGTGTGTATGTATGTGTGTATGTGCGTGTGTGTATGTGTGTGTGTGTGTATGTGTGTGTGTTTGTGACACTTTGCTTGTTTACACGATATCTTGAGAAGGGAATATCTGACAATTCCCAAACTTGGTACACAGATACCCCATACTGAGAGGAAGAACCCTATTGATTTTGGTGGAGGTCAAAGGTCATCTGGGGTCACAGGGGGTCAAACCCCCAAATCCTTGTTTACACGATATCTCAAGATAGGAAACTTGGAGTAATTTCAAACTTGATGCGTGGATGTGTTATGATGTAAGGAAGAACCCTATTGATTTTGGTGGAGGTCAAAGTTCATCTGGGGTCACAGGGGGTCAAACCCCGAAATCTTTGTTCACACGATATCTCAAGATATCAGTCTATCTATCTATGTATGTCCTTTATGGAGGTCAAAGGTCATCTGAAATAACAAAATGATTTTTTGAACATGCTTCTATAACATTTGAGTGAGAAGATTAACGTTGCATGATGGCATTATTTGAAATGAAAAATTTATGTATCATCGAAACCTCAATGCATTTTTGCATTCTGGTTTATTATGACATTTACTTATTATGATGAACAGTCCAATGGATTGTTAGAATAGTTTTGAAAATACCATTTTCCTCTTGGAGTTTCTATAATTCATTATATTTTTGGTTAAGAGCTAAGGAAGGTCCACTTGTAGAATAGAGCAGAAGTTTACGTGACAAGTAGTATCGTGGTATTAGCATTGCCACCTCAGGTACAGTGCTCGTTCTTTGTTGGTGTAGTTGTTTTGTTATATTGAATATTCATACAATAAGTGCACTCTTATTGGTTGGGATACTGAGGGGTGGGATCAAATGGAAACAGGTTTGATAGCTATCATTATCGATTTTTACCCTTTGTTTTTTTTTTTTTTTTTATGGAAATTAAGCAAATTTGGCAGAATTTTGAATTTGAATGGCCTGTTTAAACAGTCTGTGAAAAATTTGGTCAGAATAATTTAATGTATTTCCCTTTTGTGTCCTTTTTGGTTTCGATGAAAAGAGAAACCTATGCATTCATGATGGCGTGTGTGTATGTATGTGTGTATGTGCGTGTGTATGTGTGCGTGTGTGTGTATGTGTGTGTTTGTGACACTTTGCTCATTTACACGATATCTTGAGAAGGGAAGATCTGACAGTTCTCAAACTTGGTACATAGATACCCCATACTGAGAGGAAGAACCCTATATATTTTGGTTGAGGTCAAAGGTCATTTGGGGTCACGTGGGGTCAAACCCCGAAATCCTTGTTTACACGATATCTCATGGTAGGAAACTTGGATTAATTTCAAACTTGACATGTTGATGCATTAGGATGTCAGGAAGAACCCTATTGATTTTGGTGGAGGTCAAAGGTCATTTGGGGTCACATGGGGTCAAACCCTGAAATCCTTGTTTACACGATATCTCATGGTAGGAAACTTGGATCAATTTCATACTTGATATGTTGATGCGTTAGGATGTCAGGAAGGCCCCTATTGATTTTGGTGGAGGTCAAAGGTCATTTGGGGTCACATGGGGTCAAAACCTGAAATCCCTGTTTACACGATATCTCATGGTAAGAAACTTGGATCAATTTCATACTTGATATGTTGATGCGTTATGATGTAAGGAAGAACCCTATTGATTTTGGTGGAGGTCAAAGGTCATTTGGTGTCACATGGGGTCAAACCCCGAAATCCGTGTTTACACGATATCTCATGGTAGGAAACTTGGATTAATTTCAAACTTGACATGTTGATGCGTTATGATGTAAGGAAGAACCCTATTGATTTTGGTGGAGGTCAAAGGTCATTTGGGGTCACATGGGGTCAAACCCCGAAATCCTTGTTTACATGATATCTCATGGTAGAAAACTTGGATCAATTTCATACTTGAAATGTTGATGCGTTATGATGTAATATAGAACTCGATGTGTTTTCGTGGAGGTCAAAGGTCATGGGGTCACATGGGGTCAAAACCTGAAATCCTTGGTTACGTGATACATTATGGTAGGAAACTTGGATTCATTTCAATCTTGATAGGCTGATGCGTTATGATGTAAGAAAGAACCCAATTTATTTTCGTGAAGGTCAAAGGTCATTTGGGGTCACAGGGGGTCAAAACCTGAAATCCTTGTTTACATGATTCATTATGGTAGGAAACTTGGATTCATTTCAATCTTGATAGGCTGATGCGTTATGATGTAAGAAAGAACCCTATTTATTTTCGTGGAGGTCAAAGTTCATTTGGGGTCACATGGGGTCACACCCCGAAATCCTGGTTTACACTATATCTCAAGGTAGGAAACTTTGATTGATTTCAAACTTGATATGTTGATGCGTTATGATGTAAGAAATAACCCAATAAATTTTGGTGGAGGTCAAAGGTCATTTGGGGTCACATGGGGTCAAACTCCGAACTTCTTGTTTATGCTATATCTCAAGGTAGGAAGCTTGGATTGATTTCAAACTTGATATGTTGATGTGTTATGATGGGAGGAAGAACCCTAAGGCTATTTTGGGTCACCAGTTGTTACAAGAAATGTAGCATTTTATTGAAAAGAGCATGTATGTATCATCGAAACCTCAATGCATTTTTGCATTCTGGTTTCCAGTTGTGGACCACTCGCTTGCTTTCCCTTTTCTATATCTACTAATGCTGGGCACCAAGCATAATGGCCATAACTAGGTTCCATTTTTAAAGTCTTTGGTATAACCCAGACTCTGATTTATGAAGTTGACCATGCATTCTTTAGAAGTGGTTTAGTCAGTTAGGGATTTTCCTTGTGGTTCACCAGAATGTCAGTCATGCATGAAGAAATATTCTACCAGAAATGCAAGCTCCTAATGTGGATGAAGTCATGTATGAAAGGTTTATTTTATGCATTTCAGGTATGAGTCCCCACCTGCATCCCCCCATGGAAAAATACACTAGTGTGACAAAGTAGGGGTCAGTAAATGATCCATTTTGGTGGGCAAATATTTCATGGCCCAGAAAAAGTGTTAAAGTATTGTATTCCCATGCAACTCTGTGGAGAGTGGCCCTATTTTAACTGCCTGAAATCTGACCACATTATTTTAGCTGTGTACTTGTAAAAAAACTGTATAGGCCTACTTCAGGCAGCAGGGTCTCTTAAGAGATATTTCAACCTGAAGGTCACCCTGCATCTTTATACATGCATGTTAATGTTTAATTTTGTGGCAAGGTCATGCATTGTTCACATGATACAGTAGTATACGGTCTTTTTTCTTTTCCGTGTGTGTGTGTTAAGATTATTAACTTGGTAGAAGTTTTGAATATTGGGGACTCAAAGGGACCTTTCTAAGCTGGCTGATATCTGTAGGCCTATTTTATACCTATAGTTGGTTAACATGTAATACAACTCATAGAATCATGCACTATAATCAATCATGTCAGAACCTTCAAGTTCTACAAGTGCACAGTAGTATAAATCAGGGTTGATTAATTTTTATCAAGCTGACTGATTAATAGCATAACTTTAAGTGGAAAAACATGATGTAAATTGATTTTAATAAACTTACTTGTTTTGTTTTTTTAAATAAAAAATTTTCTGGCCCTCATTTAAGGTAGATGTGGCTTTACAACTCAGTTTCTGACCAATTTGTTAAGGCCTGTGAGGTCGACCCTGGCCTCAAGTTTTTTTCCAGTTCAGACTCACTCCTTTGATGTGTTTAAATAACCACTCATGGTCATTTGCCAACAAATCAACCCCATGCAGAAATATAGTTTATGTCTTCGCTTTTTTTTCATGTCAAATCTTAATCATTGGCAAATTATTAGTTACATGTACCAGTAATGGACACACAAAAAATTACATTAGTTTCTCAGTTGTCATAGCAACACCCTTAGTCTGCCCTTGAAGCAAGTTGGCACACAAGGTACTTCTGTCTAGAAGAGTATTTGTCGTTAGTAAACTTACACCAGGAACGAGCAATTTGTAGTATTTACCCATCCTTTCACTTAAAAGACACTTGTTATTTAAAATCCCTTCTCATCCTGAAGATATTTGCCATTCTGTAGTTGCCACTAATAATTGAATCATTCTTTTCACTGATGAATCCTCAGTGGACACCTCTTTCCTCTTGTTGTTTCAGTTGAGCTGAGAAAGGTGTTTATATATGGTAACAATTGTCAAGATAAAATTTGTCCAATGTCTGAAGGTGGAGTAAATGGTACCTTTTAAGCAGACTCTGGTGTTGTTAACTTCTGGCACTTACAGTTAACACTTCTACCCATCCAGCATGTGGGGGGCTTCAACAGAGCTTTTGAATATAATCAACTTTAAAAGTTGAATCCATTCTTCTTGAAAGAGAGAAGGAATATCTTATTTACCTGCTTGTGAATTACTCTGGCAATTACACCAAGGAATTCAAAATTCATTAGATGCAGGTAAGAAATAACCATATTGCTTCCAGGAAACTTAAGAGTATCTTGAATTTTTTAATGGTAACTTTTGTTTACAATTTGCCCAGTTTGTTTGTTTGTTTGTTTGTTTTTTTGTAGTATTTATTTGTCTAAAAGGATTTTTTTCTATCAGGATATTTTTGGGGTTTCTGATTAGTAGAGAACATTATCCACTACTGATATGTAATTTGGCTGGTGTAAATTAGAGTAAAAGGTATGGATGGAAAATTTTTCCTTCGTTTTTAATTTGAATAGAGAGAAATTGTGTGAGAAATCACAATGATAACTGAAGAAGAGTGATAGTCCAGAGACACTGAAGTGCTGTACTCTTTACACCATGGAGAAAAGGTAAAGTGAGCATATTTCATATATAATCATATTTAACAGCAGGTGCATAGCCAGGATTGTGTCATGGGGAGGGTTTTGGTGTTATGGGGGGAGGGGTTGGGAGCACGACATGAGGGAAAAGTCTAAGGGTAGAGAGACAACAGTGCTGTTTTAGGTGTTTTTTGCATTGAAAGGTTGGGTCATGGGGGGGGGACTTCTAACCCCCAAAACCCTCCCTGTGGCTAATGGGCACTGTTTTACAGTAAGAAAGCATTGATGTCACATGCTAGAACTGTTTAATCCACTGCTAGTCCCCTCCCTCCCCAACACTCTTAAAATGTTGTCCGACCAGAGAGGAGTCGGGCCATGTCAGGCCATGTTGAAATTATCCCACTTTTGACCCAATCAAAACAAGTACAGCATTTTTGACACTTACAGCATAGTAATTGATGTGGAATATAGTAACTATTTAATCAAAGTTTTAAAATTGATGAAAAATCTGGAATTTCAAACTTGCGGAAAATTTTTTAAAAAGTCAAGGTATTATATGTTATGGTGTAAATGGACATAGATGTTTCAAGAAAAAAATGATGGATCCATATTACAGTGTTGGTGGCCTTCACAATATTGCGATTTGATAGTGATATGATAGGGTTGAAGCCATTATTTCCTCCTTTCAGAAATTTTGAAATGGTCACTCCAGTCATAACTGAACATGGGACACTGTGACATGGGCATAAAATTTGTACAGCAGCAAAGAATATTGTGTCCCAGTGTGTGTTAGCAGAAGCAGTTACAAATCTGCAAAATGCCTCACAAAATATCTAAATTTGTAGCTTCTAAATTGGAATGGACATGGCCTTTACTTTCAGCACTAGGTCAGTGAGGCATTAGGTAGGAGACAAGGCCAGACTGTGATCTGTGGCCCCCCTGGAAGTAATTTCCAAGTTTTTTTTGGGGGGGGGGGGAGAAGTGATTTGGATGGTATAGAGATCATGCATGTGATGTCAGCTTTTTTCAGTTTGGCATACTGGATGGAACTGATCATGGGCAAGATGTGTGTTACAACTTAAACACACTTGCACCCCAGCACCTTAGTAACAATTATTGCACAATGGATGCCTGGATGGAAACATAGCAAGACAGTAATACAGTGATGTAGCTGCATGACCTCTGTAAGAAGAATTTCCTGAAGTAAAAAGGGCACCCTTGTGACTGAATCACATTTACTGTGGGAAAACTTAGGTTTTTAAATTTTCTTTTAAGTCCCATATTTTCAATTTTCTTCATTTTGGGATTGAGATATTTTGAAGATTTTCATCCCCTAAAATTTAAAGATAAAGAGCAGTCCCCCAAACTTATTTTGAAGAAAAAGCTAAATAACACAATTTCTATCTTTTTTCTCTTCAAAGTATCTTTCAATACATTTTATTACTTTACTTTTTAATATTCAAGGTGAAAAAAGCAGTTATTTCTGGTAAATTTCACATTTGAAGAGAAAAACATTGTCACATGACTTTCAACAGCCAATCATGAAATTGGACAGTCTACTACACTTCTTCAGTTTGGGATGACTGCTCCTGCCCTTTAAGTAAAAAAGTAATAAAGCTTCCTTGAAAGAGGTAGAACAATATTTGCATAATCTAGGCTTTGCTCTTTGCATGCCTCTGGCAGAATGCATGGGACAATATATTTACACCAAAATTTCAAGCTTTGCAGTGCCCTTTTCCCAGCTATGCCTCCTGCTCTGAGCAAATAGGTATTGGTTGCAGGTCAATTATGGGAAGCATGTAACAGCACCATTTGGGGGAACTTTTTTCTTGACCTTGGCATTAATGAATGGTCCATTGTCCCCCTTTTTCCTTTTAAACATGCCTATGCTACTCCCTAGTGTCATTTCTTGACACACACCATTTTTAGTCTGGAAGTGAACACCCAATATTTTGAACACATTATATTATAGTTCAGAATCAATTGTTTCTCCAATACCTTGTTTAAGTTATGATCATCATATTTTTGCCACGGAGAAACATCTTAGATTGACTAAGCATGGGCGTCCGCAGAAAAAAAGTCAGGGGGGGCAAAATTTCTAGGGAGGGGCAAAACCTCCAAGTCACCATGAATTGACACAAAGCATGCAAAAATATCAGCCCAAAATGCCTCCCAGATCGCCGGAAATGGCATTTCTAAAGCCTATTTTTCGCATAGAAACTTGGAAAACACGTTTTGTCCGGGTTTTTGCTTTGATTTTTATACGTTTTTTCAAATTTTTGATTTTCCAGGGGGGGCAAGTGCCCCCCCCTTGCCCATACCTGCGGACGCCCATGCGACTAAGATAATATACAATATGCCCTGATTATATGCCTCACATGATAGACATTTATTGATCTATCCATCAAAAATAAGGACAACTTTTGAGTTTAAATTTGGTTGGCAGTAGGATATGATTAATTTGCCTGTTACTTACAACTGCTGTGACAGATATGGCAGTTATAAGGTTGAAGTCAAATCGGGATGTTTTCATCATGTGTGTCTCTGCTATAACTGTCATTGTATATTGTAAAGAATGTAACCATGGGCAACATTCAGGTGAAACACTTGACAACTTGATGGTTGCCTGAATAACTGTCATGGGTGATTTGCAAGTACAGGACAGGAAAGGTAATTTAACCATCACAGTTTATAGAAAATAAGTGCCATTGCTTTATATGAAAAATAAATCAAGGTGCCTCAGAATAGAGGAGTGGGGGGGGGGGGGGAGACAAGACAGGAGGCCAGTGGAAGTGTTGAAAAGGGGCTACAGCAGGGGCTGTGGAGCAAATTTTGAATTGGATGCTTATTCGTTAAAGTGGCCCAATATGTTCAACAATATAATAATAGCAATATGAGGCAGTGCAAAATGCTTTCAGAAAAAAAAGTGGAGGCTAAAGACACCCTTCCCAGTTACCCCATCTCCATGGTCCCTATACTGGCATAGTCCTTCACTCTTCACGTGACAAACAACGAAAAGTTCCTACTTAAAGGAAAAAGTAAATGTACCAAAGAGAGGGAAATATAGAAAAATAGGCTCTTCAAGCAAAAATGTGGGAGTTGGAGATAGTTTTAGGGCTGGATCAGACCAATTTTATTTGGAGGTAACTAGTTGCATGGTACTGCTTTTCTTACAAGAGAAGAGTAAATGTTTTCTCAAATGGCTTCCATCCCAGGTAGAGAATTAAAACATGATGATGAGGAGGGGTTGGAGTATACATATGTGCATTGACTACCCCTCCCCCTCCCAATTATGACCTGTCTGCATAAGACAGGAAAATAATGTCTTAAAACTACCCTCCCCCCCCCCACCCCAACTGTTTAAGATCTGCATGCGTAAAACAAGAAAATAATGTCTTAAAAACTAACAAAGTTGTATTAAGTTTCCCTACCAATCATTTTTTATTTCAATTCAAGAAACTACATTAAATAGATAAAGAATTAACTTCAAAACTGGAAACTTACAGACCATTTTATTTATCTTTAAAATTATTAATCCAGGAAGTTTTATTGGATCATCCTTGCCTATGATCATTTCAATTGAAGTAGAATCCTCAATGTGTTTTCATTATAAATGTGGCATTGGCTTGTAAGAAAAAATCATTACAAATTACCATGACAACCAAGTCATAGTGATAACAAACAAGGATAGTCTGTTGACGGTACATTGTTATGAAAATTATCAGTAGAAGCTTTGGATATAGCAGAAGGGACAGAAATATGAATTAATGGAATATAAAATTATCTTCTAACTCATCAGGTAGGTGCTGTTCTATTGTAATTAAGTCTATATTCTTTATTCCTGAATCCTAGTTCTTTGGTCAAAATGTTTTGCAGTACATTTATAACTCACCCTTGTTCATAGTGTTGAGATAAATGGTTTGTGCTCATTTACCATAGCAGTAATACCAAGTGACTATCACACATCCCTTGTTTACTATAACACTTCATTTCTTGGTTTGCTATGTGGGGTTAAAACATTTGTATTTATGGTGTAAACCATAGGAGGGGATGAATGAGGTTTTACAAAAACAGGTTTTAAATTGACAAAAAAGGATAAATAAATTTGAAGAAAATAAAAGAAGTTTATACACTATAGAAATTTGTGCTGGATGATGAAGTCATTAGAAAGCCCAGCCAACATTCCACACTATTAATTTGGGCCTGAGAGAGGAAGTGTTTTCAAATATTTGACAATTTTGCTGGTCAAGTTGTGAATTTAAAGGGATGAGAAGGAAAGGAAAGAGGTTTTCTATGTTAAAAGTTGTAAGTGCGGTAGTTTATTAGATGCATGTTCCCACACTGTCCCTCAATAACGTGATTAGTTTTCGATAATTTCTACATACACCCGCAAAACATTACATGTAATTGTTTGTATTCGGTACTCACCTGACATTTTAGAAAAATGATTTCAATAGTTTAACTTTGAATAATGTGTAAACTATCTTGAATGAATTAAAATGGCAATCTGTAGAGTAGTAGTTGATTCCTTTTATAAGGATTTTATCAAACTTATCATCTCAAGGCTCTGATGAAGAGGTTTGGTCATCACCAGCCAACTGATGAGATCCCGTAGGATGAGAGGATGTAAATTCTCTTTTGGTAGTAGTTTACTCACTCACATTGTAAGTACTGACAACTCTCCTGATTTGGTACAATACAGGGGTGGAGGGGTGGGACCAAGGTATTTTGATGGGGGACAAAGCATGAGTTGAGAGCTCCTTTTTCTTCTTTTTTTCCTGCTTTTCCTTCTCTTTCCGCATTTTCTTGCAAATATAGGGGTGATTTGCCAACCCCTGATGCCATCCCTGCTATAGTACTTTGAGAGAGGTCGTATCCTAATTACCCTCCTAATATGATGTTAAATATTTTCTAATTTTCAGGCAACGGAAAAAGAAAAATATGGAGCGTTTTGAGGATTTTATAAAACTTCATCATCTCAAGGCTCTGATGAAGAAGTTTGGTCGTCATCAGCCCACTGATGAGATGCCACAGGATGGAACATTCTCTCCTGGTAGAATCATCAAAAGGGAACCTGGAAATGTTACCCTGGGAGAATTTAAAAGTATGTTGGAGAGTCTGGGGATTGATACCACAGAGTGGGACACTCAGATGGAGCTGCTGTTTGCTAAGGTAAGGCAGAAATAAGACCTCTATTAATTTCTGTGAAGACATTTTTAGAATGCACTGTACGCTCAAGGAACAAAAGAGCAAAGTTAATCCAAAAAGAGTGATCAGTGAAGGAGTGAACTTTAGCTAGATTAGAGTGAATTTTCACTCCAAGTAGTGATGTGTCCCTCTGTGTGTCTGAAGCATCAATCCCCTTTGAGTAAATTGTCACTTACTCTTGTTGCAGAATTCGCCAGTTTAAAGGAGTGGTTACCAGGTGCAGCCTTTTGGGGTTTAATTTTGTTCTTTGTTTTAAAGGCCCAATTCTCTCACCCTAAACAGTACCAGTTCTCCTAAATTTCTCACTCAAGTCCCTCTCACAATTGTCTAAAACTCATCCTCACCCAGACACAATCTCAGTTTATATTGCTTCAGGGTGAGTGTAGAAAAGCTCAGTGTGTATAATCAAAACACCAGAACACTCTCAATACAGTTTATGCTGTGTACAATATAAGCTATGGTGCTCTGCATTGTTTGAATTAGCAGTCAATCAAAGCAGTCAAAGCAGACTGTGCTGTAGTAGTGTAGTTGAGTCAGGTCGGAGAGTCCGAGTCACGAGTTTGGCACTTTTCAAATTTCAAGGACTCTATTCCAGACTCAGACTCAAGTCCCTGTACTTTTTCAATGGGGAACAATCAACCACTCTGGTGGAGCCTCTCAAAAGTCTGATATCACGAGTCCGAGTCTGGACTCTACTATAGCCCTGTCTGCAGAAACACTTCACAATAATTATTACATTAAGTGTTCCTTAACACGAAGCAACTTTTTTCTTCTAGTGGAAATATCTTGTATTAAGTACTTCTTTTCAGTTAATTGTGTTTGACTCACAATGTGTATGTGTGATATTTTGATGATTTTACCAGTATGTACACACTTTGTTTAACAATGTAAAGATATCAGAGAGATATGATTGGACAACTAGATGTGTTCTCTTTTTGAAGCTACATTACCTATGCAATGGTGATGCAAAAGGATCTTTATTTTAGTTCTGTAAGAGGAAACAAATGGAGTGCACTTTAAAAATCTAAAGGATTTCCAAGGTCATGGAAACCTGTACTAAAAGTCATGTCATGCAAGGTTGGAAAAAAATTTCAAGGTCTAGAAAGCTTTGAAATTCAGGGAAATTGTGTGAAGTCCAGGAAAAGTGACAGGAATTTTCACCGAGTAAAATGTTTCCCCTCTCACACACAGTCATAGTAATATCAAATTCTGTTGTCACTCATAATATCAAAAATTATTGCTCTCCTCACTGCAAAATTTCATATTATTTTATGGAAGAAAGTCAAAAGAAACATCATAAAAATGTTCTATTTGATCCTGAAAAAAGTCGTGAAAATTGACTGCCGAGAGGGTGCAGAAATCCTAGCTGTTCCTATAACCCTGTTTCTATAGCAGTGCCAGTAGGCCCTTTTCAAATAGCAATAAGCCAGTTCAGAGTTGTTACTGTGTATGTGCTATGATGAGTTCAATACCCCTATGACCTATGACCTGACGAGACTTGTCACACGCTCTGCATAGGTTTGTGCACTGTGCGCTATGCATTTCTATGGCAGCTGTGGCTTATTGGGAGAGTGCGTACCCTTATAACCTTTGACCTTTAGAACAAAACAGTAACTCTAAACTGGCTTATTATTGGTATGTGCATGTTCTTTCTGAAACTGATCCACAGTGTTTTTCATTATTCTGCTCTAAACGACAATGTGGCTGAAGGCATCAACAATCTAGCCCCTGCTTTCTTAGTGGCATTTGTGTGTTTTGTTGTTACTGCATATCTTAGCCTAAAATACTGTTAAGTAAGGTAAAATTTAGGTTGAGAATTGCTAGGGCTATAATCATGGTGGATAATAATATGGCAAACTCTCTTTGTAGCTATATTTGACCTTTTTTGGGGGGTGGGAGGTACGGTGAGGCGGGGCATGAAGTCATACTCGTGGAACATGCTGACCTTGTGTTGGAGACTTCTACAAACTTCAAACTAGCACATTATGGTACTGAAAAACTCAGTTCTAGTAGCCCTTGAGTTTAAGATATTTCCAGATGTGTTAAATCACACTACTAAGGATTGTGGTAGTTGTGCTATTTTGTAAAACTTTTAATGGATTTAAATGAGCTGACAGGCATGACACTGTTATTCATCTAGATGTGCAAAAAATCACACTCCACTGCATTGATTTGAGATAAGTGATGGTGTGCAACCACACTTACATACCTCAAAATTCAATGTCTATGAAAAACAGCTCTCATATGTTGGATGATAGGCTGGCATTGCAAGTAACCAATCATGGCTGATATTGTTTAATTTTTCATTGGGTAATTAGACTCTTTTGAATGTAATGATCTGTGAGTTTCCTAATGGTAACAAAGTGGTTACAGGATGAGGTTGTAATGTAACCATCATATCGTCTTCACATTTATTTCAGGTGGATACATCAGCTGATGGTATGGTTGACTGGAATGAATTCTGTACTTACATGTTACTTCACTACAGAGAGAATGATAAGGAGATTCAAAAAAGTAGCATTGCCTTTGTTGCAGAGCCCACTATCATACATGTACCACAAATCAAGGTATGTATATTTTTCTTGTGTTGATACTGTAGGTGTATTGGTCATGTCCAGGCCTTGAGTTTTTACATCTTTCAGGTGTGCTACAAATCACACTTCTCGGGAAATTCAGGAGGGTAGTTGGTGTACTATTTTATTAAACTAATTCATTTATCAGAGTTCACATTCCTTATCTACATGTGCAGATAATTGCACCTCTGACTGTGATTTCAGGTGAAAAATGGCATGTTATCGCACTTGCAAATCTCAAAATTTAAGGCTTGGTAGATCAAATTTTCATACAGTAGAAGTATTGTGTATTTCATTTTGTAGTTGATTTGATCAAACTCTACTGTACTAGATTGATATATATATATTAAATAGCCAAATATCTGTATCCCAGAAATACAGATATTAGTTAATGCACAAAGGATTACAAGAGGAATAGAAGGAGTTGCTTAATGGAGGGGTGGTACATAGGGGTTTAGAATGTAGAGGAGTTCAAGGTATCTTTAAACCTGTCCACTGTCTCAAGTAGGTTGAACCTATCAAATCTTGTACTACTGTTTCACAAGCATGTTCACAAATTCTCTCTCACAAACTAAAACAAATATGGAACATGAGGGGTAGACCATGTTGTAGTTGATGTCTGTTTTGTCATGCGAGTACATAGAAGTATTTCTGAGTAGAACTCTGGATATATGAAATCAAATTGGGTTTATTATGTTTCCCCATTTATTATTTTTTGTAAATCTTTATTCTTCTAAGAAAATGCTAATTGTGACAAAACCATAATTCTTTTTTTCTACTCTCAGCAAGATACATTTCAAGGCATCGCTGTCATGAGCAACCCAACCAGATACATCACCCTCAGCAAGGCAAGTGCTCTGTATTCATCCTTCTAGAGGGTTGTTAATTCATGTTTGATTTTGGTTTCCAGAAGATACTGCAAGTTATTTGTAACATATATTACTACACCGCAGGTTCCTTTGAAATTTTAAATGTAAAGAATTTGCAAACCATGTGTTTATGTGTTTTTTTTTCTTTCTTCAAGGTTTTATATAACTTTCAGTGCCTTTTTAAGACAGCTGTTCTAATATTCGTCATTATGATGTGCTACTCATTGGAGGAAGTACTAAAAGTTTGAACTTTTGATGAGACTCTTTCGCTCATGTTTTCTTCTTCTGGCCAAAAGTTTGTATAGTGTTTAAAGTCAGAAAGATACTGTAAGTTCTCTTGAACCCATCCAAATTTCCAAGTGCATCTTATGGTGCCTAAATTTGTAAAAACCTTTGCAGCCCTTTTGATTCCTGATAGACTTCCCTATTCATCAGCATTGACCATGAAAATGTCTGGAGAGAATCCTGAAAAAGTAATAAATAACTTGCATGTCAACATTAGTCAATTGTGAGCAACTCTGTTAGGGCCTATAAGGACCCAACTTCCTATGCTGTTGTAAAAATGGAAACATGCATGAATTTTAATACATTGTCCCCTCTTTCTTTTCAAAATTTTTATTTTTAGGAAGGGTTTTTGAGCAATTTTGACCAAAACTTACAGCTAGAAATTAACCATTCTCTTAGTGATGACTCTCATGACCCCAAAAATATTGCAAAACGCAGGTTCATGGCATGGTACACTGACCTGGTTTTCATGGGAAATGTGAATATGGTTGCGATCAGTTCCAGTGGAAGAGATATCAAGTTTTATGATGTTGTTGTTAAGGGATTTGTGGAAATTTTTCACCTTTATGGTAAGAAAATTTATGTCACCTCTTGATATGTATATTTAATATTCATTACTTTTTATTGTTATCTGTGGTTAAATTTTTTTCTATGAAACTCTCAAAGCTCTCACTAAGTTTAAATGAGGGGAGTGTTCTTACATGGTGTTTCCAAGGGGGATAGGAACAAAAAAAGAAAAAGAATGTGTGTTAAAAAGAATAAGTGTAGAGCCACTTTCTTTTTTATGAGCAGTCTATTTCAGATGCACATATATAGGGGTCATTTGGGTAAAGATGGATCTGAAATATGATGCAGGTGGGAGTAATATAGAATCATCTCATATTTTACATCCCTTTATTTTTCAGTGGGGGAAAGACATGTGACAAAATTCACAACTATGTTCCACCTGGACTTTAACATTGATTATCAGGGTTGGGTTATGGACTTACTGTGTGTTGTGTGTGTGTCTTGTGTATTATGTTATATGTGTATGTTTATATTGCTTTGGAATATGTTTCATTTTACAGCTTTACAAGACTTACCGTCTTGCCTGGACTATTGGTACGACACCAAGGTAATAAATTTTCTTTTTTTTTTTAACTTTTTTTTTTTTTTTATAAATTTTCAAAAAGCAGTTGTGTTAGAGGTAACTTAACACATTCAATACAAAAAGAGATGGAAATATCTTCATGTGCTCAGGGAAATATGATTCATCCTGTCCTGAAAGAGAATAATTTTGCATTTCATCTTTTTACTTTTGTTGTAGAATCCTCATGAGGAGTCTCTCATGTTGATGGGGAGTGATATGGGTGCCATACATCTATTTTACTTTCTGAAACCAACAAACAGACTTTTTGAGAATGATGGCAAAGGAACAGAAAGAGTTCAGAAGATTTGGATGCCGGTGAGTGAAACTTAAACACACCTGGATACCAACTATTAGTGGTGTAAGGAGACTAATTGCATATTCATACATATATGGTGGGTTTTGACTTAGCTGCCAAATTATTGATTCAACAAAGCTCATTTGGTGTGTTATTGGCAGGATTTTAAAAATAATTACAAAATTGGTTGTCTTACATAAATGATTTTGAGTACAGGTGAGGTCTGTGCTCATAAGATTTGATGAACAATAGTGAAGTGTAAGGTTTCTGAACTCTCCCAATGTTTTTGAAGAGAACTGAGGAATAATTAATTATTTCATCTAAAAATATCCTTTCATGGATGTTGCAAGGATTTTTGTTTGAGGTCTTGTGACCAACTGCAGGACCTCATTAATGGCTGTGGGGAGATTTCCCCTCACCTCTTGTATGCATATTTAAGTACTCTCAGATGCAATCGAGTGCAACATTTCAGTATCTTTTGATTTTTTTTTTTTTTTTATCTGTTACAAGATAGTTTTTTTCAGACTCCCATGGGGTAGGGAGGAATTCCCTCCCTGGCTACATTAATGTACCCTCAAAGTTGAAAAGAGAATGCTACCACTGTGGCGTTCATGTACTTTTTAATGTTTCAACAGATGTTAGTAGGAATATTTTTCTGTGTAGTTACAATTGTTTATCCTGTCAGTGAGTTAGTGACATGGAAACATAAAACCTATATTAATTTAAAAGTTTACCCAAACTGATGATTATTCACCCTTTTCCTTCATCCTGACCTTTCCACTGTGCCAAATTTTGCATGAGGGATATCAAGAGAATTTTCATCCTACTACACATGTTGATATTGAAGAGTGGAAATACCACCAGTTGCATTTGTGAAGGTAGATAAAACGAATTAGCCGTTTTGTGCATTCAATCTTCAGGAGCTATGCATTCACCATGAGTTTGTGAAACATGTAAAACTGAATAATATCCACACAGAGATGTTACGGAAGATACAGTATCTGCCAGACAAGAACCTTGTTATATCATCCAGTGGCTCGAGTCAGACATCTGTTGTAATTGCTGATGTCAGAGGCAAGAGAAGGAGTTATATCTTTAGGAGAAGAAAGGTAAGATCAACTAAGGAAATATGAAAAAAAAATTGATATATGCTTGAAGTAGAACAGTCGTGAAAAGAAACCACAGTTTTCTTTCAAAAAAATTTTGCAGGAAATAGTTTAATTTCAGATCTGTGAGATCATAAAATTTGATGAATTTATTAAGGTGAACCTAGAGTCAAATATTTGTTAAGTTTGGTTATTGTTGCCACACTGGTACAGTTGCTTTTCTCTGCTAATGTTTAGTAACTTTCTATCCTGACAAAGGGATTCAGGAGTTTTGGCATTTATAAGATGTCTACTAATTTAATTACTGCCATAAGATAATATTATCCAAAAATTATTACATGTTTCCAACAGTGATCATAATGGTCAAATAAAATAACTTGTAATTGTGAGTTGCAATTAAGAAATTCTGCAAATATTTTGGAAGTGTGCCAGGGATATTCTTTTTTTATTTTAGTATTATTATAAAAAGAATATGATCATCTTTGAGATTTCATGAATTACACTATTTGTGTTGCATTTACAGCAGTAGGTTGAACCCTATTCTTATTCTTAATTTACCTTAGAATTTTAGTGCAAACAGTGATAGTCATTTACTTTCAGTGGAATTTACTTGTTTAAATAGTTGGAAGTACAGTCCTGAACTTCATTAACTGTGGAATGGAAAGCCAGGGGTCAGAGAGTCTTACTTGAAAATGTTTTGATGCAAACAATGCTTGATACCAGTTACACTAATCTAAGGGGGGGGGGGGGGGGGCAGAGAGAAAACTTGGGTGTGCAAGTCTCCCACATTTCCTTCACCCATTCTGAGTTCCAAACTACAAAATATGACAATTAAAAAGTGATTTAGTGGTTGTGCATATGAAACTCAGCCACCAATGCCACAATTTTCCCACCCACCCCCTCCCCCCACCCTTTCCCCACCCTCTTGACTCATATTTTGTGGCTATGCATGGTACTTCCTCATACTTCATATTTTGCTTTAGCAATTTTACCTTATTGTGGCCATAGGATGAGAAGGAGAAGGGGAGGGGGAGTGTATCATCATAGTGAATGCAAGTTGTATTGCAGAGGCTGTCACTCATCTATAATTCTCTGTTGTGTTTAATTTCAGAGTGTAAATTAATATGACTTAAATAGCAGGCTGGTGCACCATTCTGACTGTGTGAGAGTGAAATGTGTTAATCTGTTTGAATTTAGATTTACTACATGCAAGCTCACATAAATTTATTTTCTTGTTGAATCACTTTCAAAGGGAGTAGAGTGCTATGACTACAGCAGTAAACTAAACCTTATTCTGACAGGAGGGATTGACCACAAGGTTTTGGCATGGAATCCCTACATGGAAGAGAAGCCAATGGCATTCTTTATGGGACATCAGATGACTGTCATGGCAGTTGCTATAAATGATTACACCAAGCATGGCTACAGCTTCTCAAAGGATGGGGTAAGCATCCCAGTCTGTGGCATTTTTATATGTTTTTAAGGATACCACCTAATTGGATTGTATCACCAAAGCCCAGTGCATGATCAGTTCATTAAAAGTGAATCCATGGTTCTTATATATCAATAATGAGACCAATGAAAGATAGGATCAATAAGTCAGAGGACCATAGGGCAGTCCCCAGCCTCCATCCACCTCCTTCCAGAGATTACATCTTTGTAATAAGTAGCTTAGAGAATGAGAAGTTTTATCCTTCAATGCAAATACCTATTTTTGCCTAATGAATGAAGGGTGAATTAAGGAAGCAGGGGTTGAAGGGATAGCTCCAGTCAAATAGAAGTATACTCCCCTCTTAATTTAAGGATTAAATCCCCCTAATTTATTCCTTTATTTATTCCCTCTGTAAATGCTTGCTCTAAAAATTGCTCAAATCGTGCTCCAAAGTTAAGCTATAATATTGAAAAGTTATCAAAGGGCTTTCTTTGCTTCAATTCTCTTTTTACTTACAGGAAAGATAAAAATTAACAGTATTTTGCTTAAATATTTGCATCAAATGTCCTTGAAATATCCTGGTATTTCCAAAATGACCTTCATTCCTTCAGTAAAAAATTGCCAATATTTCAGCATCTCTCTTAAATATTTGCTCAATCAAGAATGTCTAAGAACCTTCAGATATTCAACTAGCGATGAAAGGGACCATTTCTTTGCTTAAGGGGAGATACCACTAAGCTTGCATATATTGTGTTGCCATTTTCATTTTCCACACCTTCTAATGCCATGCATGATTTTCTTATTTTTCTTTTCTCCTTTTGCAAAGTTTATTTTATTTTATCATGCAAATCACCTACTCAGTGAATTCTTAGACTGAGCTTGTTTTCTTGTTTTCTCAATTTGTTTGCCATATTTGGTATGTCTTTACCTATTAGATCATCAACAGCAGTCTAGTGCCTACCAATCAAGATCAAGACCACTTTTCTTATGAATATTCATGAAGTCCAGTCTAATACAGTAACTCTCCACACTGTGGCCATCTCCTGTAGATCTTTTATGTACCTAGCATAGAACACAGAACACTTTTATTTATTCATACTTAAGTTGACCTTGTTTATTTGTAAACACCTGTTTTACCTTTCTTTACTTTCATGTCTCCAT
The DNA here is from genome assembly GCA_037179385.1 of Holothuria scabra. Taxonomy (NCBI): domain Eukaryota; kingdom Metazoa; phylum Echinodermata; class Holothuroidea; order Aspidochirotida; family Holothuriidae; genus Holothuria; species Holothuria scabra. The sequence continues at coordinate 8,228,921 of CM074184.1, forward strand.
TTCACCTGCTGTCCAACACCTGTTTAAAAAAGTCAGGAATAAAGCCAAACACCTGGGGTTGCCTCTTTCATTGCTAATTTTTCCTTTGTTTTCCAGATGACATACATCCATTCATAGAAGTCTAAGTCAATCACCTGGCTTTATAATATTTATATTTAGGTCTTTCCTTTGTTCCCTTGCTGACCTGAATATATTCATATGCATGGTTAAATTAATCAGTCTTTTGTTAGACTCACCTCCTGGGAGGTTTTTTATTCTTTTGTTTGTATTCTTTACATCATGTGGGGGATAAGAACACACCTGTGTGTCTGTATAGAATCACCTGTTGTGTAAACTTTTGTTAAGTTTGGTTTCCTTGAAAAATTAGGGAACAGAAAGAAAGGCCAACAAACTCTTGCAACATAAATAGAATAGGTGCGTATAACTGTGGAGAAGGAGAGAGGAAAATGACAACTACCTATGTTGTTGTAGTGTGTGACATTATGCCTGATAGGAACATATTCTCTATTAAATGTTCATACTTTTATGAGTATTTAGGGTCATGGAGGTGAATGACAATTTTGGCATGAATAGAACCAGGGGTATGTTTTATATTGCTTACAGGAGTCACAAATGGGTTTTTACAGTGTTTGACTAGAAGGCATTAATGTGTTTGATGGAGTTATGACATGTAAAAGAATGACAAAGGTAGTCATGGGTGAGCTAGTTGGAAAAGTAAATTCACATGCCCTCATTTAGTGTAGTCTGGAATACTATTAAAACTTTATTTTCCAGGAAAGATTTATCTTTTTACTGGATAGCCCCCCCCCCCAACCCCAATGATAATAATGAAAAAACCTTTGCAGTGCATGATTAGAAGAAGCCATTCCTGAACAAATATGGCAGAGCACTAAGTTTAAATTTAGGGGACTGCCTAGTTAAAAGTGCCATTCAAACCAAATCAGACACCCTTCCTGTTTTCTTTTATCTTTATCCCTTCCTGTGCCCCATTTCAAGTCCACAGAAATGTGAAATTTTACTAATTGTCAGTAGAGGGTGCTGGTGTAATTATTTCAGTGTCTGTTACTGCATGTCTACCTTGCCAACCATTTTATCATTTACTCTTCCTTCCACACCACCTCCCCCCCCCACCAGTTTCATTAATAATGTCAGTATCATTTGTCATTTTGTTCCTTACCCTTTACAGGTCCTAAAAGTCTGGGATTTGTCAGAGTACAACTGTCTGCAGACAATTCAGATTCGATTTCCATGGCTGTGGAATGTCAAGCAACCAGACTTTGTCCATGCTGCCATGAGTCTTCATCAGAATGAAACCCTGGTGATAGGATTTGGAGATTACTTGGCTCAGTTAAAGGTTGGGAAGGATGAACAGATGGGTCAAAACAAAGTGGTCACTCATAATACACAACTTTGTTGTGCCATCTATAACCCTGTCTTTCAACAGGTAGGCTATAATTGCTGTTGCAATTTTTTTTTCCTCCATTCAAATTTGTTTTTCAATTGTTATTGAATTCTGGGTTCATAAATAGTTGATTTTACATGGATTTATTTTTTGAAGTCATGTTTACAATTTCACACATTCATTTTACTTTTCAGTTGCAAGTAATAGAAAACCCAGTGATTTGTAACATTAGGGGGTCTAGCCAAAAAGCAGGGGAAACATTGCTCCCATCAGAGGTGGTCCCTAAAATGAAGTAATAGGATAAAATTCGCTAAGTTAGTTCCCCTTGGTATCAAACCCTGCCCTATTTAAACTCCTCCCCCATATTTCAGTGTAGAGAAAGTATACTGGGTTATTGTTTCTTGATTAAAAGCAGTTATTAATCATATCAGATAGTTCCAATTCTCCAAACTAACTTTATAGCCCCTACACGTCTATATAAAACTCACTCTTATCTCAACTTAATTCTAGTGTATTGCTTCAAGGCATATTCTGTGGAATCTACAAGGCCATATGTAATCAGACACTCTCAGTGCATGCTGTGTAATATAAGATACTCTGCATTTTTCCTAATTAATGTCAATCAAAGAGCAGTACCATTTTAAAATTTTAATACACCCAGGGTAAAACTGTAGTTGGAGGGAGTGACCACAATTAAGTTTGACTATATTTTTGTTTTTGTATGTAAATAAATTGGACTGTTTTATGTTGCAGGTAGCAACTGGGGCTGATGACTCAACAGTCAATGTATGGGATTTGGAATCAGGAAGCAAATCTCTGTCAATCTCAGAAACGCATGGGAGTGAAGAAATCACCTGTATGGCTTTCAGTAAAACAGGCAGAAAGCTGTATACTGGAGCTAGAAATGGCACAATTAAGGTAATTCAGCAGTTTTGGTATTGTCTCTCGATGGATATTTTATTTAGCCTACATTTAGCTTAAAAGGTATTGAAAGTCACTGTAGTACTAATTACATGATTGTGGTAATGGGAAACCATATGCACAATCACTGTTGCAGGACTGAAAAAGATGGGGGTGGAGGTATGGGGGGAAGAAGGGGGTTGTAAGCTAAATAAGGTCTTTATTTAGTGAATGATTGGTTACTGGGATGTGTTCAATATTCTACTGCATTGACCTTGAGATGAAATGTTGCTTTTAGAGATTGTTACCTTCAAGTTCTTTCAAATCCTGCCAATTAAGAGCTACTGTAGTGTACTTTTTGCTTTTCGTTTATGTTACTGTTCACCAGGAGGTTTATAAACAAAACTGGTTCAAATCTCAGGCTGTGTCATAGCAAAGACTTTAAAAATAGATACTGCCACTGTGCCTGATGCTCCACACAAGCAATGGAGTAGGGGTACAATTCGGTGTCCCACAACTGGAATAGAGGATGTGGGCACAACTAGATTAAACCAGAACGTTGAGACCTAAAACCTTATCTAATCTAACCTCACAGACCTGGTAGAGACCCAAACTATGGGAATTTCTTTCAGATTTCTGCTGTGAAATAGTTTTGATAAGTAATTGCCGTACAATACTGCCAATAACACAATCAGCTTATCTTGTAGGTTTGGAACTTCCAAAATGGTCACAACATCCACCAGTGTAACCCAGTAGCAGATGCAGAGGTAACTGGCCTAGTGTCCCTGGGAAGGAAAAAAGGGTTTCTTGCCGTTGGCTGGAGCAGACAGATCACATATTATGATGACAGTGATTCAGATGTGAGTTTACTTGACTTGTGGTGTTTTAGTAATTAATCAGGAGATTTGTGACCCTTTTGTGCAACTGGTGAACTGGGGGGCCCTCTGATGTCATTTTCCCCCTCCTCAGTGACAAAAGGATAAATCACACAATAGTTTAGGGGAATGCTCTAAAGACTTAAGGTACTTTTGATAGTTGTGTAAGCTAATTTGCCTTGTCATCTATCCCCCTGTGGGCTGGATGTTGTAGAACATGTCCAGAGTATTTCTGGCCTGTCATAAATATGATCAATGGGATCATACCTACTACTAATACTTGCACTGTGTTTGAACTGTATTTGAAACCAAACTTCAACTTCCACCGTGTGCAAAACCACATTTAGCATTTACCTTTATTTTTAGTTGACACTATATAGTACATTCATGTTAGTGTCATGTCAAATCCGATCAAACTAACTACTTCGGACCTTGCCATCTACAAATTAAAATACCTCAACTGCATGTCATTTTTTCTTTGATACATAAGCATTGTGTTTGGCAAATGATTTGTGTAAAACTATACAGTCTCCCTGTATGTAATCCATTCTTTACTTTAATACAAAACTTTTTCAGACTTTCCTTTTGAAAGCCTGGCAAGACTGGAGAGGAGGCCAACTTCACAAAGATGACATCTTAGCTGTAGACTTTTGTCCTCCTGGTCTCCTAGCAACAGCAAGCTTTGATGGTGAAATACTAATATGGAGCTCAGAGACTCATAATCTTTTATTCAGATTAAGAAAGGGACAACCAACTCAAATGTGAGTTGCAATATGACCCCAAAAATTAAAACAAAATAAAAGTTTTTAAGTATATTCTTGTTTCATACTTTCTTCAAAGACCTAGAGTGTTTGAACGTTTTTCAAATAGAAAATATAGTTGTGCTTAAGAGTAGGTGTTTTTGCTTTTAGCAATACTAATATCAGTTGAACAAAGAAGTAGCAAATCACACAACAGGGAGAGAGGTACAAAGGGGGTGTACAGGTTGATTAAATTGTTGACAGGACACCAGACTTATCAAAAAAAAAAAGGAGAAAAAAAGGGGAGGAACAAAAGTAAGGTGCCCCCTGGAAAAATTTGTGGAACGTAATTTGGTTAAGGAGTAAAATTAAAATAATGTGGAATATATACTACTGTCTTATATGAGAGTGTTGCACTGTACCCCTTGGGTCGCTTTAGAAGGAAAGAAATCACACCAGCTCTCTAAAGGCCTCACAGCAGAACCTATAAAAACATATGTTTCATCTTGGGAGCCTATTTGTTTTCAAAAATAGTCTATAAAAACCTATACATTGAATTTGTCTGATGACTTGAAAAAATAAGAGTTTAGGGATGATGTTACATTTCCCCTGTTGAGGACTGACAGACAGCATTATTGACCAGGTCCTCAAAAAGAATCACCTAGTCCTTGGTCCTGCAAAGCGCTATAAATTCTGTATTTTTTTTTTATAAGACTTAGAGTTGAGGTAAGGATTTGCTGTTAAATACCCTTTTATTGTGCTTGAAACTAAATCTTATAAAACTCTTAAAACCTATAACCTTAAAAATCCCATATTTTCTTTCTTAAAACTTTTAAAATTAGCCTTATTTTAAGAGTACTGTGAAACCTGTCTCTTCATAAATAAATGTTTTGATACCTGTCTATTGATGTGAAACTTAGTAGGATCATCTTTTATGTCTGACAGAACACAGAAATTGAAGACTGCTCTTTCAGCTGGCTCTGAGAGTTTAGGGGGAAATTTGCCAACTACATCCTCCTCAAGCTATAAGTGTGAAAGAAATAGACCAAACTCCAGACATCAGATTTCACACAAGACTCCAAATGGGTAAACTTAAGTATTGATGCTGTATTACTTGAAAACACTTTGGGGATATGCTAAAAATTAAACGTCTGGGTTTTGTCTCAGGTTGTTGTCCTTCCTTTTTTACACCAAAAACTTACAGTTTAGTGTTTGGGGATCATCCCATGGCATTACCAGGCTGTAGAAATGAAATTAGCTACATGTTTGTGAGAAAAAAAGGAAAACAAAAATCTCCTGAAAAAGAAGCTTAAGACACTTTTGGAATCTGGCCTCCTCCATAAAAACTTTTCACAACTGCTTTTAATGAGTTTTGTAGCCCAGAGCTAGGTTTCTAGGTTGTAAAGCATCACTGACTGATTTCTCCATTGTCATGTTGTTCTTTCTTTCTGTAACATTAATGAAAGGATTCTTCCATTAACACAGCAATATATTTGTAATACATTCATACATTTGATAATACTATAGATAAAATCTGTAAAGACACATGTCAATAGAACTATGATATGCGTGGTACATAGTTCTATTAAAAGATCAATTAAGAAAGTAATGTAATATATAAATCTACCAAAACAAAATATACTGTAGCAGTTGAAAGCTCCTTCCCCAGCAATACCAGAGCTACTGAGGAAAGCAAGGCTGTCTGCAACTAGACATAAGAAGTTAGAGATTGCAAAGTGTATCATTGTATTAAGTATGCTTTTGTGAAAGATGGCCCTGTCTACAAAGATGTATAGTATCTGGAGGATTTAGGTTGGTTATATTTAATAGTATAATGTTGAGAAAACATATTTTTTAAGTGTAATTTTCTTATTTCCTTTGCTAGACAGATTGTACCTGTGCATTGTTTATTTCTTCCAGTTTGGGTTAACTTTTTCTTAAGAAAATATTCTTTTACTATTTTTTATATTGCTCCTTTTTAGATTTGCTCAAGCTCCAGTAGAAAAGTTGTTATTTCTGAAGTCAAGAATCAACCATGGTTTGAATGACTGTGCTGTATTGATCTCCAGTGAAGCTGGCTATCTTCACTTCTGGTCTATTTATGATACCAAGCATTACAAAGGTAAATAATAGGGTATCAGCTCATTGACACTCTTTGTTGAACAAGTGGCCTACCTGGTAAGGGAACAAGTGTGGCCCAGGGACCCAGCTTGATTTGACAAAAACTGAGTTTTGTTTTATGAGCTTTCAATACATATTTTTTCAAACCATATTGTTCAACACCTTCCTAGAGTGTACTTTAAATATCTAATTAAGTAAATAATTATTATCTGTCCTTCTCATTTAAAAAGCTTTTGTGCAGTGTTGATTTCTGCCCCTCTGCTATTTGATTTTGCATGAGTAGAAAATGAGTATGGAAGTGAATGACCCCCATACCTGTAAATCTGATGCATGTCAACAGAATTCTTTAAAATTTTGACATCTTGATAAACTCTGGTCAGTGATTACGAAGTCCTTGATCAATTGCCAGTGAACTAATCTTTATAAAGAGGCAAATTTTGGCAGGGAGAGAAAAAAAGTTAACAAACTGTATTATTCAAATAGGATGAATGTGATCGCTGTGTAAAGGCAAACATGCAACACCCTTAGTATATTTTAGGATACTGGGGCAACCAGAATTCTGCTATCTGAAATGATTAAATGGTTTGAAACAAGTCAGGACTATGTATTCACATGGGGTGCCAAGGTTGATGTTCAGATCAGTGAATTATGAAGTGATGATGTCCCCATTACACTGATGTATTCATCAATGTATGGTATTCAACATTTAAATCGGGTATGGGCCTTGTTCTAAGAGGTACATTGTTGCTGTAGTGTATAGTGCATTGGTAAAAGTTCTCAAGCAGTAGGGAACATGTGAAAAGTCTCAAATTCTGTCAAGTCTTAAAAATTGTTGCATTTTGAGTGCTTGGACTGGAAAAATTGCCATATGTTAGGTCTTGAAATTTGAAACTGTACACTTTCAGTAGAATTGCAATCATGTTTAGCATATGTTCATGGTGGGTAAATGCATAAAAACTAATGTTCAGTTTGATACATACTGTATGGGATACAAGTTAATTCAAGAATCTTTATTTTTCAGGATTAAATATTTTCATTTTAGTTTCCAACCTCTGGAAAAACCTAAAATTTCAGTACAGGTAGGTCAAACAGGTGGACACTAAATGTGATTAAATGTGTTATAAAGAAGTTACTAGTGTAGGGCTTGTGTTTCTTCTAATGAAAGTGAACTGAAATGTATTGTTTGGCATTTTATTGATTAAAGAGGTATCCACAGTGGGATGCATGATCATTGTGACAAGAGTTTTTCAGTCTTTCTGTTAAGGTGTCTGAAGTATCTTTCAAGTTCAGTTCTCTGTGGGTAGAGATCGTTCTTCTCATGAAAGAGGTGGGGTATGTTGTGAAATACTCATTTTGTAGCAAGTGTTCTCATACCCCCAACCTGCACCCTCTTCACTCTGATTTCTTTAACAGGGAAATTTTACTCCAGTCATACGCAGGACGTGTCTACCCTAGCCCTTGGAAGTGATCCTCAAAACAAGTTTCTTGTCTCTGGAGATACAAATGGAATTGTTTACATCTGGGACATAGAGAAATACTGCATCCAATGCAGTGATGGTGTAAGTAGCTGATCCGTCATTAAATGCATGATCACATTCACAGGTTTGATATTCAACATTGGTGGTAGTCTCATGCATTGCTTTGTTTAAGGTAGTCAACTCTTGTACCCCAAACTACATTTTTTGTAGTAGTCAGCATGTACTAAGAGTGTTTTGACTATACACTGGGGTCTTGTACACTCACCCAGAAACAATGAACTAAAATTGAGTCTCAATGAGGATGAGTTTTAGACAGTTGTGGGAGGAACTTCAGTAAACAGGTGACAAGAATTGGAGCCGTTTGGAGTTACAGGATTTGGCCTTGAAGGACATTGTAGTGTTAGATTGTTTGGAGGAGTTGAGACATCACATGATATATTGTAGTTAGTTCAATGAGTTTTGCTGCCTGGTATGAACAAGAGGAACGATGGCATGGAAGTTTACCTGGTTTTGTTTTACTCTTGCACAATTTGCTGGAACAGTACCCTAACCACCCCATTCTCCCTTGTACCTCCAAGAATATAAGTTCTGGCCATTACAATATCTAAGGTGTACATACCATGAGCTAACTGCTCAGGTAGATGAGAAATTATGTGAGAAGTTTCAGGAAAAGTAGTGAATTTGATTGTATGTACTTCGTTGGTTTACATTACAATTCTGAATATTTTGGTTTTCATCTTCAGGAGTCAACAGAGCGCCCCCCTCTGCATTGTTACTGGTTGGCCCATGATGCTGCAGTTGTCAGTGTTGATGTATGTTCTTTGTCATATGGTACCTTTATTTTGTCTGCTTCTACTGACCATACTGCTAGGTTGTGGACATTAAGTGGATGCTACATTGGAACATTTGGACAAGATTCAAAATGGAACTTGAGAGATGCTTCCACATACCAGCACCCTAAGTAAGAAAGATATGGCCACGCAGATGCCATCTTTAATATTTGTTCATCTAATTTGAGTATTTCACTTTCATTAGTAATGGGGTTGAGTGACTCAATCAATATATTTTTTCTGCAAAGGATTAATTACTTGCTGCATAGAAGAAAAATGTATATACTGATCAAAATGAGAACAATAGTGAAATTAACATTAAACTTCTTCTCAGAAATAAGCCAGGTTTTGGGTTTTCATGTGTAACAGATGCCATTACTGAGCTACCCCAGTCATTTCAGTTCTCTCTTACTGGGATGAAATTCCAGTGTCAAAGTTAAGGTTTAAACTGTTGAAGTACTTCATTTTCATTTTATAAATCATAATAATTTTTGTTCTTTGTATATTCAGAGATCCTTGGTCTGTTGGTGAACACAGTGAAACTGGTGGTGAGTAATGAATTACTTTTAAATCTACTGGAAATATGTTATGTGAATGATGTTGAAAAAGAGTTTCCTCCTTTTTCCTAGTATCACAATATATCGAGCTGAGTGGTTTGGGTGTTTCCCTTTTCGAGGGGTTGGTGGTGAGGGTATCGATAGACATGAGAGAAAGCAAGCACTTTTGAATATTTTTCAAAGGATGTAATAGCAACACTGATGTTACATGCAAATTGAGAAGTGTTTGAAGTTTTCTGTGAGACTATATGTAACAGGAATACAATTGCCAAAGAATGCTGCCATGGTCATCCCCTTTATAATAATCGTTAAGTATTTTGGGGCAATAGTGTAAAGTATGTGTATGTAAGATTAATGTATATATCAATATGATAGTTTCATCTAATTATCGTGAAAATTGATGTGGAAGGCTTAACCCTTTACCATTGTTTGGGTCCTTTTGGACCCATGCGGAGAGCTCAGCTGTCACCGATCTTTACTGTTTCATGCGGAGCTCGAAACTGCGAGTAGCTACCCGAAAATTCGGCCACAACAACGAGAGAGACAATAGTTTAAGGTCACAGGGTCAATGGCCTAGGGAAGCCGATGCGGGGCGGGCTACGTCCGCTTTTGCGCCCACTCCCGAGGCGCGCAAATATGCCCCGATCGGAGCACAACGGTGAAGGGTTAATCTAAAATATCTGCACCACTCGGCTAAAGGGTTACGTGCACACACGCAGAGACAGTGGCATCAGCTTTGCAGCAAACACGCTCCACAGGCTTATTTTAACCCTTTACCGTTGTTTGGGTCCTTTTGGACCCATGTGGAGAGCTCGGCTGTCACCGATCTTTACTGTTTCACTCAGAGCTCGAAACTGCGAGTAGCTACCCGAAAATTCGGCCACAACAACGAGAGAGACAATAGTTTAAGGTCACGGGGTCAATGGCCTACGGAAGCCAATGCGGGGCGGGCTATGTCCGCTTTTGCGCCCACTCCCGAGGCGCACACATATGCCCCGATCGGAGCACAACGGTAAAGGGTTAACCTAAAAGTAAGAAATCTATTTGCAGATAAGAGGGAAACCTCAGAAGAGGCTGATGCACCAAACACAAGGGACTCTATCAATGGCCACTTTGCTCCATCAGATGTGAAAAATGTTCCGTCCATACAACTGCCAGATTTTGATCAGCATGCAATAGCTATGAACTCAAAGGCAGACAACTCACATCAGTTTCCAAGTACTGACTTCAAAGCCATTGGTCCTAGTAAAAGTCATGAAGAGGCATCCATGGCCCCTGCTGTATCAACCCCTGACATCAGTATATCTAGGCTGAGTTTTTCAAATATATCAGTGGATGAAAAGTACACCAATTCCTCACCTCACAAGGAACTAGATCTTACAGAAGTTGCATATTTACCTCCAGTAAGTACAGGCTGCTTTGAATACAGGTTTTCACTGCATATATTAAATAAGCTGTGCAAAAATTTTGAATATCCAGAATGTAATTTGCTAGAAGAAAAAGGTAGCAACAGGAGATGTGACTGTTAAGCAAAATGCTAGTTGTAATTGTCATCAAGAGGTGTATTGCAGATAAAGTGGTGAGTTGTTCAGCATCCCTTTGCAGATGTTGTGCAAGAAATTCCTTCAGCAGCCAATAAAATTGTGGTTTTTATTTTGCACAGCTACTGTTATGTGTATTTTCTGCCCATTTTAAATCTATTGCGACTACCAACCTAAAAGCAAATGATAATTTTAATTCACAGAGTGTTTTGGGAAGGCATATTGATCGCAGTTTGGCAAGAATTACCAAAAGTCGCCAGCAGAGACGCGAACGGTTCTCTCGACTCCCAGACCCATCCTCTCTTACCTACGGGAAACAGTGCATGCCATTCAAAGCTTTAGTAACACAGGTTGGTAACAACCCCATTCATTTTTGTAAGTTAAAATTCAAAGCAATTTAAATTTTGGAAAATTGAGTTATATTATCTTTCTCGAGCAATCTTTAAACATCTGCTTGCATACCAATTTTGACTAGGTTGTGGTGGTATTTCAAATATTCTGAAAAATTATGAGGGCTACTTGGATTACAAATTCTTTAGTCAAATTGAAATGTGCCTACTGATTGAGGTGTACTTCCAAAATGGCTAGTTTTTATGTTAAATTTAGCTAGCTTGATAAGCAGTAGAGTTCAGTTTGGCTCAGACTTTCTCAAAAACCTTTCCATTCACAGGAGACAGAAGATCTTGAGTTTTTGTCAACTCTACCAATGACTCCCAGAATGCAACAGCAGGGATTCTTCATGACAACAGATAGTGATCTTCACAAGCTTACCTTTGACCCAAGTGACACTTTCAACAGTGATGAGAAACTTTCTAAAGAGAAACGCAAGAGATCAAGCGCCTACTTGCCTTCTATCTAAACCTTTACAGTGTGTAGAACATAACCTGAAATATAAATGCACTTTTATGCAATGGGATTAAGTTCAAAATGTACAAGTTCCTTTGGAAATGTCTGTTCAAATTAAAAGAACATACTCTTACAAGTATCTAGGTAAATTTTACTATATATCTATCAGAGATCTAGTTAGTGGTAAGTCTCCTTTTCCGATATTTATTTCTTCTTTATTGCTCTTGCTGGTCTTTACTCCATTACTGTGTGGTCATGTAGCAGTATATCAGTAGTTTACTATATGTGTCTTTAGGAGTATCCCCTCTCAAGATGTTCAGCCCCATCTCTGGTTTTTGGTTCCTTGCGTGAGCAAAAGGAACCTATGTAGTCAGGTTGGCGTGTGTGTGTGTGTGTGTATGCGTGTGTGTGTGTGTGTCTGTGACGCTAGCTTGGGTACACTGTAACTCAACAAGGGAAAGTTGGATTAAATTGAAACTTGGTATATAGAAGTGCCATAGTTTGAAGGTGTGCCCTATCGTTTTTGGTGGAGGTCATTTGGGGTCACCAGAGGTCAAAAACTAAAAACCTTCTTAACATGATATTTCAAGGTAGGAAACTTGGGTAGATGTCATACTTGGTGTGTGGGTGTGTTATTGTGTAAAGATGAAATCTGATATGTTTGGTGAAGGTCAAGGGGTCAAACACTGAGAAACGTTTTAACACAGTATTTTAAGGTAAAAAGGACAGATTTCAAATTAATCTGTGTTTGGTTAAGGTCAAAGGTCATCAAGGTCACTGGAGGTCAACCACTGGAAATGTTATTTAGAAAATGTTGTAAGCTAGATAAAGATAGGTTCAATAGATTTTTTATCTCACCTGGTTTTGCATGCTTACACACCCAAACACCTTAGAAATTTGGCCTTTACATTCGTTCAGTAATGATTACTTCGGGTTGTACACAGATTTTTGATCATTCTGAGTTGTAAGAGGGCAATAAATGAAATCTGTAGATATCAATGAGCACAGGTCACACTGCATTTAACTGGTCTCTCTGCCAGTGGAAGCAATGCATGGGTTATACAGTATGTCTCTTGAATACTGCTGTGCTCTGTGGGGTAACCTAATCCTCATTCTATTATCACACCCCATTAATCACTTGCTTTCTGCTTAACTGCTGAATAAACCCTGTTTGTGTGTAGAGATAGCAAGCAGGACAAATGGTAGATTGTTTTAAAGTAATAACAAGTTTTATTTGAGAGCAGGTAAAAATAGCTAATGAGACAAGTACAAGGGGTGTTTTTCTCTCTCTAACCACATTCTGTATTGTTTATAGGTGATAATATCAAGTTTGATTACAGCATAAATACATAAGGGAAATGTTTTTGAAGGATCACCAAGCATTATACAAGTTGAATGTAAGTTGGGCCACAAAAATTTAATCATTGATATCATGTAATATAAATACTAAAATACCCCTTTTGAAGACGTTACAAACATGGAGTATGAGCGTTCGCTTCACTCTATTTCGAAGACTGGCTATACACTAGTTCTTAAAACATCCAGCAAGGAACCACAGTGCCCATTGGGCTCTTGTTTCAAAACAATCCCACCCCTCCTAAGGAATGCGATGACTCACTTGAGAGAGGTCTACGTTGCTATCTGTCTTAACTGTTAACCTATCCTTTAAGAGAGCACATCTGTTGTGGTCTCACATGTAAGAGATGTCAATGTAAAATTGATTCTTCACAATCACATTTACATTTTAATACCTCTGTTTTAATAAACACCTTTGTCTGAAGAATCTATGAATAGTTGGTGTTAAGGATTGACTAACCTGACCAATAATTTGTTACTCTGCACCCAGTTACTTACTTTTAAACCCTGCATACAAATTCCTATTATATGTTGTTTTCATGTGATGTCATGGTTTGGTTATCTCACTGCCAGGCCAAAAATCAACAGCAGTCACATTAGTTGTCAGCTCCTTCTCAGCTAGCTTGCTACATCTCACTGCACTATAAAGTGCTTTCACTGATTCCAAAAGTCAATTTTGACCAGCAAAATCTATCAAAATGTTGTACGTTAGCTAGTGTAACTAGCTAGAAAGCCGCTGATGACCCACATGTGACCATTGCACTAGAACAGTGTTGATTTTTGCCCAGCAGTGGGCATGGCTTACCATTGTGACATCACATGAAAGCTCCCTATATTTGGCCTAGCAGTCAAGAAAGGGGCGGGACGTGTTATTTTAGTGATAAAACTCTACCTGGACTTTATTTTCTTTGGGTGATTGAATGTTTTTGTTAACGATATGTTACTCCAACTCCAAGTGTTTTGTTGCATTTGTCCTTCATCTACTCAGACAGGTAAATTTATGGTGTAAATAAGGAAAGAGAGACAATTTTTTGTATTTATTACCTCCTGTACATACATAATTTATTTTGAACAAGTAAAATACATTAATACCAAACAGACACAACAATAATTCATTGTGTGTTGTTTATGTCTCAAACGAAAACTGAGCAAGGTGGTTGAGTCAAGGTGAAAAATAGTCTCTAAGTTTTTTTCTGGTTGGAAAGTAATTAAAGGGGCACATTAAGTGGTTTGTGAAATTTAACAAATTTCCCAAACCTGTGAAGTTCATTTTACTTATTACAAATGATACAACTTAAGCAACCCCAAAATCCTACATGAAAATAATTGTTTAATGACTTGACTGAGTAGATAATGATTATATCCGTTTTCAAAAATGCTTTGCCGAACCACTTTTTCAAATCATGCACAAATTACAAACTTTTTTTGCAGGATTTTTGAATGTGAAACTTGTTCAATTATGCTAATAATAAGCATTGTTTTGTGCTAGTAGCCTCCAACAGCCTTACTGAGTATATCAACTCAATATGCCCTTTTAACAAGTCCCATCAATAAGAGAGGAAGATTTCTTAAAAAAGACTTGAACAGCAAATTCAAAAAAGAATCCTAGGTGTGCCTACACATGAGAATAAATTAACATTATCTCACTGTCAAAACTTAGGCCTCTAGCTCATAACCACTGGCCTGGGAACTTGAGTTACACAGGAGATTCTTTGCAAAATATGCATTATTTTTCCTCTGATTATAATCTTTTCAATGCAAAGCTTCAAAGTATCATAGTCTCACAAACTCTGCCATATTATGTTATTAAATAAAGTTTTATTGGATATTAAATTTGTTTAAAGAGAATAAGTTTTATGACTCTCATCAGACATACAGTATATCAATCATCGAATACTACTGAACAGGAGGGCTTGACCATCAACCTCATGGTGACCCCAAGTTTGAAAATTTGTCTGCACGTCTGCACAACCTCAAAATTTTTGGAATGAAAAAAAAAAAAATCATCTACAACACTTTTCCTGTATGTGAGTTATGAATTTGCAATTTTCTTGCTGTCCATTTCAAGTAAAGGAAGGCTTCAAGGTTTGTAAAATGGACTGCACACAAACTCTCTTTCAAATTAAAATTTGTCTTTTTTAATCTGTCATGAAATATGATTGAGTCCCCAATTTTGGCTCAGGTAGGCTGATTACACTTAAATCCAGGTTTAGTGGTATGTAAATGCATGCACTGCACACAAGTAAGGGAATATAGTGCACTATGTGCTGAGCTTAATTTGTGCATTCCAAGTGGTTCACACAATCCCTTCCTCTAATGAATTATCAAACTAGATAATGCACAAAATGAATTGCTTAGACTTAGTTCTGTTACAATGCAAACCTTCATATGTTCATATTTGGCCATCTCAGAGGGTGTTTGAGTCATTGGAACAAAGCCCATTCACAACACTAAACCTTCGGAGAGACCGTAATGATCCATCTGAACAAAGAATTTACTAGTAAGAACTACTAAAAATAGACAATGTGACTGTATTATGGTTTGGCATAAGGCCATATCAAAAATGTTTTCACATAGAAGGGCAAATAGGAAGAGACTTAAATTTTCGTACATGTTTGGCGGGGTTGAATTTTGAGTGTGTGGGCTGAGAATGATTACCATTTGGTCCAGAAAAC
Source organism: Holothuria scabra (assembly GCA_037179385.1). Classification (NCBI taxonomy): domain Eukaryota; kingdom Metazoa; phylum Echinodermata; class Holothuroidea; order Aspidochirotida; family Holothuriidae; genus Holothuria; species Holothuria scabra. The sequence continues at coordinate 8,244,242 of CM074184.1, forward strand.
TGAAATCATTGCACTTAATGTAGGTACGAGTATATTATTACACGTGACAGTTAGCAAGTGTAGCCTTCCCTTCTAACCAATGTACATCTGTTAATCTTCAGGGGTTTCAAATGTGGCCATGATGATGTTATAAAGGCTTGAAAAATCAGTACCTCAAGAGCTCTGGAGCAAGTGTTTGAGCTAAGGTTAGGGATTTCCAAATCAAACCTCTGAAATCCAGCAAAGCTAAAATTTCTAGGAGGGAAATTTCTGCATCATTTTCACTTGCCAATGTGTTTAAATGATTGAAAACTACTCCTTTAAAAATGAAAATGCCTCCTGAAATTTTTGTGGAGGAATTTTTGCTCTTCTTTATTCTGAAGCCTATGGCTAGTGATGCCTGGATCCTTGTTTAACAGTTCCTACACCTTGGCTTGCCAGTAACATATATGACAACAATCCAACTAACGTGAATGGGATGAGGGTGGAGTTTATTACTGCAAGGATGAAGCAAGGAGAACGGTGGAAAAATCTTAATACTGCATTGCTACCAGTTCTGATGGTGTCCATCCTAAAAGAGAGGTGACTCTTTTGATAAAATAAACTACCATTCAATTTCTAATGCATCTATGTCAAAAAAGACACCTTAATCTTCAAAACATCACTTGAGTTAGATGTTAAAAGTCATTATCACTGTCCAGGTCTCCCTCTGGTTCTTTCCTGTTTCTAGCTCCTCCTTCTAAGTCATCTTCTCCATCAGCTGGCTCATATAAGAAGTCATCCTCATCGTCATCATCATCAACGCTAATGCTGTCACCTTCCACAGATGAACCACTCTCGTCCTACAAAAATGAAATAGTTTATTATTTAAGGCTCAAAGTTGCACTGATTCTGGCAAACCACTCTACGATTGATGCTATAAGCTTCTCTAAAGAGGTAATTTTGATATAACCTTTAATATCTCTAGCTGGGACCTAGGCCTAGTTCTCTCATGCACCCCTTTCTTCTGAGCTAATACAATGCTGTGAAGTATCCTTATATTTAACCAGGTTTTACAGTGAAAAAAACTATGCTTCGTCACACATTGCTGGAGTAAGTACTGATACATATGGGTGTATGCTAGTGCATGAACCTAACAATAGCACTTGACTAGGTCACAATGGAACAATGCTTTGGGCAATTTACCATTCTACTTAGGGTTAACCTCCTAGCAACAGGATTTCACAACTTATCAAAATGTCAAAAAAACAGTATTACTCCTATGATTCTTTGCATTTGGATATGTTAAAGACAGTAAATGCTAGCATACTTCGATAAAGATTTCTACAATGAAAAAATGTAAGTAGGATATGTGTGAATGGGATAATTGAGTAGTACAAATTACTTTGAATCTTTCCAGACAAGTTAAAGTTGCTTCTAAAGATGAGTAAGCCAATTTTTCACTGAAGTCAAGATGTGACCCAAATGATGCTAGGTCAGCAGACTGTAGATTTATCTGAGTCATATAGAAACAAAGTCCTAATTTTCCCTAAAGTTATTTAAAAGTGCAGAAAATTGTATTACTTACATCATCACTGATGTCTGCACCCATGGAACCAAACACTCTGGGATTTCGTTGGTTGTCTTTGGCTACTATGGAAGGAAGATGGAATTACTGTTTAATGTTTGAGAGCAACCATTTATGGGCAGAGTCATTTATCCAACTGGCAGTTATTTTCAAGCAACTCTCACTATTCCTGGGCCCAACTGTCCATACTGCCCAGTTAGAAAAATGATTCTCTCCTCATATCACTCATAAAATTACAACAGAAATGTAAGCCAATGCCATTCTTAAAGAACTTAGTGCTCACCAGGACAATTGTCTTAAAGGTATAGTGTGACAAGCCAGCAAATAGCCCTGACTTTACTTGGAAGTTATGGGGTAAGCTTCTCTTAGGAAAGACCATTTGGAATTACATCAGCATTTTTTACAGTTCTCAAGGTATACCTCTTCAAAGTTTGAATGTATCCTGAAGCAACTTGTTGCTCATAATGCTAAAATGATGACATGAAGTGTTGAAGAGTTTTGGAATTTCATTTGGTAACCCTGTACTAATTAGTACAAATTTGATACTACCCTGTAAAATGGAAAAATCTGACAGATTTCTATGGAAATTACAGCAATTTTCTGGCTTTTAATGCCTTTCATATCAAATACCAATTTGTCATCTTCATGTCACAGGACCTTTAAACTTGAAAACTATCTTTGGACAGTTTTCACCCCAGTTTCACCAACTGACATTTTGAAAACCCAGGGTTGTTACTAACCAGTGTCTGAAAAGACTTCAAGATCATACATGCATACTTGTTGTCATCTTGCAATTTCTTCTATGCATTTTATTATGGACATAGCATAACTAAACATAATGACAAAACATACTTTCAGAGGACATGCAAGAAGACACTTGATATAATCAAAACTTAAACAGCAAAAGCAGTCGCCCACAAGTTATTTTGAAATGACAATCAAATCCTCAGATTTCTTTTCATTTCACTTCCAGGTATCTACCATATCATTTCAGTACTTAAACTTTGCACATGTATGCTTCCTTAACTTTGCACCAAGTGAGGTCACTAAAATTATCAAACATTGACTGTCCAATATGCCATTTCAGAGTTACCATTTTGTCCTTAAAGTCAGAGGTTATGAGGGTATGTGCCCTATAAATGAGCCAACACTGCTTTAGCAACCCATAACGCACAGTGCACAAACCTATTCACAGCAGGTGAATAGTCTCCTCAGGTCATAGGTCATAAGGGTATTGAATACATTCAAAGAACATGCACAGTAACAACTCTGAACTGGCTTATAAGGCTGAATGTAAGCCACTGCTTGAGTCACAACTGAAAAATGATGGTAGGGATGTAATCCCCCCCCCCCCACCCACCCACCTTCACTTTCCTAACAGGATTCTAAGATACTTTCCCGTTTTTCCTTAAATTTAACTATTTTATGATCCTAAGAATGCAAGAGTCAGACTTACACCGCTGCCACAGACCTGAGGTGTCTTTTCCTCAAAGCTGAACATAAGTTAAAACCACAGGGTAAAAACATTCCCCAGTAGTGTTGTAAAACTCATAAAGCATACACATGTAACTATAAGACCCATTATGTCAATGTTCCTCAACTTCCTCTCAATGTATTACAAAAATATGGGGAAAACTAGACAAACCCTTTTGCTTTCAGTGGTTCAAACAGTCATTCCACATGGCTACATTCTAGCAGTGTTAGACTGCAAAAAGATGTTGTTTTTGTTTTTTACAAGTAAAGTTGGGTTTTGTTAAGGCTATCCCTTATGAGCCTACCTTGTTGTCTAAATTTCCCTTTGGTAGGTTTGACTGCCTCCTGTTCCTCTTCGTCATCACTTCCACTGTCATCATCGTCATCTCCATCATCATCAACCACATCAAGACCAGAGATGTCATCTCCCAGGATGTCATCTGACATTTTCAGACGGTCTTCTTCTTCTTTCAATCTTGTCTGCATCTTCTTTAGAGAATTTTCTGTCTCCTACACAAAATTGAGAGAAGATGATAATGATTGACGGTCCAGTCACTGTAATTAACTAGAGAAAGTTCAGTATGTGTACACTGATTTCAGTTACTTAGATGCATTTTTTGAGCATAATGTCCCATACATGGCATGACATATTGAAACTTCACTAGGTTTTCCAAAGTAAACTTGTTGTTTCTATTGAGTAGTATTAGGCAGCAGTGTGAATGAAAAAGCTGCCTATCTCATACAAAAGAGACTACTTGAACAGTTGATTTCAAGTACAGTATCCCTGGATCTGTTATTTGTGTTCTTAATGTGATTACCACACATCAACAACAATGGTGATATTTACCGTGTCACCTAGACAAGAAAATGCTGCAACGTTGGCATAAAAGTAACCAAACAAGATAAAAGATGGGGTCAACTTGAAGTAAAATGTCTTGGTAAGTATAAGGGTGTCATGTAAAACATTTTTGTCCCTGCACCTAAGATATTCAATAAACTGATTGTGCACAGGAGTCCTATAAGGCTGCATAATCACCTCATGAAATCCTGTTACTTAACCCAAATATTTACTCCAAAATATGATGACCATGTATATATTTGATAGTACTGAAATTTACCTTGGAATCACAAAAAGGAGTCCCCACCCCACTGAGTGCCTAGAGTCACTACTTTGCAGTAGAAACAAGCATAAACTACCTGAGCACAATGTTATCTAAGCAAGCACTTTGCAAAATGGTCACTAGCAGCTGATACATAATTTAGTAGCATCTTTTAAAATATTTTGAAACATGGAGATACTGCAGCTCAATTAAGCACACCACTTTTCAGTCAAAATATCCCAGGACCAAATTGTTCATGCTATTGGTAAAAATATCCTGTGCAAGAATGCCACAGGGTTTGGTTTCTTTCTTTATTCTGATGTTCACTACAATAAAAAAAAAAATTTGTTAAGTACAATTATTTGTATCAGATGAAAGTTTTCTGGAAATTTTGGCATATGTGTACACTCTGCAAATTTAGAAGTGTTTGTGGTTACGGTTCTGTTTGTCACTTGTTGTGCCTACTAAAGTTAGGGGATGGTCATTTTTTTAACCAGTCAGTATGGACAGGTGGGCAAAGGAAATACATAAGTGACTAAGCCATAACCGCCAGTTAGATAAATGTCTCTGCCCTTAGTAACATAGCTTGGTCTGTTAAAGTATGTTACTTGGATGAGTTCCTACGGTTTGTAAATTCTAACATTAGGCATACCTAAACTATGATAATCCATCCTTACAACACACTCCATTTTTGAATTTTTCTCAAGTTTTCTTCAAGTTTCTGACTGACAGTTGTAATTTTGATTCCTAAATCAATATTCCACCAAAGTGTCTATGTAAAGATGTAATGATGTCCCATGTATTAAGAATGGAGATATTTGGGTCAAAAGGGAGGATGTCTTGGTAACAAAAACACCTGTGGTCCTTTCACTCACTTCACCTCTTCATAACAAGTGTTCATAGAAGGGCTTGTCTTCTCACCCTATACTACAAGTTTTGTAGTAGTCCACAGAAACTTTAAATTGGCTCAGCTCTTTGATTGACAGATAGTTCAAATAATGCAGAGAACCAAAGCTCATATTACACAGCATGTACTGTAGTGAGAGAGTTTTGATTGTTTTGGGGTCTTCTATACTCAACCTAAAGCAATAAACTGAGGTTTTTTCTGGATGAGATTGAATTGTGCACAATTGTGGGAGGGCCTTAAGTATGAAGGTTAGGAGAATTGGAACTGTTTGAGGTGAGAGAATTAGGCCTTTAAGTTATTCCATTTTTACAATCTTAATAAAACAATGAATTGAAAATCACATATTTATGTTTAACACATTTATCTAGGATCTAAAATTTTGTAAATTCTGAAACCTATGTCACAGACATCCAGTTTGTATTACCTCTTACCACAACTTAGGGTCCACCATCTGGCTTGGTAGAATTCAAGCTAAGTTATGGTTTATGCAAATTGTACGCACTTTCAAATACCCCCAGATGCACAGAATTTATACTTCATCACACCAATGCATGTAATCTTTTGTTTTAATCATATGCCCAGATGCATGAAATTCTCTTTTTTTTTATTCTCATTCCAACACTGACCTCAAATCTATCTTGCTCTGCTCTGTTTATGTCTTCAAGCTGATGTTCCAGATGAGTCAAATTACGATACTTTTCAATAAATTGCTGCAAGTGAAGGGGAAAAAATATTACAATCAGAATCTAACAAACTAAATTTAAATGCTATAATTTGTTAGACCATGAAATAGTGTGAGGGCAATATTTTCCAAAAATTACTTTTAAGTATACAAAGTCATAAAACAAGATGTCATGTTGTAGAAATTTTGAAATACCTCAACCCTCATATGATAAAAAAAAGGCCAAAATAATGTAACAAACCTATTTTTCATAAAATTATGTAAGTTTACCTCATAACAGTTTGATAGCTCTGCCTCCAGTTTCTCATATTCATCCATAAAAGCTGGCCTGAGTAAAGATGATAAAAGGCAATATTATGGCAAGGGTAAGAGAAATGAAAACATTGATACCATACATGCAATATGAAGTGCTAAAGTGTGCAGAGGATTATAATTGTAATATCTCTAGTCACAATAGCCATATTTTCTATAAGTTAGTTTGGTTATTCCTTTTGGTGGCTGTGCACATGCGTACATCCTCCCAATTGTTGGGGATAAACAAACCAATCAACATGTATTACAAAATTTGAATTTACATTAACATTTGGTGAAATCTTTTCTTCATAATCCATCCATAATATACGGAGAAATCTCAAGTGTTGTTTTGTGCAGTGGATTGTGTCTAAACTGCCTTTTGGTGCTAAAATTTGCATTTTATCTGTCCCAAAGTAGGACTAAGACTCCTATATTCATTCCACTTGGCTAAAAAATTAGATAGTGTTGTATGCATGTACTTACAAAAACAAGGGAGCGCTGTAAGCTACATGCCGAGCTTGGTATGTATATTCCATGCTGTGCCCCACAATTCCATGCAGTAAAGAATTACCGAACTAGCTTATTGTTGAGGATGAAGTGGAGTTTTTCATGGTTATTACAATTCTTAGTTTTATTTTCATATTGGACTACAGAAACAAGAGTCAAAAGAGTACTGCTGAATGTGTGATCACACTGAAGCATTTTTAAACTATTTGCACATTTGTTTTGAGCAGTGTAGCACTTACTCATGGTATGATATGACATACCATGGTATTGCATCATTCATAAAATGGCATGACTCGATAGATTATGACTTAGTGCATCATTTATAAGCTGACTGATCATAGGCTTCCTACACCTTTTTACAGGGTTCCTGTACTCCCTGGTGAAACTATTTTCATGACTTTCTCAATACAAGAAAAAAATTGCCATGGCCTTTTAGGTGAGAATGGGAAAATGTCACTTGTAAAAATTTCCAAATTTTTCCAAGACTTAACACATTTTCTTGAATTTCACAGATTTCCAAGAATTTGATGACATTTCCAGGTTTTCCATGGCTGCCGAAACCCTGGCTTTAATCTCGCTAAAAGTCAAAAAAGGGTGCAGGAAATTTAAATGTATTTTTTTGCCAAAAGGCTCCACTTACATTATAACTCATGCTATGAATCATTGCAATTACCCCCACAGAATCTTTACTTCTCCTTAAGCTCAACCCCATCTCCCCCCCCCCAACCCCAGATTCTGAGGCTGATGAATACCAACACCAGTATGACATGGTTAAGTTCACTATGGTGGGTGTAATATGGCAACTATCATACGGTAATGCATATGATGTTACGTTGTGTGATATGGCACGATGCACCATGACATGGCATGACAAAACATGATATTTACATGATACCATAGAGTACAAAGTGATATGACAAGTGTTGATGTAGGTGTTATTAACAAGCTTTCCAGGAACTTACTGAGGGTAAAACTGAGGTTACACATGTAAATAAGAGGTAAAGAGTCGTAATGTAGATTCACAGTTTGTATAAGCCAGAGATCTCCTAAGATGCATCACATATGAATGCTTACTGAAGCCTCCGAAGAGGCAATTAGATACATTTTCTGAACAAGACAGCTTTAACCATGGCAACCAGTCATAACTACAAAACTTTACCTAACAGACTGTAATGTCTGTAATCTCTTCTGATTCCTCTCCAGTTCAGATTTCTTCTTATCAATTTTTGCCTCTAGATTAGCTTCATCTGATGCTACATTTTCCAACATCTTCTGAGTTTTGTCTATATTTTGCTCCACAGCTGCAACACTTCCTCTCAAACCCTTCTCAATTTCATTAATCTCTAAAGGACGATTGATAGCAGTTGTACGGATCTCCTGTCAGTTTGAGGAGAAATACTCAGTGGTTATTAATTCATGATTTACTAGCACTCACACTCACATCAACTTTAAAGACAAGGATTTCAATTTCAAACATATTAGAGCATGTATTTTACAAATGCTTTACAACAGTATGTTTTCAATTCAACAGTCATTCACACTCTGCATATACCCTACTGTGGGGTAAGGGGTTGTAGAATATACCCTGCAGTAAGAGAAGACTTAAAGGGAGGTCTTATCTATTTGCACTGTATTTGAAACCAAACATAACTTTACACTTTATTTGACACCATATTTCAACTTAAACCTTTTTTGCCAGCTGACACTACGTAACACATTCCAGTTGTTACAATCTATTACCAACTAACATTCTATAAAGTTTTAAAAGTACCATGTCACTGTAAGACACCAGCAGTCTAACAATTCTACACTTAGGAACAGAACATAATCCCAATCCTCTTTAACTTACCCTCAACTCTGATGGTGTATTTGGTCTAGCTGTAGAGCATTCCCTCCCCATGTGGAAGGCCCAGGTTTGATTCCCTGGTTGAGTCATACCGAAGACTCTAAAAATCCAACCTACTGTCATTGTGCATGATGCTTTGCATAAGCAATGGAGTAAAGAAAACAAGCCAGTGAGCTACTACTGGAGAAAAGGCCGTGGCCAGCTCAACTTGAACTAATAGGTCAGAAACTGGGCCATAAAACTCCATCTACATAACTAACTTACCCTCAGCTCAACTTCCTTCCCTAAAAGATCATATAAACTTGCACCTTTGGATGTGATTAATGATGCCAACTGTCTTGAAGCCTTCAAATCTGATATCTGATCAAGAAAAACGTAAGGCACTGAATTAAAAAAACTTCAATGCTGATATATATTGAAAAGACTGATTTAATTTCCTTAAATCAATCCATACATGAAATAATTTTCTTGTTAATATTCACTAAGTTGAGATTTACAAGTCAACTTAAAATTAAAGAGTACAGAGGAAGAGAAGATTTTTTTAAATGGTTTAGAATATCCCTAAAAGAGTAGAAATTATAACCCTTTTAGGTAAAGAAATCAAGCACAAAATATTGTTAGGATGACTTTATCTTATTTTCTAAAATCAGCTGGAAAATAACCCATACTTCTTAACAACTTTTGCCTTTTTGGAATAAATGTGAAAACTTCTGCAGTAAATGAAAATGTTTCAAAAAATGTTGAAGAGTGGCAAGGGGAATTACTTGTAAAACTGTCAATTAAGTTGACAGTGGTAACTTCTTTTAATGAATTTGATGACTTTATCAGTAGACCTTCACTTGGGTATCCGGCCCATTAAAGCCAAAATGCTTAGTGATTCCTTGCCATATGATACTGTATATTGTAATGAACATGGATGCCCACTCGACTAACATGAGATCCCTCACAATTATTGAGATAAACTAGTAAGGTCAAAGCCTTTTGAAATCATGCAGAATGACTTTTCACCCCCACTTAAGACAATGGGGAATACCTAACTAACATGACAATCAACACGCTAAATATGAGCAATTCACAAGCTGAGTATGAGATCCCTCCATAGTTATCCCCCTAAAAATGTCATGTCTACAAGGTTTTGCCCTTTTGTGACCATAAATAACTTTTGACCCTCCACAAAGAGGAAAAATTTACCACAAAGTTATGATGCAATTAAACTATATGTTGTCTAACGACTTAAGAAAGAGGTACTTTAAAACATACTCATTTTAATCAAAATTTGGGGTATTGAGGACAGCTCTCTATACTGATGTCTCTATGTTCCGAAAGGTTGACTGCATTGAGGTTAATGTTAGAGCAAGCCCTCATCTTACTGGAACACCGTCCTCCATGCATTGGAACATAGAAACATCTAAACAGAGAGGTGTAACCTTGGCTATTAGTGGCAGCCCATTTGTACTTGTTTTTTGGTAAAATGCTCTTCCCAATGGCTGTGATGTCCTTAAAAATTAACAAAACATGATACCCCTAATAATCCAGAAATTAACAAGACTTGTAATTTGGCTTTTGTCTACTTATAGGAACAGCACAACAGAGTACAAGTAGACATTATTATGCTTACCCTGATTACTTGAGCAACTTTTTTAGACACTATTTATATACAGTTAAGTCCATGGCATTGAGCTGTATGATTTAATGAGATAGCCCTTCTGGACACTGTGGTTTCTACTAACAGTCAACTGTGATAAATTATGTCAGATAACAGTGACCTGCAAACTACACAAAGGTGTATCAGTTACAATTTTATTCATTCACCTAGGCAATTACAGTTCATGCTTGCTCAAGTGTATTTGATTCAAATGATCAGTTATTTAGTTTTTGTTTTACAAAACTAATAACCCATGGCATATTTAGTTATTCTGTTCCCACTTATATGTCCCTATGAGGACAGTGGCACAAGGTATGTATGAAACTGTCAACCTTCTTTGATACTAAATTTAATGTTATCTTCATGTTTTCTTTAGGGTTATGGAAAAGACAATGTTCCTATGTCCAAAAAGAAATCCTTGTGCATCACACAGAGCACTTGATCTGTTCAAAGTTTACTTTTTATGAAGTTCCCCAACAATCCTCTGCTTTGTGGGCATGGATGCCTTCTCCAATATTTTCAGACTATGTCCCAAAATGACCCTCATACAGCCTTTGTTTAAACTCATACGTTCCAGACACTGCTATGAACTTCCTTCCACTTAACCATGGAAGTACTACCTTGGAGGTAGTACTTCCATGATCAAACGGAGTGGAAAATAAATTTCATGAAAATCTAGACACTTAAATTGTGACAACATCAGCATACCCATAACAAATATGAAGTTAACATGTCAGCCCGATTAAGCGATTTTTCCTTTTAACTTTTTTCATATCTTGCACTATTCCACTTACTCCTACGTGTGTTAATATTGCTACTAAATGTGATAATAGGGCAAAACTTCAAACCAAAATCAACATAAATACCAAGTGATGTGCATTTATGTGCACCTTAGATCTTCTTAATAACATTGAGTTTGCTTTAGTACACATTTTCAAACTACCCCACTTCATCATTTAAATAATGAAGTGGATAAACTGTTCCAAACACTTACCTATACCTCTTCCATTACCAATACCATTCAATACTCTTTAACCCTATTCACTAAGGAATATAAACCCTTGCCATTTGCCTTTTTAGAGATGAAGTATTTTAAATGTTTTGATTTTTTGACCTCTGATGACCCAAAATGACCTTTGACCTTCAATAAAAACAATGGGAATCACCTACTCAATATGGACAATCCACAAGATAAGTATGACATCCCTCACAGTTACCCTTCTTGAGATCTTGTGTTTTCAAGGTTTTAACATTTTTACCTCTGGTAACCCTAAATGACGTTTGTCCTCCACCAAGAACAATAGAGATAATTTACTCAAATGGGCAATCCACAGGATAGTATGAGATACCTTACATTTATCCTTCTAGAGATATTGTGTTTACAAGAAACTTCTGAGGTATTTACCATTTGGACCTCTGGTGACCCCAAATGACCTTTGACCTCTACTAAAAAGAATGGGGATCATCTACTCAATGTGGGCACTCTATGTGTCAAGTATGAGATCATTTGGAGATACCCTTTTTGAGACATCTTGTTTACAAGCAGGCATCGTACACACACATACACACACATATACACACACGACATCACCATTGCATAGATTTCTTGCCTGCCTTCGACAAGGAATAAAAGATGAGATAACTACAAGCTAAATAAAAGAGAGACAGAATATCTCACATCAAAAAAATAAATGATAATAGAGTAGAAGTTGAATAAATGTGTTTACTATCACAAAAATTCACAGTTCCTAATGACTGGAAACATTGTGGAATTTTTTCATCCTTAAGGGTCATAAGCCCTACATAAAGACTTTTTCAGTTTAAAAGGATGAGGATCCACGAAATGGATGGTATGAAAAAGAACCCTAACCTTAGATGACAAATCAAATGACAAAGAGGTTGAGCCATTGTTTGCATCTTCCTCCCCATCTTTGTTGGTAGTGTTGGTCTTCATGGCATTGTAGAGAACAGAGGTAACCTTGATGAGTTCTTTGACAGCATATCCATCAGCCTGATACAGTCTCTTTGTATTCAGCTTTATGTGGGCTTTAGTTGCCTATTTTAAGCATAAACAAAAAGGCAAAATGCTGTAGAAATCATTAACTGTATGAAGGATAATTAAATATCGAAACAAATAACAGCACTTTTAGTGGCCAGAAATTTTCAAAGTAACTTGAAACAGCTTAATAAATTACATTGTCACTGAATATGACATCACATTTGACCAGCACACTATCTCTCAAATTAAGATCCTTATATCTGGTCTTTTGGTACAATGCTGATTGCTTTTTGTATTAAACACTGGACTCAATTAAATGGAATTTCCTGATTTGTTTCTTGTATTTCCTTTGTGAACTTTCAACATTTTAGGATAGCTATGGCAACTCACTATGGTAACGATAATGACTGTTTGTACAACACAAAACACTAGAGCAGTGATGCTGCTGAATCTCAATACTTTGTGAATGTTATGGAGACAAAGTTTGCATATTGTTGCTGATGATACTTGATTTACATACAGCCGGTGTTCGATTTTTACAGTCATTCAAGATGACTATAAATTGGATCCGACAACCAGACCTTGCAAAATCTTATACCAGGAAATCAATCAATACCAGGAAATTTTGCGACTCACAGTAAATCCCACCTTCTTTAAAAATGTAACAATCTGAGATACTGCATCGTGAAGAAAACTTTACTCTAGTCCAAGTCAAGGCCCACATATTTGATCATTGTGGCTATTGTACACTTCCTACAACAAAGCCAAACAGAAATGTCTGCTACCAAGTCTTTGCTTTATGGAGACATGGCTTACCTGGGTTTCCTTTGTAGCAGCTTGCCCTGTGAACACTATTTTAAAAAAATGTATTGACTTAACTGTATGTTTTCCCCCTTGGTGGTGGGGCAGGTTGGTACTGAGACCGCACCTTGAATTTGCGAAGCAAAAAAAGATCTGTAACAAATGCCCCAGTTCATAAATTTGAAGAGAAATCTTTTTAACCTTATGACATGCATTCCTCAAATCTCAAACCAAAAAGTGAAAGAACTGTTAGTAACTGCAGTTATGCTTCAATAAATATCAATACCCCAAAACAAGGGTGTCAATTTCACTTGACTGGATGATGATATATCAATTTTCCCATACCAGTTAAGTTAGCAAAAGGTAAGCTTATTTTTAAGGCTTCCCAAATTTTAAAATAAATGGGAAACCCTGCACTTGGATTTGAATCCTTACCCTCTGATTGCTACCTAGTTTAATCTTCCTAACTATTGCCATTGCATAAAACAGAAAAGGTTCCATTGGGAAGATTTTTTATAATCTTCTTTTGCAGCTACTTAAAATAAAATCCCTTAATTAGATGAGCAGTGATGATGGGCCCCAGGTTTTAATGACATGGGAAAGTTTGCCTATTGGTAGCTTCTTGAATGGCTCTCATATCCTTACCATGAACTGAGCTACTGATTTGATGAAGATGACTCTATCTTGCTCTGTATCTGTGTCTGTAGGAATGTCAGCATTAGGATCATACCTAGATTTGAGAGGAAAATGGAAAACATCATAACAAAAAAGAAGAGTATGACAAAATGTGTGGATAAGTTGTAAGCGAAAGCTTAATTGTAATATCAGCACATATCCACATTGGTTAAAGAGAAAGGCATTATTTTTAAAATTCAAACTGGATTGTAAAAGCACAGCATTCCCCATTAACTTGATACTCAGATGTGATCCAAATAGGGCTGTCATTGCATAGCAATTAATAATTTAAAAACCAAACCTGTAACTAAACATTCAGAAAATGTTTCTTGAGATTAATCACAGCTGATATCCACCCCCTCCCCCTACTTTGAAGCAAGTCCATTATCTCCACTAGCCTGTTTTCTGCCACATTTTTACAGGTAAGTGTATAAATGCAACACAAATTTTATCATAGCATTTACTGGGTGGGTGTTTTATATGTGGAGTCACAAGGGAATGAATCAAACAGAAGGTGGCTTTAGACTTAGCAAATTCTAAAAATATTTGGAGCTACATTTTTGCTTAAGCTGCTGACGAGATTAAAATGATTGAAAACTTATGTGACTAAACATTTAGTGATTTCACTACATGACCACACCCCTAGATGCAACACTTTGAGTCCAATTTAAGAAAGAAATACATAAACTTGTACTAAAGAAACAGTTTGTACAAATAAGTGAAGAGGCATAAAAAGAATTGTATCTTTTTCTGGAATTTTCTTTTTTCTTATGAAAATACTGTATTGCAAGACCAAATCCTGGGACATCAAATTTTAGTCTTCATATTTTCATTCACAACTCATTTTTAATTTTTTCCAAGGAACACACTTTTACTTGAATATGGTACAGAAGAAAATTAAACAGACATGTATGCAAGTCTTTTGAAGAAAGCAAACTATTCTGCAGAGTTGAATCCTCAGTAAGGTAATTAAGCTGGTAACCTGGATTCAGTACAAAAGAGAGTATCTATGTACACAAATGTTTTGGATGATTAAGTTTTAAACTCACCTTTGAACTAACCATACCAACACCTCTGCAACTAATGAGAAATTAGGGGTCCTGAAGTTTTCCATTGATATCAGACGAGGATAACCCAATGCCCTCATCATTTCAGTAAAATCTGAAAAAAAAAAAAAATTGGATTGATCAATCCTCAACACTTTTTTGATGCAAGTGCTATGAAAGTGAAAATAGGCTTAACAAAACAAAAAGAATGTTTGCCTGCAAAAAAATGTTTTTTTTTCCTTTAAAGGCCCAGTTTTCTCATCCCATACAGTACCAATTCTCCTAACATTCTTCATTAAGCCTCTCCCACAATTGTCTGAAATTCACCCTCATCCAGACAGAATCTCAGTTTATTGCTTCAGGGTGAGTATAGAAAAGCTCAATGTGTATAATCAAAACACTCTCAGAACAGTTCATGCTGTGTAATGTAAGCTTTGGTACTGTGCATTGTTTGAATTAGCAGTCAATCAAAAAGCTGAGCCAATTGAGAGTTTCTGTTACCCTATGATAGAAGTAGTTTGGGGGCAAGGATTGGCCCTTTAAAAAAGTTCGTTTCCTGATAACTCAAAGTTTCCACGCCATGTTTTGTGGTTGTATAGTCAGTTCAAATTAGGCCTAGGGTACATTAGGGGGTTTTCAACCTACAGGGTATTTCTGACCGCCTAAGGCATTTTTTCAAATTGTAATTTATCTAATTGAAGAAACAACATTACATAAGACTTTACCAACAAGTTATTTAAACTTATGGCAATTGAAAATCATCCATCTTTTGACCAGAAATGACCATTTAAAACAAAAATTCTGAACCCAAAAATCAAATGCAGATGCATTTTTTTCAAATATGATGTTTTCTGGTTAGTAAACCACATGGCTTATTTCCACTTGTATATGTATACACAAATTTATATCACAAAGTGGTCAGAGTTGGTAAACTAAATAAAAATAAGTTGGTGTGATGTTGTCACAAGAAGAACTAATTCTTCCAAAATTGTCTCTGCTTTCATTTAGTGGGTAAAACCACCCAACACTTTTCAATGTCTAAGGATATTTTCAGCCACCTAGTTTTAAACTTGTACAAAATCATTGAAATTACAGAAATTTGATCAGTTTTAATTTTAAAGGCAGTCATTTGTCACCCTAAACTACAGTTTCAGTATGCATATATCAAAACTCTCAATTGGTTCAGCTCTTTGATTGGCATCACATTCAAACAATGCATCATAGCTAAATTACACAGCATGGGCACTGAGAGTGTCTTGATTACACATAAATGGACTTTTATGCCCAGTGGAACAAGCCATGAAGCAATAAACTAGGATTGTGTCTGGATAAAGATGAGTTTTAGATAAATGTGGGAGGGGCTAGTAGTAGGTAGGTTGGGAGAATTGGAACTGTTTGGGATGATGAAAATATGCCTTTAAGTGGTATAATTAATGGTCATTTACCAAATGTAAAAGAGTACAATAAGTAACTTATATCAAAAACATCTGGGTGATTACCTCTTATGGCCCTCACAAAATTTATTTCATCGTAAATTTGCACGGTTTTTAATAGGGAAGGTTGAAAACAGCCAATTTCGACTTCATTTGTCAACTTTCCATATCCCAAAAGGAGAAAACTAATAAAGCAAAGAACACACATAGAATGTAAGTACAGGCATTGGAGGTGTTGACCAATGGTAAGTTGGCTCAATGACTTTGCTTGATTTAATTTTAAAACCAAAACCCCTCAAGTGGAAATTGGAATAAAACCCCCCAGTTTACCCCAGGCCTTTATCACATATAGTAAGTTATCATGAGTCGATCACTATCATAAGTCGATCAATGCCTTCTAAATGCTATTGCAGCAAGTAGGTGCGATGTGATTGAACCTGTGATGCAAATTCTTCAAACAAAATCAAAACCAATTATTTGTCATCATGTTTTTGATTTTAAAGCAAAAATGTTAGTCATGACCAGATTTTCAAGTTTTAGCAATTTAAGTATGAACCAGAAATTTGCAAAATTCAGTAAAAATGATGATGAGAATGTCTTTTATGAAATTTTAAGTAAGAATTCTGATAGAATGGAGATTGTTCTAACATAACATAACAGGTTGAAGGGCAAAGGAGGGCCAAGGCCCCAAAAGATGCCCTGAAGTCCAAGTCCTAACCAAAAGTCAAACCACCAAAGCTTGACAACAGCCCCAAACAATCAGAGGAGGCAGTGCAAGTTCTGTTTCATTATGTCAAAATCTGGCCCTAAATGTAGTAATTTGTATGTAGATTTTATTTGTTTGTAATATAATGTGATCGACTCATGATTACTTCATAAGCACTGCCACTTGTACTGCCTCCTACATTTCAAGATTCATTTTCTAAAGTTCACTCGGTCCAAACAACACCAAAATATAGCCTAAATGAAGATGACATATTACAAAATATTACTGTCAAGTTTTATTGATTTTTGCAGATGTTTTCATATTTTTGTGGTAACGAACTTTATAAGGCCTAGGCCTAGGTGATCGACTGATGATAAGCCCAGTATAAAGTTAGGTCAAATGTTGTCACCAGAAAAAGCATAAGACAACTAGGCCTACCGCCATATTTTTATCACATACATATAAATCAGTTATTTTGATTGGTCAGATTTTTCAGTCCCTTACGACTGTCGCTGTACACTCAGAAAGAAACAAAATGTTCGTTCTTCCTGACTGAAGGCGCTGGTCCTAAAACTGCCAGTGGCAGTTGTTAACTCACGCACATGTACACAACTGTTGGAGATCCGACAATCGAGTTGAGTTGCAACGCACAAAGTGGTATAGTGTGCGGCTAGCTCAACAGGCCTAGCCTAGGCCGTGTACAGATGGAGGTCGCAGTCGCAGAATTGCTCCCTGTACATAACATTGGGTTTCAGTAACTCATCTGAGCTTACGTTAGGCCTAACGTTAACGTTAGGCGTAACTGTTAAACATCTAACTGGAACTTGGAAGAACAACAGGTCAATTTTGGTTATGGTCAAGGCCAAAAACCACCACACTAAAGAAAACTTACTTCGTAAATCACGATAAGACATCCCGCTTTCACAATGCAACCACCACTAATCTTGGGAAACTTCTTTTCTGAAACGAACGAAACGTCTCCAGCTTCCACTACCGTAAGATCAGGATTGAAATCATGGAATGTGTTGCCTCGACCTTTGACCCGCTTGGGACGCCGGAGAATCACACGGGAGTTGCCTTGGAAACGTACAGCGGAACTAGGGCTCACTCGAAAATGAATGTTCAACCTTACCAAATAAGTTTAATTAGACAAAATTGTGTTATTCGGAAAAGAATAACCTGGAAATTTTCTGTGCAACCTAAGCAGTGTGATGCAATATGAGTTTTTTACGTCTCTGGGTTTGAAAAAAAGATCGTTTGGTCAACTTTCGTACAACTATGTGATTACGCAATAACAGAGCAGCGCAGTTCATGTTTACCACACGCACAACACTCCTTTGCAAGCTTCACATATACGAACGCCGCGCGCGCTATGCACAGCACTTGCAGCACTACTGGCCACACGATAAATGCTGCATGTTAAATTAAGTTCATCTGCGGAAAATATCACGATTATTCATTAAAGGCACTGTCAACTGAGTGTTTTGCAACGGAACGTTACGTATCATGGGGGATTTACAGGACGAGGAAGATTCTGTCTATGGCAACACAAGGTTAAATATTCTGCAAGTTATTGAAGAAAGAAACAGGGCACTAAACAAAGTAAGAAATGTAGTAGTTAAACGGTACTATTAACGGGAATTGCTTTGCAGGTGGAGAAGTGGCACCCAGGGCCTCAGCTAAACTACTAGGCCCAGGCCTAGGCTTATGCATAGCCTAACGTTAGGGTAGGCTAAAAGTGCAGTTGCAGCCGCTATTAAAATGGGCTAATTAGCCTTGTCCAGAGTTGGCAACGAAATGTCAAAATTGGGGAGGCAAACTAATGAAATGTTATCATAAATCATAGTTCTACTACTTTAGACATAGCCTAGCTAGGCCTACCTGAGCTGACTGTTGTGACTTTTTTTTAATATCAATTAGGCTAGGCCTATTCAATGAATTTAATTTTTAGCTAAATGTGCAGTTAAACTGCAATTAACCCTTTACCGTTGTTTGGGTCCTTTTGGACCCACACGGAGAGCTCCGCTGTCACCCATCTTTACTGTTTCGCGTGGAGCTCGAAACCGCGAGTAGCTACCCGAAAATTCGGCCACAGCAACATGAGAGACAATAGTTTAAGGTCACAGGGTCAATGGCCCATGGAAGCTGATGCGGGGCGTGCTACATCCGCTTTTCCACCAACTCCCGAGGCGCGCAAATATGCCCCGATCGGAGCACAACGGTAAAGGGTTAATCTTAAGTATCTGCACCACTCAGCTGTGCACACACGCAGAGACAGTGGCATCAGCTTTGCAGTGAACACGCTCCACAGGCTTATTTTAACCCTTTACCATTGTTTTGGGTCCTTTTGGACCCACACGGAGAGCTCCGCTGTCACCCATCTTTACTGTTTCGCGTGGAGCTCGAAACCGCGAGTAGCTACCCGAAAATTCGGCCACAGCAACATGAGAGACAATAGTTTAAGGTCACAGGGTCAATGGCCCATGGAAGCTGATGCGGGGCGTGCTACATCCGCTTTTCCACCAACTCCCGAGGCGCGCAAATATGCCCCGATCGGAGCACAACGGTAAAGGGTTAATCTTAAGTATCTGCACCACTCAGCTGTGCACACACGCAGAGACAGTGGCATCAGCTTTGCAGTGAACACGCTCCACAGGCTTATTTTAACCCTTTACCATTGTTTTGGGTCCTTTTGGACCCACACGGAGAGCTCGGCTGTCACCCATCTTTACTGTTTCACGCGGAGCTCGAAAAACTGGGAGTAGCTGCCTGAAAGTTCGGCCACAACAACGTGAGAGACAATAGTTTAAGGTCACGGGGTCAATGGCCTACGGAAGCTGATGCGGGGCGTGCTATGTCCGCTTTTCTGCCCACTCCCGAGGTGCGCAAATATGCCCTGATCGGAGCACAACGGTGAAGGGTTAACTGCACATCAAATTACAAATAAAAAAAAAAAAAAATCACAATGCGTACTAAGTTACTGCAAATGTGGCATCTTGTAATAATATGCTTTCTGCAACCAACGGTAGGCATTTATCTTCCACCTGTGAGGGGAGAAAATTCTTGGCAAACAATTGATGGCAAACAACAACAGATCATTAAAAATTGCATCAATTTCAGAAAAAAACTGCATACAATAATGTTATGAGAAAACAATGCACCTTCAGTGTAACCATTTTTCAATCTGTTTTCAGTGTTGTGTCAAAGTCCCTCTGATTTAATATGGAAAAAATTTTATTTGTTTCAATTGTATTTGTAAATGTTCGGTTCATACTCTTGCTGAAAAATGAACACTGTTTTCATTTGCTCTTAACAGAAGTCACTTCTGCACCGTCTCATATATGTAGCTAAACTGCATGACAATCTTCATGACAAGCGAGACCTTGGAAGTAAGTTAGTTATTAATTTACAGTTTTTATTTTTCCCTTTTCTTGTTTGAGGAAAAAGTTTAGCCAATTTATCTGTCAATAAATTATAGACTACAGAGAATCAGCATTTTGCTCAATAAATAGGCCACTGTACAATTATTTAACCTTTGGCCAAATTACTTGTACCCACAGCCAGGCTTGAACAATTGCCTGGCCCATTGCCTAGGGTAACCAGATTTGTTAAGGCTGGCAGAAACACAGAGCATGGTGTCCAATCTCTGAGAAAGACCAAAAACTGTAATAGTGATTCCTTCAACCTTGAAAATTCTTTTAAAAATATTGCTCTTTGACCTCTGGTGAACCTAAATTACACCCTTTGGGACTTTTAAAAATTCTTTTTTTGTTCCATGGCATCAGAAAATGATCTTGGGAATTCTTGAGACTTTTAAGTATGTACCATTACTTATCCTCATGAATATATTCTGATGTTCTAAGCGCTGCAGTTTCACATGTGGGTACCTGTTTAAGCAGGTTAGATCTTATTGACTAGTCCTGGATCTAGAGGCTTTGCAGCTAGGCCTTTCATTCTTGTTGGCTCCAAGCCTGTTTTTGTGGAGGTGTTGGAGATAACAAATAAAGTTGGGTAGTCTCATCTCAGGTTGCTGTGTTCTGTGCAGCCTCGTCAATACAGTTGAAACAATATGGCATCACAACGGAACCTCGTGTCCTCATGAACGAATCTCGGCTATTGCAAAAGCGGCACACTGGCTCCACTCAACACTACAGTCCCAGTAAAGTAATGAATGTCGAGCTGCCAGCTGCTGCCCAACTCACAAGACTGTCTGGGTTGGTGGAACAAATAGGGTGCTTTTTATGTGCTTCGAAACAGACACGAGTTGTTGATGAAATTAGCTCGGAGATTTTGAGTGATAGACTTCTAGTGAAATGGCCTGGTTGGCTATGTAAAATTTCCACGAATGTAGCTGGTTACAGCGACGCGTGGCTTACTTCAGCGTCCTTATGTTGTGGTTGGTTAGAGTAGTAGTCACTAGAAGTAAATGTTGAGCATGTGAGAGCTACAGTAGAGTGCTTCTGGGGAGAGCATGCTGTCCGGCATGTTGACTCTCCATGAAACTGGATGCAGCTGATGTGGTTGGTCAGTGGTCCTGACGTCATGAGGCTGCTCTCAGTAGCTAATGTATATGTATGAATAAAGTGTATTGTGCACTTAGAATGTGTATCCGAAGTGCTACAGGTCTGCAAATTAATGAATTGTGTTTTTTGAGCAGGTTTTGGCAAGACATGCATATCTTATTGGATTAAGGCCAAAAATTAAATTGATTGCACCTTGGCAATTTGTTTTGTTACAGATTGGAGTGGAAAAGGGACATGAGAGTACCGTATAGAAAACTATTTATATTACGAAACTATAATCTCCTTCTCCCTAACCCTTTATTCCACCACTGTGATGCATAGGCATTTTCCTAGTCTTCGTCTGAAAGCTTCCCAAGATAGTAGTGAGATATGAAGTGAATAAGATATGTGATTTTTTTGTCTATGTTGTTTTGTTCCCCAGGTCATTATGAGAAGAAGTTCAAACAATGGCAAAATCATTTTCAAGGAGAAGGAGCTACAGGAATGCTGTTGGTCTATCCTAATCATTTTATTCATCTTGTAGAGGTGAGATTTTGAGTATCATTTATTTGCAAATGGAGTATGTACAACAAGCTCTATTGGTAATTACACCATGGAGCTACGTATCACCTGATTACATGCAGCTATTGTTATTTGTAACCAGGTAGGCTACTGTAGATGACTGCATGACATGCACCGTATTTCTGCAAGAAAGGAATGTATTAACCAGAAAACCAAAAGGCTTAGTGATTCCTTGCCACTGATATACCTTTTTTCTTTCAAATTGACAGTGTTTATGATAGATTTGGTTTTACAATTTAGGCACAGAATGTCAAGGATTCATTTAACAAAGATCAAAATACACTTATATCATGTTGATAACCTTCAGGTCCCAACAAGCACTGGCCCCCAGTGACCCCAGGTGACCCTTGACCTCAACCAAAATCAAAAGGGTTCTTTGATTCTCTCACGACCTATGAATATTTGACGTGACCTCTGGTCTGTTTACAAGCCATTTTCGACGTTTTCCCAATTTTACTGCAGGTGACCTCAAATGGCCTTTGACCTCTACCAAAAACACAATAGGGTTCTTCCTCTCAACATCACAAATCTGTATACAAAATATGAAAAGTATCCGTCACTCCTGTCTTGAGATACCTGTTCACAAGCTATTTTGGATGTTTTTGCAATTTTACAGCAGGTGACCTCAAATGACCTTTGACCTCTTCCAAAAACAATAGGCTTCTTCCTCTCAACATCAAAAATGTATGTAACATATATGAAAAGTGTCGGTCACTCCTATCTTGAGATACCGTGTTTACAAGCCATTGCCTGCCTATGGCAAGGAATCAATAATAAGGTCAGTATCTTCAGTATATTGGTGCTAAAGGTACAGTATGGGATGGTTTGTTATTTGGAAGGTTCTTGGAACAATGTCCTCGAAAACAGTTTGAAGTACTTTAGAGCCTGTCTGTGTATTTGCACCTGACAACAGTAATGAAACAAAACTGTATGTGATTAAGAAAGGACAGGAAATGCGTAGTTGATTCCTTTTCCTTTTTGTTGAAACTCAGAATATTTACATTTGATCTAAAAAATTGGGAAACTCTTCCTGCATGGGGAACATTATGGCAAGTTTACCTGTGCATATGATTGAAAACATCAGTGTTTTGCCTGAACCCAATTCCTTATGACCAATTTTCTGAATAACCTCTGATATAAGGGAAAGCAACCATAGTATTAAAGGCATATTTTCATCATCCCAAACAGTTCCAATTCTCCCAACCTACTTACTTCTAGCCCTTCCCACGGTTATCTAAAACTCATCTTTATCCAGACACAATCCTAGTTTATTGCTTCATGGCTTGTCCCAGTGGCCATACCAGTCCATAATGTGTAATCAAGATACTCTCAGTGCCCATGCTGTGTAATTTAGCTATGATGCATTGTTTGAATGTGATACCAATCAAAGAGCTGCACCAATTGAGAGTTTTGATATATGTATACTGAAACTGTAGTTTGGGGTGACGAATGACTGCCTTTAAAAAATAATTGATATTTTAAAATGGTTTTCCCCTTTGATTTGCATGGTTTGTTCGATGCACACATGAATTGCACTTGTTGTTCAATTTTCAGTCATCCACAGAAATGTTGTCATCTGTCATCCGTGATTTAAGAGACCAATGTCAATCCAGTGGTGTGTGCTTGATTTCATGTAGCAAAATTCTGGTCATCTCTAGTAATGTTCCAACAAGGCTATTTAACCAGTGGAGTTTCAGAGTTCTAAACTTACCTGCTTCAAGATTAGAAGAATATGAAACAACTGAACCCATTGAAAAATTGGTGAGATGCTTTGTCTAAAAGTTGACCAAACTTTTTAGTTCACAATGGTTCATTGTGGTACATCAAGCCATTTCTTGATAGCATGCAGTGCTTACAACACATGTATTTTCTTGCAAAATGTAAAAATTTAGAGATACAGAAGTAATTCCACATACTGAGGAAAATATAGCAATACATTATCAATAAAAATGAAGTGAACAGAATCGTTTAGAACTTTTTACAGCATGGATAACTTTGCCTCAACATGTCTCATATCTAGTGATGATGATAAAGCAGCTGATATTATCAACCTATATAATGAAATCAAATGCTAGTGGCTGGCATCATTTTTTTTAATATGTTTGTTTTTCCTTAAAGAGTTATTTTGTGTAGAAAAATTTGCTTTTTTGGTTTATTGCTTCAAGTTCATTTCAACTGAATTTTGACAGTGATGCATGGTACTGTGGAATTAGAATTAAGCTTCTTTGTGGACTTTCAAAGTCTTGAGGATAATCACTTCTTTCAACATCTGCAAATATCTAGTGTTAACTTCTTTCAAGTTTGCATTTTTCTCCTCCCACTCCCCCCCCCCCTCCCCTCACACAAACAACATCCACATACCCCCCCCCCTCACACAAACCATCCACAGAAGTCTATAAAATTAAAAGTGGAAGCTCCTGCCATTGTACTTCTTGCTCAGCATAAGTAAAGAAGTACGTAGGGAAAACAACCCAATGAGCCACAACTGAAAAATGTCCATGGCCAGGAAGACTTTAACTGAGCAGCTGGTAAAACTCCATCTTAGCTAGCCAAAATGTAGAATTTGAACTTACACTGTTTAAATTTGCAATGACATATTTTATTCTCTCATTTGTGACTTTTTAGGCACCAGAATGTCTAGCTTTAATGCTGAAACTAGGAGCCTATCTAGCAAAACAACCCAAGGTAAGGTTTACTGAGCTGCTATGAATGTATGTTCTAAGTTGAGGATCGCTCTATCTCATGCAACTGTAGAAAAATATATGAGAGATGCATTACTTATTTACCAACCTCCATGCAGTCTTCAAACTATCAGTACCTAGCCAGTGGTCAGCATCCTTTAATCAAGTGTGGTTCTATTATATCATGTGACAATATACTTGTACTGAAATTTAACATTCATTCTTTGTAACTTCTTGTTTTGTTCCTAGAATACAGGACTTATCTTTTATTAAAACAATGTGAAACATAAATCATAAGATTTTATGTGAAAGAAACAAGTCAGGCTTATGTGGGGAGGACAGATGATTGTTGATGTACCTATAATGCCAATTGTAGTTGCTGGTACCTATAGGCTCATGGACACATCTTTGGTCTCATTTTATTTACATTTCTTAACCAGTTTTGGTGTATTGATATTTGTTTAGTTCCCTTGGGAAAGGGGAAGAACATATACTGTATGTATCTCACTTGATCATTTTCCATGAATTTATTTTGCATGGAGTGGTTTTTCACAAGGTTTCTCCCAGGAACAAGTATGGAAAAGTAGGTGCAATTTCTAATGTTTCCATGTTTTTTTTTTCTTTCCTCTTTCTATTACTTGTGCAGGTTACCCTGAAGAATGTGATGGACTCACTTCATGAAAAAGTACCAGATCTCCTCATACCACAAGGTGAGTTGCAATTTTTAACAGATTTTATGTCATATCTCCTGTCTCTCCCTCTCTTTTCCAAAACATTTTCCTTTGTATATTGCTCTAAAAAAATTGTGGTAAAACATTGGTAATAATAAATGAAATCTTCTAACTTATTTTTGAAATCTTCTGTCAACTGTGGTTGGATCTATTGTTATGGAGGGTGTAGTACTTTGGAGAAGGACTTTTGTATGTCACATGTCAGTGTTGTGCAGTGTTTAACTGAATTGTGGGGTATTTTTTGCCAGAGTTCCCCTTGGATGTTGTGCTTACTTTCAATTGTCCAAAATTTACTTTTATTTGCAACCTGAAAAACCCTACTGATTTTACTGTGGAATTTGGACCAAACTGCTTTAATAGAAATTTCCTGTTGTGTAGGTACATTGTTTCTCACAATGCTGAAAGAGTGTTTTCTGATTAGTACATTAGGACCTCGTTGTCTGCCCACCAGGAACCTCAGTCAGTGATTGTGCTTCAACATCTTGTAGACATGCAAATGAGATCCTTGACAATTTGTCTAAAAAACAAGTTAAAAATAGCTGCAATTGCCATTAAAATCCACCATCAATCAATTATTGACTATTTTGCAATATAGATTACAATTTTTCACTTAGATCATGAACATAAAAATTTAATCATGAACTACATTTGCATGCACGTTTGTAATGTGGAATAAAAGTGTTATGCAATATTTTGTTTGTTTAGCTGTCATTCCAAGGACATCTGTACAAATTGGCATGTACCACCAGGTTCATTTTTGAAGTACTCATAGCTGTGTTTCGTTTAGACTTCAAGTGTTGCCAGCCATTAAGAACACTGAATGAATGTTGCAAGCCACTAACAAAAATATGCAGGCACTATTTCAGTGTCAATTTTAATTTACTTTTGATGGATTCAGGATGACCACTTATAACACTTTAGAGGACATACTTGGGGAGAAAAAGCTGTTTGAACCCATACAGGATTCATCTTACAAAGCTTTTCAAACCCAAACCGTGATTCCTCTTACAGCTGAAGAGGAATCTGGTCATGGTGCAAAAAGCTTTCTTTCCCTAAGTATGTTCTCTTAAGCATTAGAAGTGGTCATCATGAATCCATCAAAATTATCAATTAAGAGGCTGGCCAGGATCAGGCAGTTGACTGAGCTAATCTCCTTCAACAATAATTTTGATTTATCTATTCTAGAATTGCAAGATTTATAAACAGGACATAAGTAAATTGAATTTATGTAAATATAGGACATATAAACAAAGAAGTAAATGTAGAACAAATACAAAATGAAACATACTATGTTAAAGTATTAACACAATAAAAGTCATTAAAGGTGTATTGAGTTAACATCATATTATAATTTACAAGATGTTGGAGGCCTAGGTAGCTACCTCATGACAACACTTATTATTCAATAGTTACATGGAAAGTTACAATTTTGAAGTTTTCTGTAGCCTGCTTGTACCAGTTTTATGCATGATCTATGAATTTGTCTGATCACAAATGTTTAAAACCATTTTGAATCTTTACTTACTCTGTGATGATGAAACATTCATTTGCATGCATTGGATATGAATATTTTATTAAGTTGACCATTTGTTGTAGGTATGTGGAGAAACCTTTACAGGTTTGGGAAAAAATTTGGTGAATTTTGTAGTTCAACTCAGTGCCCTATACTAAGTAAGATGTTGTACAAGACCAGTTTGAATATATAGCCTAGGCAGCTCTGTATGTAAAAGAGTTCTCAAACAATACAATTCTACAACTTCGCCTATTAGGATTTCAAAAGATTAAGTTGAGTTTTATGGCTCAAAGAGCTCTATTCAGTGTGAAGAGGGTGGTCTGCACAACTGTGTATTGTTTTGGCTATGCTTCTCTGTTCATAGCAGTTTCGTAGTCATTGGTGGAAATATGTAAATTTATTTTCCGGAAAGAGAGAAAAATACTTCCTAGGAAAGATTAAAACATTCCACAATGTTTCCTGTAGTTTCATTTACAGGAAAGGGTAATTTCCCTTCAATTGACAAAATGTCCCTCCCTCCACATACCCAAATTTTCTGGGAAGGAGCCTCTCTGCTTCCCAACTTTTTCCACCCATGTTTGTGGTGAGAACAAAGTATTTTCGAGTACATCAAGA
The DNA here is from genome assembly GCA_037179385.1 of Holothuria scabra. Taxonomy (NCBI): domain Eukaryota; kingdom Metazoa; phylum Echinodermata; class Holothuroidea; order Aspidochirotida; family Holothuriidae; genus Holothuria; species Holothuria scabra. The sequence continues at coordinate 8,271,526 of CM074184.1, forward strand.
AGCTGGTGCAATTTTTTTTTGTTTGTTTCAAGAAATTGTCCCAAACCAGTACTGCACACATCACAATAGGCAGGATACTTAAAGTGCAAACCTTTGCCATGGCATCAGTATGAAAGTAGTGGGAAGTATATGTGAGAGTTGGACCTGATGTATGTAGTACTTACAACACTTAGATAACATTCAAGAAATGGTTGGTAAAAGTTGGTTTGGTATGAACAGTGACAACTAAGTACATATTATTTGTAGCATGCTCAAGACAGAATCCTTGATATGTCATCTGATCTATGATTTTGATTGATAGGTTTTCATGTTTAATCACCATTTTTGCAGCTTTCTTAAGATTAAGCATGAGGTTTTCCTAATTGTATAGATTAACTATGTTAAAAAAGAGAACTGAAAGTAACGTTGTTTTTCATAACACATGCTCTTTAGAGATATGACAGGATAGCTGTAACATCACCATAGGCCAACTTAATTACTAAACATTCCAATGAGAACAATTTTCATCAGTATAAATTGTAAATAATAAAGCAGAAAGAGGATGGCCCTGTGGGACTCACACTTAAATCAGTGACCTTTAGTTGTCAGGACTTGCCCTGTCAAATGTTTCCAACTAATGGATAAAACAACAAAGATATTGCATTAAGCAATTTGCTATTAAATTACTATGGAAAGCACTCGAAAAACCAAAAAACAAAACTTGAGTCATAGCCTTGCAGCATCATTTTAGATTGAGGCTTGAAACAGTATTGCAAAAGAGCAAGAATGACATCATGATACTTCCCTTTTCATAGGCAAATTTATTTTTATCACCTTGCAGTCAGATGACCGAAATTTAATGAAGAAGTAACAACTTCTGCATGCATGCAAGTAAAACTAATACCTGAAATATTAACTGTTTCAAATCTCGGACAGATGTGGGGTTTCATGTTTTTGGCATGGACAATGTCTTAGCATATTTTCACAAAGATGAGGTAAAATAACCTTTTATCAGACCTTGAATTTTTAGGGTTATGAGGGTGTTCTCACACACCACTACTTACCTCAAATCACCCTGAGGCAGTGTGATTATTTGCAGTACACACCTAGATAAAAAAAAAAAAATTGGAACTTTCTTAGATAAATTTTAGTCTTATGAAGCAGAACACCCACCAAAACCCTAAATTTCCTGAGGAGTGTAAATTGAGCATACCTGGAAAATCTAAAACTTAAATCCTGCTTTAATACTACCTTTTAAAAGTTTAGAGGATGCTTCAGCAGCAAATTCTTGAGAACAGTATTTGAGTGCTCAACAGGGAATCTGATCAAGGTCAGATTGTGTAGACCTAATCCTTTTCTTAATTTGTTTAAATGTACAACACACCACATCATACTTTGGCATGTAATCCATCTTAGGAATGTTTAAACTTTAAAGAAGAATATTTTGAAGAAAGAGATACTTAAATAATTCCCAAGTAAAACAACCTTTGGTTACACTACATGTACACTAACCTTAAATGCAGTCACCCCTATTTAGATTAGTGTAGTGGACTATCCTCTTTCATGAATGGCACTTGAGAATCATGTGATAATGTTGTTTTCACTTAAATGTGAAATTAATGAGGATTAGATGCTTGCTTTACCTTGAATATGTAATATTTATGTTCCAGAATATCATAAAAGGTATTTACAAGAGAAGTAAAAGAGAAACCTTAATGAGAGTTAGCTGTTGTTACAAAACAAGTTTTTGGGGACTGTTTAAGCTCTTTTTATGTGTAAATTGTATACAAAAGGAATGAAGATGACTATTGTATTTATTATATTTAATAAAAACTTAAATGGCATTTGGTTTTTTACAGATTTGCTTGGATATATTTTGAATTCTCCAGATTTGTGTTCACCTAGTGAATTTCTTGATAGATATGACAAACCTTTCGATGTTGTCTTAGATCAAGGTAAGTTTGCTGTTGTAGAATTATGAGAGGTGCTCATACTTTATGAAGTCCACACATCTGCTGTAAACATTGACTAAGTGCAGTTTTAAGACATTTAATTTGGGGATTTGGATATGATTTTCATTTTCTTCTGGGATTAAAAGTATGGGACCAAACAGAAATAGGAACTCTTTTAAACAACCATGATCTTACTTGGCAAGTGCAAATTTCAGTTTTGCAAAGTGAGGTTGTGTAGTGAAAGCTATTGCCATGGCAACTGTGCCAAAATTCTCAAGATAACACTTTGCTGTTTCTGAAAAGGTCAGGCTACTTTGAATATTTCAGTACCAGTATGTTTTGTATTTGTGAACCATTGCAGGATATAGATGTAAAGGGTTTGACTTAAATAACTACCACCTTTTTAAGTTTTAATGTCACTTGAGCATGCTGAACAGCCCAGATTAAAATAAGTAGGGCGATGGTTAATGCAATAATTCATCTATGAAGGATGAATTCAACAAAGTTACGTTGAAAGTACAACCACAACTGTTGACCTTTTACCGAAAAGACATATGTTTTAGTGATCATGAGAATAACTCCACTCAAAAACTTTAATATTCTACCCTTCATGTTGTAACCTCTTTATGTTTGGTTATTTTATTGACTTTCATTTGAAAGTTGAAAATTTTTCACAGGATTGAAAACACCTTTTTTACTTAATTAGGGACACACTCTCATCACCTCAAAGAACAATTTTTCTTGGGGATAGGTTCACATTACATAGCATGTGAATAAAGTCCTCTGATTACCCTTTGGGGTCATTTATGCTCATCAGGATATGCTCTCAAGTGATAAACGTATTTAGTGTCTGCAGAAGTAGGATGGAGATAAACATGGTTGTGGGAGGGGTTAAATGGATGTGCCTGAGTTAGGTGAATTGGAACTGTTTTGCATAGGAAGATTTTAAAAGCTGAAAATTTAAGCAGTAGACTAGCAACATTGTGCAATTGAATGCAAATATACTTCAATATATCAGTATTTTTTTGCACATCACTAATACTGGCAGTAGCATGGTAAACTGCTTACTTGAATATGTAGTGAAGTTTAATTTAGCTGGAAAATCAGAATGCATATTACTGTTTAAAAAAAAAAAAAACAGAGAAGATTTCATTGTGTAGATAGACCCTTACCCTGGCATCAAATTCATTCTTCAATCCCAATGCAAGTTTGTTTTAAAATAAGCACAGTTGCAGACGAACCTTATAATCCTATCTCCTTCAGTATTATGTAATGAACAAATGTTAATTTTTGTCAAGTGTCATATCTCCTTAAGCTTGCCACAGAATGGATTTATCGGCTCCATTGGTATAAAGTATGATTATAATTATATACATGTGTCACATTCATGATGTAACTTTGCTTCATTTTTGATAATGCTTAAATTATTTCAATGTTTTATTTCAGAGCTTGTGTGGCCACTTCCAACCAAGAATTTCCCAATACATCGATGAGACAAAAATGATCAAAACAGAGTGTGAAATTTTAAATGTTATTGGACAAACTGAAGCATTCTTGAAGTCATTGTCTCCTTTTGCTTTGTTTCAGTTTTCAAATTTTGAAGAGAGAAGCTAGCTTTTGATAGATATTGTGACAGTAAGGCAAATGGTCTCAGTGTAGTCACTTGGTAAACTACTTGTGTGAGCTATACACATGCCTCAATGCAGTGTTTTGTGAACAGCCTAGTAGCCAAGGCATCTTACATTACAAAATTGTTTTGCTGTACAATAGATCTATTGATATGGTTTGCAGAAAATTGTTTCAGACACTACACACCTTCTAAAGACATTCTTCATTGCGAGGTGGTGTTTTACTTTCCAACTCTAGTATTAAATTAGAGCTTTTTTTGCCCGGGTTGTTCTAGATGTTGTTGCCCCCTCATATGAATAAATCCACGTTTCCATTGAAATTGCCCAAAGGTTTCACATCAAAATTTTTGCCTTGGTGCCCCCTTTGAGTATATTTTTGGCGATAGAGGAGAGAATGAATAATTCTAAGCAAATAATATACCTTTTGGAGATTCACATTTTTGTAATAAATTAAATTTAAACCCTTTGTATCAAAAAGAAATAAAAATTCCTTTTTTTTTTTTTTTGATGCAGCACTGAATTCTGGCTACTAGTTGTTGTATATGTCACCACAATCAAAGGAACTCAGCATCACAAATGTAAATGCATTCATTCTATTGAAATACTGAGGCTCATGTTTATCCTAATGCTCATGAATTTTGTTGGTATCATTTTGTAAATATAGTTCCAAAAGCACAAAACATTCTTTTAGATACATTGTTTAATTTTGTCTTCTTTTCTGATGTTGACCTCATATTGTTAACATCTTCTTTTGAAATCTCTTTTTCAGTGCAAGGGGGATTTTTGGTGATATCAGACTAAGTCATTTCTAGTTAGGTTTTCATCAGGGTTTGAGCATTTCTTATTGGATTAAAAGGGCAGTGAATCTGCTTGTAAAAATACAGACCTGAAAGTAGACTTTGTTGGCTTGAATTTCTTAGAGTATGTTACCTGTCCTAGAAACCAATACATCTACTCGGCCCTCTTCATAGAATATTTATTTGCCATTCACAATGAGTAAGTTAGGTTCAAGTTCTCCCCTCTCACAACAGGCAGATAATACTGTAGGGACATTCTACAGCCCCACCCTACTCAAGTGCCATTTATGAAATTCATTGGCTCAGGACCTCCACTTCAGACAACAGGCTTAGCTAAATCTTAGAGGGATTCACACCATAATTTGCACTGAGGAGCACACAGGATACAGTGAAGAAATCAGCTTAGAAAATAACCAAATCTGCCTGAGTTTTCTATTGGGTTGGGGAGGGGGGTGGCAATTGCTAGTCAGTGATGGGCATCTTAAAAATGAGGGTCAAACCTTTTGGACAGTTTGGGTCTGATGTAATGGAAAATGGTGCTATCATTCTCCATATCTTCAGGATGTCATGAATAAGTAGAAATGACCATTTCTTACAGAAAAGACCACAGGAAATGCAGAGTCCTATTTCAAACTTAAATCGTTTATGACATACCCCTTTGATTGTCCGCAGTAAAATTTATGAGTTTCTTGATGCTTGGGAGATTTATGATCACTGTCTTGCAGATAATGTCAAAGAAAATGCTTTATACCTCTCCACTTTTCAAAATATAACTCTCTGTGCCTGGTTTAGATGAGAAATGGCACTGTATCTTTGTTAGTTTTGTTAATGGTAGCTCTAACATTTTGATTTTATGTGAAGAAGACTACATCCAACCCACATTACCTACTTTAATTTGAGGGGTAAATACTAGCAACCTTATATCCAAATAGTTAATAATTCTGCAGATGTTATTGGTAGTGTGCCTTTTACAGAAAATAAGAAAAGTGCCACAATATTTTAAAACTTGTAATACAGAAGAATCCTGGAGATTGGGGGGGGGGGGGTAATTTCAAATTTCTCCTTTCTCAAATTGAATCCGAAATTGCGCATATGTGACCAATTACATTTCAATACAACACTATCTTATAATGGACGACTCGAATTGTACTTGCTCTATATGAATTATGACCTGACATGGTAGTTAACCAATGTGACTTGACTCCGACTTGGCTTGCTCAAAATGACTTGTGACTTGACATGCCAGTAAACCAAAGTCGCTCAACTCGGACTTGAATTGCTACCCATTGACTTGTGATGTGACTTACAGCTGACTGCAGTACTTGGCTTGGACACGTATTTAAGTTGATACTTGACTTGGACTTGAAAAAAGGACTTGTCGCCATCTCTAAAATATTCCAATACCTTTGTCTTCCGGCCGTTTGGCTAAGATAATGTATACTATTCTTTTCTTCCAGTCTAGAATGGAGCCATACGTGACAAACCAATTATGTAAATGGTCCGAGGACCGTGAGGCTGGTCAAGTGTTGTCCTTCAGTGGACGTATAGGCAGTTTAAATTTTGGTTTCGCGGAACGGCCCTTTGCCAGGGGGCCGGGAGTACTTTAGAAAAGTACCTTCAGGTATTAATCTTTAAAATGGGAGGGAACCCAGTTTAGCACTTCGTCACGAAACTGACATGAAAAGTACATTGCAGAGTTGGCTACAACGCCAATATTACTTTCAGTTGGATGTGTTTCACCCTCACTATGTTTTCCAGCTCATTTGTCCTTCCTTGCGTTGCGTGAGACTGTAAAGTGCAATGATCTTTACGATTATAGTCCGTATCTTGTAAATCGATTCAAAACTTTAATTTTGGATTACAAAACAGCGGAGCCCCAGAAAAAGGTCGGAAGCCACTACCGTCTGATTTGACACATCAGGTGATATGAAACCACGGCAGGTACAAAATGTATTCGGTTTAACTTGGTCAAGTTCTGATATCTTAGAGAGGTACCTATTCTAAGCATTTTGGCGAAATTCGACTCAAATGGCTATCCATTTTTACCAGACTAAATCCGAAACCCACTTCTTGAACATCAATAAACATCGCATTTCACAGAACGAGTTCATACTTCGTAAAGTAATAAATCGCTGTAGTGTGTGCTAGCGTGCGACCATATAATGAGGTGAAGCTCTGGCAGCTTATTTAAGTTTTTCTACACGACTCGAAATTCCATTGTTTTGATCAGCTGCTGTAAGCTCGATAAGAAACAATTTAGTGAAGAGTCATGCAGGAGTGCGCAGTGGCGTAGATGAGGGGCAGGGGGGGGGGGGGGACAAGTTGCCCTGGGTGCCACCTCTAGAGGGACCCAAATCGAAATCACTTAAAAAACGTTAGATCTACCATTTGCAAGGAGTCAAGGAGAGGGTTAGCAGGGTAAGGGTACCCCCCCCCCCCACCCGTCGGGGAGCCTATATCCATATAAAAGAAGTTAGTCCAATAAACTTCAGCTTCCCCCACTCTGACAATCTTCTTGATTTTGCTCAAAAGAAGAAAATCTTCAAGGAAACTCAAAATTCCTTATTTCCTTTATAAAGTTCCAAAAGATTTTCAATTTAAGCTCCAGATTTTCAAACATTCTGAAAAGAAAGCAGAACAATTTTAATTTTTCACCGCTCGACAAAGTGTAAAACCTCAACTAACTTCAGCCTTGATTTTGCTCGTATGAACTTGGGCAGATTTGATCTTCAATAAAGATTTCAATTTTTAAATTTTCCTCTACAGATAATACCATTTGTCCCAATTTTCTGCAATGAAATTCCTTCAAATAAGTAACCTGAATATGTTCAAATATATGTTAAATAGTTAAAAAAAACAGAAGACAAACTTTTTCGGGAACCATCAAAAATCGTCCAAGGGCTTTAATCTGCATGATGATGTTTAGTAACGCTACAAGTCTGCCCGGCGACCTATTTCATTTTTGTCACAAGAAGGTTGCTGTATATTCTTCAATAAAAACTCCCACATCTGTCATAAAATAACCATTTTTCTCCAATATAAGCTTCAGAATAACAAATATTTGTTAAAAATGGCAAAAGATTTGCAGTACACGTTTCAATTTAAGTGGATACTCCTTACAATAAAAAACAGGCCAACTTCAATCACACCGACATTCTACTTAATTTTCAAGTTGCTCTTGAAAGCAGGCCTGTAGCCAGCGAAACGTCAGGCCGTCATTGAGACGGGCAATAAAAAATGACGGCCAAAAATATTAGTGTGACAAAAATAAAAAAAAAATAAGACAAAACCAAGTTTAGTAACACGGTCAATTGAATAGTGAAACAAACAAAAGGAGTCCATTACAGCTTCTTTGTTCAATGACGCCGTTTTCAACGCTACCAAAATAAATCACATTGACTTTAGCCGCTGGACTCTCCGCCCGCCGCTATCACTCTAAAAAATTCTAGTCAAATCTTAATAGAATCTGATCAATTAGAGCACGAATTGGGGTCAGCACTAGCAAATTGTATTGCGCGTGTTATGAAATGCATGACTATGAGTTATATCACATTGATGTTGGAATTTTCGAATTTTGTCCAAGAAAAAAATTGGGTGTAACATATCATTAATAGACAGCGGTCGGAATTGTTACTTGTTCATAAGCACGAAATCCATATCTACCCCAGCGGTGTAGCCAGGATGGAGTTTTTAGGAGGACCTAGGTAACAAGTGAGGGGCTGGTACCTCCGAGGGTCAGGCGCGACAAGATTATCTAAGCGAAGAGCCACCATCAGTTGGCGCGGAGCTTACAAGAAAATTTTGGACTTTACAAACCCTCCAGATGTCCGGAAACGGCACTTCCCACATGTTTAAAGCTGGAAGTACCCAGCTTTGAAATATGAATCTCATTTCTGCGACTTCTCAAATAATGAGAATAAAAAATCAATCTATGGAAAATGGTAATACATACACTTTTTAGGGACCCCAAAACTAGGCATTTCTGATCTGTGGCATGGGGGATGAGACTAAAGGGAAACGATATCTCCCTTTCCCTTGAGAAAAATTGTAAACTTCAGGAGGGTGTAGATCGAAAATGCGGCAATATTTGAATGGATTTCAATTTTAATAGGAAAGCCAACAGTAGTTGTGTTCCCCTCTGAGAAACCTTCTTTGCGTTAGATTTCCTAGATGCAAAATAGTGCTATGTTTGGCAAAACTTTGAATTGATTATAGGCTACGTTTTAGGATTTTCCTTTTTGGGGAGCATGAAAAATTTCAAAATACTCTTTTTCAGTCTTTGTAGAGATTTTACAAGTGACATACATTCTGTTAAAGAAACAATTTTTTTTTCCGGTTTTCGGTTGAACCTTAAAAGATGCTAAATCTGTATTTTCTTTCAAGACTTAATTAAAATCCAATTTGTTTAGCAATTATTCTTCGTAGGTGGTTTTGACTTTATTTGTTTCTTTTGTTGCCATATTTTGTCATGATTTTTTTTTCTAAAGGGGGACTGCTCGCATAAGCTTGGCTTTCTCAGTCCTCTTCCGCCACCTTGTTCAATTGTTGTATCATTGTGTATCTAAACTGTGGAAATAAACTCAAACTTCGAACCCTCAGTCGCGCATAGATTATGCCCTTATTAGGGGATATGGAGTCGGGCAAAAAGTCACCACCCCTACCTGAGAGAAAGAGTCCCGTACGGTCTTCCACACCAAGGTACAACACTTCTTTGACATCGATTTATGATGTATGTGGCCATGCGAAACACGGCATTTTAAGACTCTCCCTCAGTTTATATGATGAGCAGGGTTTCAGAATTTGTTGAGAAGACTATGCAGTCAGTGTCGAATATAACAAGTTCAAATTACAACAGGCATGAGTTTCGGGTGAGCGCTAAGCGCGACGTGAAAATTACCTTCAGCACCATTGTTTTTTATGTTATTTACAAGCAGTCAACTCTCAACGAAACTACAACTTTTGTAGTAGTCCACCGAAATCCTCAGTTGACTAAGCTCTTTAAATGACAGCGAGGTCAAGAAATTCCCCCCAAAATACACTTCATGTGTTTTTAGTAGAAGTGGTTTGATTACATATTGAGCAGTTGAAGTCTTGTTAACTCAGCTTGAAGCAATAAACTGAGATTGCGTCTGGATGAGGGTCCTGGGTTTAGACAGTTTTTGAGTGGGGCTTAGGTTAGTAGATTAGGAGGATTGGAACTGGTTGGGGTAAAAGTATTAGGCCTTTAAATTTCCCTTCATTTACAATAGTAAAATCGCAATACGCCAAGGCTACTGAAGATTATCATTCAATTTCTAGTATCGCTTTCTTAAGCTCGTTTTTTTAATTATTTTAATTGAAAGCTCTGAAAAAAGTGTAATAATTCTCAGGTCGCCCTGGCCGTCTAATCCTGCCTGTATGCAAGCAACTCCCCTTCGCTATGTGCTAGCCCCGTATTACTGTACCAGAAATTACACGTGCCGTCTGGCATCACTTAAAATTTTTGCAAAGGTTTTAAATCTTACAAATCAATGAGATAAAATTTGGGTGGAAATGTCCACTGTGAATTTATTGAGATTATTCCGTAGGATCATGAAGTGCCAATGCTTCAGAGCTACAAACCGTAATTGCATAACTCGAACTTGGAGGACTTGAACCTTGTTATCTAGATGACACTAAATAACACATTCGTGTTGGTGTGTCGTTTGATATCAGTTCGAAGGAGGTCCGCATGCCTTTCCATGGAGGGACCTTTAGTAGGCCAACAGTGTGCGCAGAGAATTATTTAAACATATCAACCCATAAATCAATCTTACAATTTTCCAGGCTAAATTTCTTTTGCTCATTTTCTATTTTTTTTACCATTTTACGAATTGTAAGGGCCATCTCCCCGCCACCTAGGCCACACACCTATCAAAGTGTGGGGACGTGTCCCCCAAGGATTGGCGCCCATCATGTTAATTACCGCAAGTTTTGTCTCAGCTGTGTTTCCTTCCAGTCCCTCACATTAGTTGTGATATTGCCATAGGCGTAAAAAGCGGAGGGGGCGGGGAGTAGGCACTTCCCGAGTCAGCAAACCCCCTTTTTTAATTTTTGAAAACCTCAAAAAGCAAAATTTCAAAGTTAGCCGCGAAATGCAATATAAAATGCATTAGCTATACTAATAAATCAGTTTGATAAACTTTTTCGAGCTCTGGAAATAACAAAATCGGATTTTTACCATATGTGACACCACATCACCAAGAGCCACCGGCAGCTGTGTTGCTATTTTTGTAAACTGACTTTCATAGAATTCCAAATTTTCTTCAAATAAAGCTCTTGATTTTGAAACATTTTTGTCTGACAAGGAAAATAAAGTCGGGAAACTTTTGGAATGTCATCGTACAGTTTCAGTTCATAGGCCTTAGATATTCGGTAGTCGTGCAATCTAGCTTCTTCGGGAAGCAGTTTAAAGTTTGTTTTCTCCAAACCGCTGTTTGACAGAGAGTCGAGACGACTTCAGAAAAACAAGCATTCTCAGATTTGCCACCAACATAAGAAGGAAGTGCAGATTCTTCAGTAATCCCCCAATTCTTTAAATTTCCTTCCAGGAAACCCAGAATCCAAAGCTTTCTGCAATACAAGCTCCATATCTACATCTACTTGTTTGAAAGGTGCAAAAATTTTGGCTCGCTTTACGCGCCGCGATACGTCCCTGATACAGTGGCGTTCACACTTGAGAGAAAAATCGAAAAACTTAGCAAAGACTTAGGAGTCTCGATTTTTCAAAATTTTCTGTACGCTCCGCGCAATCTGAAGGATTTGCCATTTGAGACCATTCAAATACAGTGCAGTTTTTCCAACTTTTCCTTCATAAAATTCCGAATTCTTTCCTAATAAAAGCTCCATACTTGTAATTATTAGTTTTAAAAAGGACAAATTTTTCCGGGCGCTTAGCGCGCCTTAAACTGCAACCCTTAAAGCAGTAATTGGTCGCTCCTAAAGAAGTCAGTGGTAAACTTATCCGAGCCGCTACAGTGCCTTTTTCCTACTAAATTTTCTTCAAATGTAGGGTTTTAATTTTTAAATATTTTGTCTAAAAAGGCAACAAAGTTTAGGGAGCTTTTTGAAAGTCAGTCGCCGAGAAGCCTCAATACGCACTCTTTAGATAACATTTTGAAACAACAACGATCTTCATTCGACATGCTAACTCAGATGTTTTCTAACAGGAAATGCAGATTCTTCGATAGTTCCCCAAATGTTCAAATTTCCTTACAGGAAACCCTGAGTCTAAATTATGTTCTGCAATGCAAGCTCCATATTTACAATTTAAGGACAAATGTTTGCATCGCGCTCCGCAAATTACGTTGCTAATGCAGTAGTGTTCACTTTTATGAGAGATCAGATTTTTGTTATTAAAAAAATAATTGTTCTTGCTCATAAAAAAAGAGAAAAAATTTAGCATGCAAAGTATACCTTTTGGTCAATGAGGTAGGGTAAGGTGCATGGTCCAAAACCGTTCCGTCCCCCTCCCCCTCCTTTCACATTGCTCCCTACGCCACTGGATATTGTTTTGGGATTTTTTTTCTAATCTTCATAGATCTTCTTCTTTTACCATTGAAACGGTCATTTACCTTATTTGGTCGCACATAGCGAACGGGGAGATTACTTCCCCACAGAAGTTCAAACCAAATTGTCACCATTGATCTGTGTATAGTGATTGTTTGCAGGCAAATTGCATGGCATGACAACCATCTTTTGCAAGTGACACTATGAGCTTTTAGGTGGCGCATTCTCAAAATTAGTTTTCCCAAAACAGGGGAAACTCTAAAGTAAATTCATTTCCACTTCTTTCCTCTAGTCCTTAATTTTGAACTATTGTTATCTATACAGGGCAAGAAATAAATATTAAAGGAAGGAATTGTGGTTTTTGAGATATGATAAGCAGTGGCGGTGCCAAGGAGGGGCACGGGGTAGGTGCGTCCTGAAAAACCTGGTGTCCCCTTGCGTCCCCTGTAATTGGGGCTTTCAGAGAAAAAAAAACATCTGTCTTCTGTAGTGTGAGTAAGACTTTCAAGTTTCACGGTTTTATTCTAATCTGAACAAGAAAAGTTAAGGATAAGTTTAAGTTAATTGAATTTAACATAGCGCTCAGTACTTAAAAAAACATTTCGGTACCATACACTCTGCGCTAATTTAAGGTGGCGCTGAGCTTCTTCTGGTATTCTTTCAGGCCGGATTACATTTAAGTGCCCATCAACTGCTTTCTCTATAGTTCAGGGTCTCCCCCCTATTTTTCAAAATGTCTACCCGATCCTCTCCAGTTTCGTTACCCATAAAGTCTCCCTTTAAGTTACCGGAACTGATTTGCAGTTTTTATCTGATAGATTTAACCTTAAATGACGACTTTAATACCTTAAAAAATACCTTTAAAACCCAAGAGCTACAGTTGCTCGAAAACGGGCCTTAGGACCGCACACCTGATGGCTTCACACTTCGAGCTCGGTGGAGCCTCTTTCGCCATGCGTTTGTCTAGAAGTGCCCCTTGCAAAATCCTTGTGCCCCGTAGAATGAAAAGTCTGGCCATGCCACATATGGCAAGTACCCTTTGATGCCTTAAATTAATTAATTTTGTGCCCACTGTTCTGTAATAACCCATTAAGATCTTCTGGGGCTTCTTCGCCACTGGGTTCACTGCACGCCCAGTTTCACATTTGCGCTCTTCACTTAACGGATATCAAATCCCGTCTCTCCTTAAGAAACACACTGATCAGGTTGCTCGGGAATAGTGGCGTAGCCAGGATTTTTCACCGGGGGGAACTGGGGGGAACAGACTTTTTATAGAGGGCACAACATATAACTCAGGGATAACTATGGTGAGACTATCAGAACTACATTTTCTTGAGTCTGACTGACAGCCATTGGCGGCTCGTGGTCTAAATGCATGGAGGGGCAAATTAGTATTGGTGGGAATAAACCAACGGCGCCCAAGGCGCCGTGGGAGCGCTTCGCGCTCCCACCTACGGCGTGGGGTCCAGGGGCTCTCCTTAGGACCCGTGGTGGGGTCCAGGGGCAACGCCCCAGTGGGGTCCTGGGGGCGAAGCCCTCGGAAGCTCCGCGATATTTACAAAATTGGGGTTATAGAACGACGCATTTCTCTGCCTTCACATGACATTTTAAGAGCATTAAACTGAATGCAAACTTCACCACTATTTCATTGAATTTAGTCTTACAACTGGCTTGAGGTTCCCGTGGCTATGACAATGCATTAGTCTTTCTTTGACATGAGCAAACATTTCAATTACACGTTGATTAAAATTTGAGTTTTCTCTTATGAACTTCGTTTCAATTGATAGATAGCTAAAGCGTTTAACCTATCATCATTCGTACTTAGTGTACCAGCTGGGTGAAAACCTACGTGACGACGATACAGATAGTATGTGCGGCCTATGTGGTCCTAATCGTTTGATTTCCAGTTTTTCTTCAAGACTTCTCTTTGAAAATGGACAAATTTGTTAACTTTTGACCGGTACTCATGTCTCACACTGAGAGGGTTTTGGGAGCTAGATGAGACTTAACACACGAAGAGCCCCCGAGCACGATTGAGTGCACATGTATATCCAAGCTGCAATAAGCATTTTGACCTGACTTACCGTGATTTTGTGAGACCGCAGCATAGTTTTCTACAAAGGATACACACATGGCTGATTAACGCGTTCTTAGTTACCGGTGTATGCATACAGTGCCACGAAGCAAGACCAGGGAGGGCAAGTAAAAGGCTGCCCGTAGTTCGAAGAAATTGCCCACTCACCTTTCCTCATTTCAGCAGATAAAATGTAAGTGCGCATGCTCACAACATGTTGAGCGGGGCAGATTGCAATGGGATGGGGGCACCTGGGGGCACAACTTCGCTGTGGGGCACGTGCCCCCCGTGGCTACGCCACTGCTCGGGAGCGACGAAACGCTTCATAGTCGAATGATGGTGGACATCATAAAGTTTTAAAGTTTCAAAGGTGTAGGTCCTTTTACAAGCCCAGCAAAGCGGTCAAAATGCCAGTAACAACCACTGAAAAGTACAATCAAGTCACGAAAACTCACGGACAAACACAGACGGCCTTGAATTCTTTGCTTCGGTCTTCGATCCAGATGTAAGTGTTTTATGCTGGCTTCTTCTCGTCTATGCATGGCATTAAAACTCATTAACCATAAAAAATTCCGACAAAATAGAGACATAAAAACTTTTATTAGGCTATACAAAGAAGTGGGCCTACCTGTATTTTTCATTCACGCATTGCACAAGTTCTTAACATCTTGAGCTTGAACTTCATAAATAAAAGGCATCGAAGTTTTCATCATTTTCCCAAAGATAAATCTGACGATAAGATTTCATCACTCTTCAAAGAATTCCCTAGGCTATCATCATGAAGACGACATATTTCTTAGCCGTTGCTATGGTCATTGCTGTAGTTCCAAAGTGGACAACTGGTTATGAATTTCAAGGTGGTGCTGGTGAGTAGGACTGTTAAGAATTATAGAATAGTTCTTTATCCGGTTACAAAAAACCCCACTTAACTCAAAGGGCCAGGTTTCTGAAAGTTATTACAGCACTAAGCAAAAAAGGACACTTGCTAGTCTTTCTGTAAATCCAAGGGATGCGTTAATCTCCGTTTCTCCCTGGACATCTATATATGAAAAGTGGGGCAAAATTCGATGAAGCAATCTTCCAACTCTAAATTTCAGATACGTGAGTTCCAGAGTGAGTTGTCAGTGTTACACAATTTATTTGTTTCTACGTCACTGGTTATTCTGAAGAAGATAGCCTAAATAAATATAATGTATCTTACTGTATCAATGTGTGAAAGGCATAACCAGTCATGACAGAGGTTCCGTATCCAAGGGTATAAAGAAAATACATTGATCTGTCTTCTGGAATTGTGCTTGGTGAAAAGCATATTGCCTTTACGTCATGAATGAATATGAACAACATCTGCAAATCTGGAATTTGTTAAGATAATTTATTTTCTGCTATCCTTGGTATCTTTTGCTAAAAATTATTGTTGGCATGGCATACTCTTTTGGAAGTAACGTTTGAGTATAATTTCAAAATCCTTATGGTTTATGTTGGACGTAACTTTTGACTAATTTGAAAATGTCCACATTATGAAACCATGCTGGGATTAAGACTAGTCGCTACACTGTTAAAAATTTCTGTAAATTTACAGACTTTTTTTAACTTAAACTTTTTGTATTTTACTTTTAATAGAGATTTTCTGTATCTTTACAGACACTTTGTATTTCTACAATAAAAAAAGGTTGTTTAACATGTATTTTCTGTTTATTTGAAAAACCATTTCTGTCTGCTTTTTTAACCAAATTTTACTGCTTTGTAAAACTTTTTCTGTAAATGTACAGAAATTTTAACAGTATTTTGTATTTTTCTGATTTCACGTAAATATACTGTCATTTAACAAACATTCATTTTGTTTTTACGCTGAAAAAGAAACAAAAATAAGCCCAAACAAACAAACAAATAAGAAATAGCCAGAAAATTTTCAATATATAACATGCATCGTTCTGCGAAGTTTCAGTTAAAAAAGAAAACATTTTTGGCAAATTTATGGCCCTATTTGAAAATTAACTTACATTTATTATACTGACAATTGGTATACTGATGTCAACTCATCGCCACAGGCGCTCATGCACTTGATCGAATTAAAAACGTTTCACAAATTTACTTGAAAGAGTCTGTAAATTCACCACTTTATGACGTAAATCTCATTTTGCATAAATGGGTGGAGCTTATTTTGGAGGCATTTTCCTAACAAAAGGATTGCTGTTGCTTTGAATAATATCTTTTTTGGCTTTTTTTAATCAGGAAGTGATAAACTTATTGTTTACCTTGTCTGGAAATGTTTGCAACCAATGTATTTGCATTCTTTGTCATATTTATTTTAAAAACAATTATTATATTGTACCAAAAATGTGACTTTCCAATTACAAAGTTCCTAGAGATAGCAGTCTACTGGACAACAATGTGATAACAAAGTATCCTCATTGTGTTTTGATTGAAAATAACTTCGTAACGACACATTACGTTGATAAGCAAATACCTGATCTACGTAATGGTGAAGTGTATGTTACGTAATAACATATGAAAGGAAAAAAGCGATATTATAATAAATATTAAAACGCCGAGAATGAAAACAGTAGGCTGTAAATTCACATAAAATTAAGGTAAAAAAAAAAAACAGAACAATTCTGTAATTCGATTTTACAGTAGACATTTGTAAACTAATTTACATGCAAAAACTGTAAAGAAAAAACAAACACTTAATGTTTTTTCATGATTACAGTCTGGCTGTAAAAAAAACATTATTTGGTTGGAAAAAAATTTGCCATAAAAATTATGTAAATTTTACAGAGAAATTTCTAACAGTGTAGTCTATTACCAAATGTCTATAACCGTGTAGACTAAAAAAAACATTACAGATTTCAGAAATTGTTAAACTTGTTGAAAAGGTATACTGTATCTTGATCACAGTCACAATTATTCCAATTATTCCATGGACACGAATATCTAAACTCTTAAATCATATGGGTAAATTTAGTCAGTCAGTCACAGAGTGAAGATCGAGTGTGAATTTACACCATCAGAGTGTTAATTCCATCAGAATGTTAATTCACTACAAGAAGAGTAAAATTCACTCAAAAAAGGTGGAATTTCCTCCAAAAGAGGAAACTTCAAGTTTCACACTTGATGGAGTGCTTACAGTAATCACTCTTCAAAAAAGAGTGATCATTACAGACCCTTGAGGAAGAGTGAATTTTCACTTTTCTTGGGGTGAATTCACACTTTTTACTCTATAACAGAGTGGCTAAGTTCAACCTTTTGATTTTAGATTGTAATATGTCACCGTGGAATAGGAAAGATGTTTAGGGAACACCATCGCAAATATTTGACATTTTTTACAAGCGAGACCGAAGGTCCGCTACAGTGACGTAGCCACGAGGGGGGAAGGGTGATCTCCCCCCGGTTCTGAAAAGTGAAAAATTGGGAAACTTGCCATTTGTGACATTAGGCAATTACAGTGTGGTTTTCCCAACTCTTCTTTCATGGAATTCCGAACTCTCTGCAATAAAAGCTCGATATGTGTAGTTATTTGTTTAAAAAATGCTAAGTATTCCGCGCTCTTGACCCCCAAAATTTGCAGTGATTTAAGCATTCGTGTTCGCTCGTAAATCAATGTGGTAAACTTGTCCGAACTCTGAAAATAACAAAATCCCTGTATCATCAAGTGATATCGGCAGCTATATACAGTGCTATTTTCATGAACTTTTAATCACTGAGTTGTAAGTTTTCTCCAATGTAACCTCTTTATCCTTAAAATGTCATAGGAGATACTCAACTTGTAGTCCTCACATAATATTGTGTAGCAACAACGATGTTTGGTCGCCGTACAATCTCATACTTGCCAACAAGAAATACGTACAGATTCTTCAGGAATTCCCTAAATTTTCACATTTAGTAACATGGAAAATCCAGAATCTAAAAGTTTCTCCAATACAAGCTCCATATGTTCAAACATTTGCTTAAAAAGGGCAAAAATTTCGGCGCGTGAAGCGAGCCGCAAATCAAGTCACGAAAAAGGGTGTTCGCACTCTAACTTTTTTTGGTAAAAATGGGTGTTTGCCCCACCCTCACCCCCTTCGGAAAATGTCTAGCTTTGCCACTGGTCAGCGAGACCGGAAATTTAAAGGAGAAAGGGTCCGCGAGAACGAAAATGAGAATAGGCCCGCGAGCCTGAAAATGAATACAAGTCAGCGGGTTTTTAAAATGTAGGTTTTGCCAGGGAGGTGTTACTAATAACTACTGCCTGGTCTTTCGACTCTGTTCTGTCTAGCGAACCTTCGATCTCGTGAACCCCTTTTGATTTTCGGTGTGCCTCAGTTCTTTCACGGATCACTGACAAAAGTCTACATAGAGGGAGGTCATGATCTCGACTGCCCCTCTAGGTCTACGTGCTACACTTTGTTAGACGCTTCGCTTTTACCACTACCTACACACAGTCTGGATCCCACACTACCTCTGGATCGTCCGTCATAGTTGTGCGATAACAAAACAATGTAGCTTGGAGCTCTTTTCTTCACCAGCTGGCACAAGTTAGAACTTGGACGGCATCGTGGGGTTTTCTAGTCAGGAAGATGTTAACAGAACACCTCCCTTGTCTAGCCTGGCGATATATAACATTCTTGTAGTATGGCCTTCCTTAACAAAAGTAACAACTGGGGATTTAAAAATACTATCACAATTTTGGCGTCGTATTTTTACTGTATTATGCCCACCCAAGGACGAATATACACTTTTTCTGGTCGTTACTTTTATATGTAGCTTGTAACTTGCCTGCCGATCAAGGGCCTTGTCAACTTTATCGGGTAAGCTACTATTACAGCCCAGTTGACCAACAATGCTTGCGGTTTGTCTATGGTGGTTGTGAAGGAAATGCTAACAACTTTGATACACTGGAAGAGTGCATGAACACCTGCAGTTGGCCTAACTAGTGCTACTGAACACAAATTTGCCATCCAGAAACCCCGTTGATGTGAGTTATTGTTATACTTTTTCAAATTACAATATAAATAACTTGTGCATGTAAAAGGTAATGGTTAATATTTCACGACTGTCACAAATACCATATACCACTGATGTGTTAAAACTATGGTAAGTTAGCTATTGCTCTCATCTACTCTATTGAAGCCATGCAACAAGGATCTATCGCTGTGAGGATGGAGGGGAGGGGGCCAGGGTCAGAAGAGTGTAAGCTTTTATAAAAATAGATGATAACTAGATGATATATATATATATATATATATACATATATATATATATATATATATATATATATATATATATATATATATATATATATATATATATATATATATATATATATATATATATATATATATATATATATATATATATATATATATATATATATATATATATATATATACACACACAGTCAAGCACTCCGCATAAAACGCATCTGTTCCTCTGAAACAGATTTTGACACTCGGGCAAAGGAACTATCAGGTTACCTCCGTAACCGGCAGTATTTTCGGGGTTCAATTGAAAATGCCATCAAAAAGGCAAAGAAATCCCTCGCTCGCAAACTCTGACGTACAAAACTCGTCAGCGCAATTCCGACAGAGTGCCGTTGGTAACTGAGTACCATCCCGGTCTACCACCACTAGCCAAATTCATCAAAAAGCATATGCCCACACTTCAGAGCACCGATCGCCTAAGGTCTATCTTTCCCCAACCCCCCGTTGTTGCCTTCAAGGGGCCCTCAAATTTACGGGACATTTTGGTTCGGGCAAAATTCCAGGACAAAGCCTCAGTCGAGGAAAACAACGAAAATTTTGGTTGTTCACCTTGCCCTTCCAACTGCAAGACGTGCGCCCTGGTTGATTCCACAAAAGGCTTCCAGAGCAATCAAAATGCACGCACCTTCAAAATTAGACAAGAAATTAATTGTCTTTCCAAAAATGTCATTTATCTCATATACTGCAATTTATATGGTGTGCAGTATGTCGGAGAATCTAAAAATACTCTACGAATGAGAATGACACAGCACAGGTCAGAAATTAAAACCAAAAAGGTTGAACAACCTCTTGCAAACCATTTCAACTTGCCTCATCATTCCATCAAAAACTTACTGGCCATTGCTATCGACCAAAACGATACATGGACCGACAAAGCAAGAAAAGCTAAAGTAAATTTCTGGGAACTCAATCTCAAAACCACATCGCCTTTCGGCTTGAACATCAGGAGCGATTTACCAGCTTGCTGATGATACTAACCCAAATAAACCGATCAGGCCATCCCGGCCTAACAATTTCTCTAATTACTTTGAAGAGGATTTTCCTATTGTTGATGGGTTACACCCGAGTAACCCGATCAGACCCTCCCGGTCACACAACCTGCTCAATTGCCTTAAGAAGGATTATCCTGTCACAATAGAGGTGAGACCATTGTCAACACCTTTAAAAGCTTCCAAAATTTCTCACTCCTTGTTATTCTCTGACCAAGTATTGATAAAGAGGTAGTATTCCTCGAAAGCTCTACTTCAAACCTTTTGGCTGTTTAATTTATCTAAATTCTAGCCTTCCGCTATTTGTATCTCCTCGGAGATCCAGCCTTTCAATTCTGTAGCACCGTTGTTTTACAGTTTCTCCGTCATGTTTATTTATATATATATAAATATATATATACTAAGAAAAGTATCCACGTGTGCTCCAAAAATTACAAAAACGATGAAAAATAGTGAGTTACACAAAGATGACATCATAAGAGCACAAATTTCCAATACAGAGAAAACAGTGTATATTTCAGGCACGCCTGTGCCTTTCTTCAGCACCAACAATGAAGTGAAAATAATATAATGGAGACCTACTACACTGTACTCAATGGTATACTTATTGCAAAAGCTCATAGTCACGCTTCACCACGAGTGGCAAACGGAAAATCACTTAAAACACCCAAATCCAAGTTTAAACCATTGATATGAGTTTTAAGCTTCATAATCCACTTACTCTCGGACCTTAGTCTATTGTTGAGAGTGGGGTAATTAGATATTAAATAGATAGATATTAAATATATATATATATATATACCTAATTGTGGAATAAGGGGAAATTTTTGGGCAAAATATCAACGTTTAGGGGAAATTACCGTTAGGGGGAAAATCTACGTTCCCCTTTACGTTTTCACACACTGTTTTAATGGGAATACGTTAGTGTATAGTAAAATACATATGGGGGTACGTAATATACCTAATTACTTCAATGTTGACCAAATTACGGACGCCCATCTGTTAACACGTACAACTTATGGACTATTGAATTTACGTACATGTATATGTTTTTCCTTAAAGGTGAAATATACAGTTATGTATTTTATTGTTTTTCATTTCTCCTAAACGTTTCAAGATATACAAATTTCCCCCTAATGTTCAATCTAGTGGTATATATGTATATATATATATATATATAAATCTATAGATATATATATATATATATATATATATATATATATATATATATATATATATATATGAATCTGTATGAAACTGTATGAATCTATGAATCTCCTCAGTGAGAGATTGTCATCTTTCTGTGATGAGAACAGCCAAGACCGGCTTCATAGCTTAATTGGTTAAGGCACCTGCACGTAAAGCAGGAGGTCTGGGTTCGAGTCCCAGTGGAGGTGGTCAATTTTTCACTGAGGTTGATTTCATTTATTCTTTTCACTTCATACGATGCTCAGGGAAAAGCAATCGTTTCCTATTTATTTCTGATTATTTACATATTTAGTTTACAGTTCACTTTCAATCACCCGGTCTCCGGGCTTATCGGTGCGATCAGAGTCGAAAAAGGACGAGGCGTCCACTGCTCTGTATAGCGCTCCCTCAGTGAGAGATTGTCATCTTTCTGTGATGAGAACAGCCAAGACCGGCTTCATAGCTTAATTAGTTAAGGCACCTGCACGTAAAGCAGGAGGTCTGGGTTCGAGTCCCAGTGGAGGTGGTCAATTTTTCGCTGAGGTTGATTTCATTTATTCTTTTCACTGTATGTATTTCACTGAATATATATATATACTTTTCACTGTATATATATATATATACACTGTATTTATATATATACATATTTATATTTATATATATATATATATATATATATATATATATATACATATATATATATATATAAACATATATATATATATATATATAAATATGTATATATATATGTATATATATATATATATATATGGAGTAGAAAATACCATACTCAACTACGTACCAAAAAAAAAAATGCACAAGATTCACGGTGTTGTTGGAAGCTTTCGACTATTTATTCAGTCTTCCTCAGCCAACTGTATGACCAATAAAATGATTTACACTTATATACAAGGCTAAATGCACAAGAAGGGAGTAAAAAGTAAAAACTTAAAGGTCCTAGTAGAAAAAGCAAAAGGATGAAAGGGGAGTCAAAATACAAAAAGATAAAATACAAAAGAAAAACAAAATAAAGGCCATGTACAGGGCATCAGTCGAAGGAAAAAGGGGGAAATAATAAGATAAAAATTTAAACAATAAAAAATTTAAAAAAATATTGAAAGGGATTTAAACCAAGAGAGAAAAGCCTAAACAAAAGGAAACACAGGGCTAAAAAGTCTGAATAGGGCTAAAAATCAAAATAAAAGGCGGATAAGATAGTAACTACAATAAGACACAAGGAAGAAGAGAAGGTAAAATACTCAAGTAGAAATACAAAGGGGTAACTACAAAAACAGGTTCTTTTGCGAGAATTAAATTCCTTTCTTTTATTTAGGCCTGAGGGTTGAAGTGTTTTTAATTGAGCCATCCAATAAGTTTCCCGTTTGCTCAAAACGGCTTCCAAATTAATAGAAGAGTGAATCTTTTCAATGATAATGAATTTAATGTCATTTAGTGAATGTAAGGTACCCGAGAAATGTAAAGCTAATTCCCAACGATTTTTTCCTTTCACCATATCGGACTTACGGTTTCTAAACCGAACCTTAAATTCAGTAGAAGAGGAACCAACATATTGCACATTGCATTTAACACAGGTGGCAAGATAAACAACATTACGACTATCACAAGAAACAGAGTCAACAATAGGATAAAATTTACCAGTACTAGAACTATGGAACTTAGTGGAGGATAATAAAAAATTAGCACAAAGGTCACAGCGTTTTCTAGTACACTTACGACAGCCTAGGGAAGGACCGGTGGTTTGACCGATTGAGGTCGGGCGGTTTTTACTTTTGGAATTACGTAAATGGTCCTTCAGCGATATACATTTGCGTAAGGCTCCAAAAATGGCATGCTGTGGGAAAAGTTTCTGAAGTGAAGGGGAGGAGTGGAGTAAGGGGAGATGTTTTGAAATAATCTTACCTATATTTGGCAGGGCAGGGTTAAAATCCACAATTAGGGGGAAACGTCTGTTGCTAAGCCTCCTTTTAGTAGGTTTAAGCAAATTCTCCCGAGGGATGTCATCAACTTTATTAAACTGGGCCTTAACAAAATCTGGGTGATATCCTCTACTGATGAGGTAGCCACTATACTCTTCAATTCTCCGATTCAAATATTCAGGTTTAGAACAAATACGCTTAAGGCGTAAAGCAATACTATAAGGAATACTCTTCTTAGTATTAATAGGGTGGGCACTAGTGGCGAGAAGGTAGAGGTGGCCGTCTGTAGAATTGGAAAAAAACATCGGTGGAAATATCCCTGTTATTAAGATGGACCAAAACATCCAAAAATTCTAATTGGGATTTAAAAGAGCGAATGACAAAATTAATAGAGGGGTAAATAGAATTGATAAAATCCGTGAAAACTTTCAAGGCGGCTTCACCATGGGTCCAAATTTCAAAAATATCATCCCTATAACGCCACCAGATATTAGGGATAAACGGGCCTTGCGAATTAGCAATTTCATTGACGTATGTCATGGCTATATCCGCATAATTACAAGCATTTTTAGGCATATATATATATATATAAATATATATAAACCAAATGGAAAAGCACCACACCAGTAAAAACATAAAACAAATAGTAAAAACTGGTAAAACAAGAACATATATTTAGCTTTCAGGACCACCGGCCCCTTCCTCAGAAACGTGTTTAGACAACTAAAAGGCAAAACGAAAAACAGACACTATAAAACGGATGAAAGGCAAAAAGCACTTACTAGAAATTTAAAAACAGACCCAACCCAACACAAAAGATAAAATGTAAAAACTAGGACCCTAACAAAGGAGATAAAAGCTAAGTAGAAGCAGGAGACATAAAAGGGGATAAAAAGGCGGCTACAGTCTACGAGCACGTCGTTTTTTGGCTTGTTTTTTGGCTTATTGTATCTTTTGTCCGACTTGTAATTATCAGTATGTGGGTCAAACTAATAACTTTAGAATCCGTATGAATGCTCATAAGTCAGATCTTTCAAAATGTGTTAAGGGTGGTTCTGATTTTAAACATTGCACAGAGCTTTACAAGCATCTCAAGGCACATTCACCTACCAAGTTCTATTTTCAGATTTTAGATGTAGTGCATTCTTCTCGCAATTCGGATAGGGATAATCTTTTGGATAAAAAGGAGAGGGAGTGGATTTGGAATTTGGATTGTGTCTACCCAAAGGGTCTCAACATAAATGACGGTTTAACTGTCAAGCCAAAAAACGACGTGCTCGTAGACTGTAGCCGCCTTTTTATCCCCTTTTATGTCTCCTGCTTCTACTTAGCTTTTATCTCCTTTGTTAGGGTCCTAGTTTTTACATTTTATCTTTTGTGTTGGGTTGGGTCTGTTTTTAAATTTCTAGTAAGTGCTTTTTGCCTTTCATCCGTTTTATAGTGTCTGTTTTTCGTTTTGCCTTTTAGTTGTCTAAACACGTTTCTGAGGAAGGGGCCGGTGGTCCTGAAAGCTAAATATATGTTCTTGTTTTACCAGTTTTTACTATTTGTTATATAAATATATATATATATATATATATAAATCAAATTGGTAAAGCTGGAAAATTTGGCTGAGGTGAAAAAACGATGCTGACTCCACCGGGATTCGAACTCGGGACCTCCCGCTCTCTAGTGCGGACGCTCTAAGCACTGAGCCATGAAGCCAAGTTGGTTTGGCCTTTGTTCAAATGACAGATGAAGCAACTCGCAATTCACCTCCTGAGCAGGCGCCTAATTTTTTGGAACAGCACTAGTTCTCGTTTGACGCAAACCCAACCCCAACCAATATATATATATATATATTACTTCACTTCCTTTTTATTGCCATCTCTTGTATTTTATTATGGATCCTTTGTTCATACAATAAGAAATAGCGGTGTGCCTTTTACAAAGAAAAAAAACCAAGACACATGCTCAAAGCTGCAAAGATTTACAAGAAATTATAACAACAAAATTCAATATCGCTCTTAGATTAAGAAAACGAAATCAGTGCTTACCGGTTTACCTTATCTACAATCTTTTAATAAATTTTTCAAAACATATGTAATAAATCTGTCACATCTCGCCGGATCTATACTATATATTAGTTTGTACTAATCGGTCATCTATCAAGCAATTCATTTCACCTTCCTTTCTTTTAATGTTCCTTTTATAATAATAATTTATAACTATAATCAACGTATGATAAGGGTACTTCACTCATAAACCTGATAAGCAGACATTTCAAATTAAAAAAAAATAAAAGGAACCGAGAACATAAACGAGATTTTGGATGCCAAACCGCTAGTATAGGGGGCAGGGCCAGACCCTGTGGACAAGTCTCCCAGAATAGGGATGGAGTTATAGAGCAAGCACTACCAATGGCTCCATCCCATCTGCCAGTGGGAGACGAAGAGCAAAGGGTCTGTGTTAAGCAGACCAGCAGGCATGAAGGTTCCACAAGCAAGAAATCATTAAGAAATTATAGCAACCAAATACAACATCTCTCATAGGTTATGTAAAAGTAACAACTGCTTGCATGAATAACTTATTTACGAAAATTACATCAATTTTTTTTCAAACAGTAGTAATCAATCAGACACACCTCGGTGGGTCTATAATTAAAACAGTACCTTATATGAATAGTCTTGGAATAGCACCAAAGGCCTCTATAACGCGATCGTAAGGAATTGGGCAGCTGACATTTGAATTCTGCACCTGGTTTTCAACTTGCAGAACAAACTTAAACTTATAAATAAATTCATACAGCGGTGGCAGTTCGCAATTTATCTTTTTACTAAAAAGGTAATATTTTAAATGAAAAAGTAAGAGATTATATGGATGGTTGGGAATAAGCTTATAACCAAAGAAAAGATCTTGTTTAGAAAAAACGAACTGTTGACCAACGAAGTAACGCTCTACATCCAAAATAAATTGTGATGTAATTCCACATTCCCAAAATAAGTGATCAATACTCTCATCATGTTCCCCGCACAGTGAGCACAGAGAATCTCTCCTTATATTCATTCGACGTAAGCGTGTATTTATTCCTAAAATTCGATGAATGAAACGGTATTGAAAGTAACGTATCTTGACTTCTCTAGAAGCCACAAAAGGGATCTTAAAAATAACTCACCATTGAGATTCGTTAAATTGAAAGCTTTCATTCCATTTAACTTTGCATATGGGGGGAGTGCAAATTCCATTGATTAATTCATTATAAATAAGGCGTGATACGGACTGAACAGTTTGCAATTTCCTAAGTCTGTTTTCACTTAAACTAATATCATCAGTAAATCCTAAATTGTCTTTCCATTTCCTGGGGATAGCTGCAAGTATTCCATAGTTACTTCCATATACTTCACTAACTTGTTTTTGTCTTTATGCTCTCGGTTTTTTTTTCTAGGTTTTGAAATCTGCTGTCAATGGAGGAGAGAACTTGGACCGAAACTAGTCCTGATTGGTCCCTTTTCTGCATGTCAAGGTATAAGCTACCACGTGCACGTTATTAAATAATTTATTTGGTAAAGGGAATGTCAGCTGGTGTTTCACGGTGCTGGTTACAGTTCTCTGTATACTGATCTTGTCTACATTAAATGTTAAGTGCATGCTATTGTTATCCCTAGATAAATCTTTTAGTCTAGCAAGCAATAAATTTAACGTGTCTTTGTTTTTTGTCAGATTGACCTAGAGGTAGTAAACGGTAGACCCTAATTTGATTCCCAAGGCCATAAACTTTTGCAGTATCATCGTTATTGCCTTACAAGCTCCAAAATGGAACCCTTCTGCCATTGCACCTGGTGCTCAGCACAGATAGTGAAGCAGGGAGAACAAGTCAGTGAGCTACAGTAAATAACTGTAGCAAACAACTGCAGTAAATTACTGCAGTAGATAACTGCAGTAGATAATTGCAGTAAATAACTGCAATAGAAAAGAAATCCTTACATGACAATACGTAATACCACATAATGAGAAAGGAACAAGATATCATTACATGACAGAGTTTTATGTCACATAAAACAGGGTTGCAGGGATTTTCAAAAAATTGCAAACGATCATATCTAAATATTTCTGACAATTTATGAACTTTTATGGAAGTATTAGGGTTCGT
Source organism: Holothuria scabra (assembly GCA_037179385.1). NCBI lineage: Eukaryota > Metazoa > Echinodermata > Holothuroidea > Aspidochirotida > Holothuriidae > Holothuria > Holothuria scabra. Next base: position 8,298,969 of record CM074184.1, read on the forward strand.
CAAAATGTCTTTTTCCTTGTTAAGCTGCAGAATGTATCTCAAAGATTCTGACCGTTAAAAATAAGGATTATTCTGGACTGTTCTCATTCGTTGACATAACAATCTCCAGTAAAACTTAAAAATTCCAAAAAACCTGACACCTTCACCAAAATGCTAAAAAAATGAAGAAATATATTTAAATATCACTTTTTTATTAGGTCAGCTAAAATTTCAAACAAATTACTAAAACAGACAATACATCGGTCAAGATAACAAATTTCAAACATGAATAACATCCACGGAACCTTTTTTGTAATTTGCTCTGCTTTCCTTATTTTTAAAGAAACGTAATTAACTTACAATAATTGATGCTAATTTTTGTAACATTTTCGTAAGTCGAGTTGTTCTTCAAGATCCGTTTAAATGAAGAAAAAATTCTCCCAAAGGCCATAACCTACGCATGCTGGGCTGTTTAGAAATTTTCTATGAGGGTCAAAATTTATTATTCCCCGTAGGTGACGAGTTCAAGATTTTGATCTTTTCGTTATTTCAAGAAGCCCTTATTATGAGGGATTGAATTCAAGATCCCTCATACACACTTCCACCACTAGCGTAGCCAGCGGGGGGGGGGGGGCAGGGGGGCAGAGTGCCCCCCCCCCCCCCACAGAAATTTTGGGGACGCGATGGGCGATGTTGAAAAAATGAAGGGGAGCCAAAAAAATAAAAATAAAAAAAAACGGCAAGAGGAGTGAGGGAGTCGGGGGCATTTTTTACAGTTTTTCGGGCGGGAGGGGGGTCTTAGTCGTTACGATAAAGTATGCAGTCCCCGAAGGCGACTAGTCTCCCCGATGGTTTACCTGTTTTTTGCTCTCAAGGGACAATTTCCCTAATAAGAACCCCAAATTTTCGGCGCGCTGCGCGCGCTGTAGATTCACTCCAGTTTTTTCAATACTTCCATTCCACATGTCTAGAAAGTGTTAAGTCCTCTGAACCTTACCAAGTAACTGGTAGGCAGAGTACACAGGTTATGCAGAGGTCGTAAATTTTATCCCATATCACAAAGCCTAGTTGCTGTTCTCTTGTGTGTGTCATGCGATAGGTCAGATGGTGAGCCACTCACGGAGCATAGTTTGGCTATTTTATCGGGTATTCCAGGTGGTTTCGACACAATTTATGTTATTCCCGATGCGGTCTACAACCCCTATAGTTTCTATTTTTTTTTTCTTTTTGTAATCATTAAGATTACATAGGCTATGTTATTTTTGTGAGCCCACCAAAAAAATTCGCGCGCTTTGCAATTTCAAGATTCAGATTCAAAAGAACACTAACTCGGCTTCTGAAATATTAAGTAACATTGTGCAAAATGTGCCCAAGGCTGCAATGACATGGGATAGTTAGGCTCCTTCATACCACCCCCTCGACATAGGGGCTGTCGGAACTTGTGGTCGCTGGCATGGCCCGCCCCCTGTCGGGAATAACCTGTCGCCTTCTCATGGTCGGTTTAGTTACTTTGGCTTTAAACAAGAGTTATTTCTGCGATAAAAACCAAAATGTTCGGTACGCTTTGCACACTCTTCCTCAGTTCCGTTACCTAGAGCTAATAAAGTACAAACCCTTCCCATCTTTTCATGTAAATTAATAAGTAGAATAAATGGATTAATGTTCATGTCAGGAATTTCATCTCATTTCGCTAAACTTAGTTAATTATCTATTGTGTCAGTCGTGCGGTACGGACTCGAAGAAGAAATTACAATATAATTTGTGTCCGATAGGGCCCAAATGCCGGGACAATTTATTGACCTATATAAGATTTAAATAAGTACAGATTCTTTTTAGTGTGGGCTAACCACCAAAATTTTTGCCCCCTTTTCCACGGTTAAATCAGTGCGGAAATATCTTCCTCTAGCATATACAAATTTGATGTCGTATATGGCTCGCAATGGTAGGTATAGTGCACAGGTTTTCTTCAAACCTCCCTCACCAACTCATCGACGGCATCCTGGCTGTCGGGGCTTGGGGTCGCTACCCACCCTGCCCCTCCCCCGTTCGGAGAGGGGCCCTTCGTCGGGCAAATCCTGGCGCCAAGCCTGGAGGGAAGACACATTTTTCCAGTTATGACTTGTATATGTGTAATGAAGCAATGAACTAGAAATGGAAGCTGCATTTTTTGGAGAGCGGCAACTATTTTGGAGGGGCTGTCAATTTCACTAGGAAGACGTGTCGGCCCTCTAAAACCCCCTGTGGAGAACACTGGAATCTAGTATAATAAGAACAAAATATAGCACCATATTGCATCTAAGCTCTTCGAGACAGCAAAACATTCCAAAATGGGAAGGTGACACCCAGGGAGACAGGCCCGTGGTCAGGTGGTTCAGGGGGTTCGCACTTAGTCCCGCCCATACCTAATTTTTCTTATTTCTATTTTTTTTTATTTAAATGTAGTTTTGGCGTTGTTCAGGGCAAAATTTCAATTCCGCTGGTTTAGCCAAATAAATGTAAGCCTTATGAGTAGTTGTTTTGTTCCAGTGCGACACAATTCCCTAGGGCCCCATTGACTCGTACCGAGTAACCCTCTTGCAGTCACACACTAACCCTGCTAACTCTCGAGGGAATAAGGAAAACATTTATTCAAGATTGAAAATGTCCAAAAATTCCAACTTAGGTGTTCACCACATCGCTCAATTTTGATGTAAAATTGCAAATCTCCTTGGGGCAGGAGGGGGAAAACCACACCCTCTCCCCGTTCGGTCGCTCGGCTCCTCACTTGGGCGCTTCCCTCCCTCAAGAAAATGCCACACCCCAGTGGCGGCGATGAAAAATGAAAAAGTTTGGGCTAAAGGTATGTTCAGCCCCTCAATATTTGTCAAGTGCTCCAATTAAGAAGCTCGGAGAATTTCGAAGTTGGGCTGAACATATTCTTGCTTAAAACACTCGGGAAGTGCCGTTTCCGGCCATATGAGGGGTTTGTAAAACCAAAAATTTCCTGGTACGCTCCGCTCGAATCGATGTTAGAGCTCCGCTTAGAAACATGTATTAACATTTTTCATAGATTGATGTTTTTTTATTTTTTTTTTTTGCATTAATTGAGAAATATCAGAAATGAGATCCATATTTCTTGTACGCTCCGCGCCAACTGATGGTGGCGCTCCGCTTAGATAGTCCCGTCGGTCAAGATTGGGGACGATGAGTCGACTTTGCCCCCCCCCCACAAGAAAATCCTGGCTACGCCCCTGACTTCCACTATGAGAGTTGGTTCAATGTTTTAGATTGAAAAAAATAATAAATATCTCTATCTGAAACGCTAAATATATTCAATGCTCTGTTTTAGTAAATTGAGGCAAGCCCGACTATGACCATGAGGGTTAAAAACCAAGATCCCCCATAGATGCAGCGATAAGGAAATAAGTATTCAGTAATCAATGAAGTGTACAGGTAACTATGAGGGATAAACCTCAGGATCCTTCATACACAATTGCACAATGAAAGTTATGAGGGTCAAAATTTATTATCCCCCGTAGGTGACGAGTAGAAGAGTTTGATCTTTTTGTTATTTCAAGAAGTCCTTACTATGAGGGATTAAATTCAAGATCCCTCATACACACTTCCACTATGAGAGTTGGTTCAATGTTTTAGATTGAAAAAAATAATAAATATCTCTATCTGAAACGCTAAATATATTCAGTGTCCTGTTTTAGTAAATTGAGGCAAGCCCGACTATGACCATGAGGGTTAAAAACCAAGATCCCCCATAGATGCAGCGAGAAGGAAATAAGTATTCAGTAATCAATGAAGTGTACAGTATACTATGAGGGATAAACCTCAGGATCCTTCATACACAATTGCACAATGAAAGTTAGCCTACTTAATGTTTACGAATTGTCAGTGTATTTAGCAGGAAGTACTACGGCCACTATCTATCCGGCACAACACTACAGTGTAATGTAAGGGTTAGAAGTTTCGACACTTTTTCTTGAAAGATACAATGATGATTATGAAGTGACACGTTTGAATAATATTAATTGCTTTACATCCTTTAATTAGCTTAAAATGGTATCAGATGAATTATTTTGAGAAAGGCTCTTCAAGTAGGTACCATAAAAATGTGAATTTTTAGTGAGTAACTCCCCTAAATGAACATAGAATGGTCCAACCGGATGGAAAGTGGTCATGAGTTGGGAAAACTAATGCTCTGTTTTATTGGAATGTGAATTGAAATTTACAGTGCGAGGGTCAAGAGGCAAGATCCCTCAAAAGTTCTGCGTTAAGAAACAATTAAAAACATTTATTGTACTGGCGAGCGTATATTCTCAGTGAAGGATAAAACTTGAGGCCTATTTCATATGCCTTTCAACGATAAAGTAAGCTAGCCTACCTATTGTTTACAATTTTATAAGAAAAATCTAGTCCCTTCATCAAAAAGCTTAAAAAAGATAGGCCTAATATCCATACTCTCTCGCTCTTGTAAGGATATTGGCCAGATCGGCTTTAAGGGTCAAACAACTCCAATATCGCAAAGACAATGCGGGTTAAATCCTCATAAGCTGAATCTATAAAATTAAAACCTTTCCTACAACACAAATATTCCAACTGACATTACCTCTAACTCACAATTCATGAACAAAATAGATTTAAACTGAAGAATAAATGTACCCGTCGTATAAGTTAAAAATATTAGTGCTTCCATTTAATACAGTATTGTGTGGCAACGTCGCTACTTTTAAGTTCGAATGTCGATAACAAACGTATGGAATTACAACAACTATAAACGTTTCTAAAAGTCACAGATTTTCCAGTCCTTGTCATGAGGAATCATATTGACCAACCGTCATCGGACATGCGGCTTTCAGTAATAATTTTTATGTGAACATGAGATCGATAGGGACGCGCCAGTTACTACATGCTGTTGCTCATCAGCAATTCTTGTCCAAGTTGACTCAGGTCAGAGGATTGCAATTATCTTCCCATTGCTGATTGATAATCACATTCTAATACCCTCACATATCTAGAGCATGAAGCCCCTATTTGGCGGTCTTTCAGAGGTCAGAGTATATGCAATCAATAAAAGGTTACTGTAATCAGAGAGGTATGTCACCCTTGAAGGTTAAAGATTTGAACGACAAGTTGAAATACGATAATGGCCAACATCGTTTCCAACATCAGTTTCATCCCCGTAACCGTCGAAGCCTAACGCAGTTTGGCTTTAATTTCACTGATCGATGTACCACAGGTTCTCCCAACTTAGTCTCTTTTAGCTCCTTATATACTGCCCTCCTTGTGCAGGCACGAACATAATTAAACTTCTCCCTGATGGTATATCTTGGTTGGTATTCATAAGTTTGTAACTGGGGTGTTCAAAACACTTTCTGCGCAGCATTGTATCCTTGCTGTATAATATAGCTAGGCCACTCACATCTTTTGAATATGATTCCAGTCAAAGAACAGTCACCAATGGAGAAATAGCTTTCACACACACACAAAAATTCGTAGTGGTAATCGTCGGCACCCTTATTTGTGTGACATATCTGGATTAAAAGTGAAATTTCGTCGAGTCCTCTATGCATGAATTTCAGTTCTGAGATTGCAAGTACGTCTCATTATGTCGAATACACATATTTTGCTCAGTTTTATAGCGGTGCCAACTTGAGTCCTCGTCTTCGAGATACTTAAACATAACAGTAAATAGGATGAGTCCATACTAATCCAAAACAAAAGCCTCGAACAACTCCTTCCACATAAAAACCTGATTTGGCAGTAACCTGTCTGCCGAACGGCATTAGGTTAAAAACGTCGATGGTTATTTTGTCTCTTTATATTCCTCGTTTCATTACTAACCCGTGGTAAATGAATACTAGCCTAAGGTTTTTACGTTTTTTGTTTTAATATCGTTACGACAAGATGACCAGCGACCACAAGTTTTCAACTTGCATTAAAGTTTACTCACAAGGTGGACATCGGGCTAGATTAGGCTAGCCATTTAATATTATACTAGAGTAAAATGCAAAGACAGTTTTTCGCGACAAAATATCCCCGTGTGATTCTTTGTGAGACCGTCCTCAAAAATTGGAAGGGAAATGTTAGTCACGAATCTTTCACACATCGCGGGCTCCCGGTTACGTGAAATCACACGCTGGAAAACGCGGTGTTAACCTGCGGTTTTGTCCTTTTATAAACACGGGGTAACACCAGCCATCGAGGGGTACATGAGACCAAGCCTTTTGTGTATACGTGCCTGCAATAAACTGTCGTTAAATCCGATTACAGGTAAGCGTCGAGATAGCATGGTGTGTGTGCTGAACATTGACGTAATCAGTAGTTTTCAATGCTTTGGAAAGGTGGCATTAGCTCTCCGATAAAAGTCACCTTTGATAAAGGTTGTGGGCCAACAGAGACTCGTTCAGCGCAACACAGTGTCAGTGAAACGATTTTCACATCTGGTGGCCAAGAGCTTTGACGGGCAGGGGTCGTATACTTTCTGGCACAAGCACTGGCAACTCCCCCCCCAAAAAAAAACACCCCTCCCACCTGCAAAATAACACATCGGTTGGCCCTTATAACTAGAACATTAAAAGGCGTTAAAATTGAATTTGATAGGCTATAATTTCCCATAGATCGCGGCTTTGTCCCTTCTCGTACTAAAGGAACGATTTATTAGTGTAGAGGCTGCGTTTGTTTTCTAACACAACCATTAAGCGCGCCTTCACAATGTGCGCACATGACTTAAAATCTCATCGTATCCAGCATCGGTAGCACTGCGCGTTGAGTAATAAATCTTCCCACACTCCATTGCCTTGTGGATTATGATTTCATTTTGTTTTTCAGCGGGATCACTGTGGCAGAAATTGCTTAAATTTATAACCAACAAATATTTAGCAAACTTCAAGGTTAAACTTTTAAAAAATGCGAGGAGGTGAATAGTCCAGCAATGTACCGATCTACAAGGCATTTTGGCCAAACATACGCCTACTATCATACGCTACCGGTCAACTAGTCGTGGTATTATTCAGTTAGAGGTCCACATGACCCTTTTGATGAAAGGCTACAATCCCTAGCCGGGAAAATTCTTTGATCCTATACAGTGGCGTGTACAGGAATTCGAACGTGGAGGATCTGTGATTTCCCCGACTGGCACGGATTTTCATGACCTTTTTTTGTTTTGTTTTGTTTTGGGTTTTTTTGTTTTTTTTTTTTTTTTTTGGCTTTTCTGCAATTCAGTTCTTGGCGAACGACTCACGACGGCATACTTGTGCTATCCCGAATTTTGGAGGACATTTTTTAAGCTTTGACAACCATTTTTCTGCTCCCACGGGGGCTGGTGTGTGGCAAAGGTTTAAATGCTCAGTGTGTCTCTTTCAAACTTTTCCCCTTCCTCGCATCCTTAAAACCCACGACTGAGTGATCTCCCCCCCCCCGACTGACTTCGGAGGTGGGGGGTCTTTGCCACCTTGGCCCCCTTTTAACATACGTAGGATTCCTACACCCTTTCGAGAGTCACAACACACACAGCAGATTGATGGAGCACTGCTATTTAACTTTTTATTACTGAGACCCGAAAAGCTTGTATATGCTACTGATACTGATCTTTAATATAAAAACCAGAATGCAAGGCATTCATACTCGCGAATGGAGGCGGTCTAACGGTTCTAGTGAAATTGACAGAGTTGCTAAATTTTAGCCACTCCCTGATACGAACAGGTAGTAGATGGTGAATTTGTTATGATGAGGAGGTTTGCGCATTTCAGAAAAGGATATCAGTATTGAAAATTTATACAGGTGTATTTATGTGAGGTGAGGGAAACAGAAATGTTTATGCTACAAGCTCGACGTTTAGAAAAGTACATATGAGTGATACGTATATATGATGTTAAAATTGACTAAACAAAACAGGTGGTGGATGATATTTTCTACTAGATCTAGAAAATAGACGTGTTTAGATTGCAGAAGAATTGTTTTATTAATAATTTCCGACCGTAGCCAAAATAGTCAGAATTTCACACATATTATTGGCAGTTCAAAATATCAAAATTTCCTCACGAATGACAATTTCATTTTTTTAAACTTCCTTAGTGTTCTCAGTATTGTTCGAGGGCAGTGCTTATTACGGTTCGGCAGTTCAACCGGATCACCTGTATGTATATGCATCGCATGATCACCAACATAGTGAGCATATACTTTCAGATCAGAAGAGATGTAACTTAGCAATCATCTCGAGTGGCTAATGAATAGAGAGAGGCAACTACGCAGTCTTTTATTTTGCTACTCCCTCGTCAGAGATCTCTCTTCCCATTCCTACTATAACTGTCAACAACATAAACAGTACCGGTATAAAATTTCTCACCTTCCTCTTCTTTCTTTGGTTGGATAAGTGCGCAGCTAGAAAGTCTTTCCCTTACAGTATGGTTGCTCAAAGGAACCATTTTAAATTTGTCTTACAGGATTCCTAAATCTAATTATGCCATGCCGCCAAGCACAGCCACCAATGAAAAGAATCTAATGTGAGAATATTTACAAAATGTAAAACCAAAAAACTTGGGTTGAGGTTAACTAAGTTATTTAGATGCGGCTAAGCAAATAAAGCCCTGCCCATCAGGGTTGTTCAGTTTTAACCCGGGTGCGGTTTAAACCGTCCGGTTAAAACCGGTTTTAACCTTGTTTAAACCGGTCAGTTTTGACCACATAAAAGTGGTCAAAACTGGTCAAAACTCAAAACTTCTTATTTTTCAACTAAAATGGATCAGAACTTGTCCAGTAAATGTCACAAACCTTAACTAAAGCCAAGGACAAATAAAACAACACAGTAGGGTAGGGTAAACTGGGGGTTTTCAACCTACAGGGTATTTCCGACGGCCTAAGCCTTTTCTGAAAATTGTAAATATCTTGAAGAAACAACAGTTCCAAAGACTTTATCAACAAGTAATTTGAACTTATGGCAGTTAAAAATCACCCACCTTTTGACCTGAACTAATCATTTAAAACAAAAAATCTCAAGTCAAAAGCCAAATGCAGATGGACTTGGTTAAAAATTGTGTTTTCTTATAATGGTCCTTAAGCCACATTGCTTATTTCCACATATCTTTATACCCACACTTTTGATTATTAAGTGGTCAGACTTGATAAACTAAATAAAAATAAGTTGGAGGGATGTTGTCACAAACAGAACTTGCCCCCAAATCGTCTGTGCTTTCTTTTAGTGGGGAGGTTGAAAACCACCCAGTACTTTTCAATGTCTAAGGCTATTTTCGACCACCTACTTTTAAACCTTCATAAAATCATTGAAATTACAGAAATTTGATCAATTTTTATTTTAAGAGGCATAATTTATGGTCATTTACCAAATGTAAAAGAGTTAACGTCATTGGTAACTTTTATCACAACATTTGGATGATTACCTCTTATGACCCTCATGAAGTTAATTTTACCATAAATTTGCATGATTTTCAATAGGGAAGTTGAAAATACCCTAAGGCAGGTTGAAAATAGCCAATTTTCGACCACTTTTGTTAACATTTCATAGCCCAATAGACACAAATACATTGTAAGTACAGTCATTGGAGGTGTTGACCAAATGTATGTTGGTTCAATTACCTTGGTTGATTTAATTTTAAAAACCAAAACCCCTTAAGTGGCCGAAAAACCCCTAATTTACCCCTATAAGTGTAAGTTTTCTTTGAACTAAAATACACATTTATTTCACAGGATCCACAACAAACATTCAGTTTACCTTCGACTACCACTATAAAATAAAATATTCAGAATACAGAGTTGAAAACATTTTGAAAACAATTACAATAACTTCTTTAAATTAAATATGAAAGACCTAGGACTGCAGGGTTAGATAAGTTTGGTTATAGACTAGTATACATACATCAAACCCAGCACAATAGGGCATAGTGTAAGCTTTCTTTTTACTTTGCAGTGCACATAATCTACTATAGGGTACTTTCCACATTGCACCATATGCCATTATTGAGAGTATACAATTTTGGGGGTCAAATTAGTAAAACGTAATGAGAAACACACCAATCAGCAAGGAAACAAAACCTAAGTTTTACTACTGTAACATCTAAAGCCATTCCTATATCACAGTTGGTTAGATGTATGAATTTATGCTTACTCTTTGTAACAAAAAAAGGTTTTGACCAGTTTTGACCGGTTTAAACCTACTTTTGCCCGGTTTAAACCAGGTTAAAACCGATTTGTGGTCAAAACCGGTTTTGACCACTTTTGGAACAACCCTGCTGCCCATGGCCCATATTTGACTTTCCACTGAAACACATCAAACTCTCGAAATGGCCTTTTTAAGCCGCGGTAGCACTTGATATCATCAACTGTATCACATGTCGTTCGGCTGATCATGTGGTCACCGGCAAAGCAAGCGCATATTGGTAAGGATGATTCAAGTTTCAGTTGAAACGTCTAGGTCAGAAGAAAACTACGCAATTTTCGCATCCGGGAGACTACGTTATCTTATCCGTTCTCTATTCCTAACCCTCTGTGACGGTCTTCCATTTTGAACAAAATAAAATATAACTTAAGTTTGTCGCTCTTGTTACAGTTGTAACTTCCTTGGGCATGAAAAGAAATCACCCGTTAAATGTATTTTCTTACAACAACGCCGGAACTTTCACGTAAAAAGATTGCTCGGATGTTTCAAATTGTAAGAAAAGAAGGGTAGCGACCATGTAATAAAGAACGGCAGTTGACAAAAACTATAGAAAGGGCTTCTGAGAACCCCATATAGTCGCTCCCTGGTAGTTCCAAGAACCATGTTATTGAAATATCCCTGAATTAATATGCCTCATCGTGTGGTGAAACCAGAGACATCTTTAAATAAATTATCTGTTTTCATGGTCAATGCTTTTTAATTTACAAACATTACAAAGTAACAAAACCAGCAAGGCACAGAATAAAAGCACTGTAACAAGTCCATAAAGCGGCTACTATACTTCGCATTCGCTCGTAAAAACTAGGCGTTCAGTTTTCTTCTAATGTCAACAACTTTTTACAACTGTTTCAAAGGTAGTGGCCTTCACCAGGCTCCACGGATTGGTGAATTGAACCTAAATCACTTGGGGTGCGGTGGGAACGTAGCTAGACATAATTAACTGAAAAAGTCATTGAATTGGTGCGATAATTTTCTCTCCCCCTTCCTTTCAAAAAAAGAATGATAGGGAAAGGGTGATTTATCCGTGGAGTATAGCTTCCTATCATTAGCAATTACTAATTGCGCTCAACATGGACGAAGTTGGTTCAGGTAGTAGCTCCATGCTACCTTATTTTATCTTGCTTGCTCGAATTCACTTTGATAAAAGATAATTGAAAGACGTAAGAAATAGGCGAGAGGTTATATCAATTCATGTGAGATCGAATTGTTCGTTACTTTTAGCGGGGAGCTGTTAAGACAATCCCTGCTTTAACTAGAAATTGAATTCGGAGACCATTTCACGACCTGCACGTTGGCGAAGGTTATGCAAATCATCAATTTCAAAATCATAATATGACCGGTCGTGAGATTTTGAGTGATTATGAAAGACTGCCGAGCTTGAGTAATAACAGAAACCTTTACGGCTACATACACTTTGAGAAATGTAAAAAGTATGATTTAGCGTACCTGCTGAACATCATTTCATAATTATTACCGGTACACACGTAATCCAGAGGAACGCCTAATTATGGTTGAGACGATAGTAAATGTACTTGCCAGCGAAAAAAAAACACCATGCACGTATGTCAGATCTAGACTGAACATCACTGAAGGATAATTACGTTGACCACTCCCCGTAGTCAGTTTGGGGGATATATTCCCCACCCTCCAGTCCTTCGGGATCTAGGCCCATGGTTACTTCACTTTACACCGGTGTAAAATTAAAAATTAGAATACCTACAATGATAAAAGGTGAAAAGTAGTGATAAGGACTTTTTTGTAAAAAGTGGTTGACAGTCGCTACAAAAATGTTGACATAATCGCGGACTGAGCAGTGAGTCTGTTGCAACTCCGTGGTCAATCATAATCACTGAGTTGTGATTTTTGTGACAGAGAGTGGTAACCCTGACAAAATTGTGACAAAAGTGGTGAGTGGTGACAAAATTGGTTGATTTTAACAATAGTGGGTTGCTTCGTTTGGCACACAATTTGATGGCCATGTTTTCACTGCATGAGTGATCAGGCTATTGCGCTTAAAGTTAAACTATCCTATCCTAAACAGGGGCGCAGTAGATTTTTTCAACGGGGCGATATGTGGGGCGATGCGGGGTTTCAACCAGAGAGTTGCAACAGAACTTTGAGTGTTTGAGTGAAGGACGGGGTTAATCATGACAAATACACAAATTGTGCAAATGTAGCGTGCATGTCAAGTCGAAGAGCGAAACCCAAGACTGGGCACTGCTGGGATCCTGGGGCAAAGTCCATGTGAAATTCAGAGGTCGAGGCCTAAAGCTCATGGGGTTTAATGCTCCAGAAGCCCGATGAAGAATTTGAAGGGTTACAATTTCAGATGTAATGTTCTTAGACGCTTTTACATTTATATACCAATTAAAAAGTAAAAGGTATTGATTGAAGTAAAGGTTAAACGATTAACTTGCGTGCGAAAATTGTGGCAGTTTGAAAACCATTTTTAATAGACTCATGACTAGTTCTAAGGTACCCTCTCCCTAACCCTGCAGGAACATAGTTTGTGCTTGGGGAAAATCTGAAAAGAATGGGCATGCGCCCCCATCTCCCCACTATTCAACGATACCACTGAGACGGGGCAATGTATACCTTGACCATTGCGAACGAAGCGAGTAGACGTTTTGCATTAGAACTCACGTTTCAACAATCCAATTGACATTGAGGTGGTTTTTAAAGATAAAACAATAGAACCAATCCAACCAATGAGAACGGTGAACACGCTGAGTTAGTAAGTTTGGGAAAAAATGATAGAAGACGATGAACACACATACATAATGACTGCTATCTGGCTATGATGACTTCCTGGTGTTTCAATACAAGTTTGGGTGACTATTTTCAGATTTTAAGGGAAAGGACATATTTAGGTAAAGTAAAAGTCGGATCTGCTTTGGAATTTGACAAAATTTTCATTTGTAGAAAGCAAGTTATGCTATCCGGGCTGATTATCGTGGACACTGACCTACTTTTAAATTTAGGGAATTATCCATAATTGTCGGGATGGCACACCTCTTGAACATAAACTGGATTATTGCATACTATGTATCCAAAAACTTTATTTTCTATCAACTTGGTCCTCCCGACTGTCTGACAAAAAGCCGTTCGACGAGACCAAAACTTAAGCTGCCAGCTTCAAACGTTTTGACTTTACGCCAAAACCTTTCCTTCAGCATACTAGATCTTAATACACCCACTTTTACGGCCCAAGTGCAGAAGTAACTGTACCTTGATTCTAAATACCAAGTACATTAGTCTACTGTACACAAGGCTTAGTTACAATTTCAAGTTCCGCTTGAATTCAGTACGGCCGAAGTGTAAACGTAATACAGGCTACTACTTACATCACTTGCTTTTCACGAGTTCAAGTTTATCTTTAAAGAAAGGAATGAATGGAGGAGTATAAATTACTCAAATGAATCCTTTAACACGCACCATCGGCTTTGATTATGAACAGCTGCATGCAGTACGACCACGATGCTGTCACGTAATAATTTCATGGCAGGATGCAAACGGTAAGGGTGACAAAAGAAGGATACATCAGATAAAGCAAGGTAAAGGTCGAAGCTAATTGTTAAAACTCCGACCAGCTTAGGCCAATTGTTGGTCATACCAAGGAGGTTCTACCTTGTACCGTAGAACATCCGTGATCAAAAAGGGGGGAAGAAATCAAAATCTCACATATCTCCGATATCGCAAAAGTCACCGTGACGTTCAACTTCAATATGATTACAAGTCACGTAATAGCTTAATAGCAACAATAGCCCTGTTTTTTTCTTATCTGCCCCATCCCCACCCCACCCCTCCAAAAAATAATCTCGATTGTCATAATGGATTATTACCTATAGCTACACATCCCCACCATGCATCTACAGCTCTAGATTTTTTCGTTCATGTCTTGGAGCTACAACATTCTTAAATTTATGTACAATTATTCATAGACTACACTGCAGTTGCTGTTGTGCAAGGCTGTATGTATAGGTCCAATCATTGATTGCCTAGTTAAGTATGAATTGGCTGTGTAAGGTATCTGCACAACTCTCGACGGTGAGAGTCAGGCATTCCGGACGCAACATCACGGTCGCGATAAAGCAACACTTCCCCAAAGATTGACTTCGACATTTTCGGCTATCTAAGTTGAGCATGAGTTTTCAAAATTTTCTTCACGCTCCGGGTCAACTTGTGGTGCCTTCCACTTAGTCTTTCGGACAGGATGACACGTTTCACGTACTTCTACGGTTTGCTCCTCCCTTAACTTTTGAAACCGATTTTACCAGCGATCAATATTAGTAACGGTACTACATTATAAATAATAACACTCACGGTCAGTGGGGTCACCAAGGGGGGGGGGGAGCACGTGCCTCCCCCTGAAAAATCGTGTGCATGCCCTCCGAACTGAGATTTGAGATTTTCAAGAAAAGGTATATCTTCTATTGTGTGACTATGAAATTTGTAAGATTCAGTTCTTCTTTTGACAAGAAAAGGCAGTAATTTCCGTACTTTCCGATTGAAAATATTGCAAAAACACCTGGGAAATGCCATTTCCGGCTGTCTCATAGGTTGTGTTTTTTCACTATGCTGATTGAAGTTGTCAGGACCCCCACCGGGGCTTTGCCCCTGAACCTACCAGAGGCCCTAAGGTGGACCCGAGACCTTACCCGTTGAGACTAGCGCTGAAAAGGCAATAAAAATCCGAATGAGAGGGGGAAAGGGGAACCCTTCTCAGGACAGGGAACAATCAAACCTTGAAAACTCTGAATTGAAACTTATGCTATACTTTCGCTTTCAATTGGAAACCACGAAGCCAACAGCAATTCCTGACATCCCCAATATACTATTCACCTACATATCCTTTATCAGTCACTGTTTTGCGTTTAGCAAACAATGCAATCGGGAGATTCATCATTTGCCCCCACATAACACTGGCACCACATGCATATGCAATCAGATGAACTAACTGTTGGCCTGCAAAATAGATGTCAGCTATTGCGTAGTCAGTAGACGTTAGCTATGCCAGTTTTACCGTATGTATATACTAAGATGTCAACGCAGACTGTGTACGCATAGCTCTTCGGCTCACATGCCTACACTAAAAAATCGAATATCCAGCTCAGTGATGCGCTCTGCTTATAACAGCTTGTCAGTTGTCAATTTTCTAAGCCCAAAGTAACGCCTTGCTGGCCTGTGGGCAATGCCATTACTTCTGAAGAGTCACAATTTTTGAAAATTTTCTTCGCCCAACAAATGGTAGCTTCGCTTAGATAGTCTTTGCGGTAGATACCCCCCCCCCCCCCCTCCACACACACACACAATCGAGATGCTCACACACTGCGACTCAGGTATGTTTATTATGCAACCTAACACGATTATCGATCGAGCTCAATCTTTATATTCTCGGAAACGTTAAGGAGAAAACCCGATACCATCGACTATATTAGCATCTTTTGGCAACCAATCGACCAGCAAATCTCCATTTCAAGTTTGCAACGACTCGATAGGTCACTCAATGCTGAGCTAAATAGAGCCGTACTAGTAGGAGGCACTGAAAATTATCGGCTTGAAAATAGCCGCTACTAGGTTTCAATTTTCCGTCAAGGGAGGGGGGCGGGTAACCAGTCCCCCCCCCCCCCGCCCTGGCGGGTAATGGATATTTGTTGTTTGGGTGTAACCACTCCGGACAACAAATAATGTAACACTCTTTTGCCCCAGGAAAATATACCTTTGTGAGTCAGTGATTATGTATCACTGACAATTTGCATACGAGCTAGCTAAAACAGGAATGCGCACAATTGTACTAACTTTGTGATCAAACTAGCCCCTTTTCCGAAGGAAAATGTACTAAAACACCCTGAAAGAACAAAACACTGGAAAGTTCCCCTCCCAAAACAATTTTTCTGAAGATCCTGAAATACGAAAAAAAAATCCAAATGAGGGGGCTTCGCCCGGACCCCACCAAGGGCCCTATAGACCGACCGACCCCTGAACCCGACCTATTTGGGCCTTCGGGCTTCTCCATCTGCGCTCTCGGCGCACGCTACGTGTGCACAGTTTCAAATCCACGCGGACAGGCGGACAGTATACGTTTCGCACCCAGCTCTCTCAATTAGAGAGTTGCGCTCCTGATGTCTAAGATTTCGACCTTGGAGTCACAACTTTATCCGATTCATACAAAAGACTGTAACAAGTGTCCCGCGGGAGGAACGTACAGGCCCTGGAGGGGCCCAGGGAAAAGGGATCCGACTTGAGAAAATCTTTCGAAGTCCATGCCATTTAAATAAACATGACTATGTGAATATTTATGCTACCTGTCTACAGGCTTTATTGATCAAGTTGAATTTTAGATTCGAATTCCGCACAATGCGGCCGCGAGTGACACAAATCTGCTTGCACGTAGGATACGGGTCGGATAGCGACTAATGTGGCGAGCATGCTGTACTTCTAGTACTCTGTTTGGTTATGGCGTACCTGTAAATTTGGAACGCATATTAATCATAGTCTCGCATAGTGCAACTATAAAACTTTATTTTCCAAGAGACCGGAAGCTACTTACATACCAATCATGGTGGCATTTGTAATTCAGTCATAATATTATGACTTATTGAAAAAGTTCATGGGTAAATAGTGAAAGGACCGCCTATACAGACGCGTATTAAAATCATCCTTTCGTGGCGGGTAAATGAATACACTAGAACCCTTCCCCAACACCCACAGATTGCTGAAAACATAGAGTACGTGCCCGTTAAACATAATCAAATCTTAATTTGACCTGGGACAACGTTAGCCGAACTTCAACAGCACTTGTTCCTTATCACATAGACAGACTATCCCCAGCCCTACCTCACAGTCTTGCGCAAAGCTTTAAACGAATAATTGCAGAATATTGGCAAAAGTTCGCAGGCAAGCCAGATTATGCAGACTAGACAGGTGAAAAGTTGTATATGTGTATAGCTGCGGAAAGTAACAGGTGTATAGGTTGCCCCAAACTTGACCCGAAAACCATCTTCTGACCTGTCATTTTTTTATGTAAGGTTATGTTTCTAATAGTTATTAGGAGGCTGAAAGGGGATGTATTCGGGTGGCCCAGGTATGTACAAGTGGTCACTACTTTGCAACTTACAATCTGAGCCACAGTAGATTGTGTGAAGCTTGCAAGGGTTGGCTTACACTGCCTTGAACCCGAAATTTGGGTAAAGGTAGAGAGAAAGAAAAAATATCTGGTTGAATCGGGTAGCTTTTACTCCATAACCATAGTAGAAGATCTCGGGGAATAGGGGGATTAGCCCAAACATTGAATTTCAAGTTTCACCCATGTGGTACTCGGGGTCTGATCAATATTCCCAAGGGACATCATTCCAAAGGTTCATTATTTCGAATTAAACGTATGAATCGCTATCCCGAAGGGTTGTGATTCCGACAGAAGGGCCGTTATGCCGAATCAAACATAAGGACCATTTTTCCTAACGTTTGTTATTCTGTTATTACGAATGTAACATTAGGACCGTTATGCCTAAGGTTCGATATCCGGAATGTGAAACTTGAACCGTTATCATTCCGAAGATTCGTTATTCCGAAGGGTCTTTATTCCGACTAGAGGATCAGGTTCAAATATTTTGAATTATTCCGGAATTATCACCCAATAACTCAGAGTCAGCCTGAGTATCGTGATTATGGGGTGTGGACAGACATTCACCTCACAGTTTAGACTCAAAAGACTCACCAGGGTTCTGATATGCATGGAGGCAGGGAGCCACTGCTCACTGAGATTTTTAACCTGTTCATACAAGTTTGACCTTGAAAAGATATACACTAAAAAGTGGAAGGTTGCACATTTTATTGTCCAAATTATTATTTTATGCCCTTTGAACCCGGAAAATCAGGTTTAAGGGTCCTTTTTGCCATAATTTTATTAGACATATTCGGGACAGAGTCAAGGAAGTCCTTTTGGCCCGGCGTCACGAGAGCAAATCCGGAACTTGTCTTGTTCTGAGAGATATTCAATTTTTACAGTTCCTATCCTCCATTCGGAAAACGACCCTTCGGAATAACGAACAACAACCATGGTACTCCGTGCCTGCTCATGATCTCTCCAGGGAGTTGCTAGAGCAAATCCTTGAGGCTCTCGCCCCCATATCCGCTTCTATGGTTCACTGCATGCATTAGCATGATGTGGCTATGGAGAAGCACAGTTTTCAAGAATGCACAGCAGTTGAATTATATTTGCTTTCCCCTTTTTGAAGTGTTAAATGAAAAAAATAGCACTTTTATCGAACGACCAAGAAGCAGATTCTCCTTCACGGAGTAAGTGTCCCCAAGGAGGTTTTTTCTGGGTGGGTGGTGGAGGGGGGCGGGGCAACGGTTCAATTTTTCGGAGAGCGGATAGCTCTTTTGCAAAACGAAAACTCAACAAACGACTGGCTCCAAGTTAAGTTTTACTTACAAGCAGATGCTACTTCCAGCCTGTTGTGGTGTTGCGACTTTTCAAAATTTTCTGTACGCTCCGCGCTAACCGATACCGATATTGGAGGAAAGAGTTAGATAGTCTTTCTTTCAGGGTTTCATATTTCGTGCAGAGAACGCTGTTCTACCTTAAGCTGACAATGAAGTTTATCTAGTATGTCGTTAAATCAAACCCACGAAAAAACACCCATTTTCCCGTTTTCTTCGGTTTCGTTCAAACTTGGAGATATGTTAATTCGGTATCACTTGCCCGGAAATTGGGCAAACTGTTAATATTTTTCGGGTAGATTCGATCTTGCAACCCTCCCCCCTCCCCGGCCAGCAGAGGAGCCCATACACCTACTCACTTTGCAACGTGGCATAGCGGCTTTTCTCAAATGGCGCCAGTAGCAAAAACTATTTCTAGGCGGGAGCGTGGACAACCATTATTGACAATGTCATCAAAGGGGCTGGCCCGTCCAAGTGGAAACCTACAGAGGGCGCTCTCATATGGGTACCGGTAGAATACCTTTATAAAGGTACCGGTTGCACGAAACAAGCGCAGCCGTAACGTCTGCATGGAAAGTATGTCGCTTTTTTGAGCGTAGGACAGACCTATATCCTCACTGTTAAGTTCATATTAAGCTGAATATTAAAGAGATTCCTGGGTCGCCGCTAAACATTTTCCCGGACAATACCCAAACCTAAACAAGATTTAACTGACGGTCATGTGGGTTAAAAGAAGAAAAGAAGACTTGATGCCTAATATCTGAACAGAATGTGATTCTATAGCAGCCTAGTAGCCAAGTCGACTTAAACCAACCCGAGCCAGACCTATTCTAGTGCTTCATACTCAGCATAAGCAATAAAGTAGGGAAAACAAGCCAATGAGCCATTTCTGGAAAAAGGGACGTGGCCGGTCCGACATAAACCAATTCGAAACTGGACCGTAAAATCCTGATCTAATTAAATAACTGCCTAACATGGGCGTCCACAGGCATGAGCAAGGGGGCACTTGCCCTCCTAGTGCCCCCCCCCCCCGAAAATCCAAAAATTGAAAAAACGTATAAAAATCAAAGCAAAAACCGAACAAAACGTGTTAACCAAGCTTCTATGCGAAAAATAGGCTTTAGAAATGCCATTTCCAGCGATCTGAGAGGCATTTCGGGCCGAACTTTTCGCACGCTTCGTATCAATTCGTAGTGACTCGGAGGTTTTGCCCCCCATAGAATTTCTGTCCCCCTCCCGATTTTTTTTTTTTTTTTTTTTTTGTGGACGCTCATGCTAGCTAAGCGAGCTGAAGATGGGTCGCTCGGCTAAAACTGTACTTAGAAGTTTCGCTTACATGTATTTCTTTTTTCGAGGCTTTCCATATAAAACCTAAAATTCCAAATCGTAGCAGGGACACCCCTCCCCTTACACATGAACATGAAATATCATAGGTTGGACACTGAAGTAATATGTTTTGAGTAATATGAACTTTGATATGTAATTGGGGTGAGGATGGGTTTTTTTTTTTTTTTTTTTTTTTTTTTTTTTTTCAATTTCATAGAACTTTATTTCAGTCTTTCATATAAAGAAATATGTTATGAATTATTTGTATGTACAGGGTACTGAAGAGACTGAGGAGTGACAACAAGAAGCTCCAGGGAGCTTATGTACGTTGACACCCCTTTACAGAGACTTAAATTAACAGAAAACAATTACTACAAAACACATATATAATACAGAAAAAGAAACACAAAAACACAAATAAATGGAACAGATAGCAAAGAATTAAAATTATTCAGAGGTAGTTGGTGATAAAATGATCTTTTAATTGCTTCTTAAATGTACTTAAAATTTTACACTCTTGAATATCATTGGGAAACGAGTTCCATAATTTGGGACCATTAAACCGAATTCCAAACTGGGAGGATCTAAGTCTAAAAAAAGGTATTGCTATGTGGTTTCGATGTCGACAGGGGTAGGAATATGTGCCAGTACGCAATTCAAAGTAAGTTTTAAATGTTGACGGGAGTGAATCACTTAACCAGTTGAATATGAAAATACCAGTATAATAACGATTAATATCATAAATATTAAGGATATTGAGATTGGCAAAGAGAGGTTTTGTATATTGCAGGTGGAATTCATTACAAATGTGGCGCAGAGCTCGCTTTTGAAGAATGAAAAGAGGTTGAATTCTAGAAGTATTTGTGCTACCCCAAATGACATTACAATAAGTAAAGTACGGAAGGATAAGGGTATTATACAAGGTAACCATGATTCTGCGAGGTAACAGTCCTCGAAGCCCATTTAAAACTCCAACACCTCGTGAGACTTTCATACATACATGCTGGATGTGATTTTTTCCATGTAAGATTCTTATCAATATAAACTCCGAGAAATTTGGTAGCATCACAAAAATAACTTTAACACCACAAAGGTGGACACAGTCTATGTCTGCACTGAGATACTTGGATGGTGAACGGAATACAATAGCAGTAGTCTTCTTTACATTGAGTAATAATTTGTTTGCATAAAACCAGTTTTGTATATAGACAAAATCATTTTGAATATTACGTATCAGATCTTTAATGTCATAGCTAGAATGAAAGAGGCTTGTATCATCAGCATATGAGGTTATACTGAAAGTATCACTGGCTGTATGAAGGTCATTGACATAAATAATAAAAGGAATGGCCCTAATATAGATCCTTGAGGGACACCATATGTAATTGACTTAGGGACCGATTTAATGTTATTAATAACCACAAACTGACGACGATCAGTCAGGTAGCTTCTAAACCAGTCCAGGACATTACCACGGACGCCGTAGTACTCAAGCTTATTAAGTAAAATATTATGGTCAAGAGTATCAAATGCTTTCGAAAGATCAAGAAATATGCCAGAAGCAAAATGATTCTTTTTCGAAGGCTTCCATTACTTTATTGGTAAAGTGTAAAATAGCATGTACAGTGGAATGGCCAGGACGAAAACCAAATTGATAGTCGTAAATTAATTTACGTTTCTCCAGATAAGAATATAATCTTGAGAACATAAGTTTTTCAATTACTTTTGAGAAGCATGGGAGGACAGAAATAGGTCTATACTGATTAACACAATCTTTATCACCGGATTTAAAGACAGGAACAACACGTGCAATTTTTAAGGAATTGGGAACATGACCTTTTCTCAACAGAAAAATTAAAAAGATAGGCGAGAGGAATAGACAAAGAATGGGCAACAAGTTTCATAATACTAGCGGTGATTCCGTCATGACCAGCAGCGGAGGATTTAAGAGATAAAATTATTTTGAGAACCTCTTCTCTTGTTGCAGGATTTACAAAAACGAATCAGTGACAGGATTATGTAAATAGGACTTGAAGTGGACATTGACCTGCGGTATCTTTGATGAGTGGCAGACCCAACGTCAGTAAAAAAATCATTGAAAGTGTTACTAACTTCAAACGGATCAGATATATAATCACCATTATGCCTAATTTTTTTCGGGTGTAGATTCGGTACTCTGACCATATAACAAGGTATTAATTGAGCGCCAAGTACCTTTAATATCATTTTTGTTGTTATTGAACAGGTTTGTATAATATGATTTTTTGGCTAATCTGATAACTGAAGTTAGACGATTACGGAAACGTTTATAATCGTTTAAATTGTTGATAGACCGACTTCGGAGATATTTTTTATACAAACGGTTTTTTGTACGACACGAATTAAGAATGGCAGGAGTCATCCAGTCATTGTTATTTTGGGATCTATTTGTTTTATTACTACGAACTTTGCAAGGAATAGAGCTATCTAAATGACTACAGAATATATTGCTAAAATTACAAAAGGCGGTATTGACATCAACTGAATTGTAAACCTCCGTCCAAGTTTCATTTTCAATTTTTGAGCGAAATAATGTCACATTGGCTTGATTGAAATTCCTTTTAAGAAAGGATTTGTTTTCCGTTTTAGTGACCGACATGTTGTCCCGAGATAGCGGCAGAGTATTGAAGAGAACAATGACAATAATATGCAATTAAAAGAACTCCGAATATAAATGTTTTCTTTGATTTATGAAGCATGCTTCTCAGCAGTTTGATATATAACGTCAACCAATGAACTTATGGACACCTGATGGAGATCAAACAATTAGGTAATACAAACTGCTACGGATGTTGCTTCACCGATGCTGGACTTCATATTTATTCATTTTTTTACGAGTTTCCCCCTCACCACACTTTCCAGGAAAGCCCCCCGTGTAATGAAGGTACCTTATTAATACCGAAGCTCTGAAATATTTACAAAATTTAAAGGAATAGAATGTAGTATCTAATATATTTAATGAAAAATAAACGAATCGCGTTTATCACAAATTACCTGGAAACTTGCAAAAAGGCCTTATTCTCAGGCTGGCCTTAATTTCGGTTTGACGATTAGGTGAAGGATTTCATTTGATTTTATGACATCCAGTTTGGCATTTTTCAACTAAAGGGTGACTGGACATTGCTTTGGTAGGGCAGTCTTATCACTAACACGCGTGTCCTGCCCATTGCGGCAGGGATTCATCCCCTCCCTTAAAAATATATCATACACTGTTAAAAAATTTCTCTGTAAATTTACATAATTTTTATGGCACATTTTTTTCCAACCAAATAATGTTTTTTTTTACAGCCAGACTGTAATCATGAAAAAACATTAAGGGTTTGTTTTTTTCTTTACAGTTTTTGCATGTAAATTAGTTTACAAAAGTCTACTGTAAAATCGAATTACAGAATTGTTCTGTTTTGTTTACCTTAATTTGATGTGAATTTACAGCCTACTGTTTTCATTCCCGACGTTTTAATATTTATTATAATATCGCTTTTATACCTTTCATATGTTATTACGTAACATACACTTCACCATTACGTAGATCAGGTATTTGCTTACCAACGAAATGTGTCGTTAGGAAGTTGTTTTCAATCAAAACACATTGAGGATGCTTTGATATCATATTGTTGTCAAATAGACTGCTATCTCTAGGAACTTTGTAATTGGAAAGTCACATTTTTTGTACAATATAATAATTGTTTTTAAAATAAATATGACAAAGAATGCAAATACATTGGTTGCAAACATTTCCAGACAAGGTAAACAATAAGTTTATCACTTCCTGATTAAAAAACGCCAAAGAAGATATTATTCAAAGCAACAGCAATCCTTTTGTTAGGAAAATGCCTACAAAATCAGCTCCACCCATTTATGCAAAATGAGATTTACGTCATAAAGTGGTAAATTTACAGACTCTTTCAAGTAAATTTGTGAAACGTTTTTAATTTGCTCCGATCAAGTGCATGAGCGCCTGTGGCGATGAGTTGACATCAGTATACCAATTGTTAGTGCTCTGAAATTAGGGCCTTACAATTTCTTTTTACTTAAAAATGTGTGACAAAACACCAGTTGTATGATATTTATAACTAAGAACGTAATAACTAAGTATGCTTTTATAATAAATGTAAGTTAATTTTCAAATAGGGCCATAAATTTGCCAAAAATGTTTTTTTAACTGAAACTTCGCAGAACGATGCATGTTATATATTGAAAATTATCTGGCTATTTCTTATTTGTTTGTTTGGGCTTATTTTTGTTTCTTTTTCAGCTTAAAAACAAAATGAATGTTTGTTAAATGACAGTATATTTATATGAAATCAGAAAAACACAAAATACTGTTAAAATTTCTGTAAATTTACAGAAAAAGTTTTACAAAGCAGTAAAATTTGGTTAAAAAAGCAGACAGAAAGGGTTTTTCAAATAAACAGAAAATACATGTTAAACAACCTTTTTTTAATTGTAGCAATACAAAGTGTCTGTAAAGATAGAGAAAGTCTCTATTAAAAGTAAAATACAAAAAGTTTAAGTTAAAAAAGTCTGTACATTTACAGAAATTTTTAACAGTGTACCTGGAGACCGTAGGTCCCAAACCACTGAGTCTAATGGTGCTCAATCCATTTAAGTCTACAAAGCGTTGAAAATATTTGGCAACATGTTAGCACACTCCACTTTAGGGAATGCCCCGTCTCTGATCTTAAAGGTTGCCGCTAAATATTCCTAATTTCATCGATGATGGGAATTGTTACCAGAATCAATTAAACGATCATATTTTCAAGTGGCGTATTGTGATGACAGCTGACAACAGTATGTAACGTTGTAATTTGTATCCTTTGCCTCAAATGTGACAATAATGACATCAAATCGGGCACGGTGCGTGTATGCGATGACTTCGTGACAAACCTGAAGCAATAATGTAAACTTAGTAACTGAAGGCGCAGGTGGGGCGGTGCCCTTCCCCCAATTGATGTCCTAGGAAGGTTCTGTCGGTACATTTGCTGATCTTGTGGGTACATCCGCCCGATGTGGAAAACACCCAACAGACGTATCGCATTATTTTTAATGGTGGATCTATTTTAATTGTCCTCTATCACCTGATCACAGATAGCTTTCAAACTATCAAATCCTTGGCAAATATCGAAATTTTCGCGCGCTATTCCGTAAAAGGTTGTGCTATCTGTCAACACATTTTGATAGGAGTCACGGCGAAGTCTCGGGTAAACAATAAAGCAAAGTTTCAAAGATTTTTAAAAAATCACCAGACTGAGGTAGAAGACTTGCTTTAACTGTTCTAGGTCGGCAGATAAGTTATTTTGGACAGTAACCAAAAACGGTGTATGAAGCAGAGTCTGACCCACTGCATATTTCGTGGGAAAATGATATTAATTCTGGAGCGCTTAGCCCGCTTATGTAATGAATGTAGTGTGGAGCCCATGCAGGTATTTCTGCGGATAAATACTTTCTCCGAACAGAATGCATTAAAGTATAAATACAAAGGGGACTTGAGGAATTTTCTAACGGCATATCCTATTCGTAGGAACGTACTCTCATCTTTCACACGCCCCCAAAATTAGAATTCAATAGATTAAGAACATTTTCAAACACTATCACTTCGAAAAAAGTACCAAAGATAACATCATTTTGCATCTAATTAGACACCTTAGACACCTTTACGACCAAAGGGTAGGGGACACCCCTCGATGGACGGTACCCATTATAAAGTGAAAAAGGGTCCCATACAGTGCATGCATTTGTGAATATACAAATCCTAAAAGACAGATCAAAAAGACCAAATTCACACAGTGCTGCCCGGTCAACTGAGGTGGATTACGAAGTCACGAGTAAACTCCCACCAGCACCAGCTCCAGGCTGGCTGGGTAAACTGTTAAGTGATAACCTTTTAAAAAGTGTCGGTACATTGACTCATTTGTTCTCGGTAGATTTACCTAATTTTGGTCTATCCCCCCCCCACACACACACACAAACTTTTGCAACTCCAGTTAAGCTACTGAAAACGTGAATCTATATGATAATTTTTTGGTGGTTCCGCCAGAGGGACACACCAAAATACGGATCCGATTGTAGGGGGAGACGTCGAAGTGACGCATAGCGCTTCCCGTGATGGGCGTTGGGTGAGTGGTGACAATGAGTAATGTTGGATTTTACATTAGGCACGGAACAATATGATGTTATTTTGAAGAAAAACAAAAAATAAAAACAAGCCGGGACCCCCCCCCGGTGATGTTACAGAAGGGTTTGTAAGATATGCAGACAGAGAGATGGGAATTTCTTAAATGAACAAATGTGAAGTACTTTTCGCTGTATTATTCAGACATTCATCAAGGAGTTCACCTGAAACCTTCACAGATTTTAAGTAAAGGGGAGAACTTAATTTGTCATTTCATGCATCTGATCTGAAACTAAATCATCTCCCTCCCATTCACTCGTCTAGTTCTTTTCCCGTTTGGCTCCGTCATCTCCCTTTATTCTTTCCATAGTTTCTTTTTTATCAACCCGGTAGCTTGAGCTAGTCTCTCCTGCTGAGAACGTCAGGGGGACCTTACCCTCTGTTCTCTGACCCATCCCTTTACAGACGCGCTACCGTAAGGACAATATTATTTTTAGGAGCAACGCTGCTTGCACTCAAATCAAACTCAATTGAGAATAGTTAGACGGTTCCATCCGAATGTACCAGGGGCGTAGCCAGGATTTTCTTGTAGGGGGGGGGGGGGCAAAGTCGACTCATCGTCCCCAATCTTGACCGACAGGACTATCTAAGCGGAGCGCCACCATCGGTTGGCGCGGAGCGTACAAGAAACTTTTTGGTTTTAGAAACCCCTCAGATGGCAGGAAACGGCACTTCCCGAGTGTTTTATGCTGCATGTTCCCAACCTGGAAATGGATCTCATTTCTGAAATTTCTCAATTAATGCAAAAAAAAAAACAAAAAAAATCTATAAAAAATGTCAATACATGTTTCTAAGCGGAGATCTACCATCGATTGGTGCGGAGCGAACCAGGAAATGTTTGGTTTTACAAACCCCTCGGATGGCCGGAAACGGCACTTCCCGAGAGTTCAGAGCAAGAATATGTTCAGCCCAACTTTGAAATCCTCCCCGCTTCTTAATTGGAGCACTTGACAAATATTGAGGGGCTGCACATACCTTTAGCCCCCACTTTTTCATTTTTCATCGCCGCCACTGGGGTGTGGCATTTTCTTGAGGGAGCGAAGCACCCAAGTGAGGAGCCCAGCATTCGAACGGGGAGAGAGTGTGGTTCTCCCACTCCTACCTCAAGGAGATGTTGCAATTTTACATCAAAATTGAGCGATCTGGTGAACACCTTAGCTGGAATTTTTGGACATTTTCAATCTTGTATCAATGTTTTCCTTATTCCCTCGAGAGTTAGTGTGTGCGTGTAGGAGGGTTACTGTACGAGTCAATGGGGCCCTAGGAAATTGTGTTGCACTGCAACAAAACAACTACTCATAAGACTTACATTGGCTAAACCAGCGGAATTGACATTTTACCTTGAAAAACGCCAAAACTCCATGTAAATAAAAAAATAATAAAAAAATAGGTCTGGGCGGGAGTAACTGCGAACCCCCTGGCTACGGGCCTGTCTTCCTGGGTGTCCCCCTCCCCTTTTGGAATTTTTTGCTCTCTCGAAGAGCTTAGATGCAACATGGTGCTATATTTTGTTCTTTTTATACTAGATTCTAGTGTTCTCCACAGGGGGGTTTTAGAGGGGCGACACGCCCTCCTAGTGAAATTGGCCGCCCCTCCAAAATAGTTGCCACTCTCCAAAAAATGCAGCTTCCATCTTCAGTTCATTGCTTCATTACACATATACAAGTCATAACTGGAAAGTGTGTCTTCCCTCCAGGCTTGGGGCCAGGATTTGCCCGACGAAGGGCCACCCTCCGAACGGGGGAGGGGTAGGGTGGGTAGCGACCCCAAGCCCCGACAGCCAGGATGCCGTCAATGAGTTGGTGAGGGAGATTTGAAGAAAACCTGTGCACTATACCTGCCATTGCCAGTCATATACGACATAAAATTTGTATATGCTAGAGGAAGATATTTCCGCACTGATTTAACCGTGGAAAAGCGGGCGAAATTTTTGGGGGTTAGCCTTTTTTGGGGTTGTCACGGCCTTTTGGCCCTATCGGGCACAACTTATATTGTACTTCCTTTTTCGAGTCCGTACCGCACGACTGACACAAGAGATCACACCTCCCTGGTTTAGCGAAATGAGATGAAATTCCCGACATGTTCATTAATCCATTTATTCTACATATTAATTTACTTGAAAAGATGGGAAGGGTTTGTAATTTATTAGCTCTAGGTAACGGAACTGGGAAAGAGTGTGAAAAGCATTCTGAACATTTTGGGTTTTATCGCAGAAACAACTCTTTTGAAAACCAAAATAATTAAACCGACCGTGGGAAGGCGACAGATTATTCCCGACAGGGGGAGGGCCATGTCAGCGACCACAAGTTCCGACGGCTCCTATGTCGAGGTGGTGGTGAGAAGGGGATATGAAGGAGCCTAACTATCCCATGTTATTGCATCCCTTGGCACATTTTGCACAATATCACTTAATATTTTAAAAGCCGAGTTGCGCAGTGATAGTGTTCTGTTGAGTCTGAATCGTGAAATTGCAAAGCGCGCGAAGCGAGCGAAAATTTTTGGTAGACTTACAAAAACAACATAGCCTATGTAATCATTAAAAACAAAAAGAAAAAAAAATATAGAAACTGTGGGGGTTGTAGACCGTATCGGGGATAACATACATTGCGTCGAAAACACCTGGAATACCCGATACAATAACCAAACTATGCCACGTCTGTCCGTGAGTCGCTCACCAAGTGACCTATCGCATTACACACACAAGAGAACAGCAACTAAGCTTTGTGATATGGGATTAAATTTAAGACCTCTAAATAACCTGTGTACTCTGTCTCCCTGTTTCTTGGTAAGGTTGACAGGACTTACACTCTCTAGATATGTGGAATGGAAGTATTAAAAAAAAACTGGAGTGAACCTATAGCGCGCGTAGCGCGCCGACAATTTGGGGTTCCTATTAGGGAAATTGTCCCTTAAGAGCAAAAAAACAGGTAAACCATTGGGGACACTAGCCGCCGTCGGGAACGAGTAAGAGCCCCCCCCCCCCACCCTTGAAAAACTGTAAAAAATGCCCCCGATTCCCTCCCTCCTCTTGCCGTTTATCTTTTTTTTTTTTTTGATCTTCATTTTTCAACATCGCCCATCGCGTCCCCAGGTTTCTGTGGGGGCACTCTGCCCCCTCCCCCCCCCCCCCCCGCTGGCTACGCTAGTGGAATGTACTTAATTCAAGATATCCACTTGAAAAGGACCAGAAAAACAGTCTCCAAAAGTAATTGGGTCAAGATATTTGATTTGGGATAGTAGAGTAACTGGGGTGATGTTAAAAGCGGGAGGGCGGGAATAAATTATGACACAAATGTACCGACAGCTTATAAATGTACAGAAACTTGTCAGGTTGTCAATGGGTTACGGTACCACTTGATCAGTCGCCCCGCACCAGTGAGCAAGTGACGGCCCTCCGCCCACCAAAGGCTTGCATTATTTTCCACACTTAAGTAGTTTACAAGAATACTAATACCAGCTTCATCAGGGCTCGCGCCAGGATTTGCATGACATGGGCCAATATTCCAAGTGAGGAACAGCATCCCCAAGCCCCAACCGTGACAATGGTAATGAGTTACCAATGGGACATAGAACACCGTATTTGCAAGTAAAGCCCGCCGATACTTTTGCCTTCTTGAAACAACTGAAATATTTGAAATTATGGAAAACTTTATTATTAGAGGACGTTTTGAAGTCATTCAAAAAACGTCCCAAAAAGAAATTCCAAAATTTAGGGACTATTGAAGAATCTTCGTTCCTGTGGGCAAATCAACTGAGGGTCACGGTAGCTGACTTAACTAGCTGTATCATGTTTTTAATGCTAGAGATGCTATGGATAATCCTTAGGACTAAAAATATGATGCAGCTAGTCAATCCGATTGCGGTTCCCGACGAAATTCGTCACCCCAAACTAAAAATTTCGTGTGGGTTTATCAAAATTCTCATTTGACACAGCCCTTTGATTGACATTAAATTCCATACTGCATAGTAGGTAATATTACAAAGCATGCTCAAGGAGTGTCCTGATTACACAGTATAGCTTTTTGCTCACCAGGGCATGTTCTAAAGCATTTAACCAGGAAAGTGTCATGATAATGATTTTAGACAACTGTTGGAAGGGCTAAAAGGTTTGGAGAATTGCAACTGTCTGGGTGATGAAAATATGCCTTGAAGACTTTTCCCGAGAAGTTGATGCAATTTGTAGACAAATATTCGAAAGAAAGGGGTTACTTTACACTGGGGAAGATGTGGAATGCTACCGTATGTAAAAAAGGACAATCTGCTTTTTAAAGAGCAATATTACGTACAATATATTGAGTTTCGTGAATTATCGTGACAACCCCCCCCCCCCCCCTCACATGCACACATGCAAACACCTCTTGGGTGGAGTTATCAGGGTCGAAATTCGGATAAAAGGAACCTCGGTGGTAAAAGAACAGTTGGTCAGTTAAAAGTACGTAGCACAATCATTAAATATGACTAGACAAGCCTTTCGAGTATTTTTCCACAATCATATAAATACCGGACTAAACAATGGCCCTTTCAGGAATCTTTCTACGGCATTTGTTTATTTCTAACGGTTTATCTTTTAACAGAATCCGACTGCGGTTTCTTTTGCAAGACAGTCTAGTGCACGGTGCTGCAGTACACTGCCTTGTCTTCATAGAGAGCTGTTCAAATAACAACTCATTGGTCTTTACATAGCAAGCGGTGGATTCAATTGTGCAGAATATCAACAGGACAACTGAGCTAACGCAGCAGTTAGCTATAATGTAGAATTTTTGGTTACACTATATCTTGCAATTGGCTTTCCCTTATTTCTTGATTTTTAAGAATACGAAGGGTACCTACAGGATCGGAATAAAGAAAAAACAATTGGAAGACTCGGAAATAAAAGCACTTCAAGTTGATATTCAATTTATGGTACTACGAAAACTAGTTTGCCTATCAAGGACTCTTCTCATAATCGCGTTAACAGGCAAAAATATCATAATACTACTTACTTTTGGCTGTCGACTTGAAGCATCGCAAAAATTTTAATGGGGGGGGGGGAGGTGGGTGGGAGGGGGTTACTGGGGAATAGTGATTTTGCGGTGGGATTTGCCAGCACTACTCATTGCGCCCCAGATCAGCTGGCGAGCGAGTTGAAAAATGTACACAGTTTGTACAAAATAATCCCCAGACGATTTAACGGTATTTTGAGAGCCTGGAAGAAATAAGAAGGGAGCGGATTTTCATCCAGTTTACGCACTGATTTTGATAAGTACAGGAAAAGCGTAATTACAACTTTTGTTTCGTTGTGATGATAACCTTTCTCAACGCTGAAAAAGTGTCAAAACTCGACAAAAGGAACTTACGTCATCACAGTGACCGTTTGCATAGCGAATGCAATCAATATATATATAACTTTTGAGCTTTGAAGAGGATTTTTAGTTGAAACATAATCATTTTAATGCCGTAAAAATACAGGTCAATTAGTGAAGTTCCTTTGAAATAGTACTTCGCTTACAAAAATTGAGTCCACTTATCAATTTCCGCCTAACAGTGTCTCATACAATTACCTTATTACCTGATTTCCCCTATCCTATAAAAAGAAAACATCCATCCGATCGTAGGGGACAACTGGAAAAGGGGCCGTGGTAGGCTCGTCTTGAACCAGTACGTTGGAAACTGGGCCATAAAAGTCCATCCAACTAACTACCTGCCTAACAACAACTAACTGACTGACTGACTGACTGACTGACTGACTGGCTCGTTGGCTGGCTGGCTGGCTGGCATGTGTAGGGGTCACCGCAAATTTTTGGCAACGAAATTGACTAAACGCAGTATGGTGCTTAGAAAAATTTGGGGGGAGGTTTTGCTTTTTAATGGGGATGAGATGCAAAATGGTGCTGTCTTTGAAACATTTTGAACTTGCATGGCAGCCAACAGGGGTGACGCTCCGGTCACTCGGTCAGGAGTAGCTGCAGTGTTTGTTTGGTGTTACTGATAGAAAGGGGAAATACCGGCAATTAGCCTAACACGTTTTAATAGAGGTTTTGCAAGGTTTGATTGTTAGCTGTCCTGGGATATACGCCGAGTCAAGTGCAATAATTGATTTTACCTATTGCGCTCCATCCTACTATTAAGATAAATCAGACTTCGGGTTGAGCCGACGGTCAGACAGCTCAGGGTGTTGCTGAAGACCATCAACATCCTGGTCAGTCAGCTGGCAAGGTGAACATGTGTCGGACAGGCTCTTGGCAAGCATAAAGCAAAGTCGGCTAGTTAACTGGTCCACCCCAAGGTGCTTCAGTCCGGGGCGCAACCGATTTCGTCGGCTGGGCAACTGATTTTAGTGGCAAGCCTATGCCAAGTGGGAGCAGGTGTGGCGCCAGCGGGGGGGGGCACCCCCCCCGTCGGCGGTTTCGTCGGGGAGGCCTAAAAAATAAAAAAAAATAATAAAACCCCACAAGGACTGAGGTTACTGGATGGGTGATCTAGAACAGATTTTTGTTTTGAAATGCTATTTTAATACATATCGGAATCGATTTTTAATCACTTCTTAAGTCTGTTAAACCTCATTCTATGTGCCATGTCCTATCTTTTCCCCCGTCGAGGGGGACGGCAATTTTCGGGGAGACCTACACATGATAAACGTAAAGGACTGAAGTTACTGGATGGATGACCATAATTTTTTTCTTTTTGAACTTTTTTTTTTTTTTTTTTAACGCTACCTTAATGCATATCATTCTGAACCGGTTTTAATCACTTCTTACTAGCTCTCCTATCCCTCATCCCATCTTCAATTCGTGCACGCAAGTTCATGCCTTCGTCGGGGACGGGCTACCCACCCCCTGTTGTCGAAAAAATCCAATTTCGTCGGGGAGACTTCATCTACAGACCCAAGATAAAAGATGTGAGTCTGTTGTCACTCGGACGACCTTCTTGATCTTGCTTACTAGAAGACCATATTCTTCAAGGAAACTCACAATTCCGAATTCTCCTATTGGTTGTTCATGTGTGTGCAGTGCCCAATGGTCTACCATCTGGCCTGCCAGGACAACCGAATTCTCACAAAGGTAATGAATATCGGCCATGTCGTTTTCAGCTACAAATAATGATAAACAGTGGTGTGAGAAAATCTCCACATAAGTCTGACTGAAAATTTATTTGAAGGCACCTTGTAACGTGCCATATTTTCAAATACGTTGGCGGAAAAACCATTTATAGCCTTCAGTTGAGTTCGGGGGAGTCACGTTAAAAATTTCATCTGTTTAGTGGACCTTGCAATTGAATTCAACGAAGATTCTTAATGCAGTCAAAAACATTTTAGTATGTTTTCAATTCCGTTGCATAGCCCCCCCCCCCCTTCCCCGAAAAGACACAGGACCATTACATCTAATTGTAGCAGTACCTTTTATCTGGTACTTTTCTGATCATTAGCAAGTTGGGGTTTTTTCTCTTTTGAAGTGAAACTTTCATTTTAAAAGAATGCTCAAAATAACGACTGCTTCATTTCTGGTTACAAATACAAGTCCGGGAAATCCCATTCCGACTATCTTAGGGGTTAGATTTCTTAACAATTTTCTTTACGCTCAGCGCTAACGATGGTGGCGCTCCGCATAGATAGTGTTTTAGTCGAACAGATAACTGAACAAAGCAATACATGTATGTAAATTATTCTTCGTTTAAGGCAGTATTTTGAAGTGAAAATATTTTTATTGCGAAAGAAATCTGAAAGTAAGGACTTCTTTAATTTTAGTTGCCATTTTAATTTTAGTTGCCATTTCCTGCTGACAGAGGTTCTCCATTTTTAAAAAATTCTGTGCGCTTGACTTAGATAATCTTTCGGGCAGGATTACATTTTTTCGGACAAAAGAACAATTCTGCCCCTCCCAAACCAGGGAGGTGTGAGTAGGTGTACTCACACCTCCCTGCTCAAACTCAGCTGACACGCTCCCGTACGCCTACGACAATAAATAAATTATAAAGCTTCAAATATATGCGAAGCCAAAATTTTTCCTCGGGAGAATGCTCCAATATGGTCCGAAGGAGTAAATCTGCATAATGATATTCAGCAACCTCAACAGAACTACAGCTCACCCCCTCCTTGATTTTCCACATGAGAACGTCAGATTCCTCCATAAAACCCCCAAACTGTCATCAAATTCCATTTTCTCCAATATTAGCATGTAAGATTGATAGAAATAGCAAAATTTTCCAATTTCGATGGATACTCCGTACAATAAATAACCAAAGCCAACTCTCTTGATCACCCGGCATACTACCTAGTTTTGTCGTGAAAGGCATATCACTTAATAAAAGAGACCAAATTTTTCATTTTAACCTTACCAAAAAACCAAATTTTCTTTCATTAAAATCCAAAATTTCTCCATGATGAAAAGCTCTTAATTTTGAAAGATTCGTTCAAGAAAGGGAAAAACTTTCCGGGCGAACTTCTAGTCTCGTCTCAAAGCTTTGGTCAGTTAGTAAGTAGGTCTTGTACGTTTCAATGCGTAACCCCCAAAGAATTTCAGCTGTCGCCCATATAACGTTTTTGATTTTTCCCTTATGAAGGACAGATAAACACCCAAATTTTTTAAAGTACCAATAAAAGCCAAATATATTCCATAAGTTTAACTTTTTACTTCATTAAACTCCAGATTTTTAAGTATTCGTTAAAATGAAAGTCCAAAACTTCGGCACGCTCCGCGCCCCTTAAATTCTGCAAAGTGACGTTCAACTGGCACATAACATCGCCTTTGTCGGGGCCTTGAAATTGTGGCCCCCTGTCGGGGAGCTTGGCCCCCCATGTCGGGCAAATCCTGGCTCCACCCCTGAGTGGGAGGAAAGCCGGACTGCCGGAGTACCCGAAGAAAAACACAGGGATACACGGCGGTTTTTATGGTCAAAATCAAAAGCACGTATGCCTACCTATTTCCTCTCGCTGGAATTTAGAAACCACAAACTTACTAATTCTAAACCATTACGAGCGTAACATTTAAGTTTACAAATTTGATTGGTGAGGAAACTCCTTTGGTGTTAATTACCTTTTACACAATGCAATGAATACCAGTAGAGTGTACTCACACCACACAATAACCGACGCGTATAGTATAGGCCTGGTGGACATTAGCACAATGGTCAAGGGCATAGTTGCACGGAATATTGTCAGAGCACCATTCGAACAGACGTGGGCTGTTAATCTTTGTGTTATGACGTACATTGACTGA
Organism: Holothuria scabra; assembly: GCA_037179385.1. Taxonomy (NCBI): domain Eukaryota; kingdom Metazoa; phylum Echinodermata; class Holothuroidea; order Aspidochirotida; family Holothuriidae; genus Holothuria; species Holothuria scabra. Next base: position 8,334,286 of record CM074184.1, read on the forward strand.
AATGGGCACCCAGAAGCAAATAAAAGCATTAGCGCGGATGGACCGGGATGTATTTTACAAACTCACTGCCTTTTAATCAAGAGTGAATGCCTTACTGTAACTGTATTTCTCTTGCATCAGGTACATTGCATATGAGGATACAGTACCACAGATGTTTACATGATATGTTGTCGTAGAGGCTGATAGGCCTTTGAATAAAAAAGGACCAATTGTTTTGGATATTAAGCTTGCTATATGTACGACTTTGTCGTTTGTTGGAGCTTACACGGATAGGCATGTGATCTATTGATCCAGATTTCGGCATTACAATTTGAAGCTGATGAAAACCTTTTAACAGCATAATTCAGGTAACTGAGATTTAAAATGTCTGCATCATTGACGGAGGTCATAAAGAAAGTCAAGCATACTGTACGTTCCTGAGGTAACTCTTTCAAATAGTGAAATCTCATTTGAGTTTTTCTAGTTTAAAGTCTTCAGAACTTAAAAGGAGGACATTCCTTAAAGGTCAAGAGCATTCGCAACAAACTTATTTGGAAGCAACAGCTAAATCTCACACGGTCTTCAACTTAATCTTTTAAAATATTTTAGGACTTCAACCATGCACATTCAACGTAAAACAAGCTGTCACTCAAAAAAAATTTCATGTTTGACGAGAAAGAAATACTTTCACATGATCCTGAACAGCCAATCATGAAGCAGGACAGTGTATTGCACTGTAGTACGTACTTCAAGTTTAGCCTGGTGACTGTTCTTGCCCTTCAAGACTGAAAAACTGTAGCGTTGCACCTAACTCCATGTATTCAGGGTGTAAAGCTACGTTTTCATTGTTGACATGTTAACAGTTTTATCCTGAAATATAAACAGGACATATAGTTTCAAGCTCCATTCCCCCCTTTGTAGTAAAGCTGTGAACAAAAATTAACGATCGTTGTGGAAATGATTATTCTTGACCTCTTGCATTGACACGGATACATGATGGACATAAACGTTTGAAGAGGGATCTTGGCTTTTGTCTCTCGAAGCCGAAGTCTCCGTAATCTTATAACAAAACAGTGGACGTACTTAAGCCTCCAGATAGGGATTTCTTAGTTTATTCTTAGTTGCAAAAAGAGGTAGCTTTGATCACTATGGAAATGTGTATGAAGGGCATCGACTTTTATCCCCCGTAGGGTTTATAGTGTTGTTTGCTTGCAGTACCTGGACCTTCATTATTCCTTGTTGTTGTGCCTAAGTTGGATCTTGGCTTTTGACCCTCCCACTAGGAAACACTTTGGTTAAATTAACCAATGACTGGGCCAGCTACTGTACGCACCGAATCAAGAGTGGCCAAATAGTGTGATTAAACTGTTGGCAAATTTGACAACTTATTAGTCAAATGTGACAACTTATTGATCAAATTTGACCATGGAATGGTCAGATTTGACCAAAGGCTAGTTAAACTATTTGACCAAGTTTGGTTTGGTGCGCAGTTGACCCATTCGTTGCTTTATTTTGTGTTTTAGAGTAGGAGGGTCAAAAGCCAAGATCCTTCATATTGATAGAGAACTTGGCTTTGAATTGCCCCTCGTAGACTCACCTTTAACCTTCTACGTTATATACGTGTAATAAATTCTTAACATGAAAAACTTTTATTGCATGCGGAACTGATGTGTATGAAGGGTCTTGAGTTTTATCCTCCATGCTTTAGCCTATATGTAGGACGTGTGCAATAACAATAGGACGTCTTGAAAAGATGAGAAAAAATTGTCTTCTATGGTTCTATGTTCCTCAGTTTTGTCCTTCATACGAGTTGAATGAAGTATGAGAGATCTTGAATTTTACCCCCATGAAATTTAAACCTCCCGCACATGTACATTTAAGGTTACAATCAGTCAATTGAGCGTAGGGATGACCATTCATGTCCAATTCTTTGCATAAAAATAGGTTTGGGCTTTGAAGGCCTTACCGCAGCGACGACTTTCAAAAAAGATACCTAAAAAGTCATTTTTTCGCATTCTTTTTGCTGTTTTCAATTTATTCTAACAAAATGGACGTGTTCGGTTCGGTAAAATAAAAATAACGTGTAAATATTGCGTTTTCTTGAATAGGTGATGAGGGTGCTTCTTATTTTGAATATTTCTGAATATAAATGAACTTTTTGTGAGATATTTCGGAAGAAATATCTTTCAGTTTAAAGTTTTGTAAAATTGTTGATAAAATGCTCGTAGCTCAATAAAATTTTAAGAAAAAAAATAAGAGACACAACTTTAATGTTTCCTTTTGGTTTTTTTTCTATCTAAATCCAAGCAATCACCGTCGTACTTTTCATGAAATTTTTACGTTTTAATAGAAAATAAATGGCCATTTCGCCGAAGTTGTATTTTTTATTGAAATAATTCAGAATTAGTCCCACGTTTTGAAATTTCGTTATTCATTATTGTCCGTTAATTTGGCCGCATTGTGCACGTGAGATTGTTTTACGTGCAGGGAGGTTCTCGCATCCTCAGTATTGTGTTTCCATAATGTTCCCTGTCCCGTTTGCAGGATTTTGCAAGGGGTGGATCATGTTTGCTTATTTGGATGAGTAAGATTTAAGCGGAGCGCCATCACCAAATATTCCATTTTCCCAGACTATTAGTCCAAAGAGAGACGTCATTTCAAAAATGAAAAACTGCAAAATATATGGTCTATGGCCAGAATTTTTTATGTACAGGAACGTAGCAATCATATTTTGGACGGGTAGAGGTCGACTTGTCGTGCCCGTTCTTGACCTCATTCCTAGGGTATGACGGTATGGGCGGGATGGGATATCCCTTCTCTTTTTCAAATGTTTTTGTTTTCTATGAATTAATTATTAAATTAGGACTATGATGCAAAACGGAGCTTTTTTTTTTTTGGTTTCCTTTTACTCTAGGTCAATGTGATGAAAATGTCCTAATTTTTATTCTATCACTAATTATCAATTTTCTTAATTTGACGAAAAACAGAATACGACGTGAAAATCTGCATGTGTTTGATACTCTTAAATAATTTAAAAAAGATCATCACACTTTCGAAGCCAATATTTCCCAACTACCCTTCCGATAGTCCCCAAACCCGTAGTATAGCTCTTTTTTACATTTTAACTTAGTAGGATAAGTCTACTTCTGCCGCTGGTACAATCATATTTGGTCTGGTTTGTTCTGTTTAATTCATGTACCGTGGTTTGCGTTAATCTAAATATTCGCCAGCGAGTATATTCATTGGTGATGCGCCGCAACATGTTGTCGACACAACTGGACTTTTTGCAAAATTTTGTCCATGTGTATACACCATGACCGATCGCAGGCACAATTTGCGTCGCACGTTGCTTCACAAATTGCAACATCTTGTCAAATTGATCAGAAAAGCATGATTTTGGAAGACACATGGAGGATTTCAGACAAGAGAAGATGCGTTTTAAGGCAATTTGGAAGAAAATTTACATTTGTTTGCGGTGAAAGGGAGGAAACAAGTGACAGCAAAAGTGGCTATGGACACCTTAAGGATGTCCATTGAATTGACATGTAATTGCAGATTTAGCTAGGTGGTTATACGTTTTTACAGCAATGGACGGGTGGAAGTCCCAGAATTTCACCGACGGGCGTCTACTGACCCACTCAACAGCTTCACCGACGCGAACAGTTTGTACCTTTGCATTTTCTCTCAAGGTGGGGTAGGTTTTAACCTGCCAAGTGGAGCGGGGCTCTCACTGGGCTGAGTGGAAAGGGTACATATGCGAGATGGGAGGTATAGACTACTGAGGCAAAATGGGAGACAACTTACAAAGGGGAAAATTCTACAAATCTCCTCGGGGATTTCCTTTCATATTTCAATTTTAGTATAATTATTTCGGCTCGAGGACCTTTCCAACGAGATCGATAAAATTCCTCAGCAGGGATGGAGGAGGTTTTTCCTATGAAGCATGTCTCCTAACTAAATCATGGTGGTGGCATAAATATTTCAAAAGTGAGGGGGGATGGCAAATTGAAGGCGAAGGAGGGGGAACTAATTTTCTCACTTACCCCAAATCCGAGCGCAAGGCGTGAGCTTTTACGTGTGGGATCAATGGGACCGCCTTAGGTTGAATCTCGGTGTAAGAATATTCCTAGTGGATGAAAAATTAACTCTCGGGATTAATATATTTGGTTCGAGTCGTAGAAACTGTTTTGACTGGGAGCTATGGTCCCCATTTCCCCTTATTGCTGTCACAGCCCTAACGTCTCGCTGGCAGCCCCTCTTCCTATATTTTAAACAGGTGGCCTTTAGAGAAAATGCGTTATTTAAATGCATTATTTATTTGGGTGGCACATTTTATAGCTGGTGAGAAAGACTAACTTTGAAATTTTCTGGCGGTACACCACGCCATTACATCAACAGAAGATTAATTAGGCAATCATTAACTTCGGTAAAATTCTATTCCCTTCAAAATGGCCCCACGACAATTACCCACTTGAAACCTACCAGGGTCGATTTTCATAGGCCTGATTTTTCTTTCAGAAGAAAAATGTTGGCACGGAGGAATTTTTGTCTATCAAATTTAATCTGCATTTAATCTGCGATAGAAAGGGGGAATTATCCTTTTTTGCTAGGACACAATCCACCACGTTTGATGTACCGTATTACAATGATCAAATAAGACAGGCCAAGACGCAAGATCAGGTGGTGATTTTAGCTGTTTCAGGTATGATTTTTATTAAGCCAGTGCAAGGAAACAAGGTGCCTTAAAATAAAAATCTGAATTGTTCGACACATGTTGTGACACACGATTTGACACAAGTTTGCCGCTTAATATTCTCCTGCACGCAACATTTTCGGACACAAGCTGTTTTGGCAACACGTGTCGACACAGGTGTCATATTTGTCCTTAAATGTGTCTCGGGTACGCAGTGGTTCATGCCTTGTTGTCGGCGATACCTTCCTGTTTCAATCTTTGGTGTAGTACCTTTATTTGATATGAGGGATGCGAGGAATCCCCCGAAAAAAGTTTCATTGCTCTCAAACATCTCGTACATGTAAGCTTGGTCGTGGTCGGCTCGACTTGAACCAATGGGTTGGAAACTGGGCCGTAAGACTCTATCAAACTAACTAACTACACGTAAGCTTCTTCGGTGATTCGTTGGGGCATGGAATTGTTGAGCTGAGGTTGGGATAAACAAACGGAGTTCGGCACATATCGTACGGTGTTCCTTGTTTTCGTGCAGTTCGTACATACAACACTAAGCGTAAATCTGAATAGCCAGTCCGAACAAAAACATGCATGGACTCAGTCCTACTTCACAGAAAATTAATGCATATTTTCACACCGAAAATGCAGTTTAGACAAAAGTTCACTGCACAGAATTACACTTACGAATCCTCACTGTATAATGGTTGGATTAAGAGTGACTGATGTCACAAATTTTCATGTAAATTCAAATTTTGGAACACGTATTGTAGGTGCCGGACCTGTTTGCTTATCCCGAGGATTTGGAGGATCCACGCCAGTGGAGTGCGAAGGGGGAGGGGACATTGGGCCATGCCCTCCCTCACGGATGCCATTTTTTAAGGTCCTAGAAATTCGCAGCCCTACTTTACTAACATAGTTTACTTCAAATTTATGTGGGACCAAATTGCATATGAGGACACCACATTTCTCAAAAGATTTCAAAGGGTAAGAATTATCTCTGCACGGCCCATCAGTGGTGCAATTTTTTAATTCCTTAAATAGGCAAATTTTGTCAAATTCTAGATTTAACTTGAAAAAGGAAGACTTTGTAACACCCTGGTGGCACTGATTGCCTCTGAGGACATCTACTATTATAAGAATTCTAAAAAAAGAGGGGCCCATCCTTAGACCCCTTCCCTGGCCGGCATAAACGTAGTGACGGGGGCATGGAAGCGGACGTTCAGGTGTGGTGAGCAATAATTTGCCATTTATCATGCAATAGATGTTAGGGGTAAAACCGTTAACAGTCGGGAGTTCAAACAGGCACAGACAATTTCATCAATACAGCGGATCTTGAATTTATCCAAGAGTAACAATAGAGAAGCATTAGCATATTTTCAGTTCCGTTGTAGAGTTTCCCCGAAAAGAATCAAGACCATTTATATAAAAGCGGAAAAACATTTTATAATAATAATGGCAACTTATAAAGCGCAAAATGCCGAGGCCTCGAAGCGCTGTGCAGTCAAAGTTAAAAAATTGAAAGCAGAATAAAGCCAGTGCATATATCAAATGCAAACAAGTGAAAGAAAATTAAACCTATAAAACGATCATAATATAGAGAGTACAAAAATCAATGAAAAGAAAAAATTAAACTATCAGAAATTAAAAGGAAAAATCCATTCAACAAAAAACGGTGAAACAAAAGCAAATTAAAAATAATTAAATTCAATTAAAAAACCCAAAAAACTAAAACAATACAATTTAAAAAAGGCAAAGTAAAATAATGAAATTCAATTCAATAGAATAAAAAACACATGGAAACAATGTAAGAACAGGAAGTAGAAATATAAATTAATCAATAATTAAAAACAGTTCTCACAGTAAACCAACTGAAAAAAGTGAGTCTTAAGTCTAGATTACAAAGTTCCAAGTGAAGGAGCGAGTCGAATTTTGGTTGGAAGTTTGTTCGACAACTGAGCAGCGGCGAAAGCGAACGATCTATTTCCATAAAATTTTGTACCATAATTAACCAGGATAAAAACTCGGTGAGGATCTTAATGTACGCGAAGGCTGGTAAACAGTTAATAGATCAGATATGAATGTTGGTGCCATTCCGTTCAATACCTTGAGAGTAATCATTAAGATTTTGTATTCGACTCTTTGTTTTACTGATAACCACGGTAGACGCTCGAGGATAGGTGTAATGTGCTCATGCTGCGAAACGCGAAGGACAAGTCTTACTGCAATGTTTTGGACCCGTTGAACTTATACCAATTCATGTTGGGGTAAACCAAATGAAAGAAAATTGCATGAACCTAATTTCGATGTCACAAAGGCATGCACAGGCTTTTTAGTAGACTTTTGAGTAAAATATTGGCGTATATGGCCGATTTTCCGTATGCTCTATAAGGCACTCTTACATATATTATTTACGTGAATAGACATACTGAGGGACGAATCTATAATAACACCAAGGTTTCTTGCCTGTGATGAAGCTTTAATATTGGTATTACCAAATCTGATAGAAGGAGTCTATTCTGTCTTGGTGAATTTGGATGTAAAATGCATTAGCTCAGTCTTCTTATCATTTAGTACCAGTCCATTATCCTTACACCATGAGCAAATGTCGGCAATGCAAGCTTCTGTTTTCTTTTTCTTTCACAATTTCTTTTTACCGTCCGCGCCAACTAATGGTGGTGCTCCGTTTAGATAATCTTCCGAGCAAAGTTACATTTTTCGGGTCAAAGTATGTTCTAATAAGTTTCTGATCACTTTGCAGTTTGCGAACTTATTTTGAAGTAATCATTTTATTACAAACGACAAACGAAGATAGGGAATGGTTAGATTCTTCATATAAGTCTGGAAGATGCTATTTCTGGCATCTGAGAGGTGTGAAGTTTCTGGAAATTTCTCTCTACGCTCCTCGCCAACCATGGTGGACACCGTGGAGCTCCGCTTAAATTATAATTTTTCCGGCAAAACAACATTTTTCAGGGCAAAATATTTCTTAGGCTCTCTGATCACTTTGCAGTTTTTCGAAACTAGTATTATGACTTGAGCATTTTATTGCAAATGACAAAAGAAGATAGCGACTCGTTAGATTATTTGTATAAGTCTGCAAAATGCAATTTCCGAAAGTCTGAGGGGTCAGATTTTTCCAACTTTTCTCTACGTTCTGCGCCAACCAATGATGGAGCTCCGGTTAGATAGTCTTTATAGCAAAATGACGTTTTGTGACCGAGAAAAAACAGCAAACTGAAATCCCCCCTTTCTCCTATGCCGATCGATGTTCTTTTATGTTGGCTCCTAAAAGTATGCAAATTTGAAAACAAATTTTACTTCGAAATGTAGCGTAAATGGCATTAGATTGCATGTAAAAACACAAAGTTTTCAGTTTTATCCTCATGTACCAACACAATTCAACTTTTAACACTGTTCCTGTAAAAGTCGAAAATCTTGCACCATTTTGCATCTAGGCTTCTTGAAAAGGCCAAAAGTTTGCATAGGGGAGGGGAACGCCCCCTTCCATTAGCCCCCAGGTCGGCGATCACTCAACACTGCACCCCCCCCCCCCTCTTCAGAAAAATACTGATTATGCCCCTGATGCGCATATGTGTATAGTCACCCAAAAACGAATTACCGAACTCGCTTATTGGGTCAGGCATATCATCGATATAGTGAGTATGGCTAGTTTCGATCTGTACGCCGGAACTTTTCGTGTTGTTGAGAGAGGATTGAGCAGACAAGTATTTGTAAAAAACTCCTTCCTGTTTGAGAAAGCTATTGAGCTAAGGTAAATCTAGATGCGAGATGGTGCTAACTCTAAAATATTTTAAACAGTACTATAACTGTAGTATTGTTCAGGAGATGGATTACAACTGATAAATGCATAGCTGACACCATGTTACATATTCGTGTTGGTGTTATATTCAAAGGGAAGTTAAAGCAGAAATTTAATTTCACATATGTGACAAAGGAACTAAATCTGCACTTCTTGGTGAAACTTCCATTCAAATCAGACATGTATATCTCAAGATATCAGTAAATGAAGTTACTAGATTCGTGTTCCAAAGTGAGTTTTGGCAGTAGAGGTTACGTCATTTCCTTACATTGGCTCGCTTCTCTTTGTTTTTGATTCCTTGCCGAAGGCAGGCAAGGAATCTATGCGATGGTGATGCCGTGTGTGTGTGTGTGTATGTGTGTGTGTGACGCCTGCTTGTAAACACGATATCTCAAGAAGGGTAACCCCCAGGGATCTCATATTTGGCATGTAGATTGTCCACATTGAGTAGATGGTCCCTATTTTTTTTTTGGTAGAGGTCAAAGGTCATTTGGGGTCACCAGAGGCCAAATTGTAAATACCTGGGAAATTGCTTGTAAACACGATATCTCCAGAAGGAAAATTGTGAGTGATCTCATACTTACCATGTAGATTGCCCATATTGAGTAGGTCAAATTGAGTGATGGAGGTCAAAGGTCATTTGGGGTCACCAGAGGTAAAAAGGTCAAAACCTTGTAAACACTGTATCTCAAGAAGGGTAACCATGAGGGATTTCATACATAGCATGTGGATTGCCCATGTTAAGTAGATGATCACCATTGTTTTTGGTGGAGGTCAAAGGTCATTTGGGGTCACCAGAGATGAAAAGCTGAAAACTTGTAAACACCATATGTCAAGAAAGGTAACTGCCAGGAATGTCATACTTACCAAGTGGATTGTCCATCTTGAGTAGATGACACCTATTGTTGTTATGGGGTGTCAAAGGTCATTTGCGGTCATCAGAGTTCAAAAAATCTAAACTTGCAAACGCCACATCTCAAAAGTTAATATCCATGAGCGGATAGGGTGAAAAGGTATGAATAATTTGGCATGGGTAATGTAATAGGCATTGGTATATAATTTTTTGGAACAGTTTATTAACTTCACAATGTTAATCCTTTAGTGAGGTAATTTTGAAAATGAATTTGTAAAGTACTGAAGCAAACTCATAGGAAAAAGATCTAAAGTGCACAAAAAGGCACATCACATGGTAGCTTCTGTACAGTATGTTGATTCTGGCATGAAATTGTGCCCTGTTATTACTTTAAGTTCCATGTATTAATACATGAACAAGTGGACAGAGCAAAATGTAAAAATCTTAAAAGGCAAAATCTGTTCATCAGGCTGACTTGCATGTTTCAGTGCTCATGGGTATGCTGATTTTGCAGCCACAAGCAAATAGATTTTCATGAAACTGATTTTCCACTGTTAAATGAAAGTTCCTACCAGAGTGTGGAACATGTGAGTTTAAACAGTCTGTATGGAGGGTCATAGTCTGAAAAAATTAGAACATGCTTCTATGCATACCAATTAGTAGATGACTGATGTGGAACTTCATAAGTGTAAACTTTGAACAGAGAGTACCCTGTGTAATGCACAAGAATCTCTTTAATGACATACTAACATTGCTTTTTCAATAACCTTAAAGAAAACCTGAAGAAAACATTAAATTTAGTGGCAAAAATTGCTAATATTTGGCAAACCTTGTGCCTACTGTCCTCATGAGGACATGTGCATGCAAGCATGCATGAACTGGAAATGGGAATTGATTAATTAGATATACCACAGTTAACTAATTTTATACTGATCATTTGGTATCAAATACCCTTCAGCGCACATGAACTGTCATTGCCTAATAGGGTGAATCAAATTGTGACTGGCCCACTCTTTGCCATTTGATCACTGTTATCTGGCATAATTTTTCACAGTTGACTGCCAGTTATCCCCACAGTGTCCTGAAGGATTACCTCATACAAGCATACAGCTCAATTGACTTTTTACTATATAAGTGGTGTTTGACTCTTATAAACCCTCAGAAAAAGGCTTATTTTTATCTCAGTACATAACAAGCATGACAGTCCATTGTTTGTATATACTCCTATTTCCTACCATTCCCTGCAGGCATTCAGTCCCTTTGTTGTCAAAATGTCAGACTTCTATGAAAGTCACACCTCTGCTAAATCAAGCATAAAATAACTGTCCACACTATCTTGTCTCATCTGACCACAAATAGATGTTGTTTGCCTAGCCATTGTTTTGAGATGGAGAAGTTCATGTACACTTTATGAAGTTTCTAAACTGAAAGTCATCTTAGAAATACTGTAGCTTGACGCCCTTCAGAAATAGTGTCCTTTACACAGAAGCTGGTGGAATTGAACAAACAGTGTGTTTGTATTAGGACTTCTGTTGAACACAACCTTAAACATTGGTGTCTATCTAGATTGGTGTTTCTGCTTTACATTTTCAATATGCTCTACAGTGATAATTTATCACTTAGTTTCAGTCTAGAATTTGTTTTAAATTTTTGATAGCATAAAATGTATCAGCATACTACTTTCCTCATCTCTGCAAATATTTGGATAACTACACCAAAAAAGTAAACCCTGTATGAAAGATTTTGTCAAATATCATCACTGAGTGGGAAGTTTTGTCTCACACTTCATTTTTATCCATGTCACAATCTCCCCCCCCCCCCCAGCATACTACTTGTGTTGTTTATTTGGTTGCCCCACAGGCTGGTTACCCAATTAAGTGGTAAAAAACCTCTTGGATAATCCATTAATCAACAACTATTGGGTAAACTTTAACCAATTTCAGGTATTTGACATACGTGACCAGTGTTGGTTAGTTTTTTTAACTAATTTTTTAGAGTGTAGGCCTATACGCGACATTGTCTAATGTTGCAAATGAGCCCAAAGATGTCACGAGATTATACCGTGAAAAGTGAGGCAGGTTATGATCATGTTTCAACAATTATGCTATCATAGAAAGCAAACATATCATATGACGAATGAAAAAATAAAGCATCGGTTGACCACCTCGTACTCTTGTCTTAAATTTCCTGAATTTGATCAGCTCTCTTAAAAGGTGATCTTACCTAGCAAATTGAAGGGCAAATGCAGTCGACCAAGACAGCTTATCTTACCCAAGCACAAGCAGTTAGGCCTAGTAGGTAAGTGGGGTCCACCGTAAGACAGGCTTGTTAATTGTGGTTCAGTATGATTTTGGTAATATGCAAAGCGAGATTCTCCGAGTGTCAGAGGAATGGAAACACTTGCATTTGAATTTTACCAGGACCATGAATTACAGCGAGATGGAAAGAATAGCATTTTCACTTTGAAAGAATTTTACATGAGAAAAGCTTCATTTTATTCAATTAGTGGTAAGAGTAAGTTAGCCTCAAGTTCATTTTTAAAATTCTACAGTCATCAAGTTAAACATGAAAATGAAGGATTTATAGTTTACTGCAGGAAATCTCTTCATGATGCATGCACGGTAACTTTTAGCCTTTCCCTAGTTTTGTCTATACATGACCGTACTACCTCTGATGTAGTACTTCCATGGTCTATATAGCTCACTGGAACGTTTGTTCTAAAACTGTTCATAGATCGTATATGTGACTAAGCTGCACATGAAAACTGAAGTCATTTGGAAATTGGTCAATTTATCTGACATATTGCGCCTACTAAACGGACACGGCAAGGGGTAGTGAATGGCAATGTTTTAATCGAGTCACTTGATATCGAATCGCTAGTCACCTTGAGTCACAAGGCGTCGAAACTCTGGTCATATCGAGTCTTTAGCAATTCTAGTCAAGTCGAGTCGAGTCATGCCGAATCTTCCATATATACTGGCTCGAATCGGAATTACTTTGAATTTTAGTAAAGGTTAGAGTCACATCGAGTTAAGGGTATAGAGTCTCGAGTCATGTCGAGTCTTCCTAAGTTTGAATTTAGTCACTTCGATAGGGAAGGGCATTTCCCCATTTAAAACACATTTTTGGATTGTAAATGGACGATTAAGAATGGCCAATTCTTCATGAAAAAATTACCAGCACAATAAAGATCTCTCTACAACAAAAATTTTGTATTATGTTAAAAAATGTTATGTTGAAAAATTGAAACGAATGATAATTTTGATAATATATTGAACAAAGGATATCTTGACTTACTACTTCATTGATACAATGAAAGTTACATATAAGGAGGATAGTTTTCACCAGTCACCGTATTTTATTTTAAAATTGTAGTAACATACTGAACTAAATCGGGAGCGAAAAATTTAGTAGCGCCAAGTCGATCGTTTCCAGCCTATGAGTATAACATTTTCAACCATCAGTGTTTCGTGATGCTTTCGAACTGTTAATATTTTAAAACATTCATCAATATGAATATGCATAGGCTAGTGATTACCTTTTCTTTCTGGGATGAGGCTTTGTTTACCCGAGAAGAACTGCATAATTCCTGTTCTTCCACCCGAAATTTACCCATTTTCCAAGATAAATAAGTGTTACCAAAATTAGGGAGGCGCTTCGGGCCCGATCTCTGCAGTTCTCTACGGCCCACCATCATATGCCACCGGTCCATCAGGGTGCGCTCACATTCGACTGAAATCTTCGTTTTGTGGGAAGGAAGCATACCTTTCCATACCAGGACTAATAATAATACGATTCGTGGTCACGGTGTCGGAAATTTTTCCTTCCTGATCGCAAAACACATAAAATTTCGGTTAGCAACCGAAAAACCGAAAATCGACACCCGTACAAACAAGACCCCTTGCTGGCCATATGAAGTGATCCTTTCGCCGAACTGGCCAAGTCCGTTTTAGCACGTAAAAAGTATCACATCAGATTTCGGTTTCAGTGTGAATCCACCCCCTTTAAGTGACATAATGAATCATTCAAGTTTCTCTGACAGGTCAATCCGTCATCAATTCTAAATTTTCGAAGCATTTTTACAGTCAGTTACACTTCACTGGGGATTGGGGCCTCTCAGGGCCCCAGTGGGTATTCACAACACCTCTAGACATCATCAATATGCTGAAGTTCGTATCTAAAGTGGGTCGGAGTGGGTAGGGTCTTAATCAGCAACAAGATTCTTTAACACCAACAAGGTACAGTCTTTTCACAAAGATACGGCTGACCACAAAATATTCACATTCCGATGTTCAGATATAATTTTAACAAATATGTTAGCTACTAATCAAAACGAGAGTTTCCAGTTGCCGGTAGAGAACAGATACAAAGACGAAAAGCCAGTTCCATCATTAAAGAAGTATTATGCTGAAGAACACTATAAGATAAGAAGAAAGATTCACTTAAGATAAGCTTATAACCCCAAAATGATGTAAATATTATGCGATACTAAAATATATTTCAAACCAAACTACACAAAACTTGTTATCTATTCGAACTGGAAAACAACTCTGCGCAGGGTCATAACCAGGGGTGAGGTGGTCAAGAAGGTTACATGCCCCTCTATCAAGAATGAGTTCGGCCTATAGACCAACTCTTTGATATAAATGTACTTCAAAATTTAGAAAGTAGTTGACCCGATGGCATTTGAAATATTTTGATCAGGGAGGGGGGGAGGGATGGACATTCCAGCTCCCTGCTTTGATTAATCAACAAATTTGAAAATACTTTCTACCTTAGAGGGCTGTAACAGTTATCCTAAACTTTGTAAGCAGTTAAGAAGATCAAAAGAAATAAAATCTTGAGTACTAACAGCAACTAAAACATACAAGTATATCGGAAAATAAAAATCCCGACACACGACACACTTTTTAAAGTCACAATCAAACACATGCCTCAGTTGTAGCGGAGCTACAATATATTCTGTTTTAACGCAACCCTGCAGGCCATTCTCCCCCTCCCACGAAAATCCTTAGCTCCGCCACTGAGGAAGAAACGTTGAACAGTGAACAGATCTACATACCAGTATACTCGATTCGACCTTTCTGGTCAGATCTGGGTAGATGTGCACTATTTAACAAGGTGTCTCTTGATTGGTTGTTTCCATTGTATTGTATCGATTGTATTCTTTGTGAGGGTTAGGGATTATGTCTGGGATTAGGCTATCGTTAGCCGGTAAGGAAATTTCTTCTTAAACGGTGCGCATCGCCCCCCCCCCCAGATCTACGGACAGGTGAGGGTGAGGTGGGGTGAGAGTTCTGCAATACTTACGGTAATGTTAAAGTAGACTGCACGATCCCCATACATCTCTGTTTACGAGGCACAAGCTTCTTCGCACTCGGCCAAAGTCCCGAAATTGTTGTTATTTCCAGCACAACCTCCATAAAAGAATTGTTCACACTGCCTGGGTTTACCAATAGAATTGAAAGAGTACCTGATTATACGTGCACGGCACGGTCCTACCACGAAAGGAGTGTCGGTGCAACTGGAGTCTAACGATAAAACAGGAAGGGGTGGTGATTAATTGATTTCTTCAGAAGTGACCAATTTGTAGCAAGAATTAAAAACTGAACTTCAACCCTGACCCTCACCCCTCTAAAAAGAAAACAAAAGAAACAGCTTGGTCGAAAATGTATAGCCAATGTAAAATGGTTTCTCGTGTACACTGGCGTGGCAGTTGCTCCGTTTACTCTGGTTAAATTAAACCAGGTTGGAAGTCATCCGTAATCTAACCGTAAATGGGTTAAAGTAACGAAGAAATGTAGTCAACATAAAAAATTTTCTTTCAATAGTGAACAGTTTAACTCTCAAAAATCAATGTTTTCCTTTAAATATAATCAGGATTCATTGAATATCTCAATCAGACTTGGAAATCTTAGTCTTAATCAAAAGGTAACGAGACTCACCCAGAAAGCAAATATCCTCCCTGCTCTGTTTATGAATTCTAGTCCCTGGTCCAGTGAAAACTAAAGACACCTATCTCTTCCCTGTCGAAAGCTGCATAAGGGCCTATTCCTATATTTATTATGCAAGGACTTATTAAGCCTGTTACCATGCGTGAGCATGATTGGGAAAATAATTTACTGAGTGAACGTCATACATACATACACACATACATACATACACACACATACATACATACATACATACATACATACATACATACATACATACATACATACATACATACATACATACATACATACATACATACATACATACATACATACATACATACATACATACATACATACATACATACATACATACATACATACATACATACATACATACATACATACAAACTTTTGTAAAGCGAAAATTCTCTATGATCAATGCGCTAAGAAACACAGAAAAATAATACCAGCAAAACACAATCAACTAAATAAGGAAGTCTAAAGCTGTTTTTTGAACAGCGCAACCGATTTGGAATTCCGCATGTGAGAAGGAAGAGAGTTCCATAACATAGGACCTGCAATGGGAAAGGCCCCCTCACCTACTCGCTTCTTGGAAGGAGGTACGAGGAGTAGGGCCCCGTCAATTGCAAACCTAGTAACAGGACCAGATAAGGGTGTGGTTTTCCTTTGGAGCATTTTTAGAGAGATAGGCCAGAGCCAAATCATTCAAACATTTGTAAACATGCAAAAAAACTTTAAATTGGATTCTTTCGCGAAAAGGTAACCAGTGAAGGGCACGTAGGAGAGGTTTGGGGCTATCTAATCTACCTGCCGAGAAAATAAATTCTTATTTTTTTTTTATTAGTCTACCGGTGAAGCAACTGTTCAGATAAATATCAACCTTAACTTACCAATTGTATGTAGATATACGATTACATTCCTAAATGTATTTCAGTTGCGTAGCCAGGAAGTTTGGCAATGGGGGGGGGGGGGAGGGGGGCTGTTGTTTTACTAGGGAGCTTAAGATCTCGAGACGCGTACCTCATGCACAACGAAATGACCTCATTTGTGTCTATGCCGTTTCATACGGGAGATGGAATAACGCTACTCTAAGTTATTAAATGGCAGAATCAACGCAGGAGGTGACGTCGTTACGTTGTAGCTGACATCCGCGTAGTGAATAGTCTTGATCAAGACGTTAGTATAATACTTATTTTCCACGCTATATTGGCTCTGGATCCAAAATGGGGGCGCTTGTCAACTGGACTGTGCGTGCTCGAGTATCTCTTTCAATACTAACTTCTTGGACAATTTGCACGAGAAGGGGCGTGGCATTATGCAAATATTGTTCATACGTATTAGAAACGTCGGGAAAACGTTAGACTTGGCCAAGTCTCTCGTGAGTGTTCCGCGGGGAGTTGACAACTTTCTGTTCAAAATCCACCTGCTGCAGCATAGCAGAGAATATCGTATTTTCCGTTTATCTAATACACCCTCTATTCGGTCTATTAATTCTATCGTTGAGAAGCGATACCTTTATAGACCGATAGAGGGCGTATTAGAAAAAAGGCAAATACGGAATGCTGTACTGTGTTGTGTAGAGTTGGTGTTGTCAGCTCCCCGGGGAACACTCAAGAGAGACTTGGCCAAGTCTAGGAAAACGTCAGTATCAGCTGGTTCAACCATGGAATCGTATTCGATATTGCTGTACCTAACGTAGTTGAAAACTAAATAGATTTTGAGGCCAGGTAGAGGGCCTGTTCACATTTGTTCTTGCACAGACGTTGTATCGAACTACCGTAATGTAGTACCATGGAAGTACTCCGAGGTAGTACTTCCATGGTAGTACTAATAATACCGTCTTGAGCAAGACTACTTAGTGAAAGGTAAAGCTCACTATACTATCTCAGCGGAGCGCCACTCTAGTTGGCGCGTAGCGAACAATTAAATTTGGGGCTTGACAAGGCTCCCACGTTGCAAGAGATAACATCTCTCATACGATTGATTTGCATTGAAACTATCCCTACTTTGGCATTTCTTGTTAAGAAATATCTTATCAAAAAAGTTTTCCAACTCCTCGGTGAAAAGCTTGAAGGGGTATTCATTATGACCAACCTTTGCCGACAAGCAGCCCCCAGCAGTAGGCTACTGGTCCCCCAGGAGTCAAGAATTTGAGAGCACACGAATGGTTTCTGGATAGACGACTGTGGAATTATGTGGTGTGGCACAAAGGTAGTGGGCAGCAACCTGTGCTGGCGACTAGGCGAAAAATGTACAAAGGGAAATGACTACCTAAGTGTAGCGAAACCGATCCATCGTAAATTTATTACGTGCCAAAAATTTTCTTTTCTGAGAAATGCTCGTTCATGAGATTTTGCTCTTAGTTCTTGCAAGATAGAAGTTATCCTAGTGACGTTCTAGTCACAATCCTTGGGACAAGTACCGCCACACTGCAGGAGTTTTAGAGGGCCAAATGGTCAAAATGACTTATGTTCTTAAAAAGTAGTCTCTGGTTTGTTTCAGGAGTCACGACCTTAATAAACCTTAGCGGAAAAGGATGATAGTGACATATTTGAGCGTCCAGCAGAAGTAAGTGGTCAACCACGGTCAATTACTGTTTTTGAATATCATATTTTCCAACGTCACCTCCAGTGCCTCTGAATTAGCCGAATTAACTGGGATACATTCCAGTCCCCAACCCCCATCTCACCCGCCGTTTTGCCCAAGCTGTTCAATTCGGTGGGAAATAAGACTGATGTCGTCTACATTACTTATTGATTGTGATACAATTGTTTCTATGATAATCACCTTTCAGATCCGATTTTTTCGAATAGTCCAGTGGCGGAGGAGGCTATGCCCCAAAAACCCCATCTGGTTACGCCAATGATATGTTTGTGATGGTTGTACCGTTGATCAGATTTTGTATTGGGGGATTTTTTATCTCCAAAAGTGGGTACAAAATGGATTGATTTCCCAATGAAAATAAAATTGATGAGCAACTATTGTACTTGACATAAGTCGATGTTTTGTTTTACGGACTGAGTCCAGTATGGAAAAATCGAACTTAACAAAGAGTCCCACAACTAGGGCCGTGCGCGCCGGTTGTTTAACCAAAATGTTAAAGGTTGATTCGAAAAACTCCAACAATCAACCAACATACCAGAGAGTCATAAGGTTCTAAGGTTTTGTTTCGTTAATTCCAAAACCTTTCAAAACCGAGTATCCAAACAAAACCATGGTCTAGATTTGTCAACCGGTTAAAAGTACTTTAAACCAACTACGGAAACCAATTGCAACTTAAAAGGGAAAGTTTTAGCAAAAAAAAAAAAGAAAAGAAAAATGTGGTTTTAATTAAGGAACCTGCCCTTCAAAAAAGCAAAATCAAAACAGTTTCATGGGTGGCAGCTAAAATTCGTTTGGGGTTTCGCATTTTATTGTGGACCTACGTACCAAGACTCTCAGATGAAACTGGAAATAAGCCCAAAAGCTTTTAACATTTTTTGAACAAAGATTGGAAAATTAAGGGCTTACATTGGAAAAAATTTTAATGATTTTTTTCTTAGTAAGGTGATATTGACAAATATGATTTTTTAATTAAGTGACCTGCCTTTCAAGAGCAAAGATGAAGTAAAATTTCGGGGTTAACAGAAGTTGACTTGGGGCTTTTTTTTTATTTTACGAGCTGACGAGGTATCCATCAAAATACGAACTTCGGATAATCTTTGGCCATTTAAAAACATATTTGAAAAATTTACGCTTATATTTGAGAAAAAATTGGAATTTTATGACCAATGTTTCGGTTTTTATTGAAGAATCTGCCCTGTTTATGTTAGAAATCACGTAGGTCGCAGGGCGATTTGTAGTTCAATGGAGTTACCGAAAAATGTAATTCTGCCCAACAGACTAATCGGGGTCCCATCGATTGACGTGGAACACGCAGAAAATATTGAAAAATTTAGAATTACCAGACATCCAGAAGTGGCATTTCTCTGGCTGGTAATTAGAGAAAAAGCAGTCATTGTTTTTGGCTTTCGTTTGCAATAAAATTTTCACTTCAATAGAAAACTCAGCGACGTGCTAAGTAATAGAAAATCACCAGATAAAATGCAATACTCGCATTAGATTTTGAAGCTATATCACTGAATATTAATTCCTTATATTGACCCGTACGAAGGATGATTTGTAAGCATTAATCTGACCGAAATACTGAGTGAAGCGCCCAGCACTTGTTGGTGCGGAGCGCACAGGAAAGTTTTAATAAGTCGAAGCCCTCAGACTGCCGAGAGGAATGGCATCTCCCAGACTTGTAACTAGAAATGAAGCAGTTGTTTTTTTTTTAATTTTCCTTTGCAAAAAAGTTTCACTTCAATAGAAAAACAAAACAACTTGGTAAGGGATCAGAAAATTACTAGTTTCCATTAAATGAAATGTCTCTCTTTCAGATAGAAACTATACAACGGAATCGAAAACATAATAATGTTTTTGGCTCTGTTGCGACTCTTTGTTGTATTGGATTGCAAGGTACACTGGATTGAAGGAATTTTCTATTTGAATGCCCAAACTCCCGACTAGAAGTGATTTTACTTCCAACGTCTTTGAAAATATGTCGACTGTCGGGCAGGGCAGATGTACCGTATCTGAGCAGCCTCCTTCGTCGGTGAAATCCCAGAACCTTTTTAAAACCTTCGCCCGAATATTTTACTATTTCGAAAAAAATGTTTGCAAGGCTGCAGTACCGTATAAAGAAGAGAAAAAAAAATCCAAAAACCGCCCAAGTGTTGCAAATCTTTGTATTCGTTTCATATTTTTGAAAATATAACTTTTTTCACGCAAATTTTCAAATTTCCATTTTGTCAAAATTTGGAAGCAATCTGTTCCCCGTTTCGAACGCCTAAGAATATTGAAGGAATTTTATAGCAGAAAAATGAAAAAGTGGTTTTCTATGAGGAGGAGAAGAATTGGAGTCTTTAGCATTAAAGATCAATCTGACCAAAATCAAGACTCAAGTTGGTTTTAGGTTTTGTCGTACGGTGAAAATGGGAATTTTTCTTTTTTTTTTACATTCCTTTCAAAATATTAGAAAATCTGGAGCTTAAATTGAGAAAAATTTGTATTTTTGCGAGAAAAACTTGGGAATTGTGAGCGTTTCCTTGAAGAACATGGTTTTCTAGTAAGCAAAATCAAGCAGATCGTAGGGTGGGGGAGACTGAAGTTTATCCGGCTTTTTATTGTGCAGATGAACGTTCCCCGAGGACGTTGGATCTTCTCCCCGACGGGGGGCTATGGCCCTCTCCCCCCCCGCACTCACAAAAGAATATCCATTAATTTGAAGATATGATTTCATATTTGCTGTTTTAAATTCTCTTTTTGTTGAGAGTGTGGAAACTTTACTCATATCTTGACTAAGGATTTCAATGCAAATTTCACTAAAATACTTAAAATAAGTACCCACCTAACACAGTGAAACTTGATGTGACCTACACGGTTCTTTGAACAGTTTTACAACAAAGACCATGTTATTGTTGCTAAAAATATCTATAAATCTGCAGTTACAATCTTTAAATAAATCTTTCGTTAAAGTAACATATATTTCTAATAGATGCATATTGTAATATTTTTCATTTGACCAGGAAAGAAAGATTAAAATGAGTTTATTGCAGAAGAACCTGTGTGTATATCTGACAATTCGGGTAAGCAAATACGTGTTCTTTTTTTTTTTTGTTCTTGGTACAGTTTCAGATGTGTAAGCAGACTGTGAACAGGTGATCGGTCTGGGAGCACTTTAAGCAGATGCGAAAAGTAAAGTCAGACGCATATTTAACATGGTCACTATCTCGTAAAGAATTGTTGATACAATCCCTCCGCTTTGAAAATTTTTCAAAAGCTGCATGTCTATGCAATCTAGCCCAACACATGCTATTTTGCCTTTTTATAAAACGTACTTTTTTGGGATCTAAACAAATAGCATCCGTGAGGAAGGGGCATGGCCCAATGGCCCCTTGCATACACGTTGTCTGCGTTTTAAAAAAAGTGTTTAGGAATTAGATGAAATTCTAATCACCTTTGCCCCATTTTGGAAAGATTTTTAAATGTGAAATAGACGTGTCTTATCCTAAACATTTCGTTTTAAAACACCTGAAAACGTTTAATTGCTAAACTTGCAAGGCTCGATGGCTAAACATGTTTAGAGTTTAACCGTGTTTACAAAGGGGGCGAAACTAGGGTTTAAACACGTTTTTAGAGCGTTCCTTTGACAAATATGATGCTATGATCATGAAATAATCCTTCAAATTTACACAAATTTCTTTCGAATTAATCATTTTAACTGAAATTACTGGATCTCTTTTAATTCCCTTTTCTATGTAAATAAATTGACGTCATGAAATAGTTTTTATTATTTTATGCAGTCTCCATTTGAATGTCAAATAATACCTAAAAATTTCCTTAAACGTTATATTAAATTCAAGATCTATACAAGCATAAATTTTACTAGGAGTATTAAAAATCAAAGAACAGTAATAAAGTTCGTCACATAATTTCTACGAGATCCTGTGGAGATTCAACAAAAATATATAATTTGGCATTTCAGTATTTATCTAGTAATTCAATGGACCGTCTCAAAAGTTTTAATCTCGGCTTCACAGATTTTTTGCAACGCACTGCTTTAGCTTTACGGAAACTGATTATTAATGAAATTTACCATCTCCGGAACTGAATCGATTCTTTTTTATATATTAAATATTTCAACTCACCTTTGCCTACTGCATACTGCAGTAAACCGACAGCAAGAAAAACTGCTAGTAAAAATGTTGTCTTCATCGTGAGATCCGTCAGTCGTCTGTTGATATGAAAATTTTGAAAGGGTCTTTTTATGGACAGCGATATCAGAAAAAATGAAATTTCTTTAAAAAGGTGGCGCTCTTTCCAAAAAAAGACACACACACACCCTATGTAACTTCAGTCACGATGTGTTGGATTTTATTCATGTATCTTTTATTTCACAGGTAGATATTAAACTGAAAATCATGGTACAATTTTCTGTTCATAGAAGGTGTTATACCCTTTTGAATTGTGTACACAACTCTACCCCGTAACAGACCAACAGGGAACATGAGGGGGAATTTTCCTTTTAAGGTTTTTCCTTTGCTGCTTCTAGTTACCCCTCCCCTCCAGAATCAGGTCAGTTAGGAGTTAGGACAGCCAAAACCACAAATAATAAACCTCTCCCGACTCTAAATTTTTACCTGGATATTTGCTAAAACCCTGGTGCTTCCGGGGGCTCAGCCCCTGGACACATACCGAGGCTTTCCCCTGGACCCAACTGGCAGAAGCGAGCTTCATGTTCGGTTTCGTTCTGTCCCCAATATTTTGCTTTCCCCCTAGTTTCCCCCATATTTTGACATTCTAGCGTTGCCACCTACTTTGCCACAGATCTTCAGGGCCCATACAACTGGTCCGTCACCAGGGTATAATAGTATACGGGACCTGACCAGGATCCGCTTATTAGGTTACTTTCGTCAGCGCATCTTTTTATAAAGGATTGGTGCACCCTCGCAGAATACGGCGCGGTTGTCCCTTGAGTGGTATTATGTCAAGGTTCTTCATCCAGCCGTCACATGCATGAGAGCATCATTCCTAGACCGAGCTGAAAACGTAGTTAAATCCCCAGGCGTTAAAAGTAGAAAGTGGAATTAATTCTGAGATTTTTTGAATGCAGATGCTGCAATCGTTATATTTCATTATGTAGAAATACCGTAGACCATTGGTAAAAATAGGTTAAAGGCTGGTACGCACGTTGTTTTTTGATCGAAAACTTGATCCCAACTCAGTGTAATCGGAGAAACAAACTTCGTGTCTTCGGTTTTGGTAATATAATACATTCGAAAAATAACGATTCACTTTCTGGTTGATGACATCCCGTACCATCAACTACACGGTCTAGTAACTTGTGAAGTTGCACAGGATTTTGTTAGGAGTAAAAAATACTGTACTCTAACGCTAAGCCCTATGCTTATTGTTAGCCCCGGCACCGCATCAGAACAGGGAGCTGATTAGAAAACTATTGTTTGGGCAGTAGCTAAGTAGCCAGCATACGGCGTACGGGAGAATTTCCTTTGGGGCAGAAAATGTTTTGCCCCAAAATGAAATCGTGTCAGAATAACCTGTACTACGCAGAACGCCACTATTCTTTTGTTTTCCTTTTTGATTTTCTGTAAATGTACAGATATTTTTACAGTGAAGCTTTCAAGATGTGGTCTCTCTAAGTGTTTGTTAACGGTTCTGACACTGAAAGTTAGCATACCGGTACATTTTCTTAAGTCATTTCGACCCTCTGGCAAAGGGCCATTCGGCGAACCCAAAACTTAAACTGCTTGTCGAAGAAGTTATTATGTCCAGTGAAGGACAACGGCACAGATACTAATAGTTACTACACTGGTACCTACAATGCACAAACTCAAGTCTTCGTTTAAGATACTGATACTGATAGTTGACATACGGGCATCTACATATTGAATCACCACTCTCTATATGAACAATAAAGATGAATTCTAAAGGCATAAAATCTAAAATTGCCGACTACGTATTAAATTTTCAGTCTTTTCTGGAACACACATACCCTCCACTAATTTTCTTTCAAACAATCGAACTTAAAGGGAAATGCAGTCCCACTCAACTTGAATTCGTAGCTTATCTTGTTTCATGATTTTCCGTTAAGGATCATGTAACTCTACTTTTTTCTCCTCAGTTGTGAAATATACAATGGTTCATTGCTTGGTTTACCATTAATAAGCCTATGCAATATACTGAAGTCCTAAACTACTATGTATGAAAGTTACTTTAATGAGAAATAAAAAGAAAATTTTGAGATTTATAGCTGTTGCCTCAAAATACTAGCTTGGGATGATTGCTCAGAATTTTTGCACTTTAAAAAAAAAAATCAATCTGCAGAAGCATTGTGGCTACTCCTGTTTTCTATCTTCTGTATTATAACCTTAAAAGGCAAATTCAGTGAACATTATCCTTTTTCATCAATGGCTCTAGATATCACCTCACAATATCATTCCTTCCCAATTTACAAATTATATTCAGGTAACTGCGTGGCTTATCATAAATGTACAATATTGAAGTCCTCAAATACGGTAAAAGATACTTGTAAGAAAAATGTGATTTATCTCCTGTTTCAAAATAAAATAATTGCTTGCGACCACTTCTTTTGCCTTTTAAGCTGTAAAATATATACCCTTGACTCGCTAACTAATTGGTAAATATTCAAATTAAGCTGGAGTGTTTAATTTTTAAACACTCTAGACTCATTGTTTCAACTGAGTAGTTTCAAGGTTTAAGGGATTCCATAATTTGTTGTTTGCAAGACAGTTTGTTTTGTCAAAATTCCTTCCTTGGTATCGTCTACATTTAAGAACAGAATAACTTCCTTATTCTCATATTTAGATCAAATCTGTCTGTGGTAACGATTAGTAACTCATTAAGCTATTTAAACGACGAAATAAAAAATAAGTCTTTCATTAGGAGAAATTCCTCCATGAATAACAGAGCTTTAAAAAACGATCGGTTTTACAGCTCATCTCGGTAAGCCATTGCTGTTCATACGTGATATCGTTGGGTCGACTATATAACAGGCCTAATCCTCTC
Organism: Holothuria scabra; assembly: GCA_037179385.1. Classification (NCBI taxonomy): domain Eukaryota; kingdom Metazoa; phylum Echinodermata; class Holothuroidea; order Aspidochirotida; family Holothuriidae; genus Holothuria; species Holothuria scabra. The sequence continues at coordinate 8,359,212 of CM074184.1, forward strand.
ACCCCAAATAGTTCCAATTCTCCTAAAAGACTTGCTTAAACCTCTCCCAAAACTGTCTAAAATTCATTCTGATCCATGTATAAAGTCACAGTTTATTGCTTCAGGCATGAGCGTCGATTTAGAGGGGGGCATGTCCCCCACCTTTTTGAGTGGAGGGGACACTAACGTAAAATCTCCCCCCCCCCCATTTTTTGTGATGTGAAACTAAAAATTAAGGTACTCTCATAAAGACCATATATGTAGGTTATGAAAGGTGTCCTCTACCCATTGCGATCAGCTCTCTTTCTATATCAATAACTCCACATGTTTACTTTTCAAATCTCGCGCGCTCGCAGTCTCATTGATGTTCTTTTTCATTTGCATATCATATATACACAGTATCGGTCCGTCTCTATGATTATGTCGATTGTTCGTGTGCATAGGGCAGCAGGTGTGGTTATGAAGGAACACAATATTCAGGAATATGAAGAAGAATCCTCCGCTACTATTTTAATGACATCTGTGGTCTTTTGTGAATGACCAGCCTGACAGGCTGAAATTTGCAAACACATTTTAAGAAAACTGAAAATGTCTCGGTGCACAGTCTGCATGCAAATTTTTTAGAAAAATGTATGATTTCTAACGCAAATTTCGACAAGCCTACCTCATTCATTTGTATAGCGATTCGACCATTTCGTATTTAGAAAATTATCAAAGAAGTAAAATCACACTGACGTTTGCTAGATAAGAGACTTCAATCAGGAATAAGAGGTACATCCATCCACTGACTGCAGATAGTGTATGATGAGGTGTCGTTCGAAAAAACATATTTCAATGTTTTTGTATCAACAGTCTTACACCGGTAGGTCTACGCAACGGTGTCTCAGTAGCACCGCACCAGTGGGTTTCCCCACCCCTATGACACCCAGTGGCGTAGCTATAGGGGGCAGACGGCTCTGAAAAATGAAGAATTCGGAAATTTGCTATTTGTGAAACCAGTCTATCAGTCTACTGTGTGCTTATGACAACTCATACTATTTGTCTCAAAGCAGCAAAATTTTCCGCGCGCTTCGTGCGCCACAAATTGCGATTCATAATCAGAAGTGCTCGCTCATGCCTTGAGTAAAGTTTTCCGAGCTCTGGACTTTGTGAGCGAAAAAAGCGGAAATTTGCTATATGTGACACCAGATCTTCAAGTGACACCAGTAACTACAGTGCTATTTTCATGAATTTTCTTTAATAAAATTCAAAATTTTCTCCAATATAAGCCATTGGTTCAAAAAATTTCGTCAGAGAGCCATATTTCGTAGGGGTTGGATAACATTATGTAGCTACAACAATCTTTGGTCGCCGTTCAATCTCAGATTTGCTAATATGAAATGCAAATTCTTCAGTAAATACCCAACTTTTCAAATTCAAGTTCTTACAGGGAACCCAGAATCTAAACTTTTCTGCAATACAAGCTCCATATTTTCAAATATTTGAAAAATGGCGAAAATTTCAGCAAACTACGGTCCTAGTGCAGTGGTGTTAACACTCAAAAAATTGTAAAAAAAATTAGATGATTGCCCCCCCCCCCTTCCCGAAAAAATGTCTAGCTTCGCCGCTGTACACACCTTACCAGCACAGGAGAAAAAAGTAGGCCAGGTACCCCCCCCCCCCACCCACTTTGAAAACCGAATCGACGCCTGTGGCTTCAGGGTGAATATATAAGACCCCAAAGTGTAATCAAAACACTCTAAGACTCATCGCAGTACATGCCCTGCTCTGCGTTTTTGAACTAGTGGTTAATCATTTTAAAGAGCTGTGCCAATTGAGAATATCTGTGGACTACAAAAATTTTAGTAAGGATTTGCTCTTTAAGCGCTGCTTTCAAGAAATTTCCATTTATGCTATACAGTCATCTCGGAATGCATTCGTTCAGATGAAAGATATTCCAGCATTGTCCAGAGTAAATTTAACCTTTAAAATCCGATGAGAGGAATGAACTTTGTTTTCGTACGAAATACTTAGCAATCGATGCACAATATAGGTAAGTTTTCCGTGTTAAAGGCCAAGAGTAGTCCCCCTAAAAGTTATTTCGAAGCAACAGCTTGCAACACAATTTTCTTCTTAATTCTAAACCCCCTTTTTATTTTCCCGACCTTTTCCCGACTTGTCCCGAATTCCCGACCGCGTGGGAACCCTGTGTTAAAGTAACAGGACGTGTTCAAAGATTCTTTCATAATATTTTATGACTTCAGTATTGCAAATGGGTAAACCAAACAGTTACTCCTTTTAAATTTCACATTTGAGGAGGAAAAATTTTGTACCATTACTCTCAACAGGCAATCATGAATCAGTACAGTCCACTACACTACTTCGATTTCGGGCGAGTGCTCTTGTCCTTTAAGTGGAAATCCATTATTTGTCCGTTGTTAAATGAAAGCATTCTGTATGAAGTGGAAAGCAGATCAAATTCAGGAAATTTAAGACAAGAGCACTGGCTGGTACTCATCCTTTTTCTTTTCCTTTATCATATGATATATCTGTATTGAAGTATTTTTAAGGCCAGCTAGGCCATAAAATCTTAAAATATATTAGAGCAAGTTCATATTACTTTGATAAATCACTGCGGTTTAATTCGAAAGTTACCATTGCCAGCTTCAAATATTAACATAGAAACGAACTACACCAATATCTTCTTCTTTCTATTCCAAGAACCGTTCATTATATTTCAGGACTTAAAAATTGTATATCCAAGATAAAGTAAGGAGTCATTCTTCATAAATTCCACAAATCAGTGACAAAAAATATTGCCACATGATTCACAAGAGCTATTCTTGAAGTAGAGCGTATACTATTGGACAACCGGTACTTCAAATTGGAATGACTCCATTTCCCTCAAGTTGTGAAAAGGGGGAAAGAGGAACAACATTGGACTTGAAGTTTCCCCAGTTCTGTCCTTGAATTAACTGTGACTTGGTCCCTACAGAAATTCAATGGGATAAATTACCCAATGAATAATAAATATTATGATACCTGGGAAGCAAATGCCCTTTGTGGTAGTCTTATTTGTTTTTGTGAGAGTTCCTTGCGTTTACAGCAGCCTTAGCCTGTAGGTGTTGGTAATACGATGTTCACTACTTTGTAATAGGAAAATGGGTTCGTAGCAACCAAACGACGATGTTACTTAAATGCCATAAATATCGAGTAAAAGCAGCCCCATGATTCTTTCTAGTATACCTTTGAAAAACAATCCCTCCAAAACTTAATGAAACGTCACGCTCGAAAATTAAACACAAGAAGTCGGCCCAATAGAAGACACAACCTTACAGCACAATAATAAATAAAACATTAAGACCAACAAGTGTAAAATTATTCAAATCTTTTGCTGACTCCCTTTTCCCCTTGCAATAATGTCATGTGGTTTTCATGTCTTAGACTTGAAAACATTTGCAGGTGTTAATTTTACCCAGACCTGTGAATCTTCAACAAAACTGCGTCGTTTTGAAGAAACTCCTGTCATAAAACACCTAGTACTATAACCAATCTTGAAAAGTTTGTGCAATACGAATCAATGGAGGATGAATTTTCCAGTTCCCAGACAATCCAATTCTTAACTCAAGTCAGTATTTCTACTTAACTTTTTGCTGATAAAAGGAGCCAAGTAGAAAATTTCATCACATTAAAGATATTTTTCGTTTTGAAGGAGAGATCTCTGGTTACTCACAGTGGAGATTCAATTTACTGATATCTTCTTGCTACTGTTTCATGTAATCTGTCCCCTAAAGTGAAAAAAGTGAGTGTAGCAAAACACAAGTCCTATCAAGAAAGTTCTCAGTGGCGTCACCAGACTTTTTCATTCTAGGGGGAACTGGGGGAACAAAAAATTTACAGGGGGCACTGCTAGACTCCACTCATGGCGCCGGAGACGCCATCGAGCGCGAAGCCCGAGGCTCAACGGATGGGATCCAAGGGTTTTAGCTCTTGGGTTTTATAGCGTGCTTGTGAGGTATTAAAGGTGTTATTTAAGGGTTATTTTATTGACTTAATACTGGTATAGAAATTACCTCAAGGCCGGTAACTTCAAGTAAGACTTTCGGTAAAAGAGCACTGATTTAAGTATCAAGAGCGGATCCGACTGACATTTGAAAAAGGGGTAGATGAACTATAGAGAAAGAAGTTGATTGGGGTTGTGAGTCTTGGTGGGGGTAAAGGGGTGAAGCCCCCGGAAGCTCCTGGATTTTAGCGTGCTCGTGAGATATTAAAGATTTGTTGAGGGTTGTCTTTACACTGGTCTAAAAATTACTTATAGGGCATCGTCAAGTAAGATTTTATTTTCGGTAACCACACTAACGTTAGTGAAACTACTATCAAGAGCGGATCCGGCTGACATGTTGAAGACGGTGGGCTGAACTAAAAAGAGAAAGACAAGGCAGTTGATGGGCAATAAGATTTAAACCTTTTGAGGAAAACTGTAGGCCTAATCCTGCTTGAAGGGTTACCTGAACTATGCGCCCACTTGAATTGACGTAGTAGGAAGTGTGGAGAAAATTTTGAAAAACGCAATCCCGAGACAACCAGAAATGGCATTTCCCAGGTTTTTTGCGATATTTTCATTTGGAAAATCATGAAATTTCACTGCCTTTCCTAGTCAACAGAGAAATGAAATCCTCATTTAAAAATCATAGTCACACTGACTACAGAAAGCATATTTTTTGTGAAAATCTCAAACCTCAGTTGGGGGGGGGGGGGGCATACGGGGGAAAGTATTTTTTTCAGGGGCGACGTGTCCCCTGCCCCCCCCTCCCTTGGCGCCACTGAAAGTACTACCGTGGGGATGTTATTTCACCTCCCTGGTAAGAGGAAAGACCGTCCTTCCCCGTTCTTGGCTGAGAGGAGACCGTAAAATAAAGGATGACTGATGAGTGGTCTAGAAGGGGAATCTAAGATGTTGCGGGAAGCCATACGTCCCAAATGGTGAAACATTTATAAGAGCTAAAGATATTTACGAGTCAAAACTGCAATCAACATTGTATTGAAAAAAAATCAAATTTTTGTTTTAACGATTGGGAATTTTTAGAGCTTTTTGAAGAATATGGTCTTCTCGTAGCAAAATCAAGAAGATTTTCGGGATTGGCGTCAGGTCGGGACTTACAATTTTTACAGTATGGATAAAAGCCACCCGACGAGATTGGATCTCTTCCCCGACGGGGGACCAGCCCTCCCCGACGCGGGGAAGGGGGGTTGGCGCGGCCCCTCGCCCCCGCTAGGGCCACCCTTGTCTTACAATTAGACAATAGCTACATATTCATGAAAATTATTGCTTCCATCATATTAGCTACCCCCTCCCCTCCAAATAGAGAGAAGAAAAGAAAAGCTTACGTCCTAATCTTTTTGGTATCAGGGGGTGTTAACGATCATCAAGTTTTACATGCTGCCGATGACCTTTATTGCCTTGAAGAATTTTCTATTTTCAGCCTCCCTGCTTGAGCGTACCTGTAGACTGCTAAAGTTCAAGCCAGAAGTACCAGTTGGCAATACTTGTAGGCTGTATCACTGAGGTTGTTTCCCTTTCCTTTTTAACGTTAATGCTGAAACGGAATATGAACCATCTTCAAATCAAATCTTGCTAGGCTAGGCAGTGAATATTTCTATGAGGCTGGTATTGTATAGAACTTAAAGACACTGTATCGTGGCGCGAAACGGGGGCGGCACCATGTTTTGAAAATTGTTCTTTTCTCCTTCCCGCATCAAAAACTGTTACAGCGCCATCACCTTCCTTGATCGTGAAAAATGTTCATACAATCGAGAGAAGTTGAAGCATGGAAGTACTACACGGTACTCATTCGTGCTGACGTAGATTTCTGCAAGACATTTGCAAATACCACATACAACGAACAATCGTCGGCAATAACAAGAAAAGTCAGTCGGCGAGGACAACTTTTCCCAAAATGAACAAGACATTGACGGCTCGGTTTCCATGGAACGCTTTATCAACGTTAATTAACGAGTAACTTGAGATGGTTAAAGCTGCGAGAAGGTAAGGAAAATAGACAAGAACAAATAAGATGGCTATTAGAAGACATTGACTGTAATTCTGCGAAAGATCCTTGCTTGGCGATGTGTAGTATTACGTACGTGCATATGCCATATAAAATTGAATAAGGGAGCAATTTTCCCAAGATTATGGGTACAAATTCCCAAGGTCTGATACAATACAGCAAGAAACAAATTCAACTGCCATAACGTTGCATGTGGACCCTTGTTATTTTATTGAGTGTATAATTGATGCTACGTACAGTAGTTGCTACCAGGATACACCTTCAAATTAAGGCTGATATATCTTATACTGGTGTGAAAAGGACAAAACGTTAGTCATTGCCAGTATGAAATTACTTCAAGCACATGTACACTCTTTGTCCTACAGTTACATAGTGTTTTAGTAAAATATATCCCACAATTAGAAAGACTATGTATGTGAGTTGACAGATTTCAGACTACACTCTGATCACATATGATGGCCTAGCTAGCTCAACAATTGGCTTTTCACCCCCTAAATTAGGACAAAATCAAAAAAGAATAGTAGTGTGATGCACAAAAGTCTAGGAAGGGTTTGCTGGATGAGAGCATTATACTGTATACCATATGATTAGAAATAAATTGGACTGACCACGTTCAAAGGATAAGAATGCTATCCAACCAGCTCAGTACTGTTGTAATAATGCCAACAACTTCCACTGAATACTTAATTGACATGTGACAGCAAATTGCATCAGGGATAGTCTGGCCAGGATGGTTGTCTGAAACAATTCTTCCACACCCGACCCCAGGAGAACCTAGTAGTTTACTAGACCAAAGATTTTAAGACTTTTCAGGGTGCTTGCCATAATCCATAACATTAACCTCATTTTAAAGTATCACAGGGTAATAACTAGCCTTCAAACCGGGCTATGTCGTCAGTTAAATGGCCTAATGAAATGCTGTACATGTAATGGAATACACATGCAGCCCTGTGTAATAGCTAGGTAACTGCAATTGGCTTCCAGAGTGGGGATAAGGACGGGAGGACGCGGAGGGGGGGGGGTGGCAAAAAAAACTTTGCTCCACTGATAACTGAAGTGTAACTGAATATAAGTCTATCAATCATATAAAGCCCCCCCCCCCCCCTTAACCTCCCAATTAGGAAACAAAAAGGTTCTAGCTACCCCACATGGCAAAGTTTCTTGTCAAGCTATATTAATTAAAATACCATACCAGAGTAAACTAACCTTCAAGTGTACAACATTTTCCTTAAACAGTTTACGGAAACTAAAAGGTTGTTACTACATGTCAGTGGCACTTGTCACATATCTTATTTATATTAAGCTCTTCTTTGTATCCTTGAAGGCACTAGCACTACAGGAACTGCATCAACTTTTCTGGAAAAAGAATCACCTACAATACCTACTATATGGCAGAACTCACGCATGAGAACCTACCATCATCTTCTTGTTAGGCTGGAAGGAAAATGTCTTCTCTTTAAAGAAAAAGTGCAGGCCAGGTCTGTATGGTGGCTTTGAGAACTACATCTCCACTGCCAGCTGATTGCCTAGAGGATTCAACTATTGAAACTTGCTTCAGAGGACATACTTAATGAAATATTCCAGGACTGGGGAGGGAGGACGGCCAGTGTCATCATGTTAGGATACAGCGACAGGAGTGCAAATAGAGGGGTGGAAAGACTACCCAGAAGTACATTGAGATGGGAATTGCATATCATGATATCAGTGACAAGAAATGTACTTGTAGACCCAAACTATCCTGCAAGATATATTATGAAAGTTGCATGTAAGCCTCGAATTCCTACATTTTAAAAACTTCATTTACAAAGATGGTAGTAGTTTTCATATCACTTGAAATATAACCCCTTTTTTTTAGAAAAACACAAGTTTTTGTACCATTTTTGTTGTGAATTTATAACTGCATGCAAAATAGAAGAGTTATGTTTTGTTTGGGAATTAATCATAGTGTCTATTATTAAAAAAAAAAAAAATGGCCTTCCACTGTCATGCTTGTTGATCAAGAAATGTATTATGGCATGTTGATGGGAAATTTTAAGTATAAAACAATAAAGTGAAACAGCTGGTACAAGATTCCAGTAAGAATATGGTACTCTACCTGATTTTCATCTTTTCTTTTATGTAATATTTCTGTCAATTGGCCTTTTAGGAATTCCAGTAATTATCATAATTTTGTCAAAAATCATTTAATATTACTATGAGGTATGAGTGAACTACATGTTTCCTATACCTTTATGTATGCCTTGAAGACTAGTTGGGTCAGGCTATTCACTTACAGAGGTAGATCAGAAAAATGATGGGGTATTACAGGATGTAGAAGAATCTATTTCCAGTGGTTTACAGCAGTTATGGTAGTGTTATAAATTGCATTCACTGGAGCAAGGACCTCATGCACAGATGTATTGCATACCATTTCGTTTGAATGAGAATAATGTCTGTTAATGACAATGGCAGTTTTGATAATTTTGAGTTTGCAATTAATGAGCTGTTCATTCTCATATAGAATCAAGCATGCACCTAGCGTATTTTATTAGCATTTTGGACCAAAATGAGGGGGGAGTGGGATATAGGAGGGAGTGATACTTACCATGCACACTGTCCTGCAGGTTGATAAGGATGACAAGAACTAGCCCACCTCCTTTTTGTAGTTTACAAATCAATCCCTAGAAAATGTATTGTCAAACTTTCAATAGATCACATTCTGCTTTTTCCGAAGGGCAGCAAGTTTTACATAGTTTTCAGACTTCAAAAAGGATCACAATGAAGCCCTATTTTAAAAGCTGTGTTCTACACACTCTAGTACCTTCTCCAATTTAAACAAGAACACCAGCCTAGTGCACCTCTGCAGTAGTACTACAGCAAAGCTGAATTGAGTTTCAAAAGTCTACAATTACATACAACTTCATTCTTATTGGGGACTTCTGGATAGCAGTGGGGTGGACCTGGGTGGACAATGCACAGGGGTCCATGGAGGAATTCAAACACCTCAGAGCTTGTGTGCAAGGTTTCATTCCTATCCCATAACCCCCACCCCCACCACATGAATATTGGAGCTAGAGGCTTTTAGATAAATGAATTTGGGCACCCCTTGCGGTCTAGCTTCCCCATGCATCTAGAAGGTCTTGTTATGCCATTGATTGAGTACACAATTACCAGTACCCAAAAACACTGATCAACGAGAGTGGAGTTATTGTTTCAATTCATATCAAAATTTAACCAATTGGTACTGACCTTCATGTATAAAGTACTATATATTCCTATCTTTGTGGATATGCTACATTCCCCTTCAAGTATAGCGGTGCTGTTTGTGTGCACATACTGTATGCATGCAATTTGCACAAATATATTTCTCCTTCTTGTAACTTGATTCTGCATCATAGCAAAATCATTCTATGTCTAAATGTACAAGTCCCTCCATAACTAACAGCTAAAAATGATGGATACTAGGACATATATGAGACCCATCGAAGCAGTACCACAGTCTCCAATTAAAGAGGCACCATGCACCAGCATGCACCTTTACCAGGCTGGTTTCTATATGGCACTCAGGTGGGGAAACTAAAAGTACTGCACAATATCACACATAAACAACTTGTGGAGGGTGTAGGATTAAACCAAATTAGTAGAAGAAAGCTGATAAAGAGTTCTCATGGAATGCTCAATGCTAGAATTAAATGTAATCAAAATTTTTATTCAAGTCATATTTGGTCCTTGGGATGTTGGCATAACGTACATGAATGTGGCAACACAAACCAAAGCATGTCATGACTGAACCTGAAGGAAGTACTGATCAAGGAGTGATGTCAATGTTTCAGCACAGATGGGCAATGCTTACAGTAGCAAGTCCTGATTTTACAATTGCTCTTATTCAAAATGAAACACAGTGATTTGGTTTAACCCATTAATAGAAAATGTCAAGATTGAAAAATTTCCGTGTCCCACTTACCATGGCGAGGGCTCAAAAATGACAATAGCTAGGAAATGAGTATTTTCAGCACAAATAAAATTTACACTGGAAATTAAATGTTCGTCTATAAAAAAAAAAAAAAATTCTTCCAAATTTTCAACAATTCTTGGCAAGGAGCTTCCCATTTTGCTGGTTTTTCCACCCTTGCTCATGGCATATTCAAGTCTAAGAAAAGAAATATTTCGATCATTTGAAAAAGAAGTTTTAGAAAACACATTTGATCAGTGCAAGTGTAGGATATGTAACACAAATTTGCTCCAAGTTTACAAAAATTGAATTAAAAATCTGATAACTTTACTTGCATATATTTTGAGCATCTGAAGAATTGAGTTTAGAATTTTATGCGCAACATTCTACTTCACCGTCCTATTAAATATAAATTTACTTGAAACATTCTTTTACAGGATATCTTTTAAATGAGAATTAGGGTCTACTTCTGGGGGTAGAATATTCAAGCTAGGCCAAGTCCTCTCACTACTTCATACATTCTCCCAACCTGTTTAATTCTAGCCACCCACAGCTGTTTAAAACTTTTCATTGTGCAGACACAATCCTGGTCTACTGTTTGAAGGGTATATCATCATAGTGAGCATACAAAACCCTTTTGAATCAGACTGCACTCTCTGTCGGAATATGAGCCACTCTGCATTCTTGAATTTGATATCACAGATCAGAATGATGTATGGGTATTTCTTACACAGTACAGTTACTACAAAATAAACTATAATTATCAATCTGAATATCCTGAACATGCAGTTTCAAACTTCCACTTCCTTTGGCATACCAACTTCTCTATTAAACAAATGACTTAAACACCTTTAGAAGGGTTCCTGCCATCATTGAAAACCTGAAAAGTCATGAAATTTGAAAAAAATATTTTCCAGGTCCTGGTAAAGGTTTCCAATTCAAAAAATTGTGTTAACTAAGTCATGAAAAATTCATGGAAATTTTCACAAACTTTCATAAAATTTTCATAATCTGATGTAACAGCCCCCCAAAAGTCGTACAAATTCTTTGAATATTTGGTCCTGGAAAAGTAAAAATTTATTTTCCAGAAATGTGGGAACCCTGCTTCAACTTACGATTCATTTGAAGCTTACAAAAGACACATGAGTGCACCCAAAATTGTTCCTATATTCTTGTTATCTTTATTGTGCGTGGTATGATAGTCTCATTAGTTCTTTCATGCCGTTTAGTAACTGGGATAAAATTCAGACCTAAAGTTTCAGGTATACTGAGCTGATGTTATAACATATAAATGAAAGGCTTCAATACAGTTACAAGCTGGTTGGCAATACTGTTCAGGTATCACACCATCTTCCTTTTCACAAAACTTCATACACAAAACACATTTGGCCTATTAAAATTGCTTTTGTGATGTAAACCATAAAAATGGCAAGCAAGGCAAGCAATCTTTCCAGTATTGATGTGGTTTTCTGGGTTCTGCCAGGATACTCAAAATCACGCATAAATCCATCCTGGTTGGCAAGCATCAACCAGGTGCCTTTTACACCCCAATTGTAGCTGAGATTTTGAATCTTCAGTCCAGTTGACCATGACACTGTACATGACCGGCATATGCAAAGGTGAACTTCACAACTTTGGGTGGATCCTTGGGCTGGTCCTCCTGTGCTAAAAAAAAAAAAACAGAATAATATATGAAATGCCCACAGAAATATTTTTGCTCTGTCTGAGTTTTGTTTCCTTGCTTACTTGAATTTTTTCTGGACTGCTTAATAATCTGCATTGGTACTTCTCCAAATTAAATGTAATAAGCAGGCCTCAGCTGGAACTAGAAATGTATGAAAAATACTTATAATTCTTTTTCTTTATTCTCCTTGTCACAAATTCCAAAAAGATGAAATTGTTCTCATATTTCTCACTTTCTTGAAGAGCGAGCTACTCATATAAAAGATTTCTTTCAAACTTGTGGTGCCAAAACTTGCTTAACTGGACAAGGCCAGAGGTGAGGTTGGTACTACTGTCACTAGGTCTTGGAACTGGGGATAGGCATACTATCATTCCGGAAATATTTTGAGCAGAATCCAGATCAAAATGGAAATTCAAAAGATGTAACAAAAACTTGATATTTTTCCATGGGGTACAAGGTCTCCTTTTCAAAGAAACTGAAACCAATGCATAGTGAATTTACCTAGATAGTCTACTTTCATGTTTAGACTTGACTGCTTCCTCCCACATTATATTGTCTGCCTCTGCCTCATCAGTTTCATTTTCATTTTGGCAATCCAGGAAATCTTCAACTGAACTGTTGACAAAATAGATTGTACTGCACTTAGACCTGTACTTCAAGTCACCTCTTGTCCAAGCAGGCAACAATAATGGAGCAATTAGCAAAAGTTTGGAAACTACATTTTATCCTTTTATATCATATTTTGAAGATAAATGAATGATGAACTTGAACAAACTGACAAATGGCCCAAAAATTTGCAACTTGTGTAAAGGTATTTTTATCCATGGATATGTTCATGCCAAATGCAAATGGTGAATGTTCCTACCATGCAGTTTCATGATACTGTTTCAATCTAGAGAAATCTCAGATCCTCTTCTCTGCCCTTTGATATCAAAGCATGATTAATGAAAAGTTCAAAGGGCAAGAGCAGTCTCCGCAAGTTGAAGTAGTCTAGTTCGTATACACCGTCCCTGTTTCATGATTGGCTCTTCACGGTCATGTGCTTTTTCTGGGAGTCACTGCTTGGTCTCCCTGAATATGTAATATTGAAGTCCTAAAAAATTATTAATGATACTTTTAAGAAATTAAGAGAATTGAATAGAAAATTGTGAGCTTTAGCCTTTGCTTCAAAAATACAGTAAGTTTGGGATGACTGTTCTTGCCTTTCAATGTGTAAAACTGACAACAGCAGTCATGTACCTTGGAGTAGTATGGTTAAAATGGGAAGACCCAGTAACTGCATCTGCCAGGACTGAGCCTATGCACCACATTAAAAAATTACAAAACAAATTCTGTTTAGCAAAGGTTTTTTTTCTTTCCTGGTCAGCTTTTTTGATGTTAATATCCGACATTTCGAAAGCATGTTGGAAAGCACATATATATGTTTTGCAAGCATGTGACTGCATTTGAAAAATGGTGCAATCAGTTATCACTAGGAAAAACTTGCATTTTTAGAGTTAACACCCAAAGAAACAGATTGGGTAGTATCTTGTTGGAATAATAGATAAAATAAGTAATAATACAAAAACATAGGACCTCATAAATCCATTTTGAAATGATTAGAGTAGCCTAGCTAGGTTACAAAATAAAAGGAAATATAACTACTGTGAGTAGAAGAGAGATGCATGTATCTGACAGTCAAGCTACTGTACTGTACTTCAGAAGAAATGCTTACTGTCATGAAAAAAGTCAAAGCTTTAGAACTTTATGACAGTAAATATAGCACCCTCCTCTAACACTGTGACAAAGACATCACACTTCCACTGCAGAAAGACAAGGGAAGACTGGCATCCAATACCCCATCCCTTTTTGTTTAGGTAAAAGGCAAAACAATTCCATGCTTAAATCTTGAATGACCCTTTGTGTTTTGGCAATTTATTTTGCCATAAGTGTTCAGTTAAACCTGGAGTGCCAGAGAGGTGCTAAGGGGAGTGAGGTGGGACAGGGGATGCATCTCCCAGCTATGATGGATGGTCCCACTGTATATAGGAGACATTTTCCATTCTTTTCATGGGAGCATAGATGGGTATGTTATTTATTGCCCAGAAAGTGACAACTGACAAGTAACTCCAGTGGTGTACTTCCTTCTAATTCTTGAAGGAAATGCAATTGTCCTTTAATAAAAACCACAAAACTTGAAATTTAATTTTCAAATCCAAATCAACATTGAATTTAAAATCCAAGTTTTCAACTTTTCTTTCATAACATTTTATTCAAAATAATTCCCAGACAAATCTCTGGGTTTGGCCATAGATTTGGGTTGCTTGTACCTCTTATGAAGGATTTTATCATTCCCTTGGAAAGAGACTGCATGCCACCATGCAGGATGTTGTGACTTCTTACGTACTACAATGCTATAATCATGGGTGAAAAGAGTTGTGAAGCTGAGAAGCTCCTTCCCAGGAAATTTGGATATCTGGAGGGAAATTTCCCTTTTCTGTACATGAAAATGCAGGGAGAATTGTGGGAAATTTTACTATCTTCCTGGGAATAATGCACCTTTCTTCCTGGGAAATAAACTTTTTTCCAGCCCTGGCTGTAATACATGTTGTAGTTAGTTAGATGGAGTTTTATGGCCCAGTTTCCAACCTATTGGTTCAAGTCAAACCGGCCACAGCCTTTTTTTCCGGTTGTGGCTCACTGGCTTGTTTTCCCTACCCCACTGCTTATACGGAGCATCGCGATCACGCAAAACAGCAGTAGGTTCCTTTTTTAGAGTCTTTGGTATGACTCGACCTGGGAAGTGAACCCAGGCCTTCCGTGTCATGCTCTACCGTTAGACCAAACACACTGTCTGTGTAATACATGTTGTATAAGGGAATCGTGCATAGAACATGTATGATGTTTGTCTGAACTCAATGAAAGTGCAGCTAGTCTTGGGCAATAACTATTGGTTTGAAGTTGAACAGCCAGTTGCAATCCTCCCTGTAGTTGGCTTCCATAATTACCTGTAGTTGCTGATGAGGGACAAACTGGCTCTGAAATACTGTCATAGTGGCCCTTGACAGGAGTAGATGTCAATGCTGCAATTCAATGGAATATCATATTTACTGCTGGTGATGCAAGTTTGCAGCACAGGATGAATATGGATGATGTTCAATTATTTTAACCACACTTCTAACTACAAGGAAGTATCTCACAATTTTCTTCTCATTCCATAATATTGGATATTCAGGCAAACCAAGCAAGTAAATTTCACATTTAAGGATAGCCAATCATGAAACAGGGCACAGTGTAACTACTGTATACTACTGTACTTTATACTGGGGTTGACTGCTTTTGTCTTCAAGGAAGGGAGCTTATCATAATATATCAACATTGCAGCTACAGCCCAATTTGTAAATGTAAACTATTCAAGCACATGACATTCAACCTTATAATTCTGAAATGTTGGCAATGTCAAAACATTATATACTATCTAACATTGTGCTATTGGGAGAAAATAATATTCACTCAGGCTTTGTGGTCAACTAATTGATACTGCAACTCTATATCATTATCAAACAAGATATTGGATAAAGACCTAGCAATGCTCATAAACTGTGCAATATTTTAGTAGATAGTAGATATAACGTTTCTAGTAAAGAATGAGATTTAACTATACCCAACATGAACATGTCATACAGTATTGTGTCAGTCAACTCAATAAAAACTTCAAAGTTTAAATTTACTTTCAAGTACAGTTCAAGTGCAAGTTAGCTTTCCTTTAGTCACTACAGTAGGCTGGAAACAGGCAGGCTTCACCCCTGGAAGCTCTGAGGTTTTAGCATACTGTATCTCTGAATGAAAAATGTAGTTTCTGAAGAGGTATGTTATTTAAATTCTTTTCAGTAAACCCAAACCCAACTCCTTTCTGACCAGCTAACATTTGGGAGAAGGGGGAGTGAGGGGGCCATGGACAAAATCTAGGGAGGGCAAATGCCCCTCTTGCCTCAACATAGAGCCACCACTCATGGTACTAATTAAAGCCGCTAAAACGTTACATGCAATTCTGAACAGCACAAGGTAGACTGTTCTGTGCTATAGTATTGTGAAACCATGGAAGTACTACCTGGAAGTTAGCTGGGAAAACATGCTTTTGGAAATTGAAAGACTTGTTTTAATACATCCTGCAGTTATTTTCACTCACCTATGGGTGTAACAGCTAGCAACTGAGTGAGTTTGGTCATTCACTTGGCTCTGTCTGTGTGGCCCACTGCATGTACATGTGTACTTTGAAGAACACCTGAAAAGTAAACCAAGACTATTTGCAATGAAACAGTATTTAATTTTAGGGAAGAGTGCAAGTATATCAGACTTCCATTATTTCAAATCACATGTCCCTCAATGATTAAGGGGTGGTGTCAAAATTGGTTGTTATAAGAGTCATAATAATGATGGTTAATGATGATGTGAACACATAGGCCCCATTAAAACAGAAAGGGACGGGGGGGGGGGGGGGGTTGGCAATCTATTCTATCTAAAGGGAATTTTAAATCAACCTACCAATTACTAGTGGCATCAGAAGTGGCTCTTGTATACGCCCCCCCCCCTTCCCATGTAAAAAGTATATTGGGCAAAATGTGTAAGAACTTCACAAACACCTCTTGAAAGCAGCACTTTTTAGTATGGTAAAACACCAGCTGGGAAGTACCATTTTATGCAAACTGAAACACATTTCAGGCAAAGTGTTCTCTGTACGCAATGTGCTGGTCAATAGTGGCACTCCAAATACAGTAGGAGCATTTTCGTTTGCCCCACCACTTCAGCAGTTTCCCTCTCCCAATGAAAAAGTCTGGTAATGCCACTGTCAATAACTGAGGACATAAATTTTGCTTAGGCACTAATTTTTATTGCATTCGGCATTTCATGTACACTCAACATACAGATTCCCCACCCGATCTCACTGAAGACTTAAAAAATGGAATCTACTGCCATATTGTGCTTGATGCTCAGCAAAAGCAATGGAGTACGTAGGGAAAACAAGCCTGTGAGCCAAAACAGGAAAAAAGGTCAAGGCTAGCTTGACTTGAACTACTTGGTTGGAAACTGGGCCGTAAAACTACAGCACATCTAACATACGAAAACCTTACCCAGTAAAAGCATTTAAATGTTGTTCCTGCCTAGACCTTGGGGTAAACAACTTTTCATACTGTGTATACAGGTACAGCTATACTATGCTTAGCCTACCTTACAGTACCCTTCATAGCCCACGCCGATTTTTTTAAAAAGTTTAGGGTTGTCTTGGGGCAACCATTTCGCTCATTTTAGTTGTCCAGAAGGAAATTTGGTTGTCCAAAATATTTTTCACACAATTACAAAACAGAAGACTAATTATGTTCATGTATTATTGGTCTTGAAGAATAAAAAGATGTGATGTTTGAGAGACAGAAACACTCCAAGTCTGAAATATGGTTATGAAACTATTATGGAAAATGTTGAAAGAGTTTATCAATCAGCAGTACTACTTTTTCAATCCGAGGGGGAAATGGTTGTCCATGGGACAACCAACCTTTAATTTATTGGTTGTCCGTATGGAATTTTTGTTGTCCCAGATATTCGGACAACCATGAAAATTGATTCCTGTAGCCCAACTGGTTATACTGGTAGTAGGCCTACAGTACTTTGGCATGAACTGAATTTAGAATGCAGATTTCTTATTTCCCTTGTGAGGAGGGGGGTTGTGGGGTGCATGGTGATTGAGGAGAAGGAGATCAGCATCAGTTTTCATTGCATACAGGTACAACCAATTGTTGAATATGTTGGTAATTATCCATAAATAATTTTTACAAAGTATGAGGGTGAATTGGATGTAACATTTCAAATGTCATTAACTGAGAATTTTAAAACTTGGCTTGAAGGGTATAGTCTGCAATGTGCAGGATCAAACAGTGTGCACGTCACATGCAGAGAGCAAGCTTAGACTTGAATATCTTGACAATATACCTATGCCCTGACCAGGAGGGGGCATTGGCGGTGCTCAGGGTTCCCCTAAGTTTTTCAATGACGAACTATTTTTTTTACCAAGGAAAATATGCAGAAAATATGCTTCTCAGTTGATGGCAATTAATTGTATATGAGCATACAAACAGAATTCAAATTTTACTGGAGGTGCCCCGTGTATGGTTTGTTGATGGTGTGTTAATTCCCTCTTTCTCAAAAAAATCCTGGATCTGCGACTGAGCCCAGGTCTTCTTAGGCGACTGATGTAGGCCTAGCTAACTTTCTATACTATAGCATGTGGGGGGCAATATGATGTACTTGAAAGCTAGAGGCCTATATATGGGGGATTACCTTACATTAGTTGCCTAACCCTCTTTTAACCACATACCTGGCATTTGGATGGGGACCTTACTATGAATGCTTATATACCATTCATGCCCTCTGAATGCATCTTTTATCATTCGAAGGTATATTAAGCAGTCAGTGAGTTGAATGCTCATTTTCTTCCTCAAATGAAGTCTTCCTTGCATTCTGAATAAGCCTTCATAATTTCCTTTGAAGTCTACCAAGCCTTCAGTTACTGTTTGAATGCATTCATTAGTTTTCTAATGTTTTGGAATGCATTCAGATATATGAATGCTTATCAAAGCCGTCATTTCCTTTTTTGCAAAGCATACATCAATTACTATAAATGCTGCTGGAGGTCACCCAAGCATAAGCAAAGTTACAGAAATCAGTTACACCAGATAATCTTCATTTATATTACAAATCCGACATGCTCAGGCTTACAGAACCGTTGTTCTCATCAAGTCTCTTTGGCAAATTACTGATCCAGCAAAGCTTACTCATTGTCAAGTGGACTGTAGGCTAATGAAACAGCTAGGATTATCTACTGTAAGTGATAGCTTATTGTAGGCCTATGCTTGATTAGAAAGTTTTGTGAAGACAATATTGGGAAAGTGCAAACTCCGTGTCAGGCCTTCTGAGAGATCATAGTGTAAACTAAGATGGGGGCATGTATATGAGCAAACCGAGGACATAGTCAGATTTTTCAAGAGTTGTGCGGCTTATTCTGAGGTTACGATTTTGATGAATTGGCAAATGAAGTGCTGATCACTTCTGCTGAAATTTGTGCTAGCTCGTCAAAAAGTTTTACTAGGCATAGAGCTACCAATAATCGTGTCCTAACGTTAGGCCTATGCATGTACACATGCTGAACCCGTGTGGGATGGGTATGTGGATCACTAACGAGACGGCAACAATCCTGTCTACTTTTTACCATCAGTAACTGAACAAACACATTTCACTTACCTTTGGGCATGATCTGTGAGAGAAGATGTTTCGCAAAATCGTCGTTATATATATATTATAAACAGGACTGGAGACTTGCCATTCTCAATCAATCAACCTGCTTTTTCTGCGGCGATCTAGTTAGGGCCTATTCCGCGTGAGAATGGGAAAGGGAACCGACTTTCGTTTGCTACTGTATATTTCTCGTTTGATTTCTCCTTCTCGTGACAACATTCAATGGTCCTCCGGCGCCATTGCTATAGTCTAGTGCAAACGCTGTCCTTCGATTTTCTTTTTCTGAACAGGAAGACATTTTGCTGTCGTAAGACTAAGACTAGCCCTTCGCTTCGACCAATCTCTCAAGTTCAATGCAGTTTCCTAGGCAAGTTCGTCTTTTTAGAAATTTCCAAGATCATGTCCGGAATAACAACGTATAGTCCCTCAACGTTGAACTACAGTAATAATAGCCTATAAGAGCATCGAAGTCAAACTGATGATTAAAACACAAAAACAATTAAGCCGGAAATTTAATACAAATAAGCCACCTTGGCAGTCTTATTAGAACTTATTCACATATTTCATAACTATATTAATAAGTCACTTAAAAAGTAAAAAATAGAAACAATCACGCAATATTTTTTTTCAAGTGGGAAGGAAAAGAATGATCGAGCCGTTTCAAAATTCCCCAGATATTGGGAAAAGTCCCAAGGGTCTCTCTGTTGTCACTGAGCAAGGCATTCACTTGTATCAGGAAAACAACTCCCTGCTACATACAAATGAACACAAATACTACTTAGTAGTAGGCCTGTTAACGCTCACAATACAAGCATATGTAGTCGTACGCTATCCCACGCAATCGTATGTACTGTTATCATACGGTGTATATGGGCTACATCCGGGATTTTCGGTGGGATAACAATTTTTTTGAAGTCTGTCCAAATGTCGCCCCCGTTTCGCGCCACGATACTGTGTCTTTAAGCATTTGACGTCATTTCGTCCCCTTTCTGGCGTACTGACGAATCGCAAAAAGGCATAGTGACGAATGTTCAAAATTGGCAATTTTGGCGTAGTGACGAATGCATTTTTTGCCGTAATCTGTTCACCTCAGCCTTAAAAATTGCAACGACTTTGTAAAATATATTATTTTCTACAATTCCAAACACAAAAGCGATGAATATGGCCAAAATTCTCCAAATAAGACAACATTCGTCACTATGTGAAACACAAGATCCACACATTCATGAAATTCTTGATTTTGCGATTCGTCAGTACGCCAGAAAGGGGACAATTTGACGTCACAGCAAAAGATGCACGGCCGCCAGAGGAGGCAAGCGTGTGCCATAGGTATTTTTCTAAATAGCAACTACAAAGGATTGTGGGATAGATCTTTGGTACAAGTCGTTTTCTTTTCAGTGTTATTTTGCCATGGCCAAAAATCGACTTTATCCCACAATTCTTTGTAAATCATATTCGGGCAAGGGTCAATTGCAAATTCTACAAGCAAAGACAGACATTTTGATCCATGTATCGGTCGGATGAGCGCGTGTTCAGTTACTTATCTACGTCGTACACTGTGATTTTGGCCTTGACCCCTCCCCTTGTTCACCAAAGTTAGGTCAGGTCCAGAAACTTATCTTTTCATCCACAGACATGCTGAAACCTCCGAGCTTCCGTGGGTCGTCCCTGGACCCTCACCTTAAGGAACGGACGCTTTCGACTCGGTTTCGCGGTGCTCCAGAAAATTTTTACCCATTAACATTATTCTCTTCTCCTAGTTTCCTCCCCAAATTTGACATTTTGGGAGCCGCCACTGGTCGTCCATGCTGTAAGCTCCATTGGTTTGTTTCGTTTCAAAAGTGACGTCGAGTGACGTCAGTGCATAAGGTATATTGAAGTTTATGTAAAATCTTCAGCTATTCAAATAGGTATTCGACGAGGTATTTATAAGTAAAATAAACTCGAAGTAGATGCATTCCAACCATTTTCACTTCGAAATGACGAAAATTTCTTTGTTGGGTGTTTTGAGGCATCATTCAGTTTCTCAATTTTATGTTAGATATCTAACATTTTTTTCAGATATCGTAGAATAATTACAGATTTTTCGAAATAAACACGAATTTGGGATGAGGGGCAGTTGGGGATGAGGGCGAGGGTGTCACCCCCCCCCTTCGTCGAGAGAGACTGCCCCCGGTCTGGGGGGAGAGGACCCTATTGCGTCAGGGAGCCTTCATACATACGACAAAAATTAAATTCCGATAAACTTCACTCACCCCTCCTCTTATTGATTTTTCTTCTACGAAAAGACCATATTCTCCAAGGGAACTTTCAGTATATTCTCCAGATTTTCAAACATTCTGAAAAGAAAGTTAACGAATTTCCATTTTCCCTATATGACAAAATATGTAACCTCAAAAAACATCAGCCCTTATTTTGCCTTCATGAAATTGGGCAGATTGATCTTCAATGAAGACTTCTATTTTGCAATTTTCCTCTGCCAATAAAAACATTTTTTTTCAAATTCAGTGCAGACGTAGGAGACGGACTGGAGAGGGGGGGGGTCTTGAATTTCTTTCAAAGGACTCGAAAACAAAAATAAATTTATCGATAGGTGGACGGACAGTCACATACTGAAGACAGCTTCATAAGTCCAGTAGATCTTGAATTTAGCCAAGAGTCGCATCGGCAATTAAGTAAAAAACGTTAGCATGTTTTCAATTTCATTGAACAGTTTTTCCTCGAAAAGGTGCATATTAATTTCATGCAATGGCAGTGGTAAATTTTATCTGATTATTTTTTGATCACTTGGCAATTGCTGATTTTTTTCTTTTGCAGCCTGTGAGAATTTTATTTCAAACAAAAACTCAAAATAACGACTGCTTTGTTCCTAGTTACAAGTCTGGGAAATGCGATTTCCGACTGTCTGAAGGGTAAATTTTCAAAACTTTTCTGTACGCTCCGCGGCAACAAATGGTGGCGCTTCGCTGAGAAAGTGTTTCAATAGAACAGTTAACTGAACAGAATATTGCAGGCTTGCACATCTTTTTCCGTTTTTTATCAATATAAAGAATTATTTCTGATCGCCTTGCTTATTTATTTCAAGTGAAAACAATTTGCTGCACACGAAAGTTCAGAAGAGCTACTGCTTAGATCCTATAATGGGGGAGGGCGCTGAAGCCCCCTCTCCTCAGTCCCGTACGGCGCTGGTGTGAACGCTGTAAAATGGGTGTGACCCATCTTCACATTCTCGTTGAAAACGCTGAAATTGCCCTTCAAAACACATATTACAGAGTTGTTGACATGCCTCTTAAAGTATCACATTTTCAAATTTGATTCTGGTACGAGTAAAGTACATGCAGTCAACCAAGTACATCTGCTCGGGTTACTCGCACTAGCATGTAGATGCATACCAAGCATAAAATGAGCTCTTAAATACGAATTTAGACATATCGGATTCAATTTAAAAAATAAATTCACTATCATGAGCCAAATGAATAAGAATTATAGATATCTCGAATTTAGTTTAAGACATCTGATACAGAATTCAAGATATCTAAAACTTAATTCGAGTTATGTTAATTAGAATTTTTGATATTCCAAAACTTGGGATGGCGCCAGGATTTGCCCTACATGGGGCCAAGCTCCCCGACGGGGGGGGGGGGAGCATTTCGAAGCCCCGACAAAGGTGATGAGTTCCCTATAGGACGTGTCTGGCAGAATTTATTTAAAAATGTCACGCTTGTTCTGAAGAAAATTTGAAATTTTTGGAAGAAATTTACTTTTGGTAAAGGCCATTAAAATAATACAGCTGTTTGTTGAAAAATCTGCCCTTCATATGATCAAACTTCAAAAAGTTGTATGGGCGACTGAATTTTGTTTGGAGTTACGCATTTTATTGTAGGCCTACATACTATGCTCTCAGGCGAAAGTGGAACTTCATTTTGCTCGAAAACCTCTTACCTTGAACAAAGATTTGATAATTAAAAATTAAATGAACGAAAATGTGGCGTTCTGGTAAGGTGAAATTGAAACGTATTGGGTTTTTATTGAGTGAACTGCCTTTTTAAGAGCAAAACTAAGTAGAATATCGGGATGATTAAAGTTTGATCGGTTTTTCATTGTTAGGGGTATTAAACAAAATTGGGAAATTTTCCGAAAATATTTTACCACTTTTAACAAACATTTGAAAACCTGCAGCTTGTAGAGTAGAGATAAGTGCAATTTTATGATAGATTTTTTTTTATTATTGCAGAACCTTACCTTCTTATCAGAAAGATCAAGTAGGTCTTCGGGTAACTTGTAGTTTCCCGGAGAAACTTAGTCACCGAATCGGGTGACTAAATATCACCGTGCATGTTTTAAAAACCCTCAGAGGATACTAATAAAGTGCCAGAAAAAGTTTGGCTTCCTCTTCTCAGTTGAAAATCTGGAGCTTGTATACTAAAGGAATTTTATGGCAAAAAACATAGGAGTACGGAAGCATTTCAGTCTGTGGAAGGGGGGGGGAGCTAAGGAGTTTTTGCACCAAAAATGTAGTCTTGCGCGAAAGACTATCTAAGCGGAGCGCCAACTTTAGTTAGCAGGCTGCGCACAGAATTTTTTTTTGAAAAATCACTACCCCTCAGATAGTCTGGCAGAGATTATGCCCTGGTTGGGGATCTGGAGTCGGGCAAAAAGTCACAGTACCTCTCCCTGAGAGAGAGAATCCCTTACAGCCATGGCTCACACCAGGACAAACTCTTATGAAACACTAGGTTAATTGAATATAAAGCTGTAAGCAAAAGCTACTCGCCCATGTATACTGGACTTACAGTCTATCTATACCATGTGAGTTCGTATACCTTTGCACACAGAATGTGAAATGCAGAAATGCTGCTTGCTTCGTCTTCGTCTGATGCAAGCTGGATATGTTTATAAGCTCAAAAATAGGAATTTCGGATGAAATAGAATCTGCTAGTACAGTGAGGTTTAGATATCTGAAATTTAATTCAAGATGTGAGGAATTGACTTCGAGATATCTGAAACAGTAATTCTAGATGTTTATATTCCCGATTCAATGTTAAGCTTTGGAGTAGCCAGAGGAGGGGGGACTAGAGCCCCGTAGCAATGGCAGAAGAAAATCGGATACAAAATGTGAATGTCATAGGAACACTTATATCGCAATAAAATTAATGAAGACGACATCGGTCTAAGGCCTATCTTGGACGGAATAGAACAGTTTGGACAAAAGTGGGTGGGATGAGTATTGGAGACAATGTATCAGAATTCCGGTAATTCACGTAATAGAGGCGCGAGAGGTTATGCTAAAAAATATAACATTCAAAAACAGCTACTACCTCAGTTCAGAATAAGGTTCAATGTTCCTTTGCAGGCAGAATCCCTCGCGATGTCGCTCTCGAGTCCTGAATCTATTTTGTTGCGGATTGTTGCAAAACCAGCAGCAAAATTTGTGAATGACCTCATTCGACACCATGAAGTCGTTTATCCACAAACCATTCGCGTGCTCTAAAATTCTTGACTCATGGGGCCAAAACTGCTGGGGCTGCTTGTCGGCGAACGGGGAGGGGGTCATAGAGAAAACCCCTCCATCGTGGAGTTGGAAAACTGTTTTTTCTTATTAAATCCCAGAACAACAAGTAATATCAATTTAGGGATAGTTTAAATGCATGTCAAACGGAACGGAGGTGCTATCTCCTGCCATTTTAAACCGTTTTGTGGCCAAAACTTTTCTTGTAAGCTCAGCGCCAACCTAAAGAAGCGTTCGATCAGCTTAGATAATGCAAAAACCTCTCGCTGGCCTAAAATGTTGGCTACGCCACTGTTAAAATAGTGCACGTATACTAAAAACCGCAGATTCAATCACAAATTTTAGATATACCTAAAATTGAAATTCAGACATCTCCAATTCAGTTTTACATATCTCGAAATAGGTTTCAGATATCTTGAATTCAATTTCAGATACCTCTCATTCTGTGTCATGCAGTATCTCAAATTAAACTTAAAGGCCTAATCCTCTCACTCCAAACAGTTCCAATTCTCCTAACCTACTTACATTGGCCCTTACACACTGAGACATTCAACATCCTCATCCAGACGCAATATCAGTTTATTTCTTCAGGGATAGTATATAAGACCCCAATGTGTAATCAAAAAACCCTTAGTACATACATGATGTGTAACATGAACTTTGGTACTCTGCATTTTTTTTAACTTGCTGTTAATCAAAGAGCTGAGCAAATTGAGAATTTTTGTAGAGTACGACAAAAACTGTAGTTGGAGTGAGAGGATTAGCCCATTAAGATAACTTTATCTATTTCATATGTCTCGAAATGAATTACAGATATTTGTTTGAGCTCCCTCCCCCAGCACCAATCGTCTGTGTCTGCGGACTATGGTCCTGCAACACCTTACTGGTTCACCGAAGTGGTATACCTAATTCGATCCATAAAGGTTTTGAATTCCAAAACTTGCGCAACATTCAAAGATGAAGTTGATCAAATGGCGTGGGTGGAGGGGGGGGGGTGGTGGTCAAGCAGGGGGTGATCAAATGGGGGAAAGGGAAGGGATTGACACCTTATCACTAAGAGCTTCATTATCCTTATCCAATGAAGGTCAGATGGGTATATCGGGAGCTGCATGTCTTAACAGCTTCCTGATTAACTCAACTATAAACCAGAAAGCCAAAAGGCTTAGTGATTCCTTGCTGCTGAAATGTAAGGCCTTTTTTCACATTGACATTGCTTTGCAATGTTTTTCAATTAACAGGGCTCCATAATGTGCCCACAAAGTACACGTGCAAGGCATCCAATCTTCCTACATTGAGATCCCCCTTGCCCGTCTTGAACCCAAATGACATTTTGACCCCCACCAAAAACTTCTGAGACCATGTATTCACTATGTGCAATCTACATGACAAGTAACTGTGCAGGAAAGCTTGTCAGGCTTTGAACATGCTGACTCCAAATGAACTTTGACCTTTGGGAAAATCAATAGGGATCATCTACTAAATATGACAAATCCACACATTAAATATGAGCACAGTCACATGTACCGTTCTTGAGAGTACCATGTTTACGAAATTTTGATCTTTTGACCTCTCATGACCCCGAATGACCTTTGACCTCCACCAAAAACAATAGGGAACATCTACTCAATTTGGACAACACACTCGCCAAATATGAGCACAGTCACATGTTCCGTTCTTGAGATATTGTGTTTACAAAGTTTTGACCTTTTGACCTCTTGTGACCCCAAATGACCTTTGACCTCCACCAAAACAATAGGGATCATCTACTCAATATGGCCAATGCACACACCAAACATGAGATTACTCACACTTACTCTTCTTGAGAATCCGTGTTTACAAGCAATTTCTAAGGAATTTACCCATTGACCTCTCATGACCACAAATGACATTTGACCTCCACGAAAATCGATAGGGATCACCTACTCAATATGACCAACCCACACACCAAATATGAGCATAGTCACATGTACCGTTCTCGAGATATCGTGTTTACGAAGTTTTGACCTTTTGACCTCTGGTGACCCCAAATGACCATTGATCTCCACGAAAATCGATATAGATCATCTACTCTATATGGCCAATGCACACACCACATATGAGATTAGTCACACTTACCCTTCTTGAGATACCATGTTTACAAGCAATTTCTAAGGAATTTACCTATTGACCTCTCGTGACCCCAAATGACCTTTGACCTTCACGAAAATCGATAGGGATCATCTACTTAATATGAACAACCCACACACCAAATATGAGCATAGTCAAATGTACCGTTCTCGAGATATCGTGTTTACAAGGTTTTGACCTTTTGACCTTTCGTGACCCCAAATGACCTTTGATCTCCACCAAAAACAATAGGGACCATCTATTCAATATGACCAACCTACACACCAAATACGAGGTTAGTCACACTTACCCTTCTTGAGATATCGTGTTTACAAGCCAAAGCATCACATACACAAACACACACACACATACATACACACACACACACACACATACACACGACATCACCATCACATAGATTCCTTGCCTGCCTTCGGCAAGGAATCAAAAAGGAAAGGATCCAGAGGGCAAGTCCTGTCCTGCTACCTTGGGATCAAAGTTTTCGAGGGAATAGAAAAAAATCAGCAATATGGAATTCCGAAAACGTATGCGATTAAATTCCAGATTGGGTCCAAGCCCGTGGTCAATCAGGATGTGAAAAGCCTCCTGGTACTTTTCACAGGGGCAAGATTTACTTTAACTGATATTTTTGTTTCTTTGGGGAAGGCGAACATTTTTTTCAATGAAACAGGTTAGCTTCCTAAATACCCCCTTCCTTTGCTACAAAGCTTTTTCGAGTTTCTGGGATATGATTATACCTTTTCATAAGGTCCAAACAAAACAAGAAAGAAATCTAAAGCAAAGTACATTTACAAGACTGAAAAAAATTAATTAAAATTAACTTTTTCTGAATTTATTCTTTATTCAACCACTACAGTCACTGACATCACGACACACTTAGAAAAAAAATAATAAAATTGTCTTCACAGAATCCCTTTCTGATCAAAAGACACATATAAGAGGAAGTTTGTAGACACTTTTTTAGTGGAAGTTACCTTACAGCTTTCACATCAGGTAAGTCTATCAAAACAGGAATATGTTAGGGACTCCCTGATCAAACTGATCCATACTGATACGATAATTGGACGAACAAAATACATGCATTTTTCGGAAATTTTTCATTTTGATCCCTGCATGGATTTCGAGATATTTACTGAAAACAAAGTCATCACATTCTGATTATTTTCCACTCAGTGAACATAGAGCTAGCGTTTGGCATCATAACGATGCACTAATCAACACTGTTATCCTGTCTTATCAAAAAATTTCTCATCCATGATATCACAATATTGTTGTAGAAATAAACGAGGAGAGTGGAAATTTTACACGTTTCTTTTCATACGGATCTGCTCACACCCCATCTAACTAAAGGTCTGCAGGATAGATTAAAAATTTGTTGTCACTCTTACTTGCTCCAATAAGTATAGTTAGTAAGACGAAGTTTTACGGCCCAGTTTCCAACCAACTGGTTCAAGTCGAGTCGGTCTTTTCCCAATTGGTGGCTTAGTGGCTTGTTTTTCCTACTCCATTGCTTATAAGCAAAATAGCAGTAGCTTCCATTTTTAAAGTCTTCGTTATGACTCGGCCAGAATTTGAACTCCAGACCTCCCAACTGCAAGTCGGATGCCCTAACCACTTGACCATGCAGTTGGTTGGGTATAGACAAATTAGTAACATCACCTGCAAAAAAACTAAGCACTGAATAAAAAAATTGCTATTTTTTAGATTTATTGATTCCATATATCAACGGACTGAGTTACCTTTTTCTTATACCCTTCTTGCAACATAAATAATTTACAACACAAACACTGCAAATCATAAAATCCTATATCATAAGAGTAAGCACAGTCATGCATGATTTACCATACCTTTCAGTGTTACTGGATAACTTTAATTTTTCTACTGCAACTAACAGAATATACTTACTTGGAATAAGGTCATATCATGTCATTTCAAAACTCTCATCAATGTTATGATCAACGAAGAATATTTAAAAAATGTTTAAAATTTTTTTCAACTCCTCTTTGGCAACTAGGGTCACAATATATAAACAGTCACCCTAGTAGAGAAGGGTCCAAACATCCAATGTTTTTAACAAAGTATGTAACTGAGAATTTAAAACGATCAATGCTGTTCAATAAATAGCAGTGTAGTGAGAATGACCTTTACATGATTACATATATTATCCAAATTTCAATCATACTTATCAATAGTTGTGCAAAAGAGGGGGGGGGGGGCACATGTTCTCACCAGTAAATGACTTAACCCCTTATTCCCAAGTCTGTACACCACACTCTAGAAATCATAGTGGTGCCACTAATGAATATATGTTTCCACAGCCTCATATTTTTACTGACTTTCCACATGTTAAAATCTTCTAAAGTCAGCTATCGTGTATGGTTCAACCAGGTCAATGACCTACATACACTTCCAAAGCACCAAGTGCAAAAAATGGAAAAAATTCACATATTACAATGCTTAAATGTATCTAATAAACCACAATTAAAAAATTACAGAAAACCAACTGAGTTTTCCACTCCACAAAAAAAAAAATCCTATCAACACATAGATAGGCAGCATCTATGAAAGAATGTACAGGCTTATTATACTTTCATTCCATGATTTGGCATGACCTGTACAATGAACTAACAGTGTACTTTTTGATTTTTGAAGTACAAAATCACAGCTACAACTAAATAAGTCATGTAGATAGAAGATGTTTTCCCAAAATTTTTCAAATCCCATGACTTTTCATGATTTTAACAAGGAAATGACACCATCTCATGACTTTCATGGCCTGGAAAATGGATAAGTAAAATTCCATGATTTTTCAGGTTTTCCATGACCTGTGAAAACCTAGCTGTATTTCTTCCACAGAGATAGATAAAAGAACTTTCAGAAGTTGACAAATCTTAAAGTGGTTGCTGAATTCCATAACAAGAGCCCAATGGGCACTGTGGTTCCTTGCTGGATACTATAAGAACTGTACAGCCAGTCTCCAAAATAGAGTTAAGCAAAAGCTCATACTCAATGTTTGTAACATCTTCACAAGGGGTATTTTAGTAATAATATTACATGAAATCAATGATTAAATTTTTGTGGCCTTACTAACATTCAACTTGTATTTGCTTGGTGATCCTTCAAAAACACTACCTCATTTCCATATGTATTTATGCTTGTAATCAAACTTGACATTATCAGCAATAAACAATACACAATGTGGTCAGAGAGAGAGAAACACCCCTTGTATTTCTCTGGTAAGTAGGTCTGCTCTCAAATAAAACTTGCTATTACTTTAAAACAGTCTACCATTTGTTCTGTTTGCTATCTCTACATAGAAAACAGGGTTTTTTCAGCAGTTAAGCAGAAAGCAAGTGATTAATGAGGTGTGATAATAGAATGAGGATTAGGTTACCCCACATAGCACAGCAGTATTAAAGAGACATACTGTACTGTACTGTATAATCCATGCATTGCTTCCACTGGCATAGAGACCAGTTTAATGCAGAGTGACCTGTGCTCAGTGAAATCCACAGATTTCAGTTATTGTCCTCTTAAAACTTTGAATGATTCAAAATATGTGTACAACCCGAAGGAATCATTACTGAAAGAACGTAAGGGCCAAATTTCTAAGGTGTTTGAGTTTGTAAGCATGCAAAACAAGGTGGGATAAAAAATCTATTGAACCTATCTTTACCTACAGTAGCTTACAAGATTTTCTAAATAACGTTTCCAGCGGTTGACCTCCAGTGACCTTGATGACCTTTGACCTTAACCAAACACAGATTGATTTGATATATGTACTTTCTACCTTAAAATACTGTGTTAAAACTTTTTTCATTGTATGACCCCTGGTGACCCCAGATGACCCCTTGACCTTCACCAAACATATCCAATTTCATCCTTATACCATAACACATCCACACACCAAGTATGACATTTATCCAAGTTTCCTACCTAGAGATATCGTGTTGAGAAGGTTTTTAGTTTTTGACCTCTGGTGACCCCAAATGACCTTTGATGTCCACCAAAAACGATAGGGCACACCTTCTCCCTATGACAAATCCATGTACCAAATCAAAGTTCCATCCAACCTTCCCTTGTTGAGTTAGAGCGTACCGAAGCAAGTGTCACACACACACACACACACACACACGCACACACACATACACATACACACACCCACACGCCAACCTGACTACATAGGTTCCTTTGCTATCGCAAGGAACCAAAAATTAATTTTACAATTTTGAAAAGTGATTTTTAAAATTTGACTGCTTTGTACCATATTTACCCTGTCATGTCAATATTCACCCACACATCTTAATATATAACATATATAATGTTGAAAAAATATGCCACCATGAATGTGCCTTATTACATATTTTCAGTTTTAAACATGATGGTCATAATGTGCCATCACAATGTAGGTCAAAAACAGTAATACTCACTACTATTGCAACTTGGGGCTAATTCAAAGATGGTCACCTTTCAAAGCAGCTGTCCATGTTTGTCCAGACATTCAAAACAACCACAAAACTGACATCTGCCATTTTCATATTTTTACAAGTACGAAGAGAGTAGTGTCCACTACTAAGGGGAAGAGACTGGAACACAGGGATCCCAAACAGTTCTGGCAAAATACATATAAATTATAGTGGAGAACTTCTCATATGAGGTTGCTGGGCAATTTTAATTCACTGCACTGCAAGATATTGTGATAGGGCAGCACAAAAAGAGCAGCAAAATATCCTCAAGCAAAATACCACACATTATATTTGAAAGCTTTTGACCCCTCAATTAAAAAAGTGTGCAAACTTTTGACATTACAGATTAATAATGACACTGCTATTTGGCACACGACTCCAAATGGTCCAACCTTCAAAATCAGGGCTTTGACTTGAGAGATTATTTGAGTCAAGGTGACTTGATGTGAGAGATCAGGTGTTCAATGGAAATACATTCTGATTGGAGGGGCCTCAAGGTATCTCCAAGCTTATTCAAGACTCCAAGCAACTTGACTCAAGCTGAGGAAAGATTAGGCTCAACTGGAGCTGTTGAAGACTTGACAGGACTCAAGATTCAACTTGTCCTGACTCACAGTGACTTGACATTACATGATTTGATCACAGTACTGCATGATACAAACCTGTTGTTCTACTCTATTCCTTTGAAGAACATGTTTGTCATATTCTAACTGCCTGGATGTCACAAGTCTGAAATGGTATTGTTAATTCAACCCCTAAACTCTGGTAAAACCAGCAGTACATCTACTTACTGAATATTTATTAATTCATAACATCATGATGCAGACAACATTACAAAGTACAGAATCCATGCAATTCAATAGATTCCTAGCAATAAATACAATATCAGGTGGCAATAAGGTACATAATCTCTTTGAGAGAATCAATACTTTTATGAAACTTCTCACAAGACTGTTTTGGTCATAGAAGTTTAAAATAAATAGTGAAAGCCAAGAAGAATGGAAAACATGCCAAACTAATTAAATAGTAAATAAATATTCAATGGACACTTTGTCCACAATGAAAAGTTTGTCAACAATTGCATAACACTCCAGAGACAATTCTTCTCACCCCTTTTTATGTTTATGTCAGCTAGACTTACAAAAAAAAGGAAATCTGAACACATTATTGCATGCATGCATCATGAACACTATACAAAAGATTCACTGATAGTCTTAGTAAAATATTACAAAAATTAATTGGTTTTACTCTCATAATATAGATATAAAACAAGGATATATTTGAGGATATGATATATAGATATGAAAGAAATCAACAGCCTCAATGTAATTGTATTAAAATTTATTATGTTATGCACTTGCAGTGCCCAATGCCACACACTATTTACTTGAAGCCTTTAAAATATGGATGATAAAACAATTTACCAAAAAAAGAAAAAAAAAAAAGATTAACATTACAACATTCTTTCCTTTTATTACTCAGGCTCCTATTTTCTGAAAACATTTGTGATGTGGTAACAAATTTACTTAATTTTATCACCTCAAAACAAAATGTTGCTACCTGTAGACCTCATGCATATGATGTTACAGAACAAAATGTATGCCCTCCTTTGGGGCAAAACAAACTAACACAGTCAAATGCAAACAGCTAATTTGCCAACCAGTCAAATAGTTGCATAGTCTGCTACACATGCAGGGCCAATTCCCATGCCTGCAGCCGTGTGTTCCATAGTTCTGCCCAAAGGATGATATCAGTGTGTTGTTGATGCATAAGGTCTTTAGGTGTGTAATTTTCTTTTATATATGGGCAAGTTATTGGCTGGCTTCAGAATGTTGTTATGCATGTAATTATTGTACGATGCACCCTTTGACCCCCAGGTAAGGTAGGTCAATGTTTGTTTGGAGGGTCAAACATTTTTGTGTATCAACATAACCTTTCCTCATACAATGGACCTAACATTTCAGACTTTTATGAACTTTCTTGTTGTGATGCACCTATGAGACACCTATGAGGATGTTTTAATGCCACATTTGGAGATCTTTGACCCACCGATGTGTCATAACTTGGACAAACATGACATGAATTTGTCTTAACACAGTCAGGAGTCAGAGGGAGCATCTAACAATTGATAAGTAAATCTCTCTTATGTAGTTACACTACTGCCAGGCAGGGGACAATGTCCCCCCATGTTAACGCCAAAGATACCATATATTTCTATTGTTGACTATTGTTGATTGTTATTGACTTCACACTCTCCTCAAACAACATCAATTGGTCATGTGACACGAGTCAAAAGCCATTTTATCAGAGCAGTAAGAATACATGTGATGGTGATGACTATATACTACATTTTATTCACAATTCAATTTATCACATATTTGATTTCACTAAAATCAAGCAGTATCCACAGCCTTTTTCCAGTTGTGGGGGCACTGGATTGTTGTCTAGAAAGTGTAATACCATAGTGTTTATTTATATCAGTGATACCTGAGTGCCACCAATCTCTTTTCTTGTGAAAACTTTGAATAGAAATAATGGAAACCTGTAAAAATTGGTCCATGATATAATAGAAAAAAATGTAGTTTAATTCCATAGTTTGTGAGTGCATAACAAGTACATACAATGTCAGAAAGAACCTCTTCCAAAAACCTATTTATTAATGAAGTGCAGTTTAAAAGCCTCATTGAAAAGACCCTGTGCTCAAAAGCAAAATACTTAATAATTCTACTGTGTATAAAACTGAACAGAAAAATATCGTTTAAGCTGTACTGTTTGTTCACAAAACCTCATTCAAACCTTCACTATCCTTGATGACTCCAATTGTTTCATAGAAGAGGCATTTAAGACTGAAAATTAGTTTCTTCTACCACCAAAACTCATTTTGGGTTAATCACTTATCCCTCCCTGCTCCTGCCCTGCTACCTGCCTCTCCTTGGTGCCTTTCTGTGCCTCCATGACCCCCCCCCCCCCTCCAAGATGTGAAACTGTGAAATAGCTACAACTGTTGAATCAGAAGACCTGGGATAAACAAACACAAATCCTTAAACAAGTTTACTTAAAATGCGGAATCCTGTATGAAAAAGATATACTGTATTTTCAATGACTTTTCTTGTAATTATCAAACCTCTCTGTGTGGAACACTGTGCTAGTAAATTGTATACATATATATTGCAATTGTCACTCTTTGGGCCATGCATTCCATACAATACAATGCCAAAACTAATTGTGTTATAAGCACATAAGAGTTAGATATTGTGAAACAATGGTGTGTAGAGTATTGCTGTAAGTCTACACAAATTGAACCCTGAAATGCAATCCAATACTGAAAACAAAAACCACATGTGCTGATATTATGATGTATAGAGGTAATATTTTTTTTATGGTTCCTTGGGAATCTCAATTCAATCGTATTTAAACCAGGAATGTGCAAACTTTAGGAACTCTAGGTCATACCATGTTGCTGTGGCTATCTGGGGGACTGCAGAGGAACAGAGAAATGTATAAGAAGGTCATTTCTCACCCTCACCTCTTCATCCATTCCTCTCAGTAAAAGCGACCAATGTGCAAGTTTAGGCAGACGCACGTCCTTGAATAATACTGTAGTACAGGACTACTCATGGTAAATGATCCTCGCCTGTGAAAAACTCCCATTTTGTCACAAAAATGTTAATTTAAGATTTGAATTGAATCTTTCCAGTGATTTATTTAGTTGATGGTCCCATAATAAAATGGGTTAATGTTGAAACATCATAAACAAGGCATACAAGGGCAGAAAATGGGGCATCAAACTGTGCTGTTAACCACACAGAAGGCTGCAATTGACCTGTAAGCTATAGTTTACACAACCCTGGTGTAAAAAGTAATTATGAAAGAAAAATTTCTTTAATTGTTGGTTTTTATTATTTTCAAACCATTTTAATCGATACTGGAAAGAGGGCAGACAGGCATGATATCATCAATTAGCTGCAGACAAATCCAAGCAGCCAGTCTATCAAACTTTACTTGTTTCAATTTTAATGTCTCTATGCAATACCAAACTCTCATATTCAGAGAAATTGGGGGAATCAGGGGATATTTTAATGACAGTCATCCATGATATGCTCAAGCAAAGCATTTGAAAGATCAAAGCTGAGAAACCCCACTTATGCCCGACTTAATTAGAAAATTTCTTGTTTATGTTGTTTCATGCATTGGTTCAAGACATACAACCCTAATAGCAGACCCTAGTAGGCAATTGGAAGAAATAGTTAAGAGAAAACTTTGTATGCTTCAACTTTTGCCTCTTCCAGTGGGGTTGTATGAAATCTCATCCAAAAGGTGTTGTCTTATCCTCTTCTAGTGGGGTTGAAATAAAGTCCCCCCACTGATGTTGTGTTAGTCCCCTAGATTGGGGTTGTATGAAAGTCCTCCCACTGATGTTGTGCTAGCCCCCTAGATTGGCGTTGTATTTAAGTCCTCCCACTGATGTTGTGGTAGTCCCCTAGATTGGGGTTGTATGAAAGTCCTCCCACTGATGTTGTGTTAGTCCCCTAGATTGGGGTTGTATGAAAGTCCTCCCACTGATGTTGTGTTAGTCCCCTAGCTTGGGGTTGTATGAAAGTCCTTCCCACTGATGTTGTGCTAGCCCCCTAGATTGGGGTTGTATTTAAGTCCTCCCACAGATGTTGTGTTAGCCCCCTAGATTGGGGTTGTATTTAAATCCTCCCACTGATGTTGTGTTAGCCCCCTAGATTGGGGTTGTATTTAAGTCCTCCCACTGATTTTGTGTTAGCCCCCTAGATTGGGGTTGTATTAAGTCCTCCCACTGATGTTGTGTTAGCCCCCTAGATTGGGGTTGTATGAAAGTCCTCCCACTGGTGTTGTGTTAGTCCCCTAGATTGGGGTTGTATGAAAGTCCTTCCCAAAAATGTTGTGTTAGCCCCCTAGATTGGGGTTGTATGAAAGTCCTTCCCACTGATGTTGTGTTAGCCCCCTAGATTGGGGTTGTATTTAAGTCCTCCCACTGATGTTGTGTTAGCCCCCTAGATTGGGGTTGTATTTAAGTCCTCCCACTGATGTTGTGTTAGCCCCCTAGATTGGGGTTGTATGAAAGTCCTTCCCACTGATGTTGTGCTAGCCCCCTAGATTGGGGTTGTATTTAAATCCTCCCACTGATGTTGTGTTAGCCCCCTAGATTGGGGTTGTATTTAAGTCCTCCCACTGATTTTGTGTTAGCCCCCTAGATTGGGGTTGTATTAAGTCCTCCCACTGATGTTGTGTTAGCCCCCTAGATTGGGGTTGTATGAAAGTCCTCCCACTGGTGTTGTGTTAGTCCCCTAGATTGGGGTTGTATGAAAGTCCTTCCCAAAAATGTTGTGTTAGCCCCCTAGATTGGGGTTGTATGAAAGTCCTTCCCACTGATGTTGTGTTAGCCCCCTAGATTGGGGTTGTATTTAAGTCCTCCCACTGATGTTGTGTTAGCCCCCTAGATTGGGGTTGTATTTAAGTCCTCCCACTGATGTTGTGTTAGCCCCCTAGATTGGGGTTGTATGAAAGTCCTTCCCACTGATGTTGTGTTAGCCCCCTAGATTGGGGTTGTATGAAAGTCCTTCCCACTGATGTTGTGTTAGCCCCCTAGATTGGGGTTGTATGAGAGTCCTCCCACTGCTGTTGTGTTAGTCCCCTAGATTGGGGTTGTATGAAAGTCCTTCCTACTGATGTTGTGTTAGCCCCCTTGATTGGGGTTGTATGAGAGCCCTTCCCACTGATGTTGTGTTAGCCCCCTAGATTGGGGTTGTAGGAAGCCCAATCATGTGGGATGGTGTAAAGCATTGACTTGTGCAGTAAAGTTAAGTGAAGTGGAGATTAGTGTAACCTCAATTTAAATGGGCTGATGCAAAACTTCTCTTGCTACAAAAAAAGTTCAGAAACATCAGTGCCCTCAGTAATACGCAAAAAAGGTCACCTTTAATAGCAAAGTTATTACAGCCTGTGTTGTACATATGTCTCCTCAACTTGCACAACTTTATACTGTATCAACTAAGTATCAAACATTTGATTGCACAGAACAAGCTTCACACACTATACCCTTCTTCATATGTTTTGGTCATTAGGAAGTGACTTCATGCAGACGACAAATTGGAACGGTCCTTTAAATAGACATCACAATGAGGAATGCGGCCATGAATCATGCAACTAACGTAATGACAAGCTGCATTTAAATATAGAGGAATAACTCTAGTGCATATCATTAATTAACACATAAAATACAGAGTACAAAACCTCACACATTGCTTATAAACTCACTGAGCCTTTGGTAATACCATCTGGCCAGGAATAACCTCATTGAGTTGTTGGTAAGAAAGAAATCAAAACAACTGCAAAGAGTAGTCCTAAGAAAATATTCACCACCCATGATGAAACCCAACTTGACGATTTCTGTCGTTGGTGTCCTCTGGCTCTATAGTATTCCACAATATCTTCCAAATTTCTTTCCACAGCAACAAACCCTAGTTGTTTTCGGGATTTGTCAGGTTTGTAATGATGAGTGATACAAACTTGATACAGCTGGGGGAAAAAGAAAAGGTACCACTCAGTCAAAATATTTTGCAACTTTTCCTCTCAGTGATAGCAAGCTTCTATGAGTAGTAGTCTACAGTGCAACCTCAGCTTCAATCAATTTAATTATGTAATAAATTCATTATGAAAATGTTTTCTCAATACCTATCCCTCTTCTTTTTGTATATGTATAATACATAATTTTCTCAAAGAAATTAGATTTTTTTAAACTGGCATCCTGCAACACATAGCATGTGCCTACAGCACGCAGCAACACATAGCGTGTGCCTACAGCACACAGCAACACATAGCGTGTGCCTACAGAGTATGCCGCCCTTGGTTTGAAAGGTACAGTAGATTGGCAAATGTTTGCAAAATGTTTCCTTATTGCACTGGAGAAGCATTTTACAGCTTTAACAATTGTGCTTTTCCTACAAAGGGCAAGAATGCAATTATTACTGATTGATAAGGTTTCAAAATGTGCCCCATTACATGCTTTTTTCTGCAATGTTGAATAACTTGAAAGTACTACAGAAGCAACTCTAGTCATACTGATGTGGGACAAACACAAAACAAAAGAGAATGACCTGCATCATAGTTCTCTCTTCAACAGCCTACTTCAAAATTTAAACTTGTAGCACAGCTTAAAGCTGCAGTCACAATGCAATGAATGCAGATAAGAATCCCATCCAGTATTAATAAATTTTCATTTAAAATCTTCTCCATCTCTGGTCACAACATGCTAACTGATTGTTTTTTTCAACTTCACACTGACCATGCCATCATGTTGCTTCTTGAGAATGCAACTTAGACACCCCAGTAGATCAAAGGCGGTGTGGGGTGTAACTGGTATCTGAGTTTCTTACATGATCTGTGCCCTTAAATTATCTATGCTTTGACTGTGTTCACACTGTGTGAAAAACATATAACACATGCTTGACTGCACTGTTAGCTAACCCTAAATGTTACTAACTTTTTCGTGTATTTTAACACATTTGTTACTGTCAATCACTTAATGAGATGTGAAACCTGACTATATCAAGTGTATAGGTGGTGTGCTTCATTTCCTCCCTGACTCAATAAGAGGTAATCAGGCAGAGAAGGAAAATGTAACAAAAAGTAAGCAGGAACGTTTCATCATGCGGACAGCTTTTAACAGACAAATGTAGTCTGATAAAGGAAGTCTGTCCATGTGATGTCGAGAAATGATAAGCATAAATTTGATTTTTGTAGTCCTGCAATGTAACTCCTATACTTTCACAGATTGGCAAATTTTGGGTTCTTTCTGATTAGAAATGGAGAAGACTTAAGAAAAATCTCACAACAATTGGATTAAACCCAATCCAGATTCCTGGTAATGTGATCTTGGCCTAAAAACTTAGCCAAGCAATTTCTGTCAAAATTATTCCACAAGTTTCTCTTGTATTTGTATTTCATTGAAAATAAGGTTATTATTTACACATTTGCACTTTCAAAAATTCCACTGTCTAGGCTGTCCATAATTTAGCTATCAGTGTTCAATTAAAATATCCTCCTTAACAGACTGGTGTAAAACAGTCCTTTTCTAACAAATTACAATGCTACAAGATTAAAAGTTTATTGGCCAACTGAAAAAGTTTTGTGCCCAAGCAAGCACATCCAAGCACCCAATTTGTAACTTGGAGGACTGTGCCTAACTATAACTTGTGAGGTATTATAGCATAGACTCAGATGGTTGGTAAACTTCTTGAGAGTAATAGCCATTGTAAATACATTACACTGGCATGCTCTTTCTGATCTACACTCACAGCATTCTAATCATCTAACTAATTAACTCTGATCATCCCAGGGTGCATACCCAAAATCAAGCTCTAAACTTGACTAAGCTTATCAAAAGAGAACCAAGCATGGCAACTGTAGCTAAGGCAACAAGCATTGCTAAAATAGCAAAACACACAGCTCTTCAGGAGTGGAAGGGTGCCATCCCTTTGTTGAAAAGACTTTTGCCAGATAGAATTGAGAAAAGTAGGGGAATTGTATGTATCAATAGGGGTGATGAAGTGCTATGATAAAATGACATTATGTGAAATATGTTTACAAGTAACAATTATTGACATTCTAAAGGTGTACCTCAGTCCTTGAGAGAAACACTTGCACTTCTACCAGAGGCTTCAAAATTTTGTGGATGATTTCGCCAATTAGAGCTGGGGGTAGAAGAGAATTAATTCCAAATTACAATGCAAATTGTTTGCAGTGAATAACCATGTAACTTTCATGAAAAGATGGCATAGCACCAAGATAATCATCCACTATATTAAACTGAAATCACAAATGTTCTCCAATACATATCTGCACATCAGAAAGCCTTAGTGCAAGATCTGCTAAAATATGAAAGTTGAAGGGCAAAACAAAGGTATATAGGTGCAAACTTAAAGAATTTGAAACATCAAACAATTTTTATAGAAGGAAATCAAGGCACTCATAGTCACTGGTGTGGTTCATTTCAACTGGTTTTCAAATGGTCAAATGTTTACTGCCCGAAAATCTTGGAAAATTGTGCCTCTTGACCTCTGCTAATAACAGGACACAATCTTGTGAATTCTTGGAAAAATTTGCTTTCTGCCTT
Source organism: Holothuria scabra (assembly GCA_037179385.1). NCBI lineage: Eukaryota > Metazoa > Echinodermata > Holothuroidea > Aspidochirotida > Holothuriidae > Holothuria > Holothuria scabra. The sequence continues at coordinate 8,399,363 of CM074184.1, forward strand.
TCAGTGACACTATGCACCCTTCAGACTAAACTAAAAATAATATACTCTATCTTCTGTTCATTATTTGTACACATAGAGAGTATACAATCTATCCAGAGTTCCAACTTCACATATTGTGCAAACTAAGTTTTCAAATATTCCAAAGGTGACCTAAAATGACCTTTGGTCATTACCAAAACCCATAGGAATCATCTCCCTACCATTAAGCCTTCAAATACAAAGTATTAAATTTATTAAAGCTTCAACAAGGTTTTCAGAGATTTATCCTCAATGAACTCAGATGAATGTTGACTGTCACCACAAATAAAGGGGCCATTCTATTCTCCCACCATATCACATCTATATACTTAATATGAAATTTATCCTAGCTTCCTACCTTGAGATATCACATTATAAACAAGGTTTAAAGGGTGACCCCATGACCCCAGGTAAGGGCTCACGTCTTTTTTCAACCAGCGGTTCTGACCGGTTCGCCAAGTGCAGTCAATAATGAGGTGACATCATGGAGTTAATTAGCTTCAGTTGGTCTTTACAGTGTCCCACAATCCCCTAGTAGGTTTAACAGTTATAATCAGCAGAGAAGCCAACTCCATATAAGCAGCTTATCAACACAATAGGAGTGCAAACTGCAGTATCGATCAGTGATGATCTTAATCCTACTTTGAGTGTGCTTGCACTACACAAGAAGAAGTGTGTGTTGATTGCCTACACAAGTATGTACTAAAGTATGGTACATGTGTACAGTAAGTTTGATGGTAGGGTTGGGCGATATATCGAAAGTTATTCTTATTATGGTCACCATATTTTTTTTCCAAGAGAGGAGACGATACTATTATTTCTTGTGACAAACAATGTGAAATAAACGTGCTTTGTAATCTTTCTTCAGTCTTATTTTGTCTCCTTTTTATTGTTTCATCATCACGGCATTCAGGTTTTACCCTGAACTGATCCAAAATCAGTACAAACTTATCCTTCGTGATTGCGCGATTAACATGACCTGGCTTAATATGAACGATGGGGGAAAATCCTATGAATCAGCTAGCTTGAGATGCACGAGTAAAAATGTGCGGTGCATCCTGCGCTAATCTTGCAAAATTTCGTTGGATAGAATCCACGGAATATGCTACAAGATAACCACTGCCACAGGTTCACCCTTCATTTGCCCCTTAACTTGTTATGTTATGTTTAGTTGACAAAGTAATATACCCTAATATTCTTGCAAGCTGGTTGGTAACCAGATGATTTTGTCATTTAATTGAACATTGTTACGTACGGAAACACGGTGTGAGAAATTTTGAACGAATATGCATTTATACCGTAATCGGTAGGCTCGTCTACGCAAATACCCATACATTTGGCTATGTCCGAAATCTATTCAAGTTCAAGGGAAATTCACGGCGATGCATTGTATGGTTAGTGTAGGTCCGTAAGTACACGCTAAAACCCACACATTAGGCTAGGTACGTACCCTGTAGAGAAGTTGAAGTGAAGTACACAGTGTATGTACCACGCGGTCAGTGTAGGTCCGTAAGTGTACAGAAACACCCATACAATAGGCTAAGTATGGAGATGTAGGAATTGTAAGTGACGTACCGTACACAAACGTAGGAATTAGTTTTCATTCCCTGTTTGCACCGCTATAAACACATTTTAATAAATGATGATGCCTAGAACGTATATTTCACTGTGTAGGCCTATAAGGATAAGCCTGCGGAGCTTTTTATCATTGGAATGCGCTTGCCTCTTTTAACATTGTTAATGTAAATATTCATGTCACCCTGTATGTGGTAATCCTCTCCCACACCCTCTCACCCAAATCCCTGACTCTCTTTTTCTCATGCAGTTCGGGCCTTCCAGAGGTTGTTACGTTATGGTTTTCATGTTGAAAGTTTAACTGCCCTCACTACCCCGCAAACGCCTCCCTTCAACCCGCCACACCCATCCATCCCCTCTTCCTTCTGTGTAGTGAAAAGGTGTCTCTGACAGTAGAGGTTCTGTTTACAATCCTCAAAGGTCATGTTTTGCCCTTTATACGATAAATTAAGCACACTACATGACCTACTTATGGGGAGGGGGAGGGAGCACTCCTGTTTGCAACCTGACATGTCTGCTTCCCCGAGGATCTTATTGCCTACAATTGATATTGTTCAGCGGTCAGTACGGTCTAAAACCTAAAAGAGGTAACCGAAAATAATTTCCAAGAATATAATGTCAACTCCTGGAGCTCGCAAAAGCTCCCATCATTTGTGAACAGGCATGCATGTTGGAAAGGGTCTCTAAAACATTGGAGAAGGTCGAGAAAAAAATTATATGAATGTAAACTGTTTGACTCCTGGAGCGGCAAAAGCCGTTTTGTGGACATGCACACGGAAATTTGGAGCGACTCCGGGTGCTTGGTTTGTTCGTCGTATGTGCTGCATAGTTTATTTGATCAACTTTCGACTTCAGCACAATACATAACCCTAGCCTCTTAATAAGTATATTGGTTGGACAACCTTCCTTTGGGTTTTCCTTTGCAAAACTAGTTTTATGTATAGGCCTATCGATAATAATTATGACAGAATGGTGCGCACTGCAATACCACAAAACAAGTACGGTACTTTCGACAAAATGCGTTGTCATTTCCGAAGCTGTTTTTTTTTTTTTTTCAAATGGGGTGAAAGAATTTTCAAAACGGATATCTTTCTTTTCAAGTGGTTTCTACAAACCAGGGACGTGTTACTAAGAACACATCCCTGTGCAAACCATGTCATGTCTAACTGAGCATCGCACGATAGGGGATAGGGGGGTTGTAACAATTTTTGCCTGTTTGACCACGATTTTACCTATTGGTTTGACCTTTTGACATATGGATATTCATGCAGCCTAGCACGTCTTCGTTGAAGGATGCAGGAATCTGTAGTTGGAGAGGGTGAGGGAAGTGGGTCCACTGGTAAATTGTACAAAATTCCTATTTTAAAAATCTCATAATTATTTATAATTATACTTCATCAATAGGGGGTCTTATGCATTTCTCCTCTCTCGCGCGCCGCTGTGCCCCTGCCGTAGCAAGAGCGAGCTGTTGATACCATGTTCACAACATTATTTCAAACAAACGGTTCAAGCAAAATGTATTAGGCGACATGAATGTACGTATAAAAACACAAATGCGATTGGAAATTAGAAGACATGCGACTTCTGAATATGCTTATACTGTATTATCAACTAAAATGCCATAATCTCCGAGTTGCACGTACATAAACAGTTTCTTACATGTTACAGAGTTGAATTACCAGATTGCGTTTCATACTGCCAAGGTTTTTGTTACGAGTTGTACCTCAAGAGGCGTATTCGTCATCACATTTTAATATAATAGTATCCCATAATCAGATTCAAAGTACCGACATTTTTTTGTCTGAATTTCATTACTATTTGAGAATACTGCGGTATGGAATTCTAAAAGTGTAAATTATTATGCACGCAATAGTGTTCTGAAAAATATTACGATTACCGTCTTAAATTGAGAGATTTTTGGACTCGTCCACAATTCCAATCCTGTTACAAGGATTTTACAGCTAAAAATATAAGAAAGTAAGAGATCGAGGTCAAAATAAGAATCTACAGGTCGCTATGAGAAATATAAGTGAAAAATTAAGTCCCGAGAGAGTAATATTATTTTTTCGGTTGACCTAGCTCAGGGATTCCAAACATTTTTCTTGTGGAGTACCTTTTCTTATGCATGTGATAATAAACTAATTTTGGCTGAGTATTACATCTTTTAGGGAGATTTGTTCACACTCCTTAGAACACCTTATACGATATACGTACTGTAGCGGGAATAATATGTCTATAATTAGTTTTCTAACTACAGCGTCCATTTTCTTACGGTTGTGAAATATAAAACACCCTTTAGACAGTTTGTTTGCTGGGTTTATATCAGTGACCCGCAGAAAACTCGAGCTCCTCATATTTTTTCTTGACTTACACTGTAAAAAAAAAAAAGTAAATTTTACAGCCAAACTGCCGTCAGCTGGGATGCCAACTAACGCGTAAATTTTAGGTCAGTTTGAACTAATTTGAAGGTTACACAATGCTTTATTGTGATATTACTAATAACGTAGGGTGTTTACAGTGTAACCTTTCAACAAGTTGGATACATGTTTCCTTCTAATTTGCATAATTGAAAAACATTTATTGTGTGTGTGTGTGTGTGTGTGTGTGTGTGGTAAACAGAAATACAGAAATTGTGCTGTACATTTTACAGGAATTTGTTGTAAATTTTACAGATTTTTTAATAGTAATATGAACTATAACCAGACCACAAATTTTGGGTGCTGCAAAGCAAACAGAAAAATATTTGAAAAACCATTGTATATAGTATTAATTTTTCTAAATGGATGGATCAAAATAGAATTTTGGCTGCTGCAAAGCAAACAGAAAAATATTTGAAAACCTTTTGTATATAGTATTAATTTCTCTAAATGGATGGATCAAAATACTGTATAGTCCGTGTGTTCTGTCAGTCTGTACTCTATGGTCTGTGCGATTGCCGGAAAGCTGCACCCTTTGATCCTTTGCTATGCACTATCGCGTTGTGGCGGGTCTCATCTTTTCGGGAGAGGAAGGAATAGCTCGGACATCTGTTACAAAAGGTGGTATCTAGTGATGGGCGTCTGGCCCGTCCGCTCTCCACTGCCTCAATGAATGTGTCGTAATGTTCCTGTGCTCCGTCATCCTTGAAGTTTGGCTCCGGAAGCCCGTTCATCGCCCGAAGGTACCTCATGACTCCTTTGGCTTTGACCGGGTGGCTGAGACAGTACCCACAAGTTGGCGAGGAACATTTCGAGATTGTAAACTCCCCAGGATGACGGTGACAATGAGCTGCGATGAATTTCAGTTCCTCCACAAGTCCAGGATGACCTTTCAACGTCGTCGGACTGGCAGTAGACAGGAGCGGGTGTACAAGATCGTAGTCGCTGAATAATTCATCTGGTGCCTCATCCTCGCCTGCACTGCTTACGTGAACACTGGATGACACGACAGGGAAGCCCTTAACTCTCATCCCGTTCCAGAAGCAGTCCAGCTCATCCAGTGCTCTGTTGAAGACTTCTGCCTCCTTCTGAACGAGCTCTTGCTCTGACAGTTGGCTCTGCTGGCATGGCGGTATAAATTCACCCGGTAGAGCCGCCTTGAAAGTCACACCTGTTAACTTCCGTGATAGATGGCTCCACGCATGCTCGATTGGATTGAAGGCTGAATGTCCAGGGGCATACGTTACGGCACAGAGGTAATCTAAATCGAGGGATTTGAACAGTCTTTGTAGGTATACCATTACCGACCAGGACTTGGCATTCCAATCAGGCCCACCATCCGTTAACAGTGTCACAGCCGATTTCTCACGAAAGTTGGTCTCCAAAATTTCCTTGAGGTCATTCACGTGACATGCTATGGTGAGCTTACTATACTTCTGAATTCTGTTCCTCATGTATATTGGTCCCGTCCTCGGAAACTCGTAGTGCAGCCTCCCTTCTGAATCCTCTCTGACTTCGACAGGTCCCTCGCGTTGGCGCAGTTCCATATACCCTATCGGCGTTATCTTGTATCCGTTTCCAAGTGGAAAGTCATGGTCGTTATAGTCTGGACTGTCCTCAACAGGGAAGAAGCGACGAATCTGGTGGTATCTGGAAACTGCTAGTTTTCCAATGGATAACTTGTTCATCGTGTCGGTGGACAATAAGCATGATTCTGTTTTGAAGCGTGACATAAACTCGACTCTATATCTCAAACGAGAGGAGAAGTAGTGCTGGTGTTTATGAGCCTTTCTTGTGTCGTTCCGCTTCTTCGGAATCTTTGCGTTGACGACCCCCCTGTACAGCTGTGAGGACACACGCGTCCTGTGTGGCGGCGAAAAAAGTCGTCGAATCGTCGCGTCGGCAATGGATCGTAGTCCAGGGACATCCTTAATGACTTGAGCTTTAATTGTTTCAATGGATGATCCGCAACTCACACCAATCTCGCTCCCTCTTTTCTCGTGTGCCGCATACCCGTTGTCTTCCACAGTCCTCCTCACCACGGGGACAAGGTCAGGGAATTTGTCTGCTAGGCGCTTCCTCCCAGAGTTGGCCTTTGCCTCTCTACTCTTCCTTCGTGGGTCGCTTCCTTTCCTCAGCATCGGTGAAAGTATTTTGACTTCCGGTGTTTTGAGCTGTAGGTAACAAAGAAGATCAATTGGTGAGATGGAAGTTATTGTACACAATTTTATTTTATTCTCTTAATTATAACCACTTACTTTATATTTACTTCCTATCTAGAAACCCAGTGTTCAGTGTTGGTTGGGCAATGATGTCCTTTCATAACATGCAGGCATAAAGCCCGGAGTAAAGCAAACAATTTGCGTTGCCCTCCCGTTATGAGTGTCTGGGGGTATCCTTTGTGTTTTCGTGCACCCGCTTCAACTTCAGCTTTAACCATTTTTTTTTTTTTTTTTTTTTTACGGTAAAGTACCGGCAGCGGAGATTTCGGCACCCGACGTTTTTTTACAGTTCCGTTTTTTTTTCCCGATGTCAAACCGTTTTTTTATTACAGTTGTGAAACTACAAAAACGTCGGGTACCGGAATCGCCGCTGATAGTATTTTACCGTAAAATTGTGACTTGCCACTGTAAATTAGCAGGTTCTTAAATCACTTTAATCACTTCTTACTAGCTCTCCTATCCCTCATCCCATCTTCAGTCCGTGTGCGCAAGGTCATGCCTCCGTCCGGGACGGGCTACCCACCCCCTTTTGTTGAAAAAATCCAATTTTGTCGGGGAAACTTCATCTACAGACCTACGATAAAAGATGTGGGTCTGTAGTCACTCGGACGACCTTCTTGATCTTGCTTACTAGAAGACCATATTCTTCAAGGAAACTCACAATTCCGAATTCTCCTCAAAAAACGGACTAGGGGTTGTTCATGTGCGTACAGTACCCAATGGTCTGCCGTATGGCCTGCCCGGACAGCCGAATTCTCACAAAGGTAATATCGGCCATGTCGTTTTCAGCTACAAATAATGATAAACAGTGGTGTGAGAAAATCTCCCCATAAGTATGACTGAAAATTTATTTGAAGGCACCTTGTAACGTGCCATATTTTCAAATACGTTGGGGGCAAAACCATTTATAGCCTTGAGTTCGGGCAGTCACGTTAAAAATTTCGTCTATTTAGTGGACCTTGCAATTGAATTCAAGATTCTTAATACAGTCAAAAACATTTTAGTATGTTTTCAATTCCGTTGCATAGCCCCCCCCCCCCCCCCACCCCCACGAAAAGAGACAAGAACATTACATCTAATTGTAGCAGTACCTTTTATCTGGTACTTTTCTGATCATTAGCAAGTTGGGTTTTTTCTCTATGGAAGTGAAACTTTCATTTTAAATGAAAGCTCAAAATAACGACTGCTTCATTTTAGTCGAACAGATAACTGAACAGAACAATGCGTGTTTGTAAATTATTCTTCGTTTTGGGCAGTATTATGAAGTGAAAATATTTTTATTGCGAAAGAAATCTGAAATTAAGGACTTCTTTAATTCTAGTTACGAGCCCAGGAAATGCCATTTCCTGCTGACCGGCGATACTTCACACATATGGAGTGAAATATCGCTCTACATGAAGTGAACTTTCACTCCACTTCCGGGTGAAATTCACTCTTGCCAGGAGTGGTCCTTCAGCACACTCTCTTTGGAGTGAATTTCACTCTTGTATTTTTAGAGTGTATCCAACACTCTTCCGGACAATCATACAGAAAATGAAGCAAACTTACTTTGCACCCCCGTATGTCGTATGACGACTTCTGTGGCGTGACGTTCGCCTCCATGTCGATGGAAATTCGAAGAGATTTGCCTGTTGTAAATTGTTAAAAACGATGATATCGGAAAACGACTCGGCCCCACGTATTTGCTTCAATTCATGTATGTATAAATGTGTGTAGTACGTATAGAACGTATGCGCAGTCTGCATCTTCCTATGGACACAGCTTCACGCAACATCGATTGCACATAGTTAATCCCCAAAAGTTCTATTGACCTAGGTCACAGTATCCACGCAACGGCGGTTTCGAGCAGTTAATCCCAAAAGTTCTACTGACCTAGGTCACTTTGGTTCATTGTTGTCATCGAATATCAATCGATATTTTAGTTCGACTGCTCAAGGGCTGTGATGAATATTATACAGTAACATTGACTACGCACGATACACGTTTATAATACACTGACGACACAAAGTCACGGTACGGCAATAAAGACATACGCGTTGTTGTTTTTACACAACTGCACAGTTGTTTTCTACACCAGAATATCGTAGTTTTAACCGTCCTCTCCTTCAAACATGCCTAAAACAACCAAGCTCAGGAAAAATTGCAGGATAGAAGTGGAGTGGCTGGAACCAGCATCAGACATCGGTAGCATATCAATAGTTCCCATCAAGAAGATACATGATTATGAGGCGGGTCTGGTTGTTGGTCAAACCGTCACAGTGCAATGGGGCTCAAGGCGTTACAAGGCAATCGTCAGAAATATCAGAGATAAAGGTAACCATTGTATTTTATTACCAAGCATTAGCCCTCCCGCCCCTCATTCTGCGCCCTCCAATAGCTCACCTTAGAGCCTATTCACGTTTTCACGACTCGATTATGGTAGCCTACAGAAACCCATATTTTGGGGGATTTTTTTTTACAGAAATTTTTACTGTGTCACGCTATTCATGTAAGGATCATGATAAATTTTGAACAATGCATAATTTTGGGAGGGGGGAATAAAGGGGTTGCCGGACAACCAGGGGTCGATTTATAATTTTCTTTTCTACATGCACTGGTGCATGTAGGTCAAAAAATCTACATGCAACTGACGCTTGCACGCAAGTTACCTTACGTAAATAAGCCCAGGCTTTATACTGTACTTGAGGTCCCAAGCCTAGAGTTTGCATCATCTATGGCCAAATAATCCATTATATTAAAGCTACAGCTAAAATTTTACGCAATCTTCAAGTTATTCTTTTTTAAGGTTGATTATAAGGTTTCGCCAGTTAAACATGCAACTAAAATTCTGACATCGTGGTTTAAAAAGTTCTAGTCTCCGATCATCCAAGTCCTTTCAAATTTAAATGCCGCTGTGGTATACACTAAATGTGAAAGGCTGCAGTCTTATAAGCAAACCACATCGTGCAAATTGCAGTATGCCAAAATTATGCTGTTGGCATTTATTTCTCAAAACATGTGTGAGGCATGTGTAAAATACTTTAAATTTGCCCTTACCAACATTTTCAAAACTTTTACTACACTACTTTTGATGAACCATACTTTTTTCTTTAGAGCTGCTGGCACCAGCTCAAACGCCATCCTAACGTATTGTCTATATGAATACTTGGAAAGCCTAGCCTGTAACCGGTACAATTTTACCTTAACCCTAGACCTTAACCAATATGTAACCCCCATTGTGCCATTGTGTAGGTAGTAGAATCACCAAGCATTGCCCCCTCCCCCAATAACCTCACTATGTGATTATTCACATTCCTCAGGGGTCGATTATGGCACAGGTAACCCACAGTTTGAGATTTTTTTTAAAATAAATTACCAATGTAACAGCCTATTCACAGGTAGGCCTACAAAGAAAGGATTCTCGTAGGCCAATAATATGAAAAATGAAAGTTCCATCATAGGCTACAAATTTGTATGTATGTTCAAGCCTTTTTTTAAGCGGAGACTGGGAGCCAGTTTTGCATTCGTAGTTCAGCGAGAGGGTTTTTTTTTTTGAAATTAAATTCGTTTTGAAATCACTGTTGGGGTTTTAGAATCAGGGTTGAATGGTCAGGCTGGGTATTACTTGGGTTAGGGTTAGGGTTGAAATTACGAAAAACAGTCCAAAGGATGTTATTTTGAAATTGAGGGCGTGGCTATTTCTAAGAAGCTGATTGGTCCGTGCAAATGACTTTTCCCCTCTCCATCCTACGAAAAAAATACTCGCGTGTCGGGAGCTATTTACCAACTGGTTCCTACAGTTTTATTTTAGCTCCAGGACCATTGGGCTGCAAAAAGTCGCAAAAATAACACTTACTCGATGGGATCTATAACAATGGTTCCCCTTGAGGCGCAAATTAGTTTGCCAAATCGCTAATTAAAACAGCATATAATCGTTTCTGCAATTAAAAAAATGGTTCCCGGGGTTGCCTTTTGATCTGTGAGAGTTTTAAGAATTTTCGCTAAATGTGCCTTGACCTTTGAGCCATCCCCCCCCCCCCTCCCATGCGCGAAATAACAAATTCCCAAATGCTCTTCTGAAATTTGCCTAAAAGCACTTGTGTCCTTTCAATGTAACATTAATGACGGATTTCTTCTTGATTCTTTTCAGCTGCAGGAATAACTACGGCACACGACGATGAAGTGACCGCGGCATATGACCCCTTTCCACCAATCGTCAGCGCAACCGCCACTTTGCTGGACGCCGACTTGACAGATCTGTCAGGTACGCCCCTTGGGTTGGACATGCCGTGCCCACCGAATGTGGAGGAACGTGCTGCCGAGGAAGACTCGCCGGCGGAGGATGTGCAACCACTCATGGTGGCTGAACCACAAGCGGTAATGTCGGCATTGGATGTTGTTGTTAGGTCTACAGAGACACAGACAGATGGCGTGCACGTGAGCACTGAGACTGTGGCGGCGATTCAGAATCAGCTTAGCATGCTGTTTGCAATGGTGTCCACGATGGCCGAGGACATAAAGCAACTCAGGACCAGTCAAGCAACACCTACAACAAGCCAGCAAACCAGTCGCCCTGACATGACCAAGAGTGGTGCAATGCCTCGATATGGGAACCTTGATTGCCAGACTGACATGGTGAAGTCTCGGATTGGGGAGTCTGGGAATGATGAGTTCGTGCAGATCCCTCGACGTGAATACGACCGGATCTTTAACCGAACCAGAACGGCCACCAGTTTCGTTCGGCAGTTGCTTCCTTATTACTTTTCCAAGGATGAGTTGCAGAGATCCAACTTTGACGGCAACTTTGACGGCGGTGTAGTGTTGAGTGCCACCGGGAAGACTATGAAACTGGCCTTGGATAGGCAGAGGGTTGGTGCCCTGTTCCGGCAAGTGGAGACCAAATTCAGCGGATCTACTTCAGGGAAAGAATCCCAGAGGAAGTTGCGGGAAGCGATTAACGACAAGTGCCGCCACTTATAGACGTTCCCCTAAATGGAATTAACCCATCTAGCGGTCAAGCTGCAGTCATTTAATACTAGTTAGCATTGTTTGTATTTCATGGAAAATTAATATAAGTATGTATATGTCTTCCAAAATTAACAAACGAACCAACTCAAACTTCACAACTCGTAGCACACAATACAACTTCTTTTTCTGCAACTCTCTCTCTCTGACTTGTTGACGTATGGATAATCATGTAGCTAGCTAGCACATTGCCAGTGGTGTATCCAGGAATTTGTAATGGTCGTCAAGTCTGTCTTGGTGCATTGAAAAATAGCGGAAGGTGAATTCACCCCCGGGTGTCACACTTCATTGAACATGTGTACAGCATACGCGGCGAAAGAAGCACGTAAAAATTTTTATTTAAAAGATTATTCACTATCCACCATGCACCGTTGTCTTATCTTTCTCTCACCCATAGAACGGAATGTCCTCCTCTGAGTCATCCGGTATATTAATGTAATGTAATGTAAACATATTTTTGAAAAAAGGCATGTTATGAACAACAACCATCTCAGAGCGTTGAACAATAAAATCGGGTTACAAATAGATGTGAATTTTCTTGTTTCAATGAGTAGATTTTAAAATAAAGTACTTAAACAGAAGTTTATAATTAAATTAACTGTCTATGTTTTCTCTCATTTAGTCTTTGTCCAATTTGAAGTGATCACACAGCCATCTACATTGCCGTATATGTGTCTTTGAACATAGGCGTGGGGAACCGAAAGGTCGGGGGGAGGGGGGTGGGCGGGTAGAGACGTATTTTATTCCTACCTATACGGTCGTGCGGGCGGCGCATAGTGAAGTTGTATTCAACGCGAGTTACCCCCCGGAGGTGCCCGATATTGAAGAATGACTGAAGTTGACAATTTACAAACTCCCTTGTAATATCCTCACTTCCCGTGCTTGAGGCAGCGTATGCCTCCATGGTACCTCCTGTTTTATCAACATAAAATATATCCTTTACAAGCCCTTTAAACCAAGCATGGGGGGTAGGGTAAGCAAAAGTAAGCCGAAACTCGTGTTTGAGCAGCAATTTTGAAGCAGTTTTGTCGAGTTGCATATTTGCAGAAATTACGATGAAAGTAGGGAAGGAAAGGTCAGCTTTTTACCCCCAAATACGGCAAGAAAAATTAATAATGCTGCCACTTTTCGTAAGGGTAAAAGAAGACAGTTTTTCCAATATGGAAACAAACTCAAATAAAGGCGAATCGAAGCATGAATCAATTGTTTTATCAGTTTCTAGTATATTTCGCTGTTAATGGCATTTCGTGGATAAAATAACATTAGGAGAATTTTACTTTTAATGTCGGCTACATGTAACATATGAGCTGGAATTCTTGAAAAAGCATACGAGGAATCGAATTGCCCTCAACCATCCTGGGAAAGAAATAAGCGGACTGCACAATATGTTAATGGCCTACATATTCTTTACAACGGAGAGGAAAACTTTGTTCTTGAAAATTGATCAATGTTTACAGTGATTTTTTTAACAAGCCGTCAAAGTACGGTACTCTGAATACATCCTTTATTTTTTCTCTAGCTTCTAAATTCCACAATAACCCCTTCATTCTCTACTTACCAGTCTTCCTTCTGTCTCAGCATTCTTTGTTGGTGAATCAGCTACTTACCACACCAGTCTTTATTCACTATGCCATTCCAATAGCTCCAATGTGCCCTGGCCTCATAATGACCCATCCCTTTCCACCCAGTCATTTCATCTAGCAATTTAAAAAGGCTTCAACGACACCCTTCCCTTTCATGAATGTATTAAGTCAAACATGCTTCAGTGAAGCTCAGCACAGCAGGGCTTGACATAGGGCTCAAAAAGGGCATGACGGCAAAAAGGAAGGGCATGACGACACAAATGAATCTGAGGGAAGGGTGTAATGGCATTTTTCATCTTCAAAGAAGGACGTCCTGTAAAAACTAACGTGGTTGATATTCAGCTCAAAGCAACTTTTCCCCCTCATATTACAGAGCTCTCGATAAGTGAAAAGTTGCATCCGCAGTTTGTAAATAAAGTATCACCCCGTTCCTTACATGGTATGATCCGTATCGCAACTAATTTTTAACTGATAATGTTTCTAAAGTGGAGGTTACTACTTGTATTAAGGGGGTTTCATGTTAACAGTCTTCCCAGTATGCGAAATTTTACGCATTAACCGAGTTTTTCTAAGGTTTTCTTTTGATCTTGGCAAAATGGCAAGTCTTTTGCTTCTAAAGGAATGTATTGCCCTTCATCTCATTAACGATAAATTTAAGTTGAAATTGTTCTTGTCTGTTTGCGATCCTTACTTTTTCTGTTGTAGTAATTCCTACTATTCACATGTCCCCGCGATGCGTGTTTCACTTCTACACGTTAAGTCGCGCCCGCTTAGAAAAACGATATTCATTCTGTAATGTAGCCTACATAAGCCTAGCATATTTCCTTGACAGGTAAACCTTGAAGCACAGCTCATAGACAGTATATAAGCAGCGTATGGGAATCGGGAAGGGCTGAGAAGTAGCCTGTAAGAAAGTGCTGGAAGCTGAACGGTAACTTTTGCTGGTGTAATTAAATGTCCGCACAAATGTAAATCGGCCCTGCTACTACATTTCACAGTTATCGTGTAAAGTAATATGACATGCCTACATTTTTTGAAGAAGTAAATTTACTTATACGGTTATGTTTACCTAAGCTTTGCACATATTCCAACTGAAATAATATTTTTTGTTTCAAATCAATCGCATAAACATCGTATTTTTGGTGGGGATAAGTTTTTCGGAAGCAAAATTCATTTCATCTGTAAGCACCGTATACATTTTCATAAGGGTTATTTTTCGTAACTTGCCCATGTACGAAAGAAAAAAAACTTCCTTCTATCGTGCTGCTCCCATAAATATTAATGTTATTCCTGACTTTATATTTTTCATAATTTTTCATTGCTATCTGAACTATTTTCAAAATTTTTGCCCTGCAAACACATCTCAAAAAAAAGGCAAAATGTTGTCCTCATTTTCATATTTTTTTTCACATATCCTATGCGTAAAGTGGAGCATTCCAAAGTCGTGTGCACTGCTTCGGTGATCACAACTAGCCTGCTGCTCGCATGTGTGATAACGACATATATATGCACAGTGTGTGCCGTTCTTAGCTGTTTATTGCGAAATTTGAACGCATGGGGTTAAGGCATGTTATAGTACTGATACTGTAACGAAGTTGCAGTGACAAACTTAACGTTATTTTTTTAACGATGGACAAGCTACGACACACTGAACACAAAGTACGTATTGAAAGGGCAGGAATTATTTGTCAGACACACTGCTTAATACAAGGACGAATCGAACAAAATTCCCCGAAGATTATTTTATTACTGTGAAGTGAAAGTTAGTATAATATGGTACTCAGAATGTACAGCACTGATACCGACGGCAAAACTAAATAGGCTTGACGGCGGCAATTTTTGTTGTTGCCTTGTTGGGTTATTCCGTCCATCTCAGTACATACTTGTACAGATAGGCCTATTACGATACAAACTACTACAACTTGTACTATGACTCGCGGTCCCAGTGCACTTGACAGAATAAAGTGCTGCAATCAATAATCTTTTGTCAACACCTCAGTAAGCTGTGAATTCAGCCAATTTGTGCGCTATTGTTAGTGAACAAAAGAAGTATTAGGCAGCCAGGCCAACTCAGCTCATTAACTGAACAGGAAGTGAGGGTGAGTGAAGGTAACCTATGACGTCATTATGCACATACATAATGAGGGACTGCTCTGAAGCAGAACCGGTCAGAACCGCTGGTTGAATAAAGACGTGAGCCCTAACCTTTGATCACCACCATAAGTAACAATGACAATCATCTAACCAGGACCCATGTACATACTAAGTATGAAATCTTTCCAAGTTTCCTATCTT
Organism: Holothuria scabra; assembly: GCA_037179385.1. Classification (NCBI taxonomy): domain Eukaryota; kingdom Metazoa; phylum Echinodermata; class Holothuroidea; order Aspidochirotida; family Holothuriidae; genus Holothuria; species Holothuria scabra. Next base: position 8,414,477 of record CM074184.1, read on the forward strand.
GATATATTTTGGTAAAAAGTTTTTCAGAATTTGACCACTGCTGACCACAGATGACCTTTTACCAATACCAAAAACAATATTTTTTTTTTCTCTTTATATGGGGCATCTGTGTACAAAGTATGACAACTGTCAGTTTCCCTTCTTGAGATATTGTGTTAATGAGCAAGTGTCTCTCACACACACAAAACAAAAAGCCATTAATTTTAGAAATTTCTTGTCCAAAATTGCTCTCTTTTTCTTACCTTTTAAATACATTTGCATGAAATCTTCATCAACAACTCATCAACTTTCTTCCAATTTTATAAAAAACCAGAATGCAAAACTGCATTGAGGTTTCGATGATACACAAATGTTCCATTTCAAATAATCCCATCATGTACCATTATCTTCTCATTCAAATGTAATACTAACATGTTCCAAAAATAATTTTGCTATCCCACATGACCTTTGTCCCTGCCACCAAAAATAGGGATCATCTTCTTACCATAAGCATTCACAAACCACACATGAAATCTATTTCAGTCTCCCACTTTAAGATGTGTTAACACCTATTAAACAAGGTTATTATTCACATTTTGACCACCAGTGACCCTACAAAACCTTTAACCTCTACACATTGCAATTTCAAAAGGCTTCGAGCTGACTTCAAGAAATGAAAAATACGAATCATGCAAACCTTCTTTAAAAGTGGACCCTTCTCATGCTAGGGCAACCCTAAAAAACCATGGTACAATTAAGAAATGACATAATGATGGTTTTGTATAATTACCTGCAAAAAGTTTTGAGAGTTCACAACACTCTAAATTAAGGACCCTCTCCCCATCCTTTCCAGCTGAAAGGTTTAATAATACTTTTTAAGACTTTGATGAGGGTTAGATTTCAGTGCAGAGGTTTGAACCAACCCCATAAATACTGTAGAGTCAAGACATTATTTTGCAATGACACTTCGTAACACTAATATATATGGGAGGACTTTTGAACAGCTTCTCATAACACTAATATATATGGGAGAATTTCATAAGTTTTCACCCGCTGCAGATACCACCCTGCTACCAAAATGTGCTGCTGCATGCTTTATATCATGTTCTAGAACAAATAAAATATTGGTAGGAAAGCTAAATTTCCCAGTAGGCTAGCCTAAGGATATTACACAGAAACATACATGTGTAGAATAGGTTCAAAATGTACATATATGCTATACATAAGGCAATGGCAAAAGTGCCAAGACATTAGACATGATGAAGAAAATTACATTGCAAGGAAAAACTTTACACCTAAAGCTCACAAAAGTACTGCAGATTGTTGTATAAGGGTTTTTTAACAATGCCTTTTAAATATTTTTGATGTTCTTGGCCAAGTGGATTTTTGTTGAGATCTTCAGTGCTCGATTCTGCTTTGTGAAAGATGTAGCTTCGGCTAGGCCTAACTTAGGCCTACGTTAAGCCTAGGCAGAAAGTACTAGCCCACCTGCTCAATTGAACCATACAATTTTGGCCTAAACTTTTCAGTTTAGGGAGCTAGACACTGAGATTTCAACAAAGATCCTTAACATGTGAAAAGAGCAATTTTTGGAGGATATTCCTAATTGCGGAATCGAAGGTGAAAATGATAATTACTCTACCTAAATCAAGATACTTGGCATCTCTGTAGGGGCCATCTCCCAACTTTAACCCATTCACATTCCAAATATGAAATCTATCCAAGTTCCCTACCTTGAGATATTGTAAACCCCCCTGGTGACCCCAGATGACCTTTGACCTTTACCAAAACCAATAGGGACCATCCTCTGACTAAAATGCATCCACAAACCAAATATGAAATCTGTTCAAGTTTCCTCCCTTGAAATATTGTGTTGAAAAGATTTTCAGACTTTGACCCCCAGTGACCCCAGATGACCTTTGACCTTCACCAAAACCAATAGGGACCATCCTCTGACTATAATGCATCCCCATACCACATATGAAATCTAACCATGTTCCCTAACTTGAAATATCGTGCTTACAAGATTTTCAGACTTTGACCGCTGGTGACCCAAGATGACCTTTGACCTTCACCAAAAAAGATATGGACCATCTTCTGACCATAATGTATCCACATACCAAATATGAAATCCATCCAAGTTCCCTATCTTGAAATATCGTGCTAACAAGATTTTCACAATTTGACCCTCGGTGACCCCAGATGACCTTTGATCTCCACTGAAAACAATATGGACCATCTTCTGATCATAACACATCCACATACCAAATATGAAATCTATCCATGTTCCCTATCTTGAAATATCGTGCTGATAAGATTTTCAGACTTTGACCCCCAGTGACCCCACATGACCTTTGACCTCCATCAAAAACAATAGGGACCATCTTCTGACCATAACGCATCCGCATACCAAATATGAAATCTATTCAAGTTTTCTATCTTGAGATATCGTGCTAACAAAGTTTTCAGAAATTGACCCCTTTGTGACCCCAGATGACCTTTGACCTCCGCCAAAAACAATAGGGTTCTTCCTCTCAATATGGCGCATCCATGTATCAAGTTTGAAAACTGTCAGACATTCCTATCTTGAGATATCGTGCTAACAAGCAAAGTGTCACAAACACACACACACATACACACACACACAGGGCATACCCGTATTCAATGCCTTACTGGGTACACAGAACTGTTCCCCGTAAGGAAATGGTCGGAATTCCCCTTAAGCCGTTTATGTCACGCGGCACTTGAATGCCGCGAGCGAGGGCGGGCTCTTGCATATCACGTGACAGAGCTCATTGCAGTGTCCGAATTTTCGGGTAGCTACGCCAGTTACGAGCTCTGCGTGAGCGAGGAAAGACGTGCGAGGCCTCAGCTCTCATGAGCGGCTTGTACCCTGCAAGGTATCATTTACAAGCTCATGCACACATATAAATGGGCGTGTACACACTACGAGTACACACATACACACACACACATACATACACACGCCAACATGGTTGCATAGGTTTCTCTTATCATCGAAACCAACAAGATAAATTTGGTACCAGCTGGTTATCACAACAATGTACAGAAGTGTGTGCAAAATTTTAAAATACATGCACCCTTTATTAGAGCTGTTTCAGACAACTACAACCCTATAGAGTACTGCAACTTGCCTTCATCAATCATTTTTGTCCCCTTTAAGCTTCTGTCATCATGTCTTTTGTGTGTAAGCTCATAAATATTGTCCCTTTTAAACATTTTATCATATTTTGGTATTTAACTTTAACAGATTTGGTATGTCATCCTTCTGGACCTTTCATAAAATTTGTACACAATGTGGAGCCTATAGATTAACATTGTTCACTGCAGTCTGCAGACAAGGGCACGATGGCCACTTTCCACTTTATAAGCAGAGTATGAATGGACTTGCAAGTGTACTAGCCACGTTGAATCAGTGATTTCAACTTTTTCTTACCTATAGTAAGGATGAACCACACAGGTATTACTATCCTTGGCATAGAGTACCCCATAGCTTCTACAAATTCACTCATCCACACAAACTGATTCTGAGGTTTCGGATCAGTGATAATGTAAGCCTCTCCAGCCTGTAAATTTATAATACAAAACTAGTCAGTGTTTGACAGAGTTGTTCCATGAGAAACAACTTTAAAACAATATCTTTGTTAATTTGTAAACTGCAAGGCAAACATAAACTATCCAACATTGTGCAGGCAGACTTACTTCCTGTATATACACTTTTAGTTTATAGAAAGGCAGACTACTGCTGGTTCAATAAAGTGAAAGTTGTATCAGATGGCTTTTTAATATGTCATTGTTTTTTACATGATAATGTGTGCCTACAGAGGTCATGCACTTGATATCATCCCTTGTTTCAGACATTGTAGGTGCATCATCAACAAAAGCAACTTTTCTCATTGCAGTAATACAAACTGTACAAGAATGATCATTAATCTCCATAAAAACAAGCTTTCATATTTTTGCTGCTATCATAATCTGTTGCTTACAAATTTCCCCTAAAGAAACTTTGAGTTGATATCGATATACAACAAGTTATAGGGAATAAAAAACAACAGAAGACTTTTTTCTTTAGTCCTTTTGACCCTCTGGCAAAGGGCCATTCAGCGAAAACAAACTTTAAACTGCTCTCCGCAGAAGCTATTACGTTCACTGAAAGACACTACTTGACCAACCTCACAGCCCTCAGACCATTAACATCATTGGTGTATCATGTATGGCTCCAATCTAGACTGGATGAAAAGAACAGATACTACACATGATCTTAGCCAAAAGGCTGAGGAGTGATCTGAGCCAAAAGGCAGGTACTATGTTACACTTGTTAAATACAACAACAGAAGCCTTGTATGTGCAGGTCATTGGATTTCAAGGGGGCAATTGTCCCCAACTGTCCCCTTGATGTTAATATCACAGAAACCCAAAATGGTTGCCACCAATCAGTTGCCACCCATGGATTTTGTAACAGACCCCGACAGAGCCTTCCCATTGGTTACCATGGTGGAAAGTGAGGGTACCCACAATTAGGTTTACATGATTTTGGAAATCCAACAGTTTGCTTTCGGCTTGTAACAAAAATTTGCCAAGCAGTCTGAGCATTCTTGCTTAGCCTGGCTCTGACATCACTGTTTTGAGTTCTATGGACAGATTTGCATCAGGTCTGGAGAACCTAAGACACAAAATATCTCTGATGACTTGCATTTATACAAGATCATCCAAGAAAGGTAGCTGTCCAGGTCCTACATTTACCCTGGGCAAATAACACTAAGCTTCTTGCTACTCACTGATATATGGTTTTTGTGTTCACAGAGGGCATCTGCTGCCAAAATGTGTGCATTGGTCAGATTGTCAATGTGTACACGTGAGGACAGGATGCCCTTAGAACCAAATGTAGCTAAGAATACTCCTGCTTCTAGTGCCAGCTGTAAAAAAAATAGAAAAAGACATTTAAAACTTCATTGCAGTTTTTCTTGAACAAGGTCATTCCTCTTCTCATAACAGTTGGTCATACTCATAAATAAATGCACCATACTGCATTCACATGATGCAGTAACTCTTGTTATCATGCATGTCTGTGGACAACTGCAAGGGACACAGTTGAGCAAAGAAATTTTAAGCATGTTATTGTAATGTAATTGGCTGAAAAATAGCAAACTTTTTGACTAAACAATCCTGCTCTCCTAATGCCAATCCTAGCATCCTACTCAAACACAGGTATGTGTAGGCCTTCGTCTATTCTTGAAACATAAGACTATCATACGAGAATCGTAGGGTATAAAAAATGCTTTGGTTCAAGTGCAAAGTCCTACAGAAGAGATCATGCTCCATTAGCAAAGTCATTAAGTAAAGAGAATTAAATTATCTCCACAGAGGTATGAAAAAATGTAGGAAAAATTTCTAGGAAAAACAAAAATTTTTTTAAAATGTACAAAAAGTTTTTTTTAAAAAGATTTGTGAATTTATGAATGGTTTAATTTTTCTTTACAACACTATGTTCCATTAGGATAACATTTTTTATTATTTAAATATTTATCTGATATGCAGTAAACTGGGATTTATCACAGCAGTGTCAAGCAATGTTCACAATATTCACAGTAGGATTGCAAGTCCCCCACATTTTCCTAAACAGCTTCTCAAGGTTTAAACTCTTGTGTGGGTATTTTTTACAGCTGCTGGGAAAAAAGTGTTGGTAAGCTTTGCTTTTTCACCTTTCCCCTTAACAAAATCCCTCTCTTTGTACTAAGATTCCCTGCCCCCCATCCCAACAAAACTATGTATTTTGATAGGAACTGCCACCCAAAATATTTAAAAGCTATTGCAGGTCCTACTCTTCACCATCACAGATTTATAATGGCCTTCTGGAAGTTAGCCTACTCAAGGACCCAAGTCCCCTGTATTCAAACAGTACTGACAAGAAAAAGTCTATAAATTCTGAGAAGACAGGGAATAGATACAACATTTACATACCACAAGTTTCAAGTGGCTTTGCTTTAGTCCTATAACAATCCTTTTAATCACCTTGACTTCATGTCCTTATCTGTATGCATATTTACTGAAGTACTTATTCTGTTGAGTCAAAGATCTTTATCCAACTATTGAGCTACCCTTATAAGATTATTCAGCAAAACAGATGAGATGTCAAGTAGCTATTTAAATAAAGATACAGTTCTCACCTTGATTGTATCTGATTTATGGGATTCTTTTTTATAGTTCACCAGAAAATAAAAAAACCCTCAAGTGTTATGTTCCTTGCCCTTAACAGCATGAACCATGTTGATTCAAGAAGGGCTTGACTCACATCCTTTCAAGATACCTTATACAGAGTAGGAACTTTTTTACAGGTTTTAATATGTTCAGAGCTTCTAGGGTTTTTGATTTCTGAATGCACTCAGTAGGGTTTCTATTTTAGCACCATGGATCATGGGAAATGGAAAATACTGCTTTTACACTGCACTGACATAAATTTGACCGGGGCAAAAGGGAACTTGTGGTGGTCAAATGATCAACAAGTCCTTCAGGCAGGGTTGATTTAATAGTAAGATAGTTATTCGGTAGTTGATCAGGAAATAATGGAAAATATTGGAATCCAGGAATGATTGGAAAATATAATCATACAAAAAATATCATTAAGTGAGCGCTTCTCGTCCTAATTTAGATGAGAAACTGCTATGTTTTTCATAGTTGTTATCAACTTACTGATTAAGTTGATGCAATAAGGCCAACAGTTGTAAGTAAAAATATTACTTCTGTAGTGTTAAAACATACACAATGTGCACATGTAGAGGACATTTTCACATACAACCTCCATGCTAATGCAGCTGTCTGCTTACTTAAGTCTGAACCTATTTAAAAAGTAAATACCTAAGCAGATGTGGTTTTAATAAGATTTCATTTTTATCTTAGCATCTGAATCCAAGGTCTGGCTAATGAAGTAGTCCCATGACGGCTAATCTTATGGGGTAGTGCTGATCCATGGTAACATAAGACCAGTGACATAGCTTTTTCCATTGTTCTTCAGCAGAGTTGTAATCCAGCCATGACTAGAGTCACAACTTGCAAAATTAACCAACTTGAAGAATTCCAGGGTTAATTTTCTTCCATTGAAATAAGACAGTAACTCCAATCCTGACTTGACTTGAGTTGTTAGGTTAGAAAATTTGCTCACGTGAAAGCTTGTTTAGTTTGTTTGTCATTGGTTTTAAGAAGCAATCCAGAAGACATAAATTTTTGTGGTCAACATACCTTCAGAGGATAAATATCTCAATACATTTTAAGAAACTGATTTTACAGTTTTAACACTGTGTGTGCTAAAAACAAACTCTATGGACGAATGGACAAATGACAAACTTTGATGCAGTAAAATCTGTTACTAATTTGTGAAAAAGTTTATGAAATTTTCTGAGGGAAATGTCACTCAGCAATGGGCACTTTCAAAGCAAATAAGCTCAAGCAAACATGTCATTATGGTTATGTGTGGTTTTGTAACATCAAAGTATTCCCCTGTCTGAAGCTTGATTGTCTAGTTTAAGTGTCTGTTTTTTCAGCGAAATCATTTTCTTATGCAAATGAGTGCAGATGACTTGATTCCCTTGCAACAAAAATTGACTTGTTTTTACAACTCTTTGCTACAGAAACCTCTAGTTTTGGACATACTTTGGAGGAAGGGAGTGATGGGGGATGCGGGGAAGGAGGTTGGAGGTATTAAAAGTCTCAAAGGTATCAATTTTTGATCCAAGGTCAGAGACAACATTGCCTGGGACCAGTTCCTCTAAGCATACTGCAAAACACATTCAAAAGGAAAACCACTGCAATTGAGCAAAATTGACAGTCAGTTGTTGCAGAGACTAATAACTACAGTGTACAATACAATTCTTGTGTGACAATATACAAGGATAGATTGAGAGTTTATTGACAACCTTACCATGAAGTATAACTATCTAGTCTCAAACTACACTATTTTTATTTTCCTGTGCTCTTTGGTTTAAGAATACTAAATAATGAATAAACAAGTTGAGAGTGGGCAGCATTACTTTGATGGGCATTTCCCAATGTTTCCCATATTTTCCATGACTGGATAATATTTCCTGAGGGAGATATGACAGTTACAGGCCAGTTTTTTATAGTCACCCTGCCTTTTTGGCAACTCAACTATTCTAAAGTAAGTTTATAGCTAGCTAGATTGAGCTTTAATGCTTCAACTGATATCATTCTGATTTAATCTAGCGGAGCTCATAATCCCCATTTCAAGTTGTGGGGCATGCTTTACGACAGTTTTGTAAACACTCAAGGACAAGTTTAAACAAGGTGTAAATTTCTAACTTCATTGTGTACTCTTTAAAAATAAAACAGTGGCAAATGACTGGCACAACACAATAAGCCTGAAGAGTGCAAACTTGTTACAAGTTCAAGGATTTTCCTTCTAGACTTTAGCTGCATGTTGGGAAGCATTACATATCTGCTGCACAGCACCAGCATCAGGGGATACTGATCGTGACTTTGAAATGGCACTGAATCCTTTGTGTAGTAATAATGACATCTTTAATACACACCATGTAGGATTCAATATTTTTATTATTTATCCATCTATGTACCCTACACCCACTGGGCCACAGCTTCCTCTGCTGTTTGGTATTATGGCCCTAGATTTTGGAATTTCTTCGAGTCTGAAGTTGTTTTGTCTAACTCTCTATTAAGGTTTAAGATTAAGGTGAAGATGTATTTCCTATGTAATTGATTAGATATCCCTCCTGCTTAGTATTTAGCTTTGTGCCTCTATCTCTGTCGTCCCTTTCTCCTTCCATCTCACTCTTTTCTTTTGTCTTCTCTTTGTTTTCTGTACAACTTCTCTGTCAATGCGATAGCATATATGTAGTCAGGGAATAATTTTGCATTGAAATTTTGTGTAGCAGTTTTGAAGATTTTTGAGGTCTTTCACACATTGTTTGTGAAAATGCAAGGGTTATGCACACAAAAAATTGCTACACAATTTTTCATTTGTGTAGCAACTTGGCCTGTTTGTGAAGCAAATTGCAATGCGATACTGGATAAATTATTCCCTGGTAGTGATTGAAGTTTAATTTTTGGTTTTTCAAAGGTGGTCCAGCCTCGATAAGCTTTGCTTCTGTTGGGTCTATTCCACGTTATGTTCTATATTTATGTGATGTTATTATGGCTAGTATCAAAATATGTTACCATGGAAATAAAGAACCTCAAACTTCAATATTTGGCTGTGCTGCCATTCCAAGAGTATAAAAACCCTTCAAACTCAACCTCAAGTTATTGAATAAAGTACTAAAGGTTTTCTTTGCAGTTGGTTAGCTAGCTGGATGAGGTTTTACAACTCAGTTTCCTAATTGTGGGTCACTGGCCTGTACACCTTACTCCATTGCTTATGCTGAGCACCAAGCACAATGGCAGTAGGTTCCCTTTTTCCTCATTTTTAAAGTCTTTGGTATGACTTTCAGCCGAGTCATACCAAAGACTTTAAACTGGAACGTACTGTAATTGTGCTTGTTTTTCTTGCTTTTTTTTTTGTGTGTAAAACAGAATCAAGTCAGTCACTCAAAAGTATAAATATGCACAAAAGCAACTTCAAAAATGTTCCTTTATCATGATTTACTGATTCTCCTTAGAGTAACTGCTTTATGGCTCTTTGAAGAAGTTTTATGACAAAGCAACCATCCGTATCATTATGTGAAGCAAAACAAGAATTGCCAACAATGTGTCCCATATTACCCTAAAAAGATGTCTACACTTTACTAAACAACCTTTCCACACTTTTCATTATTCAAGACAAAAAGATAGATGTGATAAACAAGAGCCCAAGGGCACTATGGTTCCTTGCATTTAAGAAGATTTTATATTTAGGGAGTCACAAGGTGAGGCATTTGCACCTTCCACCCCAATGACTTTTGGCCTTCACCAAAAACATAGGGGCACATTAAATTTCAAATTCATACAAACAATTGCAATTTGAGAGAAATGGAACACTTGATTTTTCATGTTATTACACTGCATACCACCCATTTTCATGTGACAAATACATCACTCATCACCTTTCACTAGAAAGTCATTTACTTGAGTTTGAGGCAGTATAGGAGGGCAGTTAACTGCCTTTTTGGCCCATCTCATTATTTCAAATCCAAACCTTACAAAGAAGTCACAATTGATAGGTCAATCAGTGCTTTGGGTAACTGCATGCATTCTAAAGATCCCAACAACATTTGTCAAAGTAACTTACCATAACCTGTGGAAACTGCCTCTGCTCTCCTCTTCCATAAATTGCCACAGCACGACAGGCTGATGTTCGGAATGTGCTGCCATCTGAAGGTGATGCAAACAACAGTTTTAGAATATATGTTATAAACATGAGGCTTAAGAATTGATTTGTTTCACCAATAATTCTAACTCAACAGTGCAACAATATTGGACAGGCTTTTTCCAGGCTTTTTCCAGGCTTTCATGGTCCCATCCCCCACCTCTCTGATATCAGGCTAAGCCCATACTTCAAAGTAAAATACCCCTACAGAACTACTAAGCTGATCCCTGGAATTGTACTATCTACAAAGTACAAAGTACGGACACTTGAGGTAAATAAAGGTGGAATATTGTGCTTTACATGGAAGGTCCAAGAAAAAGTTGAGTTGTATATAATAAAGAAACTATATGGTGAAATTTCCACACAAACTTTCAAAAAGTTGAAAGACAGTATAAGCTCACGATGTGCATTCTGACATGAGTTTATTAAGTAACAATTGGCTGAAAAACAAAATGGAGTTCATTATTGAACAAGTGGTTGCCATAACGAACTTACTTCTCACAACTTTGTTCAAGATTGCAAACTTGGCAACTTCATGAGCTAACACTATGAACACTTCACATTTTATTGTGGTGAATTTTTTTGAGAGAATGTTGGGATTAAGTGCCCTTTTTGATCTTGAATTTTGAGCCATGAGATTGCATACCCTCACTCACCCCAAATCATAGCAGGAAGTGTGGTTTTTTTGCACATCCAGATAAAGAATGGCAACTAAGTTAAATCAAAAACAGAACACCTTCCAAATTCCTTAATTTCATGAGGAGTGTGATTTGCAGCAAACCCAGAAATTCTAAAACTCAAGATCTATATTAACATCCCCAAACTGCATTGAATCATAAAATCTTCCTATTTAATAGTCAAACACCCAAGAACATAAAGCATGTTATTGAGAAATGCTTGTGATATGTATCATGTGTTTCAAAGATGTTTTCCACAGGGTCTGCTAGAACCAATCCAGCCCCAAACACCAAGCTTGAGAATGGTCCCTCACACTGAAGTTGCAATTTCATATCCATACTCACTGAAAGTATCCAAATGAAACAACATTATATATTTTGAAAATCTGTCATCATTCTTGAAGTTGAAGTTTATGAATAAGCACACAAGAGTTGCCAGATTGTGAAAATAATTTAAATAGCTACTATCTGCTAAATCACAAATGTATGAAATAACAATAACTTGATGTCTTGTGATCCCTAAGTTCCTCCCTCTTTTCATACATATTTTTCTAAGACCTACAGTAATTGTTGGGCCCCATATTGCATTGGGTTAAGAGATTTTTGCACCATGTTAGACCCCCCTCCCCATCTGAACAGCCCTTGTTTACTAGGGAAAGCACTGCTAAAATGTCAGTTAACTAATGTTAAAGAATACCTCTACCAGTTCTAAGACTATGCAATGTTCATTTATACACACAGTAGTCTTGCTTTTGACAGCACTTTTCTTATCTGACAGACTGTTTGCTCTTTAGCTTTTCAATGTCTGCTGATTATGTATAGCCTTCACTCAAAGTAAATATGTTATTGTTCTTAACCCCTCTGGGGAGTAAAGGAATGCACTTTGTATATTAATTAGGCTATCTTTCATTTGTGAGGAATAACTGCAGGTATGTTAGAGTTACATACACGAGGTAAGGAAGGGTGCTGTATATTTTGTATAATTACCAAAAAAAAAAAACCCAACTATGAAGCTTGGTATGCCACAAAGTAAATATTTCAAGCAGCTTTACAGCACGTCAAAATTTTATGGCACATAATTTTCTGCATATAAGTTTTCACTGCAAAGTCCTCATAAATAATTTATGTCTTCCATCTTCTCAAACAACAAAATTCCTTTTAAACAGAGTGATAGGCGATAGCATACAGAAATGGCAGAATTTATGTGAAAAAGTTATGGAAAATATAACTGATGTTTTTTTATATTAAGTAAACAAGATACTGAGGACAGCTGCTATGAATCACACTAAAGCAGCAGAACACTATGTTTTGAAACAAGGGATGAAAAGAATCTTGCACTGATAACAGAGGCATAGGGTCCTTAATGACCCCAAGGCTCTCTTTTAAAGCTTTTATGAAGATGCACCACCTCAATCTCCATAAAACATCATCACATGAATATCTATGACTCTTTAAAGATCCTCTATCTGCAACATCTAAGGTCATGTTATCATTTGAGTGAGCATGGTGGATTTTTATATACTAGGGTAGATTGAAGTCTCTTAGGAGAGCAGATCAACAACACTCATATCAGTATCAACATCAACTGATTTTGACTGATGGACCTACTGGAGAAGATCAAGAACAAATTCCACCAAAGATCAGTTTTAACTGCACACCACAAATAGATGTACTAACCCTATGTAAAATGTGCTTGTGTGTGTGTGTGGGGGGGAGGGGGTTGAGCCCCACTCAAATGCCTTGTGCCCCCTGCTTTCCACCAATGAAATTCAAAGGTAAAAAAATTGGTGTTCAAGGAAAACAATTTTATACCCACCCCTTGAAAGTATGGATTTTTAGTATTTGCTTTGATTAAAGATAACTCAAACATACACCAAAATACTGCAGCAGATCAAAAGATTTTTTAGTTAGTAAGATGGGGTTTTACTGCCCAGTTTCCAACCTATTGTTTCAAGTCCAGCCGGCCAAGGCCTTTTTTTCCCAGTTGTGGCTCACTGGCTTGTTTATACTACTCCACTGCTTATGCAGAGCATCGTGCACATGATGGCAGTATGTTCCATTTTTAGATTATGACTTGACCTGGGAAAAGAACCCACGCCGTCTGTGTGAGAGGCAGATGCTCTTACCATCAGACCAAACACGAGGTCACAACAGAGCAAAAGAAATAATTGAAGTGAAATTGACCAAAATTATCAAAACCTCCTATTCTGTAGAGTTTTTAAACAAGCAAGAATTCCTAGTCTTTTTTTCTGATTCAGAAAATACACAAATTTTGGCATACATTTTAATGGTAAATGAACCATGAAATTATGAGAAAACGTATCAGCTTTTGTTGACATGATATTCATGAATCAAACATAGATCATGCACAACAGGCACTCATCAAATAGCTTCTAAAGTTAAAGGCAGAATACAGGAGCACATGTACACACAGTGAAACCATGACCATGAAATTGTACAATAAACAGACATAAGACTCAGTCACATTAATGGTGGAACTTCATAAGATCCAAACAGGTCCTTCTTTGACAGGCAGTATAAAAAGTGGTGATATGTTCATATTTTTGAATAGATTATATACATGGGCATCCGCAGAAATTTTTATAAGGGGAGCAAGATCATTCATGGATGATTGAAGTGTGTACACTATCTAAGCGGAGCACCACCATCAGTCGGAGCGTACTAGAAAATTTGGGGCCTTATACAAACTTTCCAGATGGCCGGAAATGACACTTGGCAAGTGTTCTAAGCTGCATGTACCCAGCCTGGAAACAGGAAATTCATGTCTGTAATTTTTAGATTTTTAGAATTTTCAATGTAAAAAAAATGGTGAAGGGAAAATCATGGATGATTAAATTGTGTACACTATCTAAGTGGAGCATCATCATCGGTTGGCGCGGAGCGTACAAGAAAATTTTGGGCCTTACTAACCCTCCAGATGGCTGGAAACGACACTTGGTAAGTGTTATAAGCTGCATGTACCCAGCCCTGAAACAGGAACTTCATGTCTGTAACTTTTAGATTTTTAGAATTTTCAAAGCAAAAAATTGTTGAAGGGAAATCTGCCTCTCGGTAACGGCTTCGCACGCCTATGCACGATAAAACTTGCAACTGTCAAACAGCCTATATAGGCCTATGTCCGTTACCTAATTATGAACCATGCATACACCCCCTCACCCACCCTCAAGACCAATGCAATCGTCAATGGTCAGATGCCATATGCACACTTCATACCTGACTACTAGGCTAGTACATAGTTTTTACAATTACAAATTTCCAATAGATATCACGAATGATGGTTCCCAAATTACGATTTCACTATTCAGCATACTGCACCATCTTCTCTTTTGCTATTCCTGGTCAAATGTCCGCATATTTCACGAGTAAAAACTGACGCTATGACGGGGAATAATTTAGTACAGAAATTTTGCATAGCATTTTTGTGATACAAGTTCCATTTTGTGTAGCAATTTTCAGAATTTGCATAGCAATTTACACTGTCATACTTTTCTTTTTTATGCAGTACTCTGATTCATGCGCAGATGCTATTCCCCGCTATGATACGGTGTTAAGTTATATGCTGAAACTAAACCTAAACATTGACTTAATGTGATTGCATTGTTCCACGAAAAGTCCTGTCTGCAATAGTTCTTTACGGATCTGCAGAAACAAGGCACTAAGTACTGACTTCAATACTATATCGGACTGAATCAGCTCCTTGCTTTGCTGTACATTGTAAGGTCCTCCAGAAAGTGTGTAAAAAACATTCACTCAGCAAACTTGATGCACAACTAACAAACTGGAACAGGGTCAGAAGACAGTAACCTTATTGTTTTTCTTCCACCATGATGATAAGCAGTTTGCATGCTTCTTAAATCCTGGAACATTTCCTAAATCTTGAGCTTGCGATCCGTTTCTAAAAGTGTACTCAAATTTCTCTTATGTATTACCTACAAGGACTACTGTGGGTATTGCTACAGCCTCATTCAGGGTAGTCAGAACGATGTCAGTTTGGAAGATGTCCAATATAATCAAGTTTTCACACATTTCATAAAATAATTATGAGACATGTGTTAAATACTCTTACTAAGCCCTTCATACTATTTTCGAAAGATTAACCCCTGTAATTTTGCCCTACGATGCTTTTTTCTTCAGAGTTATTTCTGCCAGACCTTGCACTATCCTACCTTGTTTGTATATGGAGATGTGTAAAGCCTTGGCTAGTCTTGTGTTTCTGTGGATGAAGTTTGATCCCTATATATGGGAAGTCTCTGAGCTATCGTAACAGTAGCACTTACAGAGTGCCTCGTACACAGCTGCATACGTTGAAGTCGCACTAACGACGATGTAACTAGCGTCCAATAGGTGCAAGTAAAAGTTTCGTGAATAGGCATAATTACCTTGCTGTTAAACGGAACTTTTGCTCGAAAATTGTATCGCAAATTTTGCTACACCTATTTTTATTTGTGTCGCAAATCTGTCATTTTGCATCGCATTTTGCGATGCGATACCGGATAAATTATTCCCTGTATGAGTGAAGGTATTTTGATGATTTATTTTTAATTTTCCAGGGGGGGCAAGTGCCCCCCCCTTTCCCCCCCTTGCAGAAGCCCATGATTATATACCTTTAAAATTCTCTAACCAACTCTCTAAGGAATGAGGAACAGATAGCTGTAACTGAAAAGGCCTGAGAGACCCTGAAGTGCCATTTAACTGCTTTTCAAGCTTGCACATTGACTGAAATCATACAACACACTGATCTACTACAAATCCCTCAATGTAGACACAGGTATGAATGGATCCATTTAATTAACAGCAGCGAGCAATAAAACCTTGATTCATGGAGCTCACTTGAATGGGAACATGGATTTCTGTGCATATCAATTACAATTCCAGTCACAATGTTAAGTACTTTAAGGAGCTGATAAACTGTAAACCTGTTTTTGAACTAAAGACCTTACAGCAACAAATTGACACACCTTACCTTTTGTCTTCTTTCCTGTGTATGATAATATCAATTGTTCTGCCATACACTTTGTTCTGGAATAACTGTCTTTGTGCTATCATGCAGTAACAGAAAAAAAAGAAACATTCTAAAGGCCTTTATCACACATGTAATCAGATAATGTAAACAACTGATACTCTATTATAAAGTGAACTGCATGCTTGTGCTTGCCCAAATCATATCATGAGCCATTATCTAACATTTATCAAAACAACTATACTAGTAATCATATTCCCACTGGAATATAATGCCTACAATCCCGACAAAGGTAAATGAAACAAGTCATCTTCCCTGCTCCCCTTTGAACGTTGGCTATAATTTTGTAGCAAGCAGATAGGACAAAACATTGAAAGTGCTCCACCTTCAGTTTGAGATATCATGAGTGCATTTTGTCACTTTAACAGCAATTTAGCTTTGTTGTTTTATCAGGGGTTGTGGACAAGAAGTATTAGACAATCTACAATTACTATCTCCTATATTTAAGTTCAGGTTACATATATATGAAGGTTATTTTTCAATCATGTTTACTCAGCAAATCAAGGCACTGTCATCCAACTTTTTAACACATTAACAGTGACATATATGCACTTCCCCTGTAAATCATCTTTGAAATTTGCAAACCAAGTTGGCAGTTCAGTTCCTTTAAATTTGGTATTGGATTAGGATTCCCTGATGATAATCTTGTTGAAGGGGAGGATAGCTGACCTTGGAGAAAAGATGGGTGTAAATACTCTGGGATCAACAGTGACATTCCATAAATGATAGCATTCTCTTTTCTTCCTTCAGTGCTTAATACTGAAGCACTAAGAAAATTTGTTTATAACAAGCAAATTTTGTCAGAATATGTGAAGGAGATAAAAGTTACCCGACAATTATCACAGATGAGTAAGGATCAACACATTATGAATTGTTTGTAATATTTCTTGTTTGATGAGATGAGGGGGATCAAATCTGGTGAACTGTAAAATCTGGGAAAGTATTGTAACTCATTTTTCAGGATCAAGGCACATAAAATACCACACTAAAAAATGTAGGCTTGTCAGAGTCCTAAAAATGATGATCATGTGTTATCAAAATGAAGCAACTGATAAACACAAGCTTCCTTTATGATAAGCCAACAACAGTGAAGAGGATATGAATCCTTTCCTTTGTTTATTTACAGTATGCCTATATCTTTCTTGTCTTGCTTCAAGAACAACACATGCATATTAGATATGATCTCCAAAAAATAAAGCAGAGACCACAAAAAGGGGGGGGTGAGGAGGGTTATGGGGGTTTTAGCTCTCGTTTTTTTTTTCCACTGTGGGGCATTTTGGCTGCCTTGAAGGCTTAAACTGGTAACTGAGGTCTTTTGTTTTTCTGAATATAAAGAGCTGCTTCCATGATAAGTGCTTCCCCCCCCCCCTTCACTTCATAAATGGCTCTGTTGAGTAATGTGTGAAGAGAAATAGGGGAGGACGGAATCCATTCAACACTTTATCAGATTTGGGAATAATGAATGTCAACTAAGCAATGGAATAGGACAAACACTCTTGGCCTAATATCAGTTCACTACACAAACCTCATGAGCTATTGCAAAAAGTGTACCATATTAAACTGCAGTTGTACTGCACCAAATGCAAATGGAGTTGCTTAATTGTCGTTTGGGCTTTTGGAATAAGTGCAAAAGGGGAACTTCAAGATATTTTCATTGTTTAATTTTACAGTTTATGGATAGAAAATGGCACTAAAACTTTCTGAAAGGCTTGAGACTTACTTCATCCAGAGGTACATAGGGGATTGATTCGTCTCCATTTTCAATCGGATTGCCATTGAAGATAACGTTGTGGGTACTGGTATATACAAGCCTCTTAACATTGTTTTCAAGACAAGCTACAAATGATTAAAAGTAGATTTACAATCCATGAAAATTATAAATGTTGGTATAAAAGTATTCAGATATGCTACTTTTACAAAATGCTTATTTGCAAAATAACATTGGAAATGACGGACAAGCCGTAGCACTAATAGTCATGGGTTTTAGGATTAATGGGTTGTTAAAAAAAAAAAAAACACTTTAGTTTTTCCTTTGTACTTTGAAAAGAAAATGAAACCCTCCCCCACTCCCCCCACCATCCCACCCCCCAAACATAAATAAAAACGGGGAGTAGTTTGCCAAGCCTCACTGAGATATATTTAGGAAGTAGGAACAGCCTAGAGTTTTATACAGTTGGTGATGGTCTATTGATGACATTCATGCAAACAGCTTCACTCTGGTTGGTCAATAACGGCTTGTACAGTCAGTTGAGTTCCCAGTTATTTGTTCACGCACACACACACAAATCGATTTTACATACAATCTGGTTACAAACTGGGCAGTATAACTCAATCTAACTAAATAACTACATACAACCTCACTGGCTTTTCCTTTTAATATGAGCCCAAGCAGTGTAGATTGAGCAGATTGAGGAGATTGAACTAATGCAAGTGTAAGTAGTAATGTTGGGAAGTGGACAGGAGCATACTTTGCCTTCATATCAAACTAACAGTTCAGAGATTAATCTGGGGTGAATAAGTCAGACCATAGCAATTTTATTGAAAAAACTTCACATTCTCCTTAGACTGATTATATTGCAAACATAGTCTCCTTCTTTTTCCTACCTTTCAAAAGCTTTTGTGTTCCTCCGACATTTATTTCTTCCACTAACTTGTCTCTTCTCTGAAAATAAAAACATAAAAGAAGTTAAGAAATTACCCATAAACTAAATGAGGATATTTTATGCTTTATAAAATAAAATAACAAGATGCTCAAGTTGCTTCCATGATATTTTAAGACAGATGTCACATGTCACATATACATTCTAAAAAACATTTGAACACCATCATTATAGGGCAAAAATGGGAAAGCTTTTGTTCATTCACACCTTGCTCTGACAGGTTATTAGTGTAAAAAGAAAAGTTTTCAATGTAAAATTTTTGATGACATGAAAAGAATTTCATTTTTAAGTTGAAATATTAAAGAAGAACAGAGAGAATAAATAGGTGTCGATATTCATGCCCCCTAAAAGAGTGCTTTGTGTGCCAGCAGAATGACTTCTTAAAGCCCCTGTTCAATGGCATAATGCTTTCAATAAGCATATTGCACAAACAGAAAAATAACCTAGTTTCTTCAGAAATTACCTTCTTTGTGAATGACAGGCTGCAAGTGTTTCTTTTAGTACTTTTAGTACAAAAATCTCATCTCAAGTGATCACTTTTCATTGGATGTGTTTCCATAGACACTTGCATATATCCAATAAAGATGAAGTATTCAAGTAAAACAAATATCGCAAAGCAGGGAGAAGTTATCTTTTGTTGCTTTTATCTACAATGAATTTCTGCACAACGGTTAAGCACTCATTGGCATCTCCCCTGTATACAAAGTAAGACATTATTTTTACAAGTTTCTGCATTATTCTTCCTGCCAAGTTGATAACTGAGCACCAAAATCTGAAAATGACTAAAAGAGAGTCTGACTGCTGTTATCTCAGGAAGAAGACCAATGAGGGCAAAGTGTGTGAGTGTGTGTGTGAGTGTTTTTTTTTTTATGTTAAAATGTGTAATCATCCCATTGATATTAAATGTTGACCCTTACACTCTATAGTGGGAAAAGTAATGGTATCTAAAAACAAAGGCAGACAAAAGATAAGAAACTAAGGAGCTGAGACTCCTTGAAGGACCTAGAATATGACAAGAGCCCAATGGGCACTGTGGTTCCTTGCTGGATATTATAAGAACTGTACAGCCAGTCTCCAAAATAGACCTAAGCAAAAGCTCATACTCAATGTTTGTAACATCTTCACAAGGGGTATTTTGGTACTTATATTACATGAAATCAATGATTAAATTTTTGTGGCCTTACTTACATTCAACTTGTACAAAGCTTGGTGATCCTTCAAAAACATTTCTATACATATTTATGCTTGTTATCAAACTTGATATTATCACCAATAAACACAATGTGGTCAGAGAGAGAAAAACACCCCTTTGTACATCTCTCATAAGTTATTTTTACCTGCTCTCAAATAAAACTTGCTATTACTTTAAAAACAATCTACCATTTGTCCTGTTTGCTATCTCTACACAGAAAACATGGTTTATTCAGCAGTTAAGCAGAAAGCAAGTGATTAATGGGGTGTGATAATAGAATGAGGATAAGGTTACCCACACAGAGCACAGCAGTATTAAAGAGACATACTGTGTAATCCTTGCATTGCTTTCACTGGCAGAGAGACCAGTTTAATGCAGTGTGACCTGTGCTCATTGAAATCTACAGATTTCAGTTATTGCCCTCTTAAAACTTTGAATGATCGAAAATCTGTGTACAACCCGAAGGAATCATTACTAAACGAACATAAAGGCCAAATTTCTAAGGTGTTTGGGTGTGTAAGCATGCAAAACCAGGTGAGATAAAAACTCTATTGAACCTATCTTTATCTAGCTTACAAGATTTTCTAAATAACATTTCCAGTGGTTGACCTCCAGTGACCTTGATGACCTTTGACCTTAACCAAACACAGATTGATTTGAAATCTGTCCTTTCTACCTTAAAATACTGTGTTACAACGTTTTTCAGTGTTTGACCCCTGGTGACCCCACATGACCCCTTGACCTTCATCAAACATATCAGATTTCTTTCTTACACCATAACACATCCACACACCAAGTATGACATCTATCCAAGTTTCCTACCTTGAAATATTGTGTTGAGAAGGTTTTTAGCTTTTGACCTCTGGTGACCCCAAATGACCTTTGACCTCCACCAAAAACGATAGGGCACACCTTCAAACTATGGCACTTCTATATACCAAGTTTTAATTTAATCCAACTTTCCCTTGTTGAGTTACAGCGTACCCAAGCTAACGTCACAGACACACACACATACACACACACACACACGCCAACCTGACTACATAGGTTCCTTTTGCTAACACAAGGAACCAAAAATGAAATGTTACAAACTTTGCACACTGAACGCTTTCATTGACTTTTGAACTGTTTTCTTGTACAGCCAATAAGTCCCTGTTCTTTTGAATGCACTTCCCTATAAGCAATGTGATTGGAATCTCAAGTGGTTGCAAGGGCAACCAACTTCAGATATTATTTTGCAAAGCACACATTTTGATATTCTGTATGCAAATGAATACTGTCCAAATTAGGTCACCTTAAGTAATTTAACAAAGTACTGTAGAAAGGACCAAGATATACTGAGAGAGAAACACTGTTATAGCAGGCCAGTACTATATACACCCTGAAAATGTGTTTGTATATACTACAGGCTATAGAATTGCACTAAGTTTGTTTGAATGTGCCAATTGACCTGGAAATAAAGCAGCTTATGAATAGGTACACTGAAACTTAATGCTGTGTGCAGAGTACAAATACAGTACATATATGTACTGCACATCAACACAGAATGGCAATGTGGAGAGGTAAGAAGTAGAGCAACTACTTGATAGTTTACAGTAGGTTGACTGTGGTGAATGGTATTTCCTTGGGACATTAGGGGTTTCACAAACAGCAAGCTCTTACTTCTGGAAAGAGGAGAAAAGTTAATGACAGCAAAATATCTAAAGGAATCAATAGCAACCATTCACACTTAATCTGAAGATTTGGTTGCCATGTAAATTTTTGAACTTTAATGACCTGCACTGTACTTAAAATAATGTTTAACCATACTTTAATACAGTATTTACACTCTAAAAGCAACCAAATGATTATAAAATACAGTAAAACTAATTACCTCTATAAATCTGACACAAACTTCTATACATGTACTCAAAAGGTAAAGACTCATTCCATGTGTAGAAATCAACTCGGAAGTTTTACAAGGGGCAAACAAAACCTCAATGATGTGTTGAAATTACACCAAGGTAACAGATTTATGCAGTACAAAACAGGGGAGGTAACCAAGT
Organism: Holothuria scabra; assembly: GCA_037179385.1. Taxonomy (NCBI): domain Eukaryota; kingdom Metazoa; phylum Echinodermata; class Holothuroidea; order Aspidochirotida; family Holothuriidae; genus Holothuria; species Holothuria scabra. Next base: position 8,436,404 of record CM074184.1, read on the forward strand.
TGAATCCCCTGTTGGTAGCACTTTTGGCATATACTGCACAATACCAAGTACAACACCAACACAGTTAAAACTACAAAATCAATTGATCACATCATATTTGCTTTGATATAAAAAGTACACAAAACAATGCATACATACAAATTCTCCCTATTCACCATTCTTCCACATAACAAAAGACCCAAATGGATGCTTGAAAGGTTATTTCAAATGTACTTCCCCAGGCTTTGAATTTTTAGGCATGCTTGTGTGATAAACACACCACCACTCACCTAAAATCACTGGGAGGAGTGTGATTTTTGGCACACCAAGATAAAGCTTTGGAGCTCAATTCAAGTTAAATAAAATACCTACAGTACCATACTCCTTTATTTTCTAAGGAATGTGATTTGTAGCAAACCTGGAGAATCTGAAACTCAAGGCCTGCCTCCCATTGGAAACAACCCTTAAACTTGAAACTAAGTTTTATGAATGATCTTGCCTCATACAAAAACTACTGAAATATACATTCTGCTGCTGGAATTTTATCAAAGGCAAAGAGCATATCATTCACAAATACAGTTTGCGTAACATCACTTATTCAAACTCTTCAGAAAAAGGTGCCAAAAAATGAAACAAAAGCAATGAAACTAAATTTTTTACCATAGCAAGACCTGACATTCCATAGGAAGCTATGTGGAACACACAATTGACACCCTTACAAACTTTCATCAGCAATTCTTGATTTCTGATGTCACCCTGCCAATGTAAATGAAAATGAAAAAAAATGAAAAAAAAAAACATGAAAATGTTGAGTCCCATTGTACCACCAAAGTTTAAGTGAGATTGCATAATTATACTTTTAGAAAACTGTTTAAACAAAGTAGTTATACAGTTGTTGTGTAAACTTTACAAGCATACATGTGTACTTGATTTTCATGTACTGTTTAAACATACCCTAAAATTCTTGCATCCTATGAGATATACCATCACATGCACTTCGTAGGTCATTTTCATTTCTTCACATTTCATTTCGCGAACCATCAGCCCCTCCTTCCCCTCCCCCCCAAAAAAGAAACCTAGATGACAAAAAACTTTTGAAACTTTAAGCACATGGCATTTTCAATTTGAGGAGAGACTGTCATCCACTTTTTCATAAGATGCAGCTTAATTTCAACAGTGTGGCCCATAGTTTATATGTACAGTGGGGCTGAAACTCCTTAGTGATGAATCAAACCCAACTGAATAAAATGTAAAATAAAAAGCTACTTGCTATTACTGTAATTGCAAATACTTTTTTTAAATATCTGAATACCTGCAAATTTGTATGTCTCTAATTGTTGATTTTCCATCGATCAAAACCTTTTTCTTAGTTCACTTGACTGTGTTTGAATCACTGTCAGACTGGTCATTTTTCCCACTCACATTTACAACATAACAAACAGCTGGAAAATGAAATTTTACAACCAAAATATACTGTAGCGGGCCAAACAATGAACCAAGTCCATACAAACTGTATGCTACATGTTAAAGTGCAATGAGAAGTGTTTCCTGCTCAAACCAAAGTTTTAACAATAGTGGAGTAGGCCTTCCTTTCTTCACAGGACTTGCAGGCCAGCACTGCAGAGTTAGGAAGTCTTGTAATGTAGGCTAAGATATTTGCATTTACAGTACTGTATATACAATATGTTACCCTAACAGAAATTCTCAACTTTCCTGAAAGAAAAACAGCAAAACTTGACAATGGCGATTAACCACTACATGATTGCAAAATTATGCAATTAAATGTTAAGTAATTTTATTAAATGTTCACAGCCCTAAAAAACAGTACACTCTTAATTCAGTATCACTAAAATAAAACTGACAAGTACTATACCTGAACATATTTAATGGAAGGATCACAATCCTCTAGAAGCCCAGCTTTGTCAAAGAGGGTTACCTGGCCCCCTAAAAGGTGCAGAGCTCTCCCTAAATGCATTCCAAAGCATCCTGCACCCCCTGTAACCAAGAAATGATTTCCTTTGATGGATGCCACATCTAGGTTTCTGAAAAATAGAATAGTGTTTGCAATTCTTGATTAAGAACAATAGCCATACCATTTAATACCTTTGGAAAAATTTTAAAATTTGTCCCCAGTGAAATGTCCTTAATAAAAACAGCACAAATATATTTACAAAAGCACCATCAGAAAACCATTTAAAATAGCTGATTACATGAGAGTATATCTTGTATTTACAAAATGTTCCCAACACAATAGAGGGGGTCATTCGTCCAGCTTTCCTTCTAACTTTCAAGCATATTTTCATCCATGTGGGTTCACACTGCATCAGAAGTTTAATATTAATCGGATAGCTATTTCTATGGATGGTTTCATGTTTAGACATACCATTTCCATTTCTTGACCCAGATCATACAGCTACGTAACAACACTGAGAAGGACAGTTTCCTGCCATCAAAGGCCAAATGGGTTTGACAAACCAAACATTTTCTGGTAAGTTACACCCTAACTTACAGTTTGTACTACACAACAAATACCCTTTGAAAGTAACTAAGGCTGTCCTTCTTTTCTATCACCAGCAGGGGCATAGATCTGGCTTGCGGACTGAGGGGGGGGGGGATTCAAACAGCCTGTCAAACCCTGTAGTGTCTCACACCAGAATCGTCCACGAGCAATCTACCCATAGGAAATTGAGGGAATGGTACTGCACAGTATACGCACACATTGACTTGCACATGCACCCATACTGATGTTTTCAAGCAGCACTAAGTCATTTGTATCCCAGGTTATATTTTGTATATTGCCTTTTTTTTTAAATCTTCCTGAATTATTGAGGGCAAAACAATGTTTGCCCCCCAATATTATCATTGGCGTGCAAATTGCCATTTTCCCATCTCTTGGATTGATGCCCCTGGTCATTAGGAAATGACAGGTCCTACTTTACATACAGGATACATAAAGTAATGCAATAAACAAAAGTTGACATGACCAGATACTACTATACTTGGGCTATCATATACCATCAACAAACAAAATGTACTTAATTTGTAATACTGTATGTTTGAAAACAAAGGTAATGTAAGGTGGTTAACAGTGAACTATTTAACTGTGCTCTTATGTGCAGTATTGAGTAATGGCTCCAAATTAACCATTGTCCCCTTGCCCCGGACAAGTGATTTTTGGCTGGGACAACCAATCAGCTATTTTTCTGATTGTCCTGGGGACTGTAACCACTTGTCTCTCTATACCTTCTGTGTTCAAACTTGTTAATGTTTGGCAGTCAAATACACCCACCACCAAACACCTGAAAAAAATCAACCATCTTGCTTTCTCTTTACCCGATTGAAGATCATCATGTCATGATAACACCCACATGCAAATACAGTGTTAACGTTCACAACCAGTACAGATTTAATGCACTGTGACTACGGACTTTGTCTCACGCAGAAATAGCATGCAATGTAAGTTGATTCATAAAGGAGAGCAAGTATACAGCCATCTTATTGGTCAACAACTGTTTGCAATTTGCCTCCAGCCTGACTGTTGCAAAACTGTTGTATGTCCAAGGAAGCAGAACTACAATTAGCAAAGGAGCTAAATTGTCATGATGTTCACATACATGATTAGCTCGACTGTGTGATTCTCAACTGATCAGTAAACAAAGTAAGTTTATTGGAAATAAATTGCGCCAATCATAAGACAGTGCTCAGTGCTCATCAACACTTAATTATTGTGCTTTAACAGGGATTTTCCGGATTTGCCGGATTTAGTAAAACTGAAGAACTGGAACCTTCTCGGTGGGGTAATGCCTATTTTGAGCAGAATCTTGGCAGCTCTATTGGTAACAGGACCAGAAAGCCTTTAAATCTTAATGCTAATTACTGTTATTACTGTACACTACGTTGGTAATTTCCCAAGTTTCTCAAATAGGGAAGTGGATCATACAGTAAAGGTTGAGAGGCACTGCTAAGGGTAAGTTGGGGGGGGGGGGAAATGTTGCATGCCTGAGGGATATCAAAACCATGTATTTTGCACAGTTAGCTGACACTTTAAAGTGGAGCAAGCAACATGCTTGAAATTTGTCAATTTTATGCATGATGTAACTGTCTGGGTAAATCAGAGGACAAAAAATAGGTTAAAAAAAAACATGATTTTATGGATTATCTTTTAATATTATCCAATTTAGATGTACTACAGTATGCATCTCTTTGAAAGGGAATAAATTACAATTCTGAAGTGAATATGTGATGCAGATACTAAATTTTGGTGTGGAAGATTTTCATTTTAAAAACTATGGTATGCAAAGTTGGGGGAACCATGCTAATAATAGTGTAAGGGCAAGAATTTGCTGATGGGCAATCTCATTGGTAAGAATTATCTTGGGAAGTTATCCAGTTGTCCAAAAAGCATACAACATAGGACTACTGTATGCTATGTTAAGTCAATTATTTTTTGAAATTGTTTCTTGAAATATCAATCATTGGCATTATATTTCATCAGTTTTGAATCCTTTACCTGTGAAACTGATTTTAGTCCAGTCAACAAATCACTAAGTATCTTAGCTTTCTCATTAAAATATTCAATTTGATCAGTTTTGGGCTGATTACTTGACATTTTCAACTGTTAAAATAAATTACTCCATAATGTGGGTAACTTTATATCCATGCCTACTTATCTTTACTGAGTTGGGGTGACAGAGCCTTTTAACAAGTTGAAAGTTTGTATAAAACCTTATCATTAGAAAATATTATAAATAGCACACTGCAATCCTAGTCTATGCATTCTATGATATCTAATTAAGACTTCCAGTGAATTAAGTTTCAGTGTATAGCTTACTGTACATGCAAATCTGGCAAATCTGTCAGGATTTAAGGAAAAATCCTGCTGGATGCCAGATTTGGAAAACCTCAAATCTGGTGCACCCCTAAAATTAACATCATAGTTTAAACTTCAAGGAATGTAACTTTTGATGAGAGCAAGTGCAGACCAGTTCTCCTCCTATTCTGTCGGCAGCAGTTTACTTTCCAAAAAGTGACTGTTATTGAAAAAATGATGTCAATGAATTACAATACCTTCTCTGATCCCCTTTTAGGATTAAATAAGGTTGATTTTAGATGGTGAATGAAGTTGTTCATTTGTTGCAGCCTACTGCCTGGTACATTTGTGAGCTATTGTTTTGACTGCTGTGTTTAGTTGTGAGTTACATTTTTGGTCGTTGACTACATGTTCATGTGCTCTCTCTGTGTTAGCCCATCTTGCTGTTTGTGTGTGTTTCTCTTTCAGTGTTTGGTTTTATTTTTCCCCATTTTTCATTTTTCTCTCACCCAATGGTGGCATCCTTTGTAGCTACAGAGCAGGCCGTCAGATTTCACTGTAACAATTGTTCCCCATTGGGTGGTGGTGCCCTGATGATTAAATCACGGAACAGCAAAACTGGTTACCACCAACCAGTTACCACCCATGCATTTTGTAACAGAACCAAAAAGTGGGTTCCCATGGGTTACCATGGTGAAAAATGACAGAACCCACAAATGGGTTCCCATGATATTTTAAATCCAACAGCTTGCAGAGGCTTTGCAGGCCTCAAGTTTAAGATTTTCCAGATGCACTTCAGCACAAATCACACTCCTCAGAAAATTAAGGAGTATGGTAGGTGTGCTTTTTATTACACTTTATGTGCTACATTCATCATCTAGGTGGGCAAAAAATTACACTCCTCACAGTGATTTGAGGCCACACTGGAAAGTTTGTATTTGAGCCAAATTTTTATGCCAGTCATCCTATTTTGTAAATTTCATGCCACACCAAAATTGGTGTAATGCAAACTAAATAATTAAAGGCAGGAAAATCACCCTATCAAAATGGAGTATAAGTCTCAAGTGAATGCCAAAGATACACAGTGTAACAAGCTTACTTTCCTCTATGGATCTGAGGTAAGTGATGGTGTGCAACTGCACTTGCAAGCCTCAAAATTCAAGACATGCAGCTTATAACTTTTTACTTGTGTTTTTGACACATAACTTTAATTGCCTTCCAACATGAAACAATTTCTTTTGTTTTCTTGATTTTGACTTCTTTTTGTTCCCAACTCTCATTTTTGGAGTTAGGAGGACTTACAAGTTATTTAGCCTCTAAGCCTAGAGACTATGTGATTGTAAGTTGTATTTCTGTCAGGCCTTGCTTAGTTAGGCCTACTAAGTTATGCCTAGTTAACTAGTAACACTATTTTAGTGTATTTTGGTTGCATTAAAATTTATAGCGCTCACCTAAAGTAGCTTAAGCCTGGGCCTTGCCTAAGCAGTAGGCTGCTATTGCATGATTCTGGCTTGGCTAGCTACAATCGCCACCAAAACAAATGGGTCAAATCTCTCCATAGTAGATGTTATGTGCCTTTTATTCATCAAACATGCTAGCTGCTCTCCTCCTTTCCCCAACTTCAACACATGGGTATCCTTACATGTTTATGGGATGAGCTTGCAAAGGATGAAATGTTCATAAGGATGCTAACATGTAATTATGTCAACTGCAGTAAAGTAACGGGGGTGGTAGTACAGTAGATCGTGGGCAAGCCAGTTGGAATGATAATTTCGAATCAAATGGATGATATGCAATTGAAACCTTGAAATGCTCATTATTTTCTCAATGATCAATTGTGGAATGCTGTAAGACCAATTTAGGAATATTTTAATCTTTTTCGGCAGGGAGGGGGGATGGTGGGGAATAGGAAATTTAATTTTGCCATTTATCTAACAGAATGCTTTTCATATTCATTTGCCTATAAATCTTTTAAATGCTTAAAAAAATGTTGCTTCTAAGGGGTAGTGGCACTATTTGAGATCTTAATGAGACACTACAATATTGGCCTACCACTAATTATGGTTCAACATTCCAGTTTACAAGCCAAATTTCAACTTATTGCTGTAAAAATATTCATAATAGCGTGCTTTAGAGACTTGTGGAACATTCTGGAATGTTATATGTGGGATTACACAGCCGACATGCAACATTTCTTTTTTAAATACCAATGGTAAATACAAAGCAACTTTAAACAGACTACCCTAGTACTGATTCCTCTGCATGAAGATGGATTACTGTATGTGCAAATCACATGCTATTGATACAGTAAAGGTAAACCGAAAAGGGAAAAACTGCCCTTGCTTGTTAATAAACTAGAGTAGCAAAGATACTGTCGCTTAACCCTTCTGACGTTACCAGTTCAGTTTTTCATCTTGCACAAAATCATGGTGTACACCTAACACATACTAAGACAACTCCAGCTGGGCTGAAAAGCATGTACATACTGTTCACAGGCAGTTGAACTGTTACAGGGATAAATCTCTCTATAACCAGTTCATCCCCTTGAAGTGTTCAAGTCAAATAACTCAAAAATATATTAAAGAGCATGAAAAGTGAATGCTAACATCCAACTCCCACCTTCATAGGACATTTCTGAGCTGAGATATAAAATGTAAGTTTATTCACTAAAAGCAAATTGGTCTAGTGCACAATAGTTTGTGACTTTCTTGTTGTACAACTCCAGATGTTTTGTTTCCTTTTAAAGTTAAAAATGTTTTTATGACCTTGAACACATCTGTTTGCTCCCATACATAGCATGTTGCGCAGAGAGGGCTTTAATTACATCACCCCATAAGAGTAAGAGTGCTATCACAGTCACACCTTGATACAAGGTGCAGTAACTTTCAGAAAAACATAGAAAGACAAAGATTGTAATCTGAGTAGTACAACAATGATATCTCAATTAATTGTGCAATGTACTTTGTGGGTTGAGCGAATAATATAGTTTTTAAAATTTAAGGGGTTACTACTTGCTTCTTGCCATTGTTTTAACTTTTTAACAATAAAAAGTGAAAATCAATAGCCCCATACTGTGGTGATAAAATTTCTTGCTCCCATGCTGCAATTTCGTTATTAAATGAAAAGTCTTTTCAGCACAGTACTTCATGAGATATACTTGCAAAACTCTCTTCTTGATACAAACCAGCCTTCCCGGCCTCTGCCCCAGCCCCCATCTTGCACCAGTCTCCCACTACTTTGCATGCATTTTCTTACAAATATGACAAAATATTGTGAGCAATAATACCTCAAACAAGGGCTTCCTGTGTACTGAACATAGCCATGTCCCGAATTTGTACAGGTCTTCCGACAACCACCACCAAAACAAATGAAACCAATCCCTATTGGCTAGCCTAGTCCCATAGCAGATGATACATTGCACTTTATTCATCACACATGCTGGCTGTAGCTGCTCCTCCCCCCTTCCCCCACTTCAATGTTGGTTGGGAAAAACTGACCAGTCCTGAGCATAACAAGATGGAAACGGTTGCAACTGGATTTAGGTCTAGGCCTAGGCTAGCTACTTTTTGCGGCGATTCCTAGGCTAGGCTATGCTACGTTATGGCCAAACGTGCGATAGGCCCAACTAAAAAAAAACAGCTAACTTCTAACGTTAAATTTCTCGGAACTTAATCGCGCTCTGCACATAACATTCACCTGAATAACATTAATTAAATTTGAAACTGGCAAAATACTACACCTTATGAGCTCTCCAGCTCTCTTAATCTGGGCTTCTGCTGCTGACATCCTCTCGCTGACTAGTCTATAGCTATCGGTTCACAAATCATACCTAGCACTTAGCAGTAGTAACTAGTATCCGAAGCAGGCCAAGTCGTCCCCAAACCAACTCGTCCCCACCCAACTCGTCCCCACCCAACTCGTCCCCACGCCAAGTCGTCCCCAAGCCAACTCGTCCAAGACAAGTCGTCCCCAAGCCAACTCGTCCACAGTGTGAAAAATGGTGTGATTTTTATGGCGCGAGGAATGGGAATATATTACCAACTAAACATATATTATCAAAACCGAATTATTTATGTGACAAAACACCAAATTTATTTAGTAGCATCAAACATTAGCGGCCTATATTTGTAAAACAAATTGGCAATAAAAATACAATTGTAGAAAGAGTATGTTCTTAACAAGATATATATTTGCAATTAAAATATATTCCCAACAAAAATATATGTTTGCTCTAAAATATATATTTAGAAGAATATTTTTTCCAACACCTGAAATATATTCGTAAGGAAAAATTATGTTTACACCAAAATATATTTGCAAGAAAATATATCTTTCTTGAAAAAGTTACCATGTTCGCCACAAAATTATTTTGCAACAAAAATATTCTTCCAACCAGACCAGAAATATATTTTCAAGAAAAGGATAAGTTTGCAATATAAATGTATCTGCAAGAAACATTACTAACAAGACTAATTATATTTGCCAAGCTAAAAATATGTCCCCATCAGTTGTGTTTAAAATATGTTATCAAACTTCAAAAATATATATGTTATTGTCATTCTCTATATATGCATAAATCACGGCTTCAAAAATTAAAAAATTTATGTGTCACGAAATCTACCCTTTAACTAGCAAAAGGGAGGAAAAAAATAATGAACAAACCAAAAACAAATGCCAAGTCGGTGTTAGCTGATCTCTTGAAATGAGGTAATTTTATTTCCCACTATTTTCACTAATTTCTCATATTGGGGCCGACTTGGCTTGGGGACGAGTTGGTTTGTGGACGAGTAAGTTTGGGGACGAGTTGGTTTGTGGACGAGTTAGTTTGGGGCCGAGTTGGCTTGGGGACGAGTTGGCTTGGGGACGAGTTGGTTTGGGGACGACTTGGCCCGAAAGCGTAGTATCCCTGCATACAGCCTATGCTGTGACATGCATGATGTAGGCGTCCACATAATGTTAGGCATACGAACTTAGTGACAGGTGAAAATTTCATACGTGCGCAGTAGTCATCATTTACTTAGAGCGTAGGCAACAACATGTAGCCATCTTACACAGAAAGTGATTCTACGGTCAGCTACGCAGATAGCTGGCACATGTATTGAAAGCCTAAAGGACAACATTACAAAGCGTGCGTTTAGATTCAACATTATGCTGACGCCAATATGTTGTGTTGAGGAGTACGCAGCAATCGAGTCCACCGAGAGGCTTCGAATCACCCTCCTGCAAATTATCAACTTTCAAGGATTCGAGTCGGGACTCGGGTTCAACTCGAATCTGAGTACGGTAGTGATCATATCAACACTTTTCCTAGGCCTGTAGCCGGCAAGGGGGAGATGGCAGGGTGTGTAGCCCCAAACATTTCGCTCCCTTGAAAGTTAAATGTTGTTCTTGCCTTCATTCATTGTTACACATTTGGTCACTTGAAAGTAATTTGAACGCACTGATAGCCATTTTGCCGTTCAGTTCAGTTCAGATCAACTCATGTCGTTTAAAATACATTTATCCTTCATGTATGCGGCATACTGTAGAAGGCTAATGGTGAAACGTAGAATTATAATGGATGCTAGAAAATAGAAATATCACTAAGTTATACCGGGTAGCTAGTAGCCACTAAACTAGGGCTTACAACAAAAGAAGACGGTTTGGCGGAAGAATTCTAAGAGTTTCGTCTAAGTTTCGTCTCACATTTTGAATTTTCTTTTCAACAATAGAGAATGATGAATTTTAAACAACATAAACTTCCCTTTCCCCAGGCTAATGAGGTGGCGCTCTTCCATAATTTTATTGCCATTGACTAAAATTTGAAAGAGCCCATGAAATGACTAAGTAACAACTAGAACTGCATTTGCTTTGCTTGCAAATACCAGAATTGTAGTGCGTGTTAGAGATGTCTTTTCAGTTAGTACAGTAGCCCAGTTTTTATTTGAACTTTAGGATTTGTTCATGGCGGGAAGAGGGGCTGTTGTTTCTTTTTGGCAACCCTATTTCTTGATAGTACAAAGATGGACCACTTGTCTCCCAGCTCCTTGGCTGGACGCATAAAGAAATCAAAGAAGAGTAACCAATGATGGAGTAAATCCGGACCTTCTATGCTAAAAGTCAGTCACTAGCTTTATTTTGAAGCATATTTGCCAACAATGAAGCAAGTGCTGAGTAGTCCTTGAACAAGACCGTGTACTGCGCTTAACGGTAGGACCTACTCCGTATACAGTCTATTGTGGAGTAAAATGAAGTGGACGAAGCATAGTCCCGTTCAAGGACTCGTGCTGAGTAGCCTACTTAGCCATACGTTATGCTCTGTTTTGTTGTTTACTCCTGCCTGAAATGGTTTTATCGGTTCTCGACTTCCTCTTCCACCGTTCTTTATGTTAAAGGGCCAAACCTCTCACCCCAAACTACAGTTTGGGAACCCGGGTACCGAAATTCTCAATTGGCTCAGCTCTTTGATTGACAGTTAATTCAAACAATGCAGAGTGCCAAAGCTTATATTACATAGCATGAACAGTACTGAGAGTGTTTTGATTAGTATATAGAGTTTTTCTATACTCAGCCTGAAGCAATAAACTGAGATTGTGTCTTGATGAGGATGAATTTCAGACAATTGTGGGAGGGGCTTGGTTAGGAGAATTGGTACTGTTTGGGGTGAGAGAACAGGGCCTTTAAATAATGACGCCCTCTCAAGCTCTCTGACTGCACCGCTGCATGCATATGACAACTGTCTCGTGGAAGGCCGAACAACTGTTGACGCTGTGTGTTTTAACATCCGTGTTTCGGTAATTCGCAATGCATGCTACATGCATGCTGTCAAAACGTTTCGGTCAGACTGCTGTCAAAATAGCTTCTGCTTTTACCACTGAAATGAAGCATGATAATAGAACTACAGCACAAGTCGCTTAATCCAATGCAGTAAAGCCAATTCGTTCCGTACAGGGAATTGGCAATACCCTGCTCCGTAGTAGCTAGATGAAGATACTGTACAATAACGTCTTGATACTGTTCAACGATAGTGGACGCAATGGCGCCGTGTTACGTATACCAATTTGGAAGCAGCGATTGATTCTCCAGGCTTATCACTTCAGTGTGAAAAGGCCGAACCACATTACATCGCGTTTTCTGGAAATTTATCCGCAATGCTCTTTCATGAAGCTAACTCCTTAAATCAGCCTTGCAAGTGTAGTATTTGCTTTTCTGAAGTTGATTTTTGTTTAAAGACGGCCACAGATTGCACTTACTGCTATTGTTAAAGGGTAGAACATGGATATTTGTACGAACTAAGTTACGGTACGCGCAGGGAAATGTGTTGTGGGCCATAACAGGCTTCACAAAAGAAATTGTCAGTCGGCCAGTAAATGCCAATATTGTAGTGCGGCGCACTACAATAATGATATGGGGTCATTCTCTGACACTATCTATCAACAAAAATAGCATTAATTTAAAAAAAAAAAAACCCACCCCGCGAAAGATAAATGCTCAGGTGAAATGGTATCCCTTCCAGCACAACGGCTGAAAATGTAAAAGTGCATTGAACCGAGAATGACATCATCACAGGAACCCAACTTCACATTGTGTGTACTATCGTGTACTTGGAGTATATCCTGCTCTGTAGATGTTACAGAATCTTACCATGTATAGATGGCCTAAAATGATTGATATAACCAACAAATTATCATTACGAAACCTAAACCTATGTTTGCTTCACAAAACTAGTGAAAAGGGGGGGGGGGTTCAACACCTAGGAATACCCCTGTTCAGCAGATGGAGTTTTGTGACTTCTCAATATTCCTTGAGCCAACATGCAGGGAAAATTGTGTTGTATACATCATACAAGTGTTTGGAAGTTCCCTGGTAAGAGGTTAAACACACAGAAAAATACCTCAGGCTCCTGGGGGATGTAACTGCATGTTTAGAAGAAGCCTGTAGTAGAATATTATGACGTAGGTCTAGACAGCTAGCTACGACTAAGTGGTGCACTTGAATGTACTGGTTCTAAAGAGATTTACGTTGTATACTGTATTGCGCGTTCAGGCCAGGCGGCCACTGTATATAGAGGCTTTTCACATGACGTCATAATACTCACCGACGGCCATGTTGGAGTACATGTAACTACGTAGTAAACCATACGGGACGCGCTTGCTCGTTGAACTTTTACACACCGTGCATATCACAGTGCACACTGTGCAGTGCGTTCGGCACAAAGCCACGTGTATTTGGCGTGAATGTCCTCCAGCATGGCGGTTCCGTGACGCAATTGCAAAGCCTCTATACTGCTGTACGGCGCGCGCTCGCCTGCAATTGTATTTGACGCTTAGTTGGCTAGCTGTCTGCGTCTATGACGTAACAATTAAGTCGGGAATTTCTTGATGATTAATCCAAAGTGTGCGCGTGGAATACGTTGTTTTTCTGCGCCGTGTAAAAAATTTATTTTTGAAACAGAACACAGGCCCATATGCAATACTGTAAACCATTCTGCACAGTGGCTTAAAGGCCCAGTTGTCTCACCCCAAACAGTACCAATTGTCCTAACCTTCTTACTTAAGCCCCTCCCACAATTGTCTGAAATTCATCCTTATCTAGTCACAATCTCAGTTTATTTCTTCAGGGTGAGTATAGAAAAGCGCTATTTGAATTTCAAAACACTCTCACTACAGTTCATGCTGTGTAATATAAACTTTGGTAATCTGCATTGTTTGAATTAGCTGTCAATCAAACAGCTGGGCCAATTGAGAGTTTCTGTTACCCTATACTAGAAGTGTAGTTTGGGGTGAGAGGATTTCCCCTTTAAATACTACCAACAAGTTCTGTGTTGTTTTGGATGCATGTGCTAATGCTGCAATTTGACTTGGTTTAAAAGAAAGGAACAGTGGTTATAGTGGGAAAGGAGACTAGCTGATATTTTGGTTGTTAAGGAAGTGTTTTGTTTTTTTATCAAAAGTTGGCATGAAGTTACTATTTCAACTCCATGCATTTTGAAGTCTTTGCTAGTAAAAGATTCATTGTATGATAATCACATTAATGTTTGTAACAAATTTACTTGGAAGGGATGTCTTTCAAAGGAATCCAGGTGAGATATCAGTCTTCTTATTCAACAATCTGACTGAATGTGAGTTGAAATATGTTCTCTCTTCTGCTTGAAAAAATTGCTGTCTAGTCATAGATCGACAAGATTGCTGGAACCAAAAATTCAAACTGATCGGCCTAACATAATGGAATATGGGGCAGCTTGAGTGAATAATGACAAAATTCCTCTTTTGAGGAATTGGGAGTTAGAATTTCAAATTTTCATTGATATATTTTTGGCTTTATACTAGGATATTCTTCAAATATAATTCAGAAATTATTTGGCCAGTCTCATGCTACGAAATCTGTCAGCAAAATGTTACTTAAACATAGCACTATAATACACACACTGTGAAGTTTGGTTCCTGTGATGATGTCATTCTTGGTTCAATGCACTTTTACATTTTTTCAGTACATTTTTCAGCTGTTGTGCTGAGTCTTGAGAGGGGTACCATTTTACTTGAGCATTTCTCTTCTGTGGGGCAGGATTTTTTTAAAATAAATGTTTTTTTTTTTTTTTTTTTTGTAAATAGATAGTGTCAGAGGATGACTCCAAATCATGTCATTGAGTCATTTCATGGGCTCTTTAATTGTCTTGTTTTCAGCCTCTCTCTTGTCATAGATATAGGCCTATTCTGTCGGTTCAAGGAACATCACATCCGGTGCGAAGAGTCAATTACGAAACGTGTTGGAGTGAAACAGTTGTTGTCGCGAAGTACAGCAACAGTACAAACATGTAGGTTTATTGTGTAACTGTACCAATTGTAAACAGCGTGCAGTCTTTTTTAACTTGTGGAAAATGACCGATTTTTATTGAAATATCCAGCTTTCATGATTAGATGGTCTTACGAGAACTTTTCGCGGCGGGAATTCCCTAGTACTGTCTCCTTTACGAGATGGCATGTAAACGCAATGGCCAGTCTCGCACAATAGGCCTACCCCGATAAGAATCGGATTCTCGCCGTTCGTAAGCGAGTGTTTTGTGCACAGTCGCCCAATTTTTTCGCATTCGCCTGACATTTTTGACATTCTGAGATTTCTATTCAACCTTGGTCTCGAAAAACTGCCAGTTAGGCCCACAACCGTGTATCCTGAGGCTCTGGCAGCATACGTGTACTGTTATCACTGCCAGACTGTCGTTGTTTTTACTCCAGTTGAAGTTTTCATGACCCAGGTCACGCAAAATCCTGGATGTTAGACCGACAGAATAAGCAGACAAAATAAACATAACAAAGAAAAACTCGATTAGAAAACAGCAAATTCCTTAATAAGCGAAAACGTGAAAAATTATTGCTAAATCTTCGATACTTTTTTTCCAACCCACGAAGTGTTATTCCTGATCCGGAGCTGAGTGGCGTATTATTTTCAGTTTCATACCAACTAATCTATACCACAAAGTTCCAAATTAGTTGGGTTTTATCATTTCTAGTACTCTTGACCTGTTTGATATAAAAGCCAGTGTCGTTAAGTTGAGGCCTGAGGCTGGACCGAACTTATTATTGGGGTTTTACATTGTCTTCGACTTCAAAACCAAATCATTTTCCTAGTTTTCCTCACAAGCCTGAATGATTGCCGAGTTTAGACATATAAGCATTGAATGTCAATGAACGTCGGATCGTAGGGACTGGGGTCACAGTGTGGCCAAATGAATGACCAAGCTTCTCAAGGCTGTAGTCAAAAGCCAGTTTCAGCCACCTTGAGTTGGCGGTTACTGGCACATCGAAATTTTCATGCCCCACCAACAAATTTGAAAATTAAACGCACGTGAACATAAAATTTCAATACCTTAAGCTGTAAGTTATGTGCCAATCTTCTTTCATGACATACGAAGTTGATTGTCAAGTAAACCGTGTACATGGCAAATAGGGTGCAGCGTTTGTGGTATGCTACCAATGGAGATAGCGCCGTGGTAACTCCGAAAGTAGTTATGAAGAATCATCAGCCAAAAACAGAATGTCGTGCAAATTGTGGCCCGGGCGTATCCCCCCACAACCACCAAAAAAATGAAAAGGTGTGATCAAATTTTGTCTGAAAATGCATTTGAAACATGAGGAGAGTTAATATGAAAAAAAGTGAAAAAAAAACAAAAGACTGAAGTATATGGTTAGCTGGTATGGTTAGTTCCATTTTCTAAAAAAGGGGGGAAATGGTTCAGCGCTGTTAATTCTCACCCATTCAGCTTGAGACTCACACACTTCGGCGTAATCGTTCGAGTATAAATACCTATCTTTTAAAGTGCATACTGTAGTTAAGGTGCTTTCACCCCGTAATTGAGAAAAGCAAAGCAAAACAGAACAAAGAGAATTAATTCCTAATTAAACACTATGATTATGCGAAGGTTTAGCGCTTGGCTGGGGACCACAGAGCCCAGTGAAAAATGAGGGGGCCCAAGCATGCCCTCGCCCCCAACACTTCTCGGGTCAGGAAACCCCGGTCAGAAACCCTCTTTTTTCATTTCTCCAAATTTCAAAAAGGCAAAAGTTTTGCACTTTCCACTTTCCAGTGCTTTGCGCGGTGCAAGTGCAATTAAGTGCTCGCTCATATATCACTTTGGTTAACTAAGTTTCCGTGCTCTGGAAATGACAAAATCGGATATTTACCACATGAGACACCACATCATCAAGAGACACCAGAAGCTCTATATATCGCTATTTTGGAGAACTTCTTTCACAAAATGCAAAACTTTCTCCAATTGAAACTATTGATTTTGAACTATTTTGTCTAAAAAGGACAACAAAGTTTGGGAAACTTTTGAAAAGCCACCGGGGAGTGTCAGTTCGTAGGACTTGGATGACATGTGTATGGCACTGAGCAACGATGTCCAGTCATCAATATAGGAAGTGCAGATTCTTCAGTAATCACAAATCTCCCGGACATTTTAAATTTTCTAGCAGGAAACCGAGAATCCCCAATTCTGCAATACAAGCTCCATATCTACAAATGTTTGTTTAAAAAGGGCAAAAAATTCGACACTAATAACGTCCCTAATACAAATGCTTGGTTAAAAAAAATTGTAAAATTTGGGTGCTCGCCTTTTTCCCCTGAAAGGTCTGTTTACCCTCCTGCTGCTCATCTACTACTTACAAGCCCCGAGAAATGCCATTTCCGGCTGTCTGAGGGGTCGCGATTTTTCAAAATTTTCTGTACTCAGCGCCAAATTAAGGTGACGCTCCGCTTAGGCAGTCCTTCTAGCAAAACTTCATCTTTCAGGCAGGGAATCATCATTGACCTATACTGTACTCAACTGCTCTAATACACACCTATCATCAGATACCTTTCAACCCTGTCTGTTGGGTAGTTTGAGATGGATTTTTCAGTTACTGAAGTGTCAAAAGTTATCAATGTTCATTGATTGCAGAGGGCATAGATATGCTGGAATTGTTGTCTTGTGTAGCATGGATGAAAAAAAACCGAATACTTTTACCCTTTTCTCTGCGGAGTTTTATTTGCAAAAAAAGATGGGTCCTGGTATTTTTTTTTTAACTTAAAAAAATCGTCCTTGCTTGTAGAGAAATGACCAAAAATTTAGCATAAAAAATTACCTTTACGTCAAAGGGGTAGGGTGGAGCGCCAAGTCCAAAAATTGCTACCCCCCCCCCCCACACACACACACTTTCATCTAGTCAAGCTATGAATAATATTGCAAAGACTTTACCCAAGTTGTTCCAATAAAAATAATTGTACGGTTGACCACGAATTTTTCCAAGCGGTTCTCGAAGCATGCTCTAAGAAAAATAAAGGAAAAGGAAAGACCTTACGGTAACGTTAACGTGTTGCAAGATGGCCTTACACAGTTACATCCTCAACGCCTCACTCTTCAAACAACTCGACGACTATAGTGACAGATGTTGGATGTAAAGTCTCCCCCTATTCCATAACAAATTCAAGACCATTTTATCTATTGCTAGTGGTACATTTTATGTGTTAATTTTCTGATCACTTCTAGTTGCTAATTTTTAATTATTGCAAATGAAGTTAAAAATGCAGACTGTTTCGATTCTCTTTACAAGCATGAAAAGGCAATTCTCGGTCATTTGAGGGGTCGCAATTTTTTCCCCAATTTTTTTTTTTTTTTACGTTCCGCGCCAACCATTGGTGGTGTTCCACTTAGGTAGTCTTTCGGGTCAAAACATTTTTTAATAACGTTCTGATCACTTTGCAATTTTGCGAACTTTTTTGAGATCTGCATCCTATTGCAAACGACAAAGAAAAACGGTCAGCAACTGCATACTTATATTCTACGTGTACCGGTATGCATGCCTGGAAAATGTTGTTTCCAGCCATCTGAGGGGCCGACTTTCGAAATATTCTGTGCGCTCCACGTCAACTGATGGTGACGCTTCACTTAGATAGTCTTTATGGGCGATGGGAGAATTATGTTTTGGGGCAAGAAAACCAAATGCTGAAATGTTTCTATACGCTATGCCGTTCACTGATGCTCTTTTATTTTGAATCCTTGTAGCGGGCATGGCATGTAAAGACACAAAAATTTTAGTTTTTTCTCTTTAACGACAACAATTGAAGTTTCTAAACTGTTCCTGTCAAAGTCGAAAATATCGCTCTATTTTGCATCTGCTCTTCTTGAAAAGGCCGCAAATTTTGAAAGGGAGGTACCTCCCCCGCTAAACTCCTCCGCCATACCGGCGACCACTTAAAAAACTGCACCCCCTCCTACATAGAAAACCTGCATACGCCACTGTTTAGGGCTGTCAATTCTCACGCACTCAGTTTGAGATTCACATACTTCACATAATGTTTCGAATATGAACACCTATCTTTTGAGGTGCATACTGTAGTAAAGGTGTTCTCACATACAACTGGCCAAGGCAAAGCAGAACAAAAACAAATTAATTGTCTAATTGAAAATTATTGTCAAACGTACTTGTGGTAATCCACAAGTTGGATTAGGTTTGTGCTCAATATCCCCTCCCCTTAGGCCTATGCCCCAGTCCGGCAATCACTCAACATACTGCATCCACGCACCCCTTCAGAGAAAACCTGCGTACGCCAGTGGTAAGAACAGAACTGTTACTCCGAAGTCCGAACGAAAGCCTAATGAGTGCCATTAAAATGAAATTTGCAATAACATATTATTAATTTCTTAAGTATTAATTTGTTGAAACAAATTACCGTACTATTTTGTTAGTGACAAATTGTAAAATTGTTAGTTGTTAATTAGTTTGTTATTACAAATTAGTATTTTGTTATCACAAATAATTATTTTGTTATAACAAATTAAGTTTTGACATTTACATTGGCTGTATATAGCAACCTGTACTATAGTCGTTTGTAATCGCTAGAAGTATATTGTAATGTATTTATGTTAATGGTACTATGAGTTTTTAAAGCGACTTCTGGTGTCACTCAGCCTGGGTTCCGTAGTTGGACCCTTGATTTTTCTCATTTAGTAAGTGATATTTATAGAGATGTTTTTCTTCAGTTTTAATAGCGTCGCAATTAGCAAAATATCCAGCAAGAAGTACTTAGGATAAAAAAACGATAGTAAGTTATCTTGAGTGAATCCCATTTCTGATTACTCCTTGCATTACCAAATACCACTCGATATGGGAATTTATTTAATTTTACACATCATAACATTCAGCACCGCAGAATACTTCTCAAAAACTGTGGCTGAAGTCTTAATGTCTATGGAACTCTCTTTCTCATAATATTATTCTGCCATTTCTTTCAAAATGTTCCAACGTAAGCTGAACGATAAACTTCAAAATAATTAGATGTAACTTAGTTGGCTTATAATGTTTAAAAATGATCCTTCACGCCTACCCTATAATTTTCTGTGCCTTTTTCTTTGCTCCCCTCAGAATCTTTTATCCATCTTCTTTAATGTTCTTTCGATTTATTTTGATCAATGTAGTCCTATCTTGTTCACGGTCACTATCTTAAATAACTGTCTTTTCTGGTTTTTATGGTGTCCGTCAAACGTTACATATTTAACTGTCTTATGATGTCATTGTTAAGTTTTTTGTAGGAAATCATCAGTAATGTAAATTTGAAATTGAAATTGAAAAAATATGGAAAAGACAATTAAATACCAAACTACTATCCCTTTACACTATTTGACGCAAATATTCCTCACGGAGACTCAAAATGGGGGGGAGGGGGCGTAAGTGTTGATTTGACATGTTCTGTGTTGATTTGTCAGTGATCTGACACAGTTCTGTTTGGTGATCTGCGCGCACAACTGTGGATGTGTAACAGAATATTCCATTGTGACGAGATGTCAGCAAGCACGCATTTTCAAAACCAGCTCTAAACTCGCATAATGCATTTCTCCGTGTATAGTCAGGAGAACTTGACGCGCATTTCTGCGTGCTTGGAAAGCTAACACACTCGTTGATTTTTCTTTGTAAGCGCGTATAGATGTGCGATTGTGTCTTAGTGAAGATAGCATGTCGTCCATCTGATACTCTATATTCCGACGTTTGTTGGCACTGCGCATTACCACTCACGATAGCTCTCTCCACATCTTTCTGTCACTTTGAAGTAATACCAAAGCGTCCGATCCAACATGAAGATCCGGTCTAATCGGTGGCGTCACCAGACTTTATTCTAAGGGGACTATGGGGGCACAACAATTGCAGGGGAGCACTGCTAGATTCCACTAATGGCGCCGTAGGGGGTCACCGAATGCGAAGCACGCGGCTCAGCGGGTGGGGTCCAGCGGCCCGCCTTAGGTCCCCTGGTGGGGTCCAGTGGGCGAAGTCCCCGGAAGCTTCTGGGTTTACGTGTTTTTGTGAGGTATAAAGGTCCTAATTTATGGGTAATTCTATTGTATTTACACTGGTTTACTAAAAAATAACTTCCAAGGCAACTTCAAGTAAGATTTTATTGGTAACAAAACTAGTGAAAGTACTACAAGGAGCAGATCCGGCTGACATTTTGAAGAAGGATAGCTGATCTTGAAAGTTAAAGCAGTTGATGGGAGTAAGATAGGATCCTTTTAAGGAAAAATGTAGGCTTATTAACCCTGCTTGAACGTTTATCTACTGCGCAACCTTCAGTTGGCGAAGTCGGAAATGTGCCGAAATTTGAAAAACGCAACCCCTCAGACAACCGGAACTGGCATTTTCCAGGTGTTTTTGCTATATTTTCAGTTGAAAAACATAAAAAATACTGCCTTTTCTTGTCAAAAGAATAGTCCAATCTTAAAAGTTTTCATAGTCACACTCTGACTTAAGAAGTCATGTCGTTTTTTTTAAATCTCAAATCTCAGTTGGGGGGGGGGGGGGGCGCACGATTTTTCAGGGGGGTTGGTGGTGGGGCAACTGCTTTGACAAAATCGGATATTTACCATATGTGACACTACATCAGCAAGAGACACCGGCAGCTATATTGCTATTTTAGTAAACTGTCTTTCACAGAATTTCAAATTTTCTTCAATGAAACTATTGATTTTGAAATATTTTGTCATAAAAGGGCAACATTTCGGGACAGGCGCGGATACAAGGGGCGGACCCGGCTCCCGCCCCCTATTTTTCGGCGACCAAAGGATTTTTCTGGCCTAATGTAAGCATCGACGGACACTGCAACCTCCTGTCCCATAGCTCACCCTTCTAGAATCGCCGGATTTCGGAAGACAAAATGTAACCCTCATATGCTCGGAAATGGCCTCTAAGCCCATCTCAATTCCAAAATTTCCCGGGCTCGGACCCCCCGTCGTGGCTTCGCGCCTTGGGCGCTAGCCTCCGACGATCGGCCTTCGGCCGATGTTTCCGGCTCTCTTTCTCCAAACCCTGGATCCGCCCCTGTGGGAGTCCTCAATCCGCAGGCCCAGGCAACATTGGTCCTTCGCCATGCAATCCCAGATATATGCTAAGAGGAAGCGCAGGCGCAGATTAATCGATAATCATCCAAAATTTTCAAACTTTCAACAGGAAACCCAGAATCCATATCCATATTTTCAAATATTTCTTCGCCCTCCGCGCACGGCAAATTCATCCCTAACCCAGCACTAGTGTTCACACTTCCGAAAAATTGGAAAATTTGGGTGCTTGTTACGTCACTGAGTGATAACTACCTCTATCCAAACGGGATCCAAACAATCGAACGTGCCCTAATGATGAAAATGGTGACAGATCTAGAGTTCAAGATATTTAATTTGCTTTAAAAACTAACTATTTATAATAACAAATTTGCAATTTGTGAAAATAAATTAATAATTTTTTGTAACAAAATGATATCAAATAACAATATTATAGTTGGTAATAACAAATCCATAATTTTTATTTCACGGGCACTGGACTTTCGTTATGAATTCTTGAGGTAGCACACATTTCCTTGACTAAAGAGAATAACGGCACTCATTACATGTGACTTCCGGTAAGTGTTAAGCTCGCGCGGGAGTTTTACAAGATTATAAACATTATATTGCACAGCAGTCTGCTAACGAAAAATCGACGGCACAATCGCACTGTGCGTGCACAGCGTTGTCATGCATAGTCACCCTGTAATATACTAGTATTATGCTACAATTACAGATGCGTTCAGCACAGTTATGGTGCTAGCATTAGCGTAGGCCTAGTGCAGTGTGTAATTATGTGGCCTTCGATTGACTTAATAAAAGACTCATCACCCATTGCAGCGTACAAGACACTCCAAATGAAAAAGTGGTAATCGTGAGCCGTTTGACAATACAAAAGTTTGACATGATAAGATTGGGCTTTAGAGCATATGAGGCCTAACGTTATCTAAATTGGTGGTAAGTAAGCTGAACTGGGTCTAGCCTAGGCCTAGCCTAGGCCTATCTGTTACTGTTAGGCTAGCCTAAGTCAAGTTAGGCTAGGCCTAGGCCTAGGCCAAGTTAGCTAGGCCACAGGCGCTTTGTACTACTACTAGCCTAACTTAGTAAGTTAGGCTGGCCAACACTCGGCCTTAAGCCTATGACTAGGCTTAGGCCTATGTATGGACGGTTGCATAATTGCTCCTGATGCATAGTCCTTAGGCCTAACGTTAGCCTACTCCTGTGATTCTGCAGTTGCTGGTCTTTGACCGTACCAGGGAATAATTTAGCATTCAAACTTTGTGTAGCAGTTTTGAAGATTTTTGAGGTCTTTCACACATTGTTTGTGAAAATGTTAGGGTTATGCACACAAAAAAATTGCTACACAATTTTTCATTTGTGTAGCAGCTTGGCTTGTTTGTGTAGCAAATTGCGACGTGATAGGCCTACTGGATAAATTATTCCCTGCGTACCATGTCCGGAGGAACTTACGAATACTAAGTAAAGTTAGGCTATATATACTAGCCTACTAAGTTCAATCAAAGATAGGCCTAGCTAGTACCTCTAACCTTACGATCCATTTTGAAACATAACTTGCTCTCTCCTACCCAACTTACACGCCTTTGGTAAGTCACATAGGCCTAGGCTAGTTGCAAAACACAACTCGTGTCTATAATTGAGGTCTGGGCTTCCTCCCTGGATGCCCATAAACAAATCAATGTTTATCTTGGACTTTGAGAAGGCCGCTGATAATGTTCCTCATGAACTGCTTAAGACCACGCTGTATACACTTGGTGTTTCAAAACAGATTCTTCATTGGGTTAATGACCTTCTTGGTGATCGTAAAGAATCTGTTGTTGTCAATGGAATGTGGTCTTCCCCAATGCAAGTTCTTTCTGGAGTTCCCCAGGGGCCACACCGGAAAGAACATTTGCCATACACCAAAGAATCACGCCAAGGTCGAGGTGTTTCGAATTATACGCCACACCAATTGTTGCAATTGTATGCCAACCATTGCAATTTTCCCTGTAGAACTAGAAGCAGGTTACGCCGTACTCCAAATTTGTTGGCATACATTTCCTTACGCCAAAGATCTTTCTGTGAAAGGCCCTACTTTCCAGTATGGCCTAGGGGTCTGTCCTAGGACGGATTCTCTTCTTAGTGCATAACAATGATATTGTCGATGTTGTTTCTTCCAAGGTTCACCTTTTTGCAGATGATTGTGTCTGTTACCGTATTATTGAGTCAGATGACTTTTAGCCTTTCAATGCATGCATGGTGATAGAATGACCTCAGGATGTGTCACCTTTTTGAAGAAGAAGAAGTAGTACCTAAACTTATGTTAATTTGCTATCATAATTAAATTACCTTTTTCAAATCCTGTTCAACTATTGAAACTATTTTTGATGACTTGAAATCTCTTAAAAGGTCCGAAAATTTGGAATAAAATCATCAATATTGCCACTTCAAAAACTTAACTGTAGCGTTCGAAATATCTGTTTACATTAGAACACTCGTGCATATTTTTGTGACATCACTGAGAATGTTAAATATTTGCTGATCGCATAAGTCCCTTTGGTAAGTTCAATGTGGAAATTTGGAAAGATAACTGATTCCCTTCATTCTTGAAATGATTTTCAAAAGGGGGGGAATTTTCGCAATTGAAATTGCGTCACACCAACTTTTACATTAAACGATCATATCATACAGATTAAAAAAGGGTCTCTTGTATAAGTTTCTTAATTCAGTTTCATACAGTTTGGTGTGGGGAAGAAGTAAACATAAGATGATTTAGCAGTTCTGATATAAACTTTCCAGTATGGGTAATCAGTAAATAGGGTTCCATCATTTCACCACCATGCAATGGGAAACAATTGATCCTGTGAAATCCAATTGCCTGAATTGCATGTCGGTTATATCCTATGAGTTTGGCTCACAAGACTAGCAGTTAGCATAATTTGCTGTATTGGCAGTAGTGCCCGTTGTATGAGGCAAACTTTTAATTTGGCACATAGCCAT
This sequence comes from Holothuria scabra, assembly GCA_037179385.1. Taxonomy (NCBI): domain Eukaryota; kingdom Metazoa; phylum Echinodermata; class Holothuroidea; order Aspidochirotida; family Holothuriidae; genus Holothuria; species Holothuria scabra. Next base: position 8,461,009 of record CM074184.1, read on the forward strand.
CGGGAACAACTGTCACTGTACAAAATGCATGAATTTCACTAAAAATTGTGTGGAGAAGGATAAACAACAACTTGGCTTGCTGGGAAACACACTCCCTATACTGTACATGTCAAACTTTCCAGTGTGTGAAAAGGAAATAAAGATCTTTATCATCATCCTGGATACATTGCAGAAGCGTGTAGGATAGTGTTGGGACTGAGTAAGGAGTATTCCCTAACCGTATGCCCTTGAGAAAAAACTAGTTACCGAAATTGAACATTGGATCCTCCCCCTCAAACACCATATCTTACAAAGTTACAAATGTGACATTTATTAAGTTTTTGTTATCAAACACAAGAAACAAATTAAAAGTTAGCATATGTAAGAACTTTGACTTTGGTATGTTTATTTTAGTATTGTTTCTTTGTTTTTCGGATCAGATACCCCAGACACCGGAAGTGTCAGATTTGCGCCATGCTGGGTATAATGGAGGACTCACCTACACCTCACCAATCCCTTGAAGCGGCTGGAAATACACCATCCAAGGTAAGTGTAAATGGCAGGATAAGTTATGAGTGAGAGTGAGACTTGTTTAGGATTTGTCTAGTGCATCAAGCTTTTGAAATGCATATCTTGCACCCTGGACATTTCAGTAGAAGTATTCCATCTGATTTCGTTTGGCAGACAGAGCTGCTCATACCTAGACATACTGTATATGTGCAGTAAGTTTATTCACAGAAGATTTGCACATTCTACTTACTGGAGTTAGTTGGATAAGGGTTTTTCGGCTCAGTGTCCAACCAATTGGTTCAAGTTGGGCATACCACAGCATTTTTTTTTTTTGCTTGTTTTCCCTACTCCATTGCTTATCATGCTCAACACGAAGTACAATAAGAGTATGTTCCATTTTTAAAGTGTTTGGAATAACCCAGCCAGGAGTCAAAGGTCAGCCTTCTCAGCTGCTAGTGGGATGCTCTTAGAATTTGACCATGGAGTAGGTTGTACATTAAGGGGAGGGCCATTCATCTAACTAGGCCATATGAGCAGTTGGGCACAGGAAAAGCAAAAGTGACTTGACAATAACTGCCAGTTAGATAAATGACTCTGCCCAAACTGCAAATGCTACTGATGAATGCTTGAATGACAGAATAAAGAAATGTCCAAAGAAACATTGACCAGGTGACATCAATTTTAAAACTCTTCCATAATTCAAGCCTTTAAGGACAACTGTTTTTCAATGTTAAATGACCAGAATGGCTCATGAATTCCACATTACATCAGGTGGCAATCAGCTCAACAATTTGGATCAAATTTACTTCGCCCATTTCAATGTTTGGGTGCAGGAAGTTTTTCATCATCTCTGGATCGTTTTCGTCGGTTCACCCAACCAGTGTGTTAAGTAAGATCGTTCCTTTAGGGGTTTTCGGGGGCCCTTTTCTGGTTCTTTTGTTAGCTGTTTTCGTAGCTTAGGCTTCTTGCCTACCGTGTGTTCATTAGGCCGCCGGCCTATCGTAGCTCTTTGCAGGGTTAGGCTCCCGTTTTTCCCCCTTCGGTTCCGGTAGCCTAGCGGCGGACAGGTTCCGGGTGTTGTTGGTTATTCTCTCTCTTTCTTCCTGCCATTTTGCTGTTGTGTTTGATGTTATTTTCCGTATTTTCTGTATTTTTGATGGTTTCATTGTCGCAGAGCTGGGGAACTTTGCCTGCCATGCCGTGGAAGCGTAAAGATTTCACATGCTGAACAGCATCCTGCCTTCGAGCACAGCAACGTCTTAATACACACTTGAGATTATGGAAAAAATGCCGCAATTTTGATTTGTCCATTTCATAATCATTACCTATCGATGCTTGTGAAACCTTCAGATACACTACCATACACGAATGTGCCATTCATTGTACAAAACACAGTTTTAGCAGTCATACTTTGATCACACGCTGGATGATGGGTCAAACTTGAAGGATACCGTGGTGGATGAACTTGCTTCTAACAACAATGATACACATGCAGCATGGAATGATGCAAATCTTATGTTTCCCAGCACAAATGGGGACCATCACAATCTTTTTTACCTTAGTATCATTGCATCATTTCTGTAGCAATCTGTGAAAGTAACCCCATTCTCCCAAGGAAAAAATCTTTGGAGTAACAGCGTAAGTTTCTCCAAACATTCATTGCAACCTGAAACATTTACCGCAAGTTTCTGCATGATCCATTTTATCTAATTAAATATGTCTCAACAATCCAGGAAAAATACAGTGTATGCCTGTAGAGGTCTATGGATCAGTGGTCATGGAATCTCAGTAATTTGGGTGGCCAGGAGGATATCAGACGCTGAAAATTTGAGTACACGGAGAGCCTTTCATGGCCACACAAAATTACTGGAAATTACTGTATAGCAAGTTTTCTACATTAAACGTTTGGGTTGTTATTGATTTTGTGATCGAAGAGTCCTGAAACAGCAAAAATTGCTTTGCAAAATTTGAACACTAAATTATTCCCTGACCTTTTTTTTTTTTTTCCATCTTTATCGTCATATGAAATAAGACATCTTCCAATACATCAGCATATACTTGAAAATGTACAATAATTAATACTAGCTTGAATCGTAGAAAAAAAAGAAAGAAAAAAAAACCTTTTATCGCTTAGCTCTTCAACATACAAGCTAAAAAACTTTTTATGAAATCTTCCTTTTACAAAACAACATTCAACATACAATTATACAGCTTCTGCAGAGCTGCTAGGTTTTTAAGTTGCTTGCCCGTTTTCTTGGCAAAAATATTCATTTCAACCTGAATGGCAAATTTCAATTTATAAGAGAAAGAAGTAAAGTCAGGCTTTCTATTTTGTTGTTTGGATGAAAAAATAAAGTACTTCATGTATAGAATGAGAAAATTATAAGGATGATTTACTATATTTTGGAAACCGAAAAAAATATCGCTCTTTGAAAAAAAAGAACTGTTTATTTAATATTTTCATTTCCACATCCAGTGTAAAAGGAGAAGTATATTTACATTCCCCAAAAATGTGTTCCAGGGTCTCTTCATCTACATCACAAAAAGAACAAAGAGAGGATTCTTTTTTCCCCATAAAACTTAAAAGTTTATTTGTTGGTAGTATTCTTATGCAGAAATTTGTACTGAAAGTAACATTTTTACTGTACTTCCTGAACAGAAGCCCATGGGACCTTAAAAAACCTGTCACAGTCATCTAAACTAATGTCGGGGAAAAAACTACACCATTTTCTAATGGAAGAGGGGACCTTGCTAACTTTATCCCAATAATTTTGATAAACCGCCCGAGAAAAGGATCTATGTTTCAATGCTTTAGTCAAGAAAGAATTTTTTAGATATCCCGATCCTCTCCTAAAGCACCAAGCATCCTCTCCTAAAGCACCATCAGTTAACCCCCAATAACATGTAAAAGGATAGCTTGCAATTTTATACTTTGTTTTAAACCTAGCAAAAGTTAATGGTTCACCGTCCAAATCAAGCAAGTCACATACATACAGGAGACCCTGATCTTATCATTATGCACACAATGCTTCGCCATAAGTATTGTATTGGTGGAAACTCCATTTGGGCTAGCTACAACCCTGATTGCCATTTTTTTTTCATACACCAAGAGTAACTTAATGCTGTTTCAGAGATATTGACTTTGTAATGGTACTGTTACTAAGTTCTTTTCCAAAGAAGCAAAGCATAGTTTGAAATATTATATAATTACATTTCTGATTAAACTTTATCCTTTAATTCCTTTCTTTAGACTAAAGTGTCAAAAATTAAGAAAGTCCCAAGCAATGGAAGCACAATCACAGACTTTTTCAAATCTCCACCAAAACCAGCTGCTCCAAAACCTATGGATTTGTTTGGATATTTTCCACAAAAATCATCTCCAAACAATAGTCAGCAGTTGCCTCGTAAATCTGTGGATGGTGGAAAGAAAAGTGACATTGTTGCAAGTAACAAAGATCAAGGTGAAGAAATTGCAAAAACATCAAAGAGTGAGGGAAAGGTGCAAAAACAAAAGAAGAAGAGGAAGTCCGATCCAAAGCAGGAAGTTGGGGGAGAACCAGCTGATGTTTATGAAAGTGCTTCCACTCAGTATGATGCAAACTCATCTGAAAAGAAGAAAGGCAATAAAGAGAAATCCTCAAAAGGTAAAAGGAAGAAATCTGCTTCTCCAGGATCTAGTACAGATGATTTTGAAACTCCACCAAAGAAGGCCAAAAGACCAAAAGTTGTTGATAAGAAAACAGTCGTGAGTAAAAAGGTATTTTCTCTTTCTTTGGGAAATGATGATTCCTCACAGGTGGAAGCAAGCTATGATGTTGCTACTTTGGATAAAGACGAGGAATATAAGGTGGTTCCTTTGAAGGGGAAGGTTGTAAGCGGGTTGCTTGGTATTGATGGACAAAGTGCATCAAGGGAAAAGTTGGAAGAATTGAAAGATGACGAGGAAAGAAAAGTGGAAAGAAATGAAGGTGATCAGACAGTGGGGAGTGATGTACAAGCATTTAAAAGTGATGGGAATGTGGAAGAAAAAGTTGAGGTTATATCTTATGAAGATTTCCTAAATTCATCAATGGAAGATCTTGAGGGAAGTGAATCTGAGGAAAATAGAAAAGTGGAAACTGCTGGCAAGGTGGAGGATGATGTCTTACTTCTTGAGAGTGCAGGAGAGGATAGTGTTATGATCATTGCACCTGGTAAGATGGAGAATGATACTTCAGATAAAGTTAAAATATCAACAAAAAGTTTTCTTGGTATGAGAGAGGAGGAAGAAAAAGATTTGGATGATATAACTGATGCTATAAGACCATTGGAAGATGATGATGATGATGGGCCCTCTTGCAAAAAGATGGAGGATTCAAAAAATGAATTTGATGAAGGTAAAGGTGAAGAGACAAATCAGAAAGAAAGAGATCAGAAAGAGGATGAAAATTATACATTTAAAGAAGGCCCTGTTGTGAAAACATCTGAAGAAAGGCCTGCTGTGACTAAAGTGAAAGAAGATGCTGTTACAAGTGCATCTGAAGAAGGCCTTGTTGTAACTGAAACTCCTACTAAACAAGGTCCAAGAGTATTGGATCAGTCACCAATGGTAGTAACGGTGGAAGCTGACATTCATTCTCCTCAAAGTGGGCAAAAGTGTCCACAGACTTCCACCTATGAAACTAGTTGCCCAGTCAAAGGAAGGGTGTCTAACGTGGCTCTTGATGACACTGAAAATGATATCAGTATTATTGAGGTGGTGACATCACCCGTAAAGCCACTGTATAGTATCTTTTTGAAGAAGCCTAAAGTGACAAAGATGCCAGAAGATGTAGAAAAAGGGGAATTAAAAGAGGCAGATGATGAAAGTGAAGTATTTGATGAGACTCCGGCTAAAAAGAAATCGGGCAAAAGAGGGATAAAGCAAGAGAGTGTAAAGAAAGAAAGACCCAGAAGAACACCAAAACGTAAATCAGCATCAGAGAAAGATGTTGAAAAGGAAGCAGTGGTGATAAAGACCACTCCTAGATCCAACCGAAAAGCAAAATCCAAAAAGGAAGATATTTTCGATGATAAAAAAACTCCAAGGAGATCACAAGTGCAAAAGTCAGAGATAGGAAGTAAAGATGCAATAGGTACCAGTGGTAGTAAAGAGACAGGAGGAAGGACTCTGAGAGCCAGAAGACCTGCAGCAACAATGAAAGAGGTATCCTCTGATGAAGATGATAATGAAGACAAAAAGGGAAGGGGAGGCGGGGGAAGAAGAATTAAGAATAATTTGATGGACCCAACCGAAGAGAAAGAAGGGAAGAAGGGGAAACCAAAGGAGTTAGGAAGCAGTAATAACAGCAGAATTGTTCAGAAGGTAATTTGATAGATTTCTTAAATCCATCTGCTATGCTCTGCAAGTCTTGTAAAATAATATAAAATAATATTTTTGCAACACATATGGAATACTGGGTAGAGCAGTCAGTAGGAGTCCATACATAGAATACTGTACACTCTTAAGGTGATATTGTCAAAATAACAATGTATGGGGGACTTCAGTTGCTCCTTGAAGTGATTGTTCCATCTTTTTTTCAAACAGATAAGTTTTGAGATTATTCATAGTTCATTCAGTTAAACATATTTAAACTTCTATGTGGTGATTTCTCCCAAATAATGCTATCTTTTATGATGTATACTATTGCATTGTACTGCATCAGTTAACTCTTGATTCCAACATGTCATTACCTGTCTTGGGCTTTTTTTTTCTTTATTTTGCTGGGTAATTCCACTCAAAGGGAAGCTTAAAAGAACGGCATAACCCAATTAAGTCGAGTTATCATTTTCAGAGAGTACCTGATATGTTGGGAGAAGTCATGAATAAAGTTGTAAAATTCTAGTAGTGGTTGTAAAATTTATGTGCGACCATATTAATGGAAGAAGTTGCAAGAACCCTCAGCAAACCTAGAGCTTTTTTATCTCTTTTATTTACAGAAGAACAGTCAGAGTGCCAAGGCTCAGTTATTACTGAAGAAAGCAAAAGGACAAAAAGCTCCCTCTAGTCAAGGTCAAAGGTTAATAGAAAGAGCCCGGAAATCTACTTTACGATTGAAACTGGACCCAGTGGCTGTCTCCTTACAGTCTGTCAAGGTCATAGATTTGGCTGATGAAATGAAAATAGGCGAAGCGGAAAAAGACAAAAGTCACAAAAAAAGCGAAATCATTAAAGGGAAAGAAAAGGTTCCACGAAAAGGTGGGTTTTCTTCTCTGACCTGCATAATTTTGTGCCTCAGCTGGATACACAAGGTTCAGTTGAGGGTTATTAGTATGCCTATAGTTCCCAATGTTTAAACATGGCATGCCAGTAGCATAGCCAGGATTGTGTCATGGGAAAGGTTGTGGGGTAATCAGTATGACATGAGGAAAAAGTCTTAGGTGAGGGTGAGAAAACTGCTATTTTAGGTCTCCAGATGCAAAATGGTGCAATGTTTGTGCCTCAAATAGAATAAGGTTTATAGTCATTTTGTGTTTTTCAAAATTATTTCTTTTTTAAAGGTTGGGTTATGGGGTCATGGTCAGGTTCAACCCCCAAATGCCTCCCTGTGGCTGTGCCAGTTTGGCATGCCAAGTCATAATATGGCTTATAACAAGTTTTTTGCAATATATTTCAGGCCAGATGTGTAGCCAGAATTTTGTCAAAGAGGGGGGCAAAACCTGTAAACAGATGATCTTAGTAAAGCCGAGTGCCACCATGATGTGAGAGTTTGCAATAAGCTGGCAAAAAACAATTACCCAAAACACCTCACATATCTTTGAAAATAACATTTTCCAAGCCTTACAAGTTAAACATATTGGTAGTGCATGGAATGTTAGCAATATCATAAAACACATTCATAAATACCAGAAATATGCTCAAGGAGGAAGCAGTTGCCCCCTTCTCGCCTCCCTTGGCTAAAGGTAACTGTGTTGCAAAATAAATTACAAGCCAATGTTTCTCTACAAATTTAGATTGCCTTTCATTTAATATTGTTAGATTTTAACACTAATTGTGCTTTGAAAATTTACAAGAGTTCTCTGCAGTAAAATCGTAGTCACATATATGGTAGTAAGATGGCATCATGAATGTGTTTCTTGCCTTTTGCAGGTATTGTTGTATGCTCTTTGCACTGATAGACTCTTATTTCTCACAGACTGGAAACACATCTACATCCTGATGTGAGGTGTTAGAAGTTGACTTAGAAGGGAGAGGGGAGGGGTAGGGGTATGAGAAGGAAAGGCAAGTTAAGAGGGTGTGGAGATCAACATAAATATTAAAGTGTACCTCAAGTCAAAAAATTCAAAAATATTTTTTAAGAGCTTGAAAATGTATCCTAACAGTTCAACTCCCATCTTCATAGGACATTCCTGAGATGAGATATAAAATGTTAGAGTTTATTCACTTAAAACAAATTTGTCCATTGTGCAATAATTTGTGACTTTCTTGTTGAACAACTCACATTACCTGCTTTATTTCCATTTAAAAAGGAAAAGTGTTTTTATGACCTTGAACACTTCCTGTTTGCTTGCATAGTATGTTGCACGAAGAGTGCTCAATTAATTACATACATACCAATACATCACCCCATTAGAGTAAGATTTCTATCACACCGATGTACAAGGTGCAGTATCATCTTTCAGAAAAACAAAGAAATACAAAGATTGTAAATTGAGTAGAACAACGATGACATCACAAATCATTGCACAATGCACCATTTTAATTTTAGTCAATGAACTTCATTTTTTTATATCTCAGCTCAGGAATGTCCTATGACAATGGTACTTGGACTGTTAGAATTCAGTCTTAATCTGTTCAATATATATTTTTGAATTTTTTGACTTGAGGTACACTTTAATTGATTATTGCTGTCCTCTCATTTTTGTTATTAACACTGCAATTTTTTATTTAGAACAAAATACATATTTTGAATGCAGTATATGTCCTGTAAAATTTTTGGGAATAACTATGAGTTGGCAGGAATAATTTAAATGTTATCAAACCTCTTCAATTTTTGAGGTGTAAATGGTAACTCTTTTCCATATCTGTAGCTCCAGCAAAACTTGCACCAATGTTTACAAAGGAAGGACTCAAATCTTTAGCGAAGAAGCAACAGGAAGAGACTGTAGGGGTGGTTGAGGTCCACACGCTTAGTTCAGATGATGAACCGTCCAGTGCCAATGAATGCGTGGCATCACCTTTCCCTGTTCTGGCTGCTTCCAAGAAGTGGAAGGAGAAGGCAAAATCAGAAGATCTTCCAGTGCCTTCATTTCCTGAAATAAGTCATGTCCAGCAAAGAGGTATGATTTCATGTCATTTTAGACAGGTCAGCTTGTGAAATTTGTTTTGCAATAATTTTGTCTCAGTGTAAGAAGAGAAATCATAAAACCATCTGACCTAATAAGTCAGACGGGGTTTTACGGCTCATTTTGCAACTTACTCGCTGAGAAAATTTTCAGTGGAGGGAATAATGTAGTTAAAGATAACTTGAAAGACCTGAACATTGCTTTCACTAGTTTGAAACTGCAGCATTGCTGCTCAGAACTTTGTTGATAAAAGCAGGCCATGAGTTATAGATTTTTCAGGTGTGCTACAAATCACACTCCTCAAGGAGTATGGTAGGGGTGCTGTTTTATTAAATCGTAGCAGCTTTCCCATTCTTTACCTAGGTGTTCAGAAAATCACACTCCTTACAGTGATTTGAGGTAAATTGTGGTATATGATTGCAGTGGCATTCCTCAAATTCAAGGTCTGAAAAGTTGCTCATATCATAGAAAATGTTCCCATAATTTTCAGAGAAAGTTTTAATCTGACACACACAGTTTTTATTCAATGTATCCTGTTTTATCAGTTGTCCAGACTATTTTAGTATTGTAAACTTGGTCATAGTTCTGTATGTCATTTCATATTATGAATCACATCATGATCAAGTCATTGTCTTGTTCATGTGTCCTACAGACTTGTTACTGCTGGCTTTTTTTTTTTGTAACAGAAAATTTTGAAACAGGTTTAGATGTCTGGAACCTTCCTAGGATAGAACCATCTAAATTAAAGCTTGTGAAGGACTTCCCATATCAATGGCTCTCGTTGGATTTGAAGGGAATGGACAAACTTTGTGGTACCATCACCATGAGCCATCTACAAGGATTTGTAATGCCTCAGATTAAGGTTGGTACCATGCTTTTTTGCTGAATGTTCTAAAAAATCTTTGTTTTAAGGGATATTGTCTCTTCTCACATTGGAGTCCCGAGTTTGATTCTCAGGTTGAGTCTTACCAAAGATTTTTACACTAAAAGGTACTGCCATTGTGCACGATGCTCTGCATAAAAAGTAGAATAGGTTAAACAAATCAGTGCCCCACACATGAAGGAAAGGCTGTGGGTACTGCTAGATTAAATCTGAAAGTTATATGTTTAGATGTAAAAACATGTTTAAGTTGTTAACGCTGAAGAGTCCACCGACAGATATACAAGTCGTGTGATCTACCATTCTGTGAAAGGTTGCATTTGCTCCCTTTGCAGTGGCTACCACTTCTAGTTGTTGATCTTAAATGCCTAATTCTCTCACCCCAAACAGTACCAATTCTAACCGTCTTATATGGGTCCCTCCCATAATTGTCTGATATTCATCCTCTTCCTAATCTCAGTTTATTGCTTCAGGGTTAGTAAAGAAAAGCCCAATGTGTTGAATTAAAACACTCAGTACAGTTCATGCTGTGTAATATAAGCTTTGGTACTCTGCATTGTTTGAATTAGTTGTCAATCAAATAGCTGAGCCAATTGAGAATTTCTGTAAACCCCAACAAAAATTGTAGTTTGGGGATAAAAGGATTGGCACTTTAACTGCATGGTATTCTTGTGAACCCAGTCAAATTATAGCCATCTGTGAAACTTTCAAAAGTGTATTTCTAGACTACACCTGATCAAAGTCCTTGGTGGATAGCATCATTCACAGGTCAGAGATCCTTTATTAGCCTTTTGATGTGGTCTATATATTATATAATAACCATGCATGGAATGGAATTCCTGCAACCTGTATGTACCAAATATCATATTCTTCTGGCACTGTGCATTAAATTTGTGTCATATTTGTGACAGATAAATGTGTAAGAAATTCATATAATGCACCACAGATAATTATATGTTATTAGAATTCTTTCCCTGCAGATTTGTAGAGTTTTAGGTCCTCAATTTCCATCTTTTGCATCGTGATAGATGCATTTTTTCTGTTTTTTAGAACCTTTTTACAGCAGCATGAGCATTGCATAAGTTATTAAAAAGATGTAGGTGCTTTTCTTTTGGTTAACAAAAAAAGCATCAACTTTGAAATTTTAATATTGAGGTAAGAATCCGCCAGAAGTGAACTCAAGGCTGCTTTTGCTGTTTTTTGATGGCCAGATGGTCTCCAAAATCTATGCTCTGCCTGTGAATATGATGACAAAATTTTTTACTAATGCTGATAGCTTTCACTTTTTTGCTCATAACATAGTCCAAATGGTCCAAAGAAATCCTTGTTTGGCCTTTTGGAGTTCCATATTTGGGTTTGAGTGACATTGAAATGGACCACAGGAGTGGCTCATGGCTTTTCAATTACAATTCCAAATGAATCTTGAGCCCAGAAAAACAGTAGCTATAACATCTTGCTTGTTTAAGTTACTTTGACATAAACTTTGTTTTAGGTAATCAATCACACTTTCCACCAATTGTGATGTTATATTACCCTTGACTGATATTCTTCATAGTTTGAAACACACCCAGAACTGACGTATGAAAAACAGAAGACTGTCCTGGAGGAAATATCCAAGTGCAATCCGAAATTCCCAGTCAGACGGATTTTCAAACGATACTTAGCTAAGAGGAAGGGAAAGAAACCAGAGGAATCAAAAAAGAAGGGTACGTTATGAAATATTAGTAACTGATATTACTAACTTAGGGTAGCACTTGGTGTAATTGTGTTTAGGAACTGCTGAGAATAGTTGAAGGTTCAGTAATGATGTGCATTGGATTATTGTAGGATGATGCAGGGTCAGGGTTAATGCAGCGATGTCACATCCAGTGATAGCATAATTACCCCAGAGAGTGCTGTTATCCTGCCATAACCCATAGTTCACATTTCTTAATTACAGAATTATTGCAGTCCAGACCTATGGCAATAGGATGTTGGACTGAGGGTCCTAATTTTGTGACTTTTCCTCTCAAGTTATTGTGTTGTCCAGAACTTCTTGGGACCACTCCCCTCCTTAGTATTTGAAGCTCTTGGAATCTTTTTTCGGGCCTTCATTATGCATGTACCAGCTTGCAGACTGTCCACTGACCTGTCTCTTTAAAACTGATCCCTTAAAGCCACATCAAAAAACTGCTACACGTTTGCCATTTTGTGTAGTACTTTGACTATCTTGTCATACATGGCAACATGCAATAGCATAGTGGATAACTTTTCCTTATTGTTTTTTGTCTGAAGTGTTTCATTTTCCATATTCTTGTTTTGGCATGTTGTGAAATTAGAGGGGAGATTGACTCCCTTTTAAAAGTATACTTATAGGACAGGTGTTGGTATATATTCATCACCCAAGTCAATTCCATTTCTTCTAACCTGCTTACTTTCACTACGACCCTTACCCCCATCTCCCCCCCACCCACCCCCACCCCTCCTTTGTCTAAAACTCATACTTATTCAGACACAACCCTAGCTTATTGCCTCAAGGCATATTCTAGTAAGGATGCAAGACCCTAACGTGTAATCAGAACACTTTCAATGCTTCCTGTGTAATATCAGCTACCTTGCTTTTTTTGAATTTGATGCCAATCAAAGAGTTGTGCCAGTTGAGATTTTTGGTATACCCATGGTAATATAGTAGTTTTGGTGATGGCTGACAGACTGTAAGTTCATCAAACAGTAGATATTACAAATGATTGTGTATTGTGCCACTTTCCTATTAAGAGACAATATTTCAACTTTTTACCACTCTTCAAGAGGGAAGCTATGGACAATGAAGGTGGGCAAATGACTTGAAATTTATAAAATCAACAGCTGATATAAGTCATGTCCCAGTGAAATGAGCGCTCCTATTATTTTGCAATTGCCCACATTCTAATGAAATTGTATTTTTGAATCACAATTTCCAAACATTCCTTTATATATCTCTAGATGAGCAAAGTGGAAATAACAAGTCGGAAGACACAGGCAGGAAACGGAAGTCTGAGCATGAGAGTGATGGTTCTGAAAGGAAAGTCCGTCGAAGGTCAATGAGAGCTCGGTCTGTCAAGGAGCAGCCAAAACCACCAGATGTGGATGCAACCGTGAAAGAAACAGTAGAGGACAAAGCCAGTGGTATTTGTTTTATTTCTTTTGATGTAAATAACACAACATATCATACAAGGGTAGTTCAACTCCTGGAGTAGGAAAAACAAGCCAGTGAACCCTCAACTGTAAAAAAGGCAGTGGGCCGCCCAACTTAAACCTATTGGTTAGACACTGGGCGGTAAAACTTCATCTAACTTAACCAATACAATGAAGACTCTAGCTATGAATGCTTCATTTTATTTGGTTTATTTAGTTAAAAAGAAGTCATATATTTTCTCTGATGGATAATGCCATTCAAATCAAACATGTATTTCTGGAGATATCAGTAAATGAAGTCAATACATTAATGTTCCAAAGTGGGTTTGAGGGAAGCAGAGCTTATATATCACTTCCTCACATTGACAAGGATTGTTTTGTTTCCCTTTGTTTTATCAGAATCTTGTGTTGACCTTGAAATTAATAGCAATAGGACCTCCCTGTGGGGGATGCAAAGTTTGAAAAGTTCTCATGCCACTTATGCAATCTCATTTTAATAATATGGGATTGTTGAGGAGAAAATTGACTCTAAAGTTTGAAGAAAAACAAAAGGCTGTGCCCTAATGGATATGATGTCATATGCGCTTGCTTCAAGTTTACTTTTTGTTGAAATGTGAAAACTTTATGTGTTCATATTTTGAGAACCACACATCTGATATCAATGCAAATTTCACGAAAATACTTCTTTTAAATACCCCTCTAATATACAAAATCCTGTTTAGACCTTAAACCCTTCTTTTAATATACTGTGCATCCTCTCTTAATTTTTCTTCTCACAAGGTTTGGTTATTAATCTGCCCAGAGTCATGAATGAAGTTGTAAAGTTGTAGATGGTTCCTATCATTTTGGTGTAGGTCAAATGTCATCTGAGGTCACCAAATGTCAAATCAAACTCTGAAAACCCTGATAATACAATATTTCAAGTTATCATGATTTCCACCAGAGGGGGAAAAGTCCCCCCTTTCCGGAGGAAAGTAGGTAAAATCGCCTACTTTCATTCCCATAAAAATCAGAACATTGTCAATATTTTAGTTTCTTACTTAAAAAGAAGACACTTTTGCAGTTATCTTTTAACTCACATTAATTAAATGGCCTTTAAAACCCTTCAGATTACACCTTACAGGGGCCTTGAAGCAAGCTTTTGTCCCCTTAAAATCCACTTGTAACTTTAGCCTAGGACAGCATCAATTTAGACTTGGGGTTCAGGAGTTACAAAGCCCCCCTTTAGTGTTTCTGGCGGAATCCCTGGGTATGAAACTTGGATGGATTTCATATTTAGTATGTGAAGGCATTGTTGTGAGGAGATGGTCCCTATTGTTTATGGCGAAGGTAAAAGGTCATCTGGGGTCACTAGGGGTCAAAGTCTGAAAACCTTGTTAACACAATATATCATATTTGGTGTGTGAATGGGTTCATTGGGTTATGGTCAGAAGATGATCCCTATTGTGATCCACCACTGTCACTCTGTCTCTGTCTGTCTATCTCACTTTCTGTATTTAGGCAGGTCAAAGGTCACCTGGGGTCCTGCTGGTCAAAATGTGAAAACAAAGTTGGCACATCAAAAGTAGGGAAACTTGAATAGATTTATGGTATGTGGGTACACATTATGATGAAAGGATGATCCCTATTTTTGTTGGTGGCAGTCAAAGGTCATCTGGGATAACAAAATTTTTTTGAACATGTTGTATTACATATGAGTGAGAAGATATTGTACATGGTTGGCATTATTTAAAATAGAACATTACTATATCATTAAAACCTCAAGGCATTTTTGCATTCTGGTTCACAAATATGTATATCCTGTATTTTGTTTCAACCTTATCAGAACCAACTCGACCCAAGGATCTTCTCTGGTGCGACAAATATCAGCCAACCTCCTCAGAAGAGGTGCTTGGAAACACAGCATCGGTGAAGAAATTAGCTGGATGGTTGTCTGAATGGAAAACAAAGATCCACAGACTGAAGAAAAAGGAAGCCAAGGCTTTGAGAGGTTCATCAGGTAAGCACTTGCAGGTTGGAAATTTGAAACCTTCATTTCATGCCAATCAAATGACTTTCATACACATATTGTCAATACTCATTCAAGGTCAAAATATTGTGAATTAAGGGTTCCATGTGATTTTTTAAATTCGATTCGGGGGCTCTCAATAGTTAAAGAATGTCACAAAATGAACTTGTGAGGGAAGATCAATAGCAATATAAGAACCCAAGAAATAAAGTTGGGAAAACTGGGAAAATCACAACTAATTAAAAGAAGCTTGTAAGTTCTTCCAGCTTTTCAGAAGTTGTTTTGTAAAAGGGAAACATGGCTTTTTAAATGCTCCAAAATAGCATGAAAAGTAAATAGCTCTAGTTATTATCAAAACATTCCATCTCAACAATAAACCCCAAAATATAATGTGCAAGAAGAGTTGTGGAAGTTGCATCTTTGTAAATACTGAAAGTTTGGGTGAACAAAATATTCTTGAGCAACAAACAACTGAATTTCAATCTGATAGAAACCTATTTCTGAAAAGAAGGCTACCATACTGCCTTATTTTTTATTACTTATCACCCTTTGCCAATAAATATAGGTTTTAAACGGATGAAATTTCCTTGTTAAACAAACCCAGTATTTCCCTTTAACTCTGATTGCGGAGATGTCGAGAATTTCCGACAATTGGGGAAGTCCCTAAAATGCCAAGTTTTTCCTAATTTAAAATAGCACCACCATTTTCAGCAGCAAAGATGTTTTTTTTGCGGAACTGACTACATACAGACACTTTCTTCGTATCGGTCCCCATCGGAAATTTTTGCAAAAATTCGATTGAAAGTTGGAACTTCGTGTCAAAAAATGGCCGATTTGGACCATGCAGGATCTGATGTGCTCGAAACTTACCCTGACTCCGAGAGTGAAGAAGGGGATTTTGGGGATGATTGTAGCGATAATTTAGGTAATACACATGGTAATGATAACGTTAGCGATACTGGTAGTTCATCAGAGAGTATTTTGAACCAAAAATGATGACACTGTGAACAAAATGTTAAATACATTTGGTAGGTAGAAACCATACACTTCAATATGTCTTGAAATTGCTTAAATTTTGTGCATGACACTCACACAGAGTAATGTAGTGAATGCATATCAGCTCATTTGCATATACTTTAAATATTTTTGGTAACATATGGTCATGAAAAATTTATATGGTTGGATGGAGAAAACATTTCTCTACAACTAACCTGTAGTAGCCATTCAGTGAAACTATTAATATAACTGAGTATTTCCATGATTATGAAGCCCTTCATTTCTCCCAAAGTAACTACATTTGGCCAAGTGAACACCACTGTATTTGGGTCAACATGATAAGAGTTAAATTGAATGTGAAAAAAGACATCATCTGTAAGAGTCAAATCCATGACATTCTGTTTTATGCCCAAGGAGTTGTAAAATCTGATGTCATTCCATGTTTTGTGTCCAACCTCTTTTAAATTCCTAAAAATGTGAATGCTTTTCTGATCTTGTGATGACTGCACTTCATACAGTTAAAAATCTGGCAAGCCAAGGTGTTTCACTTGTATAGTTAACAGAAATATAGGATATTTCTTAAAATCCAAGCAAACTGTTGTATACCAAGCTGGAAGCATGAAAAACAAGTTCTCCACAAAAAATGTATGTTTTGTTCAGATACGAATTTAATTTCTACCTTCTTTTAATGCAAGGTTAAAACCAACTCTCTCTTCTCACTGTTTACAACATATCAGCAGACTCCTTTCAGTTCTTAAATGCTACTTCAGCACAATTTAAAAGTGCTTACATCATACACCCTGGAATCGGCAGTAAATATGCATGTCTTAAGATACTCAAAGAAATATTTGAAATACTGGATACTGGACAGAACTATAGTTACAGCAACCATCCAGGTCAGGTCACCACACAAACATCCTGAAAACATCCTGAATTTTGTTATACTGGTTTATTTACAGTTGAGGCAAATGAAGACAGCGAAAGTGATTTTGAGCCAAGTGATGACGGGAAATCTGACAGTGAAGATGATGATGCTGGACTCTGTAATACCATCCTCATCACTGGTCCCCATGGAGTAGGAAAGACATCAATGGTGCATGCTTGTGCTAAGGAGATAGGATTCAAGGTATGGAAATATGATTTACGTCAGTGATTTGGTGAGGGTAATACAGTTATATATGTACAAAACCTATAGTATGTTTCTGAGTAGATATCTAAATTAAAGGTACTTGTCAAATATTTACTAGTAGGAATAGAATATGAGGCCTTCAATACATATTTATGTACAGCATACATGAATTCCTGGTTACACAAAAGCATGAGCACCTTGGTAATATGTTTATGCCATCTTTCAAAGAGAAATACTTTTGAGGTTTTATGGATCACATATTTTGTGATTATTTGCATGTACTAGGTATGCAATGTTTGAATTTCATACCAGCATACCATGACAGCATGAAAATAAAATTAGAAGTTGACATTTACATCCTTAACTTGAAAGTGTAAGTGTGAGGGAAGGGGTTTACGTATGTCCTTTGCTGAAATAGGTAAGTTACCCTACCTTCTCCCCCTCCCACCTCTCTTGATAGTCATTTTCCTACCCAAGTCACAGCATTGCTAGCCATTTTTGCTGCTAAAAGGAGTCTGTACCACCATACTAAGCTATATACTACATTATGTTCACACATTGTATGTATGTAAGGTTTCTGCAAATACTAATTTTTTTACATTCCCTTTCACCCAAGGGGATGCACATATGTGAAAGCATTGTCTCTTCAAGCTATTCCATGTCCAAACATGATTACACACCATGGGTTTATAAGGAGTTAGTCCAGGCCACAGCAGTGCAATGGTTTTGGCACTAAACCATAGTATATGACAATGGTTTTGCGGCAAACACATGCATATCAAAGGACTTTAAAACTGGTTCTTTGCAGTGTGGATTCATTACTTGTATTATCTGTATACTATAGGTGATAGAAGTCAATGCATCGTCAAAGAGAGTTGGTAGACAGATTCTTGATGACCTTGGAGAAGCCACACAGTCTCATCAACTCACAGGTCAAGCAGGGGTCAAGTCAGCTAACCTGGCAAATTTTTTCAAAGTGAAATCCCCATCTGCTGCTTCTAGCAAGGTGAGAGTTCATGTCATTTAAGTACATTCCATCCTTTGTTAAACAGCATAATGGTCACAGAGATAAAAGGTAATGGTGTGTTTATTCTTGGGTAATTTTTACCTTGTGATAATTTTTGTGATGATTGTGAAAACTACCAAAAAAAGTTTTCATTCTTTGTTGACCTTTGTTTTTTTTTTGCTTTGTTACTTGATTTACAGCATTAATAAGTAGGAAAATATAATGCATTGTGATTTATGTTCCATTCATGTGAAACATGTGCATAAAGTTTTGTCACCAGGACAATTTTTTGGTTGATTGATGCATTTGGTTTCTTGGGAGTGTAGCAACTATTTGTGCAGAGTAACAAAATAGGGTCCTCTGTATCGCAATTGATTTTGTCCAAGTCATGAAATCAGCCATACCCTAGTAGCAGTATCTGCTTTTCTGCCATCGGACATAATGGCCGCCAGACTGAGAGCCAGCCCAGGCGGGCTGGAAAAGTCACATGGTGGGCTTTTTTCTTTTAACCAATCAGCTTCACACTTGTTAACAGACCGTCAGTGCTTCTCAGAAAATTTAGATGACAGACGGCTGATGTGGCAGTCAAAGGATCAACCAAATTTTACTACTGGGATTTATTATGTCTTTGTTGTGTTTTTGTTGGAAGTCATGCCCTGACTATAACACCCATGAATGCCATTTTCAAGCCATTGTGATTCAGCAATCATTAGCACACATTTGTTTGTTTCCAATCTTTTCACAATGGTAACCAATAGGAAGTCTCTGCTGGGTTCGTAAAAAATCGATGGGTGGTAACCAACTTTGGGGTTTTGTGATTTCATCACCTCAGGACCACCACACCATGGGAAATCTCTCTCCTGTGAAGTCCAGTTGCCTGCATTATCTGGCAATAAAATTTCTCAGTTCATGTGATTTATACGCTAACATTAAGATGGTCTTTTAGATGAATTCAAACAGTCAAGTGATGGTGGAATTTAGTTTAGCATGAAGGTGATCCGTCACCATCAATCTTTCAAATTTTTTGCCTACCTGTATCATGAATGGTTGTACACTAAAATACTCTTTATTCCCATAGTTTCTCCAAATTTTAGTGTTTTGAATTTGCATGTAGACAATAAAATTAGTTTAAGGCTGATGGGATCTACTAATGGCTGACATTACTAGCTGCTCAGATTTGTATGTACCTTTTTTATGAGGTGATGAGATGAAAATGATCACATGGTGGTACTGAAATAGATATTTGCTTTTTTGTTCTGCCTTTTTGTTGTTGGAATGTGCTGTGAATTGTAAAGGACTCAGCTCAAAGAGGGTGTTGTGAGAAAGATGTGTCACTTAGCTGGACTTGGATATGTGTGCTTTCTCTGTTACTAACAGTTGGTTTTCCCCTCTTTTTCAACTAAAATGAGATACAAAAATGTGAAAAACAGTTTGTCACTTGAAACAATTAATATATGTGAATATTTGTTTTTGCTTCATCATTTTTAGTTAAATTTTGAAGAAAATTTTGCTTGCATTGCCATTTAACCACTCTTGTTGATGATCAGTATACCATGTTTGAATTATTTTTGTTTTATAGCCACAACAGAAACCTGCCAAACCTAAGATTCACAAAGCATTTGCTGCTTTTGTCAAAGCTGGAGCCAAAAAGTCAGATTGTGGTGAAAATGTGAAAAGTCCTCAACAGAAAAAGGCTTCACCTCAAAAAGGTGCATCCAAGAGGCCAACAAAGAAGGTTTCTCCAAGAAAAAGTAAAGCAAGCCCAAAGAAGATACAGGGTAGCCCAAAGAAAGTAGCTACTAAGGGAAAGAGCCCAGCTAAAGGAAGGAAGTCTTCACAGCTGGCAAAAGTTGCAGTCCCAGAAAAGGGCAAGTCTGGTGTTTCTGGTGCTTCATTAATTCTGTTCGATGAGGTGAGCACTTTTCGTAACTTAATTTTTTTTTTCTTCTTTAGCATTCTTCTGAAGAATTTTGGTCATATTTCATTTCCAAGGAAAATTTGACTTAGAATAGAGGGCTCACTGTCATAACACAACACTGACAATTTTTTTTCGTTCAAAGTAAGTCATCTTGCCTGCATGTCCATGTGGGTTTGTAAACAGTCTGCAGTCATACATAATAGTTGCTAGTAACATCTGGTGTCATGATTCATTACCATATCAAAAAATAGTCGTAGTATTTCAAGAAAAATTATAGTGAATGTAGATTTTTATGTAGCTGAAAACATTATGGTCAAATCACATTTTTGTGCCTCAGAGAAATTTGTATGTACTTGTTAATAATATTTGGGACAAATTGTAAAAAAAATCAGTGGTTATTGACTGGTTTTATGGTAGGTTTTAGGATGCTATTAAATGAAAGTGCAGCATATATTGACCGCCAGCTAGTGGGACCAAAACCATAACTTGGTAATTATTGTAATTCCCACATTTCAGGTGGATATTGTCTTTGATGAGGACAAAGGTTTCCTGAGTGCAGTGAACAACTTCATGGCAGGAGCTAAACGACCAATTATTCTGACAACTTCAGGTGATTTCTCCTCTCATACACTCTAGAAGTGTGAAATTTTTGTCGTAAAACTTAACTGTTGAAAGGATTTTGAGTGAGCAAGGGGAATGGAAGCCCAGGACAAATCTTTCCTTTCTTCCTTTTTGAAGCATGCTTGATTTTCTGCCTGATTTCATCTGATTACCTCAGGAAAGAAATGAAACACAAGGCATTCACACTTGATGCCGTCAACTTTCACATCTGACTAATTGATTGACAGCAGAGATGCCAAGTCTCCCTGATTCTCAGGGAGGCTCCCTGAAAATTTAAGGATTTTTGTCCATTCCAGCTAGCAAATATGACAATCTCCCTGATTCAAGCAAGTTTTTCCCCGTTGAGTTGCATGTAATTCTAAGAAATCTCCCTAATTCCTGTGTGAAACCTCCCTGATTTCTGGATGTAAATGTTGGCATCTCTGTGACAGAACCAGATACACCAAAATACAAAAACAGTTATGTAACATTTGAGGTTAGCTAGAATTCCATTCAAGGAGGTGTTAATTGGCAGTAATTTGCTTTTCATACAGTGTAAACATTATGAAAGCATATATTGCTTGAGGAAAGAGATCATGTAACAAAGTCAGATATCAGTCACACCCCACACTGCCTTTGATTTAATGGGATGTCTTTGTTCAATTCTGAAGACTTTCAAAATGGAACCTATTGCTGTTGTGTGTGATGCTCAGCATTAGCAATGGAGTAGGGAAAACAAGCCAGTGAGTAACAACTGGAAAAATGCCATGGCTCGCTCACCTTGAACCAATAGGTTGGAAACTGCGCTGTAGTGTTGTGTTGTGGGTCGAACGGCTCCAGAAAATAAGTAAAAACACAAGTTAAGTTGGAGTTCACATTCTACTTGGGTTTATTTGACTCAATCATTGCAAAGGTTTCGACTTTATGAAAATGAACAAAGTATAAATGTTAGACTTCAATTCTTAAGTTGTGTGTGTTCTCTTTCTCTGTATCTATATCTCCACTATATATCTTTCTCGGTGTCTTTTCTCTCTCTACATCTATCTCTCCTAAACTTTCTGAGTCCATCTTGAACTTCTTTTTGGGATCACTTGTGATTGGATACATCTAATGAACTAGTTGTGACTTCGTCTATATTGACCAATCATAGAGACTCAAAGTAAACTTAAGCCACGCCTGCAGGGTAAGGTTGTTTTGGAAGGTGAGTGACAACTCTCTAGAAGGGGCTGGTCACTGAACTCTGAGATTACATAATGTCCTTCCTGTGACTAAGCTAATCCAGTGTTTCAAAGGTAAATAGAAGTATCCTAGAATAACATCTCTCAGCTTATCCACAAATATCTGAGTCATAAGAATTCATTAATGGGTGAGAAGTGACAAACAAAGAGAACATACAACTAGAGAGAATATACTGGTTAAGGTAACAGGTTGTGGTCTCCTGAGCAGGGAATCTATTTGTTACTTATAAATGAGGGATTTCTGAAAGAATATTGGAAGAAAGGGAAATATCTACATGACAGCAGAACTCCATCTAACTAACTAACTGGTCCAATTCTGAAGAAGCAAAGTCACAGAATTACCGTATTTACTCTATTTAACGCCCCCTCTCTAATAAACACCCCTCCAACTTTTTCGTCACATTGCATAAAGTGAAATTGTTAATTCCAAAGACAATATGGTAAAAGGAAAATGAAATAGTCCTGCCTTGAAGCCACGAAATCTCCTAAAGTCCCATACTGTATCCTGAAGTAAAAGGCATCTTTCTGCAACTAATTTCTGTTGATATCCATCACGCTATCACACACCGCGAACCTGTACTGCTTCGTTTGTGGTTCGAAAGTGGTACTGCACGTAACGTAGGTATACAAATATTCGCTAGCCTATCCGAATAGCCTAACATGAAAATCTAAATTCAACACAGGAAAACTGTTTAACAGTGAAATGCTGTGAACGCGTTTGTACTGCTAATGGTACTACTCACGGTAACTATTATGCAATTACCGTATGTACCTGCATATAGCCGGCCGGTCAGTAGTACCGTGAGGCCTGGCTGTGTACTGTTCACAGCATGCATGAATGCATATGCTGCGGGCACTTAAAAAAGTCACTTCTGTGTGTAACGTTACATATCAAGATGTCGGCGAAAGTTGATCACACTTGCAAAGTTCAGAGTGCTGTTCGTGGCTACCATATTTATAGGGAATTAAGTTTGGTTACCGGTCATTGGGGAGGAGCTCACAGCTGATTGTGAAGCTGACAACCAAATGGACAAATATGCCATATGTAGCAGTTTTTCAGAAGTCACATAAATTTGACTCTAATAAACGCCCCCCTTAACGAAAATTTCACGCCCCTGGGCCGTTTAATAGAGTAAATACGGTAGACAACTCTTCTTTGGGAAGATGGCAGTTTCCATGTGCCGTTTTTGATGTAGATCAGTAGTGGGCTTGCACCAACATAAGTGGGGCATTTAGGGGTGTAGGTGTGTAATGTTGCTGAAAGAGTTGGGAAACTGGGATGATTCTTCCCAAGAAATCGGGCTATTTTGAGGGAAACTTGCCTTTCTTGTACGACAAAATACATAGACAATTTTCGTAAAGATTGGCCCCCTTCCATATGTGAAGTGTTTCTTTTTCTGTATAAAGTCAGAGGCAGGGATTGAAAAAGAATATCAAAATAAAAAATTTCTTCCTGAGAGCCAGTAGGGGTGCACCAGAGGTATTCAGTATAATAGAGTAAATTGATAAAAATGTTGGTACTTAAGGGTGATTTGAAAAAATATGGGGATGTCAGTGGCCTATGACCATACTTTACTGTCAAAACTGGTGATTGTACAGATAACAGATGTAATATTTCTGTGTTCCACATACTTCTTGGTCTTTGGCTGTGAAAACCCAAGAAACATTCCCCAGCTGTAACTCGCCTTTCTTCCATAAAGTATTTATAATTCTTTCTCTCTTAATGCCTTTTTACCCTGTTTATACCGGGTCATATGGCATGTAATGTAAATGTCATTACTCTTTAGGTTTAGTATCTCAAACATTCCCTCAATTCTGCCGTCATTTTATTTTCCAGACACACATTTTGCTGACAATCTTGAAGGAAAGTTTGAGCAAATTGTACTCAGAAGACCAGACACAGTGAGTAGTGAATTATAATGCCTTATGACAGTTGCTATTTGCCATACAACTCAGTGCAATACCTACACCAATGGTGGACTCCTGACTGGGTCATACCAAATTTTTTAAAAATGGAACCTACTGCCATTGTGCTTGGTGATCAGCATAAACAAAGGAGTAGGGAAAACAAGCAAGTAAGCAACGACTGGAAAAAATGCTGTAGCCAGCTCGACTTGAGTTATAGCAATGAATACATTTATGTGGGAATAGGTTGTCATGGTTTAAATCACTACTCCAAATATGCAGTAGTCACTTCTGATAGTAATTGCATTACTACTCTTCTCAGTGTATGTGCAGTCAATTCTCCATAGTTGTGTATGCATTTTGCTGAAGTTTTTATAGCCCAGAGCTCTTTTCTGAGGGTGTTGAAACGCTTCTGTAGGTTATAATTATTTCTCACATAAGTTTTCACTTCTTAATGAGATTTTAGTTTCAAGAATGTTGAGAAGTTGAGTCATATGCTAAAAATATCTGTAATGTTCATTTTGTTCCCAGTAACACTGCTCATTCTCATAGGTGCGAGAGCTCATACTGGAGTGTTTTTATGGGAAGTTTTTCACATTATATCATTGCAGAACTATACCTCTTATTACTTGACATCAAAATGCCCATAAGCCTACAATTTGAAGTAGTCCTGTACAACTCAGGAAAATTGTATTAGAGATGGTCAGTTATTTTCTGTGGTTTTAGTCCAGAGGCCCCAGCCAGTTGTGTCTTTTTAACAGCTGGCTTTACTAAAACCACAGAATGCTCAAGTTATTGATCATCACCAATACAACTTCCTGAGCTTTCCAAGACTCCCCAGGATTGTAGGCTTATGGGCATTTTCATAGCATGAGTTAAACATTAATGTGATTTTATCACTTCTGAATTTAAAATCATGGTCAATGAGGCCATGACAACTTTAAAAGCACAAAGAAGTTTAAGCACTTTTAATCGTGTCTCACTGTGGCAAAGGCAGTGATTCAGTAAGACTGTAGAAATTTGTGTTAAAAATGTAGCAGCAAAAAAAACTATATAGCAATTTCTGCACGAGTATTTATCTGAAAGAAAGACTGAGTTTGCAGGATTCAGCTATTATCAGACATATCCTCACTTCATTTTGTCATTTTGGCCAAGGTCAGTGAGGGTCAAATACCAGACCATTGTCATAACATTGAAAACATGGAAAAGTCATGAAATTTAACTCAGATCTTTACAAGTAAATAAATTCCCTGGGTCATTTGTCACAATCTTCCTGCAGTTATGGTCTTATCAAATTTCGGACATAATTTGGTCATGAAGTAGTTGTGTTCAGTCACGAAATGGTCATGGAAAAGTCATGAAATTTTATTTTTCTTAAGGTGCAGGAACCCTGGACTATTAGAAAGACAGTTGCTTTAGAACTCTATTAACCACATACCTGACAAATCAGGCATATGGGTGAGGACCCTGGATTAGTTTCAAATACAAAATTAAGCTGTAAGTCACACAAGTGTAAGCAAAGATAAGGAAATCACTTGTCCTGCTTGGTGAAGCATACAATCTTTCTGCTTGCTAATGGGAAAAAACAGATCACAGGGGACTACTGTAGCTTAATCACAGTTTGTAAACTTCAGAGGACTTGTCCTTCTAACCCATCTTCTTGGTCTCTGTTTTGAGTGACCCAAGGTTATCCTTGTGGTGTCATTTTCAAATGTAGCTGTTGTCTCTCTCTTGAATTCATAAGAATGACAGTAGAAAAAAAATTGTTAGACTTGGGGCGAATTAGTTGACAGTTTACACCTTTTAATGTGTTGCCATATTTCATCTTTCAGCCAAGACTTGCTACAAACATGCAGTTGTTGTGTTTAGCAGAGAATGTAAGCACAAACTATCAGGATATGACTAACCTTGTCAGTCACTGTGGCAACGATGTAAGGCACTGCTTACACAACTTGCAGTTCTGGATAAATTCTGGAGCCATGCTGTCATCCTGGCAACACAAAGTTAACCCTTCACCATCAAAGAAAGTCTGTAAGCTATCACTTAAGCGCTCGAAAGGAGACAAGGGCTTTTCATGCTCTGTGAAAAGTGAGGACAGCAATGTGGAAAGCTGTAAGATCGCAAACCCTGGCCAAAAAGAGCAGACAGTACTACCCATACAACACAAAGGATGTTTCCAAAGCATGATGGGATGTGACACTTTTGAGCAATTAGAGGGACTTTTTACGGTGAGATTTTGTAGAATGGTGGTCCATGTGTCTTTATCTCATTGTATCAAACTTAGAATGGACATATTTGATGACACCATAAGAATAATAAGTGGTAGAAAGGAAAGAAAATTCATATTCCAATTGAGTAGGTGTAGTACACCCCAGTCATATAATTTATGGAGTGCTGTTTTAATTAATTGCATGTCATTTTTGCGGCTGTATTGTTAAACTCATGTAGAGTAACAGTTCAATGAAAGAGAGTTGCCAGAGATAAAACTATTGGCTTAAAACTTTACTCTTTTAGAAGCCTGGAGCTGAAAACTGCATCTCAATAGCTTATGGCATTCCAAAGATTCTAATTTTTAAAGTAATGAAATTTTTTCTTGAGTGCATTTTGGGAAATCTGTTATGAGGTCACAGCACAATCATTTAAGATTGCATTCTCAATTTGGTCATAATTATTTTTACGCAGCTGCAGGGAATATGAGGCAACATTGTCTGCTGTACTCTACATATGGTGTAAGGTTATGCTAGATCTACAGGAATTGTTATTGAAACATTCCAACAGTATCAAATTTCAAGGACAAACAGGACGTTTAGTTGTAAAGAAAAACAAAAGGAATCTGAGACAATGTGTCCTCCGTACATAATATTATGTGGCTCTGTTGAAAAGTGGGGATGTCTTTTAAAATGAGACATCTTGAGTTAGGAAAAGAGTATGGCTGCAGATTTGAAGGACATTGTCCTGAAAATATTTTTTTGCATTTCTTATGGAATCATTTTGGACTTTTGGAAATTGTTACTATTTATTTTTCAGAGCAAGAATGGTGAGGGTGTTTCATCCAAAGACATTTTGCCGTACACCTTGATAAGAAAACTTATGAGGGGTGGAGCAGAGCATTTGAGACGTTTGGAAGAAAACAACTTGCACAAAATAATTGAGGACTATCCTTTGGAGTTACATTCTGAAAATGCTGGGAAAAAAGATGCTGGTTGTAATGGAAAGGACAAAGTTGAAAAGAAAAAATTGTGTGCAAAAAGTTTAGAACATTTGCATTCTTATTTAGATAATTTATGTGAATTGGATATTTTGGAACAAAAGACTAATTTATGGAGTGGTAATCATGTTAAGGATCGTGGTGATCGGTGGTGGGGTGCAGAAGTGTTTGCTTCCCTCTGTGATACATCAGATGGCAGAATGTCAAACTGGAATAGAGAGGAATCTAACTCCGATGTGAGGAGTGTTTTAGAATGGGAAAATTTCCAGAAGTGTTGTAAAAATCTCACCAAAGTTGGAAAAGACTGGAAAGCCATGGAACCTTTTGAGTCATTAGATACTTATACAGAGGAAAATGCAGGAGAAAATACAGAACTCATGCAAGACTTATCTGAGGGACTGAGAGCTGATGTCTCTTCACCAAATGACATGTGAGTAATGAAAATATGAAGGGGAAATGTAGTCTGTTCAACTTAAAATGTCTTAGATTCATAGGGTGTACTAACTCATGGATTACTCCTTTAGGCATGTATCAGTACTAAAAAGAGTTAGTTGTCCATGACATCAGTGATGAAAGTTATTGGCCAACAATTCTTATCACTGATTTCTTTACATTTACCTTGAGTCTAAAATTTCAAAAATATGTATTACAGACCATAACATATGAATTGAAAGATTCCAGCTACCATCTTTATAGGACATTCCTGAGCTGAGATATAAAATGTTGAAGTTAAAATGGTACACTGTGCAATAATTTTGATGTCATTGTTGTACTACTCAAGTTACAGTCTTTGTTTCTGTGAATGATACTGTACCTGGTGCAAGTATGTGATGGCAATCTCACTGCTATGGGATGATGTGATTAAACAAACCAACAACATGCTTTGCAAGAAAGCAGGAAATTTCCACATTCATATAAACAATTTATTTTCAAAGGAAAACAAAGTAGGTAATACAAGTTGTAAAACAAGAAAGTCACAAATTATTGTGCAATGGACTATTTTGATTAAATTGAAAAGTTTTTAACATTTACTATCTAAGCAATGGAACAAGCTATGACAATGGGAATTGGATAAATAAGGTAAGTTCCTCAACCTCTAAAAATTTTTAAAATTCCAAACTTGAGATAAACTTTCATTTCATGCATGCAGTTGCCTTTGTTTCCACCAGTTTTCAATTGTTTTGTTCCCAAATGTAATGAAATGGAAATAGAAGACCTGTGAAATTGCCCTATAACTGAAAAAAGGCTGAGGGTACTGCTTCATTCCACAACACTTGCACTGAACACACTCACCACATTTGGACGTAGGGATAAATCATGTAACACCAAGGGTAAATCAAGTAACACATTAGGCACGCCTTCAACAGATCAACTTCTCTGGCCTATTGGTTCTTTGTTTCAACCATCTTTATTCTCCTCTTTACTCAATCTAGCACACTCAAGAGTGACATCTCAAATGCAAGGAATTCTGTTCAGTCAATTACCCATGTAGATTCAACAAAAAGGTTGAAACAAAACCCTACCTATGCCCATAAAAATTGATGAATTAATCTTTCATAAATAAATGAAACAAGTTTGGCTGCATAGTATTTGTAGAGACCTCACTGTATTCATTCTTGCATAATGTCTTGTAGAATATTTTACTAGGTGTTTGGAAAGTATTGGGCCACTCACTGTCTGTCATGTTTGTATGGTACTTCAAAGGAGGTGGTTTTTTTTTCTCATCAAAGTGATACTATTCAGGAGACTTTTTCCAAAAGCTTTAGAAAAAAAAATATTTTTCAATATTTTTGCAGCATCTCACTCTATGGAGTTATTTCAAGAAAGCTTCCAAGATGGACAAGATGCAGACCTCACATGGTTTCATTGGATTACCTGCCATCTATACGATTAATCTGTAGGAGTGAACAGTTGAGGGAGGCAGCACATTTGAAAAGAAGGTAGGAGGTTATACTGTGCTTCTTTTGAAGTACATTATGACTGGTCAACTTCACTTGACCATTTTCACTCTCCTTTCCTTTGGACAATTCTCCCTCCTTGTCAATTTTCTCACAGACAATTGCCAGCTGGACCCCTTCCAAATTGTTTTTTTAAGGGATGAGTTTTTGAAGTAGCTTTGATGGTTAGTGACTGTTGGGTAGTTATTATAGGAATACTTTTCTGGGGAAAGTTTTCTTGGGTAGGGAGGGAGATTTACTTAGTGGTTAGAGGACTGGGTTAGGGTGTGTCTGGGTCTTACAGTTGAATAGTTGATGCTAGTAACAACCAACAATATTGCAGCAATAATACTTGGTAATCAAAAAGACATAATGGGTTATAGTTTTATCACTGCTGATGCCTTTTGGCTGAACTGAGACTTCACATTTTCAGACTGTCACAAACTGATTATTACAATTTACTGATTGGCACCATATTCTCTGGAAGTGACTTACGTATCACATTCTTTTTCTCCCCTAACGAACTTCAATTCTGAAAATATTTACAAAAAGTACATTCAAGCCATAATTATTATGAATGACAAAATATGACCACTTGTAGAACCTAATATCTGTTATAATAAAGTTTTTAGTTCTGTGGAAAAAAATAAATATATTTATATATGAAAATGCTCCCTTTACCCTCCAGTGTCAGCATCTCAGTCGCCTCTCATTGAGTTTCCTGGAGAAGGAAAACAGTTTGAGAGATGTGGAAGGGGTCCATGGAAATCTGCAGTTACAAATCTGTACAGAAATGTAAATGCTAACGTGAATTAGGGAACATTTGAAAGAATGTGTCTATTTAAACATGATTCCTACTTTGCCTGTATTTCTTTTATATTCTCTACAGATTTTTACACTACTTTGATTCAATATCATTCAACCTAAAGAAAACGGACCAGGTCCAGCTCGCATCCATTACTGAGCACTTCGTCAAACCTGTTGTAGCTCCAGTCACTCTTGAAGCAATAGAAAATGAATCTGACAGCGAGTGATTAAATGATGTGAAGATGCTGTTTATGGAATCTAAATATAAATACTCTAGAGTTGAGTTTCATTGGTTACAATGACACACTGGGGCACAAGCTTGTAGGAAAAACTTAGAAACATGTAATATCATCAGTAAGACTTCAATTGTGAACCATCAATAGTGTCAACACATCAGATGTTTTGTTCAGGAGGTCGTTTGTCAAAAGTCACCAATGTGCATGGTCTTGCTACAGTCCTATATAAGCATGCCTTCTGAGCAAGAGCTGTGCCTGACATTGCAGTAATAAATAATCAGCAATTTGTGACTCAAGATGAAAAACTGTTACAGTGTGCAGTCAGACTTGAAATTAGAGAGGGAAGCAGATGTTCCTGTGTGCTGCAAGTGATGTAATGATAAACATGTTATTAGGTACAGTGCAGCATCCTCATGTCTGATTTAATCTATCAAAGTAGTTATAACTGATAATATCTGCATCTTTTAAGTTTATCAACCAATCATGCAGCTATTCAATCACTTCAGCTGCTGACAAATTGTGTAGATATATGATCTTTTTTTGTATTTAAATCTCCCACTAGTTAGCACTTACCAGTCCTTCTGTTGGTGGGTCATTACACAGGACAATTAAAGATTTCCAGGGCTCAAAGTCAACCAAGGCAATGGTGGACCAGTCAATTAACATCATACCCCTACAATTGTCAATAGTTTGCAGCAAGATATAGCTGTCAGGGCAGCAGTGTCCCTCATTTCTGTGATGCCCCTGATCCCTGAGCAAAAATGGCTGTGCCCCCCAAAATTTAAAATTCCAAGCCTGGCATTCATTTTACCTTAAGTGTAAAGTAAAAGAAAGTAATGAAATCCTGCACTGCCCAACAGGCATCATTGTCAATAGCTTTGTAGTTATGACACATGAAATATGTACAATGAAACACCAAATAAAAGTAAAACCTAAATTAAACTGGAGTTTTAGCTTTGTATAAAGTACTTTTAATGTTAACTACTGTCAGAGATTGTATTAAAATTAGGCCAAATGTGATTAATAATTGAGGTTCCTTTGAAAAAGTTGACATCCCTTTTACTCATAACTATAAATTTCTTTACTGTTTGAATGTGACATTTCTTACAATGCCAATAAAACTATCGATACAATATGAGCAGCCTATGTTTTAATCGTTTTCTTCATTCGAATTTGTCATATTTTGTGCTGTAACTTTCACACAACAGTTATGATGTCAAGTTTTGAGGGGTAAGTGAGAAAATTCAAAAAGTAGGAAAATGACTAAGAATATACAACAACACTTGAACATTAACAAAAAATTGCAAATCTTAACATTACAAAAATCTTTTTTCATTCAAGCTTACACATCTGTGCCCCTTTTGCCTGCCTAAAACAGATTATCTCTTTAAGCTTAACAGTATTTTCCTTAAAAGAAAGGCTTAAGGTCATTACAGGATTTGGTGTGTCAGAGGGATACTTATTCTAAGCATTTTGGTGAAATTTACATTGAAATCCGATGTGTAGTTCTCAAGATATGAACACGTTAAGTTTTCACATTTTCAACATAAAGTGAACTTGAAGCAAGCACATATGACATCATATCCCCACATTAGTGCACAGTCTTTTGTTTTTCTTTAAACTTTAGGGTTGATTTTCTCCTCAAGAAACCCACATTATTAAAATG
This sequence comes from Holothuria scabra, assembly GCA_037179385.1. Taxonomy (NCBI): domain Eukaryota; kingdom Metazoa; phylum Echinodermata; class Holothuroidea; order Aspidochirotida; family Holothuriidae; genus Holothuria; species Holothuria scabra. Next base: position 8,492,489 of record CM074184.1, read on the forward strand.
TGATTGCCTAAGTGGCATGAGAACTTCACAAACTTTGCATCCCCCACAGGGAGGTCCTATTCCAGTTAACTCCAAGGTCAACACAACAGTCTAAAACAAAGCATTCCTTGTAAATGTGAGGAAGTGATATAAGCTCTGCTGCCCTTAAACTCACTTTGGAACACAAATCTACTGACTTCATTTACTGATATCTTGAGAACTAAATGTCAGATTTGAATGGAACTTTCACCACCTGTGTAGTTTTGGTTCCTCTTTCACATATGAAAATTAAATTTTTGCTTAAACCTTCCCTTATTGATACTTTAATGGGGAAATGCAGCCATCCCAACTTAAAATTGGTATAGTAGACTGTCCTGTTTCATGATTGGCTCTTAAGGGTCACATGACAATATTTTTTAATTTACTAGGATTATCTGACTGGTTTACCTTCAGTATGCAATGCTGAAATGCTAAAATGTTATGAAAGATACTTTGAGAAGAAAATTGTGGTATTTCAGCTGTTGCTTAAAATAATTTGGGGCAACTGCCCTTTAAGTAATGCTTGTAATTACATGAAACTTGTCTTTGGCCAAAGTTCAAAGCCAGATGAGAAGTTAACTTCACAATTCCTTTATCATACTGTCATCTTAACACAACAAAATCTAAACTGTAATTTATAAAAACTTGAACTGATTTCCTTCATTTATCTTCGGTCTCAAAGTCAATCAGGGACATCCTCACATTTATCCCCAAAATGGAAGTGATGATCTTGTAAGACAGAGCAACCACCAACATACATTTGGTACTGAAACTTAAAATTAAAGAGAGTGCAAGACTTTTGCCTTCAAATAGAACAATTCTTAGTTGTGATAGATGCAATGTGATGGATGAAATGTTAGATTTAGCATATCTAATCAATGCACAGTACACCAAGAAGGGTGGAGGTGGGGGGCAGAATGTGTTGGTAATTGTAATACAATGTATTTAATGAGTTAGCATGCAGAACCTGTATTGGATGATCTTAATCCAGTCAATTCTGACCATTTTCTATGTTTAAAGAAACTTTGTTACAATATACTGAGATTTTGGTACTTATGAGGTGGACTGACAAGTCTTTAAAGTGAGCATGAAGATTGTTTACTTTGATAACCAGAACAATTAATTTCCTAATTTGTGCTTATGCTTTTCCAACTGCATTTGGTAATTGATACCAATCCAGGGGCCCCATCCCAATGCCTGATTCACCAGGTTAGTGGTGAATAGAGTTCTAAAGCAACTGTCTCTGTTCTGTCATGGAAAGGTTAAATTGCCCCATGCATGGATACCTGTATACCTGGTTCAACATGGTGTCAATTAAAATGTGAGCCTTTGCCTTGAAAGGACATTCTTATAAAAGCAGGGCAGAGGGAGAAGTTGAATTAGAACTGTCTGGATTTAGGAAATAAGTAGCTGTTAAACACTGGTTAACATGCACTGAAATTTCAGAGAATATGGTACATTAGCTATTGATTCGATACTTCAAAATCACAACATGAAGTACTTGACCACCCCAAGTTGAAATGCCCCTACCTTCTCCCTTTGACCTTCTGTTCAGTTGGACACCCAGATAAGAAGTCAGACTGAAGATATGTAGAAGAATTCAAACATAGCCATACAGAAATGTCTCTGATACAGTATAGCCCCCTGTGGGCTGGGGTTGTAGAATATGCCTACCGTATTTCCTGTCTGTCATAAGAGGCAACTAAGGGGAAACCAAATATGAACTTCAATCATACTTAAAAATAAATTGTAACTGAATTTTTGAGTTGACTGAGAGGACTCCCTTTGGACAGTGCATGTAACACGCATGTCCATTGGTATATTGTTGCCACCAACTGGGACAAAAGCTATAATTTGTATGATTTGGTGACGACTCTGTAATATTTTAAACAAAAGTTAAACTAGAATGGGAAACTATCATATTCCTGCAATATGTGTAGTAATTTTGACCTCAACTTGTATTTTTTTCCAAAATATTTCAACTTTCCTGTAAAATCTGTTCATTTACTTAAGCAAAACTTTCACACAATACCGTAGCAGAAAGCCATCTTGCTACGCCTTTTCTTTCACGTACCATAGCGACATTTTACCGTGTTGTATGCTCCGTTCAAGTATAGGAAGTCCTTGGTTGACTGACACTATGCAACACATCTGTGTTGGTGCGTCTTTAAATTTCACCAAATTACTGATACAATAAAATTTATATGTAATTTTAAACATGGACTGAGGTTGGATCAAGGGGCAAATATGAATTGAATTTCTAATGCAACATTTAAAAAATTTTGGATTTTTTCCTGTGACCAGACATCCTGGATACTTTACTGTGTCCTATTTTGCTGCAGTCACTATTATTTGCATGCTAATGCATACTTACAAGTTCTGTAGACCCTCCAAACTCACTAGGTCTGTCATGCTGCTGATCAAGTAGACCGTGGCAAAATGCAGAAACCCAAGGAAACATTGAAACTAAGTTTCTGCCTCATCTCTCAAACCACAAAACAAGCAGGGCGATGTTTCCAAATCCTCTGGAACCTCCAGATCTGTCCCAATGTACTCCATACTACCCACCTGAGAATTTCCAGTGCCTCTGGAGAGAGGGTACCACTGAGAAACACAGATTTAGATGATACTCTGTGCCAAGGATGGGAACTTCTTGATTGCTGTTCACTATTACAATAAAAAGTTGTCATAAAATTCTTTGCGAGGGAGAAAGTGGTAAAATGTCCAGCATTTTTCCATTGTACCGTGAATTCCAAATTTGGCAATTTTTATCCAAAGGTTCACTTTACTTGACAACTCATGGAAACTAATACATGACATTGATCCATCAATGGCTGCATACATAACTTGAAGCAGAACAACTGCATGGTCAAGGGTGAGGGGAGGTCTGGTGTTTTACTTGTCAAGTAGTACTGAAGAATTTAAAATGGAACGAACGGCCATTATGCTTGGTGCTAAGAATCAGCAATGGAGAAGGGAAAGCAAGCCATTAAGCCACAACTCAAACAAAGTTATGGCTGGCTGGAATTAAACCACTTGGTTTGAGACTGAGCTGCCAAGTCTCATTTAACTATCTAACCAGTTAGGCCAGTGGGTGTGGAGTGTGTGGGGATATTTCTTGTGCTTTTTTGTTTACTTCTTCTTCATCTGTTTCTGAGAATGCTTTTGTTTTCAAGCCCAAAGGTTTTAAGGCTACTTCCATCCACAACACCTGTTTTAAAATCTTCATAAATTGTACATATCTGTCATCATGTTCATTTACTGTTGTGATAAAAGAAATGAAATCAAAAGATATGAAGTAAGCCATTTGGAAGAAAAATGAATGAATGGACCATTTACTCTTATGAGAAACTGATACCCATTACATGTAAGAAACTATGTGGTATTACAACCCATACAAAGAAGACCACACTAAAGACTGTAGTACTGATTCAATTTATTTAAAGATATCAATATAAAGCATATGAACATGTTTTGGTTCCTTTTTCATAACAATCACATATACACTAACCATTCACAAAAGGACCTTTGCAAATTATTTTTCTCACACCCTGTCTTTTCTTATTTTCCGTCAATTGCATTTTTCTAGTCTGTAATGCAATAATGACAAACACTAATGTGAAAAACACATATGGCACTTATGCACACAATCTAATTTAAATAACATAATTATTACGGGCAATGAAGAAAATGAAATACAGAGCTCTGTTAAAAGAGACTTGAAATATATTTGCTTCACATCTACTCATACCCTACCAAAACTCTTTCTGACTTTAAGATGTTTTAGTTAATTCAATACATTCTGTTTCTGCTGAAGACAATTGCAGGCAAGTATCAGTCAAACAGGGCTGGAATCAACAAAAGGATGAAGGTCTTCCCACTTTTGACATGACCCTTGGTGTCCCACCACAAGTTTCATTTGGAGTTCAAACTGGCTTTCATGTCAAACCTTGGACAACCCAACAAAGCTTACCAAATGAGGGTACTGTAAGTAAACATCACACACACCCTCTGCACAGTTTCATCAAAGTGCAGTCTTTCATGCTATCCCCTTCCTACATGGCATTTGAAAAGTATACTAAGTATCAGCCACCCATAGTTAACCCTAGAAAAGCCAGAATCAGTGAGTTTCCTGTTCAGCAAAAGACATGAATGTGATGTCACAATGCAAAAGTAGGCCATTATTTGAAGTGATAATGAACCAAAACCAAAAGATGCAGAGACCTGATTGGTCGACCAATCTTATATGCACCTAAGTCTACTGTACTTGTGGGGCAAATTCTACTGTGAGTGGCCTACAAAATACCAATCTATATGATCTCCTGCACCAAGTTCTTCCACACATGACATCAGTTTACTAGGTCTTACCTGTCTTGAGATCAATACAGTAAAGATATGTTTTAGGATAACAGTGCCACATAGATGTTAGTAACAAATGTCATCACTGAACAAGAGTTATCAACAAAGTTATCACTTGTAAAATGGGAAACAGACATTCTTGTTTGGTAACTAATTGGCTATACAAGCTTCCTCTTGAATTCTAGTAGTAAAATTAAAGTGATTGAAGCCCTCAGTATACAACTTCTATACAGCTTGATGACTAGAAATGATGGATTTTCAGAGACCTCTATGACTTCAGCTTGAGAGATAGAACTTGTGAAGCCTCCACAGTATATTGCTCTCCAATTTTTTTCCCTCCAACAATCCTCAAGAGATTTAAATGTACAGACTAATCTAAGCATTCAAACAAATGATGATCAGGTCTAATCATTCGTAATCGACTTTCATCTTTCCAATTCTTCTGTTACCATGGATAGGTTTACACAAAATCCTTTTCTCAATTCGATAAATTTGAGGGCCTACAATTGTGATACAATGGAAAAGATAAAGATCGATGGTTACCATTAATGACAGGCTTCACACCATCAGTCTTGTGATGGTGTGAAGTATGTCAAGATTCATCTTATTAAATAATGGCAGTGTTTACAAACTGCAGAAGTAGGTTTGGAGATCATACATATAGTATAGGTGAATACAAACACAGTACAAAAAGCATGCAATACATTCATAGTGAGAGTACATGGACATACCATGTGGGTCTTACCCCAACTTCAACACTACGGAGCACTTTTTTTCTTTTTTTTCTGTGAGTAATCCCATTTACACTACATTAATGCACATGAAATTTGGATCCAGATATGGAAGTCCTTTGAAATCAATTGAAACTATATTTTGATATCACAGATGAGTGAGATCTGCAGGAACACCTTTGACACCCATCTTCAAATGCAAACACGGGGTGACATGTCATCTCAACCAAGCTGCATGAACAGGTAACTGCTATTAGAAGGGTTTAAGGTCATATCAAGTGTTGTTATGTTTTAGAGGGGTACTAATTCTTAAGTAGCATTTTGGTGAAACTTGCATGGAAATCTGATGTGTGGTTCTCAAGATGTGAGCAAGTAAAGCTGTCACTTTTCTTAACAAACAGTGAATTTGAAACAACAAGCACATGCAGTATGACATCATATCCTCACATTAATGAACAGTCTTTTGTTTTTAAATCTTACGGTCAATTTTCTCCTCAACAATCCCTTTTTACCAGAATGTGATTGCATAAATGGCCTGAAAATTCCTCAAAGGGAGGTTATATTCCTATAAACTTCAAGGTCAACACAACCTTCTAAAAACAAAATGGGAAACAAAACATTCCTTGTGACTGTGAAGAAGTGTCATAACCTCTGATGCTCTCAAAATCACTTTGGAACACAAATCTAGTAACTTCATTTACTGATACCTTGAGAAATACATGTCCAGTTTAAATAGAAATTTCACCACACTGAGTAGATTTGGTTCCTCTTTTAAATCTGAAAATTATTTTTGTTCCTTAAAATTTCCCTCTTAATAAGGCTTGGACAAGAAAAAGTTTATATCATGATGACCTATCACTTACTGATTGAGTCAAACCTTTATGTAAACACTGAAATATAAAGCAAAATGAACAACTATTTGTCCTATTCATGGCACACGCCTACTGTTATTGTGGCTATCACTCATGATACTATACATAGAAGCATGACTTTACACACAGTCTCAACTCGATCTGTTTCAACCAAGGTATGCAACAATTTAAATTTTCATGATGATGAATGTTCCTCCATTTATCTCAGCAAACTTTTTAGACTGAGGAACAAAATTCAGGGTTCCTTACTTTTGCAATAAGAGACCTTTCAAAAAATGCAAATTGCAAAGAATTATGGGATACTTTTATGGTTTTTCTCATTTTTGTCAATGAGCTTTTATTGAGTCCAGAAACAAGGCACATGCAAAACTACCTCACAATCTTTTGTAATTGCCAATGCCAATTGGAGATAGCACATGAGTTGTTTTCAAGGTTAATATTTTAATCTTTTTCTCTCAAATGTAAAATGAAGCTATTCTCAAGTATGGTCTATGACCTTGCAGCCCCTTATCAGCTTTTGGCACCATTCACCTTCTAAAAATGGATCTTGAAAGTTAGAACAATCTTTTACTGAAAATTTAAAGTGAAAACCTCTTATCAACATGATTGGGAGACACAATAAAACAGCTTAAGTTATGTCTTTAAACTATTAAATCAACTCTTCTGTTGTAAAACCTATTTCACCTTTCATCATCAAAGACACTTTAAAAATAAAATACACTACCTGTGAGACTTTCATGCCAAAATTGTAGAAATCAGACAATATTTCCTTTAGATGAGCATTCATGCACAATTCAAAGAGGGTGCACAGTAGGTACATTCTAAAACTTCTAATTTGGGGTCTTTTTTTTCTAACTTGTACATAATCATATTATATTTTCATGACAGTGAATAAAATTTTATCTTCCAAAAACAAAAATTATGTAAACTCTTTTTTGAAATTTCTGTATGTTTTACATATCATGCATATTTGGACATTCCTTGCCCTTCTTCTACCCATTCACCTTGCTAACATCACTTTTGCCTATATCATCACAGTAGGAAATGAAGTAAGTGTATTACCCCTCCTTCTTCATAGTCCCTTTTCTGTGTTGCTACAGTGGTCTTTCACTGTCAATCTTCCCACCCACAAGAACTGTCAGGCCTTGAGTTTCAAATTCTCCAGGTGTGCTATGAATCACACTTCTCATGAAATCAAGGAGTGTGGTAGGTGTGCTATTTTATTAAACTTAAATTGATTTATATGAGCTCCCATTCTTTACCAAGGTGTGCAAAAAATCACACTCCTCCCAGTGATTTGAGGTGAGTGATGGTGTGCAATTGCACTGGCACACCTCAAAATTCAATACCTGATAAGAACTGCTTTCTATGCCTCCTCCAGAGTGATAAGGTTATGTTTTCTTGGCAGTATACAGTAGGTTATACTGAAAGCAAATCCATAGTTAACTGATGCCCTTCAAATTCCAAAGACCATCACATTCACATCTAGCCACAAATCTTGTCAATCACAGTACAGCACCATTTTTTCCTAAGATATCTTTCCACATCTGATTTTTCCTGGCTATTTACAGCTTTTTGATCCAGTAATGAAAGAGAAGGATTGAGACAATGGCAATGAAGCCAAAGACTCCCCAAACCAAATTGTCCTCTGGCTCAGGTTCCATCGTGGTGGCATAAAGCGTTGTCATGTCTTCCGTAGTCATCTTGATTACGTACTTAAACTGGAATGGAATGGAATGTTTCTGTATCTCCAGATATGACTGACAACAAGATGGAATGGTTCCAACTACAATGATGATACCTGCAAAATTGAATCAGATAAAAAAAGAAACTTCACTAAAAGTATTACTCTTTCTTTTGTTTTCCACACAGTTCTCCATCCCCTTAAATCATCAGAAAAATTTTGTGCCGATTATTCTAAGTTACACCATCATGAGGTAACTGAGAATGAAACATGTAACCCAACAACATCCACTACTGTACCTGTATAACTGCAAAGTATTGGATAATGTCTATTTGTAAAGCTTCACATTTTTTTGCAGGGGCAAAGACAATGTTTACCAGCAGATTTCTATCTTAAAGTAAAACTTTAGTGCATCTCCTTTTGAAATTTTGAAGAAAAACATAAGCTCAGTACAGCACTGATTTTTTTGCAGTAACCTAGAAAAATATTGTATTGAGAGATTTGCCAAAATTACACAAATACTCACAAATGTGCAATTACTAAACCTCTCCTAATATTCAATTTTTATTGTTATCGTAAATTTTGGTGCAATAACCGTGCAGTCTGCAAATGTCAATTCCAAATATTCCACATCTCTCATGACCTTTTAGCAACGAAAAACACACAGCCAAGAACATAAAGGACTGTCAAGAAAGTCCAGAATGAGAACGTTCGTTTGATGGGAAACTGAGAAAAGCCCCGCCTCAAACGTGCAAAGTGGGCATTCATTTTTGCCATTGAATGCATTGCTGCAGGAATACTTGCAGTGACAATAATATTTATCTGCTGCGAAGGTTAGCCAATAGCCATGTTGCCACAGCAAACATTGGTCCATGCGTTCCTAGGCCTAGCCTATTCATTGCTAAGCAGCGCATGCAGTTGAATGTGCTTTGAGACATGATTAACTGAATTTATAGTTATTGGTAAGCTGAATTATTTGTTTGAGGTCCCTGACTAGAAATATTTCGGCCATTTGGGATGGGGGTTTTTCAGAGAGCTGGGTGGGTCAGCGGGTTTGGATGTTCAAATGTGCGTCACTTGGGGGTATGAACACATTCGTGTAAGTGTGTCGTTAAACCTAGGCCAGTCTGCATTTCATGCACTCCAAAGGGAAGATCTTCGGCATGAGCACAGACTACTTTTGGCGTAGCGGCAGGCAAGCTGTACTCCAAGCACGCCGGAGGTTCATTCCCTTCATATGATAAACGTAGATGGTGTATACATTATGCACATGTACACATTTAAGCATGTACAATCACATACGTATTGCTACTTAATGTGTGTATACTCAGTTTACCGTCGCATGCGCACCTAAGAGCCCCGTCATTTCAAGATTTTTACACGTTATCTTAATGCAAGTGCCTACTCGACGGTCACCCCATCATAGTACTTGTCCGTGCATATTGCCAATGTATGATAATCGTGTATGCATCACGTACATGTATGATGTAGCCATACTGCACGTAAGTGGGCACCCCTGCAGATTGCAATGTAGCATTGCATGTGCACAGAAAATCCTGGCGTACAATCACGAAAATCATGGCATAGTGAGCTTTACATGGAATGCACCCTGGAACCTAGGCCTAGCCTAACTAACTGGTGGAGATGGCTCGGTGGTTTGAGCGTACTGCCTTGCATACTGAAGGTCCCCGGATCAAATCCCAGTGGAACCACTTGGAAATTTTCCGGGGTCTAAAAATTAGCTTGTTCAGCATAGCTGTTCACAGTGATGCTGATGGGGTTTAAAATTGGTGAATTACAAAATTGGGTATTTGGTTGTCCGTTTCAGGAAGTTGTCCGCTTGCTCAGTTCAGCTGTTGAGCAGTGGTGTAGAGCAAGTATAACCTCCACCCCCAGCCTTTGGGAAAGTGGCTAAAGACTGGGGATACGCTCACGTCCGTCGGATGGGGACGTTAAATGGCGGTCCCGGGAGCAGGATTGGGAGCTATTAGTACAATGTAAAAAAAAAAGCTCTTAATTTAAGTAAAAACTCTTAAATTAATGGTGTCATTTCAAGAGGTCAAGGTACTTGAATTTAGTGTTTAACTTCTTAGAATAAGTGCTACTTCTCTGAAATCAAGGGAAAAACTGTTAAATTAATGATGTCATTTCAAGAGGAATAAGGCACTTACATTTAGTGACACTTAATTGCAGTATTTTTCAACTGAATTTAAGAAGCAAATCTGGCAAAACAGGCAACATTGGTGAAACAGGCAACACTGTCACTGGATTCAAGAGGGGCTGAAATTCCAAGCTCTAGATTGTAGAGCAGTTTTTTTACAGTGTACATGCCTGCCTCGTTACCTCTGAGCACTAGTCGAAAAGAGAAGGCGAAGTTCGCCGGTGTTCATCCACACTCACTCTGGCATTGGATCTTCGAAGAGTTAAATGATAAGGGCCTGGACTTCAGGGCATCTTATAGGGCTTTGGCCCTCCTTTGCCCTTCAACCTGTTATGTTATGTTGTTAACTAGCCTAGCCTAGGCTAGGCCTACCTACTCGTAGGAATAGGCCATAACGTAGGTTAGAGTTTGACTTGGGTAATGAGAAAGTAAGTTAGGTATTACTTAAGGCGCTAGCCTAGGCCAGGCCCTAAGTATGCCTAACTTAGGCCAAACATTTGGCCTAAGTTGGGCCTAACTGTTAACGTTAGGCTATAGTATAGGCCGTTAGGCTAGGCCTAGGCCTATATTGAAATGGGTTGAAACTTCGTAAACAAAGTAGCCTACTGCCTATGCTGAACCCACCACTTCTTCCAGAAGGCAGTACGTTTTTTGGCAGCACAACAAGTCTACTACGAAGTGATGAACCAAGTCCTGAAGGTTTAAGTTATTTCCCGATACCAATGGTGAGCAGTTACTGACTTTGCTTTGACATCCGGCGCAACTTCGTCACAAGATACGGTGAATTCTGCGGGCATGTGTAGGCTGTATAGTATGCATGCTATACTGTTAGCAATGTTGCTGTGTGTAATGTATGGAGGTTATTGTTGTTATGACCTGTCAATATATTGTTTTCACCTGTTCCACTATGTTCACACGTATGGAGAGCCATTTCTACAGCTAAATCTCCAAATGTTTGTAGTCTTCCGCCCTCGGTTCCTTAGAGAGGGGTCTATAGCGCTTACAAAGGCTAAATCTTTAAAAAATATTTTAAGTCCAGATGTACCTGAGGGGGTGAGTTTTGTTTTGCCCGCCAAGGCCACTCCCGACGGGCCAACGCCCTGAAACTTCACACAGGTATAGAGTGACACTGGGATTTTTTTTCAACCCCCCTTTGTGGGGTATCTCCCTGTTCGTTTGGGAAGGGGGGAGCCCCCAAAGTTGGCTTACTCCTGCAATTTGTCTCCCATTGACTTTGCACGTGAAACACTTTTCAAAAATATCTTAGTCCAGATGTACCTGAGGGGGTGAGTTTTGTTTTGCCCGCCAAGGCCACTCCCGACGGGCCAACGCCATGAAACTTCACACAGGTATAGAGTGACACTAGGAATTTTTTTCAACCCCCCTTTGTGGGGTATCTCCCTGTTCGTTTGGGAAGGGGGAGCCCCCAAAGTTGGCTTACTCCTGCAATTTGTCTCCCATTGACTTTGCACGTGAAACACTTTTCAAAAATATTTTAAGTCCAGATGTACCTGAGGGGGTGAGTTTTGTTTTGCCCGCCAGGGCCACTCCCGACGGGCCAACGCCCTGAAACTTCACACACGTATAGAGTGACACTAGGAATTTTTTTTCAACTCCCAAACGAACAGGGAGATACCCCACAAAGGGGGTTGAAAAAAATTCCTAGTGTCACTCTATACCTGTGTGAAGTTTCAGGGCGTTGGCCCGTCGGGAGTGGCCTTGGCGGGCAAAACAAAACTCACCCCCTCAGGTACATCTGGACTTAAAATATTTTTGAAAAGTGTTTCACGTGCAAAGTCAATGGGAGACAAATTGCAGGAGTAAGCCAACTTTGGGGGCTCCCCCTTCCCAAACGAACAGGGAGATACCCCATAAAGGGGGGTTGAAAAAAAATCCTAGTGTCACTCTATACCTGTGTGAAGTTTCAGGGCGTTGGCCCGTCGGGAGTGGCCTTGGCGGGCAAAACAAAACTCACCCCCTCAGGTACATCTGGACTTAGAATATTTTTGAAAAGTGTTTCACGTGCAAAGTCAATGGGGAGTCAAAACTTAGAAAAAATTTGCAAAATCCTCTGTGGAGTGTCAATGGACGGATGTTGGACTTCGTTTGATTTGACCTCTTCAGAATGAGATTTAGCATTGTAAGCGCTATAGACCTTACTGGTTCCTCCTGCACTGCTAAGCAATTTTCCCAGTCCTTGGGCCGATTGGGGCAAGTGACAGAAAAAAAAAACAAAGGAAAACATGATGGTTCCAACTAAGCGTAATATGCCCCCCCCCCCCCCCCGCAGTTGGCCAAAACCTTGCTGAATCGGGAAGACTTTGGTGCCTGATTCGGGCAGGGATTTTGCCTTGGTTGGACTATTTATATGTCATCTTGTCGAGGGGAAATCCGTATAGGTCTAGTATGAACTACCACTACTTCAATCAAGTCGCCCCTTGCGAAATCACCCCTCACAAAGTTTCCCCTGACAAAGTCGCCTCTCCACCAGCAGAGTCACCACTAATATAATTGCATCTTACAAGCTTAGTAGCTGCCACTCTACACTCTAAAAACTGTTGGGTAAAAAGCGTTGGGCAAAATCCAGAGTGCTCAACAATGGGCAATTCAATTGCCCAACAAATGGGTAAACAATCTACCAATATGTGTCAAGGTAAATTTAGGTTGGGTAAAATTTATGTGTTGGCAAAAGGTGCTGAGCAAGTTTAAAATACCCATCATTTGGGCAAGTTGTAACTGACCAGATAACTATTGAAAGATCAGTTAATTTTACAGATAATTATTTTAATAAAAGTGGTTAATTGAGATTTAATGGTTGAATACATCACATCACATCAACTTCGATGTTGCTGGCCAAAGGCCAATTCATCGCTCCAAAGAAAGGAAAACCAATCCATATAGTGACAATAAGTACTGCTTAGAAATTAATACTTATAATTAAACAATCCAGGCAATTTCTTCCATTAAGTATCCAATCTACCTTTAAATATGGCTAAAGTTTTAGAGGTTACTACATCATCTGGTAAGCTTCCAATGATCAATTGAACGCTGAGTAAAGAACTTTTGGCGCAATAAAGTTTTAAACCTGGATTAAACAATCTTATATGTATATCCTCTTGTAACAGAACATACTGGTACTAATTCAAACAGCCTATGGTCAGTAGTAATCAGTCCATGGAAATACTTATACATGAAAAAACATGTCACCTCTCAGACGACTATGAGTAAGTGAAAACAAATTCAAATTTTCCTCATATGGCAACTCACTTAATCCAGGCACTAACTTAGTTGCTCTACGTTGCACAGATTCAATGGCCTCTGCTTCACGTGTGTAAAATGGTGCCCAAGCAGGTAATCCATATTCCAAAACAGGTCTTACTAGAGCTTTATACAAAAGCATTATCATGTGTTGCTCTATCCAAAAACCTAAAGGACCTCCTAATTACACCAAGAATACAGTTTGCTTTTGTGATAATCTGAGCGACATGCTATCTGAATACAAGATCACTATCTACAATAACTCCAAGATCTTTCTCTGAAGTCACAACTTCTAGACTATGACGCTTGCCTTCGTTGTCTAACATACCATAACAAAACTCAGGATGAGAGCAACCAATTCTCAAAACATGACACTTATCAGGATGAAAGCGATGTTGCCATTTCCTTGACCACTAATAGATATTCTCAATATTACTCTGAAGAACACTACAATCACTCTCCGATTGGATTTCCTTATATAGTTTAATGTCGTCAGCAAAAATTTTAAAAAAATCTTTTCCCGATTGCATTCGGTAAATAAAAAGCTAGCGGTAGAATAGCAGTAAAATCTGGAAGAAATTACTTAAAGGGCAATGGTCATATAAAAAAGTTATCACTACTACGTAATCAAGAGGAGATGAAATACAAAGCTAACGATTGAGTTTTTTTTTTTTTTTCAAACTACACGCTTCACTGTTTATTAACCAAGTGCATCGTCGCTGGTGCCCCCAACCACTGTTGGAGGGCAAACGGTGTAAGGTTCAGGATACTTTGTTAAATCTCCTCTTTGCCCAAATTATCATAATTCAGGGATGGCGCCAGGATTTGCCCGACGGGGGGGGGGCAAGCTTCCCGACAGGGGGGCCAACATTTCAAGGCCCCGACAAAGGCGACGATATGGCCCAGTGGGAAGTGACTTGGTAGAATTTGAGGTGCGCGTAGCGCGCCGTAATTTTAGGCTTTCTTTTTAAACAAATACTTAAAAATCTGGAGTTTATTTGCAGAAAAAAAAATTGAAGGAAATTTTACTTTTGTCATATTTTAGGTGTTCATTGAAGAATCTGTCCTTCATATGGGAAAAGTCAAAAACGTTAGTGTTTCTGCTTCTCCGGGTGAGTTTTATTATACGGTAGTTTAAGCTCCACCCGGTTCTTACAGTAATTTTTACTTTAAAAATAATTGTTGTTATATTATTCCCATTATTCCCTTCGGCAGCATCGACTTTCTCTCAGTCATCTCATTTAAAAATATATAAAAATTATTTAATTCAGAAAATGACCGATGACCATAAGCAATAACTAAATATTTAGGCTATCAATAAGCCTTAGAATACTCCAGTCCAGAAGATGACTGATCGTTATAAACAATTACTTAATATTTGGGACTTTATTAAAAATTCTTAAAGAGACGTGATTATAAACAGTGTACACGAAAATATAAATTGATTCATTATACAAATGTAAAAAGCCCGAAGAGTGTCAAAATTTTTCCATGGATAATAACATGAGAACACATATATGTACACTTGCATAAACTAAGTTGTCCGAAATGGTTAGAAATTAGGGGTGAAGGTTGAAAAAGTTCTGCGGATTGAGTATTTAATTGCCAAATTACGATGGACGCGAGAGTGTTCATGTAACCTACTGTCCATGCCGTAATGCCCAATAAATGTCATCTACATATCGAAAAGTTTTGTACAAAAACGATCATTTGCTCATTCTATATCAAAAATTTTTAAATGTTCTAATTAAGGTAAGCTAAATCGGTTATGCTTTGGAATGATATGTCAAGGTGAGAGGAACTCATGAAATGCCGATTTTCATTCAAAATACATGATTTTTGACGATTTCAAAATTTTGTGACCTCATAATTTGGGGAATTCCCCCACAATAATGTGCCATTTTATGCCTTTACTACACGCGTTTTACGACAAAAATATAGATCCAAATAAAACCAATTCTTCTCCTCCTGTTACCTGTGACATGCAGCTCCCAGAAACGCGTTTAGCCGTGTCAATATATTTGTGGCTAGAAGTGTTAATCCTCTAAATTATGTAAAATTAGGATGAAAAACTTTTTTAGCCCATAGACATCAAATCCCATAAATTAATGATTTACGACAAAAGTAAGGGGTGTGTCCAGTCAAAAGAGCATTCACTAGATGTGCAATAGTATGAACATCACAAATCCAGTTTAGCCAGACCTCAAGACACAACCCCGAATACTTCATAAAGCGAAAAACCTAAAAATTCAAAATGCGCCCGCACACTGTAACGCATTTGGGAGGTTTATGATCAAAACTTTTCGATATAGCCCGGCTTCAGATTGAGGCAAGTGCCATCTGGAATGGTCATTAATGCCACCATGTTTGTTCGATTCCCTGACATGTCTATAAACAGAAAAATTCAGGTATATGGGTATCTTCAGGTGGGTTGGGGAAATATAGTGGGGTATCTGCCAAGAGTCAGGGTGCTGAAAAAATAAGGGGTAGGGGAAAGTAAAATGGCTATTATTCTCATCTAGAAACTCGAGAGTTGCAAACTACCCCTCAAAATACTTGCAAAGAAATTTTCTTTTAGTTGATATACAGATTTTGAGAATCACGTGACTTTTGAGGCCATTAAAAGTCAAAAAGGTACGAAATTTGACCTTTGACCTAAATCTTGACTATGCTATTTTAAAATGTAATTGTGTACAGTAAATCGATTCAATTGTCCTAGTTTGACGTGAAATGATTATATGAAATGTCTTCAGACAATTTTAGGCTACTAATGTTCCAGGGTTTGTACTTAGGAAGCACCAGCGTCGAACGAAATGTTAACTAGTAAAAAATCTGTTAGAAAAACACAGTTTTCCAACCCGGAAATGACAATCTATTCATGTTTAATGAGAGTTACAAGCTGTTCACCATCTCGAAATCATTTTTATATCTAAAAAAGTATTCCTTGTTATAGCAAATTTATTAATTGCATATCTACATGTCCATATCGATACCCCTGTCCCTTTTTAATACCTAAAAAGGAACAAAACAATACAATGAAATATCAGTACTAATAGCTTCAAATTGGGCAGGAGATCGAGGTAAGTGCCATCTGGAGTGGTCATTATAGGCTATGGCCCACAGGCATTTCACAGGCAACCCTTCAACTCTCTCAAGTACTTTTGGCACAGGAAAACCTAAGCTGTGTCCATTTTCTGTTGTAAATATTCACAACGTAATAATCCGTAAAAAATATTTTATTCTGACAGTTGCTCTTTATAAATGGCCTTCTTTTATGCCAAATAATTGAAACGTGTTTTTAAAACATTTTAGATGAAATTCAGGTCAATCAAGATGGCGGAAGAAGTAAAATAGCCGTCAGTGATATAATCACCGTATTTTTTAATAATAAAGAAAGTAATCACTAAAGAAAAGACATTGAAAATGTATTTTTTGGGACAGATTTAAGGTTTAAATGTGTTAAATATTTTACATAAAATATTGCCATTTATAAAGAGCAACCGTCAGAAAAGTAATTTTTACGGATTATTTTCTCTATTATTACAATATATTGAAATTTTGACATTAGCAACCATTCTGCTATATTCCCATCTTGGTTGACCTGGATCCTAAAAGAAATGTCCACAAAAATACTTTGTGAATATTTACAACAGAAAATGGACACAGGTTAGGTTTTCCTGTGCCAAAAGTACTTTTCATGATTATTTTCCTATCGTCATGATACATCAACATAATTAATGCATTGGCGGCCATTTTGCTTTTCCGCCATTTTGGTTGATCTGAGTTCCAAAAGAAGTATTTTAAAAAGTAAATTAGGATTATTTGTCCTAAAATCTGGCCAGAAATTAAGGGCAACTGGGTCAAAAGTATTTGTAATGAATATTTTTCTTATTATTTTTTATACATTATGATCGTTTTATTGGAGGCCATATTGTTGTTTCCGCCATTTTGGTTAGTATGGGGTCCTGCATAAAATACCAGAAACCATGTTTTGAGAATTATGTACAATTTTCTATAAAGATATTAGAAATTTTTAGTCGAAATATATTTTTAGTGATTATTTTCTGACATTTATTTGCATTTTTTTAATTATTTTCTTATTTTTGTGGGGTATTTTTACTGTATTGTTTTTACTTCTTCAGTGCATTTCCGACATATTGAATGACAAATACTCTTGTATCTAGGATTGTCAAGTTCCGTCTTTATTTGAAAACATTATTTTTCTCATTTTGATTGAGGAATGTGGAAATTTGCATTTTTTTTTTACAATTTTTTGGAAATATTTCATTTAGTTTGGCAGCCATTTTGTTGTTTTTCCGCCATCTTGGTTAACCTGAATCTCACGAAAACAGTCCCAAATATTAATTCTGGAATACTTGTCATAAAATATGACTAAATTTTAAAAGTCGATCCCTCAAAAATATTTTTTAAGAATATTTTTTTTATTATTAATTAATAGAAAATATTCAAAATGTTTGCCACCATTTTGTTTTTGACAGCCATTTTGAACGGGCGAGACCCAAAATATTTACGAATACCACTTGATTTCGTGTTCTGCGGACCGTAACGTTTCCAAATAATATTGCGACGGAGAGTTGAAGGGTTGCCTGTGAAATGCCTGTGGGCCATAGCCTATAATGACCACTCCAGATGGCACTTACCTCGATCTCGAGTCCTGCCCAATTTGAAGCTATTAGTACTGATATTTCATTGTATTGTTTTGCTCTTTTTAGGTATTAAAAAGGGACAGGGGTATCGACATGGACATGTAGATATGCAATTAATAAATTTGCTAAAACGGGGAATGCTTTTATAGATATAAAAATGATTTCGAGATGGTGAACAGCTTGTAACTCTCATTAAACATGAATAGATTGTCATTTCCGGGTTGGAAAACTGTGTTTTTCTAACAGATTTTTTACTAGTTAACATTTCGTTCGACGCTGGTGCTTCCTAAGTACAAACCCTGGAACATTAGTAGCCTAAAATTGTCTGAAGACATTTCATATAATCATTTCACGTCAAACTAGGACAATTGAATCGATTTACTGTACACAATTACATTTTAAAATAGCATAGTCAAGATTTAGGTCAAAGGTCAAATTTCGTACCTTTTTGACTTTTAATGGCCTCAAAAGTCACGTGATTCTCAAAATCTGTATATCAACTAAAAGAAAATTTCTTTGCAAGTATTTTGAGGGGTAGTTTGCAACTCTCGAGTTTCTAGATGAAAAATAATAGCCATTTTACTTCCCCCTACCCCTTATTTTTTTTTATTTTTCAGCACCCTGACTCTTGGCAGATACCCCGCTATATTTCCCCAACCCACCCCAACCCACCCGAAGATACCCATATACCTGAATTTTTCTGTTTAAAGACATGTCAGGGAATCGAAAAAACATGGTGGCATTAATGACCATTCCAGGTGGCACTTGCCTCAATCTGAAGCCGGGCTAATATGAGCTGTCCCCACAGTAGAGTCAAGCCCGCCGGTGGTAACGTAAATCGAATCCGCTGTTTTCCGATATGATAAATGCAACAGGTTGAAAAGCTATTCCTATTTGACTTCCTGGCAATTGCTTTGAATCAACATTCAAACGTAATATATTTTTAAAGGGCGGTCAGAACTAAAATCAAATTATAATCGGGAGTTCTGACATTCACGTAGAAAATTCCATCAAATCAGTGGACCTTACAAGTATTGAATCCAGCCAAGAGTCACGAAGAGTCAGAACCATTATCATATTTTCAATTCCCTTGTATAGTCCTCCCCCCCCCCCCCCCACCCTCCCGGAAAACGTGCAAGCCCAATTCCTTGGTAGTGATTGTGCTTACACTTTATATTTTATTTTTTTATTACTTAGCCAGTTGCTGTTTTTTCTACAAAAAATTAACTCAACATAAAGTCTGCTTCGTATTTATTGACTGACAAGTCTGGGCCAGAGAAAAACTTTCCAGGTTCTAAAGGATTTCATTTTTCAAAAACTTCATAAACGTCCGGTCTGCTTAAATTGTATGTAAAATTTTCTGCCACAAAACTAAAATGTTGAAATGCTCCCGTCAGCCACTGGTGAAGAAAAATATCTAAAAAGCCGGTTTTTATTCAAAATATGAAACTTTTTGCCAATTTCAGACTTCTAATCGCTCCCAGTCCTGCTCCCGGGACCGCCAACGTCCCCATCCCACGGTTGTGAGCGTATCCCGAGTCTTTAGCCACTTTCCCAAAGACTGGGTGGGGCGGACACTGTAAACAGCTATGCTGAACAAGCTAATTTTTAGACTCCGGAAAATTTCTAAGTGGTTCCACCCGGATTTGATCCCTTTTTCCAAAAGTCCCGGACTCTCTGGCAAAGAGCCAGGGGCGAAAACCAAACAATACTCCCGAAGGAGTTCTGCTCCCAAAGGCAGCTCCGTCCCCAAAGTACAACCCAACTCAACATGACCAACTGAACGACCTGACGTGCGGAGTCTCGTTCAAGACGAACCACTTAGAACCTTCGGCATCATGCAAGGCAGTACACTCAAACCATTGAGCCAACTCCACCCACCTAAAATTGAAACCTAAAATATAGATCCAAGGGATCCGATTGTCGCCTCCTGATACCTCTGACATTATGAGCTCCCATGTAGAAACACGTTTAGCTGTGGAAGTATTATTTTGGCCACAAATAGGCCTATAATCGTGGGAAATTTGTAAATTTGGAATGAAAAACGTCTTTTTGTCCATATCATATACCTTAAGGCTTAACCCCTAAAACCTGATGATTTTCCAACCCCCCAAAGGCCGTGTCCAAACCGAAAGGAATATTCACAGGGTGTAAAATGGTATCGACAAACCAGTTTAATTAGATCTTTAAACACAGCCCGAACACTGCAAACAACGAAAACGCTAAAAATATGGCATATGCGTGGCCCACACACTTACATGTATGCTATAGGTTTATCATCGCAACTTTTCGATATGCACAAAAGGGCATATCACATAGATGGGTAGAGATAAAAAAAATCATTACGAGAAACTTATCGTTCATCTTACGATTTTCAACTGTTTTTGAGGAACAGTAAATTATCAGTGCAGTTACACAAGCAGTTAAGGCACCATGGCGTGAAAAATGCAAAGAAAATACAATGATAAAATAGCTTGAGTATCACGGAGTTATACACATGGACAGAGCATGTACCGTGTGGGCGGTACGAACTGATTAACAAGAAATTTCCTAACTGGCTAACGATATTCCTAATCCCTAACTAATCCCTAACCATGGGCGCAAATCCCGGGGGGCAAGGGGGGCCTTCGTCCCCTCAAGTGAAGAAGTGGGGGGCCAAATCGTAATTTGTCCCCCCCCCCCCGGCAAAATTTGAGTAGACCTAAAAATATGGTCACCTTTTTTCGTTTTTTTTTTTCATTCGAAAACAGTTTTTCTGAAGCTTTGGAAACGCTAGAACACGAGAGCTTCCGCGGGCTTCGCCCCCTGGACCCCCACAGGGGCAACCTGGATCCCACCAGGAGTCCTTTGGGACTTCGCGCTTCGCGCCAAGCGTGCACAGTTTAGTACTCATGGGAACATCATAAGCATTTTCGCCCCCACTCTCAAGCAGAGATTTGCGCCCCTGTCCCTAACCCTAACAAAGAATGCAATCGATACAATTCAATGGCAACAGTCAATCAAGAAACACCTTGTTCAACAGTGCGCATCTACCCTGACGTGTACGTCATATCCGCAGATGGTCGCCAGCGACTGGGACAAAAAGGCGCATCAAGGTGGTCGCCGTGAAGCTATAAATAGTCTGATTTGACGACGAATCTGTAATATTTTAACCAAAAATTAAACTTAAATGGGAAACAATATCATATCCCTGCAATAAGTGAAGTGATTTAGACCTTACCTTGCCATATTTCAAAAATATTTCAACTTTCTTGCAAAATATGGTGGTATACTTGAGCAAGTCCAAACTTTCACACAAAACCATAGCAGACAGCCATCTTGGTTCGCTTTTTGTTTTCCCGAAAGGGACTCAAAATCTATGGACTGATGCAAACAAGACTTTCGCACAACATGTGAAGGATCATACCTTTTTAGTGTTGGGGTATACTATGGTTCATCGACTTTCTTAACATTGGTGCTTAAGTACTATATGCGACTAATTAATTGTTCACTGTCTGAAGCCAAAGATCGGCTTTATCGAAAATTGGTTTTGATGACTCAGCCAGACGAGACCATTAACATGGGCAATTGAGTGCTCTGTTTTTTAGAAAAATAGTAATGTTTGCAATTGAAGATAAAACATAACATAACATAACATAACATAACATAACAGGTTAAAGGGCAAATGAGCTGTAAAGGCCCCATAAGATGCCCTGTAATCAAAAAAAAAAAAAAAAACCAAAACAAAGCAAACCACCAACACCTAAAGAGCCCAGAAAGATTAGATTCTACCACAGTCATGGAAAAACTTGTCAATATTAACCTTAAAACGGTGCACTGATGTGGAGTTAACAACCCACTCAGGCAGGCTATTCCACTCACTAACAACCCTTTGAGAGAAACTGAACTTCCTAATGTCAAGTGTAGCAAAAGACTTTTCAAGCTTTTCAAACCCTATCCGGCGCAATTCCTTTTCCTTACTCCACATATCTTATCTTGAAGATACGCTACTTTTCAAAAAGTACCGCTGCTTTTCGACAAAGCCGCAAAAAGTTGTGTAATGTGGACACGTTGTCTCTGATTCGTTTTGTCTTTCTTTGTAAGTTAAAATCCTTTTGTCCTTGAAATTTTGTACTGTGGGAATGTTTAAATATCTTTGCCAGTAGTAGATAAAGCATTACATACGTTGAGTAGCCTACAACCACTACTGTTGGTTAATATTTCATGCAGCGGCATCAAAAATATAAATAAATTGAACGTTGTGTCTTTTTAATGTGCCGCGATGACATCACAGATTTACATGATGCATCAAATCAAAAGAAAAAGTTGTATTTCTTTATATCTGTACCTTCCAAACGCTATATGCTATTAAAGGCATATTTTCATCATCCCAAACAGTTCCAACTCTCCCAACCTGCTTATTTCTAGCCCCTCCCACATTTATCTAAAACTCATCTTTATCCAGACACAATTCTTGTTTATTGCTTCATGGCTTGTCCCAGGCCAGTGGCCATACAAGTTCATAATGTGTAATCAAGACACTCTCAGTGCCCACGCTGTGTAATTTAGCTATGATGCATATTGTTTGAATGTGATGCCAATCAAAGAGCTGTACCAATTGAGAGTTTAAGTTGATATATGTACTGAAACTGTAGTTTGGGGTGACGAATGACTGCCTTTAAGATGAAATTTTCGCTCCTAGAAAAGAAGATTATTCTGCATATCTTGAAGTTAATAAATTTTTTGTCCGGGAATATTCCTGTAAGTATCCTTTCGGGAAACGTTTCACACTTCAGTTTTGATTCTCACACGTACGGTAGCGACCATCTACCGTGTAGTATGATCTGTCCATAGACCTATTTCTAAATAGCATATACAAAGGATTGTGGGATAGAGTTTTGGTGTTTGTCATTTTTGTCAATGGCATGTTACTATGGTGAAAATTGACGTACGCCCAAAACTGTATCCCACAAATTCATTGTAACTGCTCTTTTGAAACAGGTCTGTATAGGAAGCCTTCCCTGCAAGTATGCGCACGACGTCTCTGATGCCCTTCTGAGAGATAAGTTTCTTGATCCTGATATGCGTTTCCATACGCTGATGGATTTTTCGAATTCGGCGATTTTTTTCAGGACATTCCGCATCGTCGCAGATATGGCGCTTCGTGACTACTAAGGAAAACCTGGCAATAAACTCTGGTACACGAAATTGATGTCAGCATACGAATCACTAACAACACTGGAATGAAATTTTATAGTAATAAGATACCCCCTCAATTTCATTGCGTCATACTCATTGAGCAGTTCCTACATCCTACTCTATGGTCATACTTGATCACCTGACACTCTGTTCAGGCAGTCAGGTAAACACAAACTGCTGACAAACAGTAGCCTACACACACATTCGCTGGAAAGAAGAACACAACACAAAATCTGATCGTTTTTATCACAAAACGTAACAAAATTCCAGATAACCATGATGCAGGTAACAGGTATATCATTCTCTTCATTGGGATGTACTTTCATAGGGCGCCACGGACTCTTAAAGTTCTGCCTGGTCGCATTTGTCCTCTTTGATCTGTCTTTCTGTGTTTCCAGTGCTCGTCACAAAGATGAAGAGTTGAATGACCGCCCGATTTTAGGTAAGGAACACTTATTTAAAGGCAATAGACCTAACGTTAGGCCCAGCTAATTTCAGTCATGGAATGAACCATTGTGAAAATATACAACATGTAGTCCTAATCCAAAAACGTAATCTGAACAAAGAGAAGATTGTACACAACAACAAATATAGCCATCCTGGAATATAAATGTTGTACAGTAGGGTAAAAGGGTGTGTAATTGGTAAAGCCTAAACTCTCCAAAGCTTACTAATACTATCCTGCGTCATAAAAGTTGCAGAGCCAAAGTTTCTTGACAGTCACTGCAATCTTAAATTTATGCAATGCCATATCTGCTTATTTTGTAAAATAAGAAAGGTAAGTTTTCTATGCAAAGTGCCAAAAAAAAGTCCTGGCAGGCATGAGGGTTAATCAAATTGTAGGTGATGAGGAAGCTGTTGCTGTGCTGGTGGGGACAAATAATCTTAGTCGGGACAGTCAAAGTTTGATCAGGTCACAGTATAGGGAACTGATTTGTAGGTTAAAATCCACCCGTGCTAAAGGGATTTTGTGTGGTATTCTCCCCCGTTTCGATAGAAGGGTATCTTGGAGCAAAATTCTGGGATTCAATAAGTGGTTGAAAATCGAATGTACAATGCAGGGCTTACAGTTTGTTGATACATGGGCTGGTTTTGTGAATAGGAGGGACCTTTTTGCCAAAGATGGGTTACACTTGTCTAGCACAGGGGCTAATGAGTTGGGTAGACTGGTTTCTCAGGCTGTTGACTCTCAAGTGTCAAACTAGGCGCAGGGGCGAGGTCAGCCGTTACAAGACAGGTATCTGGTTTAGTTTTAGCCAAGACTGATTCTAAAATTAGTGAGAAGAAGTATTTATCTAGGAAGGTTGGTGATGTGAGGGTCATGTTTGCCAATGTTCGCAGCATTTCCAATAAATTTAATGAGTTTCTTGCACATGTTTCCATAGACAATCCTGATTTAGTTGGGGTTACTGAAAGTTGGCTCCATAGTGATATTAGTAATTCTGAAATTCAGGTTCCAGGGTATAAAACTTATAGGCAGGATAGGGTTGATACTGTTGGTGGTAGAGGTGGAGGGGTCTTGCTGTATGTTAAGGACAGCATAAATTGTGTTGAAGTCACTGACAAGTTTTCTACTGGTTTTGCTAACTGCTTGTTTTGTGAACTTAGTCCAATCAATGGGGGTACTCCTTTGGTTGTTGGCATCATTTACCGTTCACCTAACTCTGGTGCTGATAATAATCAGAATTTGCTTCAAAGTTTGAAGAACCTTTCTTCTAAGAGGGCGGTTGTGTTTGGGGATTTCAACTTTCCTGATATTGATTGGCATTTATGCACTAGCGGGCCACATGGGAGGGAGTTTCTTGGGGCGGTGTCTGATTGTTTCCTCACTCAGCATGTTCTGTTTCCCACTCGTGAGGATAATTGTTTAGATTTGGTGTTAAGTACTGATGAAAATCTGGTCAGAAATTTGAGGAGTGGTGGTAAGGTTGGATGTAGTGACCATGACCTTATTAGTTTTGACATTTGCTGTTTCAGTAAACCTCCAAGTAGTGACAAAACTGTTCTTGACTTCAGTAAAGCTAATTTTAGTCATGCAAAAGAGGAGCTTAGCATAGATTGGGTTGCACATTTGTCTCATTTAGGTCCTGCTGAAGCTTGGAAATTTTTCAGCAGTACTGTTTCTGATATTACAAAGTTATGTATACCACTCAAGAAGGCTCGGGTGAAAAGTAGGCCTATTTGGATTTCTAGGGAGGTACTCAGGGCAACTAGGAAGAAACGTAAGTGTTGGCGACGTTATAAGGCCAGCAAGGATTCTGATGACTTAAGTGCCTACAAGAGTCAAGAGGTCTTAGTTAAAAATTTGGTTAAGGACACTAAAGCTAGGTTTGAAAAAAAGTTGGCCAGTGAGGTTAAGATTAACCCAAAATCTTTCCATGCCTATGTTAGGTCTAAGCAGCATGTTAAGGAGGGGGTTGGGCCACTTCATAATGTGAATGGTTCATTAGTTAGTGATCATCAGGATATGGCTAATTTGTTAAATGATTATTTTGTATCTGTTTTTACCAAGGAGTCATCTGTCATGGGGATTTGTAGGGGTTCTGATATCCCTTCTTCAATGAGTGACATCGTGTTCTCTGAGGAGCTGGTTCTGAAAAAATTAAAGAGTTTGAAGGCAAGTAAGGCTCCTGGGCCAGATGGGATCCATCCCGCCATCCTTCATGAATGCTCTGAGGTTTTATCAGTTCCACTATCAATTATTTTTCAGAAATGTCTTGACTCAAATTTTGTTCCTACTGACTGGCGGGTTGCTAATGTCACTCCAATTTTTAAAAAGGGGGATGGGAGTTCACCTTGTAATTACAGGCCAGTCAGTTTAACTAGTGTTGTGTGCAAAATTATGGAATCCTTAATCAAGGACTGTTTGCTAAAGCATCTCTTAGATAATGGGTTACTCAATCTAACTCAGCATGGTTTCCTACCCAGTAGATCTTGTGTTACAAATTTGCTAAGCTTTCTTGAGGATGTTTCTTTGTCTCTCGATTCAGGTTCCAGTGTGGACGTCATTTACCTTGACTTCCAAAAAGCTTTTGACAAAGTACCTCTAGGTAGACTCATGGTAAAATTGCATAGGTTAGGCATCATAGGCAAGTGCGCTCAGTGGATCAATTCGTGGCTCAATGGTAGGTCTCAGAGAGTTGTTGTCAATGGAAATTTTTCTTCCTGGAAAGAAGTCTCAAGTGGTGTACCACAAGGTTCTGTTCTTGGCCCACTTCTTTTCTTAATTTTCATAAATGATATTGATAGCTCTATCACTTCCAGTATAAGTAAGTTTGCTGATGATACAAAGCTCTATAGGAAGGTTGGAGGAAAGGATGATTCTTTATTGCTTCAGAAAGATCTGGATAGGTTATTTTCATGGTCTCAGACTTGGCAAATGTCTTTTAATGCTGATAAGTGCAAAGTCCTCCACTTTGGTTCTAAGAATCCCCACCATGATTATACTATGAATGGTACTAATTTGAACAAAGTGACATCTGAGAAAGACCTTGGTGTAGTTATTACAAGAGATTTAAAGTCATCTAGGCAGTGTGCAGCTACTGCTGCAAGGGCAAATAGGGTGCTTGGGTTGATCAGGAGGAATTTTAAGATTTTTAGTAAAGAAATTGTGCTAAATTTGTATAAGCAGCTGGTTCGACCCCATCTCGACTATGCTGCACAGGCCTGGAGTCCCTTCTTTGAAAAGGACAAATTGCTTTTAGAGCAAGTTCAGAAGAGAGCTACCCGACTCATACCTGAGGTTAAAAATCTACCTTATTCCCAAAGGCTTAAGCTGCTTGGGCTTACCACTTTGGAGCTGAGAAGGATTAGGGGGGGACATGCTCCAGGTATACAAATTTCTATCTGAAGGGAATCCTTTGTTAGCTTGCAGTTATTTAAAGGTCCAGAGTAATCCTCGGGTTAGAGGCCATTGCAAAAAGCTTGAAAAGTCTTTTGCTACACTTGACATTAGGAAGTTCAGTTTCTCTCATAGGGTTGTTAGTGAGTGGAATAGCCTGCCTGAGTGGGTTGTTAACTCCACATCAGTGCACCGTTTTAAGGTTAATATTGACAAGTTTTTCCATGACTGTGGTAGAATCTAATCTTTCTGGGCTCTTTAGGTGTTGGTGGTTTGCTTTGTTTTGGGGGGTTTTTGGATTACAGGGCATCTTATGGGGCCTTTACAGCCCTCCTTTGCCCTTTAACCTGTTATGTTATGTTATGCTTCCTACAGACGAATTAAGGGTCGAGTTTGGCACTTCCTGACAAGGTCAAAGCCCCTTTTGCATGTCTTCCCATGTGTACTCATACAGTAGGATACTTGCCTACCCAGAAAGCATTTATTCATTTGCGTTGCATTCATGCAGTAGCGTAGTTTACTCTTGGCCATATGGAATACTTTCTTTTGAGAGGGGTTGTGACTCTTTGCCCGACTAGTACAGATCTACAACAAGGACATACAGTAATCTCCGTCCAACTGAGACACTGCATAGCTTCCAAGTCCCAACAGGCTTGGCCGGTGATCCACCAATGGACAGATCAGTTGGAACAGCATCTGGGGGAGGGGTCCCCCTCACCTTTTCAAAAATTTCTGAATTTTAAGTGTCTAAATGCAAAACATGGGCCCTATTTTGGCAAGTCAGTGAACACAATTTTTCTAGGTTACCACAAAAAAAACTTGTGGTAACCTAGAAAAACTTTATCAAGATATTTGCCAAAACGGTATGATACGGATACTCACAAATGCACATATTACTAACACCTCTCCTACTGTAATCACAATTTTGAGTTGTTAATGTTGCTGTAAATTTTGGTGTTATACCACTACAGTTCGTCAGAAGCTGGGCACTCTGTGTGGGTAGAGCTTAAAGGTCAAGAGTAGTCCCCCAAACTTATTTTTAAGCAACAGCTAAATATCACAATTCTCATCTCATTTCTGTTCAAAGAATCTTTCATAATATTTTATTACTTCAATATAACATATGAAAGATAAACCCAGCAGTTACGTCTATTAAATTTCACATTTGAGGAGTGAAAATGTTGTCACATGACTGTCAACAACCAATCACGAAACTGGACAGTCTACTACACTACTTCAAGTTGGGGGTGATTGCTCCTGCCCTCATACTGTAGCAGTCTGTCTCACTGAAAATGTCTATCTCACTTTTCAAAAGGTTTTAGCCTCTGCAATTTCCAGTGGATTTTTATAAAATTTGCTGTACAGGTGTCATATTGGGAGGACAACACATTTTTTTCCTAGCAACATGATAAACCAAAGAAAAGTGGGAATTTTTGGCCATTTTGAAATACAGTCCTATTGGAGGCATTGTTAGCATGTAGGCATATTCTTGTAACTGCCTGTGTTCACTGTGTACACACCATGAGTTCCAGGTCAGTTTTCCTGGTCAAGCTGGAGTGGTGATGGATGTTTGAGCTTTGCTCATACATGACATGTTAGAATTTGAAATAATGTCAATTTGAATGCACACAAATCATCATTTCCTATCAGGGTTTAAGCTTCAAATGGATGTTGTACTGGAGTTTCTTCCAGTGTTTCATTTTTTGGCTCACAAATTTCACAGAGGAGTGAGCTGGGGGAGGTAAGGGGGCAGGGAAATGAAAACGGATGGAAATGATGGGAAGGTAGAAAGGGGTTGAAGCATGGGAGGAAAACTTTGGTATCTTCTCTTTCCCTATCACTTTTGCCACTGTACTACACAAACTGGTCATTTGTTCTATGAGTTATGCTCAACTGCTACAGTAGGTGAACAGTGTTTACATGCTGGTCAGCCCAACTTGTTGTGTCTGAGTATATGTGTTAAGTGTACACAATGATTGTCAAGATGAATGAAAAACTGAACTGGTAACATCAGAAGGGTTGAGCAACAGCCATGCTACTCTAGTTTATGAATGTCAACTCAATGCTGTGATTTCTTTGTTCTTCTCACATGGGGTTCTAGCCATGAAAACACACAGTCAAGTATGTAAGAACTGTCAAGACAGTCCAGAATGTTCATTTGATGGGAAACTTGGAAACAAGCCCCCACCCCCCTCTAACCTGAAGTGTTTTAGGCCCTTGAGATCTGTTACACTCTGAGGGGCAATGTTGTAGTCTCAGAATGTCAAGTCCCTAGCCAGAATGTCCAATTTCAGGAGCACATCAATTCTGGAGTTTTGCCAGTGTGGGGATGGGTCTAATGGGAGGTTCACCCCTCATCTTTTAAGCTGTGTTATGTTGTAGGGACTTCTGACTATCATGGGGGTCATGACATTTGCAATTATCCAAAAGCAGTGGTAAGGGTACAGTACTACATGAATAGTACAGTTAGTCACTTTCAGAGTGAAGTAATATATCCAGTTGTGTGAAAGGTACTGGAAGTGCTACAGTATCTTACTTTATATTGACATTAGATTGACTGAGGTCCATACAGTTAAAGTCTTTCATAATTCATTCTAAACAGTACTTTTTTCAAATTATTTAGTGATGTGAAATTTTGCAATTTCTTTCTTTTTTTGGTGTTTAAAATATGATAGGTATTCTTTCACAAGAATCTGTAAAGGAACTGATTCAGTTTGGGCCTACTTACATACCAGCATCTTATGTGAAGTTCATAGAATCTGGTGGAGCGAGAGTTGTTCCCATCCTCATCAACCAAACTGAGAGCTACTACACAGAAATGTTCAACTCAATTAATGGGTATGAACCTATCGCTCAGTTTTTTCTCTTCATTTTATGTAGGGCCAGATTTTCTCATCCAAGACAGTTCAAAGTCTTGTAACCTTCATATTTACTTGAAGCCCCCTACAACAGTACTGTTAAACCCTTCCTTTACACAAGAGACAGTTGTACTTTTAATTATCTTGATTCTAAGTACTGCTCTGACTGTGAGTCTGTTACCAGAAGTTAATGCTCATTTTAGTTGAATTTTGAAGCTTTTGTTTAAAGGTCACCTAGCTTTTGGGTAAATTTATTCCAACTTCCAGTGATACATTGATCACTGGAAAATGCTAGTCAGCAATATCAAATAGATTTCAGTTCACATAGCGATGTGAGTTAAGTTCCCATATAGTACATCAACTTAGACCCAGTATTGTCAAAATAACCATCCAATATAAGTCTAAACTTGTATGACAATTTTTTCAGGGTCTTGTTTCCTGGTGGAGCAGTTGATGACCTTCTTAATTCTGGTTATGGTATTGCTGGAAAGATTTTCTATGATCTTGCAATCAAAGTAAGTATTTTTTCCTAGCATATATGACCTGCGTAAGGTTGTGCTTGTACATATGTCAGCATAGATATTTATAAACAGTCAGGCAAATATTAGAAACAATTTTGAAGATAGTGACCATAATGTATTAGTTCTTTGTTTTTTGTGATAGAAAATTGCTATCATCAAGGTTGTGATCATGTTGGCTCACATCAGCCAGCAGAAGTATACTGTAGGCATTGATGCTTCCTGACTGGTATAAAGAGCAAATTGCCAGACATCTTGCAGGCTCAAAATTCAATGAAAATCCCACAGAGAATGCTTGAAAATTTATGGAAATATGTATTATTACAAAACATATAAAACCTTTTTGGAGCGGTCATTCTAGACAAAATGTTGCAGGAAAGACAATCAGAAAGGCCCCTCCTCTCCTTGCAGTATTGCAGGTATGAGGGATGCCAGAGAGTGTAACAACTGTTTTATACACCTTACTAACAAAGTACTACTTCCACCAGTTACAATCCTCTATCTAGAACCATGCCTATCACAGAAAGCAGAACTTCTGTGATTCCTCAGGAACAAGTTAAAATCAGAGAAATGTGGAATTTGTTTAAGACTCCCAAGACTTAATCACAAGATACTGAATCAAAAGATATTGTAAGCACAGATAAGTGATTAGCCTGCTGTATTTAGCATGCTACTGTATGTGCGTTTCATTAGATTCTACTTCATCATTCAAAAATCCTACTTTTGCTACCATGAGTCTTTCAACGGCTTCACTGCTTAGCAGACAACAATTCCAACTAATTACATGGCATACCTATGGTATACAATAGCCCGACAACTTTCTATTGAATCTCATTTACAGCCACCAAAAATAATGTCACGACAAAAATCAAAATATTGTGCGTAATGGGTAATATGTGTGCGTCTAACATACCACCTGGTACACATTTTCCATGTACAAAAGCTTCTTAGGTTGTTTGGCATTCATTAATGCATGTACCAAAATATGACTATTCATACTTGTTTTGTGTACCATGTGACCTTCTCATGTTTACTAATTTGTGCCTCAAATCCGGGATTCCTCTAAATGGAAACTGTACGGAGGTTTGTACACTCTGTGTTATACTGTGTAGAGACCTGGGTGTATTAAGATTTCTGAGAGAGCGCCATCTTTTCGGAGGCTACTACAGAGTCTACTGTGCAGGCTTATAAGTGATAAGCAAGATAATATGGTTAGATTTGGTTAGGTTAGATGGAGTTTTATGGGTCAGTTTCTAACCAATTGGTTTATTATAGTCAGACCAGTCACTGCTTTTTGGTTTATTGCGCTAGCAAAAGGAACCAATATTGCTGTCAGGTTAGGGCATATGTGTATGTGTATATGGGTTTGTGTGATTCTTTGATACTTGCTTCAGTATGTGATAACTCAACAAGGAAACTTGGACTAAACTGAAACTTGGTATATAGATCCTCCATACTGCAGAATCTTTTTTGGTAAATAAACTTCAACCTTTTATATCTCAGCTCAAAAATATCCTTTGAAGATGGGAGTTGAAATGTTAGAATTCATTTTTCATGGTCTTTAATATATAGTTTTGAATTATTTGACTTGAGGTGCACTTTAATCACTTTTTTCTGCTTACTTGTTGATTGAACCCTACTTTCTGTGTACAGATAGCAAGCAGGACAAGTAGTAGATAGTTTTTAAAGTAATAGCAAGTATCTGAGAGCAAGAAAAAATAACTTATGAGAGAAGCACGAGGGGTGTTTTTTCCCTCTGTGATTACATTGTGTATTGTTAATTGGTGATAATATCAAGTTTGATTACAAGCCTTAATACATGTTGAAATGAGGAAATGGTTTTGAAGGATCACCATGCAAATATTATGCAAGTTGAATTTTAGTAACGCCTCAAAAATTTAAATTTTTGATTTCATGGAATATTAGTACGTAAATACTCCTTGATATTACAAACATTGGGTATGAGCTTTTGATTATCTCTAGTTTGGAGGTCAATTTATCAGCTTTTATACTGGCCATACAATTCTGATAATTTCCAGGAAGGAACCACAGTGCCCATTGTGCTCTTGTTTTCCAGTTGTAGTATACTGGCTTGTTTTCCCTGCTCCATTGCTTATTCTGAGCACCCAGCACAATATGGCAGTAGTTTCCATTTTCTAAAACCTTCTGTATGACAAACCCACAACTACAAGTCAAACTCTCCACCTCCCAACTGCAAGTCAGATGCTCTAACCATGATATAGTTGATCTGCGTGATAGTCAGGCTTTATAGTATAAACAGCCATTTGCTCCCAAAAAATAATGCACCCTATTTTATACTAGAATGTGACTTGACACACCATTGAAACATTCATTTTAAGTTCTTGACTGAGATAGAGTTGTAGTCAAAGTTGGCAGCCCTAGGCAGAAGCTAGCCTCGTATTAGAGGTTTGTGTAAAACACTTTATGTATGGAGGCCTTGAGGCCTCAAAGTTGCTCAAGGTTGGTCACTACAACACTGTGGCTGATACAAATTATTTTCAAATCAGCCTATGTCATGATTTTGTGAACGTGTCCAAGTTTGTAAAGGATAAAGAGTGAAGTGGACTGATTTAATATTTTAAATACAATAAAACAGAAAACTGGAAAAATGCTTAGAATTACAAATGAGGGGGTGACAAGTTTTCAACTGTTTAATGTATTTATTCACCTGTGTGCACTCAAAGAAAACAAGTAAAATTTGAGACTTCTAAGTAGGAAATTGTAAAATTTGTTTTCCTGCATAACGGTTCCTTATTTTGATCATCTTACACTAAAATGAAGATATTTTATATTCAAGTTTAAATAAAAATAGATCTGAATGATGTCATTGGAATATTTGAAAATAATCTTTGAGCAACTGCTTTTGTCTGCCAGTCTAATCTGTACCTTTTTTACCCCAATCTTTTCCATTTTCAATAAGTTAAGTTTTTCATTCTCAGAGCAACAAGGCAGGTGATTATTTTCCAATTTGGGGAACCTGTCAAGGTTTTGAACTAATGGCTTCTCTGGCTGCTGGTAAAAATATCTTGGCCAAATTAGAAGCAAACAAAGAGAATCTCAATATTTCTCTTACAGCTGGTAAGTAAAAAACAAATTATTGGTCAGTTTTTGGAATGAAACAAGAGAGAATGTATTGGCAGTGATCTCCACCATGGTTTAATGTCAATAGTACTTGAATAACTTACAGTAGGGTATTTAGTGATTAAAAAATGTGGAAACACAGCCAAGTTGGGATTATTGTAGTAGGCTGTCCTGTTTTATGATTGGCTCATGAGAGTATGTGACAATATAAATTATTAAGTTTAGGATACTCACTCATTGGTTTTACCATAATTGTATGTCCTGAAATATTATGAAATACAGTTGGAAGCAAAATCAGGTGAAATTCGTGGGATGTGGCTGTTGTTTAAAAGTGAGTTTGGGGCAACCAGGGGCATAGCCACTGGGGTGGTTTTGGGGTGGAACCCTCCCACATGACCCAGCCTTGCAATGCAAAAAACACCTAAAATAGCAGTTTTTTCTCTCTATCCTTAGACTTTACCCTCATGTACAGCAATAAACCATTGATTTCAGGTTTGTGGTATAGCATGAATGTAGTCTTGGATTTCCATGGAACATGCCTTGGGTAAAACTCAAAGCCAAAGGTTATCAGTCTTTTCAGTGTTTCTACTGATGGACTATACAACAATCCTAAGTTTTTGAAATTTAAATTTGTATAGTGTATAGATAATTAGACATCGCTTCTCAAATTTTTACTCAGGGTTTTGTAATTATAAAGAACAAAATTTGGACCCTTTCCTTATTTTCATATAAACAATTACCTAACTGCCCTCTTTTCATTTAGTTCAGTCAGGCTCCAGTTGCTCAACTCATATTCATGATGCGCATGTATACTTTCAGACTTCGTAAAGAGCAAGCTCTTTCGAAATGCTCCAAGAGAAGTGACTGATGCTCTTGGAACCAAAGCAGTTGCCTACAATTATCACACCTACAGTGTCACACCTCAGGTGAGTATACAGTGCAGAAGGACTGCTCAAGAAAGAAGTTATGTTTAATTAGTTCACTTTTGTTGACAGCCAGTTGCATGTCATCTTTGTTTGTCAGTTTTCATATTGAATGTAAATGTAGCAGTGGTGTTGCTAAGGCCAGACTCCTGAAAATGGAGCCAATGCTACATTTCTCACCTTGAGGCCAGCATGATGGAACATAAAGCAAAGTGTCTGTCCCAAATTAACATTTGCTAGAGAATAATGATAAAAGAACCTTGATCTTTTACTTCCATACCATGTCATACCAAAGACTTCA
This sequence comes from Holothuria scabra, assembly GCA_037179385.1. NCBI lineage: Eukaryota > Metazoa > Echinodermata > Holothuroidea > Aspidochirotida > Holothuriidae > Holothuria > Holothuria scabra. Next base: position 8,526,960 of record CM074184.1, read on the forward strand.
AATATGTAACCTACCACTGCTGTGCATGATGCTCCACATAGGCAATAGTGTACTGGAAACAATCAAGTATTCCCCCACAACTAGAAAAAGACAAAGTCTGGTGTTGCTTGATTAAAGCACAAGGCTAATAATGTTAAGTGTTAAATAAGTTAACGGTACAAGTTGATGCATAAAACCCCAACAAATAATAATAATAATGATAATAATAGTAGTTAGGTTTTTGTATGGCGCATAAATGTTACAAACATCTCAATGCACTCTATAAATGAACCATCACAATCTTGTCATTCCTAATCATTCTCAAGTCCCAGGGGCTGTACTAACCAGTGCAGCCATTGCAGCGCTAACTGGTTAAAAGTCCACATTCATTATTATCACTCCTGTCCCAATCTTTTATGCTGAGCACCAAGGAAGAGGGCAACAGGTCCCATTTTCAAAGTCTTTGGTATGACTTGACCGGGATTTGAACCACTGTCACCCGGCTGAAAGGTGGATGCTTTAACCTCTAGGCCAACCAGTTCGTAAATCAAATCCATCAAAGCTTATGTTGTAATTGCATACTGATATGAAGCTGAGGCAGACAAAACCTAAAATTATTTCCACTGTTTAAATGAAAGCCTAATCATACTGAGTTTGATTTTGAACCCCACAGCCTTTTTTCCAGTTATAGGGCAATGGATTCTTATCCCTTCTCCATTGCTCCATGTGGAGCATCACGCATAATGACTGTAGGATCCATAGGATCCATGTATAAAGTGTTGAGTACAAGTCCATCTGGGAATTGAAACTGGGCCTCTTGTGTGATAGCTGGGTTTCTTTGCTGGCTCCAGCAAATTTTTCAGTATTAGGTAAAAAAGCCCTTGCTCAAATCAACTACCACTAACAGTCTAAAACCCAACTTTAGGGTGGCAAGTCAGTCTTGTTTCTACTTGATGTGGCACTTACAGTTTATAGCCATTCCAACCCTTAAAATAATAAAAATATGACAAAATCCAATAAGGCCTTGGGGTGGTTATAAGCTGTGTGTGCTAACATCAAGTAAAACCTGAGTTACTGCCCAAAAGTTGGGTTTTAGACTGTTTAGTTGTAGGCAATAAGGGCTATTTCACATGCTAAAGGTTCAAAGTGTTTTAAAGGGATGTTGATTTGTGGAAAAGCTTTGCAACAAAACCGACATAGTTTGTTTACACTATAGAATAACAGATCTTTCAGAGAACTTATATTAGTTTCTTCTCTCTTTTCCTGGATATCATAGTATTTTGGTTGCTTTACCACATTAGCACCTTGGAATGGAAAACTTGGTTCACTATTTTCTTTTTTTTCCAAGATAACTTGAATACTTGCACATGGTCTGCTCATTGAACTGTAGGACTAACTTGCTCCATTAAAATCTTGTCTGTCAGGTGCATTGTTATAGGAATATGGGTCTTGTTTGCCAGCAGTAATAGCATCTATAGACTATAATGACACTTAAGGGGAAAGAGTTTGGAAGGATTTCCATTGTCATGTTTGCCAGTGTGATGAACCACGACTTTCTTTGAACCTTTGTTGATAAACTTACTTGTGCATTGGATAACTTGTGTCTGTTTTTTTTTCACAGATCTTTGAAAAATATACTGGCTTGAATTCAACATACACCATTCTTGGCACTAGTAAGACTGATAATGGCAAGATTTTCATATCTATATTTGAAGGTATGGTAAATGCAAACTTTTTGGGAAATTTTGTCAGCATTCTCAAAATTGCCACATTACTTTTTGTGTTAATTTTGATTGTGAAGAAGACAATGTCTCATATCTTTATCAAGTTATAAGAAAACAGGGGCTGTCTTTGGTAGTGTCTCTTTTCATAATAAATGATTTTGCTTTATACAAATAAATCCATTAAATTATCATTTTTGAGACCTTCAAAAAGCTGTTGATCCAAAGATTTGGAATTATTGTGTGTTGCACAGTCCAGATGTGCTCTATAACACTTTGGAGTACTCATATGTATTTTAACTTTTTCCCCACTTTTACCAACACATGTGCTTATTTGTCAATTGTTTCTCACTCATGATGTTATTTAGTTATCTAGAATGACACAGCATATTTTACAAATTCTTTACTGAAATGAAAATCTTACTATTTTTAGGTTTTGGGGGGACCATTTGTGCTAAACCTAATTGTTTGTAAAACTAAAATAACCTTTACTTCATTTGTACATCATGAGTAATTGAAGGCAACTTTTGCATCTTAATTTTTGTGCTTTGCTTATAAAATACACTTCTCAATAATACGTAGTGAATATCATTTCCACTTCCTACAACACTACACTGTAAAGACCACAGTACACCAGAATTGCATTGTTAAAGGCATATAGTGTGGTAACTTTGATTATAAAGATCTAGCAAGAACGACAAGAACATTCCAGACCATATCCTCCAAAGCCTGTCATAATACCCCTCTTTCCTGACTAAATATATCTCAATTTTAAGGTTGGATATTTCTTTTTTATGAAAAATACCTCCACTTTTCAGTTACGCCACAAAAGGTTATGAAATGTGGACACATTTCCTGACTTTTTTTTTTGTTTTTCAGTAATAAATGCCCTGTTTGTCCTTGAAATTTGATCATATTAAAGTGTTACTCTACACTGTATTTGTGGTACAGCAAACAATGCAGCTTAATATACCATGCAGTGGCATCAAAATTACAAATAAATTGAATGCAATGTCAAGTTCATGAGCCAATAAGACATTACAAATTTCACATACTGCACCAATTTTCAAGAAAACTTCAGTAATTCAAAAATTAGCATCTTTTGAAATGCTATGCTATTGAAATGCAGTTTGCACTCGCTGAGAGAAAATTCTATTTTGAAGTCAGTGACAATTTTCCCCTTAAACTGCCTTTATTAATAATACCACCACATCACACCATAACCAAACCACATTGCACATACAATACCTCACTAAACTGTTTACAAAGATCACTAAAAAACCACCACCACTAGACTACATCCCAAGTGATAATAGAACTGTTTTATGTTTTTGTACCAATTCTAATAAATAGGTTACAGTATATTTAATATTCTTTTCCAGCTAAGGATTACCCATTTTATGCTGTCCAGTTTCATCCAGAGAAACCAGCCTTTGAGTGGTCAGTAGATACTAACATAAAGCATAATAGTTTTGCTGTCAAAACTGGAGCATATTTTTCAGAATTTCTTGTCAGTGAAGGTGAGTAAAGCACTAGTTAGTTTTGCATTTCTTTTACAAATATTTGTCTTGCATCAAAAGTACAAACAAATTTATTTTTTTAAGCATCTTCCTGGAATCCGTTGAGCATAGTTTCCTGCAGGTTGTTTATTTCGAAAAAATGCCAAAAGGCCATGCAAAATGAATATTAAATTGGCTAATGCTAGGTTCGTGTGGTCAGTGAACAATTTACATTCACTCAGCAAAACTGCAAAGCTGCATTGGCTTTATATTTGCACAAGCAGGGAATCAGGGGGGAAGGGGCACCCATTATATGAGGAATTGGTTTTGATTTTTCACTCAGTATTTTGAGCATGACTTAAAGGCAGGTATTTATTACCCCGGGCTGTTCCAACTCCCCCAACCTTCTTACTTTTTTCCCCTCTCACAACTGCATAAAACTCCATATAAAATCACAGTTAATTGTTTCAAGGAATACCCTGGTGTTTATACAAGGCTCTAATAAGTAAATGAGGACTCTCACAGTACATGCTGTGTAATATGAGCCACTCTGCATCAAAGAGTTGTACCAATTGGATTTTTTTTTTGGGTGGGCTATTGGTAAAATTGTAGTGTGGGCACTGGGGGTGGCAAGTGACTGCCTTTAATGTGTGTGGCCCTTCTCTTCAATATCGAGAGCAAAATGCTTCCCTAGCTTGCTTACTTATTTGCACACATACTTATAAACAGAGTATAGTTATGTGCATTGTGATGCTAGAGAGAAAAGTATTCCTAAATGTATGTTTGATCTCTTCTTAGAAGCAAGTTTGAAGTTTCATTCAAAACAACTATTAATTGAAACAAATACTGCCAAAGTTTGCAAACAAAAATCTCATTTGAAATGCTTTATGTGTGCATGTAGAGTCAAGGATGCTTGAAATGTTTATTTTTCAAACCGCACTTTTCTATTGTCCAGGTGTGGTATATTACATTTCCAAACACATCTCTGCCAGATGTCTATAATTTGTGTGGTATATTAAATTTCCAAACACGTCTCTGCCAGATGTCAATAATTTTGGTTGCACACAGTTACACGGTGGATTGGGCAGCAGTACAAATAAGCTGAACTATAAATGTCTGTGCATGTGATATTATTGTCTGCCTGTTATCAAATTGTGTAATTGGGCATTGAATGAACACAACCAAACTTTAATATGCCTAATTCATCATGTGAAATTAAAGCATTCGTCATCACCATCATCATCATCAGCCGCAGCATGTTGAGGATGTTGTTGGTCTAAGGCCATTTCCTCAGTCATCACTATAAAGCAATCAGTTCAGTAATATGATATCATCAGCCTTAATTGTAATCTTAATTAAACTTGTTTTGTTTCCACACTTTGTTGACTTGAATCCATTTAAAGATTGATAGTTTATGATATATGCTGGTAGCAAGTTCCAAACTAACATCAATATTTCTCTGAGGAAAGAAGTTCTGGATCATGGCTGCTATGCATTCAGTTGTTCTATTCCATTGAAAATGAGGGGAAATATAAACTTAAAGTTCACATTTGTACAATGAATGATGTTTCATTCTCAAAATAAAGACTTTTTAGACAGTTTTGAAAAGATTGTTAAACAGTACAATCATTAGCATTTTGAGAATAACTCTCCTATGAACTGTTATTTCTTTAAGAAATATGTACCAAAACTCTGTCATTCCTATATTTGGACTGTACTATTCTGGCAGATGTGTAGTGGCCAAGATCTGAATTTCTTCCTAACATTTGTAATTTTAACAAGGTTTCAAAAATTTAGATAGGTGCTCCTGAGTATAAGGATCAAGTTCCCCATAAAAGAGAGTCATATATGCTTCCATATCACCAGCCAAATATTTGATACATTCATGTGATGAGCTGCCTAGCTGCCTTAGTTTCAAATAAATTTATGAGCTGCCTGGTTACATCAGTTTGAAATAAGTTAATGAGTCATCTGGTTGCCTTAGTGTGAAATACAACATCAGTGTTTCCACCAGGGAAAAGTGGGATTTGTTCCCCCCCCCCCCACCTTTTCACTTTCATTAAAGTTAGAAAGTTGTCAGTATTGTGGTTTGTTCCTTCAAATGAGGACACTTTTGCAGCAGTGTTTGAACTGGTACATAGAAATGGCCTTTAAAACCCTTCAAATTACACGTTACATCATGCCTTGAGGCAAGCTTTTGTCCCCATGAACCCACTTGAAACTAAGGACTTAGGGGTTAAATCCCCCCTTTTTGTGTTTCTGGCCGAACCCCTGATTTATATTACCTTTGATCTGTTTCTATTCATTAATGACAAATATGATCTTTCATCTCAGTATGCAATACATCATTTCATCTTATTGTCTTCTTGACTCCTTTCCAGCACGTAAAAGTACCCACACTTTTGCTTCCCTTGAGAAGGAGTCATCATCATTAATATACAGTTATAATGTCACTTACACCAGGGGAGCATATGATCTTGTAGAGTGCTACTTTTTTGACCCATAACTGGCCACCACTTGCACAGATCCCCACAGGTACAATTTTTCTTGCACATTGGTTTTTCTGCACAGTTTAGTAGTTTGACACCATGATTTTCTTGTCTCTTTATGGTATTTTCTTCTGTTTATCCATTAGTTTTTCTATTAACTCCCAACTCTTTAAAAACCCTTGTTTATTGATTCATACTGCTTGCCACCAAGTTCCAATAACTTTAAGCACTAATGTGGTACATCCAGGCATGTATATTCTTGGGGGCATGATCAGTATTTTTGCTATCTAGCTGTTCTCTAATATTCACATGAATTCTGATCTCACAGCCAGTCTTAACCTTTTCATAGTAGTCAGTAGGGCATACCTCAAAAAAGGCTTTAAAAATGGGACTCCGTGCAACACAAACGGGGATTACCTCAAAATCTGCCCAGTTGTACTTTACAACATAAATTTTCATATTTTGATTTTCCCCACGTTTAGAAGTTGCACACTGTTGACTTTATGGACAAAATGGCCGACATAGTCCCATAGACTACTGTACTAAAGGAAAAATATATGTTACGAACACATTCAAGCTACAAACCAGCAGATTTTGGTCCAGAGTACCTCGCAATCTTTTCTCACTCACACATGACCTATTTCTGCAAACACTGACCACTCCCAGGGTCAGGGAAAAGGCATAAACATAAATAGAGGGCACTATCCAAATTAAAGCAATACACAGAATAATGTACACAATAGCTCCAGTGTAAACTATGTTTTCATTCTGACCTTTACCTGGCAGGTCCATGGAACCACTACAGAAGGGTTTAAACGAATTCAGTAGAACTATGCATGTTGGTCAATGGTCTCCTGGGGTCAGACCCCCCTCTCCTTTGCAAAATTTGTGTGTAACAAAAGAATCTTATGTGAAAACTGTGCAATATTTTGTCAAGTCTTTGTTCTGGCATTTGCACGTTTATTTTCTTTTTAGATTTTAAGTTGGTTTCCTCGGGACATACAACCATTTGACCAACCTTTGTTTTAACATCTTTCCCCCTCCCCCAACTCAAATGCACAATACTTACGTACTGTAATTCCTGCAGTTTTGAAGGGAAGCTCAAAACTACTAAAATTCATATTCAAACGAGATGTCTTAGTTTCAGGTTAGTGGGTCAAAGTAGAATGGAATACTAGCACTGTTGAAAACATAGGTGTATAGGGCGGAGGGGGGGGGGCTGGGGGCTGCAGCCCTGTTCCTGCTGGGAAATTACTATTTTCAGACAAAACAGTTGTATTTTTCAGGCATGGGTGATTAAAATTTTGGGTAAAAGCCTAAAAGGGCTCTACCCCCTCCAAATAAAAGTGGCCTAGTACACCTATATGGTGGAAAGTAATGGAAAGAATGTTCTTACAGGTACCAAGGAATGTGGATACATCCCATAAGTCTTTTATATTCAAGATTTCTGCCCGCAGTCACACACTCTGACAAGAGAGTTTCTGTTTAGGCTCCTGCCAAATGCACAAGATAGGCATTAGTATATTTCCACCCCGGTTACAATTCAGCAGCTACAACAGGAAAGGGATATTAAAAAGGCATAATGACAGTGTTCTCTACTAGCTGTTTTGTTAGGGTGACCCACCCGGACAAAATCTGCAGAGGTTTTTTAGCCCACAGACAAAAAATGTGCCACTCGGACAAAAAGTTCAGCCACCCAGACAAAAATTATCTATTTGAAATCTTGAAACAGAGAAAACAGCAATCTCAATGTGGACATTGAGCAATGATAATCACAAATGTTCCTAGTCATCAGAGAAAAGTATGATTACAAGCATCACTGATTTTAACCAACATTTTCCAAAGAGAGATGCTCCCTCTCTTTAGACTTCTTGTCAAGACAGTGATCACTGTTTACCTTCAACCTTTGGAGCACCCGGACAAAATTTCAACCTGTGGAGAACACTGAATTGTCACTCAACCCTGACAACTCCCTGGTTAGTCAGTATATCAACTTACATCACCACCACACGACTGTAATTTAGTAAAATACACAATGTAGCATATACTACACTAGTCCTCACTCAGTCCCTACACACTAACCTCCATTGTCACTTGCTCCGTGTAGTATTCAGAACGTATTATAATGGAGCATTATCATACTAGTTTAGGCACTGATTGAGAGCTAATACTACACAGATAAGACCCCTAGCTTCATTGAAAAGAGGGAGGAGATTGAATTTAAGGACACACGTTCACATGTAAAATGCTGCACTTCTATGTTTTGAAGCCCATGCACAGCAAACATGCCTGACTTTAATTCTTTAATGACCGCATGTAACTCTGTGTGTTGGTCCAGTTCAAGTTAGCAGTCACCCAATCCATTATTCACACAGTGCACTTTTAATAATTTAGACAACTCCAGGAACCACATGAAGAATTTTAAATTCTGAGAATAGGGGCAAGGTGGGCCACCCTGTGAGGCAGCGTAGAGCAGTGACTTCAAGTATTGCTGCACCATTGTGGGGCCACTACGGTCGCCACACAGTGCATTGATTGCACACTCTATGGCTAGGCTAGCATGTTTATTTTCATCCGGCTAGCCGATTAGTTTACAAATTAAAAATTTTATAGAGGAATAGATATACGTAACTTCGCTAGTCTGATTCTATGATGAACGTTTCTTCCGCTCAATTTTACCTTTGTCACAAAACCGCTGATAACAATCTCGGTGGTACCCGATGTTTCGTGCAACGGGTACGTGTGAAAACAATTGGAGGCATTCTTCGATGTTGTCGAAGTCTAAACCAAGACTCGTAGCCGTACTGTCGACAATTTCGGCCTCAGGGCAGTTGAAGTGTTTCCATTGTGCCCCATAACTAACAAACGTTTCCTAAGATGCTTTTGTGAATGTTTTAAAGTTGGTTGTTGCACTGGAAACAATGTGCATGGCACAAAACTCCGGATTTTCACCGGGTTCAGCGTTTGGCATGGGGGCTGCCATTTTGTCGTCTGCTTCTTCTGTGTAACAAGGATGCTACTGCCTTGTCATTGGTCAGTCTCCTCCTCTCCTGATACGTGATTGGCTGGTGACCAAACGATCATAGTAGATTTAAGATGAAACTTTGGCATTGTTTTTGCCTCTTTTTTCGTTGCTGCACACTTTTTGAACGTGGGGAAAAGTCATTTCGTGATGAGAAAACTATAATCTTCCTTTCTGGGTTGTTCCCCAGTAATCCCCTTTTGTGTTGCATGAAACAGCAGAAAAAATAGGTACGCCCGACTGACTATAGTTAGCTGTAAGGGTGTTGCTAGAACAAAGAGTTAAATCTCACACAGGGAATGGTTCAATATTGCACACTATGGTAGTTTAGCTATGTGGACTTTCAAAATCACATCATAAGTTGGATGGATAAGCAACCTTGAAAAGTTTGATCTAGATTAATCTGAGCAGCTACTGAGGTCAACCACTAGTGGGGTCCATCAGCCTTCAGTTGTCTTAATTTTATTGTCTTCTTGTGACTCTAAATGGTCATATATCATGCTATTGTGGGAACCAAGATATATTTTAATGTAAGCCATCCATGATATAGGTAAGCAAAGAATTTGAAAAAATTAAGCTGATGGACCCCAGTCATACCTGACTTAATCAGAACATCACTTGACTGTTTTGATATGTCCATATGTTTGGCTGTTCTTCTGCTAAAGCCAAATTCTATCATCTCTGGCCTCTTTATACTGCATGAAACTTTTGGAGCTGATATTTTCGTGGAAAACTTAACTAGCAATATTCGTTTAGACAAAACGGGGAGGGATCCGTATTGATACAATATACCTGCTTTTTAACTCCATGAAAAGTGCCCTATTTGCAAAAACTTTCACGGAAATACTTACATGAACTATAAATTCCATAAAGTAAATAGTTTATCTTTGTATAAAATAAATGTTACTCTATAAACTACAGAGAAAATGCATGGTTTTATTTTATCCTTAGGCCTACAGGTTAAAACATATTTACTCAGCTGTCACACTGATATCTAAGGTACATGATTGTTCAGTTAATTGGCCTGATATTTTGACCTTTCTCTGTAACTTTGAAAATCAGCCAAGATAGTGGAACTTAATTCTAAAGTTATATTTTATACCAGGCATTCCTTACATTTTTATTGAGGCCACCCCAATCAGGTAACAGAAGATGTGCTGATAATCTGAGTCTATTCATAATGGATTAGATTCATAAAACAGTTCATGCCCCCTTCCCATCCTGTATGCTTCTGCTTGGGGTGTGATACTTAATACATGTATGCATGCAGCCTGTCATTATTTGTTTATTCCTTCAGTTTATACAGTCATTATTTATCTTTCATCATTCCAGGTAAGCTTCTTTGCTCAGTTATCAAAAGACCAGATAAGAATGCTTTCAAAAACAAAGTGCAGAATAGGAGAACAATAGGACTTTGTTTTAATGTTGGCTATGTAAGTTTGGCTGGCAGTGATTTCTAGGGGTTAGGTTTGTTTATATTCAAGAATACTGTATGTGCATGTTTTCAGTTAGCAAACTTGAATTCATTCCTAGTGATCAGCTCATGTAAGTTTGGCCTAAGTGGAGATACTTGTATTAACTGCTAAGACAGACCTGTATATCTATTCTGTGTTGAACTTTGTTTACACATTTAAGAATGGGAACGGGGAGAAATGCATACTTGATATTGCATAATGTACAATACTTATCAATTGTAAGATACTCCCTTTGACCTCTGGGCATGCATGTAAGGCTGTAAACGTGTAACAATTAATTGCTAAACGATTGCATGTGGAATAATGTTTGGTACAAAGCTGCAAATGATTAATGATCAAAACAACCTAAAATGTGTGACATAGGTGTGTTATATTCATCAGGGCTCAATTTTCATGGTTGTCCAATTGTCCTGGACAACTAAAATTCCCTACGGACAACCAAAAGTGACATGTTAGTTGTCCAATGGACAACTATTTTGCTCTCAAAATGAGTTCAAAGGCAGCTTGCTTTTATCTGATTGAAGAAATATACTGCCGACTGATCAACTCTTTCAAATTTTTTCATTGTATTAGTCAAACGTGAAGTGTTTTTGTCTCCCAAACATGCTATCTTTTTCATTCTTCAAGAAAAATATTTGGGACAATCAAATGTTCATGTGGACAACTTGAAGTGGTGAAGTGGTTGCCTGAAGGACAACCATTGATTTTCCTGAAAATAGAGGCCTGTTCATAATATTGTACTTGTGCCAAAGTCTTTGAAATGTTGGGTCAATTGACAGAGGGGTGCATCAATGTATAAAATGTTTCATGCTTGCCATGCTTCTAACAAACATTGACTGACCTTGCCTAGGAATCAAGTTAGTTAGTTAGATGAGATTTAACAAGACACTGACACGAATGTGTTATATAGAGTCAGTCAACTCAATAAAAGTTCAAAAAATTCAAATATAGTTTCAAGCATGGTTCAAGTTCAAGTTTGGTTTCCCTTTAGTCACCTCTTATGAAAGGCGGGAAATACCGTGCTCATATTCTGCAACTCCCAGCCCACAGGGGGTCCTAGGAATCAAACGGGGCATCTTACAATTGATAAAGTGTATTTTCATCTTAGTGCAAAGGGATCTTAGAGTTTAACTGGGCATTTGAAGGTTTGATTTATAATTTGGAATGCCTATGTCGAAGCAAGGTAGCTGCGCCAAATTTACGTCAATTGCTTTTTAGGCTTGCACTGAGTTTACAAATACTCATGATCAGCATGCTCTGTGTATCCATACAGTCATACTTGTAAAATTGATGGAATTGGTACTTATACACTCAAAATTTTTCAAGAAATCACGTTGGCATTAGAGCAAAGTTTTGTTTTAGATTCATGAAAAAAGATGCATGTTGAACTCACAGCTAGAATTTGTGTACTGCAATTACTGAATCGTTCTCAAACTTAGATGTGTATTTTTTCCCTTTTGCAGCTCGTAAAAGTGGTCACAGCTTTAAGAACAAAACCATTGAAGAGGCATCTCTCATTTACAACTATCCAACAGTATACACTGGCCAAGTTTCCAACCATTTTGTTCAATGTTACTTTTTTGAGTGACCAAAATGTGTCTGATGGCTTCAATGAAGGGAAAATCAGAGTTGGTTTCCGCAATTTTTTCACAGCAATTCTGCACCACAATCATACATTCAGTAAAAACTAACAAGAATTAATCTATCACCATGGTCTTAAGTTGGATTGGTCACTGGTAGAGAAGGCTGTCTTTCATGTAAACAGAGAAATTTTGTGCCAGAAAAATGTTTAAAATTCTCATTCAGCAGTGTTAAACACACATTATTAACATTTCATCTCACTTTAAGGATCTCTTCAATGTGTCACAATCAGTTTTCAAAAGAAATTATTTTTTGTTATGGAACTAAAGCTTACTTTTTTCTGTCAAACTCTGATCTTTCTTTTAACAATTGTTTCAACAATACATTTAATTCACACATGCTTGGATGATTATAGGCACAAAGTAAAGAATTAAGTGAAATTTGTTAAATAAACTTTATCAACTCTGCCTTAGAAGGCAGCCAGTGTAGTCATCCAAAACTGATTGAAAGAGACCAATGAGGTTATAAGTTAGTATTCTTTGTCTAGCTTTCCTTAAAGTAATTTTTTAAATTTTTATTTTGTGATACAAAAGTGTGGAATGACTGTGCAACCTTTTATTTTGTGAAAAAGAATAGTGCCAAATTGTTAAATTGTGTTTAATAATAGTTCTCAGGTTAAAAATGGCTTTGATAGTATTATAAATATAGTGGAAACACTTTTTAAAGAGTTGTGGCCTGTACACATACGTCTGTCTGATTTATCATTGGAACAATTATCATACTGGTGTCTTCTAAAAACTTATTAGTTCCATACGGGATGATGCTAGTGACTTTTTGTTTTATGCTAAGTATTATTTAAGCCAAATAACGAGAAGTTTGCATGTAGCTGAGACTGGTTTGTGTATGGAACCCCTTATCCTGTCAAGGAAAGTGATTATTTTGTAACTGCTCTTGCTCTCAACTGCTCTATGAGAGGTTATAGTTTAATCAAATGATTATAATTTGTTGAAGCAATGAACGTTCTAAATTTTTCTTTGAAGGGCTCTGCTAATTCCGTAAGGTCTACTTTCCTTTGCAGTCATAGGTTAGTATCTTTGTATGAAAAATTCAGTAGATTTTTTTTGAAATCTCTTCTTGTGTTGGATAGTTAAATACCTTCTAAAATTTGACCATTCCCTTAAAATATTCAATAATTGTGCAAATGCAGAATTATTGTCCATTATTTCGTAGAGTGTTGAGAAATGATGACATTTTGTAGGAAAGCAATTGCTACTTCTGTTACCGATCAGAGCTGTACAGTATTACAGTTTTGTAGTGTATCCATTTAAAAAAAGGAATATTGAAGCATTTTATCTGTTCACTATAAATATATCATGTTATTTTGGTCAAGGGAAAAGTGGTCAGGAAATCCAATTAATGCTCCACCTCTAATAGTTTTTGAAGCACTTTGAAAATTTTTGTTAATTCAATGCAATTGGAAATGACATTGTCAAAGATTTTCAGACAATCCGTGCATTTGCTGGCTAGCTTCCTTGGGAGGCAGGTAGCTGGTAATATCTGCTCTATGTTTGTTGAAGGTAGATTAAAATTCCATGTTTGGTACATTTATGCATTTCGAGTAAAGGAAATTGTTACTAAACTTACATATTTTAATAAACCATGCATTGTTGACGTTGCACAGCAATTGAGTGACAGCACAATACTCTTACCCATTTAGAAAACTACCTATGTGCTCCATTTGAAAAAAATTTAAAACAATTTTAAACCGTTCTTCAAAACTCTGTATAAATCCAAAAGTGCCTTTCAAATTTTATTGACCTAACTTCATATAAATTAGACAGCTTGCAGTAACTAGTTTGGTGATTGGTCAGTTAGTTGTATTGTCTTCTTCATTGAGATGAGATGACAGCTGTTTTATTTTTAAGATGATGTGTTTTTAATTGGGCAGGGTATGTTTTGCTTTCAACCTATAATAAATGCAACACTATAATGAGCAATTTTTAAATTTATAAGTGCAATTACTCTTATTAAGGTAGAGAAATGTAGAGCAACATTTGAAAAAATTATATTTTATCCTTTTTGTACTTTGAAGGCTTTGAATATCAATAATCACGGTTAATCTCGTGTATAAATGCAATACAGTAACCTGTTAACTTGGCTTTACTTTCTGCAGTTTAGGCTTTGCCTAAATCTTCCATATCTCCTAACAAAGTAATAAAAAAACATATACATATATAATGTAACAAATCTCTCTGTTAGATATATATTATACTATCTGTATTTAGCTAAAAAATCTGTTGAAAGCTCATAACACGACATTGTTTTAAAGTTAAGCTTGGATTAAACTTTGATGTAGTAGTTGGTATGTAAAAATATTGACACCATACAAATAGTGTTCATAGCAGATGTGACCTGGAACAAGCTGACCACAAGAAGGATTAATCTTTGTCTGGTGGAATGGTCAACAAAACTGCATTTGTAATGATGTTATCTTTCAAGTGAAATTGTAGTCTTGGTCACCAAATACAGAGCTGAGAAAATCTGAAGGTAGTAGAAGGCATAACCCAAATGAGAGTAGGAAATGGTGTACTATTACTACTTGGTTGAAGGGTCTTGACCAAGACTAGTGAAATCAGTGGGCAATAGCAAAGCACAAAATAGAGAGTGTAAGACTAGAGGCTGTGTAAGACTAGATGTCTAGCTGCAAAATATGTGGAGTCTTAAGTTTGAAATATCTTACAGCTCAGTGCATGTACACATATTTCCATCTGCATTTTGTATTCATACATTTTCATACAAGTTTATATGCCATGGTACATTTGTAATCTGAGCTGAAAATTGCGAATCCATTAAAGTAGAAGTTAGAAATATTGCAGTACAGTATGAGAGTCATTGTTATGTAAAGTTTTTAAGGTTTTTATTTTTTGATGCAACAAGTTGCAAAGATTTTATAATGCATGGACATGTATATATTCCTATTTGCATTTATATTTTTATGGTGTTTAACAGCAGAATATTCCAAATGAGTATATAAAATAAAGGTTTTTACAATTTATGAAAAAGTTTGTTTGTCATCTATCAATAATTTGCAATCATATGAACAGAATGCCACACATCGGGTGGTGTTATAGAAGCATGTAGAATTGAAACGGGATTGCGGTTTTTTGTTGGGAGGGCCTTAAAAAAATGAGAGTCTCAGTGTTCTTCTAGTTTAAAAAAGGTGTATAAAGACTGCACTGAAGGGTGTGATGTAAATCTTTAAGGAGGCAGACCCTCTTTTAAGGGTTAAATTTGTTTGTGGACTTTCACATGTTCTAGCCAAAAGGACATATGGAGAAGAAAAAGACAGTAGTTGTTACATGCTAGTAAGAACAACACTTAAACTTTGACACATTTTCAGTGGGACATGCCATCAGATATTTGGGAGATGTAAAGCAACACATCTATCTATTACTCTATGTAGTAATAGTGCTTCGAAAATTCAGTTATAGTGGCACTCTTCCTGCTATGACAGGAGGGCATGTCAAAAACATTGCTACGCCATCTGCAATTGAAGCTCTTAAAGCGCTGAAATGTTGTTGTTTGTTTGTTTCTGTGTCTTCTTTTCTTTTTCTTTTTTCTTTTTGTTACATGGTTGAGTAAGTTAGTCATAGTTGTACACCTTTTTTATGTCTTAGTAATGTACCTCATTGCCCCTTCTTTTTTCATAGAATGAGGCTCACTGCTTTTAATTCAGCCAGGAGTGATCAGGAAACTGTTCTTTCTAAAATACAGGCGCAGATCCAAGGGGTGGGGACATTTACAGCCTCAGCGCTCCCTTTTTCGCCATATCAACAATAAAACATACCGGAAATTAGCGGTGCAACTCCTTCACGCCCCTGCTTTCTCATAAGTCAGCCCCTTTTTTAAAATGTCTGGATCCGCTCCTGAAATATGTCACAACTTAATTAGCAGCTTTTCTATCAAGAAAGCAGATGGTTTTGTTATTCAATAGAATTTTCATGACAAAGTCGAAGTGTGATTTCCCTTTTCCACAACACTCGACTATACTTTTGAAACTGGTTGACCATAAAGGGTAAACCAAGGTTTCTGAACTGATCCAATTAAGGAACTTTAAACCGGTCATGGTTCCTAATGATATGTGTAGGCGGACGGCATGAGGGTTCCCGAATCTTAGTTTGACCCCAGATATAGATTTAGATCGACGCATTTAAGCGAAATTTACTTGAATGGGTATGCAAGGTGTAAACAAACAGATAAACAAACGGTCTCGAAAATTTCCGGTGATCTGGGAGAAAGCTTTCTGTTAAAAAGGAAATCTCGGGCGCTGCGATGGTCTCAACTTACAGTGTATAGCCTCTCAGAATAGGGGTGCAGGGCAGGCTTACCTGCTGGCTATGAAAAATGAAAAATCCGAAAATTTGCAGTATGTGACACCAGTTCCTCACTGAGTATCACGGGTCAACTAAAAAAATGTGACTTTTCCAACTTTTCTTGCCTTAAAGACCAAATTTTCTTCAATCGTCTCTATCCTGATCTCGGAAAAAAAATTTTCGAGATCAGGAAAAAACAGAAATTTGACCGAGGTGACTACAAATCATTAAATAATCAACAGATCAGATAAAAAAATAAATCTGAAATATTTGACACCAGATCATCAAGTGACATGTTCCGGTCATGTGTAATGCTGTTTCCCTTTTTTCTTCCAAAATTTTACAAATATTCCCCAATACATGCTCTTGACTTTGAAAATTTTGTCTACAATAGGCAACGAAGTTTCGAAAACTTCAAATTTCGTCGGAGCGCCTCAACCTCCGTGCCTTAGAAAACGTTATGTAACAACATCGGTCTTCAGTCGCCATGTAACCTCGGATTTGCTAATGGGAAGTGTAAATTATTCAATAATCCCCAAACTTTTCAAATTTCCTTACAGGGAAACCGGGGTCTAAAATTTACGGCAATGCTAAAGCTCCATTTTTCAGACATGCGTTTAAACGAGGCGAAAATTTCGGCACGCTTCGCGCCATGCAACTTACATTAGTGTTCACACTTTAAAACATTCAGAAAATTTATGTGCTTACTTCCGGAAAAAAAACGTCTAGCTACGCAACTGAGAATAATATATGTCCTTTCACAAATGTGACAATTTGCGACCCCTGTAGTAGTATCCTGCATTGTTTATTTAATCGGGGTGGCACTCATCTGCATGACAGAGCCCAAACTTAACCGGAAAATGGTACTTTGGTAGTGGTACATCCAGCGATTATCGTTTTGCATGTTTTTTCATATTTTATTTAACTGAACCGTTTTTGCAAACAGAACCTAATATTAAGATAGATTTTATTCTTCATTTAAGCACGAGAAATCCCATTTCTCAATTGGGGTAGCACCCCAAAGAAATTTTGGGGACGTGATGGATGGTCTTGAAAAAATAGAGGAGAGCACCTATCTCCTATCTCCAGCCATATGCTGATTGGGACATGCGAGGTGTAAAATATTCAGGAAACAGCTGATGTTTGTGAATTACTTGTATTTAAAAAGCCGTATGGAAGGAACGAAAATCATTTTCTATTTTGTGATAGGCCATGATCATTTGTACACTTACACTTCCATACTGATTTACTGTAGAAATACTCATTAGCAATACTGTTTCGTTTTACTTCCAATTCCTCATTTCATGTGCTTATCTATGCTATTCATAGTTACATTCAATTTGCCTTTATTCATGGTGTATACAGTAGTAGAAATACAGATCATTGTACAGTAACAGATTCAGGAGGTACCTCGAAAGCCTATTTAACTTAAGAGTCATTGGTGATTTCCTGTGAAAACTTGCCAAATCTTCAGAAAATATCTTCTGAGGTGGCTTTGAAAAAGCTCAGTGGTCTGCTCTAACCTAATTGTAAAAATTGACTTCCCTCACTTATTTCACGTCGATACCATTCACAGTCCATTCTCAAAGCGACAGTCATTCTTTTTCTGATTGAAATATACAGGAATTAGTATTTTGGATCAGGTCAGTTAAATCCCTGTAGGTCCTATTCAAAAAGCAGTATAAAAGACAGGAAATCAGTGGCGTAACCAATGAGGGGGGGGGGCAGGGGGAGTTTCCCCTCCCCCCCAGAATATATTTTGGGGAAATTTGAAGTTGACGAAATAATACTTCCTTTTCCTATTTATTTAATTTTTTTCAGTATAAGTAATCGTGAAACATTTCTCATGCATAACTCGTAGTTCCATGCAACGTACTTCCCAGATCTCATCTGTGTCACTGCAGCATGAAGCGCGCTTGACTTGCGTTCCGCAAAAATGCCCTCTCTACAGTAGCGTGAATGTTCTATGGTACACGTGCAGGGTATTTTGATCAGTTCAACGTATATTGCGCAACACTGACATGTTATAGGACCGGAGCATAGGATACCGTCATCGAGATAATTCCCTACGTATTGTTGAGCTAATGTTATGTTCATCAACTTGATGCACTATTGGATAATACGTTCCTAATAAATAGTAACGTAATCATAGCCTCGTGAACGAAATATCCCCTCATTTAATCATCACAATTTCCGTTTGTTTTTGTTCCACAACCATTATATTTATATTCGATTTAAGGCTGTCAGCAATACATACCGGTAGGACTCAAGAGTTTCCAATTTTTTCTTTTTTGTATATATATTGTGAACAAATTGTCTCCTTAAAAATTTTCAGAATAAGAAAAATTTGGCACTCTAAGTATGCAGAAATGAGGCACAGGAAGTGTAATTTCCTGCAATCTTAGGGGTGTTTTTAGCGGAATTTCCCCTGGCGGGACGCTCCGCGCGAACCGATGGTCGCGCTCCGCGTATCACTCTCACCCGTCACTAAAGTTAACAACGCCCTGGGTTAGGTTAGGTTAGCCGAGGTTTAACAGCCCAGTTTCGAACCTATTGGTTAAGGTTAAAGTATTGAATGGCCTCTCATCCTACAAGCTTCCGGGCAGGTTATAGACAAATCTCACTCTGTTTTTAACCATGGATGGAGCGAAAAACAATAGCTTACCGTTGCAGGGGTGGCGCCAGCGGGGGACCGGGGACCATCCCCCCCCCCGTCGGGGAAGGTCGGCGGATTCGTCGGGGAGGTGTAAAAATAAAAAAAAAATATAAAAAACCCCTCACTGACTGAATTTACTGGATGGGTGATCTTGACCATCATTTTTTCTTTCTAACACTATTTTCAGTGGCGGAGCTAGGGATTTCGGTCAGAGGGGGCAAAAATGGTCTGCAGGGGCACTTCGAAGGAGTAAATACCCTGAGCCGCAACACGATCGAATCCACGGCTTTTCAGACTTTCAATTTGATTTTCCGCACCTGGTAGAAGACTACTTTGACATTTCTCCTCAGCTAGTTTTTCTATTAAAACATGTTTAAATTTTATATCCATGGGCCTCCGCGGAAGGAAATTCGGGGGAACTAAATTCTTTAGGGGGAAAAGCTCCGCGTCACCATCAGTTGGCACGGAGCGCAAGAAAATTTTGGCCCAAAATGCCTCTCAGGGCGCAGGAAATGACATTTCTAAAGCGTACTTACAGTCTATTAAAAGGGAAAACACTGCATTGAACTGATAAGAAATATTGACGTTTCTTCGTCTTTTTCCTTATGTTTTCTTTGTTTTTTTTTCAGGTTTTGTTCTATTTTCCAGGGGAGGACAAGTTCCCCCCTTGCCCCTACCCGCGGACGCGCATGTTTCTATCCCTCTCTTTCACATTCTAGTATGAAGGCAGTCATTATATTTTGTGTGTTATTATCAGGTCTCGATTTAAGATTTTAATGAAATAATGGGCTACTTTGTGAAGATAAAGATTGAACCTGCTAGAGCTAAATAACAAGCAATCTTACAGAGGGAAAATGTTATGGAAATTAATCACCGTTAGGTGTACATTTTTGGCATCTGGAAATCAAGATAAGTACACAAAGAAATATTAATTGACGTCATTTACATCATGTGACCACTCTGAAATAGCCATTAATTAAGTTCATTTAAAGAAATAGCCAAGACAAGAGAGGTCTGCTTGACTCTATAGATACTGAATTCATAATAAATAAAAGTAACCTAAACTTAAGCTTATCTGATGCAATTTTCTGGTTTTTGAGACCACGGAAGAACAGAAATAAGCATTTTCATGGAATTATCGTGCAGTGTCAGAAATAGCCTTTTATCATGAGAATGGTCACTTGAGGAAAAGCAAAATGGAAACTGCTCATTAAAACTCTTAAGCCATTACCACTATGATAACAGTTTTATTTTAACCAGAATGTTCTCTTCAATTGATTTTGAAAAATGTTGGGGAAGCTACTTTGGTATCTCTCTTTTTATTGTCTATGTTGACAATTATCCCCGACAACAAGAGGGCTATTTGCGCGGAAATCATTGTTGCGCCCTTTGCAACATCTGTTATTGGCCGGGAGGGTTAATGTAATGTCACTCTTTGTCTTTTGTAATCTTATAATCACGCTTGGTGTGGAAGCAATGAACTTAGCACAACGACAACATTCATTAGTGCGTACAAAGCATGCAGATACGTTTCGGAAAAACCTGTCCCTATATTACAGAAGATGACCCTTTTCATCACAATAAAGTGCAGATAGTACAGTTACTGGTGGTTGTTTGAGCATTTTTTTTTATCTGGGCCTTAAAACAATACTATTAAATTATTTCTTTTGCCAAAAATGGTGTAAAGTGTCTTAAAAACCAAAAAGGGTGCTGACAGACGATTTTGGTCCGTCGGGGGGGGGGTGGATCGCCCCCCCCCCTGACCATATGGCAGCTCCGCCACTGACTATTTTAATAATTATCGGAATCGAATTTCAATTACTTCTCATAGCTCATAGTTCATAGCTCTGTTAAAATGCATTACATGTACCTTGTCCCATCTTAAATCCGTGCGTGCAAGTTCACTCATCACCAAGACTTGTGTTGCCAACCTGCAGGGAGCAGGAAACCAAGGGTGGCACCAGCGGGGAACCAGTGTCCATACTCCCGTCGGGGAAGGCTGCCTTTCCCCTGTCGTTGAGAAGATCCAAATTCGTCGGGGAGCCTTCACCTATAGGCCCACTATAAAAGATGTAAGCCCGATTAACGTTAGTCAAGGACGATCTTCTTGATTTTGCTTCACTAGTTTCCCTTACGACGAAACGTTGTTCAGGTGCATGCAGTGCCAAATGGTTCGCCATCTGTCCTGCCCCGACACCCGAATTCGAGCAACAGTAATGACAATCGGCCAGGCCGTTTTCAGTTATACATAATAATTAACAGAAGTGTGGGAATGTGTCCTGTCCTGATAAGTCTGACTGAAAACTCATTTGAAGCCACCTAATTGTTGTAACGTGACATATCTTCAAAGACGTCGGAAGTAATATCATTTATTGTCGGAAGTGATGATAGTGATATAGAAAATTTCATAAATTTAGTGGTCCTCGCAATTGAATACAGCGAGGAGTCTCACATAGTCAAAAAATTGATATGTTTTCAATTCGGTTGCACAGTTTTTCCCAGAGAAAAAGACAAGACAATATAGCGTTACCTTTCATCTGGTTATTTTCTGATCACATAGCAAGTTGCTTTTTTTTTCTTTTGAAGTGGAACTTTCATAGATAAGGACTGCTTCATCTCTAGTTACAAGTCTAGGAAATGCAATTTCCGGCTGTCTGAGGGTTAGATTTTTTTTAATTTTTTCTAAGCTCCGCGCCAACTCATGATGGCGCTCCGCTTTGATAGTTTTTTGGTCGAACAAATTACTCAACAGAACAATGCATGCTTGCAAATTTTCTTCGTTTGAGAGCAATAGGAAGGGAAATTTTTATAGTGAAAAAAAAAATAAAGACTGCTTTGTTTCTGGTTACGAGCCTGGGAAATGTCATTTCCGACTGTCTGGGGTGTGCATTTCTAGTTAGTCCTCGAGCAGGATTACATATTACAGACAAAATAGACTATTCTGTTTCCTACCAAATTGAAACACTCCCGTACGCATATGTCAATATACAAAATATGAAACTTGAAATATATGGGAAGCCAAACTTTTGCCGCGAGGAAAATTCCGAGGCCTAAGTTTCCATGATGTTATTCAGAAATCCCAACAAAACTACAAATCACCTCCTTCTTGATTTGTCTCATAAGAGGGTCAGATTCTTCCATAAACCCTCAAATATATGTCATAAAATTACAGTTCTACCAACATAACCTTCAGATTCTCTAATATTTGTTAAAAATGGCAAACTTTTCTTTATTTTCGATGGATACTCCGTACGATAAAACACCCAAACGAACGCTCTTAATCTCTCAGACAATTGCTCTTGACACGAATATCAATGAATAGAAAGTCCAAATTTTTCATTATAACCTTACCCAAAAAACAATTTTTTTCATAAAATTCTTAAACTTTCCCAATATGATAAGCTGTTTATTTTCAAATCTTCTTTTCATTAAAGGAAAAAATTTTCCGGGAAGATTTTCACTTTCGTCTGAAAGCCATAGTACCTAGCCCTAGTACGATGAAATGCGTAACTCCAAAAGAATTCAAGCTGTCGCATATGTAACTTTTTTGATTTGCCCATATGAAGGACAGAGTCTTCAATAAACACCCCAACTTTTTAATGGTCGTTACAAAAGCCTAATTTTGTTTAAAAACTCTTTCTGCTGGACAAACTCCAGATTTTGAAACATTTGTTGAAAAAAAACAAAAATTGTGGCGCGCTTCGCGCGCCTCAGATTCTACCAAGTCACGTCCCACTGAAACTAACTCATTGTGTTTGTCGAGGACTCGAAATGCTGGCCCCCCTGTCGGGGAGCTTGGCCCCTGTCGGGCAAATCCTGGCGCCACCCCTGTACCTTTGTCTACAAAGGGGGGATTACGGGGGCTCGGCAGCCCAAGAAATGCCATTTTCAACTGTCGGAGAAGTCGAATATTTAAAAATGTTTTGTACGCTTCGCGCAAACCAATGGTGGCACTCCGCTTAGTCTTTCTGGCTGAATTTTAGTTTGGAACGAACGTACGTTTATCTGCAATTGAAACTTAAAAAACGACTGATTAATTGTATCCCCTTTACAAGCCTGGGAAATGTCATTTTTGACTGTCTCAGAGGTACGGATTTTCAAAAATTTTCTGGACGCTCCGCGCAAACCAGTTTTGGCGCTCCCCTTTGACTGTCTTAAGGGCACTGAGGATTACATTTTTTCGGGCAAAAATCTTCTACCCCAAAACTGAAATGCTCCCCTAGGCCTCTGGAAATACCACTCAGGCGTGCACTGAAACAGCTGCTTGCAACATTCAGCAGGTTTCAGGATTTGCGATCCTAGGATACATAGTCCAGTGGAGTAAAGAACTGAGCTAATCAGTATCTCAAAAGTGTTTTTATCTTTAAAAAATCACATATTTTTCTCACCAGAGTTAGCGACAAAAATACCTGGCAAATGCCATTTCCAGCCATCTGGGAGGTTTTAAAATTCAAAATTTTCTTTGTGCGCTCCCCGTCAACTGATGGTGGCGCTACGCTTAGACAGTAAACTCCAGCCACCCCCTAAAAGTATCCAGCCTCCCCCAGTGAACCCCTACCAGAGCTTTGCCCCCTGAACCCCACCAGGGGCCCTTAAGCCGTCCCCTGGACCCCCACGCCGATCGGGTTTTGTGCTTCGCCTAAAACCGGACGCCTTACGGCGTCACCATTTTGTCGGCTGCCGAAATCTCCTGCCCTACTCCCAATAAAAAAAACATCTTCCGCCGCCTATGAAAACAATTTACAGTCGGGAGTTTGGGGGTCACACAGACAGTTTCATCTATTAGGTGGATCTTAAATTTAGAGCCAAGAGCCTGGTCACAACAGAGAAACATTAACCTCTTTTGAATTCCGTTGTCAGTATAGTTTTCCCCGAATTGTTTCAAGACCGTTTAATGGTACTTTTTGTTAGGTAGTTTTCTGATCACATAGCCGGTTTCTGATTTTTTATTATTGCAAAAAAAAACCTAAACATTAAGACTGCTTAGATCCTCTCTACAAGGAAAACGCAATTCCCGGCATGTGACTTGAATCCTTGAGATTTCTAAACATTACATGTATGATGTCGCTATCTGAGCCAATTTTCAAGTTCAGTCTGTTTCAGTGTAGCTCAATTATTTACCCTCGGACGTAACAAGGCTAACATCCTGGTTGCCCTTGATGGGTTGAAAACTATTTGGAAATGCGCTGTTCTGCAAGTTATGCCATTTTTCATCCTGTAATGCCCATTGAGGAATTAAAACGGAATTTGCACAAGGTAGGGTACAGATATCCTAAACCGGTACGTTTGACTCCACCAGGAGTGTTGTGCAGTATTTTTCCAGATCCAGATCCAGGTACTGCAGGCTCTCAGGTTGATTGACAAAAGTTAACTTGCAGAGTGGCTCATATATTATTATCCATGTACGGTACCGAAACTGCGTTCTGATTACACATTAGGGCCTAATTTAGGCAGGTTGCAGTGGCAGGTATGCCCTTGAGGACTACTAAAGCTGGGATTGTGTCTGGATGAGGATGTACTGAAAATCATTCTTTCTTAATACATCCATAACATTAAGAGGGATCTCACGTGTGGTTTTGTGTAGTGGGTTACGTCTCAATTGTCTTTTTGGTGTGAAAATTTGCATTTTAATCCTGAGACTATTATTTCCGTTCGAGTTGGCTATAGAACTGTGTGCACGTACTGGCGAAATTAGGGAACGCTGTACGGTGCGTTCTGAGCTCGGTACTGTATATCCCACTCCTGTCCATGAGGCTACGAATTACCGAACTCGCGTATTGCAAAGTGTGGAGGTTGGTATGCACGTTGGTTTCATTTTCAGTGAGGTACGAGTATAAATAACAGTTACGTGCGGCTACAGTTGAGCGAATCATCTCGTTCATCCGTTCATCCACCCCTTATAACGTTTACCGAGTGAAATCCATAGTTTGGTCGAGATTACGTAGAAGTACAATATTTGGTTAACATGGAAGGTGGCAGAGTAGCTGGTGTTTCAGAAATTCTTAGCGTGGACGCTGTTTTGAAGAACACAGTTGCAGAATTTCAGAAGAAGTATGGGCATGCCCCAACAGTTGCTGCTTGTGCACCTGGTCGTGTGAACCTGATCGGCGAACACACAGATTACAATGACGGATTTGTCCTACCAATGGTAAACAAAGTGCCCAGATATCCCACAATTCTTAATTTTGGAAATAAACTCAGTGTCATGCATATTCTCCAGCACTGTATTAGCCTACCAATAGTCTTTTCATGGCGCTGATGCTGCTAATGCTATCTGCCAGGTGAAAGTAGCCTTGGCACACTAAATGTATGGTAGTACATGTACAGTAGGCTAGTGGTACTTTGTACAGTAGTGGTACGGTTAGGCTCAGTAGGCTGTAACAGCAGTTTACTGATAACAGTAATTGTGTCAAATAGCAGTCAGATCACTCATAGCTAGCAAGTCAGGAGAGTGGGGTTTGATTTTCTTATGTTATGTTTATTTAAATGGCACAGTCTGGGGGAAGGAATAAAAGCTACGGATGGGATGTACCTCTCACATTTTGAAAATGTTTGCAGGTAAATGCATAATTGTGCTATTTTAATGGGAGTAACTATAGAATACCCCGCCACAGGCTTAAAACACCTTTTTGAAAACGAGGAGGCGTGGTCACACTTGGCTCTTTAGACAATTGAATGCTATTTTAAGAAAAACCCAACATAAGTCTTCTAGTTTCCCAGTACAATTATAATGCAGTCACAGTGATCATTTCTAAATTTGCATTATTTTGCAACACGTACAGATCAATCATGTATATTTGTATAAATATTTGTGAAGAATTTACTATGTCCACTGAGCATCCACCTTTGAGTAGACTTACAGTCAGTGACTGTTCAAAATTTGCTTTATAATTGAAGTACAAATCAATGAAATGTATTTGTGTGATTGCAGTTGCAATTGCAGTGACTGTTTTTGAATTTTTGTATTTTGCAGTTTTGTTAGCTTCCCCGTGACTGTGCCTCTGGAGGCCGAGTGAGGTCTCTTATTGGCAGGATATTCTATAGCTGTACCTTTTAATTGACATTTTTGTAACTCTGCAGGGTCCTGGAAAATTTCTTTTGTAGTATTTTTAAATCCCCTTTCAGTTGAGGGCCTAGCCACACAGGTGCACAATTTGTAGTCGCTACAATTGGACCATTTTGCAAATCATTGTAATTGCATTGTGGGCTACAGAGAACTCAACAAGGGGGAGAAAAAACATTTAAGAGGTTGTGCTATAGCTCCCTTTTGTTTCCCATGATGCATTGCAAATGAGACTAGTGATTTGGTCTTTATACATATATTTTTCTTCAGTTTTGGTCAGCATTTGTGATTGCTGGCTAGAGCTGATCAACCCTGCATACAATGCATTCAAAGAGTTTAGATTGCGTCTGGCCAACTGATCCCTCAGATCATTAGTTCAGATGCACTAGGTCCTATTACTGTAAACTGTTAAATCATGATCAAGTAATCAAATTTCATCCAGGACATGTCAGAGTTATACTTTTATAAATTCATGACTGGAATTAACTATTTACAAAATGGAAATATTAAAACTTATAATGTAGCAATGGCATCATGCTGTTCCTCATAGAAATTTACAGTTCTAGACCCTGACTTGGCTGACGTGAAAAAGAACAAATTCACTGGACTGCAAAGTTGGGTGACTTGTTACAGCTCTGGTACAGTACATGTACTGAAACCTTGATAACTTGTAGTTGTGGCAGGACTACTTTGTTACATTCTGCACAAAACAGTTTTGGTACTACTGTACTGCAGCATATCATGTGCACATAGCACATTGTAGTATCTGTATTGTATGTGTTTGACGTAGTTGCCTTTTCTGTTTACACACATTGTTGCAATGCAAATGCAACTGTAGATTGGTGTAGTTAATGTAAGTCTCACCAGACCAAGGTTCTGACTCTTATCTGATTTTTATCTTGGAGGCAAATAAGGACAGCAAAGGTTGTGTGTTTGGCAATTGTATAGTACTAGATGTCAGTGTCAGGGATGTTAAAGTTAGTTAGATGGAGTTATACAGTCCAGTTTTAAACCAATTGGTTCGATCAGTGGGGTCAAAGGGCAGTTGGCCTAAACTTATTACTTCTCTGTAGTTTCTTCTTCCTTCTCTCCCAAGTATTTAAGGGCAAAACCCTTAAGGGTCAGCTCAAAGACTGTCTTAGTAGAGCCCCACCATCATTTTATACAGTAGTACATGAGTGATTTGGAATTCTCAGGAGGGCAATTGCCCCATCCCCCCCCCCCTACATCTAAGGGAATAACGGAGCTGGTTTTGCATAGCGATTTGCTACCCAAGAATTGCCAGTTGCTATTCAATTCTAATTTTGATAGGAAAAAGTTGTAGTACTTGGTAATCCTTTTGACTTTTTAAAGAATTCTTTAGTGATTTTTTGCTAATCACTTCACTACCACTATTTTGTCTCTTGCTACATGCACATGTAATAGGGCCCTGGTACCTAGCCCTATTTAGGGATTTAAATAGGGTAAATCTATGTTTTCATAACTCATCCAATATTTCAAAATGCCGTACTGTACACTGTGAGAAAAATATTGCTACATGATTCTCAAGAGCCATCCATGAAATGGGGATGACTAAGAATCATTCAGATTGGGATTACTGCATTTCCTCTTTTTGTACAAGTTGTTACTAGAAACAATACTATTCATCAAAATCATTCATGCACAGAATTTCAGTGTAAATGAAATTTGATCTATCTCAGAAATTGCCACAATTTAAATTGTGGCACATTAGGATCTAAGTCATTTATTCCTATTCCTAGTTTTAACTATGGTTTATATTTTCATCTCCCATAGGCATTGCCACAGGTCACAGTTGTGGTAGGTTCTAAATCATCTGGCAACCAGTGCAGGGTTGTCACGACAACAGAAGGAGCAGACAGTCCTTGTGAAGTTCAGTTCCCACTTCCATCTGAAGAACAGCCATTACAACCTGGGAACCCCAAATGGGCAAATTATGTAAAAGGGGTTGTGCAAAATTACGAAGGTATACTATTTGTTCTTATCAGTCTAAGCAGCTGTCAATTGTATATTACAGTAACATGAAGTTCACAAAAGTCCAGCTTCCAGTTTGGATTATCAATTTATCATAGGCCTACCCTCTGCCATGTGTTGTAAGTGATGGTTCTTTTGAAAAATTACAGAATGTGACAAAATATTTGTCAATACTGCATTGGTAAATCCCTCTCAGATATTGATACTTGATAGAGAATTTTTTTTTATTATTTGTGTTATACTTTTCTGTCGTAGACAAGACCACCACAGAGGTTTGTAATAGACATGAGAAAATCTAAAGATATAGCTGTTGTTACTGTTTTATACTTGCGGCACTGCTCAGTTTAAAATGGAACTGATCCATATGTTCATCTTTAAAACCCATAAAAGAATGGGATATGCCATTTTCTGAAATTTACAAAAAAATGATAATAAAAAAATACAGCTAGAAACAATGACCTCACTTTTTACATACAACTGTAAGTGATTTCTTCATCATGTGCTGTGGACATTTGTGGAGGGAAAGAGGAGTTGAGTTTCTTGGACTCTGCCCTTTGAGGCAAGTTCTCTTGCACCCATCATGTACCCAGTGGATATGTAGAGGGTTTTTTATTTTGTGTAACAATTTCTGAGATGAAAATGTTTGCAAGTACTATGTTGAACTGACTGCTTTAATTCAAACTTTG
This sequence comes from Holothuria scabra, assembly GCA_037179385.1. NCBI lineage: Eukaryota > Metazoa > Echinodermata > Holothuroidea > Aspidochirotida > Holothuriidae > Holothuria > Holothuria scabra. The sequence continues at coordinate 8,555,496 of CM074184.1, forward strand.
TTATGTTTGTAATGTAATTTGCAGTTTTTTGAGGATTTCATGTTGACAACAGCAAAGGTAAAACTACTATGTTGGAAGTCACTGAGCAAGTTCTGGTTATATTTTGAACTTTATCATAAGTTAATTTAATGCATCAACTTTGAAAGTATTTCAGCAGTTGTTTCACAGAAATTGAATCCAAAAAATAAATTTTTGCAGGCCTTTTCCTAAATTTTAAATGCAATAACCCCAACAAATGATCAGTAAAATGAAGCTGATACTGTATATTGTATATTGTATTTTTCCAGTAAAGTTGAAGATGCTGTCATATTGCCCAACATAATTTGGTTCTAACTGATATTTATATCAGTTAGAGCCAAATTATGTTTGGCAATAACTAAAGTAGCCCTTTAGTGTGAGAATTGCTTTATTGAAGAGCTGTTACCTTCATAGAAATTTTATAGATTTGGGGTTCTTTGATGCATGCAGGTGCTAGACAAATAGAGTAAAATAAAAATTTTAAAGAAGCTAACTTTCAGGTTTCTAGAGACCAAATCCTTCATTGCCCTTCTCCTCTGTTATCTACAAATTGTTGAACTGATCTCATACTTCTCTCTCTTAGGAGTCAGAAAGTACTTCAGGATTATGGGAAAAAAGCTTAAAAAGTTTCAGTCAAAGTCTTACTCGATCTTACCTCTTGCATGTAGGAACATTGGTGGCATTCAATGCTGTCATTTCCAGTACAGTTCCTCTTGGTGGTGGCGTATCCAGCTCAGCGTCATTAGAAGTTGCTACGTATACATTCTTGGAGGAGTTGGACCCCAACAATCCAAAACCAGATCCCAGAGCCAGGGCCTTAGCCTGTCAGAAGGCTGAGCATGACTTCCCTAAAATGCCATGTGGTATTATGGATCAGTTTATTTCATCAATGGGTGAAGAAGGACATGCTCTGCTAATTGATTGTAGGTTGGTCTTAGTAATTTTGGTCAGGATGTATTGTATGAAAGATGAAAAAGGTGTGTCCACTTTGCAGGTACAGTAGTAATTAATTGAGATTTTGAAAGAGAGTGTTTATGTGGTTAAATTACCTATTAAATAGTTTGATTTCTTGCTTTTGTTCAATCTTTCATGAAATATTCTTCCAATGCTTCATTTGACTTTTAAAGGTTCCTTAGATTTTTAATTAGTAATTGAACAAGTGGCCATTTTAAAATTGTAATTTGGCACACCCACTGATGGGTAAAAACTTGATTAGCACTTTAACATGTGCCCTTGAGACAGCAACTAAAATCTGACAATAGAGGCAGAAAGGGTACGTAATGGGTAGGAGAGATGAAAACAAAGTTTAAGATATTTTGGGAGATATTGATTGATGTTTAGCAGGAGTACAATTTACTGGGTAGGAGTTTAGAATCCTGATTTTCAGATTTCTCAATAGAAACAAAAGAAAGGGAGGTCAGAGGCCAGCTGATGGATTTATATTATAGGCAAATATGTAGGTGACTTGGTATTAACTGCATCTATAGTATTGAGCAGGGTTATGATTTCATTTTACAGTATGTCAACTTCACAATTTCTGCCACCTAGAGGCATTTGTACAGTATGTCAAAAAAGGAGAAATAATATTTCAAATGTTTACAACTTAGTAAAAATTAGTCAATTTATCCTTTTGTGTAGATAATAATTGTATGTCATCACATGCTAAGTTGCTTTCTGTTTACTCCTGTTTAATGCAAATATGTTGAACTGTTTTCATCTGCATTCTTAAAAAGTAACACTGTCTCAATTTAGAGAAGTTCAGTTGTGTCCTTGGGACCCTTAGGCTTTATTCTACTATGTTAAGTTTCCGATCTTTTATTGTAAGTGAGACCCTGAACACCATTACAAAGTTCCTTTTTCATTTACTTTGTTAATTTGTCTTTCAGGTCTCTGGAGTCCAAACTTATTCCTCTCAAAGATCCCAGTATTGTGGTGTTAGTCACCAATTCAAATGTCAAACATGAGCTGACAGGTAGCGAATACCCAAGCCGTAGGAAACAGTGTTATGATGCAGCCGGTGTTCTCGGCAAAAAGAGTTTGAGAGATGCATCAATGGAGGAATTGGAAGGTTTGTAATTACAGACTTGTTCTTGAGGAAGTCACAGGACACTTGTTTCCAGACTTTATGTAATATTATAGTCAGTTTTCCTACAGCTTTGAAAATGTCAATATTCCTAATAACCCCATATTCTTTACAATAAAAAATTGTTTTCTGAACAAATACCTCCGATTAAAAATTTAATGTGCTTAGGTATTATGCTGTAATTGTGCGTAGGTATTATGCAAATTGCTGGTTTCACAAGCATTTACTCTAATACTATCGATCAAGTTAGTGATTTGGAAGTGAAAAAGGTTTTTTGCCTTTTTGTAGCGGTACGTATCAAGAAAAAGTTTCATTTTAGTTGAGACAAATGATTTAATCAAAATGCATAATTTCAGTACAAGTAGGACTATGTAGTTTAACAGTTTTTGCAAATTGCGCTTTGAAAATGTTCCAATATTTTTTAATGTCTTTTTTCAGCACAAAAGGGCAAAATGGATGATGTGACATATCGTAGGGCACGTCATGTGATTGGAGAAATAGCTAGAACACAAAGTGGTAGTGATGCTTTGATGAATGAAGACTATGAAATATTTGGAAAACTGATGGTTCAAAGCCATAACTCATTAAGGTATGGTCATTGGGAAACTGATGGATCAAAATTCAAATCCATAACTCACTAAGGCATGATCATTGGGAAATTGATGGTTCAAAGCCATAATAAGGTATGATCATTTGGAAACCAATGATTTAAAGCTTCAAATTAAAAGGTGTCATTATTGAGAAAATTATGGTTTAAAGTCATAGTTCATCAGTATTAAAATTATAATAATTGGGAAGCTAATGGTTCAAAGCTAGGGTGTGATCATTAGGTAGGCAAGTCTATTATAATTTGAGTTTTCCATGAAAATTGCTGTGCTGAATGGATTCTTACTGTAACTCATAAATGATCTTCATGTTTATACAACCTCATCTGTTAAGTGTTTTAAAGAGAGGTGATTTGATATCGATAACTCAGTGCAGGTGTTGGAGTATTGCAACCCTTACAATTGCATAATTAACTAAATTTCACATCCAAAAGATAAGAAAAAATTATAATATACTTAGTCTTGGCTTGTAATGGTTTCATGCTTCATGTGGAAGAAGTGTGGTCATGATTTTTTAGAAACCAAATTGAGTTACTGACTCATGAAAAAAATTACTTGTATGCAAAATGAGGGGAATGTCAGAGCTTGACCATGTGTGATTACTTTGTGAAAAAAGACTGGCTGTCTTGGAAAAATATAGGTGAATGCAATATGCCTCTTTAAAGGTATCATATACCTAGAGGGGAAAATGGAGATTGTCTCTGGAGGATCTTATCCTGGCATTAATAACACAAAAGCAACACCAGATAATTGATATTTATCTAAATGATTGCTCTTTCTCAGGAATTTTCGTAATAGGAAATAATATCACAGAAGGAGTGAAATAAGCAGACCTAGAGAAACAAACTTTGCAAATGAATTTTTTTTAAATTGATATTTCATTTCACTTCATTTCATTTCATATATTTATTTCACCACTCAAGTATATACAATGACATAGTTCAACAAAATTACAGAAGATAAAATGAGAGTGGAAGTAAGTGCAACTAAAAGCCGAAGGCTTGTCGAGAGTGCACTCCTTAAAAGGAAAAAACAAGAAAAAAGAAAGAAAACTTGACTATCCAACAACAAGCTAAAATTACATAAACCATCCCATGAGCAGATAATCCCTACCCACAACAGCATAAGCCAAAACCCCACCCTACCCGAGGGGAAGAACAAAGGGGAATAAAGCATCAATATTCATTGTTAATATACCTAGTATAATTACTACCGAATGAAGTAAGGGTTGGTTTGCCTTTCAAATAATTAGGAATGGTATTCCAGAGTCTGACTCCAGGATACCTTAAAGAGTTTTTGTTGTAAGATGAGGATGTAGTAGGAATATGTAAATTACCTGACTGGCATGTGTTGTGGCCATGTGCAAGAAAATTGTGAGTATAAAAATTGGATTGGATAAAATTTAGATATTGTCTAAACTTGCCCAGCTGTCTCTTTAGCAGCAAAGCAATGAATATCAATCAATCACCACACATTGTGTACAAGATTTTCAGTGTCTGAGGGTAGAAATTGCTGGTAGCAGAAAATCTTGACAATCAAATGAAAGAAAATGAGAGGTGGAAGAAAGAGAAAGACCCAGCAACAACTTGCTCAAATAAAAAGGTGAAATATTTTTGGAACATATGTTATTCTCTGCAGGCTTCATACAGTCTGACAGTTCCCAAGAGAGTTCCCACCTTGCCAGGAAAGTGTCCTTGCCAGGCTTCTATCCTCTTTGGCCACAAGTCAAGATTTTGAAGCTGAGTCAGTTATAATGTAGAATTCACATGAACCTAAGTTGATTTCAGTAAATTAATGGCACTGAATTACTGTGTGTTATGGTACTTTAAGTCTCTGTGGAGCATTTAACTATTAGAAAAGGAGACAACAAAATGAGTCTCAAGTTGAAATGATATAGTTTGGGTGATTCCAGCCTACTGTTCATCTTTTTCAGTGATGTAACTGATGGGAGGGGGGGACCCCCTGTTTCCTGCTCCAATATACCAAGAGTTGCAATCAGTGGGCATCTTCTTCATCTCTGATACATGTTGCTTTTTTTAATTTTACATTTATGATTTGTTCATATTTTGGTGCTTGATTCAATAAGTTAACTAATGATTACTCTATGTATTTCAATCGTGTTGAGTGTACATGCTTGAAAAGCATGTGATGCCACCTATTTGTTCTATTAACAATTTAAGGAATCAGTTCTGTGCATTTTTATATTTTAATTGTTAGTGTCACTTATTTTTTCATTCAGAGATGATTATGAAGTCAGCTGTGCAGAGTTAGATGAACTTGTTAGTGCAGCCTTGGAAGTAGATGGGGTGCTTGGATCCAGATTGACTGGCGCTGGCTTTGGTGGATGTACTGTGACTCTTTTAAAGAGTGATGCAGTCAGTGCTGCAGTCCAACACATGAAGGTATGTCACATTTTGTTACAGTGTAAGCAGTAGTTTAAAGTCTATCAGTTGTATACTGTCCCACAGTTCTGTTCTCAGTGGAACTGTTCTGTACTTTGGGGCTTTGAACCCATTAAAATTGGAGTGCTCTAATTTTCTTACTTTGTAAGTTTTAAAAATATGGTAGTACCGAAAATGATCAGAAAATGGCAAAGCAACAGTATATTGGCTTTCTTGTGGCCTTCCTCTGTAGAATCACCTTCAAAATAGAACTTAAAATATGCTACTTATAATGCATCATGCACTCATTAATTTTATGGTGCCATGGCACACTCCTCCATCATGCAATTTCCCCAACATCCCACCGCCTTCACCCAATGTTTCCTCTAAAATATGATGGAACTATTCTACACCTGTTGCATTGCTGTGACTCATTATTTAGTGAAATTTGACACACTCCTACATCAGATGAACATGATTCACATTTAGCTCACCATTGTCCAGAGGTCAGAGGGTGAACCTTGTAATTGATAAGTGCATTTTACTAAGCTGTTAAACACAAACAGATGTTTTCTTTATTTCTCCACAGAGCAAGTACAAAAATGAAGCCACATTTTACCTTGCTGTTGCATCGAAGGGTGCTCGTAAGCTCCAGCTGTGATGTTTTACTCAATTATATTAACTTTCATACATTCTAATCATTCCATATATCTAAACCATTGCTCTCATTCGACCATCCAGAGTGGTATTGATTCACTCTGTTGTGAGAACTAATTACTCATAAATGCTAACGTACATTAGTGTGTTTGAGAACCATACACAGTTTTACAAAATTGTGGTGTGGTAGAGATTTTACCGTATTCCATGAAATGGAGGAGAGTGGTGTATAGTTGGGCTGGAGAATTATTGCTTCTGACAAGAGAACACTTTACCTTAAGTATTATATGAACTCATGAAGCTAATTTCACCATGGTAACACTACTGTTTAAATTGCTTCAGAAGTACAATTTGTGTGTTATATAACATTTATAACTGCCATTTAACCGGCATTGATTCACCCTCAAAGAAATCGTATCATAGAGTCTTTATGAATCATAAATTAAATTTTTTTCGTACAATATGTGCCTTCTACGATATCATATATCTTTTAATTTAATTTTAGTAAAAATTATCTTGTGTTTAACTTTCTTTTGTTACAACAATCCTATGTAGGCTTAGCAGTTTATCAGACCTGATTCTCTAATATTTTTGCCTTATATAATGCAAAATTGTAACAATTTAATGACTTATGTAGAAAACATGCTCTGATATTTTGTACCTGGCATGTTTAACATGTATTAAAGTTTTGTACATTAAAGTATCAACTATCACTCATGAGTATAATCAAAAAAGCTTACGTCTAGTGTCTTGAATAAGTGTGTCAGTCTACAACAGCTCTTAGAAAAAATTAATAACAGTGTTTGCCAAGCTTTAGTTGTTCAAATTGATATTTGGTTGAGGGCGCTATCTGTGATTTTAATTTTACTGCAATGTGATCTGTCTGCAATGCCATGGTCTGCACTACATCATATTTCATTGATATGCAAAAGTTGGTTGTGACCAATCTCAGTGGTGTAAATATTTATGCCATATTTGTATTTCCATCAGTCAGAAAGTAGTCCTCAGTTGCAGTTGTTTCAAAAGTGCTGCTTACTGTCAAGGCTTTATGGCTAATGCACCAGCCACTTTCAATTCATTGATGTTAATATGCCATGAGAATTGTGTTTCCTAGGCACATTATGTGTCACAATTGGGCTTATAAACCCATTATTAGCCAAATATGCTGTACCCCTGGACTTATATACATGGACAGAGCATGTAACGTGTACGTCCTATCTGCAGATGGTCGCCACCGACTGGGACAGAAAATGCACACCAAGATGGCTGCCGTGAACCTATAAATTGTCTGATTTGATGATGACTTTGTAATATTTTAAGCAAAAGTTACACTTGAAAAGGAAGTAATTTTGACCTTACCTTGCCATATTTCAAAAAAAATTCAACTTTGTTCAAAAATGTGGAGATATACTTGAGCAAGTCCAAGCTTTCACACAAAACTATATCTTGGTGTGCACACACGTAAGGTAGCAAAAATGTACAGTTCAGTATGCTCTGTCCATGTATAGGAAGTTGTGGCTGTACCACAACCAGCTTGCCATTTGGTAGTGGCACTATCTTTCTGAAGAGAAAGATTTTGTTGGGGTAATTTTTCCAACAGGTGCCCAACAGCAACCTGCATTTAATCTACTGATGAAGAAGGAGGGTAAGAGATATTAGTTATCAATGACTTGAGTTGGACATTTGTGGGTATAATTGTGAGGGACAGTGTAATGAAGCACCTGTGAGTCATTTTTTTATTTTTTTAAATAAAGTAATGTGATGTACTTTGTGTTAAACTCAAGTGTGGAGTAAAATCCCTCCAACTTTGATAAGGTTTCTTTGATATGATGTAAGTATAAATGGAAAAAAAATGCCTGAGTTGAGTTTAAAGGGCTGATCCTCACCTCAAACTGCAGGTTTTGTAGAAGAAGTCCACAGAAGTTCTCAATTGGCTCAGCTATTAGATTGACAGCAGGTCCAAAAATTGCATGTGAAACACTGCAGTAAACTGAGACTGTGTCTGGATGAGGATGAATTCCAGGCAGTTGTGGCAGGGCTTAAGTGATCCGTAGGTCAGGGTGATTGGAAGCGTTTGGGGTGAGAGGGTTAGGTCTTTAAGAATAGTCACTTCTTGAGTTCTGCTAGCAGAGGAAGGTAAAGGAGATTATAAATAATACCAAAGAGAGTAAAATATATTAATACTTGTTTATCAACAACATTTTGACTGCCTATTTCTTTAATTTGGAATCTGAAAGTATTAAATACGTATTTTATAATTGAACTTTTCCCATTTCATGAGTCTGTTTGAGAGTAATGTTTCCCAAAATTAAAACACATAGAATGCATATTCTTTTATGTACATATAGGCACGACCTTATCAGGTCACCCTTAAAAACTTTTGTACTTCAGAAAAAACGGAAAGAGTAGGGACTTGTTTAAACCTGCAAATCTTCAGGGGCCAATCTCATTTGGGAACATAGAATTCTATTGCAGACTAGAGATAAACGATAGTGGTAGCAATTTAAAAACGCGTCAGATTGATGCATTAGAAAGTAACTTCTTCAGAGATGCTCAGATAATCCTTACATTATACTGGCACCCTCGGCCTTTTGGCTAAGATCAAGTGTGCTACATGTTCTTTTCACCCAGTCTAGAATGGAGCCATCCATGACATACCAATGATGTAAATGGTCTAAAGGCCGTGAAGTTGGTCAATTGTTGTCCTTCAGTGGACGTAATAGCTTCATGTGGAATCAGTTTGAAGTTTGGTTTCGCCGATCGGTGTTTTGCCAGATGGTCGGAAGAACTTTAGAAAAAGGAGTAACGTGGTCTTTGTTAGGCCTTGGCACTATACTTAAAAATAAACCACATAAGATTTACACTAGCAATAGTTAGAATATATATTAAATTTGAAGATTTTATGATTTGCTCATAGGTCTTGCTTGTTATGATTTCCAAGCTTCCTCAAAAGTGTTTGCTTTATCAGGTCAAATTCAGGAATGTAGTTAGTAAAAGGAAGGGACGTAAACTCCCATTCACGGGTCTGGTGTCCTGTTTACCTAAGTGATAGAACAGAGTGTAGTAATTTATATTAAACCTGTCGTCTCGTGAAAATGCAATAAAAATTATGCTGGATTCTGGATGGCGTCACAAAATACCTTGTCTTAACTTCGATTGCGAACCAATTCAATGCACCGTCGATAATGCGAATGTTTCCGATACGCCATCGATGATGTGACATCATCGATATTGTATCGAATCGGTTCGCAATCAAAGTTACGACAAGGGTTATCTGTTATGTAATCCAAAATCCGGCAAAGATTTTATTGCATTTTCATGAGACGTCGGGTCATCTTTAAAATAGTTTATATCATGTCAAAGTCAAGGATGTATCAGTGAGGGATACAACAATTACATGCGGACAGGAGGCATGAAATTTCTCCTAGAGGCATGACGCCCTCATTACCTAAATGAAAGGACGGGCGCAGTTATTTACACATAACAGTGTATTATATGACCTTTAACTGCAAAAAGACTCAAACGCGGTTCTTGTTAGGTTTGAATGATGCATGAAATTGGCTGATATTTGTCGATGAGTTCCTAGTCACGCGGACGTACAAGAAATGAAAATGCGTTGCACTTGTTGAAGAAGTACTACAAATAAACATCACCAATCTCTACTTTTCTCGCTTTGTATACTGTCTTAAGACGATGGCTTTGTAAAATCGAAAGGCCACGGTATTAGGATTCCTTTCCGAACAAATTGTACCAAGGTAAATGAACGGTCGGAGCTGGGGACATGGAGCCTCCATAAACGGAGAAGTTTTAGTTCCGACTAGTGTTCGCATCGTTCACAATTCCCTTACCCATGTCCATTTACTTTACTGGGATGAGAGACCATATTGTATACCCTGTGATGGTGCTGTTTTTGAAAGTCACATTTTAATAGACCGTTGCGAATACTCCCGTATTCGCCTGAAGTATACTGTGCCCGACCTAAAAAAAACTATATTTGGTCACACCTACCCTTTCCTTGTTCTGGTTTTTCGAAAGGAAACCAAATGTGTCGAAACTTTTGATATGACAACCACATTTTCTTGGACATTTTGGTGGATTTCAACTCAATTTCTTAACCTTTTTAAATTAATTTTACCCCTGAAATACTATTTCTTTTTGTGGGTGTTTTTTGTAAGGGGCAATATATCACACATTCGTATTAGTGTGTCGTAAAATCCAATTAGCCAATAAATTGATATTTATTTGGGATTACTAAGGTGAATTGGTTTTCTATCAATTACCATTGCAAAAGGTCAAAATACTATTCAAAATTTGTACGGCGTTAAATCGTTTATATCCATCACCCAGTTGAGAATGAAACGGCCTTTTTAAAACAGAATACCCTTCTAAAAATTTGCCTTTCAGAGAGCAAAAACAGACCTATCTCGGAAGAACAGCAAAGCATTACTAATTTCAGCCTTTTTTCTCTCAAGTATCTTTCTTGATAGTTCAGTTCAAATATATTGCATATTCAAGGTAGAAACAGCAGTATCTCGTCTCAAATTTTCGCAATTGAGTGATAAAATGTTCGACTCATTCCGTTACTATAGACCGTGTACATGTGATGTCACAGAGCAAAAGGTACGTCCTCCAAAACAGGAACAGTGACAAATGCAGAAAACTAATGATTTGTCAGTCTCTCTAATACGCGCAGAGTCTGCGATACCTGTAGAGCGAATTCTTAGGCGTGCGGCCAAAAGTTCCATTGTTTTGCCACTTAAGATGACGTCAATTCGTAAGGGCTATTCACACTTTGCACAAAGTCGAAAAGATGTCAACAATTCTAGTTGTTACTTTGATTTGCGGCGCCAGTTGGAATTTGCAGAAATAACAACAGATGTAATTACGTTACAGAAAGTAACAATTGAAACGATTCGAAAGAAGTAATTTTCAAATCAATCAAGAATATTTAGCGTCGTTAAATATGTTTGATAAAAAGTTCCCTCCAATTGGCCAAGACACATTCTCATGAAGTATTGATCTACGTAAATTGAACCGAATGACTTACCTTCGCAGGCGACGAGTTTCATGCATTCGGTAATGAGAAGAAAACAAACATCAGACTTTGGCTAAATGAGTATATGATGAGATACGTAACAACATGCCAGATTATGACAACTTACTGCGTATACGAAATAAGTAAATTGACGAGCAGATTAGTCAAAATACTCTTTCCTTATTTTATCAGCCAGTCCAGGTATGTAGCAAAGGGCGAGTGATTTTGAAGCTAATCGCCCCCTTGATCCAAGTTTGAAAATATAATGACAGCTAATATTGCCAAAAAAGGGATCATTTCCGAGTTTCATTACATCTGAGACAAATTTTGTGCACCGTTTTACATCAAGAGAACAAAAAAAAATAATTTACACATAGAAGCATTCTGGCTGTTCAGATGGCCAAATCTTAAATGAAGGGCAAAGGTAAGAGGTCGAAATTTTGCAACTGAAAGTACGTTGTTATTCCTCTATTGAAATCAAACTCAAACTTAGTAACTGGAAACTTGTGCATGACCTAACTGATGAAGTTATTGGTTAAAGGTTTCTTTGGTGTGAAATCAACATATCTTCAAAATTTTCATATCAGAGGTTCAGAACTTGGATGAGGAAAATTCTGAAAATAGTGCTTTTTCTAAAGTCCTCCAGAGCCTCTGGCAAAGGGTCGTTCGGCGAAACCAAAACTTTCACTGCCTCCCAAAGAAGCTATTACGTCCACTGAAGGGCAAAACGTGACCAACCTCACGGCCCTCAGACCATTTACATTATTGGTCTGTCATGTATGGCTCCATTCTATCCTGGATGAAAAGAACAGATACTACACATGATCTTAGCCAAACGGTCGAGAAGCAAAAATAGTGCTTTATGGTATGAGTTCAGTTTGCCAAAATAATACAAGAACGTGTTGTGTGCTTTTCAACCATTTTAAGTTGGATTAAATCTGTATTTAATTATTATAAATCTACCTCCTCCTAAAATGTAAACCTTGCCAGAAAGTTGTTATTTTTCTCCATGACCTTACTATACTAATGTGACTTGTTTCCATCGAATTATTTAGCATTAACCCCTCACTTTAGTGCATGGGCATGTCGCAGTTGGATCGAGGAGACAGCCCGATTTTTTTTTTAAATCATCCCATTTGCACACTTTCACACAGTTAATTTGCCCGACCCATAACCCCTCTCATATCCACAATTTTCCTCTTTTGCAACAATCGACATACTCTGAGCGGGGAGCTGCTACTAGAGTAGCAGCTCCCTGTTTTGAGTGAGGCAAGGTGTTGTAGGAGAAACGGTAGGCTCTCCTTCATGGGAAACAGAAGTGGTTTTAAAGGTTTCCGTCCAGGTTGCTCTTAGCCCATCCTAACCATTGGGTCATTATCATGAGATATTTGGCATGAAAGCGTGTGAACAGGGGCGGTATCAAAATCCCCCGTGTGGGTAGACTTAAGCCCCGTCCACACTTTTCGACTCGATGCGACTCAACTCGTTGCAACGAGATTGTTCAGACGCGTTGCAAAGTGTGGAATGCTTTGCAACCAGTTGCAAGTAGACGTGCAGCCCAGTTTCATAGGACCGAACATGTTCGGTCGCATGAACTTGAAACGTGCAACTAACAACAATGACGGACTTATGGAATGAAGCCCGCGAAGTTCAGTTAATCGAAATGAACAGAACACATTCCTCCTGTCTCTTGAACGTAAGAAATAAAGAGTATGTTAAAAGTTCCATTTCCGTGAATCGCTTCATGGACCTGCGACTTGTAGCATAATGTGATATGCGCTTAAAACTAGTTAGTCGTCAGTCGCTCACAACGACAAGACAGTCTTGTTGCAATAAGTCGCGTCACATAGTGTGGACGGGGCCCCTTAAGAGCCCTTTTGGTCGTACGTCGACCCGGAAGAGGATGCGGTATTTTGAAAATGTATAACTCTTTCACCAAAGATCCCACAGACTTCATTCAACTACCAAATTAAAGCCAAGGAAAAGATCTTTGCAATGAAACCACTTTTGGTAGGGTGTCATTGACGTTTTGGGTCCAAATTCCGTTGCATTGTTTTGTTTATTTCTGAAATGCTCCAAAAAACAACGAAAAATGGCAAAATTATGTCATGTTTTTATAAAAAAAATATTGAAGTCCTAAAACAGAGTCCCCAACTCTTCATTTTTTCCTGAAGTACCCAAGTGTCTCAACTAAAACTTTTTTGATGGCTGGTGTCGATGTGTTGTTTATATTCTTTGTTAGTGTTGGGGATTTGGTTACAGGTTGGTAAACATATGACTGACTGTTTTAGAATTTTTACTCTTGTAATAAAAATCAATACTGAAAATTTTGCCTGCTCGAGCCTTATGATCCCTCCCCCCTTTGGGTGCGCCACAGGCTCAGAAATATAGCCAAAACGGAAGAAATTATACTTTTGGCGGTAGTATTACCACTTTAACATAGGCTACTTGATAAGTTGGTGCTAGCTTCCAACTTTGTGAGGACACATGGAAAGGAAACACACCATCATTAGCGCAAAGGCCTTCGCGGGAAAAGAAGTTCCAACGTAAACCGTCAATTTTAGGTCCTTTTTTAGTGTAAAGTGTTCACATTAGAACAATCAGTTGCCATTTATTTTGCATGGATATAAAAGAGGAGATGTTAGTGTGTAAGTGATGTTAAATTGGGATGGATTGAAGGTAATTTAGACCATTTCAGTACTGGGTGTGAAAAAGAGGTAATTTTCGTCGCTTTGAGGATTAATAGGGGTGGATGCAGAGCCCATAAACTCCTTCCCCCTGTAACCAAAATCTAAACGGTCAAACTATAGTGAATTTGTAATGCCATAATTGGCCAACTTCTTGGCTTTCATGTGAGGGGTAGCTCTAGTGACGTGTGAAATTTGACAGGGCTGTGGGGTATTTAATGAAGGCAAAATAGTGTGTAATTCAATGAAGCGATTAATGGTAGTGGACTCCCGACAGCAAGTTTACCATTGTCAGGCCCCACAACTAACATAAGCGGTGTTAGCCTTTATAGACGGGTGGCTTAGCGACAAATTTTAGCAATAACGTTACCGGCCGGACAAAAGTACCAAATTTTGCATGGAGTTCTTTTTCGACCTATCTATCGATTTTATCCGTGGAACCCACGTGATGGGCATCGATTTTCCAAGATGGCGGCCAAGGTCCAAGATGGCCGCCAGAAAACAGGAAATGTCATATATCAGCCTGCAAAAATCGGAGATGAACAATTGAGGGGTCAATTTAGGTGTTTTCGGGGTCACTGAAACAGTTGCTGGCCATGGAATGTTGCTCGGACAACCCACTTCCAAGATGGCGGCCAGAATCCAAGATGGTCGCATGCAAAAAAGTAAATTTCATATATATTCATTCCCTTTACCGATCTGGACAATCAAATCTTCCATCCTCAAACGTGTTAATGAAACTGGGCTAGCTCCCTGACTATAGTTGGCCCGTAGCCACGGGGAGGGGAAATTTTGGGGCAATGCCTCACCAGGGGGAGGAGGGCATTTCGGGGAAATATCCCACGACAAAAATATTTTTGCTCCACCAGATGAAAGCTGAAACTAGTAAACCTGATATTTGAAGAAAGTTTTATGCCCCCTCCCCAATCGAAACAATTGCTTCCCCAATCAGAACACTTGCCTGCCCACCCCCCCCCACCCCCCTACATGTAAAGCTGGTTAAGGGGCCCAGACTATAGGCCTATGTTGTGGCTGGTATTCTAATTGTACACGTGAGCATTGTCTCAGCGAACCTTTTCTAGGAGTTGAGGGACTTTAAGGTGCGATCGATCGTGGAAGAACACAGTTGCAAACCGGTAATTCTAATGGCAGTTACAAGTACGACTGAGTCAGCTCTGTTAATAGGGTAAACCAACCCGCTGTGAATACCGACCCGATTTGCACGATTGTGGACCCCTACATGAACACAACGTCAATTCTGAGAGCATCACACGCTAAGTGGTAGCAAAGCCAACGTTTGTTGACGATTATTCATTGAACCTATGTGGAGCTTTTACGATATAAAGGTTTGTATGTTACTAAGTTGAATATAGTTCTGATGTAACAGCTGATTAATTCCTGAAAGTGTCACGCATTGCCAGGACCCGGCATGCCCACCAGGTCACTGTTCTTGTTCTTCACAGACTACCCTGAATGAAGCTTTCAACCAGAGACCCAATGCTGATGAGAGTTTCAGTAACTGGCTGGAACAAATGTGAACGAAATCTCTTACGTTCAAGTTCTGGCACATGATCACAAACTATGAGATTCTGATTCTCATATTTGTTAGAGCCCATCGGGAGAAAAAATTTCTCACTGTATGTTACTGTGTTAGAGGCACTCGTACCATTGTTTTTTGCTTTAGACCACGTGAACTATTCTCGGTAGCTGCCTATACACGTCAGAGATATGAAGACTCTGCCACAAGCGATCAAAGATGAGTTCGAAACTCGGAATCACTGGACAATCGCAAAGTCGTCACACAAGTACTCTGCGGTTACAAGAGACCAAGCTCAATAAGCAGGAGAATAAAGTGGTGAAGGCATCTGGTGGTGCAGTACGACTCACTGAGAATCCAGTCGCCTTCAGGCGCTGGATGACAGCTGACCCGAGCTTGCCAGACTTCTTAGACAGTACGAGAACGCCTATTTTTATGACCATGTTGCGGAAAACCCTGCTAACTTTGAACACCATGAGCGGGGACTTGCTGCACAGAGAACTTTCCAGCGACAGGTCGATAACCTTTCTAATACAATGCGCCAGATGGGAAATCCCTTCTTGGATGACTTCGCAGAGTTGGCATATCTTGACAGTCGTAACTGCGTGAATGAGGCGGTAGTGAATACAGTCCGTACACTGGAAGACATAGGCATAAAGAAGTATCAAGGGTATCTGAAAACTGTGCTCGTAGATCGGAGTCACTCCATACATGATACGATAGCAAAGAACTCACTACCACTATTCTCAACAAAGCGTAAAGTTACATCGAAGGATTGCAAAAAAGTGAAGGTACTTGAGAACAATGTGGCGCTCTTTGGCCAGTTATACATCTCCCTACAAAACAGAGATGGTGACATTACCCAGTCAACATGCCCAGCTGGGCCCCAACTGGGTTTCAGCTGGGCTACTTGCTGGCCCCAGCTGGGGCCCATCCGTGTTTGTCAGGTGTTCCCATTTGGGGCCCAACTGGGCTAGCCTTTCCCAGCTGAAGCCCAGCTGAAGCCCAGCTAGGCTTCAGTTACTGTAGCGGGGTAAAGCTGGGCTTCAGCTGGGCTTCAGCTGGGGAAGGCTAGCCCAGTTGGGCCCCGTGGGAACACCTGACAAACACGGATGGGCCCCAGCTGGGGCCCAGCAAGTAGCCCAGCTGGAACCCAGTTGGGGCCCAGCTGGGCATGTTGGCTGGGTAGGGAATTCTTTGCACACAAAATTCATTCGTATCCTCCATCCCTGTCTGAGTTTGGAAAGCTCAACCTGTCTGGTACCAAACGTCAACTGTTACAATGTATAGAAGAACCAAAGCAGACAGAGGCACCTGTATCATATGACTGCAAAGTTCTGGATGGTGCGGTGAAAGTATATTCATTGCCTGTAACAAATGTCTCGACATTCCAGGATTATATTGACGACGTGTTTGTACTCCATCTGGAACGTCAGCTGCGTGACACAAAGCGAGTGGATGTTGTGTGGAACGATTACCGTCCAGACAGTCTGAAGGAGAGGACCAGGGAGAAACGAGGCAAAGGTGTACATAGGAAAGTATCAGGTGACCCCCAGCTGCCGGGCAACTGGAATGACTTTCTCCGCGATACAGTCAACAAGAAGGAACTCTTTGAATTACTGTCGTCAGAGGTTGCAGATTGCCGTATCCCTCCTGAGTGTTCGATATACATCACAGCTGGAGAGCATGTTACATGTGTTGGAACTCAAATCGAAATGTCCAGCTGCAATCAGGAAGAGACAGACACGACTGTGGTCCATGTGGAACATGCTCTGGAGAATGGATCAAAATCCATCCAGGTGCGAACTGTGGACACAGACGTCGTCGTTACTCTTGTCGGCGTGTTCTATGACCTCTCCCACATAAAGGCTGATGTTGATCTGTGGGTAGCATTTGGAAATGGCAAAAAGTACACTTATTACAGCATCAACGCAATTTGTCAGCATTTAGAGGGAAAGGAAAGAAACCATTTTGGCAAGCGTGGGATGCCTATGAGGAAGTTACTGATGCCTTTGTTCATCTAGCCGCACACCCGTTTGGGCATCTTGACTTACATTCTGAATCATTTAAAAGAATCGAAAGACTAGTTGTCGTAGTTTTTGACAAAACAAGTAAGATCATGAATTTTAACAGTGCCGGGATGGAGCTGTTCAGCCAGAAAAGGCAAGCTATTGACAAGATACCACCTACTCAAAATGCACTACTCCAGCACACTAGGAGGGCAGTATACCAGGCTGGCATTTGGACAACATTCATGGTATCTCAACAAACAAATCCATGTCCAACCGACTATGCTTGGGTGAAAAATGGGAACTCATGGGAACCTGTCTGCTCTACCATTCCAGAGGCGTCTAAAGCGTGAAGAGAATTCGTGAAATGTGGCTGCTCCAGGGCCTGTACAGTGTGCAAATGCAGAAAAGCAAATCTGCCTTACACGTCACTTTGTCGGTGCAGATGTTCAACAAAATAAGCTACGTAAATTAATTGTAGACTGTCTTGTAGAGAAACGTATTGAAACATTGTAGATAAAATTTTCGAATACTACTACTAGATGCAGTTGAAGCCTGAGGTCAGTTAAAGTGTAAACTTACATTTTTGAACTTCAGTTAACGTGCAGTAAATTGCTTTGAAATTTCCCCGGATGAAAAGAGCTTATTTCACAACCCCAAATATCAAAACTTATTTTTCATTTTCGTTATCTTAATCCAGTAACGGGGTCCATTGACATCAAGAGAGGAACGAAATGAGTAGGTCTGTCTCATTTCATACTGCATCGAGTAAAAGTCAGTGTGACAGTTGGATTTTCAATACTAATCAGAAGAAATCAATCTTTTCAGTTAAAATTTAAACTTCTCCTGACCTTTAACAATAACAACTAACAGCTGTATTTTAGTTACATTGGCTGCCATCTGTGAAGTGGGTTACTAGAGAAGCATAATATGTCCCACATCTAATTCAGTGACCCCTGAAACACCTGGGCTGGCCCCCCATTTGTTCATCTCCGTTTTGTACAGGCAGATATATGACATTTCCTGTTTTCTGGCAGCCATCTTGGATTCTGGTCGCCATCTTGGAAGTGGATTACCCGAGCAAAATGCCATTACCAGGATCTAATTCAGTGACCCCTGAAACACCTAAATTGACCCCTTATTTCCTGTTCTCCGATTTTTTCGGGCAGATATATGACATTTCCTGTTTTCTGGTGGCCATCTTGGATTTTGGCCGCCATCTTGGAAAATCGGAGCCCATCACGTGGGTTCCACGGATAAAATCAATAGATAGGTCAAAAAGAAACTCCATGCTAAATTTGGTACTTTTGTCCGGCCGGTTACGTTAAATCTGCTAAGCCACCCTACTATTAAGGAAAAGCTCTTTGAGTATCTTCAAAGGGTATAAACAGATTGAATTAAAGGGAAATAAGGGCTCACAACAACAAAATGGTGCTATATAATTCCCTAGAATATAGACGAAAACACTGATTCAGAAAGTGTATTTCCAGCAATAGTGGTTCACCCAGGATTTTGAACCGAGCTGAAAATTATGGAAGAACTGCCTAAACTGAGCCCCGCTGTCAGTTGATCCCTTGGCGCAAGGCATGACAGAACGTTTTTGAACTTGATGTAGTCACCATTCGACGCAAATTGTCATTTTCCAGTTCAGCAAGTAAGTTCCTTGAAATGGTATTCTCTTTCTTGAACAGAAACCCCCTCTCTTTAATATTACTGCCTATGCCTGCATGTGGAGACTTCTCTTAGTCTTAGAATTTCTGCTACAAAAGTCTAACAAAACTTACATGATTTCTCATTGTTATTTGGTTAAGTTCGAGAATAAAAAACATTTCGTCTTTTTCTTTTTACATTTACACATTTTCTTTTCATTTGTACATTTTCTTCTAATTAAAAAAAGAACATTCACCCTAGAAATTGAAATTAGTATAATAACCAACTAGTCCAGTAATTTTAATTGTCAAAATCCGTAAAAATATTTGGAATGTTTTTCCTTCTTTATTCTTCAGTGTTAGTTAAATTATTCTGCACCCATTTGATTCATTGGATGCATTTTGATACATTGTTTAACTTAAACTTTCTATACGTCGTAAGCCTTGTGTTTCATTATACTGTGAAAGTGATGTATACCTACCACTTAAAAACACATTTGCGCAAACGGTGAGGTGTGTATTGACAAAACTTGAAAAAAAATTAAGTCGTGTTTATATTCTACATAAAAGCATATCCTTCTCCAAATATGCAGTGTATTTCTTGTCTCGGGTTATTTGTTGAAAATCTTCGTTGAATTTATCTATCTGTTATCTGAATCTTGCGCTTTTCCTGCACTATCAAAAATGTCAGAAACTTGCACTTAGCAGGCAGTCAACTCCCAACTACGTTTTTAAGTAGTACCCAGAAATTCTCAACAGGCGCAGCCCTTTGATTGACAGCAAGTTCAATTAATGCAGAGCACACTTCCTCATATTGCACAACATCTACAACACCGAGTGTTTTAGACAGTTGCAGGGTGGACTTTAGTAAGTAGGGCTGGGGAATTGGAACTATGGGGGGGGGGGGATTAGGCCTAAAAAGAAAACAATGTAAGCTTTCAAGAAGAACTGGATGATGATTGCAGGACCCCCCCCCCCTTAAAAAAAAAAAATAACTCTAAAAAAGAGTGAAATTTCACGCCACAGAAGAGTTGCAAAGTTTTCTCAAAAAACAGTGAAATTCGCTCCAAAGAAGCAAAGATTCACTTGGAGTGCAAACATGGACAACTTCAAAATGGGTGGTTCCTGGCGGCACTCGTTTAAGTGTGAGTTTTCACTCTTCTTGGAGTGGATTTCACTCTTCTTGGAATGGATTTCATTATTTTTGGAACGAACTAATACTTTAATGAAGTGAAACCACACTTTTTACTGTATTAAAGAACGGTTATAATTTGACTATTTTGTTTTTAGAGTTACGGTAGAGAAAGTAACTGCTTTTTTCATTTGAGCGGGAAAATCAGACCAATATCAACGTTTATATAACGCAATTAGCAAACGTGGTAGGATGTCGTATTACTTCTTTAAGGAAATTCTATCCTCACTGTTTTTTCGTTCACGTTGGCACTTATTTTTTATCTGTGCATATATTTACTTTAGTTCAATTAATGCTCAGTATGGATACGGTTAAAATTATGTTCTTTGTCCATCTTTTTAAATTGAGGATGAAATCTTCGAACTTATGGACCATGATTCTTTTATGCTGATGTTTTATAACATAACAATAAACGGAGAAAAAGAGGAAAAGATTCTTACTCTCATAACTTCTCAAAGGTGCAACTTTGTAGTAATGATATTGGTCAAATTATATAAGGAAGTATGGGTTGTCTGTGTTGTAATTTACAACACGTCGATGTACGGATGTAGAACACTTGTGTTACAGTATTGCGTGTATAGTGTGTACAAAGAGAGTCTTGCTATAACAGACCTTGTCAAGGAACATTTTACACACAGAAGAAAACAAAGAGATGGAGATTTTTCCTGACTGTATCATTTTTTGTTGCCTCACGGTTTTGCCAATTATGGGCCATGAGTTGCTTATACCGGTAATCGAAGCGAAGGGGACTGGTGTAGGGAAAAGTTCTGTTAGACAGTATACTCAGGTAGGACATAATGATCAAATTTACATTCGATGTTCATTTAATGTCTTGTCTCCCGCCAACATATCCTTACTCAAAGATGGAACAGTTATACAGTCCAGACAATTAGTAGACCCTGGACAGATATCTATGATCAGTTTGACTAGACAACTACGGAATTTTGATTACATTGTTGGAAATTATTCCTGTCTACTTATTAGCCTATCGAATATAACCATCACTCCTAGACTTTATTACGTCATTGAAAGTAGAGCAGAAATTGTGAGTGGAACTTCGACAAATTGCTTGTCTTCGATTGGAATTTCTGGAGTTGATGGCGAAACAGTTAGTTTTGGTTGCTATGGGAATGAACTTAACTGGAAATCCAATAATCAGCAAAAACTCAACAGGAAAATAACAATACAATCAGGAATCCTTAATAAAGTATCATGTGGGAAATATTCTAGCCATAGCAATTGGCAAACTGCCTGTTATACACCATCAATTACCGTTTCACGTTTTATTCAAGTCGATGTAATCCCCCAAAATTTTACTCCCAATACAAGTCCATTAGAATTTGAGTGTACCAGCGACCCTCCTCGCCTGATGTACTGGGTCGTTTTAGGTAACCATGGAGACCTTCTTAGTTATTTCAACTCTCAGTATGAAAGTTTTACAATGGTGGACACCATGGTTGAGATAATCCAAACAGCTGGGTGGACTTCTCTTCGTATAACAGAGGCAGTACCCGGGGGTAACCACATCTACAGAGTACTTTGCTACACGTACGATACGCAGGTCAAGGAATCTGTTTCTGAAATACTTACTAAAAGCCACCAACCAAGTGTGGTGACCCCTATGGAAATTCAGAATAATGAGACATTCGTGTCCTTTAACGAACCTTGGGGAGAGAAACTTACCTTTATATTACTGACCGCCGTGCTTTCATTGATAATTATCATATGTCTGGTTGTCATATTGTCGCTTTATTTAAATCTTGTGAAACAAAAGGTTAAAGTAAAACAATTAGCCAATGTCTTGGAAACGAACACAACGGACTTGCATCATAACCCAGTTTACCAGTCATACGAAGGGGAAACGAAAAGTACTGCACTAAAGAATTAAGACGAGTATCAGTGCGTGTATGGTTGAATTAATTTCTATAACTTAGTGCATGTTAATTACATGAGGTTTTGTGGCTCACTTTAGTTTTCATTAGTTTAAGCTAGGCCTTTTGCTAGGAATGGCTCACCAGCTTGTTTCCCTTACTCCATTGCTTACACTGAGCATTAAGCACAGTGACAGTAGGCTCCATTTGAAAGTCTTTGGTATGACCCGGCCAGAATTCGGACCCCCGACCTCCCGGTTATCCAAGTCGGATGCCCTAACCGCTTGACCATGCAGTCGGTACCGGTATGTATATGCTGCACAATAAATCATGCTGGTGTACTACATTCATAATAATGATTGAAGAGGAAAGGGGGTTGGAATGTTGGGAGAAAACAGACAACAACTTTTGTTAATGGATAACATTATGTAAATTAAGCGTTATATTTATGTAACTTTTTAACTTTACAGTTTATGGTAGGAGAATATTCCCCCTTGAGATGACTTAATTTTACTTGTAAAGAAAGGGGGAGTTGAAACACAAGACATTGAAAAACCAAATACAGATGGTCAGCCTAAACAAGGTTTCCATTCAAAGAAATGAGACAGCTCCACAGACAGTGCCAGAATTTCTAGTTTGGGAGGAGGAGGGGGGAGAGATTAGGGGAAAAGGAAAACGTTGGTGGGGAAATGTGTTTGCGCGCAGAGCGAAAACGAATGCGAATCGCGCGTTCCTGGGGGTGGGATCCAGGGGCTCAGTCTTGGTGGGAAGTCCAGGGACGAAATCGCGGGAAGCTCTGAGCTTCTAGCTTATCTCTGGGTGAAAAAAATGAGTCTCAGGAGAGGTATTTTGCTTTTGAATTAACTCCTATTTGACCTAACGTGGGGAAGAGCTGGAGAGTCACGGTGGCATGGAAAAATATGAGGGGTAAATATCCCCCTATATCCAACCGTAGCCCCACCACTTATCTTAAACACAGAGCACAGAAGGGGAACAATTACTAGGTGAAAAATTGAAATCCGAAGAATTTCCACGGAAAAAATAAGTAATCGTGGATTGGATATGGGAACATTCAAGATTATATCTGACAGGTATATCATTGGGCCTATGTATATTTTTTAAGTCCTTAGGTTGTAGAGTAAGATGGTCTGTTAAGCAATTTGATTCGTTAAAATTGGTAAAACCGCGGGTGTAACCACTGACAGGAAAAGATAGTTTTGTAATTATGTCGTGATTAAACTGTAGTGCGGTTTAAAGAAAACTTAAAAAGTGCGTTCTTGTATGAACTTTTTGTTGAAAGAGGTGGCAACGTAAATGATGTGTGACATTTTTATTTGCACGACCTTTTAACAATCGATATACGTCATGAAAGTTTGTAATACTAGATGATAAATAAATGTTTTGTGGTTTGGTATTTAGAGACCTGTTTTATCCTTGTTTGGTATCAAGGACATCTTACAAAAAGTACATAAACCTACAATAAATGATTAAAATGTTTACTTTGTATTAGACCATACCATTACTGAAATATTATCAAATTAACGTATACCTAAAGATCTAAAATTTCAACAAGGTACATTACTGAAATAGAAAAATGAATTCTAGCATGGGCGCAAATCCCGGGGGGGGGGGGGCAAGGGGGGCCTTCGCCCCTCAAATGAAAAGGGGGGGCCAAATCGTAATTTGGCCCCCCCCCCCCAAAAAAAAATTTGAGTAGACCTAAAAATATGGTCACCTTTCTTCGTTTTTTTTTCATTCGAAAACAGTTTTTCTGAAGCTTTGGAAACGCCAGAACACAAGAGCTTCCGGGGGCTTCGCCCCCTGGACCCCCACAGGGGCTTTGCCCCTGGATACCACCAGGAGTCCTTTGGGGCTTCGCGCTCGCGGTGCCCGCCAAGCGTGCACAGTTTAGTACTCATGGGCACATCATTAGCATTTTCGCCCCCCCCCCCACTCTCAAACAGAGATTTGCGCCCCTGAATTCTAGTGGTCCATTCTCAGTCTTGACCCTTGGTCTGTTTCGATTTAAGGGAGTAGATTTCATTATTTAATATTTCTGGGCAGTGAAGAAAGCTATGTCAGTGAGAGGGGCGATGCGCACTGTTTAACAAGAAATTTCCTTACTGGCTAACGGTAGCCTAATCCCTAACCTAATCCCTAACCCTAACAAAGAATACAATCGATACAATACAATGGCAACAACCAATCAAGAAACACCTTGTTAAACAGTGCGCATCTACCCCAGTGAGATCTGGATGCCATTAGATTCATTTTGTTACCTCTAAAATATACAAGTTTAAAAATTCTAAACCTTATATTTATATTCACATTTTAATTTGAAAAGTGCAGTTCCTGTTTAATTTGTATATACGTCTCTATATGACTTCAAAGAATATATCGTTTCGTTTCGTTTCGTTTATTTGTTTTTCTACATCATCAAAATGTATGGATACACAAACATAATGAACACAGTACATACATAACACTGAAGTAGATGGAAGTAAAACTAAAAAACCCTGAGGGGCTTGTCGAGAGTTCTACTCCCCAAAACAACAAAAGCAAGTTACCTAAAGTAGTTGTGTAGCAAACACAAATAATCAAAAAGAAAAAGAAAAAAGGACAGAAAATTGAAAAAACTAAAGGTAAAGGTAATGAATATAATAATAATATATATATATATATATATATATATATATATATATATATATATATATATATATATATATATATATATATATATATATATATATATATATATATATATATATATATATATATATATATATATATATATATATATATATAATATTTAGCCCCCTTCTTGACAACTACTTCGTCCTTTCATAATTTTCCCTATCACGGACCTGCACTAGGTAATGAATCAAGTACTCCAATATTTTATCACCCTCTATAGCTTTTTATAAACATCATAGTTTTCAACTCTTCCAAGCCCCCTTCCCCTAATAAATTCTCCATAATGCAGGGTAGGCCTACTAATTTTGATTTTTTTGGTACTATGGCAAAAACACACCGGAATGTTGCTTAATTATGTTCCAGCTATCACCACATTTTTCGCAGAAAAGTATAATTTTCGAGTAACCGTGATAGTATCAGTACCACCCATATGAACTCAACATGAAACAAGCCTGAATATTGAAATTGACAGTAATCGAATCATTTGGAAAATATGTAGGGAAGGTTTTTATTAACTTTAAAACCATTTAGAATAATCTGTCAGTTTTGGACACAGTGTGAAGTCTGCTGATTTAGTATGCTTCCCAAATCAATAACAATAATAGAAATGTTTCAGGCTGCATAACTTTCATTTCCAAGTTTAACATCTTCCACATCTGGCAAACAGTAAGATTTCATGTTCAATGCTTATTTGACTGTTTTGAAGTAAGGGAACATGAGTTTCGTGTTTCTTTAAGCATGCAGTGGGAGGATTGTCACTCCCTATTAGCTCAAAATGATTCCTTGGTAAAGATGTGAACACTTTCCAACCGTTATCAGAAAATTTTACATTAATAACATAACCTCACCAGTAGCAAAGCCAGGATTGTGTCATGGGAGGAGGGGGGGGGGGTTGGGTCACAACATAAGGGAAAACCCTGGAAGGGGAGATATAAATAACCGCTATTTTAGGTGTTTTTTGGCATTTCAAGATTGGGTCATGGGGGGGGTCAACCCCCGAAACCACCTCCGTGGCTACGCCATTGAGCCTCACGTATCAAATGTTACCATTTAACTAACTTAATATAATTTATTAAATTAATATGATTAATAACGTAATACTTCCTTTTTGTGATCGACATAATCATAAGATATAATCGAAGCAGTCATTATGAGACAAATTTTAGATGTTATCTAAAATAAAGCGGTTTATGAATAAGTAAAGACAAAATGGTAATAGAGTACTTATGTTCTATATTTTTGTTTTCAAAGGCATGTTCTGGTGGCTTTTCATGAAGGTGTTAAAAGATGAAAGAATTACAAAAAATATTCCACGCCATTTCCTTAAACCATTTTAGCAATAACTTTTCCTAACACAAGATATTAGTTTCGTAATTTCTGTAAAAATATCTCCACTTTTCAACAAAGCCATAGAAAGTTATGCAGTGTGGGCACATTGTGCCAGGTTCATTTTACAAATAAAGTTTGAAGCTTTTTAAAAACGCTATATGCTATCGGAGACCGTTGTTTTCACCTCCAGAAGGAGAATTTTCTGTATTTTGTCCCCGGAAAATGCCTTTAACGGTGCCTGGTCTGCTTGTGTTTCATTTATACATCACTTATGATGTAGTCTAGGACTACCTGGCTTAGATTCAGATTCGATCGAAATATCCATGAGTGACTGATATTATGGAGAAAAAAAAAACGGTACCGTAACTTCATGGAGAATTGTTATTGTCATTCCTTTCATAATTCAAGTAATGCTTTTTGAATAATATGAACATTAATTTATAGTCTTAGGCTTAAAGTGTACCATGTTCACCATTTTCACTGTTAAAGGGAGTATTTTGTCATTATGGAAAATGACATTTCTGGCAAAAATCTTTGTCATCTTGGTTATACTTTCAAAAAGAGCACATTAGTCTTTGACCCCCACCTCAACATACCGTACATCTTGAACTTTCGATAAGAAAGAATCACAGAAAGATACATACAGGGCACGAATGGCACACACCCATACTACCACGAAAGACTCATTTGAACTGTTCAATTGCAAATGTTTACAACTATAAGAATTAAGTTCCACGTTAGATGGACCCTTTTTTGTTTCCATTGTAAGGTATGGTGTGTAATAAATGCATGGAGTCTTTTGTTTAAGCAGAAAATGCACCCAAATCAGAAATATGCAAAGTTAGCATTGAAAAATGATAAAAGTCCGAATTTACGGCGTTTTTTTTTTCTTGTTTCTTTTCTTTTTTTTGAACATGAGCTAGCGTTGAAATAAAAAACTAAAAACCTCGGTCACATTAGAGAAACACATTAGAGGAAGGATAGGCCTAAGTCCTGTAGTCAAATGTGCAATGTAAAGTCATGCATATTTACATAAGGGCGCTGCGAGAAACTACGGCGGTGCATATGATTGACAAAGTGCAAAGTATTTATCAGTACACCGCTTATCTTCCAACCTCCATGAATTGGAGGAAAAGGATGAAACGCAATCTTGCTCACCGGTTGAATCGTTCGGTTGATCCCAGTCCCATGAACTGAATGTAAAAGGAAAGTATACATATGTTTTAGAACTTATAGTGTCCTCCAGCAAAAATGCATTTTTGTAATGCATCTCGCTTCGATACGCAAGGAAACTCTTGGTTAATTAAGTAAGCAGCCAAAAAGCTTGAGTTTCTAACTCCTTTTCTCGTCTTATTTCCCTTTTTCTAAAGTCCTCCCGACTCTCTGAAAAAGGGCCGTTCGGCAAAACCAAAACTTTAACTGCTTCCTGAAGAAGCTATAACGTCCACTGAAGGACAATACGTGACCAACCTCACGGCCCTCTGACCATTTACATTATTGGTCTCTAATGTATGCCAGTGACTCCATTCTAGACTGGATGAAAAGAACAAATACTACACATGATCTAAGCCAAAAGGCCGAGAAGCGTCTTATTTTCCAGCCCTTTTTTTTCAAAAGCCCCCCGACTCTCTGGCAAAGAGCCAGGGGCAAAAACCAAACAATACTCCCGAAGGAGTTCTGCTCCCAAAAGGAGCTACGTCCCCAAGAGACAACTCAACTCAACATGACCAACTGAACGTCCTGACGGGAAGAGTATCGTTCTACACTGGCTGAATAGAATGGCCTCCGCCAACTACCAGGGGCAAAGAAAGTCCTTTACATTTTCGTGACAGCCCTACAATATTTTCAGCTAACGCCAATGCAAATTTGATGGAAAGTAACGAACAAGATCTCTTTATAACATATTTGTTTCCAAATAGCTTGGTAACTTCTGACTCTGTAAGAGGCCAAATTCAAAATTGTAAAAATGTCAAGAATGTTATTGCAAAATTTATTCAAAACCCCAAACTTTGCAGTTCAAACGGATAAGCATCCTTTAAACTTAATCATTAGAAAAACCATGTAATATGTACAATAGCCAAGGAAGAGTAGCGGAAGCAACCGACATAAAGATATTTTTCATTTGTTCGTAATCCTTGTTCAGTAGGCTATGTGCTGTGTGCATGGTCCTATAATGAGTCATTGCTGCGTTTGCGCATTAGCTTCAGGTCATAACTTAGACCTATGCTGCATCATGATGTGCCTTAGTTTGTAAATTGTGCATTGTGCACCGCAATAATTCTGAAATGTCTCGAAAGCGTTTTGTTTTCTATTTCATTATTTGAATTCTAAAAGCACACTATATCAAAGTAACTTACTGCCTCCAAGCATGGTAGCCTATGTCTTGTTCAAAACGTGTTCATAAATCGTAGGAGATTCTAACATAATTTGATGAACGTGAAAGATTAAAAAAATCTGTTGTGACTTAACGCAGATGCAAAGTTATTTATCTATGAATTATAATCTGACGAAAATACGCATGCGCAGTGACAAATATCAGCTGACTTATGAGCAAAAAAGGTGACAGGCCTACAGAAAACTAGGAAATATCAACAATGAGTGGCCCACTACATCGATCACCATTCTGCTATTGCTGTAGCAGTTTAAATGTTTTATATATAAGAATTAGGCCTAGTGAAAGTTGGTGGTGAGACTTCTATAAGCCAAGTCTTTTACCTTCTTACTCCTACCTCTTCATTTATAAACTGATCAGAACCATCATTTTGCAAATCATATTTTCAAACAGTCAAATTGAGCTCACCTATCTGTCACCGAAAAATTTCTTTTATCTAACCACTCGAAAAGAACTCTCTGAGGTTGAACTCGAATAATTCCGATCCATAGACTTGACTGTCCGTCGCTAATTTGATTCATGATGACCTCTATTGTACTCTGTAAATAAAATGGTAACATATTAAAGGTAATCTATCTCAAAGGTAGATGAGACACCTAAAGTTGGTTACAAGTCGTGTTAAAGAACTCTCTGTACTCTGTTCCAACATTGATAAAGATTTTTTTTTTATTTTGTAAATGAGATTATCGGTTTTGCTACAATGGGCAGATTTAGTGGGGCCGCGCCTGGCCCAAACCCCTCAGATACCCCAAGGCTTATTACTGGTTTTTTGTTTTAAATTTTTTAGATGGGTCATTTGTCATTCTCGTTTGCACATCACGTTCTAATGTGTTACAAAACAAAAGCAATTTCAAATTAAACAGTTTTAAATATTCAGATCGGTTACAAAAAAAAAAAAAAAAAAACGTAATATCAAAAAAGTTAATACGTGAGTAACAGAATTATGGACGGATCAATAGTGGAAACAGCAGGTATAGGAGACAGCAAAGTACAAATATGAGTTTGATGTATTTTGTCACGGAGTGATTTTATTAACGTCACAAGTCCCGCCCCTGTACCTCAATGCAGGGAAAAAGTAAAAGAAAAACCTGCATAACCAACTATGACGTCGCGTCACTTGAAAACACTCGAAAACAGCGCAAAACATCAAACAGTTCTTCTGAGTCTTATGTGTAAAGCTAAATTTGTTTTGATGACATTAAAAGGGCCAAACCTCTCACCATAGACTACAATTTTGGTAGGGGTTTACCGAAATACTCAATTGGCTCAGCTGTTTGATTGCCAGCTAACTCAAACAATGCGGAGTACCAAAGCTTATATTACACAGCATGAACTGTACTGAGAGTGTTTTGACTATACACATTGAGCTTTTCTATATTCACCTTGAAGCAATACTCTGAGATTGTCTCTTGATAAGGATGAATTTCAGACAATTGTGGGAGAGGCTTAAGTAAGAACATTAGGAGAATTGGTACTGTTTGGGGTGAGATAATTGGGCATTTAACTCTAAAAATGACACAATTAAGATTGCGTCATCCCAGTTCCTTTCCCTTATTGTCCAAGCAAAAATTCGTGAGTCATTACCCTCAAGTCAGTTGTATTGAATACCGCAATATCACCCCCACATTTTTGGCAAAGGTTCCTCGATTCCCTAAAAGTTCTTCGATCATTTGGTATCATATACGCCATATTTCCGACCAGACTCCAAGCATTGCATTCTAGAAATACAAAGCAAAACAAAGAATTGAGTTTTTTGAAAGCTGTTATTTCCCCACTCATGGGTAAGTTTACCAATGTGATGGGGTAAATATCCAAATCGGTTATGGAATCACCATTTTTTGCAAAAGTATTAACCTCAATGGATACTTTTCGTGCATCAAATTAAATATTTCTTCACTCAACAATTTATCCGTATGTAGACTATAGCATGTTGAAGTGGATCTAATGTTAAAAAAAGATTGCAGAGTGCAGAGAATTGTTAAAACGGAACTTGAGTTACAGATAGGCTATAAGTCTTCGGCGATCATTCAACAAGAGAGTGTCTAACAACCGAAATTTTCTGACTCTTATAATCTGGTAATTTATTGACAAGTAACATAAGTTAGTGAGTGTCATTTCGGTAGGTTGGTACAATAAGGCGGAACTACTTCACAAATGTACAACAAAAGCGTGGGAAGCAATATAAATGTGGGGGCATAATTTTCGGACTATGCACCCCACCCTACCTCCTAGACCAAAAGATACGTTTTTGATATGTATTGTTTAAACTTTTCTTCTTGCCTAGGTATATGAAGGACGATACACAAATCGAAATTTTACCTTCGCAGGACAGATGACTTTGTAACTCTTTGTCTAGGACACTGATGCGAGTGTCAGTATTTTTCTTCACATATAATGATGAGCAGCCGCAGTTGGTCAAGGTGTGGTCTGAAAGCGATCGCTGTAGTTCTCCGTTCATTGTTGACAATTTATAAAAACAGTCATCTGTTGAAAATTGATATTTACTCACATAACTATAATGTAAAACCACACAGTAGGGTATACCATCCTACTCTGTATGGATAACTTTGAGTGATAACGGAGTATACGATACGTAGGCTTTGACGGTTATACGAACTTAAAAGTAGTCCAGTATATTAAAACACGCGGGGCAAGTTAGAAACTTGCAAATTCATGATAGCTATACATCAACCGCAAATATGCAAACGAATGTTTGAAAAGATTTTGGAACACATGAAAACGTGGGCGGCGATACCGGGAGGGGGAATGTCCACCATCCCCAAGTATCCCTTTCATTTTCACAAAGTACTTTTTGGAAGTGTCCCCAACATTGAAATGAAGTCCCATTCCTTGCACGAAAAGATTTTGGAAGGTTCTGTAAGTTTAAACTTAATAAAAAATATGTAACAACAAAACGTGTCCGTAGGCCTACTTACGAACCTACACCCTCAAAATAAAAGCTATTTCGAACAAATAAGAGGAAAGGAGTCGAGCCACTCTTTTTATCGTATTGAAACACAAACGATAATAATAACTACAAGAATAGCCTAGTGCTACACGTAACGTTGATTTCTTTACATGAAATTATCATTTTTCAACTGAGATCACATCCTCATATGAATTAAGAATCTAAAGAACGTGTTTAACAATTAAACACTTTTTTGCCGTCACTTTTTAACACTTTTAAAGTCATGACATGTTTAGCTATTAAACAATAATATTTAGCAATTACACGTGTTCAGTGGCGTAGCCACAGGTAGGGGGATTTGGGGGGTTAGAACCCCCATGACCCAACCTTTCAATACAAAAAACACCTAAAATAGCGGTTTTTTCTCTCTACCCTTAGACTTTTACCTCATGTCGTGCCCTAACTCCCCCCCCCCTCCCATGACACAATCCTGGCTACGTGCCTACACGTGTTTAAATGCTTAGTAATTTGACGGGTGTGTTATTACATAAACTTGCTTACAATGTGGTGGCAAAAAGTGTGTGGAAGAACGTTTAATTCCATAACACCTTTTTAGAGAGAAGCCTTACAAATTTAACTCACCTGTTGCTGTTACCCTGGTAATTTGAAATACCAAAAAATATAAAAAAGACAAAAGTTTCGACTTGCTGTAAATTCTACCATTGATTCTTAGTTCACATATGGAGTTGCTGACGTCTGAAGACTCCATTGATGACTGCTGTAAATATTCCAGTACTTTAAAGTCACTGCTGAAAAATTAAAACTACGAAGTGGGATCTACATATTGGATATTTCTATTTCTCAACAGTTGAAAAGAACCACTTTCTTTCGAGTATGTTTTAGGTTTGCTGTTTGCAATTCCTATGACCCATTCATACAAAAATCCAGCTGAATATCAATTGGAAAAAAGGCAAGTACTCCTTCTTAAAAAGCCAGAACCATTTCATAATGTTTCAATCTCTTCTGGGAGCATCACTGATATTGAGTAATATTTTATACCCATCTTCCTTGTGGCTAGTCAATGTTAAATCATGTGAATTCAAATTACTAATATACTGGACGGCTATTTATATACATGATCAATACATTATTAATCGAAACTTTTAAGAAAATATCTGGTAAATAAAGATTTAAGACCCATATACGCAAAACCAATTTTCTGTCAATCACAAAAATCAAATCAATGAATCCTTTTACAAAGAACAATTTCAAAGACGTATGGGATACAGATTTGGCGTGCGTTTGTATTTGGCCACTGTTAAATGACATAGACAAAAACGACGTGAACCAAAACTTTGACTAACAACCCTTTGTAATTGCTCTTTGGAAAATGGTATATGAAAAAATTCCTTTGTTACAGGTAATCGATAATTACGATTTTGAGATACTGCTGTAATAAAACACTTTTAATATACGGTAATTATTGTTGAAGAAATGAAATTAACATACACTACTCCGTTGCGCATGAAATAACACCACATGAGTTACCTAATGCAAGGTTATATAATTTGCTAATGTATTGATTCGTTTTTGTACAACTTCACAATTTGACGTTTAATTAGGGTACAATCACATATGCATTTTAGTGCTTAAAAGAATTTAAATGACAGAAAGAGATAACAAATGTAATTTCTTTCGACGTACAAAGGGAGTTACGACTAGGCTTTTTAAATACTTCAGCGATCATAGTTATACATTACTGGGGATACGATCAAGGCACTTCAACACTCCACATCTTATGGAGTCTGAAAATAGAAAAATTAAAAACTGAATTCACTGGTAAAGTAAAACTAAACCTAAACAACTTGTTTAAATATCAATCACATTATACCCAGTGAACCGCTAATTTTGTTTAAATTTTTAAGTAATCACATATTAACCAGTGAACCGCTCAGTGTTGTTTAAATTTTTAAGCAATCACATACTAACCAGTGAACCGCTCAATTTTGTTTAAATTTTTAAGCAATCACATATTAACCAGTGAACCGCTCGATGTTGTTTAAATTTTAAGTAGGAAACAAATTTAAACCGATTTCGTTTCGTTATTTGTCTTTCTACATCATCAAAATGTATGGATACACAAGAGTAATGAACACATTCATAACACTGAAGTAGATGGAAGTAAAACTAAAAAACACTGAGGGGCTTGTCGAGAGTTCTACTCCCCAATACAACAAAAGCAAGTTACCTAGAGTAGTTGTGTTGCAAACACAAATAAGCATAAAGAAAAAAGAACATAAGAGAAAAAAGGACGGAAAATTCAATAAACCAAAAGGAAAGGTAATGACTAAGAATACAAGACAAGAACTAACCCTCACAAAACCCCTATTACCCTCTTACCAACCCGACCCCCTCCCACCCATGAAAGCCCAAGGCTTCCCACAAACAAAATGCGCATAGTGACAAAAACATGTAATGCATGCACTTGAACAGTATGGTAAGTCAACCGTGAAGTTTTATCCTTATAACAAACCTTGCATATAAAAATGGTGATGAAGACTACTGAAGAATTAGTACAGAGCTATGTAGTACTGGGTGAAACCTCTTCGAAAAGAATTTACACTTGGCCTGTTAATTAATGAATTAGGTAATAAGTTCCACAGTTTTATAGCTTTGTAACTTAGGGTCAACTGTGAGGATGAGGTACGGGTAACAATAGTATGCATGAAGGAGAAGAGATTGACGAGTAAAATAGTTGTGGGTTGAAGAATTTTTGGTGAAGAATTCTGAAAATGATTTCGGTAAAAGGCTGTGTGTGAAACGATAGGTGAAAGAAGCAATGTTAAGATTTAAAGTTCCGTCTAGCATCATAAATATTTCTCTTCTCATACGCACTATTGTAACTAGAAACTTTGAAAAAGTTTTATGAGTTAGTGAGTTAGATGGAGTTTTACGGCCCAGTTTCCAATCAACTGATTCAAGTCGAGCCGACCAAGGTTTTTTCCCAGCTTTGGCTCACTGGCTTGTTTTCCCTAATCCACTGTTTATGCTGAGCACCAAGCACAATGGCAGTAGGTTAAGGAGAAAATGTAGTATCACTGAGAGTACAAATATGCGGTATTAAATGCACTTATGGTCTGTCACATGTTTCAAGAATCTAACTTCTGCAAAATCGGACCTGCTTATCACATCAGTACATCTGTGCCACTGGGTAGTGGGCAAAGGGGAAAACTTTGGCGGTATTTCCAGCCCCGTGTTGGACGGCTTGATGAAAGTACTAGTCCTCTCACCTCAAACAGTTCTAATTTTCTAACCTTTTTACTAAATAAACCCCTCCCACAACTGTCTAAACTCATCGTCATCTTGACACAATCTCATAAACTCTATTGCTTCCTAGTGAGTGACCCTAATGTGTAATCAAAACATTTATACTAGAGTAAACGCTGAGTAACATGATTATGATCTACAGCACTCTGCAAATTTTAATATGATGTCAATCACTAGAGCTGTGCCAATGGAGAATTTCCGTAGACTACTATATAAATTGTAGTTTGAGGTGAGGGTTGTCTGCCTTTGAATAATTATTTTCAAAACCACACTCTCGAGTCTTTTTGGGAAGAGCCCACCGACGAGGGGTTGTCGATCCTAAACCATGTTCGCAAAGGTTTTGAAAGTATTAAATAATCAAGTGAATTGGAATGTGGTCGAATTAAGGTGTGAGAGCAATAACACTGCAACCAGTCCCAAACGCAATCAATTGCATGGAATATCAAGCAACCAAACAAACGCACGCAATAGATAACAAGAAGAGCAAGAATGGCCGATATTTTAGAATCATGGCAACACCTACCTTACTAGTAATGGCAAACAATTAGAATATGATGCACGATGCCTAACAGACACACATAGTGAATAAAAGTGACTAAGAAAGGGGTGGTTTCAATTATTGGCCCTTGGACTATCTAGGCCTTTGGTGCAATATCTGATGTATATTGCCAGTGTTTTATTGATGTGCGAACGTTGTTCAGGAGAAGGCAGTTTCTTGCTAATTTTATTCCAGCTAAAGTATGTGTTCAAAGTAAGGCATTGTCATCAGTAGAAATCCAGGCAAAAAAATACGTACCGTTTGCTAAAACAGTCTTGTAAGCAAATTTAAATTAAATTGATCAAACAACACAGCTTACATTACAAGAAACCATATCATGAATAACTCTGGAGTTGATAATATAACTCAAAAATATAGTAAAAAGGCTGATCGTTCATTGTGGTTAGTTAGTAATGCGTTATATTTGTAGTTGTTCTATGAGACGGGATCTCTCTGACAAAGTGCATAGTACTCGTCCGTACATCGTTTATCCTCTATTTCCCATGAATTTTTAGAAAACGATGCTACACAATCTTGTATACCAGGTGAATCGTTCGGTTGATTGTTGTCCCATGAACTGTGAAAACGAAAAGTTTTCGAAATATAGATCCGTACAAATAGAAAATTTTGACGTTTTCTCAGAGTATCACTGACGTTTGCGATACTCACTGGTAAAATGATTTTAAACCAATATTCTGTCTTAAACTGGAGTATGCAAGGATGGCAATCTGTTTGAGGTATTGGGCAAATCTTCACGATTACTTTCCTTTCTCATAATCAAAATCAACCTATAGGATGGTGACAGTGGCGTACGCAAGTTTTCTATCAAATGGGAGGGACATGCAGTATGCCGAGTGATCGCAGTCCTGGGGCAGAGTTCTATGATAAATTTTTTGGCTTTTGGAGGAGATTAGATGCAAAAAGGTGCAAGATTTACGACTTTGACAGGAATAGTGTTGAAAGATGAATTATGCTTGCTAATGGGAATAGCACTGAAACTTTTTAATCCTTTACAAGCAATCTAAAGCTACGAAGGCTAACTTTCGAAGTAAAATTTGCTTTTAAATTTTATCTTCTTTTTTATATTTTAATCATATTTTAAACTTCATCAGCCAATATTAAAGAGCATCAGTGATTGGCATAAGCCTACGGGAGCATTACAGGTTTGGGTTTTTCTTGCCCGATAACGTAATTCTGCCGTTAAGACAATTTAAACGGGGAGCCATCATCAGTTGATCGCACAGGAAAGTTAAAAAAAATCGGACCACCTATACGAAGTATCTAAGCAGTCGACATCTTTTTTCGTCGTTTGCTATAAAACATTTACTTCCAAATTGGTTCGCAAACTGCAGATTTTTTTCTTTTGAATCCCCAAAATTTTTCCCAAAGAAACTATCTAAGAGAAGCGCCACCATTGATTGGCGCGGAGCGTAGAGAAAATTGTGAAAAATAGCGAACCCTCCGATGGCCGAAAACTGCGTTTTCATGCTTGTAAATGGAATCTAAACAGTCTTTATTTTGAGCTTACGTTTACAATAGTAAAAAAACAGCAACTTGCTAAGTGGTCAGAAATTACTGTACCACATAAAATGGGCCACGATCACCATTAGTTTAAATGGTCTTGAAACTTCTCGGGGGAACTTTACCACGAAACTAAAAATATGTTAATGTTTCTCTGTTGTGACTCTGGCTAACTTTAAGATTCGTTGAATTGATGAAATTGTCTATGTGATTGCTCGAACTCCCGACTATCAATGTTTCTACCTCCAACATCTTTTGCACGCTAAATGGCAAACTATTGCTCACCGCACTAATGGCCGTACGGAAAAGGGGGGTCGGAGGAGGCTATGCCCCCAATTTGCCAAAATCTTGCTGAATCGGGCAGATTTCGGTGCCTTAGTCAGGCAGAGACGTGAGAGGCGGGAAGGGGGAAGACTACCCCAAATTTCCGCAAATCTAGAATTCGAGCAGCAATTTGTAAAAGTTCTGACAGCCACTTGAATTTTGAAAAATGTCTTGGTTGTTCTCAGGAAATTCTTAATCGTGCCTGAATCTTAAAAAGATATAATTCCAGGAGAAGTGGGAAGAAACGTCATAGTCCCGGTAAAAAAAAAATTATGAATAATGACAACAATAAAAAAAAATCGCTTCACATTCGGGCAGCGCAAAAAGCTTTTTTTCGTGAGCTTCACAGCACAGTCTTCGACAACACAATGCCCGAAATGGTTGAATTTCCAAATTCTTCCAAGCATTTGCTCATACTAAACAGGATAACAACTTTATGAAAAAATTAAAGAGGTTAAAAAACTGCCACACATTTGGGAAGCCTGTCACTTAAAAGAAACAATCACTCTTCAGCATGTTTTTAAATCTTGTGCAACACAATACGCGAATTGACCGATTATTTTATTTCAGTTAAATCGTTGCCCAAAACACAAAAAATGATACATAGTCAAAGTAAGATTTTCATGGAAAATACAAATGATAAAGATTTGCGACACATTCGTGTAGCTTGTGAAGAAAGTTTTCCTCATCAGCCCCAGTTCATGCTGTAGTCTTGCAATAACTTTGCGTGAAATGTTAAAATATTCGGGCGAAGGTTGAAAATGCTGGGACCAGGGAGATGTTTTAGTATAACACCTCCCTCCTGGGATGGGACGTTTTTAATTGCCAAATTAATTACATGGACAGACGGGAGAGTGTTCAGGTCGAGTGCCCAATAGTTACGGTGGAACGTTTTGAGAATCAAGTATCATGTAAATACTTTAATGATACATTGTGAGAATGACTTCCCATAGGTCTGCAAGAAAATTCGTTTAAACTAACCTCGTAGCGTAACATTTTTCAAAAGGTGCTACTAATAGAAGTAAAATTATTTATATTCAGGAGTTCGGTGGGCATTCACATACACAGTTTCATTTACTCACTATATATAGAATTTAGCCACGACTGACAATAGACTAAAAAAAACATTGGCATGTTTTCAATTTCGTGGTATAGGTTTTTCCACGAAAAGATATACAAAGGACTACTTCATCCAATGGTAATGGTACATTTTATTTGGTTATTTTCTGGTAAGCTTCCTTAGTTACTGACTCGAAAAAGCGACTGCTTGAATATTTCTTATAAGTCTGGGCAATAACATTATCGACTGTCCGAATTTGTGTTACTAAAGTACGTACTTTTAGGATCTGGAAAAATTGGCATTCATGAGGGGGGTATGACCCGATTCCCACTGCGTCGGCCACTGGGTACTGACTATCTGTTACAGAGCAAATCCAAGACACCGGATCCTTCCACTACCCTTGACTTATCATTGAGACACTTAACACGGTTGGTTGAATTAGTTTTGAAAACACATTTTTTTCCAAAGCTGTAAAGTTTTCTTCTCATGCTAATTACAATGGTCAAACTTAAACAATCTTCATATGCTACATCGTGAATACAAAAAAAAAAAATGTTTCATAGGTGATTGAGTAACCATTCAAATGAGTTTTTAAATCTTTGCGACAAGACCATTTTCTCCTATGCACAAAACCGTTAAAAGCCTCAAGCCAGGATACAAAGCAACTCAAATTTTAAGCCTTATGCTTTATTATTTGGAGTCAGATCTCCTAGTTACCTTTGACATGTGTAGTACCCTCGAAGACTCTTTCTTAGGTTTCGATATCAACTCAATATGTCCCTTTAACATTTTCCACACGACATGATACTGTGCTTGAGTAAGAAATTTCCCCAATGTGAGCAAAATGATAACAGAACTTTTACTTGATTCAATATTATGTTTTGTTAGAAACAAGCCCAAACGTAATACCAAAAAGACTGATTATGTAACCTTTACTTTTAAACAAAAAAAAACATAATTGAAACTGGTGTTAAAAATTTTAAAATAACTTTCATTGAAGATCAAGCCCGCGTATTGCGCGAAATTCTTTGTAGTTATAGAACAAAAAACAAAAGACTACATGTCACAAAAGAGAAAGATATATTCACTAGCCTACTAATTATAACAAAAGTGTAAATCTACTACACGTATTCTTTTTTCTTCATGACTCAAATATTGAGGGATATTTATTCTCTCCTCTAGAAATGTTGGTAGGACATGTACCCCCGACATGACCAAGTGTACGACTTGTAGAACGGCAAAAGAAATATGGGGTTATTAGCAATCTTATGAAGTGGGTTTTTTCTGAAGATGGTTGGAGATGGACATGCCCGCCAAGGAGACACCTAGAAAAGTGATCTTACCTGTCAGTTACTGAAAAGTTTCGACCATCCAGCCATTCAAACAGTACCCTCTCTGGCTGAACTCTAACAATACCTATCCAAACGTTGCTTTGTCCAGTTCGAATTGCATCCATGATCACTTCAATTGCTTTCTGAAAAAATTAATGGAGACATTGCAGAATCTTCATCCCGCACCCTTCCAAAGATTTAACTGTTTGGATGACCAATCACCGTGCTCATTACTAATAACTTATCCACTTATTTCCAAACCTAACCTTCTCACCTTTTAGTAAAGGGAAGAACATGCTACGTTATGCTACAAATAACGAAGCAGTATAAATAAGGAGATTCCCGTATCTGAGATTAATTGTACTGGCTGAACAAATGCGGATCGGATTAGGTTCACCTGTTGGTTAAAAGATGCCCATTTAGTTCGTCTCTTAAAAACGCATTTCGACCAACTGATGGGTATGTTTTGACCAACAAATGGTTGGGCACCTACTGCCCTAGCTGTCCAGTATTGGTGAACAGTTTGCCCAACTTTATTTAAATTTAAATAGTGTTGTTGCGTACTTGCTTACTTACTTTCCTCTAATTAGTTGAACTGCTATAAAAATACGTTTTGTTGTTCTTGTTGTTGAACGTAACGAAAAAGCTGGGCGTAAACGTTTTACGTCTGTAACGTATTAACTTATGTTTTGTGCAAAATAAACAATGTGTTAGAGCTAGACTTAAAACGACTAGGTAATCATTCGCCTGTCTTACAGCTCCCCTTTTCAACAATTGAGTGGGGGAATAATTCTCAGACTAAGAACCTCACATTACCCAGTAGAATTTAACAGCTTTTTTCTACTAGGAATATACAGACATTTAAAAAAATCAACGTGGAAAATTGTAAGCCCTAACTTATGTTAACAAATAAAACTACATTGAAGAAAGTAGAAATTCACTGTGTTTGTCAATAATGGTACACCATACACTACATGCAATATATCTATGCACTCTGTAAAGGAATATGGAATCTACGTAAATTTTCTTTCAGCAGTGTGAAAGGTGGGGTGAAAACATAGCTCCCCCCTTTGGTAAAGTGGGGGGTGGTCAGGGGTCTTCCCGCTTCACAGGCCAATAAAGTCTTGTAAATTCCCTGTACTTCTACGTGCATGAAGTGTGTGAGCAGGTTAAGTTAAGTAAGCTTTGAAGACATTGAATTAACGAGTATACTTAAGGTGATAATATTTAAAATTTTATCTTGAGCGAATGGGCCGTTTCTTACTCAGAAACATTCTAAATTAATTCAACCTTGAACCTATTCAAACCCATTTTATATCTGTCTCAATGTTATAGATAAGCTAATTTTATTTCAAATGTTTGGCATATGCAAGTGGGAACAATTTTAAAATGACTTCATAATAACACATACGCAACTTAGTAACGAAATGGCCAAGAAAAATAACACTTCTTTCATTACCCTAACGTCTGTTGTATTCAATACTGCTATGTCGCCCCCACAATCCTGACAGAGTTCTCGAGAGTCCTCAAAATTTCTTTTCCCTTCTGGTATCATGTAGGTTGAATTTGCTACTTCAATCCAAGGTGGGCAATCTTGAAACAATAAAAGAATTCAACGTTATCAGTAATTTAAGCTCTTCGTCTTCTGAGAAGTTCATTGACCATGTCGATTATGTGACAAAGAAATTAAATTCAAGATTTTACGTCCTTTAACTCTCTGAGTTAAGTATTGATCGTCGTATGATTAACGATTCAGCAGAATGTCATGGGGGGGGTAAACTAGGGGCAAAGGGTAATGTTAGGGGCCTAAATGTTCGGTTGCAGTGCGAAACCTAGTCAGAAGCGCGCACCAGGACTGTGGATTGGGTCCAGGGGCGAAGCCCCGGAACCTTTTAAGTTTCAGGAGAGTTAGCTCTTAAGTCTCAGGAGATTTAAACTATTTATTCTTTTAACCTTATTACCTAACTGACGTAACTTTGGGGGGCAAGTGTGGGAAGGGGAAAAGACAAAACTCGAGGGGGAAAATTCACCCTCTTGCACCCCCGTATCGCCTTCACTGAAATTTTGTTTTATTTAATGAATGAGTGAAGCGTGGAAACGTGGTAGTGTAAATAGGAATCACTCAATTCTATTATCCACTGATTAAATTTTATCTTATCATGAGTTTCGCGAATCACGAACAACAGACTCCTTAACAGAGTAAAATGTGGAGAAGTCTTACTCTGCGTACAACCATTAAGTATAGCAGGCGTGGTGTGATTTATCATTGATTTGTATTACCATTGCATCGCACGTGGTGATTATCAACGTCTGCTAATGTTGTAGTATCCGTTGTTTTTTTAACACGAAGCGACGAACACCCACAGATTAGGTCTATCGAAAGTCTCCCCGTTAAATATGTGTTCTTCTCTGCCAATTGTTCAATGCAGTTTTCTATTAGCAAAAGTAAAGAACAGAAATAAATACAAGGTTCAGAAGATCCACAAATAGCATCAGTCCAAAAACTGATTCATTTATAACTTGATGTAATATGACGCTATTTTCACATTTGATGATTAGACACGTAACATGACCAATAAAGTATGCATAAAATCCTAGTTTAAAAAACTTTACGAAACTGGAAGAATTAATCTGAATAATCCGACTGTTATCTTTACAGGACCCGAGATATAATGTTTGAAGCTTATTTCCTTTATTTAAATGGTAGCAAGTTAGACACTACGTTGCGACGTCTTTCTTTGAAAGTAACCGCCCCTTATAATTATCCCAAAGTGTGACCACTGTCTATAACTGCATAAGGCGAATTGAATATTAAACGGTTAAACATACATCACGCTTAAAAAAAGGAAACAAGATAACACTTAAAAAAAAACGCTTTGAATTTTAAAAGAAAACGTAAATAGGTAATTTAAAAGACTTACAAGAAGGATATCTCAAGTTAGTGTTCAATGGACCATTTCAAATTAGCGAGAGTAAATATTTTCCAACATTTTAAATCTCATCTAAGGACACACTACTAATTAGGATGACACTTCAAAGGGGACAATTCAGTGACCTTAATTTAGTGTAGAATACTATCCATTTCATGATTGGCTCTTGAGTGTCAAGTGACAGTATTTTTTCTCAAATTGTAAAGTTACATAGTTAGTGCTTGGTTTACCTTGGCTGTGCAATGTTTAAGTCCTAAATTATTATTAAAGATACTTTAAAGTGAAATTAGAAGAAAATTACAAGATTTAGCAGTTGATTCAAAATAAGTTTCGGCGATTGCTCTTGCCCTTAAAACTCCATATAAGAATTGCAGAAATAGACAGAGGCCCAATAGTGTTGTTAAGGTAGGTTCCCAATTTTAACTGCAACGTCTTTATTTTACTGAATATTATCACAAGAGCGATTTTTCAAAACAAAAAAATACGTTTCAAAGATAGAACAAAAAAGTACACAAATGGGGCACAAAAGTTAACACTACAATTTTTTACGAATATTCTTAATGAAATCTGTAAGATATACAAAAAATATCTTGTGAAGTTAAAGGCCTAATCC
Organism: Holothuria scabra; assembly: GCA_037179385.1. Classification (NCBI taxonomy): domain Eukaryota; kingdom Metazoa; phylum Echinodermata; class Holothuroidea; order Aspidochirotida; family Holothuriidae; genus Holothuria; species Holothuria scabra. Next base: position 8,598,187 of record CM074184.1, read on the forward strand.
TCTCACCCCGAACAGTTCCATTTCTCCTACACCAACTTACTTAAGTCCCTCCCACAACTGTCTGAAATTTATCCGCATCCAAACACAATCTCAGTCTATTGCTTGAGGGTGTGTATACAAGACCCCATTGTGCTAAACACTTTCAGTACTGCAGATGCTTTCAGTACATGCTGTGTAATATAAGCTTCTGTCACGGTGCCCTTCATTCTTTGAACTAACTGCCAATGAAAGAGCTGTGTCAACTAAGAATTTCTGCAGACTTCTACAACAATAAGCTAGTTCGGTAATTCGTTGCCGCGTGGAATTGTGGGGCACAACGTCATGGACGTCCGCAGAAATTTTATACAGGGGGGGCAAGGTCATTTATGAATGATTGAATTGTGCACACTATCTAGGCGGAGCACCACCATAGGTTAGCGCGGAGCGTACAAGAAAATCTTGGGCCTTACAAACCCTCCAGATGGCAGAAAACGACACTTGGCGATTGTTATAAGCTGCATGTACCCAGCCCTGAAACAGGAATTTCATGTCTGTAATTTTTAGATTTTTAGAATTTTCAATGTAAAAAATTGTTGAAGGGAAATCTGCCTCTCGGTCACGGCCTTGCACGCCTATGCACGATAAAACTTACCACTGTCAAACAGCTTATATAGGCCTATATCCGTTACCCAATTATGAATCAACCCCCCCCCCATATTCACCTTCTATATCCCAGTTACATCCGCGTGTCGCCACTTGAGATCAGCACGGGACCAAACCAAGACCAACGCATTCATCAATAGTCGGATGCCATATGCACACTTCATACCTGACTAGTACAATTTTGGCATAGTTTTTACAATTACAAATTTCCAATAGATATCACGAATGATGGTCCCCAAATTACGATTTCACTATTCAGCATACCATCTTCTCTTTTGCTATTTCTGGTCAAATGTCCGCATATTTCACGAGTAGAAACTGACGCTGTAAGTGAAAACATTTTGATGATTTATTTCTAATTTTTTTTATTTCAATTTTTAATTAATTTTTCACAAGTTTGATTTTCGGGGGGTGGGGGCACTTGCACCCCCCTTCCGGACGCCCATGCACAGCGTGGGGTATTCAAACCGAGCTCAGCAGGTAGAGTACAGCGTTCCTTTGTTTTCGTCAGTACTTGCATATACTACTTTCTAAGCATCTGCCCAAGGTGAACGAAGATAGGGGTCTCAGTGCTGCTTAGCGGCAGGTCAAAATTCAATTTTCTACACGAAAAAGACAATTGAAACACAATCCATTGCACAAACCACACTTGAGACCCCTAATTACGTTATGGATGGATTAAGAAAGAATGATTTTACCAAATTTTCATGTTAACTCAAATTTTGGAATACGTGATGTAGGTGCGGGATTGGTTTGTTTATCCCGCCGATTTGGACAATATGCGCATGTGCATAGCCACCAAAGCCAATTACCGAACTGGCTTATTGTTATTTGGGGGTGAGAGGCTAAGCCCTTCAAACCTTTGATTTCAGTATTCTGGTATCGAAATTTCACGTTGTACGAAAGTAGGAGAAACATGATATGTAAGCTATTAATCTGTTAGGACTGAAATAAGTTATTCACAAAAGACTGTCTTTTCATTCTCAACGATTATTTATTATTTTGCATAATTTTGATAACAAGCTTACCTTGGGCAACTGACCAGTCCGCTCTAGAGACCAGAAGTAGGACAATAGAAATGATTGTCATGTGGCAAGTAATTGTTTCCGAGCGACGAAAGGTAGGCCAGTCGAACATACCCAAGGAGTCAACGTTTAATGGTAACTGGTGGCCCATCTTGTTACGATCTTATTGGAAAAGTAAAGTAAAAAACTAATTTGAATGCATTAAAATCATTTTAAATTACTTCCTCATCGGTAAGTTTCGGATGGGATAATATTTAGTGTGTCATTTTCGGGTGAAAGATATTATTGTATACACTTTAAAATCAAAAGAGCAAACGTAGTCTTTCACAGAGTGAAAAGAGCGAATTCACTCCATTAGAGTGTTAATTTACTCCTAGAATAGCAAAATTCTTTCCAAGAAGTGTGAAATTTACTCCAGCAAGAGTGACAATTCACTCTTTTACGAGTTCTTGCAATGATCACACTTTTTAAAGATTGATTACTGTAGACACTCCAACAAGAGTGTTTATTCGCGGGTGAATTTCCCTTTTGGTGGAGAGCATTTCACTCTTCTTGGAGTAAATTAACACACTAATAGAGTGAATTCACACTTTTTACTCTATTAAAGACTGACTTAGTTCACTCTTTTGATTTTAGGTTGTACTCTAGTACAGAAAAAGTCTTTCCGGCATTTTGTCTAGAATCATGTGCAGTAGTTGTTCTTTTCACCCAGTCTAGAAGCCACATTATGCCAGACCCATGACGTAAAGATCTAAACTTAGGATTCTATGAGCTAAATTGGTTTCATGTCCTCTATTGGACGTAGGTCCCTTGGAAAGCAGGTTCCCTTCATAAGAAGATTGTGTTACGATAAGAAACTGACAGGTAAGAACATTATTCTAGGTGACTTGGTGGCGGTATCTCATTGTGTATAACACACAGTTCTACAACTCATGCATACAGCAAGCCCCCATAACAATATCGTACGATTACTTCTCCCATTTAGTAGGCAAGAACGAAACATAAGGTCAAGGACTCCCTGATCAGGTCCAAATTAATGTTGGCAGGCCCCCTTATTTTACAAAATCTGGGAAAGAAAAATTTACTAACGTCTTTTCTCGTAATTTAACGATTGGTTTTACCTATTGGCTCTACGCCAGACTATAGGAAGCTTCTTCTAACCTTTCACAGAATGCTCGTCTATTTAGAAAGCTTTGAATTATTTTTCTAAAGGTGAGCAGTTAATTAAGAAGCATTAATTCAAATCCAAATAAAAATGTTTATATTATAAAAATCAAACGGAGGAACACTGTTCATTATCATATAGGCCTATTTTATAATATAGACGAAAAACAGAGGCCATCAGACACACGAAATATTACTGTCATCCATAAAAGTTTATTAAATGCTGAAAAGTAAAACAGGATAGGTTAATCTCAAAGCAGTTTGATGAAGACACTGGTAAAACGTAAAAAAGTTAAAAGTGTAAAATTGTACAACATTTCGAAAGGGTAAACCTTTCTTGATCACGTACACATGCAAACTGATGCTTAATCTCGGACAAAAACCTAACAAAAGAGACAGCTGCAGAGGAGGGCTTACAGGTTATATGTCAAATCCTTAACATTTATACCTACTGGAGCGAACGTGTTAAGAGGATAAATCCATTTTAGTTCTACTTCTTCTCTAATTGCCTTACTATTGTTGTGGATTTTTTCTATCCCTATTAGCTCAAATTTTTTACAGCTTTGAAAATGTTTTCCCAGTCAGTCTTTTCGAAATTCCTGCCTGTGACCACGATGTCTAAACCTAAGCTCTCCTCCTGTTTCTCCCATGTATTATTTTTTACAGTCAAGACAGTTGACCAAATACACTACGCCTTTAGTACAACAAGTAATTGAATGAAACAAATTAAACTTTTGGCCCGTAGAGAAGCTCCGAATACATTTGGTTTCTTTGAGAGAAGCACAAGTGACACACCGAACTAAATGTGTCTTAAAACACCCCTTAGTCTCACTAGTTGAATGGTCGGGTAACTCGGCTCTAACTAGCAAGGACTTGAGGTTGGGGGCTGTCTGTAAATGACAGCTGGGGGACTCGCGAATTTGTTACGAAAGGTTTCAGACATCTGTAAAATCGGGAAATGTTTTTTTTTTTCAAAATCTGGACCAGAGGAGGCAGACGTGGGTTCCGGGTAGTAACAAAAGGGGCAACCTCCTTTTTCTTATTAGTCCCAGGTCCCGGGTGAAGCAAATTAGATCGGGGAACATTCCTAGCTTTGCAAATTTTATTCTTAACTGTAGAGCGGAATAACCACGTTTTACTAAATTTTGTTGGAGAATACCAAGATTCCTATTAAGGTCCCTTTCCTCGGAACAATTGGCTTTGATCCTGAGGGCCTGGCCATAAGCTAAGTTGTCTAGAGTGCTCTTACTATGGTAAGAGTCATGTTTCAGGTAAAGATTCTTAAAAGTAGGCTTCACAAAAAGATCCGTAATTAAAAAGCCTTCCTTAGAACGACTAATACTTAAATCGAGAAAGTTCACAGAATTAAAGTCAAACTCAAAAGTAAATTCCAGTTCAGATGGGTACAAATGGTTTAAGATTTCCATAAAAGAAAGAAATTTGTCTTTACCATATGGCCATAAACCCCAAATGTCATCTATATATCGACACCACTCAGTAGGTTTCAACGGACACGACTTCCACAATTTTTCTTCTACTAGTCCCATACCCAAACAAGCATAGCCTGGGGCCATTTTCGGTCTTATGGAGGTCCCATTAATTTGAGTAAAAAACATACCATTAAATTCAAAGTGATTTTCATTAAGACAAAGCTTAAGACATTCAATTAAATTACCGGTAGAGGGAACGTTGGCGTGTCTTGCTTCCAAAGCTTGCCTGACCCCTTCAAGTCCCAAATGCTGAGGCACACTAGGATACATCGCTTTAATGTCTATAGTGAACATGGCACAATTAGTATCAAGCGGACCTTTGTTATTAATGGAATTAATTTTAAGTATAACATCCTTAGAGTCCTTCACAAAAGAAGCTAATTTCCTCATTTCAGGATTAATGTGAAAGTCAACAAATTCAGAAAGTCTTTCTATAGGAGATCCATTCCCAGAAATGACCGGTCTAGTTTTCAGGTTGTCCTCCTCATCTTTTTCTTTGTGGGTTTTTGGTAGAGTGTAATAACGAGATGTCTTCACTTCTCCCGATGTAAGGTACTCAGCTGTACTAGGGTCAATATCACCTTCACTTAACATGGTAGCCACAATTGTCTTTACTTTTTCCACTGCTTCCGGTGTTATGGAATACCGTGTTAACATTTTTCGGGAATTTCAGATATCTCTAATTAATTTCAGATGTCTCTAAATAATTGCAGATATCTCTAATTCAATTTCAGATATCTCTAATTAATTTCAGATGTCTCTAAATAATTGCAGATATCTCTAATTCAATTTCAGAAATCTCTAATTCATTTTCAGATATCTCTAATTCAATTTCAGATATCTCTAATTCATTTTCAGATATCTCTAATTCAATTTCAGATATCTCTAATTCAATTTCAGATATCTAAAATAGTGCATAATTAGAGATATCTGAAATTAATTAGAGATATCTGAAATTCGTGAATAAATATTAAAACGGTATTCTATACGGTGTTTTGTCGTAATCGTTATGCTTATAAACCTTCTTGTTGTCCAAGTCCATCATGGCGGTACGAACATAGGCCGATCTATTTTGAATTACGAAAGCTGGGCCTTTGTCTTCCGGCTTGATGACTATATTCTGATTACATTTTAAGTTACGAAGTTCTTCTCTCTCCTCTTTGGATAAGTTATCTTTCACAAATTTTGAAGGCTGAAATAAGTCTACATCTTTTTGTACAGCCTCAATAAAACAATCCAGGAACTTGTCTCTCCCTTCCCCTGGAGTCCAAGTACTCGTATTTTTAAATTTTTGAATTTCCGCGTCGGATAAGGAACTTTCCTCTTCACTACCCGCATTGAAATACTCAAATAGACGAAGTCTTCTCTTAAAAGCATCCATGTCCTTTTGCAATGTCAATTTATCTAAGGTTAAAGGGGTGGGGCAGAACTTCAATCCTTTTCTTAACAAGCTCTCTTCAGGTTTTGTAAAAGTTATATCAGAAACATTAAAGACAGCTGTTCCCGAATCCGTGTTAACCCTTTACCGTTGTTTGGGTCCTTTTGGACCCATGCGGAGAGCTCGGCTGTCACACATCTTTACTGTTTCACGCGGAGCTCGAAACTGCGAGTAGCTACCCGAAAATTCGGCCACAACAGCGAGAGAGACAATAGTCTAAGGTCACGGGGTCAATGGCCTACGGAAGCCGATGCGGGGCGGGCTACGTCCGCTTTTCCGCCCACTCCCGAGGCGCGCAAATATGCCCCGAGTCGGAGCACAACGGTAAAGGGTTAATAGTGCTAACGTTACAGCCCGTTTCTTGCCTGCCGCACTTAACAGATCTTTTTCTTGGCCTCTTTCTTTTCCTTCTAGGTGAAGTAATGTTCACTTTGTAATGTTCTCCTAACTTAGTCAGTTTATGCTGCTTCTTCTTAAGCATCGACATTCTAACAACTTTCTTATGTTCTTTGAGCTTAAAGGAAAGGCTACTCACTTGTTCAACGGTAAAATTGTATTTAGCTGATCTTCATAGATGTGAAATGTACGAGCGAAGTTCCGAAATTTTATTTTTAAAGAAGGAAATGGTTTCCTGCATAAGTTTAAGAGAGGTGTGATATAAAGTCCTTGACCAATTTCTGGACTGAATATCTTGTCCCGAAAAAACAGTTCGTTTTTTTAATGACAAATCCGTTTGGTATAATGCCGTTCCTAATGCAGGTCCTCAGAAAAGAAATGTGAGACTCCGATTTCAACAGTTTGTCCACACAGTTTGTCCACACTTTTATATTTTAATATATAAATATATATATATATATATTTATATATATATATATATATATATATATATATATATATATATATATATATATATATATATATATATATATATATATACATATACATATATATACATATATACATATATATATATATATATATATATATATAAACATGACGGAGAAACTGTAAAACAACGGTGCTACAGAATTGAAAGGCTGGATCTCCGAAGAGATACAAATAGCGGAAGGCTAGAATTTAGATAAATTAAACGGCCAAAAGGTTTGAAGTAGAGCTTTCGAGGAATACTACCTCTTTATCAATACTTGGTCAGAGAATGACAAGGAGTGAGAAATTTTGGAAGCTTTTAAAGGTGTTGACAATGGTCTCACCTCTATTGTGACAGGATAATCCTTCTTAAGGCAATTGAGCAGGTTGATTGACCGGGAGGGTCTGATCGGATTACTCGGGTGTAACCCATCAACAATAGGAAAATCCTCTTCAAAGTAATTAGAGAAATTGTTGGGCCGGAATGGCCTGATCGGATTATTTTGGTTAGTATCATCAGCAAGCTGGTAAATCGCTCCTGATGTTCAAGCCGAAAGGCGATGTGGTTTTGAGATTGAGTTCCCAGAAATTTTCTTTAGCTTTTCTAGCTTTGTCGGTCCATGTATCGTTTTGGTCGATAGCAATGACCCGTAAGTTTTTGATAGAATGATGAGGCAAATTGAAATGGTTTGCAACAGGTTGTTCAACCTTTTTGGTTTTAATTGCTAACCTGTGCTGTGTCATTCTCATTCGAAGAGTATTTTTAGATTCTCCGACATGCTGCACACCACATAAATTGCAGTATATGAGATAAATGACATTTTTGGAAAGACAATTAATTTCTTGTCTAATTTGGAAGGTGCGTGCATTTTGATTGCTCTGGAAGCCTTTTGTGGAATCAACCAGGGCGCACGTCTTGCAGTTGGAAGGACAAGGTGAACAACCAAAATTTTCGTTGTTTTCCTCGACTGAGGCTTTGTCCTGGAATTTTGCCCGAACCAAAATGTCCCGTAAATTTGAGGGCCGCTTGAAGGCAACAACGGGGGGTTGGGGAAAGATAGACCTTAGGCGATCGGTGCTCTGAAGTGTGGGCATATGCTTTCTGATGAATTTGGCTAGTGGTGGTAGACGGGGATGGTACTCAGTTACCAACGGCACTCTGTCGGAATTGCGCTGACGAGTTTTGTACGTCAGAGTTTGCGAGCGAGGGTTTTTTTTTTGCCTTTTTGATGGCATTTTCAATTGAACCCCGAAAATACTGCCGGTTACGGAGGTAATCGGATAGTTCCTTTGCCCGAGTGTCAAAATCTGTTTCAGAGGAACAGATGCGTTTTATGCGGAGTGCTTGACTGTACGGAATGTTTTTGGCGCAGTGCGGAGGATGGCAACTGCTGGGCAGAAGGTAGTTGTGCTTGTCCGTTGGTTTGTTGAACAAGTCTGTTTTGAGTGAACCATTTTCTATGGTTACAGTGGTGTCCAGGAAGTGGACACTGGACCTGGAATGGTCGGCCGTAAATTTGATGGTGGGATGGAACGAATTGCTGTTTTCAATAAAAATTTTTAGACAGTCTTCACCGTGGGGCCAGATCATGAAGATGCGGTCTATGAAGCGTAACCAAATTTGTGGTTTCAAATTTTGTCGAGACAGAAATTTTTGCTCGAAGTTGCCCATAAACAAGTTAGCAAATGAGGGAGCCATTTTGGTTCCCATGGCTGTACAATGAATTTGGAGGTAGTGGTGGTCACCAAAAATGAGATTGTTGTTGGTCAAAATCAGATGCATGAGTTCGCCTAAGTCTTTCTTGGAGGGAGTTTTGCCCCGAATCGGATTGAAGGCGTTGGTGCAAGCGGAGATGCCTTCCTCATTTGGAATGTTTGTGTACAACGAGGACACGTCAAGAGTGGCCAGAATTATATATATATATATATATATATATATATATTTATATTTATATATATATATATATATATATATATATATATTTATATTTATATATATATATATATATAAACCAAATGGAAAAGCACCACACCAGTAAAAACATAAAACATATAGTAAAAACTGGTAAAACAAGAGCATATATTTGCTCTTGTTTTACCAGTTCTTACTATATGTTATATATATATATATATATATATATATATATATATATATATATATATATATATATATATATATATATATATATATATATATATATATATATATATATATATATTAGTATAATTTTGGGGGGAGTTGAACCTGTCTCTATCACCAGTCAAATTGTGGACCTTTGAAAATAGTGAATTATATTTGTTGTTCTTTTCTTACACTGTTTTACATTCTCGTAAATCTTGTATATTTAAATACTTTAGTTAGTAGTTAGTATTTAAATGTAACTGAGCATACCAGTTGACTCTTAAAAATATTTTCGTGAAAATAGTTGCTTCGGACGGTTTAGGAGCTTGCCATTCCTTCGCGCCGATCTTGGCATTGTCCCAGGATCAGGATTACACAGTTTGTCGTACAGTCTATATGTCTTAAGAAAAAAATAAAGAATTCTTAATAGGAAAGCCGCCGTCTTCCGTTTCCTGCACTCATTTTGATGTAATTAATGGGACACACCAACAAACATTTACAGGCCTTGCGAAAATGGGGAACATTCAAGTACTGCAACAACATCATTTTGAGGCATGTTTCGGACAGTATAAAATGTGGTACAAATTCTTTAGAATGCGGAAGAAATGGAGACCTTTGTTCCAGTTGCCTTGTATCCCCTTCTCCGTAACTTTCACTTGTACGTCGTACCGCCGTACACTTAGGATACAGGTTAAACCATATTCCAATTGATTCCTAGCGCCGAAGTAAGTCGAACTGAGCAAATTTAAATCGAATAAGTCGAGCGTTAAATACTTTTTTATATCTTTTATACGTGCTACTTAACATTATAGAACTATCGATTTTTACAGTTTTTTTCTTCCTACTCCTACATTTTATCGACTTCTTGGCATCCCACTTTTATTTTGGCCCCTTCTTTTCTTCACGAGACTTTCTTTGTTTTTTCTTTGAAGAAAAACTTTATTTCTGTCTTCAGGTACATAAATACAATGAAACAGATATTTACAAAGTTTACGAATAAATAAAAGACTTTCTTTGTTTTATGATGACCTGGGGCCCGTTCCACAAAGAGTTACGCACGATCTTAAAGTGGCTCATTGAGTTGGTTCATGAAAATCAACAAATTTTTTCAAACCTGTTAAGTTTTCCTCACATTCCAATGACAAATGTTCAAACTAAGACAATCCCATATCCTATGTTTATAAATGTTTTTTGAGTGAGTACGTTGAGGTTCAATTCCGTTTTCAACAATTCGTGACCAGACACTTTATCAAAACAGGCACAAAACTTTTGCAAGTCAGGACACCACAAAATTCAAAAATTTAGCTTTTCCCTTAACTATTGGATATGATACTTGGCTTATTATGCTAATTATAAGCATTTTCATGAGATAGTGACCCTTTAACACTCTCATTAAGTTATCGATATCAACTCAATGAGCCCCTTTAAGTATGATTTACTGTTGGCTTAAGTATGGTGAATCAAACTCAAGATTGTGCGTAACTCTTTGTGGAACGGCCCCCTGCTGTAGACTTCTAAAACATGTTAATATAGACGCTATTACATATAGCCTATATGATGAGGTCGGTCAACTTTACCCCCACCCCCTTCCACAAAGTGTTTCGTCTGGAATTTGGCAAAGGTCTTAATATGATCAGAAGCCCCGGCTACGAATGTTGCCGGAGCTTCCGGTTATATTGAGGTCAAATTTGTATATCGTTCAGAAGCGGCTCTCGGTTTAGTGGAAAGAGTTCTGGAATGAATATTCATAACTTTTCTATTGTAATTGTTAAATCTGTTAGGGTTGGACTTAAGCACCTAAGTGTCTATTGCCCTCTTTGCATGGTTTGCTGATTTGTAACAGAGACAGTTTGAGACAGAGAGAGTTCTTCTAAACTTGACCAAGTTCCCCATGTTTTCATTGCCGCCTCGTACCTCCATTAGGATAGTATCAGCCAGTTTTACCAGAGGAAGGACATGCATTTTAGTAATTCCTTGACTGGTGAAAATGAGCTTTAAGTAATTTACAGGGAATTTTCTCTTGTTTATTATTTTAATTTCATCATAATATTTTGTCATGTCGATACCGATCAATTAGTCACCCGCAGATGAATTCAAATATAGACGATTCGAAAGAAAAGTAAGACTAGATATGATCAATATGCGGAAATTCAAACGCGGTTATTCTTTTTACATCGACTTTACGCGAGGTCGTTGTATTAAAACTAAGAATTGTTGTATCGATCTTACGCTGAAGAAGAAGAAAAGGGTCACTTATACACAGTGAATCAGCATTAATCTACTGATGTTACATCAGTGATGTATACAGTAAGTCGATAGGAAAATGAAAAACAACGAATAAACTGAGTTGTATGTGGGATGGATGAAATTTTATTAGAAGCAATTTGAGGTATTATCCTATTAACTAGGTTAAAACGTCATGCCAAAACTAAGATATTCAGATATTCAGAAAAATAACAAAACTGTCGTCAGTTCCCCAATTAGAAAAACGTTTCTTCAATGAAGGGTGTGTCAAAATGGACTATATTGTTGATGGATTGATGCTGATTGTTACTGAGAACTTATAATAGGGTTTACGCCCAACGAATATCTCGTAAGTTTTTGTCTGGGAGAGAAGAGTCAATAAATAGAGTCGGGAGGAAGGACAACAAATTTTTGAAGATACCCTGCATATAATTGAAAAGAGTATACTGGTAATCAAGTGGCGTAATCATATGTGTTCTGATGGAGCGAACCCCCGGGCACCCGGGCTATGAGGAACCCTGCCGGTTTGGCCCTCACGATGATACTTCGTTTGTACTGGAATTTTGGAAGTGGGAACTTCGCCATCGCATACGTCATTTGGTCAGAGGAACCCAAAACACTCTCACCCTGAACTATGTGAACCAGTTACGCTACCAGGTTAAACTCTTAAGAGACAACTTCAAGTTTTTGACTGTATATGCGAGGAACTTTTGTTTCTTTTGATTCCTTTGTTAATTACCGTATATACTTTGAAAACTTGTTTGGAAATACTTTGTATTATGGGTGCTGCTGACAGTCCGCAGGTACAAAATCGGTTGGTTTTGGAATAAATATCACCCTCAGGGCCGTCACCAGTTTTTCAAGAGGGGGTGCGTTTTGAAATTCGAGCATTTGACTGAGGAAATTGTTGTGGACGAGGCCATGAAGTAGCAGAAGGGGGTGGGCATGGGAGGGGTCCCTCTCCCATGGTAGGGAACTTTTCAATTTTCAAGTTAAAATGGCGCAATCTGGTGCATACCAAGAGAGGAAATTCAGGCGTTGGATTAACTGTATCTGGGAGGTAGATTGATAATTGTAATCATTATATTCTCCTTGAAAACACATATGAATGATTGACTCACAAATAAATTTGACCCCTAACACAATTGAAACTGAATTAAGTATCAAACACTCACAGTTCACAATAATGAGTCTGTCCACGATTATGAACCAATGTCCTGACGGGGACTATAAACTATAAACTGTTTTACACTAAAACACAACTTGAATGAAAGGGCTAGACTATAACTAGGCCAAAGTGTTGTACTGCTAAATTCGCGAAGGATTCGGTAGTGTAAAACGCCAAACCGTACTGCTACAAACAGACTATAATCGAAGCGAACTAATAATGTGCTAGTGTAACACTGTCCCTGCGATGCTTCGAACTCGAAGCGGTGGCGGAGCTGCCATATGGTCAGGGGAAGACCGCCCCCCCCCCCCCGACGAACCAAAATCGCCTGTCAGCGCCCTTTCCAGCTTCTTAACATACTTTAATCTTGCACCATTAACGTAATGGTAAAATACATAATTTATTAGAGTTGTTTTAAGGCCCAGATAACAAATGCTCAAACAGACACCAGTAACTGTACTATCTGCCTTTTATTATGATGAAAAGGGTCATCTACTGTAATACAGGGATAGGTTTTATCGAAGCGTGTGCTCATGCTTTAGACGCACTTATTAATTTTGCCGCTGTGCTAAGTTAATTGCTTCCACGCCAAACGTGATTATAAGCTTACAAAATACACAAAATGACATTAAATTCACCCTCCCGGTAAAAAAGGGCGCAACAGTAATGGTAGCACAAATAGCCCTGTTGTTGTCGGGGATAATTGTGAACACAGACAATAAAAAGAGTTTGTAAAGATACCAATTTAGCTTCCACAACATTTTTCAAAATCATTTGAAGAGAACATTCAGGTTGTAAATGAAATAAAACTGATATCATAGTGGTAATGGTTTAAGAGTTTTAATGAGCAGTTTCCATTTTGCTTTTCTTCAAGTGGCCATTCTCATGATAAATGGCTGTTACTGCACGATAATCCCATGAAAAAAGCCTATTTCTGTACTTTCGTGGTCTCAAAAGCCCGAAAATTGCATCAAATAAGCCTACTAGGTTTAGGCTTCTTCTATTTATCATGAATTCGGTATCTAGAGAGCCAAGCAGACCTTTTGTCTTGGCTATTTCTTGCAGTGTACTTAATTAATGGCTATTTCAGAGAGGCCACATGATGTAAACTACGTCATTTAATGTTTCTTCGTGTACTTATCTTGATATCCAGATGCCAAAAATGTACACCTGACGGTGATTAATTTCCATGACTTTTTCCCCCTGCTTGCTATTAAGCTCTAGCAGGTTTAAGTTTTATCTTCACAAAGTAGCCCATTGTTACATTACAATTTTAAATCGAGACCTTACAAAAACATAAAAAATAATGGCCGCCTTCATACTAGAATGTGAAAGAGAGTGATAGAAACATGGGCGTCCGCTGGTAGGGGCAAGGGGTCAACTTGCCCTCCCCTGGAAAATAAAAACCCTGAAAACGAAGAAAATATAAAGAAAAAAGACAAAGAAAAGTTAACAGCAACATTTTTTAACAGTTCACTCGGTGTTTCCCTTATTTATATGCGGTAAATAGGCTTTAGAAATGCATTTCCAGCGATCTGAGAGGCGTCTTAGGCCAAAATTTACTTATGGTGGCGCAGAGCTTTCCCCCTAAAAGAATTGTGCCCCTCCCCCCGAATTTTCTTCTGCACAGTCCCATGGATAGAAAATTTAAACATGTTTTAATAAAAAAAAACTTGCTGAAGAGAAATGGCAAAGTAGTCTTCTACCATGTGCAGCAAATCAAATGGAAAGTCTAAAAAGCCGTGGCTTCGATCGTGCTGAGGCTCAGGGTATTTACTCCTTCGAAGCGCCCCTGCAGACCATTTCCGTCCCCTCTGACCGAAATCCCCAGCTCCGCCACTGACTCGAAGTCTAGGCTGGGAGGAATGTTGAGAGGAAATGACTGATGGAAATGCAGCCCTGGATTTACACACGCGAATAGTGATAGACCTCTCGAAGATACTTGCGAGATCGACGACGAGCTGAAACTTCGCCACATGATATTCTAGAAGTAGTGAAAACTCAAGAAAGATTGCCGTCTGGCCGTTCCATGCACAATTCCGACCGCATTTTGAAAAAATCTCCACACCTGGCGGCGACGTCCTCCCCCATTTTGGGGGGGGGGGGACGGGCGGGTCTGGAGGGGGGTGCGTTCGCACCCTCCACACCCCGGTGACGGCCAGGACCCTAATGAGTAATATAAGTGAAAAATGAAAGCAGAACTGTGAGGCAAGTAGGGTAAAAGTTATCGATTAAAGGTGACCTTCCTTCAGGCAAAGTCGGAATAAAAACTACTGGTACGATTTAGAAAAATTCGGATCAGACTGCATATTGAAAATCTGTATATGTGCAGGGCTCTTAACACTGAAACATCACACAGGTCTATTTAGTGTACGTGACATTCCTACGCACAGTCACCTTTCTCATGGCAACAACTTGCTTCATTATTTCCCATCGATAGAAACGTTTCTTGAAATCAGTGGGTAATGTCTGATAAGTATTTCCAGCTATAGACGAATCCGAGCAGCTAGTGAGGCCATTAGTGGGGTCAATCAACCTTAAATTGTCTAATCTTTTGTCTACGTGCAATTCAAAACCATCATATTCAGATAGTTAGTGAAATTGAGGGAATCGAGAGCTGTTTATATACAACCATTTTTAATACAAATAAGTAAAGAATTGGATGGATTAAAGCTGATGGACCCCAGCTATGCCCGACTAGTCCTACATCAGAGCATCACCTGACTGTGAGGATTCGTCTATAATTAAGAAAAAATCATCGCAAAATTGTGAAACAATTCATTTAGTTTGCAAAGCATGGTTGTTAATTGAATTTCGCCGAATCAATGCCTGAAACTCCTAATGTTTTGTTTACTTGGTGGCGTCATTAGGGGAGCAAGTGCTTCTCCTCCATTTGCCTTCGAGCTTCGGGTGCATTTGTCAAATTATGTTGGGAAGGCCTGTTTTATTGAGAGGTTAAACTGTTTCCAATAGCTATAAGACTTTCGCCGTCCTGGACCCTTTCCATTACACATCAATTTTACGAAGATTATCTTACAGTCCAGCTTATACATCGAACACCCTGGTCAGCTATATAAACACGCAGAACGTTTGGATTATTGCGCTTTATTGCTGAAGGAAATGCAGAAATAAGATCTATCATAATAAAATATTAAAGTGTTTAAAACCCAAGTGAGCCACTTTCAAACCTAGTCTTCCTTTTTTCTAAATTATTAGTATTACGGATACTCTCGAATCGTCAGTCGTACATCCAACTTTTGCCCTAATGTGATAAAAATCTACTTGTAATGCACCACGCATCAAGATAAAACCACAAAGTAATAAATGCATTGGAACATACCTTTCCTCTCTCAATTGGGCCGTCCTTTTTAAACGTAAAACGCTTCCTCGTATCTAAATTGACGATATACTGTAAACAGAATGACAAATAACGAATAGATCTGATGCATTTGATATAAAATTCCTTCGTTGCGAAACGAACTATGAGTGAACAGATCACACTTGGAACATTTCTTTATAGGCCTACTCAATCACGATATTACACAAAAAGTGACAACTTCCATAATATATGAGTTTGAAGTCTCCACTAAAACTAACGTCATTATTTTAAACTCAAATGAAGTTAAAACAATATTTTCTTGGCGATATTCGCCTTAAAAGAAGGTCACGAACTGTCGTAGTTCGTTTCTTAGAGAATAATACTTGCTATCTTAAGCAACGAGCTATTGATCGCCTTAACGTTTAAGGTTGATGGTCCTTGACATTTGCAGTAAGTATCTATTTTTTTCATCTTAAACCTTCCCATGTAGTAGAGTGTAGCTCAGATTGGGAATAGGCCCTACAATTGGCAAACTCATTAGAAAGTTAGAAACTGACTATGTGTAAGTAAAATATTTATCGATGGACAGATGGAAGGACGGATGGATGGCTTTGTATATAAGCCAATATTGTTCCCTAAACAATAGACGAGCCATTTTCACATTCACTTGAAATGTATTTTATTTACAAGAATTATAAACGTAAATTGAGTTTCACTACACTTTTTTGGACTCAAGGAATCTCACGGTCACATATTATGTCACATTATCGTACCTGTTGTTTTAACATCGTGTATATTTACAGGACTTGCATGATCTTCGGCGAACTAACATGACCTTTGACCTCCGCCTGAAACAATGTTTTCTTGCAAGCAACATGCTTACATTTTTCCCAGGGATCGAAGTGCTAAATCGGCTAAAATCAAGGTTCGGTTTGTGTTCCAATTTAGCGTTAAATCAGTGCGAAATTTGTTCTTTCACAATTCGGTGTCAGAATTAAACAACGGTCGAACATGTGCTGAATTCAGGGGTGAGGCCTATTTTCAATGCGGCAATTCACCCATTGGCATAATTTGACCATTCCGACTACTGTAAAAAAGGTATCGCCAACAGTATAGGGGCATCTAGCTATCAAATACCTCAAAGTAATATTACATTTACAAGCAGTGCATGTACGAGGTGATTTTTACTTTGACCTCTGACCTCTAATGTCCTTTGAACTCAGTGGTAATATCATAATATTATGAATTCGCAAAATCGTGAGTAAGATGTCCATTTGCCTTTATGACTTGGCATGACTTCTGATCTCCGTAAGAAACATTACGATCTCCCTCTATATGACATAGATTTTAATTCCATACAAGCAAGAAAAGGCATCACTCTGTCTTGAGATGTCTACAAGCAAAGTTAATAAGTTATCGTCTAGTGATATCTGGTGACCTTCAACCGCTACCAAAGTTTACCTAACGACCTGAAATATCTTGCAATGGGAGTAAGTACCTTACGTATTCGGGCCGATGCTCATCAGCCAACCGACCCTCTTCGTGCCGAGAGGCCTATAAGGCCTTCGCACTCTTTTTTCCAAACTGTTCTGTCCCTTGCCTGAAACTCAGCTTCATCCCAAGTTCTCCACCTCAACTCCCTACTTTCAATTTCTTCGGTTCTCCGGCATGTTGTTTTTGGTCCACCGACTCTTCTTCTATACTTTATGCTGCTATGAATCAGGGTTTACATTCAATTTTTTCACAAACTTACATCACATTTGTACATCAACGTAAAACTAGCAAAAATAATCCATGATTACAGTCTACTTCGTGTTTGGTTACATTGTCGTTAGTGTAGGCTGTGCAGCCTTGCATTTGTGTGGATTTTTTTCCCGACAAATATTCAGAAATTATCATTCTTCTAACCTAAAGAAATTCCTTAATGTTTCTCTATTTCAATAAACAACTGAACAATCAGTATAGAAGGGAAAGCTAGGTGCTGAAACAAAAGTTAGCAACAGGTTTTTCAGTTTTTACCTCTGTTAATCCTCACATGATTTCTATAGGTACAACTTTAAACAAAGAAGTCATCCCTCTGACAAATCCGAGAACAAAGTTTGAAAAATGTCCATCAAATACACCTTGGAAGGGACCTGGAAGGGTGTACAAACCAAAACACTCCGGAAACATGAGTCAATAGGTGGGCTTTGCTTTTGGTCAGGAATCGAAACCTATTTTAACTTTTAAGACGAGTTTGTGTAAGACTGTGTAGGGAGAGTGGTGATTTGTTGCAAAAAATTATTTAGAAAAGGAAGAGACACCATTAGCATCATGAATGATGAGCAATAATTTGATATCCAAAAAAACAAAAAAGGTAAAAAGGGGTCCTTTTCTCTACCCTACCTTATGATCACGTCTTGCGTTGCCACTGCTGTTTTGAAACTTTTGCCATAACGGATTGATCCTCTCAACTAAGGCAATTCCAATTCCCCAGATTTACTTATTTAAGTCCCTCGCACAACTTTCTAAAATTCATCACCATCCAGACACAATCACAGTTTATTGCTTATATATTGCCTAAGTCAGTTTATTAGATCCATATGCAACATTGCATTTATTGCTATACTACCTTGATTACTTGATGACGTTTTTTCTGTTTCAAGATTGATTTTAGTACCGGGCATTGAGCTTTGAATGTCTTCCAATGTTCATTACAATAAACGTCGCATGCTGGAAGGGGGACATGGCCACTTCCGTCCAAAGTTTACTTCGTAAAAATCTTAAAAGAATAGTCCAAAGCCAAATTTACTTTTGATATGTTAAAGAGAAACATATTTTAAGCATTCTGGTGAATTTTTTACTCATTTCCCATGTTCGGTTCTCGAGACATTAGCGATTGAATGCGGCAAATTTTCTACATAGAACGAACTTGAAGTCAACCAGGCGTGATGTCATGGATTCATATTGCTGGCCAATGTTTTGTTTTTCCTCATAATTTATCACCAATTTTATGCAACTAAACTTTGATCAATTGATACCATAGATAAATCCTGAGAAATGGAATTTTAAAACCTTTTTATGTTTAAGGGGCAAGAGAGCATCCCTAAGAAACTTGAGGCCAAACTAATAGGATGAAAAATTAAAGAAAACAAAACATTGGTCAACAATGACGCCACGACGTCACACCTGCTTGCTTCAAGTTCACCTTTTACAGAAAGTGTGCCAACTTCGATTGCTAATATCTCGACACCAAAACTAGGAAATGTATAAAACTTCCATTAGAATGCTTAGAAATTGTTCCTCATTAACATATCAATTATAAATTTGGCTCTGGATTATTCTTTTAAGTCAATTGGTGTTTTTCAAAAATGTGAGTTGCGTGTTCCAAAGTTACCCAGGATTGAAGATCATGCTACGAAGATATTTTGTGATATTAGAAGTCCTAAAGGTAAAAGGATTCGTGATTATTCTCAAAGTAGTGAGGAAACTATTTGTTAAGTCTCTGAAAGGCGCACCTGATTACTGGAGGGTAAGCCGCTTTGGCCTATCCAATCATTCATCCTAAAATTTCAAATAAATTCAAGTCATCTTAATTATTTGGAAAAATAGTTCAAAGCCAAATTTGTGTTTGATATCTTTAGGAGTAGTATTCTACGGTAAGCATTCTGGTGAAATTTTCATAGATTTCCCATGTTCGGTTTTTAAGATATTGGCAATTGAACTTGCCATTACAAATGTTAACTTGAAGTATGCATGTGTGTTACCATGGATTCAAAATGTTTGCCAATGTTTTGTTTTTGTTTATTTTTCATCATATTAGCGTGACCTTAAATTGATTACGGATGCTTTCTTGATCTTGAGGCATATGAAGTTTATAAAATTGCTTATGCACTTATGGTATCAATACACCAGAGTTTAGTTGCAAAAAATTGGTGGTAAATTACAAATAAAAAAAACATTGGCCAACAATGTCAAACCATGATCTCAAGCGTATTTGATTCAACTTTAGTATTTCCCACATTCAACTGCTAATACCTAGAGAACTGAACATCTGAAATAATGAAACGTTCACCAGAATGCTTGGAATATGTTTCTCTTCAGTGGCGTAGGAGGCACTATAGAGTGTGTGTGTGGGGGGGGGGCGGAACAATTTTTGACCATTCCATTTTGGGTCTTAACTGCATTAAGAGTTGCAATTTAGGGCGCGTGAAGCGAGAGGAAAATTTCAGTTTTTTAAACTAATAATTACAAATATGGAGCTTTTATTAGGAAGAATTCGTAATTTTATGAAGGAAAGTTGGGAAAAACGCACTGTATTTGACTGGTGTTTCAAACTGCAAATTTCCGAATTTTTCACTTTTTCGATCAAGCGGGCAATCGACCCCCCCCCCCCCCGCCTCCTGTAGTTACGTGACTGCCCTGCAACATTGAACATGGATAACATTTTGACACTTCAATAACTAAAGAATCCATTTACACAGACAACTAAACTGACAGGATTGAAAGGTATCTGATGATAGGTGTATATGAGACCATTCGAGTAGGCCAATGGTTCCCTGTCTGGAATATAAAGTCTTGCTCGAAAGACTTTCTTCAATTGGCGTGCAGCGTACCGAAAACTTTGACAAATCAAGATCCCTCAGGCACCCTTAAATGGTATGTCTCGGGCTTGTAAGTAGTAGCTAAGTTTTCAGATTTTTCTTTTAAGTCCTCCTGACCCTCTGGCAAAGGGCCGTACGGCGAAACTAGATTGCACAACGGCTGAATCGTTGTTGCTTCATAATGTTATCTCAGGCCTATACGATCCGACACTCCCCGATAACATTTCAAGTTTACAAAATTTTTCGTCCTTTTGAGACAAAATATTTCGAAATCAAGAGCTTTCATTGACGAAAATTTGGGATTTTATGAAAGACAGTTTACAAAAATAACAATATAACTGAGAGTATCTCTTGATGATATGGTGTCACATATGGTAAATATCCGATTTTGTCATTTTCAGAGCTCGGAAAAAGTTTACCAAACTGATTTATTAGCGAGAACTAGTGCATAATGCATTTTATATTACATTTTGCCGGAAATTTTGCCTTTTTGAGATTTGGAAAAATTAAAACCCATGACCCACACACTTCTCGGGTCCGACTAAAATCAGACCATCACTTGACTAGTTGACTGTCCTGGTTCGTCTGTAAGACGCAAAGTGTTAGATAAAGTAAACTCAATAAAAACATTTTTCGATGGTAGAAAAGGAATAAACCACATTTGTCGGATAATTGTTGCTGAATAAACTGTATCGACTCTAAATTTTGGAAAATAACGGACGAGGCCAGATTTTGCCTGATTTGTGTCTGATTTGTAGACCTTGTACGCTTGCTTATTGCATGTAGTACTCATACACTTAGTAAATAAAGGACACTCATATATCTTTGCGTTTCTACGATATTCTCGGTTTACATGAATATGTTTCACAAAATCCAACAACAATCTTAAACTTTGATTGGTATGGGTAGACAACGGTATCGATCTAAAAACTTGTCGGCTAAATGTGTTGCTTGTTTTACTTGTTAGACTAAAGGCAACAGTTTATTGATTCCATTCTTCAGGACAAAGCATTGATTAACTTTTGGGATCTGTTTTCTTTATTAGCAATTGATAAAAATGACCTTTGCAAAGTGGTCCAAATTTGTTCCATAAAATTTTGGTCTTGGAAATCAATGACTTGTAATTTTGATGAAGGTACTTGAATGAACGAGACAAAAAAAATGATGGAGGTTAAAGTGCTCGTAAAACGGTAGAAAGTCTTAGAAGATGCTATAGCTAAATAAGTATACAGACTCTTTTACATTTTATCAAAGGGTTCGTGACGGAAGTAATAAATGTTGCAGACGTGTTATGGAGAAAGTGAAGTATATATTATTTTGTGTTTATGGTGATCGACAACTTGGAAAGTGTACGCAAAAATGAAAACCGAACCAAGTGTTACAACCTGGATGATCAGCATGGTACTTGTGTTACTGATAGAAAAAAATGTCGGTAAGATAAGCCTAAAATGAATTCGTTGTGAAATCAAAACGTTTCAAAATTGCATTTCTAACATTTTTAAGTGTGTAAAATACATTTGTTGCTAACAGCATTGCTATTTTTTCATTTTGTTCTTCTGTGTGTACATAGTCATCTAATTACCACGATCGAGTGTAGTTAGTTTGTCAGATAAAGTTTTCGGCTCAATTTCTAACCTATTGGACCAACCACGGTTTTGTCTAGTTGTGACTAATTGTTTTGTTTTTCCTACTCCACTGCGTATCCTGATCAACAAGCACAATGGTCGTAGGTTTTCAGTCAGCGACTAGGCAAGGAGTCGAATTCCCGACCTCCTGGCTGTAAGTCGGATTCTCTAACCATGCAGTCGGTACCATAAGTGCTCTTCTTATGGAATACTGAATATGTTTAAGCGTACAACTACACTTTCCCTTTCCCTTCTATTATTTAGCACAACTCGTCTGTTATTCTATCCAGTACCAGGATAACCGTGATGTTAGGATTGATAAGGTATATTGCGAAGATAATTCCACTGTGAAGAAATTCCAATCTCCGCAAGACGTATCTATTAGTGACCTTTTCGGTAAGTTGCTTTTACACTTGCATATAAATTAAGGAAAGCATTTAATATCTAGCGAATGAGTACTTAATTAACTGAAAATTTATTCAAACCTTCCTCATTGCAAATCCCATTTGTCCCTTTCGGTAAGATAACCACGCGTTATCCCCGTCCTAGGAGAATCACAAGGAATACCCAAAGGAAAATCATCGCCGGGTGAGTTCAGTAACATCCAAGCAAGTAGGGCTAATGTTACTACCATGTACTACATTATTTTTCAAAATTGAGTAAAATAAATGCAAAATGCTAACTAGAATCATATTTGCTGATATCAAACAACATGTTTTACGACAACACAATACTAAATGCAAATACAATGATCGTAAATATTTTTTATGATATTGGGGTTATAGGTCAATTCAAAGTGTCCCTACCCGTCGCTACATAACGACTATCTGGCAATCATGCTTGTGACTGCACAAACCTGCCCTGTGAAATAAGGGTCTCTACGTAAAGGCATACGGATTTTATGCTTGTTTCAAACTTACATCCCTAACTAACACAAGTTTAACATTTGATACCAGTGCAGAAACATTAACATTCAACCTTGACGTTTCTCAATACAACCAATCAAACACTGCCCTCCGTTTTAGATGTTTTCTTTTGGCCACACATAGTTTCGCGTCTGGTATTTGATGTTTGTCTTGCTTTTTGCAGTAGCGTAGCTACAGGGGGCAGGGGGGCGATTAGGCCCCTGTCTCTGAAAAATGAAAAATTCGGAAATCTGTCATTTGAGGCACTACTCTCTATAGTGCTATAGTGTGGTTTTCCAAACTCTCCTGTCATAAAATGCCGAATTTTCTCCGGAACAGACCTCCATATTTGTAATTATATATTTTCCAAGGAGCTTCTCGCGTCGCAGTTTGCACTATCAAATGCTGTATGTACAAAGGACAGGCTCATAAATCAATTTGGTTAACTTTTCCTGGCTCTGGAAATGACAAAATCGGAAATCTTCCATATGTTACTCCAAATCATGAAGTGACACCGTTAACTTCAGTGCTATTTTCTTAGATTTTCTAGCACAAAATACTAAATTTTCTACAATATAAGCTGTTGATTTGAAATGTTTTGTCTAAAGACAAAGAAGTTTGGGAAACTTTTAACATACCGTCGGCGTGTCTCAGTTCAAAGATAGATAGCTAGCCATAGATAGAGAGCCATAGATAGCAACGACGAGCTTCGGAAATATTTGCCAAACAGCACCTCAAATCACGTCCCTAATTCACTGATGCTCACACTTTTTTTTAAAAAAAAATGAAAATTTGGGTGCTTGCCCCCCCCCCCCTCCCCTTCGGAAAAATGTAGATACGCCACTGCCTTTTTGGCTGGACATTTAGCACACACTGAGTTTTTACACCTGAAAATCATAACTTGGATTAAAAGAGGACCTCGTCTTCCAATCTAATGAAAAATAAGGGTCGTATCGAACAATTTGAAGGAAATTTTAACTATCACAGTCAGGTAGTTTTCCATTTGCTGAAACTGTGAAGTTTTACCTGGAAATTATGTTTATTTTTTACGCGCATTTCCGATTGGAACACTGGTTATTTCAAACATTTGTACCATGAAAATCTCGTAATTCGTCAAGAGAAACATCATAAACACTTTTTCGGCAAAACTCAAACTTAGCTTTTACCTGTTTACACCAGAAAATTGAGTTTCGCACGCGAATTTTGCAACCTGATCAGTACACTATGCGTCTGTAACACTAACAGAGCAACCAAAGTTTCTTCCGACTACAAGCACACCGAATAACACCATTTACTAATTTCATGAGAACATTGGTATTGAAGGTAGGCCGCTGTATTTTAAAAGGTATACCCCAAGTCTAAAATTTCAACAATATACGTTAAAGTGCATAGAAAAAATTACTTAAAACGGTATAACCCCATCCTCACAGGACATTCCTAAGCTGAAATATAAAATGTTGAAGTTCATTCACTAAATTTAAAATTATGGTACATTGCGCAATAATTTGTGATTTTATTGTTGTACAATTCAAATTGGAGTCTTTGTATTTCTTCGTTTTTCTGAACGCACCTTGTGCCAGTCATGAATAGCAATCTTGATATTATGGGATGGTGTCATAAAACTAGCCCTCCCAGGCTGCTCAACAAGCGTTACAAGAAAACAGTAAGCGTACAAGGTCATGTCAACATTTTTTTGTTTCAAAGAGAAACAAAGCAAGTAATGTGAGTTGTACAACTAGAAAGTAATAAATTATTACACAATGGACTATTTTGCTTTAAGTGAATAGATTTCAACTCAACATTTAAAATTTCAGCTAAAACAAGCTATGACAATGAGAGCTGGATAAATAAGTTTCATTGCAACCTCTACGGTATATACTTTTCAAATTCTAGACTTTAGGTGCACTTTAATAATCTGAAGAAACTCGCATCAGTAAGTATTTTTCGTCATACTGATCTGACTATTTTAAAATCACCGCTGATTTAACATGCCTAAAGAATGTCTCCCAGTCTATCGGAAAATAACCTGTCATGGTTTAACTGTTCTCGAGAAACTTCCTAAACCAGAACACATATCCTTACATTCAGGAAGCTTTCTAAAAAGACCTACTGTAACATTTTACTTGGTTGTGGAATACATGTAAAGTTTTTCATCCAATTAAATTTTAGCTTCTATCCTCTATCCTTTGCAAACTTTCCATGAAGACGAATTAGTCTTCAGGTCTTGACACGTAAATATCCATTTAACCCGCGATATTTTCAATCATTACTGTAGTGACACAAACGCGGTATGCAATCAATACCCTCAATAAAGCATTGGATCGTAACTGCCCTAAATCTCTCTAAAGAAGGGTCTAAAGTCAAATCAAACTTGGATGTATCAGAGGGGTTCTTATGCTAAGGACCCTGGTGTAATTTGCATTGAAATCCGATGTGTGGTTCTCAAGATATGATCGGGCAAAGTTGTAACATTTTAATAAAAAAGAACCTTGGAAGCAAGCACATGTGACACCATATCTTCACATTCATGAGCAGTCTTTTGCCTTACAACCAAATTTCTCTCAATATCATGTTAAGTTATCAGAATGTGATTGCATGAGAGGTATACGAACACCACAACCTCCTTACTCCTCAAGAGTATCATCCCTATTAACTTCAAGGTCAACAGAAAGTTCTGAAAAACATTAAGAACAAAGAATTCCCTATCAATGTAAGGATGTGATATAACCACTGCTACCCTAAATCTCACTTTTGTTCAAAATTCTAGTCACTTCATTTGCTGTTACCTCAAGAAGTACATAAGTTCGTGAAGTTTGTGAATGGAAATTTCACAGACTTGTGAAGATTTAGTTTCTCTCCTACATATGGAATTTAAATTTTTGCAAAAACTTCTCCTTCAAAATCGGATGTGCAGTTTTCAAGAAATGAACAGCTATAGTTGTCACATTTTGAACAATAAGTCAACTTGAAGCAAGCAGAACGACATGATGTCCTCTCATTAATGGACAGCTTTTTGCCTTTTTTTTTTTAGAAAAGAAATTACTGCCAATTTTCTCCTAAACAATCTCATTATGATCTTTGCATTTCCCACGGGGAGGTCCTATGCCTATTAACTCCAAGGTCAGCACAACAGTCTGAAAATGGAGTTAAACAAAGCATTCCTTGCCAATGTGAGGAAGTGATATGACTCATGCTATTGAAGATTAATTTTGAACACAAATCTAGTGACTTCATCATATTTACTTGTATATCGAGAAAAAAAACATGTCCGATTTGAATGGAAATTTCACTGTACTGTGAAGATTGGGGTACCGTTTTAACATATGAAAATAAATTTTGCTTAAAGGTAAAGAGTGTAAACTCCCCCCCCCCCCCCCAATGTTATTTTGAAGCAACAGCATACTATCAAAGTTTTCGTCTTATTTCTCTTGAAAATATCTAACATATTTTATGAATTCGATGTTGAATGTGCAAGGTAAACTAAGCAGTTTCTTCAATTAAATTTTACACAACAAATGTTTGTTTCACACAACAAATGTTCCCACAGGACCGTCACAAGCCAATCATGAGCAGGAGAGTCTACTATACTACTTCTAGTTGGGTTGACTGCTCTTGCTCTTTAAACTTCCCCTTGATACCATGTTGCCGTTTTTTTTCTCCATTGTGATCTATACACCAAAATACAAAAAATATAAGATTGCAAATTTTGCGTTCAATCACCGAAATTCTATACGACTACTCGCTGGCATTTTATCTCCTACTTAACCATACGACGAAACCGGGTACTCATGTAACTTAAAATGTAAATGTTTGAATCGTCAGCACATTTTTGAATGTGAGAGACTTAATTTGAGAAAACAAATTGCAGGAGAAGAATCAACATATATATGCACAAAGAAACATTCTTTGAACAGGCAAAGTAATGGATGTAGGCTATAAGAGTGTTTTCTTTTTTTTTTCTGCACAACAGACTTGATGAACCTACCAGTAGAAACCACTCTTTTTTCTTCATCTCCTGATCCAGGTATTTTACAATTCATTTTTGACATGACCTTGAACCATCCTCATAAATGTCCATATATGATTGAAATCTTGATTAACCTATAATGTACTATTAGAGCTAATCAGTACGGGGGGGGGGGGGGGGTGATGCCCCTCTATTATACTGACATAGGGTTAAATGAGTAGAACTTATCCACTGACGTCACTCCGACGTCATTTTAGAACGACACAATAAAGCATGTGGCCGCACGCGATATACTCAGAGCCTCCTGTTTAGGCGAATTATAGTGCGTGCTGCGTATGGGCGTTAACCTCCAAACTAGGGAGCACTCCTTGCTTCATGACATATAGGCCTATGCTTAAAGAGCCAAACCTCTCACCCCAAACTACAATTTTGGTACCCGGGTACCTAAATTCTCAATTGGCTCAGCTCTTTGATTGACAGCTAACTCAAACAATGCAGAGTGCCCAAGCTTATATTACACAGCATAAACGGTACTGAGAGTGTTTTGATTATATAAATTGAGTTTTTCTATGCTCACCCTGAAGCAATAAACTGAGATTGTGTCTGGATGAGGATGAATTTCAGACAATCGTGGGAGGGGCTTCAGTAAGAAGGTTAAGAGAATTGGTACTGTTTAGGGCGAGAGAACTGGGCCTTTAAGGTTTTTTTTAGCAAGAATACCAGTATACGTTGCAAAATTTCGCATGTTGCAGTTGGCAAAATTTTATGATTGTCGTTCCAACCAGGGAGTTGTCAGGGAAGAAATTTAACATTTAACGGTCATTTTAACCAAGGTACACTGTTAAAAATTTCTGTAAATTTACAGACTTTTTTTAACTTAAACTTTTTGTATTTTACTTTTAATAGAGATTTTCTGTATCTTTACAGACACTTTGTATTTCTACAATAAAAAAAGGTTGTTTAACATGTATTTTCTGTTTATTTGAAAAACCATTTCTGTCTGCTTTTTTAACCAAATTTTACTGCTTTGTAAAACTTTTTCTGTAAATGTACAGAAATTTTAACAGTATTTTGTATTTTTCTGATTTCACATAAATATACTGTCATTTAACAAACATTCATTTTGTTTTTACGCTGAAAAAGAAACAAAAATAAGCCCAAACAAACAAACAAATAAGAAATAGCCAGAAAATTTTCAATATATAACATGCATCGTTCTGCGAAGTTTCAGTTAAAAAAGAAAACATTTTTGGCAAATTTATGGCCCTATTTGAAAATTAACTTACATTTATTATACTGACAATTGGTATACTGATGTCAACTCATCGCCACAGGCGCTCATGCACTTGATCGAATTAAAAACGTTTCACAAATTTACTTGAAAGAGTCTGTAAATTTACCACTTTATGACGTAAATCTCATTTTGCATAAATGGGTGGAGCTTATTTTGTAGGCATTTTCCTAACAAAAGTATTGCTGTTGCTTTGAATAATATCTTTTTTGGCTTTTTTTAATCAGGAAGTGATAAACTTATTGTTTACCTTGTCTGGAAATGTTTGCAACCAATGTATTTGCATTCTTTGTCATATTTATTTTAAAAACAATTATTATATTGTACCAAAAATGTGACTTTCCAATTACAAAGTTCCTAGAGATAGCAGTATACTGGACCACAATGTGATAACAAAGTATCCTCATTGTGTTTTGATTGAAAATAACTTCGTAACGACACATTACGTTGATAAGCAAATACCTGATCTACGTAATGGTGAAGTGTATGTTACGTAATAACATATGAAAGGAAAAAAGCGATATTATAATAAATATTAAAACGCCGAGAATGAAAACAGTAGGCTGTAAATTCACATAAAATTAAGGTAAAAAAAAAGAACAATTCTGTAATTCGATTTTACAGTAGACATTTGTAAACTAATTTACATGCAAAAACTGTAAAGAAAAAACAAACACTTAATGTTTTTTTCATGATTACAGTCTGGCTGTAAAAAAAACATTATTTGGTTGGAAAAAAATTTGCCATAAAAATTATGTAAATTTTACAGAGAAATTTCTAACAGTGTAGTTGCCGACATTGAGCTGTTTTTTGTCTTGCTCTTGAAATATCTTTGAGGCTTGAAAGGAATTTGGTACTGAAGACATTGATCCAACTGGGATGATTGGTAAGAAGGCATAGTCTAAGCAGTTTCCTCGAAATTGTAATCAAATCTTTCTTCATAGTTTCGAACGTATATATTGGATATTGAGAGTAAATAGCAGGACGTCGACTGACTTCAACAAGGACTCCACATTCAAAGGGGTCTCTTGTCCCAAATGTTTAAAACTTATAATGAATATTACAAATTTCATATAATTATCACTACAATACTTGGCTAAGACGTCATTCTTTCAAATTTTATTTTGTAATCCGAAGCTTGAACTTACTCCTGTTTCCGTTATGCAAAGGGAATCCTCCGTTATAATGTAAATACTTTATTATACTGTGAATAACCAAAACAAAATATATTTCAAATGTGGTAGAAAACTTTTAATTGATGAAAGTAATTCAAATTACTCAGGTTCTATATCCTTTGCAGAAAGAACCATTGGAACGAATACCCCTGAAATTTCATTAGCTGAAAATTCTGTGCTCCCTACAAAGGTACCATTTAGTAGCAGCAGGGAGCTCCCGACAACCCGACAATAAGCCGACAACTATAAACGGAAAGTAGAGTTACACTTCACCTTTGACTTGGCTCATTCCCATAATGCATTGTTGATATTTCCTTTTCATTTACATATAAAGGTTAGAGGGGTGTACAGCGTGTTCATGACATAAAACGTCAATGCGGAGAAGCAGAAATTTGTTTGTAGTTTGTTTAGTGTATATCCAGTTTACATAAATCAAGACAAAGCAAAAGTGAAAGTCCTATGCACAGTTAAGAAAATGAGAAATCAATATTGCGAGAATTTACCAAAGATTTTTTCAAGGAGAACTTTCTTTCATTAACATTATTATATTTGCTTCATCCCAAAAACTGCAAAGGAATTTGTGTCTCTATTTCCAGATTGCCGTGATTGGAGTACGCCGAATTCTGGTTCCTACATCTTAAACAAAACAAAAATGAGTTGGTCTAACGCTGTTGCAGCTTGCTATCAGTACGGGCAAAATGCTCACCTTGCCTTCATAGAATGTGAAACAGAGAACAAGTTCATTTTAAGATTTATTGAAGAACAATTAAAGGAAGAAAATTGTGAATATTACTCATACTCCTGTGATGTCTGGATAGGACTAAACGGCAGAAAGCAGGATGGTAAATTAAAGCATTTTTTTATTCAAATGTATCTCCTTCAACCAAGAACCTCCTTGCTTCAACTATTCTTTTTAAAAGATTTACTGACATCTGGACTACTACAATATTTGTGACCTCTGGAAATTTTGGGGTAAAAATTTTTGTGGCGTTATTATAAAACGTGCAATTGCTATTTGAAATGACCTTCTAAGTTTTCGAAGTTATTTAGCCGCAATGATTAGTTTGAGGTCCTTATGATAGACTTAGTGACTTTTTAGTACAGTGAAGGGGCGAAAGGTCCAAGAGTTTTGCCAGCGGCTTTTGGCCTTCTCTGAAAGTGACTTTCGAGACATTATCTGAGAGAGGCGCCACAGATAACGCGTAGCGTAATTGGGGTCGAACCAAGAAAAGTTTGGACCAGAATGCCTCCAAGATAAGGCTTTAAAACATGTAAATATTGTTAAGCGGCGTGAGGCCCACAGAAAAGATCATATACGTGTTATAAATATCTTTGTGTGATTTAGCAACTAGTAATCCATTTATCTAAATATTTTCTTAAGTTCGTTTTACATATCTCTTTTGATACACCCACTCATTAACCTAAATTCTACCTGTGTCAGTTCTCATTTCGGTGAAATTACAACAAATCTTTTACTTTAGAAAATTACCCCCTCTTCGTTCTTACCTCCCTCCCAGCCATCGATAATAATGTTCATTCTCATTATTTCATTTCCTTTCTTACCGTCCCTCCTTCATCTCTTTATTTTCATTTCCCGTCGTCCCGATTTTTCGTCCACTTTTATGGGCCTATCGCATGCCTTCTTTGACTATTCTGCGGAGCTGAGTTACCACATGCGACTATATAACTAGTCTAGGCGGTGCGCGAGGTAGTGACTTGATAGAGTGCAAAAACCCACTAAGAAACCGTGGCTGATAAGATAAAGAGGCAACGTTATTACACAGGCGGCGGAAGATGTTTTTATTGGGGGCCACAAGTTTTCGGCAGCGGACATAATGGTGACGCCGTAAGGCGTCCGTTTTTGAACGAAGGGCAAAACCCCATCGGCATGGGGTCCAGGAGCCCGCTCAAGGGCCCCTGGTGGGGTCCAGGAGGCGAAGCCCCCGGGAGCTCAGCGGTTTTAGTGATTTGAGAGGCTCCAAAATGGTCGAAAATCATATTCAGATTAAAGATTCTAAACTATGAATCAGTGGCGTAGCTAGGATGGAATTTTTAGGGAGGCCTAGGTACCAAGTGTGTGTGTGTGTGGGGGGGGGGTCTGGTACCACCTAGGGTCAGGCGTGGCAAGACTATCTAAGCGGAGCGACCAATCGGTTGGCGCGGAGCGTACAAGAAAATTTTGGACTTTACAAACCCCCCCAGATGGCCGGAAACGGCACTTATCACGTGTTTTAATCTGGGTGTATCCAGCCTTGAAATACGAATCTCATGTCTCCCACTTCTCAAATAATGAGATTAAAATATCAATCTATGAAAGATGGTAAAAATACACTTTTAAGGGACCCCAAAAGAGGGCATTTCTGATCTGTGGCCTTGGGGATGAGACTAAAGGGAACCGGTGTCTCCCTTTCCCTTGGGAAAATTCTAAACTTCAGGAGGACGTAGGTCGAAAATGTGGTAATATTTAAATGAATTTCAGCTTTAATAGGAAAACCAAAATTAGTTGTGTCCCACTCTGAGAAACTTTCTTCTCGTTAGATTTCCTAGATGCAAAATGGCAAAACTTTGACCTGATTATAGGCCTACGTTTTAGGATTTTTCCTTTTGTGGATCGATATAGCTGCATGAAAAATGTCAAAATGCTCATTTTTAGTCTTTGTAGAGATTTTACAAGTGACATACATACTGCCAAAGAAACAATGTTTTCCGGTTTTTAGTGGTGTCTAGATGCAAAATGGTTCAGTATTGTTCAGTCATCGGTACATTACGTAGTCAAGATTAAAATACTACGAGTAAATCTCTCAAAATATTTAAACCGCAAGGAAGAAGTATGGATCATTTGAGAAACACATGAAATCCGGAACTTGTGGACATTTTACAAGCCCGCCCGGATGCCAGTGTCAACTAGTAAAAAGAGAATTTGTCGAAAAAATCGTTCTACAGTGGTATTTGTCATGGGCAGGAGTGAGGCACGACATAGGCCTACTTGTTAAGGATGGAAGGGAAGAATTATGCGACGGCAGCACCTTACCCTTACGGTATATTTTGTGTATGATAAAATCGAGGAATGGTCGTGTAAGAATGGTCTCCAGTGTATGATTGCCTTGTTTATTTCCGTTCAAACATTTTATTTTTTCTCAATTACTCTATCAGGAAGAAAAAAATCGGGGGGGGGCTGAAGAAAATTTGGGGACCTAGGCCCCCCCCCGTGTCTACGTCACTGCTTTGAATTTTATTCAGCAGTGGGGTGACGTAAGGGACAAGAATGGAATCGGGAAGTACTATGGCACTTGATTAAGGAGGAACATACTTTACAGTAATTTTAGGGGGAAAAGCCAAAATGTTGAAGCTACTCAAAATTGAACATGTGATTAATAATTTGAGACAGGGCATTTTCAGAGATCCAAAGTGTTTGGGGGCATTTAATCAACAGGGAGTTCTATTTAAAATCCTGAGGCAATATGCGTGGGGTCCAGGGGCCCGCAACAGGGCCCCGGAAGTTCTGACAATTTTATCCTTTTTAGGGACATTATTACTGAGGCAAAATGTGTGTCATTGGGGCCAAAAAAGGGACTGGGGACATTCCCCTTGCTCAGTATGTTTAAAAGGCCCTGATTTGAGAAGAAGAAAGACAGTTTAGAAAACAAAGACAGCTTGCAAAGGTTTTGTTTCAATTGTTTGAAGGGCGAAAATAAACTCTCCTACAGGTTATCGTTAATGTGGGGGTCAAGGGGGCGAAGCCCCGGGAAGCTTTTCAACTTTTGCACTCTGAAAAGTAACAATTGAGCCAAAGATTAGCCGAAAAGTAAAAAAGCAACTTAATTTTGTTCAATTACTTTTGAAAAATTCATTTTGCTACATTCGGTTATGGGGGGGCACGCCCCCCAAAATCCAATAAAAAATTATTGGGGGGCCAGACCCCCCTGCCCCCCCCCCCGCTTCCGCCGCCTATGTATTATACCCCACAAAGGGTAACTGAAAGGTCGCATATAACAAAACAAACACGAAGACAATAAAAAAGTTCAAAATATACACAAAGAAGTAACACTAAAACAGGGAATAAGAGAAGGTAAAAGAATAAAACAATAGCAACTAACCAGGCAAGTATTAGCATTTAAAAGTATGATTGCGGATCTTAGTACATTGTGGTATGAAAGAGGAGGGATGACGAATAGTACGGTAGTAGGGTAACAGAAATTATCGCATTTTGCAAAAAATCATTAAGTGGGTGTCTATTGTCTTGCATAATCTCGACAGATAAGAAAATATGTTGCATACGAATATTACTCTTCCTAACCAAAATTCCAGATTCTATTTAGGCCGAGTCAAAGAAACGAAAAATTCAAACTTCTTCTAAGGCTTTAAAATAACCCTCTTTTAATTTTTTAGGATTTTGGAAATGGTACACAACGACAGCACAATTTTTTGGCAACCAAACGGTAAAAGAAAGTGGAGGCGAAAGTGAGAACTGTGGACGTTTGGCAGAAATACCGCTTTGGGAATGGAGGGATACAGAATGCAATGAGCTGTATTATTCTATTTGTGAAACGTAAAAGTCTTGTATAAAAGACATTTCAAATGCCATTTTGCTCTTTGCTCATATTGTTCCCGTAACTGGAGGCAACGACATTTGACGTCATGTCGTGATGCAGGTTTGATCGTCGTTGTGTTGGAGTTCTACGCCCCAACAGAATGTCCGTCGTAACACTGGAAAAATAAATGTTACATTCGCGACACTTTTCGTCTTCAGCTACAGAAATCTTAAAAACGCCAAAAAAAAAAAAAAAATAGATTTTAAATTAGATTAATATTGTGTGATAAGTACGTTCTATCATGGAACTATGACGTTCATGGTTCTATTAAATAGAATCACCATAAATGGTCTGATTTTGGAAAAAAAAAGAAGTTTAGTTTAATGTACTATTTGGCACATACGGTATTTGTCACCTGAAAAATTGTTGCAATAAAATTGCCCAAGCTGTTTAAAAGAGTAAACAAACCTTATCCAACATGCACACTTTTTGACAATCTCGGGCAAGTTCTTTACCCAACAGTTGTCAGGTGACCTACGTGCCAAGAGTGTAGAGAGGAAAGCGGCATATTGCAAAAGTGAGATGACTTGCCATAAGTTTATTTTGCTGCGGTGGTATCTAATATTCCTTGCATAAAATAACAATTTGATAAGCAAAGTTAAGAATCATCAAACCGCTTTCCCTTCATTTCTTTTAATTTCACGGCATCACCAGTATTGATTAAAGGTCAAGAGCAGTCCCCCAAAATTTATTTCAAAGCAACAGCTAAATATCACACTTTTCTTCTTATTTCTCTTCAAAGAGTCTTTCAACAGCCAACGTGAAACAGGACAGTCTACTGTACTACTGTAAGAGTTAAATGGAATGCAAAACTTATATGTTGGAATAATCAGTATTTACGTCATGGTCTTAATCACTGAATGTTATGTAGTTTCCGTTGTCAATTCATTTGCATATAATTTTCATTTACGTAATGACAAGTTAGTTGTGATAAGTTCTCTATGAGTTGTTGAGAGTTCTGATTTGGTCGCAATACAATTAAGTTCGTTTTCGGCCAGTCTCGTCTCTGGTCCTCTTTTTGTCTATGTTCGTCTCTCTGTTTTACACCGCCCATGTTTCCGAAGTTCCCATGTTACACTACTACAATTTGGGGTGACTGCTCTTGCCCTTTAAGCCATTCACAAGAAATTCAATCTGAATGATCTATGCGTAGAGTTACTTTACATTTCTTCATTTAGTATAATCTGGTGTACTTGACTGATGCTGAATTCACTATAAAGACAGAACCATTTCCCGGAAACATGGAGTTAGAAATTCAAGCTCAAGCTTGCAACGAAGGGCCCATGGCCAGAGGGGATAAGCAAGTTTGCAACAAAGGGCCCGTGGCCAGCTGGAGGGGTATTCCAAATAGTAATTGACACCACGCCCTCTAAGTGACAGTGATGTTCAACGCATAGGGAACGTTCGAACTGCCTTCTTGAGTTTTTGCTCAGGTTGCCTTAATATAAGAGATGGATACGTGGAATTAAACTATAAATGGGGAGCATTTCGAGAATGATTTGCATAGTTGAAGGATATTATATACACTAAACAAACTTATCAATGCTAACTAAGTACGTTAAAGAGAACATACAGCATGAAATATGTTTCTTAGAGTTTGTTGAGTGCACTGTTTACTATATAAGCTTATGCAATCATCATTACGTGCATTCAAAGGAAACAAACACCACGAAATACACAGCAAGACTAACATTTTATTTTCTGTGTTTGCCCAGGGGCGCAAATCCCGGGGGCAAGGGGACCTTCGCCCTCTCAAGTGAAAAAGTGAGGGCCAAATCGTAATTTCCCCCCCCCCCCCCAAAAAAAAAAAAAATTTGAGTAGACCTAAAAATATTGTCACCTTTCTTTCGGTTTTTTCGTTCGAAACAGTTTTTCTGAAGCTTCGGAAATGCTATAGAACACGAGAGCTTTCGGGGGCTTCTCCCCCTGGACCCCCACAGGGGCTTTGCCCCTGGATCCCACCAGGAGCCCTTTAGGGCTTCGCGCTCGCGGTGCCCGCCACGCGTGCACAGTTTAATACTCATGGGCACATCATAAGCATTTTCGCCCCACTCTCAAACAGAGATTTGCGCCCCTGTGTATGCCATTGTCTTGCTACCCAAACCCATTGCTTTGTTATTCTGTTGCTAGATCATTACCATGAAAAAGATACGTATACCTGTATTAACTTCTTTAATGATCGACGATTAAACTTTGAAAGGGATCAAGAACTTTGGCGAATTCCTATTCGAGACTTTAATCACCTAATGAATCTTAACATCCGTGGAACTTCGTCAGAGAAAAAACACATTGGACTTCGCTTGACAAAATGCTAAAATGCGGCGTCAGACAATTGCTATGCGGCTTGTGAGGTTTAAATTTCAAGCTTTTGCCAAGGGCTTATGGCATTTTAAGTCTGTCACGTTATATGATAATAAACGGTGTGATAGTAAAACGAGATATGATGTTGCCTTTAATTGTGGGACAAATTTAATGAGCATTGATGAAGTAACTCTAGACCGAAAAACATTGAAGACATTTACTCCTTTTAAATTCAATTGGTCCAAGTTCTTCCTGCACTCTCTTCTATAGCTTTGACTAGCCGTGACTTTTTTGCACATAAAGAGACAGGTCTCGAAACCCCTTTATCATGTGACCGGGGATTGCTCTAGCATAGGCATATTGGGCCCTTTGAGTAGGGGTTCTCAGGTAGAATTTTATATGGCGTACTAAAGGGCACCATACGGGGAAGTATGTGTTGCTCAATATTTTACACTTAAGATTTCTAAGGGGCTCGTTAGGGCCAACCCATATGACCTACATGAGGTAGTGCCGGAAACTATTGACGCCCGTGTGGGTAACTACGGTGGCTTAATAGGGACATGGAAATAAAAAAGTCTCCTGAAAAGTCGAAATTTCGACTTTTTAACTCGGAATTTCGACTTTTTAAGTCAAACTTTATTAGTCAAAACCAATTACACTCTGTCAGCGGGCAAATACATCAACATGACATGCCTAAACGTCTTATGTTGTCTGTTGCATTTAGCTAGAATATGTATGGACGTTTACCCCTTATCTTAAAATAGATTTCATGAATAACGCCCTTAAAAGACCCAAAGCAGCTACAACTCTCCAAACTTGTTATTTTAGACCCTCTTACAATTGTCTTAAATTCATCCTCTTCCAGACACAATCTCCTTTCATTGCACCAGGGTGACTGTAAAAAAGCAAAGTGTCTTAATAAAAACACTCAAGATTATTTCTGTTCATACTGTGCTATATAAGCTTTGATACTCTGCATTATTTGAACTAGCTGTCAATCAAAGAGCTGAGCCAATAGAGAATTTCTTTAGGCTACTATTAATAATTTAAGTTTGGGGTGAGGAGACAGGCCCTTTAAATTACCCAAAATCAGATGCCATTTCCCGAAATTGGCATCAAACCAAATCTTACCCCCCCCCCCAACTTTCCCCCAACGACGAAATGATTTAGCCCACTTATCCTGACAAGATGTGAATTGATTATCATTTTCATTAATTTCTGTTTTTTCTTTTTTTGGTTTTTTAAGAAAAATATATGGACTGCAATCACTTTCGTAATATTCACGTTTGCATTCGAAGGTAACTGTTTGGGTCTGCTCGTGTAATGCATATTCCTCCCAAGGAAATGGCTGGGTTTTTTCCTGTCACAAAGGAAAATTGACAAACATATTGACTATTTAGAAAACTCATTTGTATGTTAAATTTCCTCCAATTACCTAGAATTTTCTAAGTTCTAGAAATTTCCCAAATTTTGCCTTAGAAGTGGAAGCACTGCCGTATTCACTCTTTAGTATACAAGCGTAGCCGTAATGCACACATAAAGTCGAAATTCCGAGATTAAAAGTCGAAATTCCGACTTTGCAGGAGATTTTTTTTTTTATTTCCATGTCCCTAATAAGCCACCGTAGGTAACTCATAGTCCTGTCTGAGTAAAACATACAGTGGTTCATTGTTTACCATACCTCTGGTATCCACATAATCCAGCCCAGTACGAATGCCCACGTGACTATTGCTTGATATTTTCCCATATGGTTTATAATAGCCCTATAAAAACCCACACGCATGCAGTGCACAGGTTTTTTCCCTTTTCCCATGGGATAAGACCTACCTATAAAGAGCAACCTAGATGCACAGGGGCCAACTCTTGTGGATTGCATAAGCGATGCGCACTGTTCAACAAGAAATTTCCTAACTGGCTAACTATAACCCTAATCCCTAACCTAATCCCTAACCCGAACAAAGAATACAATCGATACAATGCAATTGCAACAACCAATCAAGAAAAACCTTGTTAAACAGTGCGCATCTACCCCTTTTACACGGGCTAGCACATGCTCGCATGGTCGAGCTTACACCTATATGTGCAACCATGTATATCTGTTACCGAGCAGGGTTAAGGGTCGGCCCTCTTCAAAAAAGTCGTGTGCTTAAATACGAAAAATTGCCATATTTGTCCACTCTGTAGCATTTATCAATGATTTCACTTTACATATTAAAGGATTTCTGTAAGCAAGCCTACCAAAAATCTCAAAACTTAAAAACCGCTAAACAGCATTTCAAAAGGAGGAGCTTTTGATTTGAGACGTCCCTCAATAATATCCAGCTCTCGGTCCGCACTCTAGCTTAGTCATTTATTGCGCCTTTTAAAGTAAAAATTGAAGTCACCTTAGACTTGGTCTCAAGTACCCCTTGACACTCAGTGTTACACCGTGTATACAGTAAGGCAAAACCATAGGTCAATCCCGGTGTTTTCCAGGCAGTCTGTGTTCTGGCGTATCCCCGAGGTAGGCTGATTGGGTAGTGCTACCATAGTAACTAGGTGAAATATTTCACATACCAGTTACTGTAAAATGTTAGAAAATACGGGTCATCAGCCCCATATACCACTGCAGAACCCTGCGATCTTACAGGTGGATCGAAATTTAAACACCGCCCCTTTAAAAAAAACCCGCGTTCTCATGTTACTCGAGCTCGAGTTAAAGGGCCAAACCTCTCACCCCAAACTACAGTTTTGGTCCCCGGGTACCTAAATTCTCAATTTGCTCAGCTCTTTGACTGACAGCTACTTCAAACAATGCAGAGTGCCAAAGCACAGCATGTATGGCGCTGAAAGTGTTTTGATTAAATATAAATTGAGTTTTTCTATACTCACCCTAAATCAATAAACTGAGATTGTGTCTCGATGAGGATGAATTTCAGACAATTGTGGGAGGGGCTTCAGTAAGAAGTAAGGAGAATTGGTACTGTTTGGGGTGAGAGAACAGGTCCTTTAAAACAGTGTCACCTCGAACGCAGGGAACGTTAGATCACAGTATACTTGTATAAAACAACTTTGCCTTGTAGTGCCTGAAGCCGCAAAGTGTTCAACAAGGCAATAAATCGGAAGCAATGCCTTTAAAAACTTGAGCAATCATGATAAATTATTCCAACGGGTTAAGAATCATTACTAGTATCGTTACATTGTCAATAAAAAGTGACTCAATGTTATCTCCTGAAAACAAAACACTTCTATCAGTCTTAACATTAACCTTCTTTGACTTTCAAAGCACCTCAGGAGTCTAGGGACATGCAGTGAGCAAAGGGTACTATCTGTTAGGCTACACTACTCAGCCTACAAGAATAACCGGTTGATTGAGTGGCGTAACTAGACTTTTTCAAGAGAGGGGGTAGGGGGAAAGCACTCAAATTTTCCATTTTTTTTTTATAAAAAGTGGACATTACTGTATAAAGGCCGAAAACCTGGGTTACTTTTAACAAATATTTGTAAATATGGCAGCTTGTGCTGCTGAAAATAGTTTATATTCTAGGTTTCGTGACAGGAAATTTGATTTTTATTTTTTTTTTTTTTTTTGGGGGGGGGGACCATTGAAATCTGCGTTTCTTATTAGCATACATATGAGATAGCATGTCGATTGAAGACGGTTGTTATTACATAATTTTACCTGAGGGTGCGAAATGGGTCTTCCGGCGACATTCAAAAAGTTTACGAAACTTTGTAGCCTTTTTTAGTCAAACTCAATTTGAAGAAAGAAATTTAGGGAAACGGCACAGTTCGGTTCGGAAAAGTATACCATAGGTTAATTTATGAGCGAGCACTCACTGCCTTTTTTAAAACAAATAATTACAAACATAGAGCTTTTATTGGGAAGAATTCGGAATTTTATGGGAGAGAAGTTGGGAAAACCGCTCTATAGTTGACTGGTTTCTCAAATGGCAAATTTCCTAATTGTGGTGTACTCTATGTTCATAAAGATGTCCATAAGGGAGAGTCAAAATGATGCAAGTTAAAGTATTTCAAAATGTTGAAAATAGAAAACCGTATGCACCTGATATCGCAAAACACGAGTTGCAATTGCAATATCACATCTTCTTTTAATTTTGCCTTAAATTTCCGGCTGATGCTCACTGAGTAACAAGGAATTTGTTGATTGTTAGGCTTAGGGATTGGCGTTATCGTCTGTCCATTAGGAAATTTCTTGTTTAACAAAATCTCTGCTACTCTAGCAGATATTTAGAAGCTCGAACTATCCGAGAGATCTAACAATGTGTCACGACGAGTTTGGATATGCTTACAAAAAAAAAATCAAGTCAGAGCAAGGAATAATCTATGGCCCCCACTGCCGCCGCTTGTGTGTTTTTAATCACTCATTTCACCTATGAGTATTTCCTAGTCCTCACCTTTTGCTGTTCAGCAAACTGGACACAATTTGTGGGCCCACTGAATAGGCCTGTATAGTGTTTTATGCTTTCTTAGTTTCATTTCTAACGTGCTCTGGCGACCTTTGACCTTCAGCAAACGCCAAGGGTTCAAATTCAGACATCAACACCCCAAGGGGGTCTGCTTGTTTGAGCTTTAGCGTTTTTTCTGACTCCACAGAATAAATGTAATCAATATAAAATCGGATAATGAGGAAACAAGTATGAAATATATCCATAAATCCCTTAACTGGTTTTCCACTTTTCGTGTTTTTTCCTCTGCGAGACCACCTCACATGACCTCTGACCTACACTGAAAGCATACAGGTTTTCTCTCTCAATATGTTAAAGTTATACACGGAGGAAAATTGTCCACCATTTGCGATACGCCCTATATTTTTAATTTTGTCATTTCTTACTTTGACCTCCGGTAACCCCAAATAACTTTTGACCTCTACCAAAGTCTTTAGACTTCATTTTCTGATTGTAAACAATCTAAATGCCAAGTATGATAAGCTTTCATGTGTTCTGCTAAGAAACATTTTATTAAATGTTTCGGGTTTTTTCCTCTTTTGGGACACGGAACAGTTATGTTGACAGTCGCCCCAATTCCCTCTCTTCTGATTAAATCAGTTGAGTTTGCCGATTGTTACTATACTTTACCCGATCCAAGTACATATACCTTGATCAAAACAAAAATTGGTTGTTCCGATGCTGTTGCAGTTTGTTGTCAGTACGGAGAAAATGCTCACCTTGCATTCATAGAATGTGAAAAGGAGAACGGGTTTATATTGTGAAAGAACAACTTTAAGATGTAATCTAATCTGTGACAACACTAAAGATTTCTGTGATGTTTGGATTGGGCTGAACATGGACCCACAAGAAAGTATAACGTCGTAACTTTTTATAAATTAAAAGTAAATATAAATGGAAAGGGACAAAGTGCATTTCCTCGCTATTATATGAGGTATTTTTGTGACCCTTCTTTACTCAGAAATTAAATAATGACAAAATTTGCAAAATTTATTGAAATTCAGTGCTTTTTAACTTTCTTTCAGTGGTACGGAAATGGTACAACATGACTGCGCATTTCTTTCACGTTACCACGCAGTCAGGGCGAATAAAACTGAACAGGAACGCTGCACGCGTACGTTTATCCGAATTCCCACTTGGAACCCTGGAAATGCGTGAACTGTGGCCAGCTTTATTATTCACTTTGTTAAATGTAAACTTTTAAGATAAATACAGCCACTAGTCTTGATTAATAAAGTTGTCATGCATCGTGACATGATTGGCTCTTAGGAGTCATTGACAATATTTTTCTCACTATATTTAAGATTTACCAGACAGAACTCATTGGTTTGGTTTGAATATGTAAAATTTAATTCTTAAAATATCATGATAGATTCTTGAAGCGGAACAAGATGAAAATTGTGAGGTTTAGCTTTAGCTTTTGTTTCAAAATAAGTTTGGACGACTGCTTTTGTTCTTAAGTATCACATGACAGGCACTTAACAATGACTGAAATTCCCCCAACTTTACTTTAAAGGACGCTTTTGTACCGTACTCCACGTCAAGACTTGCAAGTACATTACAATTTTCAAAAGTTGGTTAACTTTTTCCCTGAAAAGTATAAGAGGGTGATAATAGTTTCTTTTATGTTAGTTCAGATACAATGCATGCCTGTGAAAAGACTTTTTTATGTAAGCAAATGCATGATGCTGTGTCCGGGTGAATAAGGACGGTAACAATTGAAGCGATGAAGCTTAAGAAGCTTGGATAACATGTATGATATATTTGCGTAATTTACTAATAGATTACAAAAACGAGTACGGTAGGTTACGGATTGAGGCTTAAAGACACAAGCGAACACACGGAGTTGCGCCAGCATTTGTCCGACAGGGGGACAGCTCGAAGCCCCGACAAAAGATATGAGTCAGTATCGGTGGGACGAGACTGGTAGAAGTTTAGGCCCCGTAGCGCGGCCTATAATACTTTCCATTTTCCGGCCAAACGTCTGAAAGAATTCGGATCGACCATTTTGTGTGTTGTGTTGACTATGAAGTAAAGCTCACAAATAGCCTAATAATTTTTCCTGGACCTAACTAGGCGATTAGTAGCAATGTTTTCATATCTTGCTGTTTTTTTTTTTTCATGAAAACCCAAAATACGATGTTTTTTACCTTTTTCGGGCATGTGTAGCATAAAAACTGACCGAATGAGGAAGTCCATGCTAATCAAACCGACCGATGTGCGATCATGGTAAACCCTCGAAGAATCCAAGAAGCAAACACATTTTCCATGTAAGTGAAATGTATGACCAAAATAAGATTTGTGATGTTTTGAAATCCCCCGTCCGCCGTCTTTACACTACCAGAAAACAATAATTTACCTCGTTGCCTCCAAAAAGACTACAGAGTGATCAGCACTTCCTCCGTTTAGGCCATTATGAGGAGTCAACCGGGTTAAGGAACTGGGGCCATTTTAAGTTTGGAATTTATTCTTGTCTGCTTGTAATATCTTTGTTCTGTGACATAATGTGTTATGTACATTCCTTTGAAATTAGGATTTTTTTTCATCATTTTCTGATTCGCTTACGCTTAATCTTTGTCCCTGTTTTTCTATTTCAGTTTGTAAAACTGTTACGACAGCTGTTGGATTCATAACCTGTATCATCTTACGGAAAAGACTGCAGTGTTTATCTGAAAGCAGGTTTTTTTAGAATTGCTCGAACGTACTTCTAAACTTGTATATTATTATAGGTTTTGTTTAATTTATTTGGCCTGTGTTATTACACCTTTGAAACAGATTCTGTAAAATATTTTAATTACTTCGTTTTTGAGGTTTAGCGATTCCCAGTTCTATCACAACTTCCTTGACATGTTTTCATTAATTGACTAGACATTGCTGAACCTCACAAAGGTTGATAATTGGTTACTAGAAAAACACCCTACACTACGCTAACAACTACATGTGAAAGTGGAAATCGTTTTAGTACGGCTGCACGTGTACATTTTGAAAGTTCTTATTTGAACGCTTGTAAAAATTGTTGATTTGTACTAAGTAACCATGGTGGGAGGGGCTTGGGGTTAAGTTCTCTCTAATGAAAAAGTAGGGGGATACCCCCAGCCCAGTATTTGTCAATTCTCCACGTGGGAGAATTTCGAAGTGGATACTGAACATTTCTTCATCAATCCAATGCACCACCATGCTCGGTTTCGGTCATCTGGAGTTTCCTCTGGGGGTTTCCTAAGCGGGAATTTCTTGCTCGCACTCCCCTTTTCCCAAAATTTCCCTCTTCCGTCACCCCTTCTGTCGTTTCGTTTTCGTACACAGGTTGGTTTCTTGCTTCCACAACATGCAATATTTATGTCAAATGAACCATTATGATAAGCAACAATGACGACAAATAAGAAGAATTCTTTTTTAAGGCTTTTTAGAAGATCTTTGAAAGTAAGGTTAACGAAGGCATACCTGCTACCGAAATGATGATGATTCAAACCAACTATGGACCTATACGTCACAGTATCTCGTTTGGCAAACAATTTTATAATGCACTCGCAAACAGCCTTCGTCTAAGAAAATGAAGTTAATTTTAAGGAAGGTGATTAGAGCATTCTATTTTAGCAATGGGCAATGTGCTTATCGTGTAAAGAACCCTGTTTATTACGAGTACACGTGTCCCTTTGGTATTTGTTCATCTCTGCCGAAGTAAACTATCGTAAGATAAAGTACATTTTGCAGTGACACTCGAAAGTATGCTCTACGACCTTCTAAGCAAATTTCTAATGAACTGAAATGGACATAACATATTTTTTGTTATGTTATTAATCGCTCTTCGAGATTAGATAAACATGAACAAGTAATGACATCAGATTTTACAATTCAAACTTCTCCACCAATATGAAACGAAAATGAGTATTTTGTTGACAAAAATTTATTCTGCATTGCCCGTCTTTTCCTTTGTTTTCCAGTAAGTTTCTTATGTAGTCTACT
The DNA here is from genome assembly GCA_037179385.1 of Holothuria scabra. Lineage (NCBI taxonomy): Eukaryota > Metazoa > Echinodermata > Holothuroidea > Aspidochirotida > Holothuriidae > Holothuria > Holothuria scabra. The sequence continues at coordinate 8,642,516 of CM074184.1, forward strand.
TGTTCTAATGGAAAATGTTGTAACAACAACAAACATAAATTATGAAAAGAGAGGAAGTCCCTCTTAACCAATTTCCTGTTCTAATTTAGTGTATGTCTAAATTGTGGAAACTGCTTAATTTATGAAACAAAACTGAGGAAAGGGCAAATATTTAGCTGTTTGGTATACGCTCTCGTAGGAGCTTACTGTGTTGGTGGACCGCGTCACAATACCATTGTAGACAATGTTCAACCTCAGTATACCGAGTATACTTTCAAGGAAACGCCATATTTGATAAAGGCTGGAATAGGCCTTCAAATACGTCACACGTGCAAAGATATGAATGGACAAAATGCCACGGGAGCACACAGTTCATAGGCGGCGGAAGCAGGGGGGGGGGGGTAAGGAGGGCGGCCTCCCAATATTTTTTATGAGATTTCGAGGGGGGCATGGCGCCCCAATAACTGAATATCGCAAAATATTTTTTTTTCAAAAGAGCAATAGGCCTTTTTGGGAATTAACACGTTTTAAGTTAAGTATCAATTTGTGTCAGCATGATTTCGACTAAATTCTCTCATGATTTAGTGAGCCCTATATGTGTAGTATCTGTTCTTTTCATCCAGTCAAGAATGGAGCCATACATGGCAGACCAGTAATGTAAATGGTCAGAAGGCCTTGAGGTTGGTCAAGTGTTGTCCTTAAGTGGACGTATAGCTTCTTCGGGAAGCAGTATCAAGTTTGGTTTCCCCGAACGGCCCTTTGCCAGAGGGTCGGGAGGACTGGAAAAAGTATATGTTCCAATTTTGCATTTGCGGCATATAAAAACCATTCAAAGGAAAGTGCGTATATTTTTGGTTGTATTTCATGAAAGACATGTACACCCAACTCGCGCCGGCACCTGTATACCTAGAGCTGAAAAACCCTCCCCGGGCCCCAGTTGACCTCTGGGTAAAGCTTATATATATTTGAATCAATTTTCTTTGGAACGCATGTGTCTGTATATGTTATGTGGGAATATTAATGAAGAAGTGTTTAAATAAAAACAAACATAAGTTTCATTTAATATTTTAGCCTACATCTTCTTTAAACCTTGTTTTATATGGACCCAATAATGAATTTTAACTTCAAGTTGGACATTGATCAAAACACTGTGGTTCTGGCGTACGTTGAGCATCCTTCCTTGTCTTTGTGCACGAGACCGCGATGTACTGAAAGCCAGTGAAGTACCTACCGGGGGTGTAGGGGTGTCAACCCCCCCCCCCCCAATAATTTTGGTCAAGCTAGTCTGTCGGCAAATTGGCAAACGCGGGACACCCGGGGAATGAATTTGCCGACCCAAAGAAAGAGATGAATACAGTAAAACAAAGAAACTAACAAAATTTAAGTTACTTTTATTGCATTTCAGCTATTCTTTGGCTCAATTATTACTTTTCAGAGTGCAAAACTTGCAAAGCTTCCGGAGGCTTCGCCCCCTGGGCCCCCACATTAACGATAACCTGTAGGAGTGTTTACTTTCGCCCTTCAAACAATTAAAACAAAACTTTTTTCAAGCTATCTTTATTTTTCAAATTATCTTTCTCTTTCTCAATTCAGGGCCTTCTAAACATACTGAGCGAGGAGCATGTCCCCAGTCATCTTATTGGCCCCAATGACACAGATTTGTCACAGTCATAATGTCCCTTTTAGAATTTTTAAAAATAATTATACAAAGGTATTTTTTGCTTCCAGTAAGTCCCCTAAAAAAAACCTAAAATGTCTGAGCTTCCGGGGACCTCTTGCGGGCCCCTTGACCCCACGCATATTGCTTCGGGACTTTACATAGAACTCCCTTTTGATAAAATGCCCCAAAAAAACTTTGGATCTCTTCAAAATGCCCTGTCCCAAATTATTAATCACATGTTCAATTTTGAGTAGCTTCAACATTTTGGCTTTGCCCCGTAAATTACTGTAAAGTATACTTCTCCTTAATCAAATGCCATAGTACTTCCCGATTCCATTCTCGTCCCTTACCTCACCCCACTCTTGAATTAAATTCATAATTTAGAATCTTTAATTTGAATATGATTTTTGACCATTTGGGAGCCTCTCAAATCATTAAAATCGCTGAACTTCCGGAGCGAAGGGGACTCTGCCCTGTACCCCACCAGGGACCCTTAAGCGGGCCCCCGGACCCCGATGGCCCCCAATAAAGAACATCTTAAGCCGTCCATGACTGACACAGACTCAGTCGAGCCACGAGCCGAGAAATAATGCATAATGCGTAATGAAAGTACAGCAATGTGTGTTAGTGTAGAAGACTAGTCTTATGAATAGCTCTTAAGAATTATGTAAAAATATTCTCTAAAACTTTAATTCAGATGTTGTTTTGAAAATATGCTTTCTCCCTCATTCTGCGTCCATCTTCCCGGTGTAAGGGGATAAAAGTGGACGGGGTAAAACACGGTCCGGGGTCACACTACAGCGATATCAGAACCAGAAAAAGCGGATCCGAATTTTGTAAGTTTGAGTTAAAATCCCCTCCTCTCCATCCATTGTCGAAAAGAACCAAAAACTTGTCATGAGAGGGTCATGAAGTTTATTTAAACTTATTATTTCGTGACGTCACATTGAAAAAAAATAGTTTTTTATCGGACTACACCTACCCTACCGCGTGTTTGATCGAACGGCAAGAGCATCGGCCTCTCACGCGGATGGTCCAGGTTCTATTCCCAGGTTGGGTCATACCACAGACTTTAAATAATGGAACGGAACCGTCATTTCCGGGTTGGAAAACTATGTTTTTCTAACAGATTTTTTACTAGTTAACATTTCGTTCGACTCTGGTGCTTCCTAAGTACAAACCCTGGAACATTAGAAGCCAAAAATTGTCTGAAGACATGTAATATAACCATTTCAGGTCAATCTAGGACAAATGAATCGATTTACTATACACAATTACATTTTTAAATAGCATAGTCAAGATTTAGGTCAAAGGTCAAATTTCGTACCTTTTTGACTTTTAATGACCTCAAATGTCACGTGATTCTCAAAATCTGTACATCAACTAAAAGATAATTTCTTTGCGAGTATTTTGAGGGGTAGTGTGCATTTCTCGAGTTTCTAGATGAAAAATAATAGCCATTTTACTTTCCCCAACCCCTTAAATTTTTAATTTTTCAGCACCCTGACTCTTGACAGATACCCCGCTATATTTCCCCAACCCACCCGAAGATACCCATATACCTGAATTTTGCTGTTTATAGACATGTCAGGGAATCGAAAAAACATGGTGGCATTAATGACCATTCCAGGTGGCACTTGCCTCAATCTGAAGCCGGGCTAGAAGACAATTTTATTTTCTGTTTTACTGTGGACATTACGACATTCAATTCCCATGATCTTCCCAGAGATATGTACACACTCATTGATTCTTTTCAAATTATGGCTATGTACAGCAACATATTTCTGCTTATTACATCTCAAAATTAAAAGTGCTTGAAATTAAATGCAAAGCGGTGTTAAAATGGTACTTGAGGGCATTAAAACTTCGCATGAAGTGAAGACTTTGCCCAAGTCCAAGACTCCTCGCTGGTATGACCAACCATGCAGTCCACGGCCAGACGGTAGACCTAAACGATAGGACAGATACCTAACCAGACTTGATGGAGGGACTGATGCTCACGACTACATGAAAAGTAGAGATATCTAGACCCTATACACACAGGAGATTTTATTTAAAGGGCAAGAGCAGTCACCCCAACTTGAAGTAGTGTAGTAGACTGTCACGTTTCATGATAGGCTGTTTAGAGTCATGTGACAACATTGTTTTCCTTCAAATGTGAAATTTAATGCTTGGTTTACCCTGAATATGCAATAATGAGGTCTAACAATTACTTTGAAGAGAAATTGTGATGTTATTTGTTGCCGCAAAATAAGTTTGGAGGGACCGTTCTTGCCCTCTAAAAGAAAAAGCAGCTTTCACAATTACTTACTTGCAACGCAGCATTTTACATGTGTTGATTTTCATGTGCGGCCACCTTAAACTATTAAGTACAGCGTACTGACCCATGAGATCTAGCTCTATACTTACGGGGTGGTATGAGGTGGCATTTGCCCCCTCAGATATTTTCCTTTCCCCTACCCCCCCCCTCCACCTTAAGTTAGGTCAATAAGTAGTCAGGTCAGCGATTAATAACATACCTCGTCTGAGACTTAACTTTTCACCTAAAACCTCAGAGCCGTCCGGGGGCTTTGCCCCTTGTACCTAACCGTGGTTTTGCCGCTAGACCCCACCCACAGGAGAGATACTTATTCGGTTTCGTTCTGCCCCTAAAAATCTACGCCTGTTAATGTCTTCCTTTGCCCCTACTTTGCTCCCCATTTTGACATTCTGGCTTCGTCACCGGAAAGATGCGACATAAAACGTTTTTAATCACTTATCAACAGGCCCCGCCGGGTAGGTGCAAACTGTTCAATTACCTCTGTCCATCATTTTCAAGAAGTAAAAGGAGCATACAAATCTTTCACATTCATTTCCCTAACAACATTACGCATTTCCATATAAGGGGTATTGGACCCTTTCTGTTCAGATTGCGGCGGACCAATGGATTGTTCAGAGATATTATTCTTTGAATCAAAATCATCGAAATTTTTACATTTGTTAGATGGTATCTCCTCATAATCGACCGTCAGGCAGTACACAGCAGCTCTGACTTCTTCAGTGGCCAGCGGTCGCGGAACTTGCATCAATGGCCTGTGTGAATTCATACCAATCGGATCAGCACTGTAGATATTTCCGGACCAAGTGACGTTCCTTGCTCTCCGTTGTATCTTCCACAGAAGTAAAATGAAGAAAATCATAGCACCAAGTAAAACAATAGCAACAACTAGAACCAAGCCGGTATGTGTGTCGTTATCAACGATGTCATGTTTGGGGAAAACGATTGCTTTTGTTGGTTCATCAATATCCGGAGTCGAAAAAGTGATTTTGAGTGAATTGTCACCGATCTCATTCTCCGGAGAACCACTAACGGTGGAAAAGTCGGTAAGGGTAGAAATGAAAGGGAACGATGACGTCATTGGTTTCCCTTCTGGGCACTCCCGAATATCTTCGGCGCTCAAACTTGTAAATGGTCGCTCTTTTAAGTTCGACGGCGAGGAACAGGATGGTACCTTCATGCTGCAAAAAACGTTCGACTCGCTTTTCTCAGCCATGCTCAGATACCACTGCAATGTTTCGCAAAACCCACCATTTGTACAATTCCACTTGTTGTAACCACCGAGGCAAATGATGATCGGTGACAGAGACTGTAACATACCATAGGGTAGTTGTGAGATCATATTATCGCCAAGGTGCAATTGTTCCAGCCGTTCCAGACCTCTGAAGGTGTTTGCTGTTAATTCCGACAAGTAGTTGTAATTCAACTTTAAAACTTTTAAATTTATAAGGGTCGAGAACACGTTGTCTGTTATGCTTTCCAACATATTGTATGAAAGATCAAGTTTTCTTAATTCTGATAAATTGCTGATTCCGTTTGGTATCTCTTTTAATGCATTATGACTGAAGTTAAGTACTAAGAACTTTTCGGTACCTTGTGATATGGGTGGGAAGTATTCCAAATCGTTCTGGGAGCAATCAACATTTATACCTTCCTCTGATTGTTCGACTACAACGTTGCTACATGTGCAGCGATTCCCAATGCAACCCCATGTACCTGATCGTAACGTTAAAAAGCAACATATAATATATAACACGTGTAGCATGATCATGATGGATTGAGTTGTAAGTGGTGAACCTGAAACAAGAAAAAAAAAAAACTGAAGAAGCAGTGATGATAATACAAAAGCTGTATCAAGTCCGTCGCGGCAAAAGTTGTAAAGTGATTGTTTAGTTAGGGTCTCACAGTGGCGCAGCCAGGATTGTGACACGGGAGGGGGTCATGGAGGATTGGGGCACGACATGGGGGAACAGTCTTAAGGATAAAGAGAGAAACCGCTGTTTTATGTGTTTTTGTATTGCACGGTTGGGTTATGGGGGTTATAACCCCCCAAACCACCCGTGGTTAAGCCACTGGGGTCTCATTGGTAACGAGCCCGAGATCAAAAGTTGTTCGATTTAATCTGAAAAGCTGTTTCATTGCAATATTAGAACAAAGCTAAAAACACTACTAAAACACCTCTTTGCGTGGAAAGCGTTTGAAATGAATGAAACTCAGGGGCAACGATTTATTAATATGGGGGGGGGGGGAGGAACGTTATCTCAATTAAAAAAATATACATATATACAGGCTACTGAGAAGAATCAAAGTCAAAGGGACCATTTCTAAAACATGCGTTCGGAAGGAGATGTCTCCAAACCCTCCCCATCATCCCCGCCCATAATGACTCGAAACTAATGGACGACTGTAAAAACGAGTTTAAATGGAAGACGCTGTATACTCGGTTGTAGTGTAGGGTGACTGCAATGGAGTAGTAGTAGAGAGAGCCACTGTCTATATCCTTCACCAAATTCTCAAAGTTCTGCTCCAAGCACATGAGAAATGAATATGGTAGTATTAAAACATGTATGGAGATTTTGTCGGAGCGATCGCTTCGTGGCGTAGTCAGCCTTACACTCAGTCAAAAAATACTACTGTGGTTTTCATAATACGAAAGTAGGCTATTTGTGCACAACAAATATTGAACGTGCGTGGATTAGCGACCAGAGATGATGAGAAATGTGTAATAAAAATAAATCTCAATTTAACCAGAGGCCCCGATTTGGATTTGATTTTCACAGAAAGGGGACATCTGTTCTGACGGAGTCTGAGAGGAGGGGCCAAAATTCAAAATGATGTCAGCTGTTTCAATATTTGGGATGTTATGAAAATGAAAGGTATACTTCATTGCCCAAACGAAGAACTGCATGCAGATTCTTCCAGGAGAGCTGCTTGGATTTGTCGGCATGGGGCCGAGCAACCTGGCTAGTAGGAACAGCTACTTTTAAGCTCCGCCTGTGTGTACATGCGAGAAACGACTTGTGGTAATGTTCTTGCATAAAAATAATATGTCGCAGAGGGCCCATGATATAAAATTCCAGGGTGACCATTGTAGGATGCCGCGCGCAAATGGAGGAAACGGGAAGAGCATAAACCAGGGATACAAAGGTTTGATCATCATTTGAATCAATTCATTGAGATTTGGAGAAATGAAAAATGGTTTCCTGACTCGAGAGGCGCCCTGCCACTCTTAAGCCCCGACAGATGCAACGGGTTTGCCGAAATTATGCAGATCTCAAAATATGACGAGTGCGAAACTCCCCCCACAATGGGGTTTATAATGAAAAAGATTTCTTCATGTTGAATGAATCAGCCCAATTTAAATGTAAACTAAAAAAAAAATGATGTGACGGCTGTGTGGTCAGGGAGAACACTTTTCATTATACGGATCAAGGCTCCCAGACAAATCTGAAAAACCTTTTTCCTTAAATAATAGACTGTGTATGTTCATTGCCACCGTGGTTAGGTTAAAGAAAGGATCTTCCGATCTATAGAAACTTGGTTAGAACTTTTCGACGTTGCATTTTTGTGTACTCTAAAATCACAACTTATTACAATATTTGTGGATCCTGCAATGTTGAAATAATACAACAGGTTTGAAATGACAGCCATCAGAGCTAGACAAAACTAAAGATGAAAGCGCGTAGCGCACTTATTTTTGGAAATTATAGAAAGAATTGGCACAGAACTTACTGGCTTGGAAGTGATAAAGAGCCACTTGAAATTCTTTCTGAGCAAATCCATGGCTCCATTTAGTTTTTGGTTACCTCACTTTTAAATTTCATGACACGGTGCGTGCAGAGGGAGAGGGACAAATGTGTTAGCGTCCCCTTCTCACAAAAGCGTGAAGGGGATATGTACCCGTCTCCCAAATCGACGCCCATGATTTCAATCCTGTTTAAAGACATGTATAAAAGAACTGCAAACAAAACTTTATTATTTCCCTTACCATTAAAACTGCTTTTTGAAGTTAAGCCGTTTACGTTGTCAACACACGAAAACGTGGATGTTTTGGCAGGGCTATAATAAGTGCATGCGATAGTGCTTAAGATAATCACCTTCCTTCCTTGCCAACATTCTATTCCACAAATGGTCAAGTGAAAGCATTTTGGCGGCAAACACTGATCTTCCTTGAAGTCAATTATACTATACGTGTCTTTGTTTTGGACAGCTGCGATTTTTTAATGTAAGCAAACTTTTAACTTCCTTATTTCTGCACCATATGTTATAAAGCAAATATCAGAGGGGAGGTAAAAACCACTTGCTCTTTAGAAAAAAAAAATCATTTGTTGGTTCCCATCATGCGAAAGTGGTGAAAGCTGAACGTAGAGAAAATGCACTGAGTGAGTGCAATTTTTCCCAAGAGCTGAATATTTGTTGACTGGCGAGACGTATCAACATGCATTAATGAAATGGTAAATTTTAATTTCCTGATTGGAAGCATTTATAAGGGATAACACTCCCCCTCCGAGATCTGGTTAGGATTTAAGGTATTGATACATTAATTACGGAGAATAACTTTTCACTATTAAGCGTGGGTGGCGCCAGGAGACCCCCCGACAGGGGAGGCCCAAGCTCCCCGACAGGGGGCCAGCATGTCAAGGCCCCGACAAAGGCTTTGAGTTAGCCCCGTTGGGGCGTGACTTTTGTAGGTTTTAAGGCGTGCGCAGCGCGCCGGAATTTTTGGCTTTTTTTTCAACAAATACTTAAAAATCTGGAGTTTATTTTGCAGACAAAATCTAACAAGGAAAAAAAATTGGCTTTTGTAAGGACCATTAAACAGTTTGGATGTTTGAATCTGTCCTTCATATGGGCAAAACTAAAAACGTATAGGCGACAGCTGAAAATCTTTTGGGATTAAACATTTCATCGTACTAGGTCTACGTACAAACTTCAAAGCTTCAACACGAGACTAGAAGTTTGCCCGAAAAGTTTTTTCCTTTTTTGATCGAAGATTTGGAAATAAAGAGCTGATTTTATTGGAGACATTTTGAAATTGAATGGAATATTTTTTTGTACGGTTACAATGAAAAACTTTGGTTTTTCATATTAAATGATATGCTGGGGTGGTTAACAGAGTTGGTTTTGCTTATTTATTGTGCAAAGTGTCCATCGAAATTGGAAAATTTTGCCACTTTTAACAATGTGAAGCTTATATTGAAGGAAAAATTGTAATTTTATGACAGATTTAAGAGTTTTACGGAGAATCTTATCTTCTTATAAGAAAAATCAAGTAGGGTATGATTTGTATTTTTGTTGGGGTAACTGAATATCATCATGCAGATGAAGGTCCTCTGACTATATTTAAAAATTTCCCCGCGGAAAGTTTGGCTTCCCATGTATCTGAAGTTTTATATTTTATATATTGGCATAGACGCATGGGGACGGTTTAGTTTGCGAGGGGGAAGAATTGTCTACTTTGTCCGAAAAATGTAATTCTGACCGAAAGACTATCAAAGTGCAGAGCACAGAAAGTTTGAAAAATTAAGAACCCCCAGAGAGCAGGAAAAGGCATTTCCCAGGGTCTTAACAAAAATAAAGCAGTCATTATTTTGAGCTTTCTTTTGCAATTTAACTTTCACTTCATAATATTGCCCCAAAACGAAGGATAATTTACAAGCATGTATTGTTATGTTAGGTAACCTGTTCGACCAACACACTGTCCGAGCGGAGAGCCACCATCAGCACAGAAATTTATTTCATACCTAACCCCTCAGACAGTTGAAAATGGCATTCCCAGACTTGTAACTAGAAATAAAGCATTCGTTTTTTTGAAATTTCCTTTGAAATGAAAGTTTCACTTTAATACAAAAAACCAAGATGCTAAGTGATCAGAAGAAAATTACCAGATAAAAGGTACTGCTTCAATTAGACGTAATGTTCTTGTCTCTTTTCGGAGGGGGGGGGGGGGACTACGTAACGGAATTGAAAACATACTAAATGTTTTTTACTCTATTAAGAATTTTCAGCATGGTCCGCTCAGATGAGATTTTCTACGTGACTGCCCGAACGAAATGATTTTACTACCAACGTTACAGGGTGGCTTCAAATGAATTTTCAGTCAAACTTGTTGGGACACCTTCTCACACTACTGTTTATCATTATGGTGTAGCTGAAACGGTCTGGCCGATTTTCATTACCGTTGCTAGAATTCGGCTGTCGGGGCAGGCCAGATGTCAGGCCATTGGGTACTGCATGCACAAGAACAACCTCTAGTCCTTTTTGTAAGGAAAATTTGGAATTGTGCGTTGCCTTGAAGAATATTGTCTTCTAGACCGCGTGTTTAGTCTAACGGTAGAGCATTCGCCTCTCACGCGGAACTTGGCCGGGGTTCAATTCCCAGGTCGTGTCATACCACAGACTAAAAAATGGACCCTACTGCCGTTGTGCGTGAAGCAAAGGAGTAGGGAAAACAAGCCAGTAAGTCGCAACTGGAAAAAAGGCTGTGGCAGTGGCGTAGCCACGGGGGGGGGGCCTGGGGGGCCTAGGCCCCCCCAGATTTTCTTCAGGCCCCCCCAGATTTTTTGCATCCTGATAAAGTAATTGAAAAAAAATAAAATGTTTGAACGGAAATAAACTTTGAAATATTTCCTTCAAAACAGTAAATAAATAAAATGTGTAAAAATTAAAAAAAAAACATGGATGAATGTGCGTAAAACACATTTTGTGCGCACGTGTATGTAATCAAGTAATAACTTCAAAATGCCTACTTTCACTAAGTTACATACCGTTTGTGATCTGCACTGTCGTTTATTGCATTTCACTTAGAAGATGAAAAAAAAGTCTCGACGACAAATTTTATTGTGACTTTGTTACGTTAAGACCCTTTCTGCTTTTCGGATGGCTGATTGATTTACTGAAAATAGGCAATCGTACACTGGAGACCACTCTTACACGACCATTCCCATACTTTATCATACACAAAATATGCCGTAAGCAGGTAAGGGTAATGTACTGCCTTCGGATAATTCTTCCCTTCCATCCTTAACAAGTAAGCCTAGGCTATGTCGTGCCTCACTCCTGCCCATGACAAGTGCCACTGTAGGAGATTTTTTTTGACAAGTCCTCTTTTTACTAGTTGGCACTGGCGTCCGGGGGATTTGTAAAATGTCCACAAGGTCCTGATTTCATGTGTTTCCCACATGATCCATACTTCTGCTTTGCGGTTCAGTTATTTTGAGAGATTTATTCGTAGTATTTTAATTTTGACTACGTAATGTACCGATGGACAAATACTGAACCATTTTGCACATTGTTTCTTTGGTAGTATGTATGTCTCTTGTAAAAATCTCTACAAAAACTAAAAATATTTTCATGCTCCCCAAAAAGGGAAAATCCTAAAACTTAGGCCTATAATCAGTTTAAAGTTTTGCCAAACATAGCATCATTTTGCATCTAGGAAATCTAACATAAAGAAAGTTTCTCAGAGGGGTGCACAACTACTTTTGGTTTTCCTGTCAAAGGGTAAGGTACTGCCTTAGGTACGCTGAAATCCATTCAAATATTGCCGCATTTGCGGCTGGGTACATCCAGTTTAAAACACTTGGGAAGTGCCGTTTCCGGCCATCTGGAGGGGTTTTAAAGCCCAAAATTTTCTTTTACACTCCGCGCCAACTGATGGTGGCGCTCCGCTTAGATTCAAATATTGCCGCATTTTCGGCTGGGTACATCCAGTTTAAAACACGTGGGAAGTGCCGTTTCCGGCCATCTGGAGGGGTTTTAAAGCCCAAAATTTTCTTTTACGCTCCGCGCCAACTGATGGTGGCGCTCCACTTAGATTCAAATATTGCCGCATTTTCGGCTGGGTACATCCAGTTTAAAACACGTGGGCAGTGCCGTTTCCGGCCATCTGGAGGGGTTTCAAAGCCCCAAATTTTCTTGTACGCTCCGCGCCAGCCGATGCTGGCGCTCCACTTAGATTCAAATATTGCCGCATTTGCGATCTACGTCCTTCTGAAGTTTACTATTTTTCTCAAGGGAAGGGGAGACACCAGTTCCCTTTAGTCTCATCCCCCAGGCCACAGATCCGATGTGCCAAGTTTTGGGGTCCTAAAAAGTGTATCTATTACCATTTTTTGTAGATTGATTTTTCATTCTCATAATTTGAGAAAACGCAGACATGAGATTCGTATTTCAAGGCTGGGTACATCCAGCTTAAAACACATGGGAAGTGCCTTTTCCGGCCATCTGGAGGGGTTTTAAAGCCCAAAATTTTCTTGTACGCTCCGCGCCAACCGATGGTGGCGCTCCGCTTAGATAGTCTTGCCGTGCCTGACCTTCGGAGGTACCAGGCCCCCCCACTTGTTACCTAGCCCCCCCCCCCCCCAAAAAAAAAAAAAAAATCCCATCCTGGCTACGCCACTGGGCTGTGCCCGGCTCGACCTCGACTTGAACCAGTAGGTTGGAAACTGGGTCGTAAAACTCCATCTAACTGACTAACAAATCTAGATCTAGTAAGCAAAATTCAAGAAGATCGTCCAGGTGACTGAAGTTTATCAGACCCCAATCTTTTATAAGTGTATCGTGGGCATGCGAGATGAAGGCTCCCCAAAGAAATTGGATTTTCTCAACAACATGACAGCCTTCCCCGACGGAAGCATGACCTTGCGGATTGAAGTGATGAGGGACAGTAGAGTTAGTATAGTGATTAAAACGGACTCAGATATGCTTTAAAATAGCGTTACAAAGGGAAAAATAGCTCATAAAGGAAAACCAAGCAGTTAATGATCATCCATCCAGTATCTTCAGTCATTTACGTTCATTTTTAGGCCTCCCCGAAGGAAATCGCCGTTCTTCCCCGACAGGGGATGAGATAGGACAAGGTGCATAGAATGAGGTGTAACGGAGCTAAGAAGAAGCGATTTAAAGTCGATTCCCATATGTAATAAAACAGCATTACAAAACAAAAAATATGTTCAAGATCACCCATCCAGTAACTTCAGTTCTTGCAGGATTTTTTATTAATTTTTTTAAAATTATTTTTAGGCCCCCTCGTCGAAACAATCGACCTTCCCCGAAGGGGGAGGCATGGCTCCCCGTTGGCGTCATCCCTGTAATTAAGTCATTTTTTCTTGGTCAATAAATTAAAAAAATATTATGTATTGGAAGATTAATTAGGTCGGATGGTATGTTCTCTAAAATAAAATTTGCAATTTTAAAAATTTCCTATTGTTCAAACCAGCACTTATGCGTATGAATAAATACAAACTCGATCTGCTTGAAGATAAAATGTATTTATTTGATCATGTTGTGCACTCAAGGTAGGAAAGAATCACAAGCAAACAGGGTGGAGCTCTATCAAAAATTTCAACAACGGCAATTCATGGACTGTGTTTTTAGTTTTTCTTTCCATTTGATTTAAACGTCACCTTGTTGCTCATGAGTTGACGGTACATTGGAATTTCCATACTGCGACCAATAAATTTATGACCTGAAAGCATCCGAGTATAAAAACTGTGGTTTCTTCAAGCAGCACAACCTCATTAAAAGAAGGGTTTAAGTCATATCAAGATTCGATATGTTAGAGGTGCCTATTCTAAGCATTTCGATTAAAATAGCATTAAACTCCGATGTATGGTTCTCAAGATATGAACAAATAAACTTGTCACATTTTCAACAAAAAATGAACTTGAAGCAGGCACATATGACATCATATATTCGCATAAATGTAGTCTTTTTCTAAATTTTCACCCTATTTCCTCCTAAAAAATCCCCTATTATCAGAATGTGATTTCATACTAAGTGGTATGAAAACTGCCAATTTTGCTTTTCCCACAGGGAGGTCCCTCATCCTATTAACTTCAAGGTCAACACATCAGTGTGAAAAAGCACAGCATTCCTTGTCAATGTGAGGGAGTGATAAAACCTCTGCTGCCTTAAAACCCACCTAGGGACACTAATCTAGTGACTTCGTTTGCTGATGTTTGGAAAAATACATGTGCAATTTTTATGGGAGTTTCACCACACAGTGTAGATTTGGTTCCTCTTTCACATATGAAAATTAAAATTTTTGCTTAAATTTGCCCTTTAATAACACAACAAATTAATCGGCGAATTTGTTCTAAATCATAAATAAATTTTGTCCGTGGCAACATTTTTGGTATGGTAGTTAAATGAATAGTGTTTTTTGTTTGGAATGCCAAAACTGTCAGCTCATACTGTGATGTACTTCCAGCTGGTTGCCGAATTTAACATTACAATGTTAATACTTGTGTCCATCCACCATAAAACAACCTCCATTTACGAAGAGACGATGACGTTCTATTTATTTTGGTGTCACCACTAAATGAGAGTTAAAAGTTCCATCAAACCAGAAAGTCAAAAGGATTAGTGATTCCTTGCCGCTGAAATGTATGTTTTCTTTTTCAAATGGACGTTGTTTGTAAAACGCCAAACAATAGTGATCTCCTTCTCAACATGGGTAATGCAAAAGCTGCAACATAAATGAGATCGAACACAATGAGTCACCCTCATTGATATATTGTGTTTACAAGGTGTCGAGTTGTAACCCCACCAATCTATGAAATTATGGGCAATACACATTCTATGTCTGGTTATTTTACATTAGGTGCACTACTAACTTGCAAGAGCAACCACAAGAATATTGAGTCAGGGCCCCAGTCTTATCAAACTTTCTAAGGAGAGGGGGGAGTTCAAACACTGCCTGTGTAGGAAGCCAACTCACTTTGCATTTAGCAAAATTATGATTTGGAAATCCCAGGTGCCCTGTAGGCTACTTCCCTGTAAGTCGTAAACAAAGCAGAGCTAAGCACAACACTTAGATCATTTCTTTTTCAACATTAATAAGACTTGGTTCCCAAGTGAGGTAATATTACAAATTCCAAACCAGAAAATAAACCATTAGACAACACTCTTTTGTTATCCCAAATTTTTTATTATTTTTGTAAGCTGATAGCAGAAAATATGATGCTTGCTAAAACCAATCATGTAGTAATAGAAATATAACATAAGCCAATGCAGGATTGTGCACAACTTTTTTTTTACCCTTAAGCCAAATTATTGTCACTTTATTAAAGAAATTGTTCTACACAAAACATGAAATATGACCCTCTGCATTATTTTAAAACTCATTTTACCATTACAGTATATAAAGAAGAGACATTTCTAAATTTTCATCATAATTTAATTTTTAGTAACACTAGTGCCAAAAGTTGTGTTATTCAATTTTAACTACAACTGGGTAACTTAGTCATTTCATCTCATCATTTGATTTAGTAAGTTCACGTTTATAGTTGACTTTTATCAAAATACTAAATTCTAAAGTACATTTTGTGAATGACTTCTGCAACGGCAAGTGACTTACTGTGCTCTGATAAGTAAATATGGTTGTAGATAGCGTATGGTGTACACAACTAAATAAAAATATGGAAAATAACTTACAAAACTAGGTCTTAAAAACTGCCTTACTTGGAAGTAAAAAGCATTCACCAATGCAATGATAACCTAAGCAATCATTAGTTTTTACTCTATATTAAGTCTGAAAAACGTCACTGCCCTAAAACGAAAACAGAAAACAGATCGCAGTAATTGGTGGTTACTGATGAAAAAGGAAAAAATGCCATAAGACTATCACGGCTTTCATCGATTCACTGGAAAATATATCATGAATAAACATGGACTGCAGTTTTTCAACTTTGCTGCCAGTATTTAAATCAATATCATTAATACTTAGAGACAGTTTTCCTTCTGTAAGAATGTATTTCTTGCATACAATTCTTATAGCATCAGGATCTCAAGACAAAACTGGCAAGACATTTAAAGTTTTAATCTAGAGTTTCTTTAGACAAATGATGAGAGTACCTAGTGGCCCCCTGCTTCACATTTGAAAATCCTACTTCGTTTTCAAATGATACAACCTACATGAATATTATTCATGATATCTCACATTTCATCATGAGGAATCATTTGTCTAGAAACTGCTACTTTTGGTATTTGTCTCATTTTTTGGGAAGCCTTATGTCCAGCAAGAACACACTTGAATTCAACAGACAAACAGCCAGCGGGTACTTTTACGAAAAATGAAACAAGCTGGGGATCAAATGAAGGTCAACTTAAAGGAATGTTATTTTTCTGGTATTTTCTATTTCAAATGAATTTTCAACTTCTTAACACCACACAGCAGCTGATCGTGTTAGTTCCACCTATTTTATGTATATATACAATTTTGATATAAATTTATTAGTTGGAATGACTATGGTTCCCCAATTACTTTTCTAGTTTGATTGTTCTATTTTAAGTTAAACTAAGTTTTTAGTAAGGCAACGATATAATGCAAACTAATGCATACAAAATGTTACTCTGACAGTTATACTACTTAAAGGTATGAAGGTAGGTGGTATTGTTGTACGATTGGCAGGAGTAAGACCAATTTCACCAATCACCGACAAGTGATACAACGACTTAAAGATTAGTTTATACTTTAACACTTTCGTATTTCCAAACCTTATTCTTTTTTTCTCACTATGTTCCATTTTCTAAAGTTTCCACAAATCTTTGATGAAATTTGTACCCAATCAATTACTTCTATAGTTAACCTACAAAAGCAATGGTCCCAAAATCCAACCTTTTAATGTTAAAATTAAACTTTAGTCCTTTGGAATTTGAAATTCTCAACTATCCACCAAATTCATTTACTCTTCTGCGGCATTGTCATTCCCATCTGCACCTTCGTTGGTCTCGTCAGCTGAGCTGGCACTGTCTATGGGTGCTCTACGGGAGTAACGGCTGGAACGGCCAGTCATAGCACTTGTCCTGTGGAGAGAATTAGAAGGTGGGACTAGTTGCAGCATAAGCATGAGTAAAGAGTTACAGAAAGCCAAGCAAAAAGGTAAAAAATATAATACAGCAGGCATAAACAATGGAAGATCATATGGTTGTAAATTGTACGCTGACAGAAGAAGTACAAATTTTACACATTCATTTTTTTCGACAAATTTTCATCTTCAGTACAGTAAGGGACTGCTTCAATCGATGAATATTCCATTATTTAATTGTAATGCCAGATGCACCCCATGCACTTAGAGCCTTGGCAGCATTCACTAATGCGCCTTTGGTTTTATCCCATGCACCCTTGCAGCACTCACTAAGAAATGACAATTACCGGTAAGTAGCCAGCACAATCACCACTCTACATAGTTCCTTTTATATTAACTATTATTCAAGCACAGTTGAACATCTCTTCTTCATTTTATATGATAGGGGTATTTCTCTTGCAAGGGATAAAAAACCCATTCCCAGTTTATTTATATACTTCCTTTATGACCTTTTCAAGATCACATGTTGGCTGGATCACTTCCAAATCCTCCCACTCCAAAACACTTACTAAATCATAAATTTTTCTTCTTGAAACAGATCAGTAACCAATAACCAAACCCTTTTTTCCACTCCTAGAAACAGATGTCATATCAACATCCTTTTTGGAGATATTTCATCAAATTCAAAGCACATGTTTAATTCAAATGTAACAAAAATTCTCCAATGATAATCATGCAAGGGGCACATGTTCGTGAAGGATGTTTACATCACACAAATGTTGGATGAATTCTTTATGAGATGTAGAGGTCCTTTCAACTGAAAGAAAGAGATGGTTCATCATATCCTAGTTGAGTCATTGCCATGAATAGCAAAGTATTGTTACCACACAAGTGGACCTTTTCTTTGTTAGCCATTGCCAGTCAATGTTTACAGATGCACCTTTGTCAAATCTAAAAGCAGCCTATAGCAATATTAAACTTAAAAGTTAAGATTATAAGGTAAGAATAACACCAACAGAATGCCTTGCAAGAGCGCCATCATTTCGATTGGAGTAGTACCACCTCCAAAACTTAATTTAAGTCATGCACACTCCCCCCTTCCCCCCCCCCCCACCTCCTCTTTGTTCCTTAGAGGGTAAAATGATACTCCACACCTGACTCTTCCCCACTCCTCTGGCTTTTTAAATTGAAAACTGAATAAATAGTGGTTATGTCTAGTATAAAATATTAGTGTAATATTGATGAGTAACCATGGCAACTACAGAGGAGTCTTCATGAAGGGGGAAAAAGATACCTTTAAATAATTCAGTTGATAATTTGAATCAAGTATGGGATATCTGTAAATGGCTAAAGTAAATATCTCATTTATTTCTATTGTCACATGCTGCAGTATTCATGCCTTCTTTCTAACCTTAGTAGTCAGTGGGTATATAAACACATCTGCATAACTAAGAATGACACACCTGTGCAACTTACAGAAGGTTAGAAACTAAGCCAGAAAACCTCATCTAACTAATTAACTGACCACTACCTTTTATAACTCAATAACCATCAAACTCAACCTAACCAATGAAAAAAAAAGTATTCTTCCAACACTAAACCTCAGCTTAAAACAATAAACCAAAATTTATCATAACAATGGATTCATCCATGTTTACATTCAAATTATTTCCCAGCTTGTTGAAAAAACAAATTGAGGGTTATTCCTGTCACTGCAATGAAAAGTAAACTCTAGTTTGTCTTCTTTCTGGTTGTAAACCCCAACCCCACCCCAGTGTTAACACAAACAACACCTTACATGCTGGCATATATTCTTTTCACATGCACTAGGCTAACCAGCTCCTCTACTGATGCAATGAGGAATGGTCTAATACTGAGACAAACCCATTTCCTTGACTAACAAATATTTTACCAATGAAACACATTTCAATGCACCAGTTGGTATCTTTAATAAGGTACAACTCTCACTAAGAGTACATGATCATGCATCTTCAAAGTATGGTCACTTTTCATCACACATTAACCCTACAAATCTGCCCATCAAAGAGAGAACCTAGCCATAATCCATAAAATTTATTTGGAAAATTCTAAGAACTTTTTTTGAATGCAATTCATTCAAATTTCTCTGCTGCTGAAGCCAAACTAAACAATAATCAATCTGGCACCAACGTTTGCAATAAAAGAGGTTTTCAATGAAAGGGAACACTCATATTTCATGCTTGGCAGCAGGAATTTAATTTATATCATCTAATGCTTCAAGGGTACCATGCCATGCTTTAAGCAATTCTTAGGCTAGCAGCTTCACTGAACATATCTTTTTCGACTCATTTTTTGACTCATTTCATTGCCAGATTATTACTTCTGAAAGTTCAAAACCAAACACTCAAGTTTTGTATATGCCGTTTTCAAATATTACAAGCCAGCAATGCAAGAGTTTTTGCATGTAGGAGGTCTTATTCAGTAAGAGATAGTAAATTTATATTTGCAATATTCTTTGAAATTAATCATTCAAAATGTGCAATCTTTTTTTGTAAAATATTCCCAGTTAAAGTAAGGTCCATTTTCTCAAAAGAAAAGGAAGAATTGGTTGCAAAATAAGATAATGGTAATGTCCATAACCCAACAAAAACATACATGTTTCCAAACACAGGCATGATACTGAGATTAATAAAATGTATAGCATCTACCAAAATAGATAGCTTTTAAGGATGAAGGAACTGGTATCAATGACAAAACAAAAAGGCTACATCTAGAGCAACAAATTTTTTAGTGAGCGAGCATTTATGGATGACATGGTTTAGTGCTTTGACATCACAGAGTAGGGACAATTTGCTCCAAATTTCATATTTTTGGAAATGAATGATTAAAGAGCTTTCCTTTCTATTTTCTATTATTTCTTTGTTTCCACTCTTCCAACAATGGATGTCAGAATTTGCGAGGGTTTTGAAGGACAATGCACTGAATGACATGCATGCATTGACTATAGGCAGAAATGTCTGCGAGCCACTTCATGATAATTTGTTTTTTTTGATATAAATATATTTTGAAAAGAGTTCAAAGAAAGTACTCAGTATGTGGCCCTTCAAAACTTCCTGCAAATAAAACAAAAGGTTAAACCATGAGTAAGTGTTAGCCATTCCCAAATGAAAAGTATTTTCTTTACCTGCCACTGTAGCACATATTTTTGATTGAGAGTAAAGGAGAGGGTTTGAGAGAGTTATTTTATGTTGCAAAGGGCCAAGACATGATAGAGAGAAAAAAATGGGTCAGTCGTAATACAATGCTGAAAAACTTTAACGGACATTGCGTCCACCCTGACAGTGACTCACAACAGATGACTGGTCTCCATTCATGACAAGTGTCATACATAAAATTCCATTTGTGGAGGGAGGGCTGGGTTGTCTACCAAACTGATACACCATCAAACAAATGTAGCGTCGCAAATTTCATGCAAGTGCATTGCCTTAGAGTGTGTGCTCTCATACCTTTAATACATGTTTTGTCCCTTGCTTTTATTACTGCTAGAGTCTCGCATTTTATTACTGCTACTGTCAAGAGAAGGTCAAAGGTCAAACAACTTCGTTCTATACTTAAAACCAACATGGTTCAATGACATCAAATGATTTGTGAAAACTTTAAATACAACTGAACACCAGAATATCGTCTCATCTAAACAATGGTCAAAGGATTTAAATAGCACTGTAAAAAAGTAAAAAATTTCAATTTATGAGTAAAAATTTTTACTTTACAACATGACATATGCCACACCCTCAAATGAGCAAAATTTTGAACATTCCTGTTTATCTTATGACCTCCATTCTGCCACAAAACGGATCTCATGTGTTCCACATTTTGGGCAATGGAACAGTTTCAAACCCATGCAATAACCTTGCTCCTAAAAGACACCTCAAAATATCTTGAACACAGTGCAGGTGAATACATCAAATGAGGACTGCACACACAGGAGTGGCTACTAAAATAGGTGATCTTTGTAAAAGGTATTCACAATCTAAAATGGTGCAATAAACTAACAGGAAGAGGATGGGAAGTGTGGGGGTTTAATTTAAAACCACTGCACTTGTTTCATGCAAATTTTACTTGGCTGCGTTAATCAGAATGAAAATAAAGGGGTTTTACACTACAAGACTTGCAAATAATTTCATTCCTTGATATAAAATTTCTACTTCATTACATCTGAATTTGTACAATTACTAAATATCTTTCTCAAACATACACCACTATGTAATACACTAGTATAGTCAAATATAAAATTTACAAAATTTAAACTAATACAGAAAAATGAACAGATAAAATGTATTGTATATTCACTTAATGCATTTAACATGATGCTGTCTTTTCTGAACTATTACAAACCATACTTTTGCAAGATATTAAGTAAAGCCTCTTTTATGCTGCCTATCTATGTCTAATTACTCTCTATCATCCCTGGTGTCAATGTCACCCAAATTCACACTTCCGAGGTCAGTAGGACCTACCTAGCTTTAGTCTTCAGGGAATTAATCTCTCTCTGTAGGCCTTCATTAGCCTCAATCTGTTCGTCTAAATCACGCTGGACCCTGCGTTTGCTGGCATTCACTCGTGCTACTTCCTCTTCATTTTCATCCAGCTGTCGCTTCACACTCTTGACTTGGGCATTGGCTTTGTCCAACTGTGAAAAAATTTATGATTGTAAATCATATCCAGAACATGTCCCAAAGCTATGACACACCAACAAGAATGTACTATATGGTGTCACCTGGAAAAGTTAAGCTCAACTAAAGTCTGTTCGAGATGAAGGATGGTTTCAAGGCAGTTTAAGTCCTCCCTCTAAGGTACCTTTCACAACAGGCAGGGAAGACCATATTCTACAACCCCCCAGCCCACAAGGGTCCCCAAAGTTTAAACATTTTATTTTTTGTGAGTTATCTAGCCATTGAGGATCTAGCACTAAGAACTGACCATGTCCTTGTACTTAATAACTCTTAACCCAAACAACCAATATGACAAATTAGTGGTGACATTCATGTTTTATTTGCACAAACCAATTTCTTTGACCTGAAGCACAGTTTAGGACAGCTTCCACAGAAAAGGCAGGGACAAGGGTATGAACACACTTCTCCAGGAAGGGTCGACATCCTCACACCATCCCCCTGTTCTTTTTTACACCATGACAAGCCTTTACACACATATTGAATACCTTTAAGCCATGAGGATAATTTCTGAGCCCCAAGAAAAGTAAGTTTTGGTGAGGGAGAAAACATTTAAGCTACAAGTTCAGGACGGACCACCCTGTATATATTAAATTAGAGTCAACACAAAAACAATGTTCAAATAGGAAAGCAGATGACTCTGTGTTTGAATTGCAGTATGTCCTTCCTCATACATTTCTATATTTACAGTCACAGTCATTTCCAAATCTGCAGAAATATCCAACATAACCTAAATACATCAAGTAGAATGTTCTCATTTATTCAGATCACACAGTCATTCTTTCCAGAATTAAAGAATACACACCAAATTGCATTTTCCAAGTTTCCACTCATATTGTCAAATGTATATACCATTTTATACAGCTGGTTACTGACCTGTTCTTTGTACTGGTCAGCGATACGTCTCTCATCATCTATCTGCATCATCATATCCTTCATCTTCTTATCTGCTCTACGAGCAGCCCGTGTGGCACCATTACGTTCTCTGTGGGTATAAACGTGTGAATGAAAGCATGTTTAACTTCACTACCCATCCGTATCAATTTTTGTATTGTTACCTTCGGGTAAAGTCAAACAATTATTACAAGGCACAACTAGACTTCCACACACCATTCCACATAACCTGTACTCTACCTATATTTCTTTTTGTCTCCAACGTGCAACCTCATAAATTTAATGTGTGACTCTTGAGATTTTAAGAAGTGAGACCCTAATATGAGGCTCCTCCTTTTTTCTACCCTCTTTCAGCAGCCAAATCCCCTTCCAAATCTCAGGTTATAAACATGAAAACATTGTTCTAATGAATATTTTGCCCCCAACCCCCTGTCTTAAAGCACTCTCCACATCCCATGCCCCCAACCACCCAGATTAGTTATGTACTCACTTAGCTTCAATCTCCACTTGTTCTTCTAACTGTGCAATCTTACTCTCCAGTTGAGCAATGGTTGCTTTGCTACGGCTGCTGATGGAACCTTCAAGCTCCTGTAGTTTAGCTTTGAGTTCTTTGTTCTAAACAAAAAAGTGAAAGTTACTAGAATAGACTTTCAGATTGATGGCAACCATTAACCCATCTCTCTCAATAGACAATACCTACTACTGCCTTCCATCAAACTTACACCTACGCATCTCTTACAAGAACAATCAGAGTTCAAAAGAAACAATTAAACCTTTGTTCATGAACCAAGATTTTCCTTTCTAAACTGACTGTTAAACAGCATATTTCAAGGAAGATGATTTTCCTTTCTAAATTGACTGTGAAACAGCATATAGAGATATTGAAGAGGTCTTTCAAGTGAGAAGATATATCAGTTATAGTGTTTATTATTGATGAATGAGAGTTCCTTGGTATATTTCAGGGAACAAAAATTCCACATTTTTATACAAGACCCCCACAGCTTCCTCTACACTGTGATCAACCATGTAAGACTTTGTTGACCAATCACTTTTTGTTAGTTCAAACTCAATGTACAACTGTAGTGCAGAATTTATGTGAAAAAATTGAGAAAGCAAAATCTCACTGTCCCTAGAAAGTTGATTCCCAGTTCGAGCATTCATCGCAATCTTTCAAGAACAAACTCTATGTTAAATTGTCAGAGTTGATTACTTTTATCTCTTCATCACTCTGTGTACTTGATAGAATGATTGCGACCAATTTAGCACACTTAACTTTCATCCAAGCAAGAAACATACTGTACCTGTCTCTCAAGATGAAGTTTGCCACTCTCCAATCTCTGGTTGCTGGAACGCTCTGATGCAAGCTCATTGGTCATCTGTTCAATCTGTACAAAACAAAGAAAAGAGTTGATGTTACCATCATACCAGTCAGCTATAGTCATTTCCACACAATGAAACACCTCTATAATTCTTACACCTACAAAAATTTTTCCTCAAGACACAGGCCACTAGCGCCAGTGATTCTCTGTATTTCCTTCCCCTGTTGACTTCTATCTCTGCTACACATTTTTTTTCATTCTTCCACCTTCTTTGTAGCGTTGCCTTTCATCTGCTACCCTCTCCCCTGCCTTCATATTCATTATTACAAGCACCACAATTCAGTACCACAATTTACAGTCCATCATCTCTCTTCCCCATGTCTAGACTAATCTATTTGCCAATTTTTCCATCCCCTTGGAAGTAAAGCCCAACCCTCACTCCTTCCTCAGTGTTATCTACACCCACTCCTAACCTGAGCAGCTGCCTTCCTCTCTTTCTCCAAGAGCATGTCATTATTGGCCTGTTCATCTTCGATCTCCTCCTCCAATTCTTGTATCTTTTGTTCTAGTCGGCGTTTCTCATCTAGAATAGACTGAGATTTACTGGATCCGCTGTTAAGTTCATCCTGGAGCTCATCTCTTTCTTGCTCTGCCTGCCGTCTCAGTCTCTCTGATGCAGAGTTATCCTGTTTGTGAAACAAATTTAAGAAGATTCACTGGAAAAATACAACCAATACAAAAATGCCTACATAAGGACACAAATCATGGGTGCTGACAAATTTTCTGCAAAGTACAACAGATCAGCTGATTTCTTCCAATATCTGCATATATGTATAATTTTGCAATTAACAATTAAATTATGTCCACTCAAAATATCTCCAAATATGTTCCTTATTTTATGAAAAGTTGCAATTAGTGACCAGTATATATATTCAAGATGACCTCCTTGATCAAGCTGGTGCCAGGTCCTACTGAAGCAGCACCTTTAATGTAAGTTGCCTCAAATATTGGCTGTTTAAATGCAAAGCTTTTTTACTTACACATAGTTGATGGCACATTGTTCGCATATCCATCAAACATTGACAGCACAACTGTGGTCATCCCAGAAAATACCGTCTCCCAGCCCCTTCTCTGACCCTAACCTTACACTCTCCCAAACTCTACTCTGACTCAAACACTAGCCTCACTACTGTAACCCAAACTCCCCCCTCACTGCCCTCTATGACACCATTACAATGCTACAAAGCCAAATGTTTGTACCAAACTAACTGGGTGAAAACTGCAACTGATCTCAAAAGGAAGAAAGTAACAAAAATAATTAACAAAAAAGAAAAACATAAACTGGGATGAACAATCCTCTTTACACTGTGAAATTGCTAGGTTGTCTCTGATTCAAATATAGAACTAGCTAAAAAATCCTAGATCTGTTTGGTACATTCTCCATTTGTTCTCTCCCCCACCCCACATCCCTAAATACTAGCCATCTCATTTTACATGTCTTACTCACCTCTTGCAACTGCAAGATTTCAGCCTCCAGGGACTTCAGTTTTCGCTCATTTTCCTTGGATGCAGCTAGCACATCATCCTTTGCCTGACGAGCATCCTCTAACTCTGCCATCAATTCCTTCACTTGTGTCTAATAACAACAAAGAGAACACAAAACTCAATCACTCACCCAAAATAACAGCTATAGCAAACAAAAAGGATAATGGAAAGGTAGAATGGCACCTTGAGTAATCCTCATTCACCAAGCTATTTTTTTACAGGCATGAGCCTGGCATTTCAAAAAAAAAGAGGAAAATTCACTGCCGAGGGGTCACAGCTCACCTCAGCCCCACCATGGTTGGGGCTGAGGTGATAAAATTTTGAAATTTTGGAACCTTGGATTACAGGAAATGCACTCTAAAACACAATATTTTTGTTAGCGTTGCCTTGTAACCTGTGCTCAATTTGTCACCTCATTGATCTGCTCAGGTGAGTGGTTAAGATTTCCTGGTAGGCTAACTTTTTATTGGGCTAATAGTGACTGTAATATTACTAGTATAATGTTCATTGATTCAATTTTAAAAGCGAGGCCTACAAGGGTAGACCTAGCGTTGCTCAGTGCTTACTACTATTACTAATACTACTGTAGTGGGCTAACGTTAGGCCTAACGTTAGGCTTGTCATATGTAAACTAGCCTAGGCTATGCCTGTATAACCAAACGTTGGCCCAGGTTGTTCTAAACGAAATCTTTTAAAATTAGATTCGATGCATATGGATAATGCAGTAACAACAGACAGAAAGTAACACCCGATTCCTGCGCAACAGACAGACAGAGCCTAACAAATGCAACTCACTGTACAAGAAGCTATAACTTAATAGGCCTAACGTTACAGTGTTACGCTAGGCCTAACATTAGTCGTTACACTACACAAGAAAAACGTCGCAGGACGGTGCGTCAAACGGCATTCATATACCAGATTACTCAAATGTTCAGTCCATTCCAGCATTGACTAACATAAGGGCCACTTGCTTTTTGCAATTTTATCAAAGACTACACATCGAGAACCTCTTTTATCTCGAATTGATTTGGAAGTGTAACTGATCCGTCCGTGCACATGCAGCAGGCATGCAGTTCAATGCACCACGCAATACTAGTATTCTGTACAAGCTGTACGATATACGGCGGACGATCGCGAGGCCCTTTTGATTCGCTGCATACCCAGCTGCTATTGCAATATCCATGCCTGCACAGCTATGTACGTTCTATAAATTTGACAACGATCATGCATAGTTATCCATCTAGGAAATAAAGATAACTGCGAAGGTGTACACATTGCTTACATACGCACGTATGAACATGAGTACTGTACAGTATCCGTAATCTTCCATGTTTCCTGAGCTTCTTCTTATACAGGTTATGTCCGCGCTTCTACCCGATTTTATTGACACAAATAATTTTGATAATATACAAAAAAGCGGAACTGTAATTTTTCCGCGGAACCGCGACTATAAAAACGCGGAAATCCGTGAAAAAGAGGAAAAAGCTCATGCCTGTTTTTAAGAGATGTTTTCATGTGGAAGATTCACTTCATAAAAGTGGTCAGGGTTAAAGCCACAATGGTGGACAAGGGACAGTAAAGGCATGGCATGACCTGAACTGGGTTTTTACCAGCCCATTCTTGGGCTAAAATAAAGCCCTCGAACCCTCAAAATTCTCACTTTTACCATAAATCAGCTACAAAGTTACAACTTAATCTCTAAACCAATAATTCTCAACATGTCAAGCCAAAAAACCTGATGGTGACACTAAAAACTCATTGATGCAATTTGCATTCAACATGATCTTTCTTGCCCCAACCCTTGCAAATGGTGTGATTATGATATAAGCAGATTTAAACATAAATGATTTCATCCGCACCTGGAGTCTACGCTGCTGTCTAACACTGTCTTCTTTGGCTTTGTTGGCATTTTCCACAGAGGCACCAAGGTCTCTCAGGTCTCCCTCCAACTTTTTCTTGGCAGAGTTAGCCATTCCTCTCTGCTTGCGTTCTTCTTCCAATTCTGCCTCCATTTCACGAAGCTGAAACAGAGCAAAGGAGAACAGCTGGTATCGTACTTTATACAAATATACCTCCTACATAATATGTCTTCCTGGCTTTTAAAAAGTTCTGAATTTTATGAAAGAAGTTAAATCCTAACAATTCCTAACAATATGAAATAGTAAGCAAAAATCTCAAAACAAAATATGTCAGGAAAAAAGGATCATCAGATGTGTCACTCAATTGTATCCCTATGACTTTCAACTACAAACATAACAGCACAGGGAGGATTTTTTGAGCAGAAAGACCCATGAGTCACAATCATTTCCCAGAGAGAGGGCACCTTTTTTAATTCCCTCCATCTCTTAGAAAAAAAACATAAATTCCTTTATTTCCATAGGATGTCTCAATGATGCACTCTGTATGGAGTAGTCTTGGGGGCACAGAGGGGCATATTCATCTCACCCCCTGTAAAAAAAAAAGCTTTGCCAATGTGTACCAAAGATTCCAAGCTGTTTCAGAGAAAGGGTCACTTTCTCTAAACGTTTTATAATTCCTTCACAGTGCAGTGGTCAGTCTAACATTCAGCAGCTTCTTTGCTACTTAAAATTAAAGGCTCTTCAGTATATTCCACCACCATTTTAAGTTCAAGGTGACAGCTGCAAATAGTTTGTGGGCCCATTATTTAATATCTAGGTTTCACCGGTGAAAGTAATCAAAGCATGTCATCCTAAAAGCCAATCATACTTTAGTATAATTAATGATGCATTCAGCTGTTTAACTGCAGTCTAAAAAGTGTCAATTTAAAAAGTCCTCCTTCATCACTGTCCATCATCAACCACAAACCTGTCTGATAAGAGTTCGTCTCTTCTCTTCAGATTCTTCATCCTTGGCCTGAGCATCTCGGTCAAAGTTTGACTTAGCAGCTTGAAGGTTGACTTCAAGACGTAGTTTAGCATCCTCTGAAGCTTGGAGTTCATCCTCCAACTCCTCCATCTGGGTTTTCATTTCCTCAAGCTGAGCTTCCAAAGCTTTCTTGGCCTTCTCAAGATCATGAACCTATGGAAAGAGCATATAATAAATTGCTCAAAAAATGTGGCAATCACAATTAAATAATTCTTCCTTTTCATTTTAAACAGGGGGAGGGATGCAACTCGTGGTACACATTTATTACCACAAATATTTAAGGGCGAGGGCAGTCATCTCAAACTGATTTTGAAACTGCAAGTAATCCTCAGTAGTTTCTTCTTATTTCTATTCCAAGTACGTTTCATTACATTTCTGACTTTATTTATTGCATATACATCCTCAAAAATATCACAGTACTGTGAAAAAATATCGTCATGTGACTCTCAAGAGTCTTCCATGAAATAGGATAGACTACTATACTAATTCAAATTGGGATGACTGCGTATCTCCCATCATGTGTGGAGTAGGGGTCTTTTCCAGTACCCAATACTTCCCTTTAGCGCATTTAAGTCATTAGAACATATATCTATCTCTATGGCTGCTAGGGAAAAGATTATAGTACACATGCCACTTGTTCGAGCTGGTTGTCAATGAAACTTGTTTATGTTTTCAGTATAAGACAATGATTTTCATTTGAATATTTTTCACGGAGATAAGTCTTTGAACAAAACAGAGATTTAGAAAGAAATTTAGGTGAATACTCATCAATACTTACATTTTTGCCAACATCATCCTTGGATGACATCACATCTTCTAATTCTGCCTGTTGGGCTTTACGTACACGCTCACTATCTGCAAGTTGATCACGCAATTCTTCAAGTTCCCTGCTTAGAGCAATCACCTGTGAAGGTAAAGACATGAAATCCAAATAGAACCTGGCACTCAAATGGTACAATGTAATCACTTTTTACATTTATACTATGCTTTAAATATTCTTATGTAATTCGACTTTAAAATACTTGTCACAACACTCCCTTCTAAGCTATTAGAACACATTTCTCATTACCAAGCTTTAGTTGTCTCTGGAAACTTCAAGCTGAAAACTGATACCAGGGTTGGAAGACAACTAGTGTTACTATCAAGACTCAAAATCCAGTTGTTCATGACATCCTCCCATCATTGCCTACATTCATCTCAAAATATCATTAATGAGTAGATGACTTTCATGGGTGGGAGGAGGGGTTTGGTGAAAACACTATTGCACGGTCAATGATGCAAATCCAGCTCTTCACTTCACAAGTCTTTAGCCATCTCATGGCTTCCATCTACACATTATCCATTCCCCACCATGCCACTAACTGTTTCATTATTCAAGTCAACCCCTTCCTTCAAGTCGACCCCTTGCTTTCATCTCAACAAGGTCTACTTTATGTTACACAATAGACAGAAAAGTAGATTGGTTAAGAATAATAAAGTTGATCTCTATTGAACATCATTCACTTTTTAATCCTAGATGAAGAACCTACTGATAGACTCTAAATCATTTCCAAATGTTTTTTTTTTCTCTTTAAATCTTACCTTTGTCTCCTTTTCCCTGGCCTCAGCTTCTTTCTGATCACGTTCTGCGAGGATGCGTTCTTTGTCAGCTTTTTCTTCGCTCAATTGGTTATCAAACTTACGCTGTTTCTTCTCAAGGACAGACACCATGTTACGCTCTTTGTCCAAGTCGAGAGTGACATCATCAAGCTGTAACAGAGCATACCCAATACACCAATCTTTAAAACATAATCTTGCTTAAAAAACATTAAACCCTTTTTATTCTTGCACGTATGCAATACCTCTATAAAATTATCTTTTGGTAAGCTACTCATACTTTCACAAGTTTCTCGTTTTTCAACATTTATGCCATTTCTAGTCTTATGGTTTGGATACCTACCATATGCAAAGTGCTATCAGCTGAACAATCCACATCATCTTGGGAATTTCTCACACTGACACACCGTTTTACATTTAATATTGTCCATCATATTTCGAAGTTCCTTTCATACTTTCTCTTTTCAATATCCAATCCAGGATTGCATTTGCTCTTAAACTTCTCATCCCTTGAAGACTGCAACTTTTATTTGCTCGCCATTCAAGTAAAGGATCAAAGTCCTTCAAGTCACAATACAAATTACTTACTCAAATTTTGATTCAGCTCTCACACAAAGCAGAATTTTCAGTTTAAAAGAAAAGGATTGACCATAACATGATATTACCTCTCCCTGTAATCTATTTTTTGTTTTGAGGAGTTTGTCATGGGCTGAAGTAAGCTCTTCAATACGGTTTTGGAGTTCATCACTGTCTCGAACAGCTTTCTTGTAATTCTCCTCAGCTGCTTCTATACTCTTGACGTCATCATCCAGCTTCTTGCGTGCATCTGTCAACTGTAAACATAATAATTAAGATCAAAGATTACATGACCCTTCATTTATACCCACCCATCCCACAAACAGGTCCAAGCTAAACACCTCCTAAACCATTTCTTTATCAGCTATTGATATCAAGAAAAAATCCTTTTGAGACAAAAATTTTGTGCACTAATACAAAGGTATCACAGAACTAGTTATTTAGATAACATTTAACGACACACCAAAACGAATGTGTTATATAGTGTCAGTCAACTGAATAAAAAGTTCAGTTTGAATTCATTTTCAAGTATCATCAAATTTAGGGAATTTAGTTTCCCTTTAGTCACCTCTTTCAACAGATGGGAAATACCATGGACATCTTCTACAACCCCCAGCCCACAGGGAGACAACCATGGAAGGGCCTGCTCGTTTTTAATGCACCCGTCAAGGAGAACCTTCGACCCCCCCACCTCAAGCATTCACCAATATTCACTTTTACATGAATTTTTAAGGCAAAGATTCACCCCTGATTCACAATACTGGCGAAAACTTATGGCAAAGATTCACCCCAGATTCACAATACTGAATAAAAATTAAGGCAAAGATTCACTCAGGTTTCACTTTTCATAATATTTTGTTAGTCGAAGATTCACAAATTTGGCGTTGGATTTCCTCCACTGATAATCGCATGCACTGAGTGGGCTGTAGATTTCTTAAGTCCTTACCGGTGATTCAAACTTAGGCAGATAAAATTTAACAACACATCAACAATATAGGCTATTATACATTTCTAGTAGATGAAAGAGTAACATGTTTTCCCTTGCAGCCCGGCCACTTTTTTATGCAACAGGTGCGGTATGGACCAGTCGACCTGGGATTTCCCTGTTGAAAGGCTGACGCTCTTCCACCAGGCATACTCATTGAACTGCATTAATTTTTTTATGAAGAAGACAGGCCGTCATATACACATATCTATCAATGGGTTCATATAATGTGTGTAACACGGGGTTTAAGGCTACATATTGTCCCCTTGAAGTTTGCCATTGACTTAACATTGTAAACATTTGGCCCCTTGAAAAAATCTCGCCACACAGAAAAGTTTTGGCCCCTTCAGTACCTTATCTGACCACGGTCCTGTATCCCCCAGTCCCTATATTATTAAATTAAGCCCCCCCTACCCCCACATCCTTTTCGGCCGAAAGGCTCAATCATAATTAACCACCCTGTTTGAGAGTTTGGTTATAATGCAAAAGTTTTATTCAACCCCATAAAGACTGCAGAGTCATAATATTTTACAATGGCACCACGTAACACTAATGTATATGGGAGAATTTAGAAGTTTTCACCTGCTGCAGATACCACCCCGTCAGTAAAATATGTGGCTGCATGCTTTATACCATAATCTAGAACAACTAAAATATTGGTAGGAACTTGAGAATAAAAAAACCAGAAAGAAAAAAATCACCACTACACAGCTTTCCCATCAAGGATATTGAAGATAAATATGTGTAGGATAGGGTCACAATGTACATAAGTGCTACACGTTAGGCAATGACAAAAGTGCCAAGACGAACTGAAGAAAAAAAATCGTAGAAAAACACTTTACACCCAAAACTCACCAATTCATTGCAGGTTTGCTGTATGAGGGTCTTTTACACATGCATTGTAAATATTTTTGTTGTTCTTCGCCACATGGAATTTTGTCGACCCTTTTCATACTCTATCTAGTTTTGTGGAAGGAATGTACTGCTGACTAGCACAAACGTAAGCAGAAAGTACCAGCTCACTTGCTCAATCGATCCATACATTTTCATCTTAATTTCTCGGTTTAGGGAGCTAGACACCCCTGTGTTTTCAATTTTTCCAAATGTCAAGAGATGTAATGGTAGAATATCATCAATTTTTCTATTCTTGCACCCACATTCAATTCATACGGCCAGCTTTTTTACGAGATTGTTTTGAAAAAAATTGCGAGATCATCTAGCTATAGCTGTACACCCAGCAGTTGCGTTGAATACGTCGCGAGTTGTGATTGGCTGAAAGCATGTAATTATTTGTATGGAACCAATCACAAAGTCTTTAACAGAGATTTTCTGTTGTAATTCACCTTGTCTTCTTAGCAGGTGTCGCATATGTACTGTCTCCTTTGTTATAACAATTGCAAAATGTAGGTGCAGTTTCAGTTCCTGTGCAAAATACGTCCGCCAAGCGGGCTATATTTGAGCAGATACGTAACGTACAATTGACTTCGTACGGTACCACATCGCGATCCAGTTGCACTCGTTATAGGCTAGTTGCTCAGAATGTAATTTTTTCATGTTTTTGGTTATCATAACGGGCGATTTTCATGATATTCATGATAAACAGGCGTCATATGATACGGAAATAAATTATTCCATCATGTTTTAGTCTAAATTTTATGTTCGAAGTTCTTTTCAAATGGCCATACTTCATTCGCAAAACTGCGAAGCAAGAGCAAATTTTTATTTGCAGATTCGTCCACTTTGCTCACAAACTGCGATGCGATACCGGCTAAAATATCCCCTGCTATAAACGTATACGACATGAGAGCTCTTGTCAAAGCTAGGCCTAGACTACTTCGTAATCAGTTATAAAACGGTCTAATCGCTTACCGGTATTTCAATCGCAATGGAGTATGGAAGGATAGACCAAAGCACACAATTTTTTCTGCATGATTTTTTCTCGCGAAAATATGTGCTTTGCCTGTTATATGTTGTTCGCATCAGGATCTTCCAGCT
Source organism: Holothuria scabra (assembly GCA_037179385.1). Classification (NCBI taxonomy): domain Eukaryota; kingdom Metazoa; phylum Echinodermata; class Holothuroidea; order Aspidochirotida; family Holothuriidae; genus Holothuria; species Holothuria scabra. The sequence continues at coordinate 8,675,789 of CM074184.1, forward strand.
GGACTGCTTGATCTTTCAAACAATGTGCCCTGGCAACGCCGTACGTGCGTACGTACGTGCCAACTCATAGTGCACGCTGTCCTAGAAAACTTACACATTTTGAGATTCTCTACTAATTATTTTTCGACATTAATTCGACGTTGATTCGGACGTCGATTCACTCTTTAGCTGCAGTGGTTCGTCACAGCATCACTGCAGCGGTATTTTTATTCGTCGCAGATTCGCCGCCGCTGTATTTTTATGCGTCGAAGATTCACTTATCAGGGCATTTTGTACGTCAAAGATTCGACATCGTATCGGTGTCGAATAAAGACTTTGCTTGAGGTGGGGGAGTCGAAGATTCCGATTGACGGGTGCATAAGTGCTGACAACCTGTCAGTCACAGAATGAGTAATAACAGCCTTTTGTGTGAATTTTAAAGGCACAAGTCGGGAAAAAACTACTTGACACACACAACCTCCTAACCCTACCTGGATGCAGTTAAATGTCATACCCTTGACCAGGTTCCACAGAGAGCTTCTGTTGCTGGAACAGTTGGAACTTCAATACTTTCTAAAATACACTGCAAAGCTGTAGAGATGTGTATGAACATTCACCAGCATTGTCACCAATTTGCATTTTATAAATTCACCGACTTTCAAAAACTTGGACATCTTTTCCCTTTACCAATTCAAATCTGTCAGCAAAGTCTACAGAACTACTTCTTGTAACCAACTGCAGTGATAAAGTGGAATCCCAACTTGGACTTGAGATTTCAGAGTTCAAATGACTCAGCCTGAGGGGTTGATTTTTTCCCATTGAGAAAGTGCAGGGCCTCAAGTCCTTGAAAGTTAAAAAAGACCGAACTCGTAACTCAAATCTCTAGAATTGACTACATCAAGGCAAATAAAAGAAATCACTTAATCAACAACATGGACACAGAACATTACTGACCTGTGTCTGGAGAGAGGTCACTTGTCTTTGCAGGTTGGCTCTGTTTTGTTCTTCTTCATCTAGTTGGTCTTGTAGACTATCCCTTGTTTCTTCCAATTCTCGGACCTTACTACTCAACGAAAGTTTCTGACGAGTTTCTTCATTAAGATTTTCCTGTAAGAAGAAATATTTAGATGTTTGAAAATAAAAGGCTTTAAATACTGGAAACTGAACATTACTCAATACTTTATTTAGAATGTAAGTGACTGAAAAGGAGAGAACACAAACTACAAGATCTAATGCAAAGGAACTTGGTACTTGGCCTCAAACATGATGGGTTTTTTTTTTCTCAACGCGTAAGTTCTGATGGATTTATCATAACTTTGGAATTTTATAAATATAAAGTCATAAATGTTAAACCCTGTGTATGAAACTGATAGTACACAAAATACCCACAATGCAACACGCACCTGTACTTCTGCCAGTTGTGCCACCAAAGAAGTCGATGACCTCTGTGCCTGTCCAGCCTTAGTCTCTGATTCTTCCAATTGAGAACCAAGACTCTCATTCTCACTCTTTAGGAAACAAATGAGAGAAAGTAATAAAGATTTAATTCAGAAGAAATGTTTATTTCATCATAATATATAATCCAGACAAGCTTTATAAAGATACAAGGATATCAAAAGGTCAAAATATGTATGTCATTGTACCATTCATTTTAATAGCAGAAAATATTCACCATATATGAAATAATTGAAAGACTTATATTTCTTTTATTTCATCTATATGAAACCAATGTTAGGGGGTAAATATTACAACATCACAATGTTAGGTGGTAAATACTACGACATCACAATGTTACGGGGTAAATATCACAGCATCACAATGTTAGGTGGTAAATACTACAACATCACAATGTTACGGGGTAAATATCACAGCATCACAATGTTAGGTGGTAAATATTACAACATCACAATGTTAGGGGGTAAATATCACAACATCACAATTTGGCAGAATCATAACCTGCAATTCCAGTATTTAAAGAGAGGTATTTCAGGTGGGTAACTCAAACTAACCAACAGATTTCACTGTTGGTACCAATAATTTTAGAGGTAAACATTACAATTTTTAAGTTACTAGCATCATTTTAACTGGAATTTTGTGACTAACATTATCCATTAACCAATACATTTTACTTCAGTACTTTTTTCAGTAGCACATATAACTAATTTTTCTATGTTGTAATAACATACCATGATGATACATGCTAATGTCATAAAGTTGAACACTGAAACATACCTGCAATTTTGTGCACTTTTCTTGGTATTCTGTCTTGGCGCGTTCCATCTCTTGCAGACGAACATTAAGTTCTGACAACTGAGCTTCCAAGTTCTTTCGTTTACGCTCTGATTCTTGTTTAGCTTGATTTGCTGTCTTCAAGTCGCTACTAAGCTCCACCTGTTGGCTCTCCACGGCACTCTTGCTCTTCTCCAAAGCTGCTTTTGCCTATGTATGAGGTGAAACATGCATGAAGTTAAAATTTTTTTTAAATATTCTCCTTCTGAACACACACTTGATTTAAAGGCAGGTAGGTATTCATTAGCCTAGATAAATCTAATTGGCCCATCGTAATTCCTTTTAGCACCTCCCAGAGCTGCTTAAAACTCGTCCAAATCCAGACACAATCCCAGTGTATTGTTTCACAGCATACCCTGGACAGCATACATCCAGGCCCTACTGTGGTATCAAAGCACCCTAATGTGATATCACAGCACTTTCCGTGCATGTTGTGCAAAAGGAACTACTCTGCATTGTTTGAATTTGATGCTTATCAAGGAACTGTGACAAGTTAGAATATTGGCACACCCAGGGCAAAATTGTACTTCAAGGTGACACAATACTGGCTTCAAGTTTTTGCTCCAATTTTCAATATTTCAAAACCACAGAACTGAATGTTTGGATTTCATCCTGTATTTGGATACTTTATCAGTTCTTAACCTCCATACAAGACATGGTGCAATCTTACACATAGCCAGGGGATTATGCATAGGACTAAACCTTTCTGAAATTTTCTTTGCCCCAAGCAAAATTATACACAACTACTGACTTACAACATTTTTGTACACTCTCCCTCCCCCCCCCCACACAAAAAAATGTTTGGGCAACCCCTTCTTGAAAGCTATTCTGTCCCCTCTCTAAAACTGCAAACCCTTAATATAACTCTCCACAATCCTTTAAACCTTGCTGCTGTGCTCTTTAATCAAGAGAAATGGTGAATTAAATGTCAAGGAACCACTTCCAAAGAAAGAAAGAACTAGACAATTACCTTTTTGACACTTTCCAGCTGTTCGTTAAGATCCTCTATGGCACTGTTATGCTTGTGTCTCATCTCAGTTACAACTGTTTCATGATTCTTGGTTTCTTCATCTAGTCTCTTCTTCAATTCACTTAGCTCTCCTTCACGTCGTTTCTGTATTTCTTGTGCTGCTGCAGATTTGTCCTCAAATTCCATCAATTCACTCTTAATAGCATCCAGTTCCTGGCAGAACAAAATGGTTCATGCATATAGATGGGGCCATATCATAAATCACATGTTAATATTAATCAAAGCAATGTGCAATGCCTTGTAATCAGCCATTTTGCTGCTAATATTCCACATGCCCATCAAATGTTTGTGCATGCTGAAACTGTTTTTACAACTCTCTTCTTGACTTAAATATACATACAAGCTTAAACACATCAACCAGAACTTAACATTTCATTTAGTTTGATTCCTATTTTAAAAATGTATCTGCACAATCCATAAATAACAAAGTGACCTATGAAGCTAAAATAAATTATATTGATTCAGCAAGTCTTGTCACTCTTATGTAAACATAATATCATGTTTGACCATGTTATTATTTCCTATGAAATCCTATTTCATACTTCCTGCTTCACGTCTTACTTGCTTATGTTTAATTATATCTTACCTCACTAAGGTCACGCTTAGTCTTCTCTGCCCTGGCTTTAACTTCCTTTTCTTGCTCCAAGTCTTCTTTTAATTCTTCATATTGGTTTTCAAGTTCTCTCAAAGCTTTTTGTGCAGCATTCTTGGCTGCCACCTCTTCATCAATTCTGGAAAAAAAATATCACCTTGGAAACCATGATTTAACTCTTCCACTGAATGCACTTTCTTTTCTTTTACATTTGACTTAGAATCCATACAAACAAAGATGACTTATCAATGGCTTTGTACACACAAATAAATACCGCATAAATTACATCCCTCTCCCCCCTCCCGTCCCCCATTTGCCCCAATCCTAAACTGGTACAAGTGAAGCAAATGAGACATTGATAACTTTCTACTGAACATAAAAGACACACTGTGCTTCAATGAAAAGTACCAACAGTTATCCCTTTCATCCCCATCAAAACTGATTTGAGAGAAGAAACAATGGACAAAGTATCCTTCCCACTGCACAATCCTCTGTCCTCACGAAAACTGAACTGACATAAAAACAAATATGGAGAAAGAATCCAACTCACCGACTCAAAATACAGTCATGACTAGATCTCACCATTTCCAACAAGTTGGGAGAGAAGCAAATTTATCCAAAAATGCACCTTGATCTTATCATGTGACCCTCCACTCCACCCCTTTTGTCCAAATTCCACCTCTCTTTCTACCCATCCATTACATCTCTCAGGAGCTCTCTTCCCCAGCACATATCAAATCTGACTTCTCTGACTTTTCTCTCAATTTTCTTCAGAATCTACTCTACCTGTACATTTTCATATAATAATTTAGAAAGGAAAAATGCCATTTTGTGTAAATTTCCATGACTTCAGAAAATTTTCCTGAATTTCACAACTATTTCAGGTCGAGAAATAGTTTTTTCTTTAATTTTCATGACTTGTCCAATTTCTTGCATGACCTTCCAAATACCTAAAACTTCCCTGAAATCTTCAAAGTCATACTCCAAATTGAGTTCAGAATACATGCACAGGTTGAACAATACCAAGTTCTAACTCAGTTGTAAAGCTACAATGAGAAGCAACTCTTAGGCTGTTTCAAATGAAGTCCAGTAGAAATTTGTGTCTTGATAAAGAGTTAGCAATTTCAAATATGGAAAGACTTATTTCTATTCACAGAAAGCAACCAAAAGCATACAACATTCTGTCAAGAACTTCTAGGGACCATTTAATAATTGTCAAGGGGGAAGCATTTCAGGACTGTTAGATATTTTGCATAATGGATATGAAGCTGGATGATGGCATATAATTCAATCATCTCTGCTCTGAACACTTAATGCTTTTTGTCATCCTCTCACCTTGCAAGAGCATCATTCAACTCCTCCTCTCTCTTAAGTAACTGAGTGCGAAGCTCCTCAATTTGCAATTTCAATTCATTGATTTGATCTTTTAGGTCATTGATCTCTGTCTCATTCTTTCGTTTAGCTTTCTCCAGATCTCCTCGTTTCTGAAAAAGATAGAAGGACAAACATTATTGGATGGTCTTACAGCATTAAAGGTAAAATGGCTTCAGAAATTAATGGTCTCACTTGTTGTTTACCAAAAGTCTCTTATCACACTAGCTCCATGGGTGGGTGTAATTTTACAAAAGTTTATTATCAATGTAATTTCCCCTCATGACAATGCTGTCTCTTTATGCTGCAAGTTTGTTAAATAAATCATGCAGTTCTAACCTCACATTGGATTTACATCACTCAAATCACTTGCTGCACATTGTAATGAGCCAGCCACCCTAAAAGCCATTCTGAATAAACATGGCCATTTATATTATGAATTGGATTTCCAGAGGGACCAACTACTCAAATCTCACCTTTTCTTCCTTGTGAAGTTTATCTTCCAATTCTCCAATGCTGGACTCATGTCTTGCCTTAAGTTTGGACAGTCCTTTGTTCTTCTCTTCTTCTTCGGCCACAGTGGATAGAGCTTCAGCCAGCTTTTCATCAAGGGCAGCTTTTTCTCTTTGTAGCTGTATATATCACAATTGTAAAAAGAACAAAAAAGTGAAAAATAAAAAAAGGATAAAAAAATATCACTTACACTGTTTTATCTTTTGAAGGATCAATCAAAAATGCAAAAAACAGAAACAAAATCAAATACTTCAGCCAAAAAAGAAGAAAAATAACAACAAAAGTAATTAGCAACAGTATAGCATTACATGTTGATTTCAAACATTGACATTTTGCTATTTTACTGAATATCTTACGATATTTTAGATAAAATGAGAGAATACAATCAGTGCTTAAGAGCACAACAAAGAAAATGTGTTATCTTGCCTCTGTCATGCCACTTAACTGTCCTCAGATAAAATATCATTGAAATTTAAAATAACTAATTGCCTGCTGACATCATGTGACAACTAATTGGTACTTTTGGAATGGCAAAGATATGATTAGGACAATTCAGGTTAACTTGAAATTATTACCTGACATATCAATGATATGCAAATCCAACATCATCTTAACAAAATCATTATCCCAATACTCACTCTTACCACACCCTTTCTATCCAATCCCTCTCCCCCATAAGAGTAGAATTTATCATACCTTGTTGTGGTTATCTTCAATGACAGCCATGTCTTCCTCAAGTTTCTTCAGTTTTGCATCAGCTTGTACCTTGTCCAGATGGAGTTTCTGTCTAGCGGCCTCCTCTTGGTCAAGTCTAAGTCACAAAAATATGAAAGCAAATTAATGGTATAAGTTAATATCTAGCAGAAAACTACTGAATAAATGTTAATGAACAATTAACGGATTGATTAAACCCTGAACATGGGAAGTTTACAACACCACCCAAAAGATTGTGCTCATGCATAAAGTTAAACCAAAAGGTTTCTGTCCTTCAAAGTCCCAGCTTGGCTGCCGCAGATTGTCATTTCACCCTGTTCCTCTATTTCCCATACTTCTCCACATTAATTTGAAACATCACTCATGATAGATTTGAGGTTTCTTATTTTCAGAAAGCATAGTGACTACATAACAGTTGCATTTACAGTTTTAGAAGTTCATGTATGTCTCTTAAGCTTTGAATGTAACAGTGGCATGTTTTGCACAGACATACCAGTCTAATGTGCTCTATCAATCATGCTCTCTATAGTTAGAAGCTAGAGCTTTTTCATGTGGAAACTTTCACTCACCCATTCTTCTGCCTCAGACATCACTCTTAAAGAGGCAGGTATTCATGCCCACAGACAGTTCCAGTTCCCCCAACCTCCATACTTCTAACCCCTTCCATAGTTCCAATTCTCCCAACCTCCATACTTCTAACCCCTTCCATACCTGTCTAAAACTCATCGACATCCAGACAAAATCCTAGCCTACTGCTTCTGGGAATAGTATGGTGAGCATACAACTAGGAACTAATGTGTAAACAGAACACTCTAAGTGTATGGTGTGTAATATGAGCAACTCCTGCATTTTTTTACAGTCAATTAAAGAGCTATGCCAACTGGGAATTTAAGTAGACATTAGATAAAATTGTAGTATGAGGGGGCGGGGGTAGTGACAAATGGAAGCAAGGAGAGTCAAACCCTTTTCCCATCCAGTCTCCTAGCATTAGGTGTATGTCACATAAAACTCATTTATGGAAGGGAAATAGAATACAATGTTAAGATTTTTGAAGCCACCCTAATCCAGAAAACTTACTGATCTTCCAAGTCCTGGATGTTCTCTTGAATCTTTTTCTTCTCAATAGTAAGAGCCTGAGATCTCTCCTCTTCTTCAATAACACGGGCCTCCAGGTCATGAAGAACCATCTCCAGTTCTTTTTTCTGGCCAGTGACAGTGACTCGTGACTTTAAAGAAGAAGGAAATGGATAAGCTTCATTTTCAAGACATGATTCCATACTGTCACACCTAAAGCACGATAACTATTCCACAGGAACGCAGAACCTTGGCACAGTTCATTGTATATATTATGAGCCCTACCCTTTGTAATTTTTATTTCAAAATCACAAAAATTGCCATGCAAGATGATACTTGTAGGTATAAATGTGACACAAAGGGAAGTCTTAACTCATTTGTGGAGAAGACTTTGCTGAGGTACTTCCCTAGCAGGCTGTAAACTTGAGCAGTGTACTTACTTGCCCCAAAAGTGTTTTGCTTGGCTGTTATGTAAGGGATTTGTTTAGACCAGCTACCCTTCCAAAAACAACTTTCAAACCGGACTAAAAGCATATGCTTGGCACAGTTATTTTAATCTTTAAAGGGCAAATTATCAGGCCAAATCCACAACTTTTATTGATCATCTTTAAACAGAAAAAAAAAAATTTGCAACACTGTTTCTGCACTATACTGATTGATGGAATTATCAGCTTCAAAGGATGCATAATCTACTCCAATCTCGTACCACAGATTTTTTAAGAGTCATATTTAGATTTTCCCTAAAGAAATTTTTAAAGTAGACAAAATATTTCAAAATTGTTCAATGCAAAAGTTAAACATCCTTCCGTTTGAAATGGATCTTGCTTTGCAAAGAAAACATTGCTTTTGGAAAAATTTGCTACATTTTCTACCCTAGGAAGACAGTATTTTGACAATTTTTAATATTCGTTTCTTGCCTTTCACAATTGTTCCAAGATTACACCTCAAATCAATTTAGAGTTCCTTTTCATTTCAATCATTCCAACCAATAGGGAATTTTTATGTGACATCACAACTAGTAAGCCACGCCCACTGTCAGGCAGACAGCAGTGTTTTAGAGCAACAATTTCAAATGGATCATCAGTTGCTCTTTAACTAGCCTATTACGCTAGTTTTTGTGTCAGAAGGGGCCGGGCTTGTGACATTAGTTGAAACATTCTATGCATATGACGTCACAATTGGTCAGCCACACCCACACACCCACTACCAGACGTAAATCAACATTTTTTAAGTTCAACAGTCACACCTACATCATCAGCTGCTTCTCATCTAGCTACACTAGTGTATACTACAGTAGTTTTTACCTCTTAAATGGGGCAGGGTTGTAACGTCAATGAAAGCACTTTATATGCATAGAATTTGTTACAATGCACGTCTGCTCTCTCTGGTTGCATTACTGGGCACTACAGTTTATAAAGTACATGGCAGGATCCTAGTTTCATTGCTGCCAAAAAGAGTGCTCTACAACCTTTGTTGTTCAACAAATAAAATTGAGCCTAATAAGTGACATCCCCAACCCAATCTTTCCCCCCCTCCAAAAAAAAACAAATAAAAACTCACTGCCTCAGCCTCTGCACAAAGCTCTGTTTCAGCCTGCAACTGTTCCATCAAGAGGCTCTTTTCTTCCAAGATGGCCTGTATCTTGGCCTGCAATTCGTTCGCTTCATTCTCTCTCTTTTCCAGTTTCTCTGCAACTTTCCGGAACTCTTCTTCCTTCTCACGTAACATATCATCTTGCCTGGTGACATTCAACAGGGGCTTCACCTGTACAAGTACGTAAGTAGTAAATGAATGACATGACTGTACATATATAGCACATAAGCTGTTCAGGTTTTAAATGCTGTTTCTTAATATCTGCTTTAATGGGATTTTCAGGAGACAAAATTCATTTACTTCAAAATATGCAGAGAAATTTTCTTTTTCGGGAGGTGAAAACTGCATCTCAATAGCATATAGCATTCAAAAGATACCAATTTTCAACTTATTACAATTTTTTCTTGTGATTTAATGCATTACAGAGAAATCTGCAATGTCATTATGGCACGTTCATTTGACATTGCATTCTATTTATTTAAACCTCAACAAAATGAATACTGTTCACATGCATCTTACCTTAGTAAACAAACGCCACCATGGCCAATTTCGTAGTTTCAGGTATGATTGACAGTTACGCTGGATGACCCTGATAGCACTCAACTGTTGAATACGTTTCCTGTAATCCCTGTTTAGGATGGGATAAAAGGCAAACATTATCTCCATGATGTGCCGTAACAATGTGGTTAGTTGGGTTGCAGCTTGCTTTTCAAATCTGCTATGATTTTTGCCAAAAAGAGTTGGTTTTACATCATTTGCGACCAAACCTGTGCACTTGCGACCAAACCTGTGTAGTGCTAGTAGAAGCTGACCATGGACTTACTGTGGGTAAGTAGGGATTACATACGTAAGGGGGGGTGTAGATTCAGCTCTTCTGTTTTAAACCTTGGTAGGACTGAAAAAAGTGGGACTGAGACAGATGAATAAAATGCTGTCAATACATTGCCAGAGCACTAGATGAATTTTTTGAAAGGATGGTGAACCCTCTTTACAAAAGACCTCGCTCCAGGCCTATTAATTAAATGCTGAATTTGTGCAGTTTATAATTGAACACTTAATTTCCTACACTGAGATAAGGACCCACCTTAGATCTTGGTACTGCATAATTCCAGTGTAAGTTTCAGGTGATGATTTGATACATCATAACACATTTTACATCACACAATCCTAGGATAATAACATTTTTAAGAACCAATTTCTACACTACACCCTTAACATGAGGGCAAAAAATGATCCCTTCTGTCTTCTTGATTAAGGACCACCTACAGCCAGGGATCCATCAAAATGAAAGTTGCAAAAGTGAACATTACCTTCTTGCTAAATTACCACGGCAATAGGCCTGGAATCTGACAATAATATCGGTCAATTTCAGGTCACGCTCTTCCTCAAGATGGGCTAGCACACCAGCACGGAAGAAGATCTTGCTCTGACCAATGCGATAGAGATTTGGATCTAACTCTAATTCTTCGATCTGAGAGAAACAAAAATAATTTCTATTGCAGTTGACAAATTTGGAAATATATATATTTGATTCAAATCATCTATATTTGATTCAAGCCCTGTAAGACCAAAAAAGCCTTTCAAGACAGTTGAAACATGACATTAACTCACTATAAAATGAGATTGAAACCTGTGAGAGCAAAAAGCACCTTCTACACAATCATAAAATTGGTCAAAAACATCATACATTGATATGACAATACTAGAGGATAAACATATGATCACATAGATGAATTTCCCAACAATTCTGAATGAAATTCATCATGTATGGAGGTGTCAACTGCATGTTTCATCTTCCCAGGAAACGTTCAAACATTTGACTGATGATATTTCTTCATACAGGTCTATATATTCACTCAAATTAGCACTTTCCACCAATCTAATAGCTGGTAACTGACCTCACAATAAGCTATGTTGGTAATTGATTGCCATATGGTGTTGTGGAACAAAAATCAAGCTGAAACATGTCCTTTCTTTTCCACACATACATACACTACCCAAATATCTAATTAGTTTTTATCCCAACGGAACAAAAGTAGGGGAGTCAGCACTCATGCTCAAAGTAACCATCAATTTTGGAAATTGTGATGTAGATATGGGAATTCTTTGTTCACCCCAACAATTTTCAGGATGTATAGGCATAGCCCCGAATCAACTGGCTCCTCACTAGTCTTCATTGCACAGAGTGATACTGCTTCTACCTGCCTGTCAATTCATGACTATTAAAAGATATACCATATTTTCTTGTCACCAAACAAAATTTTCTTTTCCTTCTCATTAAATTATTGTCCATAACACTGCTAAACAAAGAAGCCTTTACTATTACATGCCATCTGATACTCTTTCTCTAAGGTAATTTCTAAAACACCCAAGGTTTTAGAAATCAGCCTAGTCTACACAAAATCTTTCTTCAGATAAAAGAAAATGAAGACCAAACTCAAATTGTAAAACAAATTTTACCTCAAAATTGTAGCTCTCTGACAATATTCTGTGAATAATTAACATCATTCCATTTCAATATTTCCTGTATTGTTGTACTTCTATCCTTTCCTTGATTGTTTGTTCTTCATATTATACATTTCATTCATAGATCATTTTCCACATAGCAATTATAAAGACTTGTGGGATAGCCTTTTGATCTATGTCATATCTGACCACAGTAAAAATGACATTGACAAAATCAAGACGTACCAAAAATCTATCCCACAGTCCTCTGTAATTAATGTCTGGAAAAATTCTACATCTTACCATTTTCTCAACAGCCTTTCTACCATCCATGAAACCTTTTGGGATAACACCTGGAGTAAGCAATTCATACCTAAGTATTAAAACAAAAGAAGGAACATTTAACAGCAAATTTTACAAAACCATTGGAATTATTGAATAAATCATAAGTTAAAACATTTGAATAATCAAGTCTTTTGGGATATTGGGGAACCCTTGTAGATGCAGCCTTAACAAAGAAGACTGCTAATATTGCCATTACAAACAAAGACTTGAAAAATTTTACATACCATCAAATAGGATGACACCTTCCACATATTTTTGACCTCATAATTTTACTATTGTTTACTCTGAGCAAACAATTTCCGCCGCTCTTATCAAAAGGTTTTGTATAAATGTTTACAGTTCTTGCCAAGAAATGTTGGCTTGTGATGACTCATTCTTTAGTCATATTAGTACATTAGTATTAGTTATACATCTTTCACATCTACATTAGGAGTATATGGGTAAGATCTACTAAAGTGAAACAATGGAGTTTACAATGCTATTCAAATCATGCACAATTTTGAAAACAAATGACTTCTGAAATTTTTTAAGGAAAGAGTGTAATTAAATCCACCAATTAATTCAGAGCAATTCTTTTGTTAAAAAACAAACAACAAAATGCAATGGCTACATTAACTACCAGCTGAACTTTCAATTTTTGTAACAGATTATACAATTGGATCAAATTAGAGAATCAAATGTTTAGTTGAAAATTCTCTTCAAATTATTTGATAAAACTTCACCAAAACTGGACCAAAATTGTCGCTTTCAAGGACCCCTTTTTATATTTTCAAGTATACCTGAGTGTGCGGGTATCTGATGTGTAAAAATGTAGCGGCATGTATAAAACTGTGTTAGAATGTGGATGGGTGGGAGCTCAGCTGTCAAAACCCTGGTCATTTTATTTTTAAGTGTCACACAAGACTTTTCAGGATAGTAACCAAAACCTTTCAAAACCCCAAACTTTCACAACCTTGAAAATAAATCTTAAACAACGTTCCCATCAGATCAGGTAAACGTGTCTAACTTTCGGAGGATAAAAGTCCTTGTTCAAACAAAGGTTTCGAGATAAATTCAATTTTAGCGATCTTTCAGTTGCACTTTTTCAAGTAATATTCCCAAGAAACTCTTGAAGAAAGTAAATGAGAGAAAGGGCCATGGGTGCAGGTGAGAGGTAAGTTAGGTTAGGTTAGATGGAGTTTTACAACCCAGTTTCCAACCTGCTGGTTCAAGTCGAGCTAGCCACAGCCTTCGTCCCTGTTGTGGCTAACTGGCTGGGAGTAAGGGTGTACCAAACTGGGAATATGCTATCATGCATGTTAACTTCTACTACTGCATGTTGATTACAAAATTTGGAGATGACACAAGGTGTAACAAGGAGGGAAAAACAAAACATAACATTACAAAATTTAGTATTTTAAACATGTCCTAACTGGTAAGCTATTATGTAATCACTGCAGGGCAAAGCATTCTACATATAACTTGAAGGAAATTTTCACATTGCCATGCTTCTGTGCAGGGTGTTTTTTTTTTTCTAGAAAAGTGTGAGTCTGTGAGAGGCAAGTCAAATCATTACAAAACGAGTAATTAGTGAGAAACAGGGACAATATACCCCAAATATTTAAACAGCAAAAAACAGGCATTAGATAAGCAATAATCATTTCTTTATTTTGAATTATAAAATGGCCTTCATGAAACAAGACTTAAAACATCATGCACAAATTGCGAATCACCTAGAACAGCATTTTACAAAAAAATGTATTCTCCATGATCACTAGCAAAGTCACTGAACTGTGGTTTATTAAAAAAAAAAAAAAACATCAATAAGTTGCTTGTTAAGTTTTGATTCACACAAAATCAAAGTTAATAATCAACTACCACAAAGACTAAACAATGCCATTTCTTTGTCCTATTGTTATAAAGTAAGAACAACCACTGTCTTTGTTTCTTTCCAAATTACTGATTTGCTACTGATTTGCGCCACTTACACTTTTTCACATGGATAACTCCCGCAAATTAGACCAGACCCTGAATGGCTAAAAGTAGATGCTACTATATTCACTGGAATGGAAAGTAACTAATGTACCATTCTTTTCAAAGATAAAGCTTGTTGTATGTCTAAACAGAGTGGGATAAACAGACTGATTCACAAACTAAAGGAAGAGGAAAAGATTATACATCCTGCAATGTCAAAAGTTCCTTTTTTTAAGATTTCTCGTAATTAGACGGACAGAAATTAAACAAAGTTCCATTAAAATTGAAATGCAACCTCAGTTAATATTTTCCTTTACTTTAAAAATTGTCGAAGACTTGCAAAAACACAAAGAGGATTTTACTGAAAATGGGTGAATATGTATCAAATATTTTCTGTGACGATATTCCGCCATTTGTAAAAGAAATTGAAAAACACAAAAAAAATCTCGGCAATTCACAAGTAACAGGCAAAGACACATGATGAACAATCACAGAATATGGCAGAAAATGAAGAAATGCTTCAAACTATGAAGTGAATACATGTCGATAAAGGTGTAACATCCAGAAAATGTAACCACACGCTATGCAAAGAATGATGAAAAGGATAAAAAAGGACAAGATTGAAATGCTTCACGTATTGTCATTAAAAGTGGCTATAAAGATAAAATAAACAAGCCAAGCGCTGTAACTATGAAAAGAAGATAAAGCACCTTGGATAGACAAGTGGTGTGAACCTGCATGAAAAAAAAAGGATACCAGCTGACTAACCGTTGAAAATGTTATCTAACTGAAATTCCTTTTAGAATGAAAAATGTCACCTGTGATCATACCAGAATTCTATGAATACTTGTCTGAAGTTTGTTAATGATCTGCTTAATTTATAAATGAAAGCAAAGCTTAAATGGTACAGGCAATGTTGATTACCTCAGGTAACTTGTGCTGGATCATAATCAGTCCCATATTAGGGTGACCCTCACTTCCTTCAGACTTTTTGTGAGTAGTTTGTGAATGCATAAATGAGTTAGTGAACTAATCTAAGAGTGATATCATTCCTGGCATTAATTCACTACACTTGTGTATACCATAAATGACATGTAGATGATTAAAAAATAAAACTAAGAGAATGATTAAAATAATGACAGGGATGACAAAACGAAGTAACTCTCTCATAAATTTTACCTCTGACGGAATTCTTGGAAGACGATTCGGTTGGGGAAGCCCTGTCGGCAGATACGGATGCCTTCAAGGACACCATTGCACCTAAGTTGTTCCAGGATCAAAGGAGAATCAATCTTTCCACTCTGCAGGTAAGAAAAAAGGGAAAAATAATCCAATAAGATCCATTATGAACACTCGAATAAATGGGAATTGTAACCAATAGCAAAGTACTCCAAACTTCCGAAAATGGCAAAACAAGAGCCCAAGGGCACTATGGTTCCTTGCATTAAAGATGGTATTGTATTAAGGTAGTCCCAAGGTAAGGCATAATTTGCACCTTTAACCCCAATGACTTTTGGCCATCACCCAAAAACATAGGGGCACATTAAATTTCAAAATCATACAAGCACTTGCCGTTTGAGAGAAATGGAACACTAAACTTTTCAAATTATCACAATGCACACTGCCCACTTCCATGCGACAAATACATTCATCACCTTTCACTAAAATGTCATTTACTTGAGTTTGGGGTAGTATAGGAGGTTAGTTAATTGCCTTTTTGATCAATCTCAACAATTCAAATCCAGACCTTAAAAAGAAGTCACAAAGGTCAAATACAGTCAAAGTAGATCAAAACTGATTTTAAATAAACACAGTCTCTTCTGCACCAAAGAAATTTAACAGTCATCTGGTCATTCCTGACCACCAAAATTTATGATGGATGACTAGAAATTATGTCATGGTTGTCCTTTAGACTACCCAATGTGTTTGCCTGAAAAGCAAAAATAAGGAAAAGCCCACAATTCTGCTACTAAAGGCAGCCCGATAGTGATTTATTACCACCAATTACTTCTTCACAATTTGGCTAGAAGACCAAGAAACAAACATAGCTCTGTAGAATCTAATAAATGACTTTCAACTTGACCTTTTAACCTAAAGAGGGTGTTAGATACAGCATTGTAGTCCCTAGGGTAAAAGCAGAGGTAAAGAAGAGAAACTGCTTTCATATTTTACTATTGAAATTGGAATCTTAGCTTGCACTGTGAATAACTTTATTCAATACTGTATGTGAGGAAAAGGTTGTTTTTAATAATAATTGCATTACTGTCCTGATTGTTAACTAAACTGCTTTTAGACTGAGAGGGGGTTATAATTCTTCTTTTCTTTTATACATTGCATTTGTCTAAAGGCACTAAACTTCAGCTGGACTTTTAAACCAATTGAACAAAGACCCAAAGAGTCTTCACGTGCACTTTACTTAGACGAACACAACTTTCCATTATTTCCACTATGTTACTTGGTTATTGAGTAATTGCACCGCATACCTGGCATTGCAATAGGCCTACATATGACCTACATGTACACACTAGCCTGTCATTTAAATGTCAGTAACTCAAGAAACGAACATTGTAGGAGGGTAGTGTAATAGCCTTTTTGGTTCGTCTGATCAAGACAAATCTTGACGTCACAAAAAAGTCACAAAAAAGTCACAAAGGTCAAAAGGTCAAATGAGGTCAAGTGAGGTCAAGGGGGGTCATCACGTGCATTTCACTTAGACCAACACAAATCTCCATTACACCACCCCTCTAAAATGTTTCAGTGGCAAGATATCAATAAAACATTACTTTTTGACCTTTTGACCCTTTCCAATTATTTTGGTTAATGTACCAACATTTTCACCTCCTACCAATCTAACTTATCCTAAAATGATGCCACTGCTTGAACAACGGATACTGAGTTACAGCTACTAACAGATATTCAGTTTTTGGCCTCTGGTGATCACCAGTGACCTTTGACCTCCACCAAAAACGATAGGGCACATCTACTCCACAACATCTACATACATACCAAGTTTGAAAAAAATTGATCACTCGGTTATTGAGTTATCGCACCACATACCTCGCATTCCAATCCGTCTTATACACACACACACACACACATACACACACACACACACACATACATACGCCAAGGTGACTGCATAGGTTCCTTTGTTACACAAGGAACCAAAAAAGGCAAGGAATTTTATCTGCATGATAATAGGACGTAAGGAGGGCAACGTAAATTTAGAAAAACCCTCAAATAATAAAGAAAGATGATTGAGATGGTTGATTTAGGGGCATTTATACAAACCTCTTTCGAAACAACGGAAATTTTCGAACAGAATGTAATGAGAGGCAAACTAGAAGTCATGATTCACAGCAAAAGTATTTGAAATTAAACGATCATTGAAAGAGAAAGTCATGATTCACAGCAAAAGTATTTGAAATTAAACGGTCATTGAAAGAGGAGAATGGAATATGCTACTTGAAATTGAGCAGATGCTACATAAATAGGAAGCGCGATCCTCTTGTGGAGGGTCATTTCAATAGTCATAACCCACTCCTGGGGAAATTGTGGTATGGACAGGGAAAGTGTACAATTTCACATAAGGCACAGGCTTGTCCAACCTCTTAGCAAAGTTCCAAGGGGAAAAGCACAGGATATGGGTTCTAGATGTTCTTGAGTACATACAAATTTGAGGGCAGTACTTATCCAACACCTTTAAATGAAACAGGATGCACTATTACACCATTTGTAAGCAGTGATGGAATGTGCAAGCTTAATTAATGACATGGAAAAATCAGGCTCTGGAGGATATGGAATGGAAGGTACATTGTCCACAGTGTAGGGTCTAGTAAAGTGATTTTGTTATAAACTGCACATTAATGGTCATCTGAAACATGAAAACAGAAAACAGGACAAGTAGTGGGTTCTCATCACTTCAATTTCTAGTTTTTTCTGAAAATTATAATTGTGAACTGACTGACTTACAGGTAAGATAAAATACTTTGGAAGGCCACACAGATTCTGTATTCCCTGACCATAAGGATACCAGACATCTTATGTCCATTGAGTAGTATGGAACTTATCTTAAAGAGTCATATCATAACAAAATGCTTTACACATTTAAGATTTTACATCTATGCCTGTCTGAGCATTCAAATCTTGAACACCTACCCTCTTCTCGTGATTGGGGATGATGCAACGAACAAAGTTTGGATTCGTGTTGTGAAGAGTCACCATGAGTCTTGACAACTGTTCTTTGTACAGCTGGCTGACAGTGCGGAACATTCCCTTCCTGGCTCTGGAGCCTCCGAATGTAGAGTTCTGTTCCCCTGCCAGTGCCCCTAGACCAATAATGGTCGCTGCAAACAAGGCAAAAAACTCAATTTAAACTGAGTTTAACAAAAGTTAATAACTATAAATATTAACACTATAACCTCCACTTGTTTCCATATTCTGAGAATGTGTTTCATCCAGTGATCTACCTGATACATATGACTGATGACGGAAATCTCTTTTAACCCAGCCATTCCATGTGCATACTCAAAGGAGCTACATAGCATGCACACGTTTCCACTGAAACTGAAAGAATTCTAATACTTCACCATATAAAAGAGCATGTCCCATGTTTTATACTGGATCAGACTGGCAAAAGAACAAGACTTCGTCACTGTTTATCTATCAGTTTAAGAGTAGGCCTAAGTGGGGTACACGGCTTCAAACATGATAGGACCCCTATCTTAACAAGAGCCCAATGGGCACTGTGGTTCCTTGCTGGATATTATAAGAACTGTACAGCCAGTCTCCAAAATAGAGCTAAGCAAAAGCTCATACTCAATGTTTGTAACATCGTCACCAGGTATTTTAGTACGAATATTACATGAAATCAAAGATTAAATTTCTGTGGCCTTACTTACATTCAACTTTTATAATGCATGGTGATCCTTCAAAAACACTACCTCATTTCCATATGTATTTATGCTTGTAATCAAACTTGATATTATCACCAATAAACAATACACAATGTGGTCAGAGAGAGAAAAACACCCCTTGTATTTCTCTCATAAGTTATTTTTACCTGCTCTCAAATAAAACTTGCTATTACTTTAAAACAATCTACCATTTGTCCTGTTTGCTACCTCTACACAGAAAACAGGGTTTATTCAGATGTTAAGCAGAAAGCAAGTGATTAATGGGGTGTGATAATAAAATGAGGATTAGGTTACCCCACAGAGCACAGCAGTATTAAAGAGATATACTGTATAATCCATGCATTGCTTCCACTGGCAGAGAGACCAGTTTAATGCAGAGTGACCTGTGCTCAGTGAAATCTACTGATTTCAGTTATTGCCCTCTTAAAACTTTGAATGATCCACAATATGTGTACAACACGAAGGAACCATTACTGAACGAACGTAAAGGCCAAATTTCTAAGGTGTTTGGGTGTGTAAGCATGCAAAACCAGGTGAGATAAAAAATCTCTTGAAACTATCTTTATCTAGCTTACAAGATTTTCTAAACAACATTTCCAGCGGTTGACCTCCAGTGACCTTGATGACCTTTGACCTTAACCAAACACAGATTGATTTAAAATCTGTACTTTCTACCTCAAAATACTGTGTTGAAACGTTTTTCAGTGTTTGACCCCTAGTGACCCCTGACCTTCACCAAACATATCCAATTTCATCCTTACACCATAACACATCCACACACCGAGTATGACATCTATCCAAGTTTCCTACCTAGAAATATCGTGTTGAGAAGATTTTTAGTTTTTGACCTCTGGTGACCCAAAATGACCTTTGACCTTCACCAAAAGCATTAGGGCACACCTTCTCCCTATGACAAATCTATGTACCAAATCCAAGTTCCATCCAACCTTCCCTTGTTGAGTTAGAGCAAACCGAAGCAAGTGTCACACACACACACACACATACACACACACGCCAAGCTGAACTACATAGGTTCCTTTGCTACCGCAAGGAACCAATAAACAAAATGACTACCTGTTTGTTAAGAAAATTTTATAATAGGGTATATGACACTGCCCTCGCAGGATTCGTACATCAATACACAATACTCTACAACACAGACACTTCCTTTTCGTGTGGTTTTCAGGAAAGGAATTTTGCCTTCCGCATGTCATTTGATGAAAATTTACCGAGTTTATTTAGCAACCTTTCCCTCTACCATATCAGTTGGTTAGTAAGATACTGGGTTGTACAGACCAGTTTTTCTATATCAGAAGCAGGTATCTTCTACATGTTAGCTATACAGCAAAATTTAAAATATACCAAGAAATTTTTTCCTCTTACCATCGCGCCAAAGATTGACGACATATGGGTCTGCAGAAGATTGCATCAGGTTTATTACATTGTCATTCAAGGGATCCATGTTCTTCATCAGCCAATTGGTGGAATTGTAACCAACCTGGAAATAAACAAAGAAAAGCATCATGACTCACCATCTTTTAAAATTCAAAAAGGAAAACAAAATGAAAGCTTTACATCAAATTAGTTTGAAAATTTCACAAAATTTATCCAAACCTCTAAAGTTTTATTCACATGCTAATTACAAATAGTCCAACTTTGAGCATCCCCATATCCTACATGAAAATAAATTTTTTGCAAGTGAGCAATAAACTATTCAACTTGATTTGTAAAAAAAATTGTGACCAGAAACTTTTCCAATTTATGTACAAAACTGTTACAAGGCAAGATTTTAAAAAAATTCAACATTTCAACTTTTTGTCCTTGTTTAGTAACCAATATCAACTAAATATGCCCATCTAAGTAAATTACTACAGTCTATTACACTTTCTTTTCTGTATACTGCAAGCTTGCCAACATTTTTAAGTTCCAAGTCATACCTTCTGGGTGGTGTCTAACAACCTGTTTTACAGCCCTTGGTGGAGTAAACCCACAACCAAGGTAGGAATATTGGAATGTGATATTGTCCTGTGGCTTCAAACTGCTAACTTTAACACCTTTTCTTATGCACATTTCACTTTCTAAGGATAATACAAGTTAATATTGTACTTAACATAATGTGAATGTCAAGTCCCAGGTTTCAGGAAAATGGGCCTCAGGCTTCACTTTGAAACAAAAAGATCTGGAGCAAGGCTTCCAACAATAGCAGTCTATCATACAAATCATAGCCTCTCCACATTTCCTATCTACAAATGTCCAACATTAGTCCAAAGTGTGCAAACAATGAAAGAACTTGACCCAATCTTGACATTTCTTTAGTTTTCCAGGCAGGTTAAACCCCTCTGTCTTACTTTTCCTACCTTCTCACATCTACACAGCTTTGTCGTTCTACTAAGACTGCCTGCCTCTTACCGTTCATCTTCAGTGATGTCATTCCTAAATCACTCACTAAGCTGTACCCTTCCTTGACTTGTCTAGCATAAAGCATGTCATATCCCCCACATAACTTATGAGCCCCTTCCCCTGGCAAAATATAATGGAAATGCTTCTCACCCTTCCAGCATAATGCATCACACAGAAATCTGCATCTTCCCTAAAATCAGGCAAGATGAATTTGGGATGCTTCTGTTGGTTTTTGATGACTTTTTCAACATAGCTTTTGTCTGTAGCTTTAGGGAACCAGCACTCTTCATCCAATAATGCTAAGATACCAGGACTCTGAAACAAAACCAAAACAACAACATTCATGAAAGATGACTCCTAAGGATATTCTTGGCATTAATATTGTTTCAGTTGGAGGTGCTCAGCTGCAAATAAAAGCACAATGTGGAGTAAGTAAGTTAGATGGAGTTTTATGGCTCAGTTTCTAATGGATTAGTTTAAGTAGGGACAGCATTTGCCTTTTTTCAAGTGGTGCCTCACTGGCTTGATTTCCCAACTCCATTGCTTATGATGCGCACCAAGAGCAAAGACAGTAGGCTCCATTTTTAAAGTCTTTGGTATAACTCCTGTTAAACTCCAGACCAGGCTGAAGGTGGGATCCTTCAAGTTTAACCACTTGACCAAGCAGTGGGTACAGTACAGAAGCATTTATTACAGAAACAAAACTATTTGCTTCAAGAATTTGAGATAGATAAATGTGTTACTGCAATGCAATTTCAAAATTACATCAAAACTGTTTCCAGAAGAGAAACTTTGACCAATGAGTGTCACAGTTACATGTGTCACCATTGAAGTGAAAACTATGACACCAAAGATAGGACACCCTAGGCCATAAAATGTTTAATTAAATTTAAATCCTTCCTCTTCAATACAATGTTATCTATGTCTTGCATTCTGCTTGGTCTGTCAGGGATCACTGTAACAAAACCATCACACCAGTAACACCAATGCACAGTAACTTGTTTTGCCAAATATCCTTACTTCTAGGTGTAATGTGTGCTGAACTATTCATGCAGTATCTTTCACTAGTTTCTCCACTACATTGCTGAACTGCCCACGATTTGCGAGGGTAATTAGTGATTTGACACCGTAGATTACACTTTTTGAGGGAAACTATAAAACAATACCAGGAAGGATAAAGGAAATGGCTGCTTATTGGCAAAGAATTCAACAGCCATGGATTCACAAACACCATTTATCACAATCTCTCAATACTACAGGACGATTACATTTCACTGCATGACAAATATTCACTGAGGGTGTAGCCAGTGATTTGTTTCACCAAGTAAATGCTTCATGAAACTCACCTTTTCAATGAGTTCAATGCAAGGTTGTAGATCTAAGCCAAAATCAATGAAAGTCCATGTAATTCCTTCCTTCTGGTATTCTTCCTGTTCAAGCAAATCCAAAAAGAAATGCAAATTAGCTTGAATACTCCCAAAGTAGGCAGATACATCTGTACACATGAGCATGGCTGGCAAAAAAATTTACTTCCAAGGAGGGTAGCAAAATTATTTTCAAGGGAAAAAACAAAATTTCCGACAGTTCTAACTACAGTTTCACATACAGAGAAGGGAAATTTCCCTCCAATTGCCCAAATTTCCCGAGAGGGGGCCTCCCAGCTTCCCAACTTTTCCACCCATGTGAATGTGCAAACAGGCATAGGTACATTTGACCTTGTGACCCAACAGGAAGTGCTGAATATCTTAAGTTGTCTATTCCCTTAAATTGAGAGATAGGAGACAGGACCGAAGAATCAATTCCATCTAGCCTGTTTACCCTTCTGTGAAAATAGAAAGCAAACTGGAACAAAACAAGATCAAGGTTTATCAACATTTTACCTGCTCCATGATGAACATAGTGTGGTTAAACAACTGTTGTAACTTCTCGTTGGTGTAGTTGATACAGAGTTGCTCAAAGGAGTTTAACTGCAAGAACAAAAACATTTTTAACTTGCCAATTTTTTTCAATTCATTTCAATTTTAACAAAAATACCTACTCTCTAAAGTGATAAATCTTGAGTTAGGAAAATAGTATTGAGACAGGGCTTGAAGGATAATGGTATAGAAAATGTTTGCTTTTCTTACAACACCAAGGTGAAAGGCCACCAGAATATGCCTTTACACGTCATTTCACGTCATTTATTTTTGTCAATACATATACCCAAAGTACAAAGAGAAAGATAAATGAATCATAAAGAGGACACAATGGAAAATACAACTTGATTGCACCAACAAATGAAGTCCTAAACAATAACAAAGGTTCTTTTCTTCCTGGCCCAGATGAAGCATTACAGTATGCAAATTTTTCATGAAAATTGCCTTTCTGGGAGAGCATTTCCTTCCAAAAAGTCCTTGTCATTCACTACTCCACTTTGATGTCAGAAGAATCGGTTTTTATCTCAAAACTGTACTATGAATGTCAAAAACTAATCTTGCAAGTACAGTCTCTGTTATGGTACATTCTCCTTCCCAGCATACAATGCACCTTTATTCCCCAAACATGTCTATTAGATGTTTGTCTTAGCTAGTGATAGTACAAGAAAATATAAGAAAAGCTAGCACAGGCACCCAATTACAGCCAATTGAAAGACGACACATAACTATTTATGGCCAGAGAGACGAATAGAAAGGTTTCACATGTAAAATGGCATATCTATTTATAAATAAAAATCTCTTAATAGATCAGAAATCAATCTAAACAAGTGACATCTGAAAGGAGACGCCAACACAAATGTACATACTTTGAAAATCTCAAAACCAGCAATATCCAGGATTCCGATGAATGAAGCTCCTGTGCGTTTGCTACGATCCAAGGCTTTGTTGATGCGGTAGACTATACTCTTAAAGACTCTTTCATAGACAGCTTTAGCTAAAGCCTGACAAGCAAACTCCACCTGATGGAAAAAAAATTAAAAAATAATGAAGCAAAAAGGTTCACAGCATACTCTGATTATTAACTTTTATCAGAGAACTTTTAAAATATATAGTACCACCTCAAAACACCTCTAGGATTTAATATTCCAAGGAAAATCTACTTTCTTTCTCCTGAGCAGTTTCTTAAAGATGAAGTTTGCAATCTGGTTCTTGCAACAAAACATAAAACTCTTCAAGATGTATAAAGGTGGTGGCATTTGAAGTGATGAAGCTTAGCAACAGGGAAGTTGGGGGTTCAATCCCTAGCCAGGGTTAAAGAAACACTGTTTTTTCATCAAAGAGCAATCTAGAATTCTTCAATAAAAGCAGCCTTTTGAAAGATACAAAATTTAATCTAATTGTTGAGTTGGTTTCCACAGGATGGGATGTTGTAATTCAAAAGCCACACAGCTTCTCCCATATTATTGGTCATTAAGTGTTATAAAGCCATTTTAAGTCTTGCTACCAAAGTTATGTATACATGTTTGAACTACCTACCAACTAAAATTTTCAAACAAAGATGTTTATCTGATTTTTTTTTCATACTCCAAAATAATACCTTCAGGTTCCTAAGAGGCATAGACTGTTACAAACATAAGTAAGCAAGAAGGATGCACCTCACCTGTTCTTTTGTTTGAGCTTTGTTCACGTAGTCCCTTCCAACCTTGATCTTTGGTTTTAGCAGGGCTTTCTGCATGTCAGTAGAATTTAGTCCCAGCAGACGACATAGCTTTTGAAGATCTAATGAAAAGTCACAAAAAGTAAAAAAAGTTTTATTTTTTAGATGATGGGTGTTAATTTTGACTATGGATAAATGAAATATGGGCAAGGTAGCATGTTTAGATGATGGGTGTTAATTTTGACTATGGATAAATGAAATATGGGCAAGGTAGCATGTTTAGATGATGGGTGTTAATTTTGACTATTGATAAATGAAATATGGGCAAGGTAGCATGTTTAGATGATGGGTGTTAATTTTGACTATGGATAAATGAAATATGGGCAAGGTAGCATGTTTAGATGATGGGTGTTAATTTTGACTATGGATAAATGAAATATGGGCAAGGTAGCATGTTTCAACAGAGAGCTGATGCTTGGAACATGAGAAGAAACTCACAAATCCCATCGTCAAGTATATTTGAGTGTTGCTTTGAATTTCACTTTAAACACTGAATATAGAACAGCTCTTCACATTATGCAGAAATTTATCAAAATTTCATTTTTAAAGTATAGACTTGAAAGTCTGCCCATTTGCACCAGCATCCTTAGACCTTGTGCATATGATGTCACAGAGCAGAAAGAACCCCCCTCTGTTGAAGGCAAAACAAACCAACACAGACAAATGCAGACAGCTGAAACAACCAGTTGAATACACGCAAAGCCTGCTTCGCACACAGGGTGAATTCATTATGCATGTGGTCACAGGTTCCATTGTTTTGCCCCCAAGGATGACGTCAGTGTGTCGTCAATGCATAAGGTCAATTCTTACAAAGCAATGGCTGATTGTCTATAATTTTACTCAGTTTGCACTCTTTATTATGAGAGTCTATGAGACCCAATACTTCAGTATTTACAATATGGAGCCCTGCTTACCTGTGGTTAACTTTTGGCAACTCATCAGCATGATGGGATGGACATAGGGAGAGCTCAAAGGGCCTCCCCTCATCCTCGCATCAGGCAAAGGTTCAGCCTTCAGGCCCTCCCAATGTCCCACCATGCTGATAGCTTGCCAAAGGTTTACTGCAGATAAGTAGGGTTATATAAATAGGAGGGAAGGAGGGGAGATGTAGGTTAAGTCAACAGCTTAAGGTCTAATGATAGACCCTTACAGGATTATTGCCTTAAATATCTACTTTTTATTTACAATACTGCACCTATCAACCTCTTTTCCTCAAAATTAGTACCAACAACTTTCCTCTAATTTCATCACTCCATTCTGAAGAATACAGGTACCTTCAAGATACGGCTTTACACCATCCCAGGCACCATTCCTTACTTTACCCTTCTTCCAACATTAATAAGAGGACAATCACTTGACCAGTCACACATTACTTACCGGTGTTATCAGGGAGGGTAGCCTGGTCGGAATTCCTCTCCTGCTTGAACTCAATATTTCCGAAGAGCAGCACAGCAGACACGATTCTCAGGATTGCTGGCAGGTGAAAAGAGGATTTAATGTCACTTTTCAATGATCATATTTTTGTTGTGGGCATAGGAAAAATATACTTTAGAAACTTAAATATAGCAAATCTTTAGGAATCATTTACTACATGAAAAGGGTTCTTAATGAACTTCAAAACCTGACATCACATCTGTTTCAGTAACAAATTATAGGGAAAATGTATAAATGATAAAAAAATGTTATCAAATGTTCATGCATTTATTCCTGGTCAGGTGACCATATATAATCCAGAAATAACCTCATGATAATGAATAAAGCTGCGGTCACACTGTAACCAATTTTATAACATGCTGACAAATTTTTGGCTCTCTCCGACCAGAGATGGAGGAAATTTTAACAAAAACCTGAACAATCAGATTGGAATCCATAACCAAATTTGTTAAAGTGTGACCATGGCTTTAGCTACTTAGGCTACTTCATTTTACTTGGGGTTGTGCTGGACAGCATTCATTCTTCACTAAACTGCTGTATATTGCCCTTGTATCTATGCCTACACGAGCAGATGTTTTGCCTCACTAACATTCAAAAGTCTTCATTAAGCTTGCATATGGCCAGCTGATTGAGTAAGAGATTTCCATCAGCATGCCATCATAGCCTAAACCCCACCCATATTAAGATTTGCCATCCACATTTGCCATCAGTTGGTTTCATTTCCTAAAAAAATGATGCAACTGTTGTTTTTACAGATCTCTAGACTTCTGACATACTATCCTCTGAATCAAAGACATGTTTACATTCTGGAGTCTATAGAATCATGTCAATTACAAAGAGCTGATAGCGCTGATTAAAAGGCACCAATCAACATGTAGACAGCATCTCTGATGAAATATTGTTATACATAACATTCATTCATTCAACACATCTAGAAATACAAAGTCCAGAGGTTTATCTGACATGAATACACAATGTCTGCCAAGTAAATTTGAAGTTTAAGTTTAAGGTACATAAAATTGTGAAAAAAATCCACAAAAGTTTTTCTTCCTCATTGGGTAGACGCTTGATTTCCAATTTTATAGACTATACTTGGTGCCTTTTTGAATTTGTTTAAATTAAAACCTGTCAAAAATCTTTCCTTTCTATACCTTACATCTCCCTGTATTGTTGTATTAAGATTATGGTTTTGTTGTTCGTTTCTTTTGTTACCTCTTTCTATGTAATTTTGTTCATTTTTTTCAAGTCTATTATGTCTCTCAGGCAGTGTTTACACTAAGGTGCCATGACATGATTTCGATTCAACGGCTTGTTAGTTTGATGCCCTGATGGTTGTGGGAAAAAATGAAAAAAGAGGGTTTAACTTTCTTCCACTGGTCCTGCAACTGCAAGTCGCAGTCATAAACTCATGCACATTACATGACTGTTGGAGATCCGACGATAGAGTTGCGTTGCGATGTGTAAAGTTATGTGGTGTGTGGCTAGCTTTAGAGGAAATGGTGCTCTCCAGGGTCAAATGAAGAAATACACTGATGTTGAAACTACTGAGGTAAACAACACTATACTTGTATGCTACCCCAACTACCTAGCCTGACAAGGTACAGAAAGGGAAACCAAGTAGATTCTATGAGGAAGGGGAATGTTAGAAGGGGAAGAGGTATATTAAAGGCTTTTTTATTTTCTATGGCAACTTTTATGGGTTGCAATACTTCACTGATCTCCCTATGGCTACAGATTTGAATCCTATCGAAGAGATGGGAGGAAGGGACAATGAAAGGATGGTATGTAGTTCCTTACATGAAATGTCATCTTTATTAATATTCATGATCTCCATAGCTTCCAATGTGGTCTGGAACTCCTGGACATCATCAAGGCCTGGGACATGGACATTTCCACTGGACAAAAATTTGTACTTGCTAATATCTTCCAGCAAAAAGTCCTCTGCAAAAAGCAAAAAAACATACTGACAAGAAATGCATATTATCACAGTATCATGCCAGTAAAATGAAGGTGAAGACTGATGAGTCATCTAGTTGAGCTATACCACTGAAAATTATGAAAATTACAAATTTTAGTGGCTCATAAGATGGTTCATGAAATTCAACAATTTTGTCCAAACCTTTTACCTTTTTTTCTCTTCACATACCAATGACAAATGGTCAAATTTAGACAATCCCCATATCCCACATACAAAGAACTGTTTTATGAGTGGGAATGTAATGGTTCAAATAAGTTTTCAAAAATTTGTCACTAGACTCTTATGCACAAGTCAGGACACCACAAAATTCAAATTTTCAACTTTTGGAGGTCCTTTATTGAGAGTCTTTAAATACAATGTATTTCCATCTTTTTTCACAAAATAATGTACTTAAACTTTCAGAACATTGGAACAATAAGTCCATTTCCTTACAATTCCCTGTCTTTTACACGATCTTTTGGAAAGCTGTTCATTTTCCCAATCTTTCCATGACTAGAGATTCCAATTTCAATTTCCCCTGACCTGTGCAAACCCTAGGAAGGTTATACATAAAAAGAAACTGCTAGACAGTGCCACACTGACTGCACAGCTAGCAATGGTGAAGCATACCTTTCCATTAGTGGCACTGGGTATAAAAGAGGTTATTCTTTTATGGAACCAGTTGCCCTTTTCATAAATGGACCAGGTCAATAGGTCTAAATGTTATGCATGAATAGTTTCATTGTGGTATATGTACTTCAATATTTAAACTTTCCATGGCAAATTTATGCTTCATGAATAAGTCCGATTCAAACCTTACGAGTAAGAATGGCTGCAGTTCAAACCAAATCTAGAATAAAAAACAAACCTGGTATTGATAATTACCATCATATGGCAGTTAACTCCAGATTGAAATATATGATTCAGCTTCCTGAGCCTTTCTCTACTGTTGATGCCATATACCACAGAGGATACCCAATGGATAACCACTATGACACAGTATAATGGTAACAAAGTTTACTTTAGCTGTGATAAATATCAGTTTCCCTAAAATAATCAGGAACCTGTAATTGCAGTCACAGCATAATATTGGTATCTCAACCACAAGGAACAAAATTCCAGATATATTCAAACTTTAAGTTTGTCTTTTGTTTCAGCATATTTTCTTTATCAACACAGTTCCTTGAATTTTGTGTGACTTCAGTATAACATTTGCTACATGAAGCTCTTCAGATTTATATCCTCCATCTTAAATTTGATTTCAGTAAGACTTTTGCCAATTCAATGAAACTTTAGTTCAAAAGATAGGCCAAAGCAATTTGTCAAAGGGCACAGCATGTTTGAAAGAACTCAGACATTAAGCTCAATTTTTTTTCTGAAGGAAAATCTGCCTTGCAGCCTTGAAAAAAGGCAAAAAATGTTGCCTATTTTGTACTTCAAAATGAATGAGTCTGCCTCAGAGGCTTTTTCTCTGATGTCATGGATTCACTTTGGTTTGTTACAACTATGTTCACAGACTTTTTGTATAGCAGTCCATGTGTGTGCTGCATTAGCATTGGAAACATGCCTAGGTGCCACATGGTGCTAGGGAGAGCAAGACACGTCACATCATATTCTAATTTGAGTTAAATGTGAGTAGTGAGAGTAAATGTGCCCAAAATAGAAAATGAAGTAAGGTGACATCCTCTCCCTTGCTGCAAGTCGTATCTGCCAAGCTTACGAAGCTCTAAGTTATGGCTGTTCAAATAACCCTTCAGAATCGTCTGAAAGGAGTTATTTACAGTGCCACATCCTCATAAGGAACCAGAAAGATACAGGGCCCATGGCTTCACTTTTTCTGCACAAACAAATTACAGCAATACCTGTGTTGGTGGTGATAACTTTGGTGAATTGCTTTGAATGGGACTTTATGTGGGGGTACAAGAGGCCTGAGTTCGGCCTACTGTATACACTAGTAGGAAGGTACTAAAACTAAAAGCATATGCTGCTTCAACTGTCTTTGCTTACAAAAATGCACGGCTGTCACAATCTAAGCTAGTTGTGCTGTGAGGTATGTGGCTCATCAAAGTGCAAAAGAGACTAAAAATTTGCTACATCACACTTAATTCATTTGTAACAACAGCAACACCGCACAAAGAGCTAACATTATTGTTTAGCTTAGGCCTAGCCTAACGTTTCATACGCCATTCGCACACTGTGGTACAAGTAATTGCCAATCTGGAAAGAGCAGATCATTCAGAGAAAGTGAATCAATGACGTAATGGCCTCATTGACAAATTTGAAAAAAATTGGAAGTTTTCTTTTAGTTTTCTCCGAGGTCAAAACATTTTGAACCTAATGCAGCTGGAGGACATTGTTTCACAATATTTTCAACATCCTGAAATAGTTTTGGTAAGTTTTTGGACTACTCTTTTAAGATTGAAAGATCAACTCTTAATGATACTGGGCCCATGAAATTTAAACACCACATACAGTATGCTCAGTCTGGACTTCGCTACTTCATACACAACAAAGTTTAGTACATTTTGGGACGCGAATCACCACACAAAGACCTAAAACACATTGCGAAAGATCCTAAAATGGTCACTGAGATAACGTTGCAGGCATTTAATCTGGTTTAATTGTTAAAATAAACTTATCTTCTACTTACTCTTCTGTTCTGCTGTCGCACCAAGCAGATACTGGTAGAAAATGTGGAAGGTCCGTTCAGTGTCTGCCTGACCAGTGACACGAGCCTTTTCCAGCAGATCTGCATTATAATTCTGTTAAGGAAAGCTACCTGGCTGATTACATTTTTGGTAGATACTGTACATAGCATTCCACAAAACCTTTTCAAAATGTTAAGTGAAGTAAATTTTCACATTTTTTCGAAAAAGGAGACCTGTTTTTTTAATGTTAATGAAAAGTCATACCCTGAAATGTCATGCAGGTCAAAACAATATGAAGTTAACAAAACAATGTGAAGTTAACAAATTTTAACACAATCTGTAGAATTACAGGACAAAGATGAGAATTTACACACTCCCCTCATACTCAAGCATCAACAATTCCATTTATATACATAAGATGCAAGCTGGTAATGAATCAACTGATTTTTCTCCTTGTGATTTGACAATGCACATATATACATCCCTTCAACAATAAAGTTTCCACTCCAAATTCTTTGGTTTGTCCTGTGCTAACACAGAGAACAAAACTTAAGACAGGGTGATGTTGCATTATAGTTAATATGTGGGCTTTGAGAAATGCAGGCTATCCCAGCAGACACCAGTAGGAAGAAACTAGCAAGTTGGGAAATATGGAACTTCCTACTGGGTCACAAGGTCAAATGTACCATGACAACTGTTTCACCTGTGTGCACATCCTTGGTAAAGGGTATTATTATGTTATATAAAGGGATGACTGTCACAAAGGTATAGGGACTTCATCTTTGAGCCATTCCCAAGATGCACTGCCTGTAAACATTTCACAAGTTGTCTCTATTTTCATTTTCTTTTTCTAAGCCTGATATTATTCAATTATGCCTTGATTTTATCCATTAGAGTTGGGGTGCTTTTACACTAGATCCGGATCTGATCGTCTGCACAAGGTCTGATCCACTGCTTGAGATCAAATTTGTAGTGAAAATGCTGATCGTCCCATTTTGATCCTAGTAAGGGGGAAGGATCGGACCCCACGAAGGTGATCAAATTTGTAGTGTTTATCTCCCCAGATCAACTGTGACCCAAGGTCAATGGAAACCTTTTATAGACTTCCTATCTGAAGATAAACTGGCAGAAGTCCACACAGGTAATTTTTCATTTTGGGGGAGGGGGGGGGATGGGGGATGGTTATGGGCATGTGCTTGCATTTTGCAATTCATTTGGAGCCACTTCTGTTGAAGCACAGAGGAGGACCAGAGTCCAAGACCAGTGTAAATGCACTAGGATCAAGCCGCACATGTAAGTTGATTATGCTGATAACATCAGCAGATCAGATCTGGACCAAGTGTAAAAATACCCTTACGCAGCTTTCAAAAACCCACCATTTGCCTGCCAGGGCAGGTTTTCTGCTCGGTTTGTTTGCCAAACAGTTCATTTCTCTCACACTGTGATCACATTGCCTGTTATATAACTAATCATATACACAGACGAGTTTGGAAATTCAACACTTCAGGCTGGGTCACAAGGTGAAATGTACCAGGACAACTGTTTTACCTGTGTGCACTTCCTTGGTGAAAGGTATCATTATTCCTGCTCTTGCGTAAATGCATCGGTAAAAGTGTGCAAATTCAAAATGTTGCATTCATGGACAACTATCCCGGATAAAACTTCACTTCTCTCCCACTCTTAAGGTGTTTTGTCTGTGGACATTTCCCCAAAGCTGTCCATTGCAATCACTTCAGATCCTTTAAGCATCATTTAAGTGCACTACTCCTATGGTAAGTACATCCATCCTTACTTCCTTTAAGGAGAATGAACCAAAAGGTCACAAATATTCTTTTTCTAGTTTAAATGGTATCCAAACATTTAAGGGGGATTTAAGAAAATTAACATTAAACCAACCAGTGATAAACTAAATATTCATTGTTATAGCCTACATTTTTCACGGATATGATTATGCTTACTCCACTTTTCTAATGTTAGGTAGGCTGGACTGGTAGCATTAGGGTCAAAAGCTCATGTATTTGGATAGTGGTTTCCCATATGATGTCATAACACTTCCTGACTACCACCATGCTGGAGTACATTCAACTCAAGCAACAACACTCCACTTCCTTGCTCAATGAATGTGCACAAAACAGATCTATGCCACAGTGCAAACTGTGCGATGCTTACAGCATACTACTGTAAAATGTCATGTGTACTTTGCATGCCTGTTCTCCAGCATGGCAAATCAGTGACAAAATTACAAAGGCCCACAAAAGTAAAAAAAAAAAAAAAATTGCCCTTTTCAAAACCTGTTTCCATAGAGTGGTGCACATAATCACTTTTGGTTTCCCAAAAACATGACCTGTGTAGTTTTGCAGGCATGACCTGGCAAAACAAGTGTAGGATCTTGCAATTAAGTGTTGATATTAGTGTTGATATGTCCAATGCTTTATCAATTTGTTAGATAGTTAGCAGTTAACAGCCCAGTTTCCAACCTATTGGTTCAAGTCGAGCCAGCCATGGCCATTTTTCCAGTTGAGGCTCAATGGCTTGTTTTCCCTACTCCATTGCTTATGCGGAGCATCACGCACAACGGCAGTAGGTTCCATTTTTTGAGTTTGGTATGACTCCACCTGGGAATAGAACCAGGGCCTTCCAAGTGAGAGGCATGTGGTTACACAAGTTTATCAAGATCAACTAACTGCAGGGTCAGATCATTAGAGCATTTGACTTGCAGTCTGGAGTTCCATTCCTGGCCAGTTATACCAAAGACTTTAAAAATGGAGCCAACTACCGTTGTGTCTGGTGCTCAGTGTAAGCAATGGAGTAGCAAAACCAATCCAGTGAGCCACTACTGTGCCCCCCCCCCCCCAAAAAAAAAGTCCCACTTAACCAATTGTTTGGAAAGGTGATAAACCTCGTCTCAGTACTGTAACTATGGTGAATCAAACTGGCATTGGTACCAAATACCACATATATTGCTCACTGTGTGAAGCCAATTAACCTGGATTCATTTAAACTAATTTGATGACTCTAGCCAAGGATATCATTTTTAACATGGACAACTAAGTCACCTACTTCTACCAAAATAGTATTTTTTTTTAATTAAAAAAATCCTCAAGTATCTTTTAATTGTTTATTTAAAACTGTGAAGGAAAGTAACTTTTGAGGAGAGATATATTTTCAACTCATGTGATGTAAAAAGAATCTAACCTTTATCAAGAATTGAGTTATTTTTGAGGAAAACTAGATGCAAAGATGTATGGAAGTAAAGAAAAAGCTAACAGAAGAAAGGCATTTAAGTATTAGCAGTTTGGGGAAGACATTCCCATAGTGATTATTTAACTACCCATTTGTTCGGGAAACATTTCACAATTCAGTTTTGATGTTAAATTTAGCTCAACTAAGATCCATGTGCATAGAAGCTACCAAACTTTAAAACTTGACTTCACCAAATCAGAGTACCACAATTAAATTTTAAGTTTCTTACACGAAATCCAGAAAAACTACCACATGTTCATCCATTAAATTGGCAACAACTACACAACCATTAACGTCATGAAGGCTCCTCCCAACTCATATATTTTACACTGTAAGCAAAGCTTTCTTCTTTAAACTTAATACAATTTACTTTAAACAAAGTACAATATCTACTTAGTTCATAGCCAACTGATTGAAAATGGACAGCAACACACAGCCAAATCTTTAACTCATGTTGGGCAAGTTTTACAAAAATTGTGAGCCCAAAAGTTGTTTACTGCTAAAAAACCTTGCAACTCAGCAATATTTTCAAACAATTCTTTACTACTGCAATTACCTTGTTACACACGAGTAGGCATAACTTAAGAAAACAAGACAATCAACATCCCCAGGTATATTATGCCCACTTACAATGCCAACACCTACGACAGTTTATTGATAGGTATCCAACTGAGTGGAGGGGTTTGCAGGGCACTTAAATTAAGCTTTAAATACCACTTCTTGGCCTATACTTTGATGTACAATACTGCCCTACTATGCTGGGACTTTGCAAAGTCCAGTTTCAGCAGGATTTGTGGACACATGATACCCCACCCGATGGTGACTTATTTCAGATTAAGAAAGGAAAATGGTACATTTCTTTTAAGACCCCCATCCCACCCATTTCATGCCCAAGTATGGGTAGGCATGGTAACACTTGTCTGCACTGTTATAAGAAAATGAACATCATATCTGTTAAGTTTGCCAAAGCACCCATGAAAAGATAACATACTCCAAACTTTCAATACTCTTCCAGATTAGACATAAATGATTAGGAAACGATGTGCTTTACTCAGAACTGCCTTATGCAAGTTATCCTGACAGATAAAAATACTATACAATTTCAAAACTACAACATCTTTAACAGTTCCTTTTTAGGGTCACCAAGGAATAAGTTAGATGGGCTTAAACGACACACCAGCACAAATGTGTTGTATAGGAGATCCACAGCAAATACTCATGTCCCCTGAAGATTAGTTGACACATCATGATATCATTGGATAATACAAAACATTGATTTTACATATCATCCAAATATCATCAATGATGCAAAAGGATACATGTCTCAATGCTGGCTCCTGCGATGTATCCAGAGTTATCAAAGTTGATGCGAATGAATTTACCCTGCGAGGAGAAGATTGAATAAAAAAGTTTCTGCTATACTGGGAGAGTTAACTGAAAGTACCCTCAGACATCAGCAATTTCAAGATGCAATTATGCATATTTTGATGCTTTAAATTTGAAAAAATCAAAAACCAAATTCCAGCGGTTAAAAATATTAATATTACTTCAATTCCCTTACCAACTTTGCTGGTTTTTTTTCTCCAAAATTTGGCAGAGGTGAGTTTTTTGTCAACTCACCCCCTGAAAATTTAAGGAGATAGTGGAGGTAGGATTCCCTCCTTGTATTAAACCCTAACCAAAAAAGTCAATGACATTTAACAATGAAATCAGTTTATTCAGATAGTGATTACATGCCAGAACTGGTACTGGTTGGGAAAAACTATTTAGGGTGTTATGCTACACTTCACAAAATTTCAAATATTGTGGGGGAAAGGAAAACAAAAAGTTCCTAAAATTCTGAAAAAATTGACTTGAATTTGTCCTAATTTGTCACCCATAGATGGTGCTTGATACCCTGGTGTCAAAAACATTTCCTCTTTCAAAGTAAACTTCCAACAATTGCTTCCTGCTCCCCATTCTGAATGACTTCCTCAAGACCTCCATTATTTTTCGTCACCATTAGAAATCTGTCAACATTTGGACTAAAAGCCATTTTTGTTTTTTTGGAAATCAATTGAACTTAAAACTCATGCTGGAATTTGACAGAAAAATAAGCACTTGAATTCCCTTAGGATATTTAAAAACAACATCCTGATAGCTTGAAAATGAAAGCTTCAAAGGGATGCAGTGAACATTTTCAAAAACCAGAACATAGTTAATTTCTGTGAGAAAGACTTCTAGAACATTTTTTTTTGAGCAGGAAGCTTATCATTTCACTCCTACAGCCATGTCATACGGATACAATGTTCCAGTGGGAGATTTCACGTTTCGGCATACTTCAATGCCTTTGCTAGTATTTCCTCTTTCTGAAAATCCTACAGGATACTTTGATAAAGACCTTAAAAGGCAACAAGCAGTCAAGCACTGCACATCAGAGTGTAATTACTAATCAAGAATTTTCAATTTCCATTCTCTGACTTCACCAGGAAAGAGAAAACACCCTCCAACATTCTAATTTAGCACATGCAGCTAAAACTTAGCAAAACATTCATTACTGTACTTACAAAACGGGATGAGTTATCATTTTTCACGGTCTTGGCATTTCCAAATGATTCCAAAATGGGGTTGGCCTGTAGAAGCTGGTTTTCCAGCTCACCCTAGATAAGTTGCAAAAAGATATTATATAGTCAGCTGAAATTCTACGTATTTCAAATAAACACATGCCAAGGCAACATGATGAAGAGATTTTCACTTGAACCTACTAAAATGCACTTTTCTTGTATTATCATATATACAAGCTGGATAAGGGTTCCAAAAAACAGACACCAGTAAAGTTTGACACTATGCCTAAGTATGGCCTGGTAAGAATGAAGATTTGTTGTAAAGGGCTACAAACAAGGACAAAGTCACCCTTGGAGGTTTTTTTGATTCACTAGTAGTCTCCCCCCATTACTTGGTACAGAGGCCTGAATAAAATGCAATCCTTAACCAAACCAGGCAGTTTCCAGGCATGCTTTTAATATACAGTATCCTGGTAACTTCCCTGGTGAGAGTAAATGTCTCTTGCCTCCCATTAGATACAAAATTCATCCCTAATCAAAAGTGATCATTAAATCCAGCTGTTAAGCAATCTCCCCTCCTAAGATTTATCTCCTATATTAAGTTTACAACCATTCCCATGGAGACTAATTTTCAATTTCCTCCCGTACTGATGTAGAATCCCATTGTTACCTGTCATTCTACAACATGTCCATTGTTCAGATCAGTAATATTCAAAACCTTCTTTAAGGATTCCATGGCACCTTAACTCTAAATGCATCAGTCAATGGTAATTCATCTATGATTCAGGATGACTACAACTTACTGTAAACCTTGACAAAACTGAGACATTTAATTGAAACCAGAATATTCTATTTAATTTAGGAAGGTCCAGAATTCATCTTTGTGCATTCTGCTTCTTTCCTTGATTTTCTCTAGTTTTCCCTTTCACTTCGTTCCTTCCTCTTCTAAATATCATTACTCATTCTTTTGTCCTCCCTTATCCTCTCTGTTACTCCTATCCATACAGCCATACCATCCATACCGTACCTCTCTATATCTTCCTCTACTCCCTAAGTTCTGGTAGCTCCCCTGCACAGCCCCCCAAAACAAACCTACAGTTAACCTCATCTTCATATTTTACAAATGCACAAGGCCTTACTCAAAAACTTCCTTACATAACTATCTCTGTCCAAATAGATCTTACATGCACTGGAAAGTGAAAACCACAGGTATGTGGCAAGGAAAGATATATACACAGATAATAATTTACAGCTCACCAGATAAGACACAACACAGGGCTATCAGATGACAGTTATCAATTGACCTGATACAAGGACAAGGTCTCCTTAATGACCTACATCACTGTGGGTTACTTGCTATATAGATTTAAAAAGGCTAACAAATGAGATGGATTCAATTAACCTCTCCTTCTGTCCTCTTCTTGTTCATTGTCATGTTTCCATTCATGTGTACTTAAAAGAGTGACAGACAAGTATAAAATAACTACACAGAACCTGCTGATGATGATGAGGAGCTAGGAATCATGTTACTCGTACTGTTTGCGATTGAACAAGCTCAGGACTTTAGAATCACTAATGACTATGTGTTCATGATTCCAAGACAAAAGTTGATACAATATGTATACAATATATTCAAATAAGGTTAACCACATCTAATAAACTAATTCATATAAACATTTATACAAACAATACTAAAGGATATTATACTAGTTAAAAACTTCTGCTCTTACTCTTCTGTTTTCAGCATTATTTTACATTTCAACGGTATGTAACCTTCTTTGTAACAAAAAATACATACATACATCATAGTGAATCGTAGTGCATCTTTTTGTCCTTTTTTCATCTTTATTTTTTGGAAAAAGCTAAATAACATAAATACTTACTTAAAAATATAAATGCATTGATAATTGACAGCTATGATCCATTATACAAAAACATGAAGTAGTTAATATATGCAGTAGATTAATATGCCAATGTAATCCCATAGACTCTTTCCAAATAGCAATTACAATCAATTGTGGGACAGGATGTGGGTGCCTTTCATTTATTGCCCAATTAAAATGCCATTGACAAAACTGACACCTACCAAAACCAAATCCCACAATCCTTTGCAACTGCTTTTTGAAAAAGGCATCTACATATTCATTAGTATGCTTGATGAAAGTTCCAGTCCAGAGTTTAAACCATCATTCGACAAAGACTTCAGCTGGACAACAGAGGACAGGACACACTGACTTTACAAATTAAACCTGGTTTTGCAGGGAGGTAGCAACTACATACATCATACCCCCTTCAGGGTAACAGCTTTGACCAATAAACAGAAATCTTTTTCTCTATACAGCTGATACAATTAACATTCTCATAGGTTGGTTGCATTACTACACTGAAATAAACACTAAAACTTGACATGCTTTGAGAGTGGGAACACATTTAGTTGACACAAATGTTTGGTTGCTTTTTAACTTTTTTTTAAGATATATAGCTCATGTGCTGCTAGGAATATCACATACCATTTAAGAGTTGGAATACAGGTATCCTGACCCTTGATATCATGAAACTAGTGATGTTAAGTTTGGAATTTTGGACCTTTCCCTGATTAAGAGCAGCTTCTAACTAGTTTGAATACTTTGAAATGTGTTCAATTCCATGGGAATAACTTTCTAAAATAGACAAAACATCTTTTGGTTCCCTGCCATGAGCAGTCTAAGGCAACTGTGAATCTATTTACTGATAAAATTTCTAACGTGTGCAGTAATTCATGCAGAATTTTATTTGCCATCTTCATGTTAGTGAATGAGGTGAGAAATCCTATAACAAATGTGACGCCTACATTTTCATTCAGGTTGTGTACTGCCCTCTATTGAGTGTCAGTCTATGGCGAGTGCTGGCTTTAAATAATTGGTACTTACGACTAAATTCCTGCTCAAGCTACCGGAGCTCTGCAGTGTCAGTGAGTTGAGTGTTGAGAGTGGGCATATGAAAAATGGCAGTAATAGAAATGATAGAGTATGGAAAAAAGAAAACAAAAACAATGCATTGATGAAACTATTCTATAAAATAATACACCAACTAAGAAAAAAATTAGTCTCAACAAAACCAAAAGTAATGAAAACCATTTTAGTCAAGCCAGGCATCACCATATTCAGTCAGTATATTAAATGTTTGTCCCTTTTTCTTTCAGGGCGTCAGAAATTTTGGTGAAATTTGTGATTGCTAGTAGCAAAGAAAAAACACACATATATTGGTTAGAGAACAATACCACACCATGACAAAAGTGCCCTACTGTACAACATAGCACCATAAGCATGTATATGCTACCAGAAGGGATATTACAATATAAAGGACAAAATTTGTCTCCAGTCCTCTCCCTTCCCACTCCTCCTTTACCCCAGTCGAACAGTCTCAAATTCTTTTTCAAGTGCCTGCTTGTTAAAACCCATCCCACAACATTCATCTGTTTTTTAAAAATTATAATAATGTGCCTTATGAGGAACTAATTCTATTTTTGTTTTGTCCTCATGTTTATCTTGAATAAAAATATCTGACTCATGCATGAAAATAAATCTATCAGTACTTTGTCATATATTGGTTGGCATATTTGTCATAATTGTCATTGAAGTCTTGTTGTTAATGTCAACAAAGAATGAAATGAAGGGGATGTTTCAGTTTCTTAATGTTTTCCTTGAAAAAAACTTCAGGAAACTAAAGCATTGAATGTATGAACATGACATTGTATTGACTAATTTGAGTTGCTGGCATTTTCAATATTACTTAAAACTACATACGAGCAACATAAAACTACAGCACCACTGCTCAAAAGCCATGCACAACTTAAAACCTGTGGGCCAATTTGTTTGGTTAATTTTCCTTTGTTCCCAAAACATGCAGCTATTGTTCAACTTAAAAATCTTACAAAAAAAAAAACACCCCACGAAAGCTCTGCTACTAACATGCCTGCGTTGAGGCACACACCAAATAAAGGAACAAGCGCTTTTTAATATTTCCAAGCAAGCAACTGGTCATGTCGTTAGAATGAATTTAACTCAATATGCCATAAAAGGTGGAAAGTGATTGTCTTTGTGTTTAATAAAGACTAATGACTTGTAAACCATTGCAATGAGTGAGCTTTTCATTCTCTACATGTAACTCTACTGTAGGTGACTAAACGCACAAATATACTGTGTTGACCAACATGTGGACTTGAACGCTACAAACATGAAAAGCCTGTGACAGGTTATAACTCACTTGTAGTAATTTGAAGCCTGAATTTTCCTTGATGTACAAAAATAAGGAAAAAAAGCAGAAATATGGATGCTGCTTTACTGAAATGACTTATGAAAGACAAGCTGCCAAACTACTGGAGAGGCAGTGACAAAATGATGAAGAAGAAAGGCCACTATATAGAAAGTGTGCTTCCTAGAAAATTGCATCAAAGGTCAGCCGAGGACTCATCATCCTCTCTTAATCATTCCATAAACAGGATGAGTGTGGTTTGGAAAACCAAGCTATACCTGTAGGTGGTGGACCTATAGCCTGCGGAGCAGACTCTGTAGTAGCTGAAAGAAGGCGCTCTCTCAAAATCATAATACAGGTATCTATACAGTATAATATACAAAGTCTGCAAACCTTCATCCAGTTTCCATTTCCAGGAATCCCGCATTTTGAGGGACAAATTAGTAAACATGAGATGGTCACGTGGTACACGAAACAAGTATGAACACTGTATTTTCATGCATACAAATGAACAACCTAATAAGCTTTTGTATGTGGAAAATGTGTACCAGTGTGAACATACATTACCTATTACGCGAGATATAATTCAGTATTTTAATTTTTGTCGTGACGTCACTTTTGGTGGTCATAAATGAGATTCGATAGAAAGTTGGCAGGCTTTTGTATACCATATGTATGCCATGTAACTTAGCTGGAAACATCGACTGCTCTGCAGTGAAGCCGTTGAAAGACTGGTGTAGTATTATTCATAGTAGCAAAAGGAAGACTGCTTATTTAAGAATGCAATTGTTTGTAGTTGAAAGGCAAACACAATAGCCTGCTAACAGCAGGCTAGTGGAACTAATTAAGGACTTTGACAGCTATTTTAAAGCACCCCTAGGCAAAGTATTCCACATGCAAGAAACTACTTTGTGACCACACATAGTTAGCAATTACAACTGTGTAACAAGTTTCATCTTCATATTAGCAAAAGAGACTAGAATTAAACTTCTCTCCAGTTGGATATTTTTTTGGAGGAGCAGGCAGGTTGATGGCTGGCAATTCTCTCCAAGAGGTTACTGTCCATACCTTATACTGATCAAGACACTAATATAACATGCCACAAACACCGATCAAAACTGGTATAATGATAGTCACACTAGTGAGTGTCAAATAGCAGCTCTCTGATCATATGGGGAGTACACTCATTGTTCTAACTCAGCTGAATGGGGTTTTCACAACTTACCAACACCAATGTGTTTTATGGTGACAGTTAGAGAGATGACAATTTAGGGACTTACCTACTTTTGACATGAGGTGTAAAATACTTTGCATTTGTTGGGAACTCAGATAACAGTTTTATTTTAACAGACCATCATCATAACTTTTTGTACATTTCTTTTGCACTACCATCATTACCTCAGTTAAGAAGAGTTACATTATGTAAACAGAAGGTAAGGGAGTGGTGGTGTCAATTCTTCTTCTTTGTTGCAAACAACATAAAGGCCGTGTTCCCACTTGATCCCCCTATGCTGATCCCCCCAAGCTCAATCAACTGGAAAATTTTGTGACCAACCGCATGAGTGTTCCCATTTGATCGCCTGCACGAGATCTGATCCCCTCCTCCGGTTCAAGTAACAGGAAGTTGT
The DNA here is from genome assembly GCA_037179385.1 of Holothuria scabra. NCBI lineage: Eukaryota > Metazoa > Echinodermata > Holothuroidea > Aspidochirotida > Holothuriidae > Holothuria > Holothuria scabra. Next base: position 8,718,322 of record CM074184.1, read on the forward strand.
TTCATTGAAATTATGTGTGCAGGTCAGGTTTGTTTACACAAGTTTGTGTGGCATGAAGAGCTTCGCTGTGGAAGTACGTCATTGATCTTGGGTCACCTTGATCCCGTTTTTGTTCCCACTTGTTTTCTTGATCGCCTGCGCGCGGTCTGATCCTCCCCAAAGGGGCGATCAAGCTCTCAGGATCTGATCCGGGGAACGAGAGCGCTCCCACTTGCAAATTGATCCCCTGCGCGGGGTCTGAACCGGATCTGATCGCCTGGTCGTTCTCAAGTGGGAACACACTTAAAGGGTTGTATAAAAATTTGGTCATTTGGCACAATAGAAAGTTAAAAATTCTATCAACTTTCGTGTAGACAGAATTTGGCTTTAAAAGGACCATCTCATCAGACTTTAAACATTCTTGACTGTAAGGCCAGTTAGCAGCCTTTGGCCTTTGTCAGCAAAATAACAACGCTCTCTTTTTCAGAAATATTAATGCCACCTCCCCACCTCATCAAGTTCCAAATATTTGTAAGGATGCAAGGTGTTAGACCCTGGGCAATTAATATAATAGTATATCGTGCCTCCATCTTTGGCAAGACCAGGAAACCTTTAACTTGCATCTAGGAAACAGTTTCCATGATTTTTCTAAGTAACATTTATGTCAACAGCCTTCCTGAGTGGAAATAACTGATGCTGCTAACCATTAGCTATCTGTAGTTCATACTACTCCAATATCCTGTAACATGAGACACCGTACGAAACGCTACTGCCACAATCAAGTCTGACTAAACGGTGCAGCAGTTAACAGCCACGTTGGAGTAACAAAGCTAGCTGAGCATGATTCAATATTACTCAGCACAAAATGCCCTACCTAGTCTTCTGTCTCTTCTCAACAGATTCAAGTCTTCACGTGAATCTCACAAGCTGAAATTGGTACATCACTTTATGTGCTAATCTTATTATTAAAATTATGCTGCATGCATCCATGGCCAATTCCAAGGGGAAAAGTGAAAGTTATTTGTGAAAGTCTCTTGGTAATGTTTACTTTTTTTAGTTTACTGTACATCCAGATTTTTGACATAAATATGGTTTTAATTTGCTACATAATCAGTGATTCAAAAGGAAAACTGTTTTGTGTATCAGTCATAACAAATTGTAACTGTCTATTCTGTGAAGAAACAGAAACATGCAGCTGGCTTCTCTCATCCCATCATGAACTGATGGAATTTTCATGCATAACACTTTGGTATTTCTTGGCAAAATCCTCTTGCCTTATTCAGCAATACTTCCAAACCAGAGTCCAAAGTAACAGCCATAACATGTCAATTTCAGTTTCGGTACCTTAGTCAGCAATCATTTGGGGGGAGAGTATAACATCCAGTCTATGCAGTTGCACTTGAGGGTAATACCATGTTACCCAAACAAAGTTCCATAAACTTTTTCTAACCCTAATGATTGACAACATTTTGCTCTCTATATTTAGAACATAAAACTCTGGATGATGATGATGGTCCTTGAAGCAGTATGACTCAATTGTCAAAAATTACAGGGGCCTAATTGAAACAACACTGCAATACTATAAGCTCCTCAATGATTGATGCACAACACATGGAAGCTAGAAGTTCTCTAGGGAACCATAAACCAAATGACAGATTTAATGAAACTTTGCTAAGACTGGCACTGGCACATTGAAACAAAGATAGCAAAATACTGGAAGATAAGTAGTGTGTCTGATACATCTCAAGCAACTCAAGAAACCATATACAATAGTGAAAGATGATCATGAAAGCAAACAAATAACCTTGATGTTGTCCTATACAAGACATCTAGTATTATGTTGCAATATCATAAAATAGGCTGTTTCATATTGAAAATGTTAATTTTATAATGCAATGAAAAAAATGCTAAGTCTATAACATACGATAAATACTGTAAAGCATTGGCAGCATATGAGGAAGAAGAGAATCACTTACTTTTGCAAAAGCAAAATTTAACGAAAAAGGACGATTACCACATGGTAATTATAGGTTGGGTAGGTAGGATGTACGTTTGTAACTCGGGCACCTTTTTAAGGGAGGGAACTATTAGCATTAGGGTGATAACCACAGTAGCTCCCCTCCCCAAATGACCAGATTTTCATGTTTGACAAAGAAAAAAGGATGAGAAGGGAGTAGTTTTATAGGCCCATTTAAATGATTACGAAGCTATGTTCATGGCCTGCAGTAACTGGGAAGTTGTATATTATAAGGCATACCAATCCACCCAGTGCAATGAAAACTGGTATAAGGGTCTGACTGCTGTAGGGTATATCTGCGCCCAGCTAGATGTATGCCAAAAAGGTATAGTTGATTGGTGCTGCTTTGCACCTTTCAGTTTACACAACTTACTTGTGAATGGTAATGTGACCCTGACTCAGAGGGTGTAGATGACTGGAAAAATAAATTTAGAAATCTGAACAGGTCAATGTCAACTGTCACAAGCATTTTTTTCATAAATTATCTGTAGTTTAAAATTCAGACTAAGTTTAAAATGGCACTTACACAAGCATTCTGCAGCATTTTGGTGATTCATTCACATGCATTGCACTACACTACCAGTATTTCTAGCAGACCTGTATGATGTTTTAAACAATACTTCAAGCTGGATACAAGCTAAAGAGCACTTTTGATGGATTATTTTACACTTTTTTAATGTTTGATTTATTGCACACATAATAAATTCCAAGCCATATCTTAGATGTTGGTGATGAAATCGCTGTTTCGGTAAAAGTCAATGATGAGTTGCCAATGACAATGCCGTATGTGTCCACAGCCTGTAGTTGCAAAGTCTGCTCAAGTCATACACTGTATTGAAAATGTTACTACAAAAGTCTTTGTTCCTGATTGTCTTACACAAATACCTGAAGGTTTTTCAGTTTAAAGTATGTAGCTAGTAGTAGGTCAAAGTCATGGGTGGAAACTGTGGGGCCGGAGGGGGACATGCCCCTCCCCCTTTTTAGGGAAGGAGATACTTTGTCAGGAGACCTAAAAACCCCTTCAAGGACTGAAGGTTGTGAATGGGTGATGCTGAATGTTTTTTTTGTAGCACTATTTTAATACATATCAATATTGGTTTTCAGTCAGTTCTTCATCTCTGTTATTCCTATTTCAGGTGTCTTGTCCCATCTCCTCTCCCACTGGTGAAGGAGAGCAGTTTTTTTTTCTTCGGGGAGGAATAAAAAAAAAATACCTAAAGGGCTAAAGTTGCTCCCCCAGGGAGATTCTCCAACCCTCCACCAGTCGGCAAGTCCTGGCACAAACCCTAGTCACAGTTTATGAACAAGAAAATCCAGTGTTTGGTATACAAATTACACATCATTTTTCTTGAATCATTAGATGTTAATTAATTAAATTTCCAGAAAGAGAATTCAGCCTAGATAGACAAATTAGGCAGAATCAAAACAATCAAAGAGGAAATAAGTTAGAAGTGCAAATAATTAATAATTAACATCAAGAAAGGATTAAATCACAAATTATACAAAACATAGACACACAAGAATGATGAACTTTATATCTTCCTGGCACAACCATTGAAAGTAGTGTACAAAAGTATAACAGGATGATTTCAGTTAATACATGTATGGTCATTGCCATGAAATTATATTAGTTAATTGATGTAGAAATACTGGGGACTTCATCCTAAAGCCTTCTACTCACTTCTATTATGACAAAAATGGGACCAAATAGATGCAAATGATGCTTCCTTCCATGAGTTATACATAGTACAAGTGATAGCAAATGGTGGCAATTTCTCACATATCTTTCAATTTAACTGTGTAATTTGTGTCTTGTTTATTATTCTCTTCATTCTTCTTCGTCTGATACAAATTACAAACCACAATCAATGTCATGGTCTCACAATTCTCATACATGTTTCTATTTGATTTAGGGGCACAGAAATATTCAACAAGGGAAACTTAAATGAAATACCTACTCAAAGAGTTTGCCTAACCAAAATGAAAAAAGAAAATGGCAATTATTTACAGAGCACTGTAAGTTCCTTCCTTCAGTGTAATAAAATACTACCCAGTTGTGAAAATAGCTTTATGACAGAAAGTATGAATTCATTTGATGGGCAAAGCTGCTAACTTGTCAATGTCAATAAATTATCACTTTCACATAATTGTCTTCTTTCAAATCACTGCTCCTTGAAAAGTGCAAACATGTTTCAAAATGAAGCTACTGTATTTATGACAATACATCTGTTTAGAACATTTTTTTTCTTTTTAAATTCTGGAGTGTAGAAAGTGTGAAAAAATTTAATGATGTTGCTTGGTCAAGAATGCTTTGCAGGCAAAAATGTCAATATGCCTACAGTGTATTAACCAAGATCTGAGTCTGCTAGCTGAAACACCTAAAGGGCATAGATCCATGAAGGCTTAATAGGATATGAGTGTCACAAAAATTCACAAGTCTATATGAAAATGGCTTAAAATTTGCTATTAATGTAATTCATCTTTCTTTTCACTATTCTATGTTTCTTTCCTGTCTTTGCCTTTTTAAAGACATACAGCATATTTTCCTTTTAATTTCTTTTTTTTTAGAGATTTTGGAAAACTGATCCCCCAGCATCTATAAAAATAGCCTTGAAAACATGAAGGAGGAATAAAAAAAAAAAACAGCCAGTAACTCAAATAATCATTTTATGACCTTAGTATGCAAAGTTTCCTGAACTATATCGGATAATAGCAGTAATCGGAATTAACACAAAGGTGTAATACTCCCACTGTTTATTACCAAATGCTTGCATGGTTTTCCTGAAAAACCTACCTGGATGGAGTGTATGGTCGGGGTAGTGGGTTGTTTACCTCCCTTACTGGCAGCCACGTATGCTAAGTACTGGATGACTTTCTTGGTATTCTCTGTTTTACCAGCTCCAGATTCTCCTCTGCAGTTAGACAATGGAAGCTCAAATATCAATTGACAGAAGTTGTTGCAGAAAAAGCAAAGATAGAATAACAGAAACCTATGGTGAACTCTTGCTAAGAAAATTCCTACCCAAACATCCTTTTTTCCTTCCTTTCAGTGACCAAAATCTACTGTACAGTACTGTAACCCAACTGCTCCTTCCAATGAATCTTATTAGGGCAACACCTAAATTTGAGAATTAGACTTGCCAAAGTCAGCAGTCTCACTAAAAATTGTCTTTGAAATTGCTGACTGCCAAATAATGAAACTTTTAATACAACAGCAATTGAACAATTTAAGATGTTATTTTCTACAGGATTTGTCTACGATGACTTTCAGAAAGAAAAGTAACTTTTTTCCTGCTCTGCAAACAAACTTTGCTTTTCTTTTCCTTAAATATTCCTTCCATGCTAGGTCTACACCCTGCTGTCCATAAAAAATACATGACAATAGTTTCATTAATAATTGCTAACATGGCTTTACATTTAAAATACAGTTCAATTCACTAGTGAAAGGTTACTATACTTTCAGCTGGATGTTGCTTCATATAGTGCAATCACATAAACTAAACTATCTGGTCTACGTTATTCTCTGGTAAAAGGGAATTTGAAATTTGGTGTGAAAATGTGGGTCTTTTCAAAAGCCAAATCTTCTCACCCATGGAATCCCAATTCAACCTATTTACTTCTAGCTCATCCCACAGTCAATATTAAATCCCTTATTGTGTGTAAGGGCATTACCAGTGAGAATTTTGCTTCCCCTTTTTCAAAATAGAGTTTTGGATGATAGGTGTTTGCCTTGAACATTTCTGGCGGAGATCTGTCAAACAGTGAAAAGGAGTTGCATACTACCTGAACATTTTTCCTACTTTTTGAGGAGAGCCCCTGTAATGATATTTAGTATTACCGTGGTCCAAACCTAATTTTCAATTCCCTCAAAAAACTTACGTGCAGAGAATGGACTGATCCTCACGATCTGAAAAGAAAGAAACGTTAAACATAAAATGTCACTCATAGTGAAGAAACTCACTATAAAATTTTGCAATCATTATCTTTGCGGGGAGAGTTGTGGTTTCATCTTAATCAAAAACATAGTTTTAAATTTTGAGTTTCTCAACTGCTAAACATACAGCATTGGGTAGCTTTGCCAATTAAAAGGTGGTAGCAATCCATTTTCTTAGGGGGGGGCAAGCCATGAGTTAAACATTCTCAAGATGTGCTACCAAAATGCACTCTACCAGAAATTAAGGAGTGTGGAAGGTGTGCTGTCTAATAAGCCATAAATGGTCTTAAGTAATACAATTTTCTAGTCAGTCATATTCCATGAAACTGAAGGAATGAAGGGAGTTTTTTAGTGTACAACCATCCATGATATAGTGAAGTCAAGAATGTGAAAGATTAAGCTGATGGACCCCACTTCTGGCCAACAAAATCAGACCATCCCTTGACTATTCTGGGTGGAGTAGGGAAAACAAGCCAGTAAGCCACAACTGGAAAAAAGGCCGTGGTCGGCTCCATTTGAACCAATAGGTTGGAAACTGGGCCGTAAAACTCTATCTATCTATCTAACCCTTGACTATTCTGATTCATCTATACATTATTCATCTGTATGTTTTACAGTTTCAAGAAAAACTGCATCATTCTAGCCTACAAATTGCTCCGCAGCAATAGCTCTTCTGTTGGTAGATCAATACACAGGGATATATCATGAAGTTGGGGCAATTTTCTGCTCAACCCAGTCCAGTTGAGGGAAAAGATAAGTTGTTTCAGGCAGTGGGGCAAATTTACAACTCCACTTTTATCAATGGTGGACTAGGATGGGGAATGTCATGCAGTGAGGGAGATTTTCAACTCGGCCTCCTTTACTTTACAATTAAAGAGAGAAGCAAGATAAACTGAACAAGTTATATTTCAATCACCTACTTTAGGGCTTATTTTGTCTCAAAAGACAACAAGTATGGCTATTCAAATGTTCCTTTATGCCCAACTTGCAACATCTTGACTTTATCTTAATTTAACACCATTTATATGCCACATAGCACCAGACAACAATCAGCCATGTTGAAATTATAGTCATGTATGATTTACAAAAAAAAAATCTTTTGACAGATACCAGGATTACAAAGTGACACTGTCACCTTTCCAAAGTTTTTGGGGACAAGACAGACATTTAAAACTTTACCAAGTAGGGAAATATTGTTCGGTTAAGTGATGTCATGTAAGTCCCATTCCTTGAATGCAATCGTTACAATAATAGCTTTGCTGTTACAAAACAAGGGACCACAGTTCAGAGAACAAATTCAAAACAAGTGGTTGCAAGGAATGTTTGGAATGCTAAACACAGACTTACTAAGGGTCTAGTACTACCACAACTTATTATTCTGTATGATCTGACCAACAGTTATCATAGGGTAAGGTCACAAAATCTGTCCTCCCATCTCTGTTTGACATCTTTCCAGCAAAGACCAAAAGTATGTGTAGACTGTTATTCCTCAGGTCATCTCCCATGTCATGGATACTACCACCCTATAGATCATATGTACACACAAGTACACAGTAAGATGGAATCTCATTGTTAGGGCTAGTAAGAGGAAGCAAAGATGATTTGCAAACAGGGGCAGGATAAACAGTAATCTATTCCAAAATAAAATCCTCAGAAGTATTCCAAACATAGGCATTCTATGAGATAACAACATGAAGAAGAGAAATGCTGATTTACAAAATGGCATTTGTTCTAGTTAATCCATTCCTGGAAAAGTTAAAATGTGGAAAAGTTAATTCTTTTGCCTTCTGATCATTCCTTGAGCAGTAATCAAGTTGATACTAAAAAATGTAAACATGTGGAGGGATTGCAAACAAATGTAGGACAGTTGTTAGATTACATTAGGTTAGATGGAGTTAGATGGCCCAGTTTCTAACCAAATGCAGGACAGAAAGATACAGCTCCTTTTTATAACTGGCTATATTAATTCGGCTCATCTTTCTGTATTTTGACTTTTTGACTGGTTTACATGTTTTTTTTTTTAACATTAGTTTTAGGGCTTTCTTTCATTTTATGAGATGAAATGGCACTATATTCTTTTTATGGTCAACAAAGATCCTTTTATCATAATATCTTAGACAGAGGGGTAGCCTACTGTACATTGTCAGACAATCTACTTGGCACAGTTTGACCTACACTGCAATCAACAGGGGTGGTGAATTATAGCATACAAAATACTCCTTATTCCATATAGGTATTGAAAGGGAATTTGTCATGTAAAAATTTATCAACACATAGTCCCACTGGAGTATTAGTGCTTTTAGATTTTACTGACCCATCCTAAGTTCCAATCAAATAGGCCTACAATTCCAATGAGAATACCTGCAAAAATACTGCAACCCGAAGACTATCGTTCTAAGTAGACAAGATTGTCTAGCCACCATAGCCCTGTCCTATTAATGTAAGTCTTTTATAATAAAATATTGGACATACCTACTTTAATTTCATTAGAAAGTGTCAAGCTTCAAATATGTCAAATTTGATTATTGAAACCTAGAAACAGATCTCCAGAGATTGTAATCAATACCACTACTAATGACAACAAGGTTTTCCCCAGTTCACAATAGGCAACTACAGTGTATCCCATGAAATTTCCTCTTTTATTGGCAAGTTATGGCAATCCTTAGTGTTGAGATCAATTGGTTTAATGACATACTTAAATTGTTTATCAAAGACTGCATCAATACTGCTCTGACTTCAAGAGTGACTTTCATGGTGCTATAATACACTAAGCACTGTAAGCAGTACAAATAGCCTATAGGCTTGATAAAATCTCTCACCATAAATATATTATAAGAGGATTAGAAGACAGAGCAATCAAAGGGATAGCTTACAAGCCTGGAGGAGCCTGGAATATCTTAAACCTACCAAAGGAGAGTGGCATAGTTAAATTAATAGGATCATAACATGAGAAACAGCACAGAAAACTCCACAATACAACTTTTCCTCTTGCTTGAAGATCTTTTCCCCGATGGGTTTTGAGCATTAAAATCTGCACCATCAAATTTATTTCACAATCACAATCACCTTGTGCTCTCAAACTCCACAACACAGTACACAAGACATTCCATAAGCAAACTCACATCACACCTCTGCCAAAACAATGATTCCCTAACATTACATGTATGGCATGCAGGGTTGTCACCATGCTGGGCGGAACCAGGCAGTGCAATCCCACTCTCAAAATCTCCACCTGGTACTTGCCACCATTATCAACATCACCACCTAGCACAAATTTCTTACCCTAACTGAATAAAATTCCTAGATTTCTTTAGAACTGTGATAATTCCTTGTTTTTTTTTTCTTGGAAGCGCTCTCCAATCTGCAAAAATTTTTCAAAGAGGAGGTGGGACAGTGACTCCCTCTAGACCCGCTCCCTCAGGACAGTGACCACAAAAAACCCGGGTGCTCAAAAATGGTCTGGTGATAACCCTGATGGTGTGGTATAAATATTATACACTGTAACAGTTCTGCACTTAACTGGGAAATCTTTATCTATAGCATACCAATCCCTCTTTTCAAATTCCTGGGCCCCCTTATAGCATCATTATGCTACCAATTGAGCTAAACAGCAAACAATTCTAACTTCTAGTATTTTATTTATCAGAAACGAGTAAGCTTTAAACTATGCAACTAAAGATACAGAGTTTTCACAATGTATGTATGCAGTACAAAGTCAACCCAACCAGTCCCATGTGTTTGGTATTCACTTGCCTTAAATACTAAAGTTTGTCTAAAGTATTATGATAAGTTTGAACTAGAAAGAACAGCAACAACTGTCATGCCAGAAGTATTGCATTCGCTTTACAATATGAGCTTGTTTACTACTAAAAGGAAATTTATATGACTTTTCTGTAAAAGATAGTCCTATGTGGTGTACATTGTAAATATTTATAAAGGATAAAATTCCATGAATGAATGGACGAGAGGGCACTGAAAACTTTATTTTTATCTACAGTGCTCCCCTTGAAGGAGAAGCTTCCTTCCTTTTATGGAGGTTCATTATTATTCATAAGATATCATAATAATGTTCAGGGATGTTTATTTTCAATGAAAAGAAATAAAATACACAAGGGTCCTGTTTCATACAGAGTTAGAGGTTTTCTTAAACTTTAAGTGCATATTGCGTTAAAGGGACTATCACATATCAACATTCACACTATAAGTGCAGTTTCACATTCATCCAGTAGTTCAGCAAAAGCTTGTGAAAGGTTTTCGGCATAATCTGAAAGTGTCTGGTCATCAACTTTTAACCAGAAAGCCAGAAGGCTGTGTGATTTCTTGTCAAAGGTTCAACTTTTAAAAACCAACTTGAATTGTTAAGTTATAACTCATGAAAAATTTGTAAGCAAGATATGGATGTTGACCATTTGTCATTAGTATGGGAATAACTCACAGGTTTGGAAAAACTTGGTGAATTTCACAATGTACTTAGTTTGATAAATCATGCAATAGCCTTCCTGAATTCAAACTGAAGATTGAGCACAACTCTTCATGAAACAAGGCCTCAGGTCTATTTTTCACATTAAAACTACTGAGTAGACTCAAGAGGTACAGTATTTCTCATGTCAATCCAGCAGTGACTCAAGCCTCATTCCCATTTGTTTATCGAAAAGATAAACAGCTACATTTGCTGAAGACAACTACCTTGGCATTACTAGATTCCAACAGAGATGTGCTAACAGTTGTAGGCTAAATTCTTCTCTTCTGTGGTATACCTAACATGAACGAGTGTAACATTTCACACCAGGTACTTACTACACGGTATTGCCTTTAAGAGTTTAAATGGTGCCAAAATGTTTATTTCACTGGAAACATTTGTTATAAACTTGCAGCAGGAATTTGGACATCTCCCACACCAAGTCTGGCATAAAGTAGTCTACTGTGTGTAAACCCAGACAATGACTAACCATTTTTTCCCCCAACCAGCTAGAAATGAAACAAATTTATTCCAGACCTTGGCAAATCACAGCAGCCATTACATTCACATCCCTTCATTCATAATGCTGCAAATCCAGCCACATACCAAGGTGAGGAGTCACACATACAATTGGACACCAGCCTGAAGAGTCATGGTTGAATAAGCACAGCAGTATGTCATGTAGAATGTACAGTAGGACTTACTACAGAGGATCTATCAGAGATCGAACAGTTGTAGTACTGTAAGGGCATTGTAGCTCCCTGGTTGTAGTTTGCTGTGACTTCAGAAAGTTTACATGCACAGGGAAGGTTTAGGCCCTGATATCCTTTATTCTTTGCATGTGTGATTTTCAAGAATAGTTATCATTTATTCAAGTAAAAATTTAAGGGGGACTGACATAGGAAGAATCAGAAATTGTCCAGTTTCAATTTTATTTGGCAGAATCTGCTGTGTGATGAAGCAAAGCAAGGACCTCCTACAACTCCTCCTGGGATTTGGAAATGAAGCAACAAGGTTTCCATATGACACGACTTGTATCCATGAATAGTGGATGACTGGATGTCATGTATACAGTTGCTAGATTGAATTGATACTTCTGAACCAAAATGTAATTGCCTGCTGGACTGAGAAATAGCACACTTTATTCCTATACTCCAAGTTCAGATACATACACTGTACAAAGTCCATTTTCTAGCATTTTATCTATGTACTGCAAATACTTCCTGACCCAAACCTAAAGGCTAAACTAAATCACACTTGTACAAAATTATCTGAAACACGTTGAATAAATCACGTGATATTGGTCAACATACTCTTTCTGTTGTATAAGGTAATGAAGAAAACATTCAGCTGATTCTATTTTGGGCCCTTTTTTTAACCACACGCTGCAGATTTTTTGTAGTAAGAGACCATCCCTTTCGGTCATTATATATCAACAGCTGTAACTGATTTCCACTGCAGTTTCGACAATGAATATTTTGTATCTAGCTCAAAAGAATTATTTTTATTCTTTCATACATTACTTAAACTTTTCTTTGCCATAAAGCCCCTGGTAAAAAACTGAACCTGCAGCTTGACTGTTTCAATTGCCAATGGGAACCAACTTACCTTTACTTAGATACAGTATCATCTTTTACTGTACACAAAATGACAATTTGACTGTCTCAACTAGGTCTACTTCCACACATCTTCAAATTTAGCCCTGCAAAAGTCTGAAGTATACTAGATGTGTGAGTCCCTGTCTGCACTTTTGAGGAATACATTTCAACTCATTTCATGTATCATATTCAGCTGCAGAAGTTAAACCATTCATGAATTTACCTGAATAATTAGAAATGACTAGGTCAGTTGAACAAAAAGTCACAATCGATGACCCCCAGGAGATTTAAAGGTCACCCATGAAAGTAGAGCAGCTATAACCCAAGAAAAACTTGTACTTTCCAGGTTTGATTTACCTGAAGGTCAGAATAAGGTTTTACTAGCTTAGAGCAAAAGTAATTGCAATGCATGAACCTGCCAGCTATAGGAATATACAAAATTTTAGGACTAAAACTTACTAGATCCAATTTCCCTAGTGCATGGTATAATTGACTGGTGAAAAAGGAACTTGCCTTGACCCTATGCTATCCTGAATATCTTCAATTGCCCTTGTTCTGCTGGTAGTTATATACAAGACACAACAAACAGAGCAAGGAAAAAGCTAAATAGTTTGTTTCTAAGACTACATCTCTAATAGGTACATACTTCCAAGTTCAATGAACAAATTTTAATCATGCCTTCACATTATCAAATTTGAATGCAGAAGTTTTGGGAGGTGGTATCTATTCCCTACAACCCAATTGCTTCCTACTTACACCCACTCATCTCACCATATGAAGGACAATGCTATGTAGCAACTGCAGGCATATGCAAAATAAATGTGAAACTTCACTGTACACCATACAAAAATAAAGACAAGAGACCCCCTTGGATTATACTAACACTGTTGCCTATACATAGTATGCACATAAGTGTACCACTGAGAGGAAGTGAAGACCCCATATTTCATCCTGATCTGGGACTATCTAAAACCATAATCACTTCCTTCATTGATACTGACCATTTTAAATTGAATATATTGTCTATTCATGGTTGACACTTTACTATATTTTGATAGTTATACAAAACCATTCCAACACAGTTCATGTAGCATGCATACTATCAGTTGTACACTGCAATAACTCATACCAATGCAGAGTAATAATATAGTGAGCTGGTAATATCATGTTTCCCAAGAATAAAAGCATGTATGGTATGATAAATGATACACATAACCTATATAAATTTTATGAGTTTGATAGCAAGTTTATCTCAATTCTCAAAACTAAATACATCACATTTATTTATGGTTGGAAAAATCCATATTTTGAAGGTAACAAAACAGGAAGCTTTAGCAAGATACAACATTGCATAGCTTGACAAAGAGATGCTGTACTTGAGGCCTAATCCTCTCATTCCAAACAGCTCCAATTCTCCTAACCCTTTTTGGTGGGCACCAATTTTCCTAACCTAATAATTGAAGTCCCTCCCACAACTGTTCTAAACTCATCTTCACCCAGACACAATCTGAGCCTTGCTTTGAGAGTTAGTATACCAATCCCCACTTTGTAATCAAAACACTGTCAGTATAGTACCTGCCACCAAGTAATATGAGCTACAGTACTATGCATAAAGGATTTGCTGTCAATCAAAGAGCTGTGCCAATTGAGAATTTCTATAGACTACTATAAAAATTGTTGTTTGGGATGAGAGTCTACTGCCTTTAAATAAAAAAGAGTGCTTTGATGAAGAGGAGAGAGGAGATGGCATTTTTTGACAGTTAAAGGAATAATATAGCAATATGGCCATTTTCAAAGTGCCCAAGGGGAGTCGTGTATCTAACCGGCAACTATGAGCAGGTGGGCAAAGGAAATACATACTGTACATTCCCTACTAAATGCCCCAGAACCGTTACACTTTTGAAAAGGGGGGCATTTATTTGTGGGTTTAATTAAAAATTAACTTACCGCTAGAACCTACGCTAGTGTCTTCAAAGGATCTATGAATTGTGATGATTGTTAATTTTGTGTTTCTAAAACTTAGACCTTTTGTGTGTTGAACTACATGTGAAAAGGTAAACTGTTTTGGACATTAAGCTGCTGTTGTAACGTTAATGATAGGCCTAATCTGTGGTTTGGCCCTGTAGCACAAGGAGAACTGTGCCTACCCAGTTGGTAAAAATTTTGAGGGGGAGTTTATTAGAGGGGGGCACTTATTAGGGAATATACAGTATGTGACTTGACCATAACCCCCAGTTAGATAAATGACTCTGCCCAGACTCTAGACTCTGTATAAAATCTAGTTGTAAAAGGACTGTACGTCAGAACTGAGCCAAATAATAAGTTTTGTCTTCAACTTTTAAAGGTAGGGCTAGCTGACTTACAGGAATCAGTGTCACCCCTTATTGAAAACCAACAAAAGGTGTAATCCTGGTATGGAAATCTCATACAACATGCTTGGGTATTCCTTGTCAAAAGTAGGCCACATCACTATGAAGTGTTCAGCACCATTGACCTTTGAACTGTGCAAACAATATAGGCCTAGAACTACTCCCTGTACAAACCTGCATATTGGATAACAAACACTGTACACAGTAAAAAGGTATTTTGATCCAAACAAATGTAGCAGAAAAGTCAAATCTCAAAAGTGACTAAACTACACCCAACTGTTCTATTTATGTAGGCTTACAAGATGCAAAAGAAAAGCTTTTCACAATGTTCACTATTAAACTAAATCAGTGTACTTAAAGGCCCAATTTTCTCATCCCAAACAGTACCAATTCTCCCAACCTTCTTGATTAAGCCCCTCCTACAATTGTCTGAAATTCACCCTCATTCAGACACAATCTCATTTTATTGCTTCAGGGTGAGTAAAGAAAGCTCAAGGTGTATTATCAAAACACTCTCAGAACAGTTCATGCTGTGAAATCTAAGCTTTGGCACTCTGCATTGTTTGAATTAGCAGTCAATCAAAAAACTGAGCCAATTGAGAGTTTCTGTTACCCTATACTAGAAGTGTAGTTTGGGGTGAGAGGATTGTCCCTTTAACACAGTACAACCAGGGTTCATGGAGCTAAGTACCTTCACCCATACTGGGAGTACCTAATTTGACAGCAAACTCTCAAGTAGAACTTCAAAATTGATTGTGATGTACTTTACATTGTTGTCTCTGCTTTGTGACAAGGAGAAAGTTTGGACATTAAGAAGCAAGATGACTCTGTTGCTTAAGAGATGTAAACCTCCAGCCTAAATGAGATTTTTAATTACAAGATCAAATGCACATTCATGACTGCTCTACATATTGGTGAGCCAGAAAAAAAATGTAGTGTTGTGAGATAGTTCACAGTATAGGGTGTGTAGATTCAAGAAGTGTTGTGTGGTCACTTCCAGTAGTATCAATTCATCTCCAGCATATTTTTACATCACAAATTAAGCTGAACTTCTTGCACCAGTAGTCTATTAGATGCAGTTTGTTCAAAGTTTAAAGAATGAAGTTTGGTGGATAGGTCATACATCTTTGGAAAAAAGGAACATGAAGGTAGGAATTTGATTATGGGTGACTGCATCCCTTTAAAAAAATAATCCAACTCCAAAGCCTAGTGATCACATGGCCACTACTTCAAGTCACAAAATTCCAAAATGAAGGGTCCACTCATGACAGTCAACCATATACATGAGTTGTTTGCTAGTAACACATTCCATATGAAACCCTTTTTTTTTTTGAGAAATCAAGAGCTAGAAATGCCAGCCATCAGCACATTATCAGTAACATTGCAGGAAGTTGGGGTTGGGCCCACATGACAGACATGCCCCAAAGTGCATCCTGTGAAAAATTTTGGAATCTCGAGTTAGTTGCTGCAAGTTACTCTTGAAAGCTACAGTAACATAGGCTGCTTTCCAACCATCTTTGAATCTGAACCATGAATGTATTTAATAACTGCAATATGAAGAATGTAAACATTTTGCAAGAAATCAATACCTCCAAATTTAATTCCATGTGACAACTGATTCAATTAAAACATACTGTAGCACGTACTAACTTTGTACTGGAGGCAAATGTATGCTGTATCAACAGGAGGATTATTAAATAGACCAACTTCCTTCTTCACAATTTAGAGCTCTACAACTTATACTACATTGATATAAAATCACCCATTTACTTTGACACTTCTCGAAGCCCTCACTAATGAAAAATGGCCCTAAACACAAGCAATTTGTTTGGAGTTATTACCTTACTGTACTAGCTGGAAGGAAAGAGGCAGAGAAAATCTTGAGATTAACTTCCTAGAGCACTGTACATTTTTGTGAAGACAAATGGGGTGTATAATACTGTAACTGTAAGCACATCTATTATCTACTGTAGTAGTTGAGAGCCCCAACAACTGTAGTGGCATAGAGGAAAGTTGTGTGTTAAGAGTGGGTCTAACATGGAATCACTATATACTTACACTTTCCAGGCCTAAATTTTCAGAAAATTTATTTCATGGTTGTCTTAAGGGCAACCATTTCAATTTTTTGGGGTGTTCACAGAGGAAATTTGGTCATCTGATTTCAATATTTCCCATACAACTATCAAAAGCTATTTTGTCCCCTGAAATGGATGACTTCTTTGGTAAGTTTTTAACCAGTTAAATTACTGTCTTCTGTCTGAAGTATATCCTGTTTAATAAACACCACAACCACATCCTATACTCATGAAACATTTTAAAGCATGTTGCCAACCATTATAAAAGATAGTAACATGATGCAACTTCTCCATGGATGTAATTTTAAAGGCCAAATCCTCTCACCCACAACGGTTCTGATTCTCTTAACCTGCTTACTTATGCACCTCCCACAACTGTCTAAAACTCATCCTCATCCAGACACAGTCTCAGTTAATTTCTTAAGGGAGAGTATACAAGACCCCAGTGTGTAATCAAAACATTCTCAGTACAGGGCATGCTGTGTAGTAAGAGTTTTGTTAAGAGTCCAACGGCTGAGCCAATCGAGAATTTCTATGGACTTCTACAAAAACTGAGGTTTGGGGTGAGAGGATAAGGGCTGTACTGGAAATTTCAAAGAATGGATATTGCATCACTTTTTACTTTGCTCTAAGATATCTATGCCTTTTGCTAAGTATCCCTGGACATTGATTTAACATTTAT
This sequence comes from Holothuria scabra, assembly GCA_037179385.1. Taxonomy (NCBI): domain Eukaryota; kingdom Metazoa; phylum Echinodermata; class Holothuroidea; order Aspidochirotida; family Holothuriidae; genus Holothuria; species Holothuria scabra. The sequence goes on from CM074184.1 coordinate 8,735,435, forward strand.
CTCATTGCTTTTTTTCATGGTTTGTGAATCAATGAAACACTACAAAAAGGTCCTGGCTACGACACAGTTCTCTCTCCTACTTCACTATTGGAACTGGAAAAAATGTTTATTACCTAAGAAGGGTGTAAAGTTATTGCTCAAAGTAATTTCTCTGGAAAGGAGTAGAGTTTTCCAAGATTCTCCCTTATTTTCATAACAGAAAAGGGTATTTTTCCTAAAATTGCCATAATTTCCCTTCAGGGAAATTATGGCAAGAAGGAACCTCCCAGCTTCTTAGTTTTTTCCACTGCATTGTCTATGCATGTAAGAAGCAGACAACTAACTTTCCTATACTTTTAAAACCACACCACTGCCAGCTTACTACATGGCCTCAGAGCCCAGTACTGCATCAGGCATATTCATAGCATGTAGTCCAGTACCATTTGATTCATCACTCTTTCAGAGAATTCTGTCATTGTACAACACCTATTTCCTTGCCCCCTTGGCCTTCATGTCACTAATTGGTTTTAAGGTCATGCATGTGATTCAAGTATATTAGTAATATCTGGTGCCACTGCTGGAACACTATCCAGACCTTGTAGGCTGGTGACATACTATAAAACAAAGCCTGCATTTTAAACAGGCACCCAAGAAAGGAAACAACAATTGCTTAGCAGAAGTATCAACCACACATCCTACAGTGGCTGGTTTGTAACATATTTCCTTTCCTGACCACAGCACTTTTTCTTCCAAATTTGAGATTTGTGAACCTTGCCTTGCATACCACTGGAGACAATACCATATTTATAAGGGTTGTAGTTGGATGTTTATGGTACACATAGGAGTCTACAAAGACTTGGAAGTTGCTTAAAACATCAGTATTATGTGGTACTGTAAAGTTGAAATCTAGCTAGGTGTCCCCTCAAAATTGAGTAAGAAAATAGTGAAACTCCTGGAAATGTTATACTATAAACAAAAATATTACCTAAGTCTGAAGATGCTTTGAAATTCCTGTCACTATTATAAACATAAAAACAAAGCAAGTAGTTAATCTCCCTACATTTAGTAATTAAACACCAGTACTGTCACATGGAGAAATAGGTTGGTGAGATATAAATTCAAACGGGAGTTAGAATGGAAGAGCGAAGGGGGGGGGCTACATTTTTCTTTAATTTCTCCCATAGTGGAAATTTAATTGCAATAGCATGACCAGTACTGCAATCCTTAAAAAAATTAAACTGTTTCAACTGTTTGACTTTTAAAAATGGCAACAGTTTACTACATAAATGTAATTAAAACAACATTTCATGGTAGTGTACCCATTTTATGTAGACTTCACTCGATAAGATCATCATCTGCCAAAACCCAGCTTAGACCAATATTACTTAGTGCTGGGTAATCTGTGCAAAACTAGGGTAGACTGTTCCACCTTGGTTGCTGGGACTAAGTAATAAAAAATAACACCAACACAGTTCACTGCGTATCATTTATTTTAAACCAGCCTCCTCCAGTTGACTGATATCCTCTGCATTGACTATTCAATCGTACCGATAAGTGACCACTTATAATATTACTACATTCTGATTCTGCCTACAAAGTTGCCTTACGTTCTCCACTGTTCCTTCATTCTTTTAAATCATGGGTGGAAAAAGTTGGGAAGCCGGGAGGCTCCTTCCTGGGAAATGTTTTCATCTGGGGGGAAATTTTGGTAATTAGAGGGAAATTTTTCATTTCTGTATGGGAAAATACAGGTTTAATTGTGGGAAATTTCACTTTCTTCCTCGGAAATAATTTAACTTCCTTCCTGGGAAATAAACATTTTTTCCAACCCTGCTTTTAAATAATTCTAATTCTCCGTGTATCAGCAACACTTCCAAACTTGCCTTTAGATGGCTGCAGTGTTATAGTATGCCACTTAACAAATAGGAGTTTCTATCCACCTATAGATCTATTTTGGGCTCCAAAGCCCCTGCTAATCTTATTCCATTTGCAGTCTAGTAAATCACTCAACCCATTTTACCATTTGTATGATTGATGTAGGCCTACATCTGCTTTCCTCCATAAAACATTGGTAGAATCACTGTCTCTCATTTCTCCACTTTTACAACTTCCTTCAAGCTTAGAATTCCACCTGCACTCAAAAAACAGCACTACACACACATGATTGAGAACCAGATGAAAACAGCTGTCTCAATTACAACTAGGAAAGATGTACACACTTGACTGCATTATTTCTTAAGTTCTCTCCCCTACCTCTGGCAAAGAGCTTAGTAAAAGAGATATGTGCAACCCATGAAGGTGAAGGACACGATGCTTAACTGACCAACCCTCAGTCTTCAGACCATTTACATTATATGGGTACATATCATGCACAGCTTCATGGTCACTGGATCAAAACAACAGGTACTTAATACATACCACAAGACGTAGGGTTTCAAAAATCATGAGCACCCATTTGAAGGTTCTGTCATTGGTAAACTATGAAAGTCAACTTTGGAGTTCTGTTAAAAAAAGCCATGGGAAGGGAAGGAGGAAACGATTTTTGGGTTCCATGATTTTATCACCAAGACACCAAGGGACAAACTATAAAGAAACATTCCTCCCTGTGGAATACCATTGTGCATGATCTAACCCACAAGTCCAAGGCAGAAGCCCTGTAACCAGGGAGTTGTGATTTGAGGTTGCAACTCCCTGCTAGAATAAATATTTGGAAAGGGTAAAAACTTGAATGTTTCAGAGTGGTATAATTGCTATATTTATGGCTAGGTCATCTCCTTGGGCTAAAATCAGCTTTGGTAATAAACTGTAGCTCTGTATACACAAAGCTTTGATAAAATCCTACTAACTTCTTAAACAGAAAAAAGAAAAAATAAACAGAACATTGGTTATAGGTCTTCCATCATTAAAAGTAAGGACTGCCAGTTTTCAGAGCTTCAAAAGATTAATTTATAGCAGTACCTAACTGGTCAATACTTTTTAAAGTTTGTCTATGACACACAATGTCCCACACACAAACTTGGATGAAACATTTTGAAACAAATAGAAATTCCTTTGTAACAAGTTTTTCACATAAAAAGCTTCACCATTCCAGTTTGCAAAGTTCTGTTAATCCTAGTTAACTGCATATCTAGGCTATTTCTACTCCAATATTATCAATCATTTGTCATGTGGGTATCTGAGCATTAATTCCAGCTTTTTTAACTGAACCCACAACCCCCATTCCCTGCCTAATTTCTAGGAGAAAGATCTTGATTTATATTAAATGACAAGTTTAACCATCTACCCATTCAATTCTGGATAGTTTTAACAGCTTGAGACTATCACTCCAATAGGAAGTAATCGTAGAGCTGCATGTCCATGCACTGATTACTTTTATAACTTTTAATTGTTTACTCAAAGCCTACATATTAAAGAGGAATATTAACTTGCCAGGGAGGCATAACTATATGGACTTTTACCTGTGGAAAAGTTGATGGCTTTATCATAAAGTTCATGCCTATAACACCTGAGTGGTTTCTTTGAAATTGGCCATTACAGCTTGCATAAAATCCTCTGAAGTCTGTGAACAAGTGACGAAAACAGTTGCTTTAGCCGTCCTCTATTGTAAGGGTTACCCGAGTACCTCATTAAAATTTTGCCAGAAGGATAGTGCAAACCTTGAATTTTGGGGCATGCAAACTTTTGCACACCATCACTACTAAAATCACTGTGAGGAGTGTGAATTTTTGCAAACCTAGTTGAAGAATGGGAGCTCATATAAATCTATTTAAGTTTGATAAAACAGCACACCTGTCATACTTCTTAATTTTCTGAGGAGTGTGATTTGCAGCACATATGGAAAATGTAAAACTCAAGGGCTGTTAATGCTTGCAAAAAATTTATACAAACATATGTATAAACAGGCAGTAAGGAAGGGTGAGATCTAGACTAACATATTAGCATATTCAGATCACACAAATAATCTTTTTCAAATCTTTCGCCATTCCCATACCTCCAAAATCTTTCCCTATTTCTGAGATTTCTCTATTTGCTACACCTAAATTGTAACATAAAGTAGTGCAAGTTGAAAAGGTCTGCTTTTCTTCCAAACCCTTTATAAGTCATCTGGTAAAGTGATAATTACTTATTTACTAATGCATTGTTTGGCATATATTCCAAATGAACTCTATAACCCCTCCCCCCATACCCCTGTATGCAAACATGAAAATTGTCACTTAAATGAAGGTTGCATGTTCTGTATAAGACCAATCCCTAGAATCCATTGTTCTACTGATGTAACAGGTTTAGTTGCATGTTGGTTTATTATGCTTATTCATGTGTTGGAGCACTGCTGAATTGGCTTGTAAAATGGTGAATACTGCATGGATTTTGAGGGGATTTGTAAAATTTTCTAAAATCTTTTTTGAGCAAATATGATCTCACCTTGAAGCATACTCCTGTATGCAGTGTCTGTGATGGCATAGACGTGAGGGGGCACTTCATGGCGTTTCTTCCCACGGTAAAGTTCAATTACCTTTTCTGTGTAGATGGGTAGCCTTTTGTAGGGATTGACTACTACACAAAAAAGGCCAGAGTAAGTCTACAAAAGAAACAAATGGGAGAGAAAAGATTTCATTAGCAGACTGAGCATATTCAGGATGAAAAAATTCACTAAGTCTCGTTCACTTCACTTTGACCCCTAGCTTCAGATGACTATTAACCTTTGGGAAAATGCTTGATTTCTTTTCATCAGCTGGTCCAAAGTCTTGGTTCCCTAGGTTTAAATTACCAAACAGTAAGCTCCAATACATCAAAAGGACCCACAGATCTTGACCTCTTAGCTTGGAATAAGCACAGACTTAATCTTCCCTTCATACCCAACCAACAATGAGGTTTTTACAAGTAATTTACTTTTCAATAAGGATATGGAGTCTGTTAAACTTGTGATGAATGGACAGACACAAGCTGAGTCAAAGAAGGAAACTGAGATTTCTGAAACCCTCCTTTTGTCCAGCAGCAAAATAGGAGGGAAAACACAATGCAAACCCAGAAAAGCAGTCTCTCATGGTCATGTTTCTAGAGTGTGTACAGTATTTCCTTCTCATCAGTTTCAAATACAAATGGCTGACAGAACTAATTCTCATCATGAATGTACAGAATAGCTGCTCCAGGTCAGGATGGTGTCCCTGAGAGTTTAATGCCAAAACAATTTCTGAACATACCCACCCAGTGGGTATGAGTGAGGCAAATATTGATGCAGCAAGGGGGTATCTCTGAAGTGACAATGTACACCCTATTGCTTCCTCTTTACTTTGGAATTTTTGTCCCATATTCTCTAACTGACACATATTGAAATACATTTCTCCTTCTATCACTTGGCAACGACTGACATGCATCCTTTCACACTTGCAAAATGATCCACAAAAACAGGAGATCACTTAAATATCAAATTATTCTTCAAACTTACAATTTCAAGATGGTGTCAAATTCTCACTTGACTATTGAAATATATAGCTAGACAGCATACAGATGTATATTTCTGGTCTAGACAGTGGTAAATGCATCACAAGCCTGTGAGTCTAGTGTTATATGGAGTCAGGTCCTTTAAAAGGAAAAGAATAGGATAAATCTCTTAACTACACACAGGTCTATATTTGCTGTTGCAGGAATAACTTCTAGCATTGCTTTGTACAGTATCCCCATTAATGGAAACAGAGGAAACTCAATTTCAATTTACTATTGCTACTAGTGTTGTGGCCTAGTACGTAGAGGATTCCATGATGCATCCCATTTCATGGTAAGTGTGCTACAGGTAGAGAGTAGACCTATAATGTACTCAGACCAGGGTTCGCGATCTTGCGCATCTGTGCGTCATGAACCCCAATCTTTCACAGCTGGACACGTGACTAAAATCCCTCGCTACTCAATCGGGTCCAACGAGAAATTCTTGGACACGTACTGTAAGGACCTCCGCCAGCACTCTATTGATTTAGCACCGCAACTATTAAAGAGCACAGAAATAATATAATCTGGTTTGAAACAATCAATTTTTCAGGCCCTACCACACTTCCGCTTTCTTTATTTTTGCCTCTACCCAATACTATGGCAGTCGAAAATCCCCACAGCCCAGACCAGCCCGCTTGTTATACACACGCATTACACACGTTTACTATGGCAGTCAGAAATCCCCACAGCCCAGATATGGAGGCAGACTCGCTCGTTATACACTTCTCAATTTTCCCCACAGAAACAGCGGGAGTACAGCACTCGATGCTTCCGCTCTCTCAGTCAGTTGTGTGCATTACCCAACGGGCCAATCATTGCAGGCTGTGGTAGTTTGCCGTTGAGATCTTTGGATGACAACGTGTGCAGGTGACATCACTCCCTAGCTTACTTAAAATAAATCGACTTGCAGTGGGATTTCCATTCACTCGCATACAGTACATAGTTTTTCGCTCTGCTAGGTAACGATGAGATAGCGTTGGCGTTGAGCTTTCCTGTCAGCTAAATTAGCAATGCTTCCCGCCAAATATAGGTCAAATGTTATTGTAGTTTGAAAAGTTTGTAAAAAATGGGATGACTTATGTTCGATGCCCCTTATCTGCAGTGACATATTTATGACATAAACAAATGAAAGTGATCAGGGACATTACGACAGAATCAATTTCACAGCCAACGTTGAATCAGTGTTTGAATTGTAGTTGTAACCTGTAGTCCTAGTTTAGTTGAAGTTGGCATTGACTAGTGTGTTGCACACGATCGTTCTGTTTTCAGAAAATTGAGACTAGAGTGAGAAAATGGCTGGAGTTGGGTGGAGTGCAGCGAAGGCTGCCATTAAAAGCTACAAGAAATCATGGGAGTGCCAATTCAACTAGCTTCGCTTTGATGGCTGTAAAATGTGGTGTGATCCATGTACCCAGGCCAAACCTTGTGGTTTCAAGACTCACCAAAGAAACAGTTTCATGAGGGAGAAGGGGTGCAAAAACTTTTGACTCAGCACTCTTGGACGGCATCATGATGGACCCTTTAAAATTGGCTTTGGACCCCAATGATAGGGTGCCAAAGCAACGCAAGGGATCCAATGTCAATATTTTGGACCCTTTAAATTCGGAGGCAACTGCTAACCCTGACTCAGACACACCTTCAGGCATGGCTTTCAACCATCTCATTCAAACTGGTAGTAAGCTAATTTCACCTTAAATGACCTGTAAAAGGACCTTCAGGCAGGAAGTTCAAATTTTCTATAAATCTCAAGTTTGAAAAGGCCAGATCAACTTTCAAATTACCAGTGCCTTTCACTGATGTACAGTGGTTGATTCCAGAAGTCAGGAAATGTCTGTTTGGAAAAGACAGCAGGGGAGGTGAGTGGCTGGTATTAGCTTACAGAAACCCTGCTGGGGTATGATGACCTTTTTGCCTACCAACACATTCTTCTGGTCAGAAGACCTAACCTCAACCTTCTGGGGTTCTGAAAGTCTAAGCAATAAGCTAAAGCTAAATGCTGGTAACTATTTAGCCTACATGAATTATGGAATAATTGCATTTTCCATATCTAAGGGGTGTGCAATGGTGACAACTGGCAAACAACAACTGTCCGAAATATAATACAGAGGGAGTGTCCACTTGTATTTTGGTGCATAGTAATGATATGTTCACTATGTGCCTAGAAATTATGGTGTGAGACGTGAAGAGAAACATAAACATTCCTTACACCTCTCTGTCATTTGCCAGGTTTGGCTCCTTCTTTTGAAATTGTGCAAAAATATGAAATTGGGCTATTTTTAAAATTAAGACTTTTGCCATTTATTCTGGAATATTCAGTAAAGCATGACAACCAAGTAATTTACCACTGGCATACGTACAAACTGTATGACTAAAATTACTCTTCAAGGGAAGAAAATTGAAACACAGAATCCACATTATTTGAGAGTCACTAGATAAGGCTAAGATGCTCCCCTAGTCTTCTTCATGCCTATCCAGACAGACTTCTAACTACAATCACAGGCCTCATACCTATCATTATTTGTTACTTAGAGCCATGGGGTTCATTATTAAATAAACAAGTCTCTAACCTTTGTTAATACTTCAGACTTGGTATGTTCCCTTTTGCAGTCTTTACATTGCTCTTTATGGGATAAAGGTTAGTCTCAGGTTCTCTACATCAGTTAACAGGGAGCTTCCTTCTGTAGAAAAGCCATCTAGAATGACTCATCTCTATCAGTTAATGGAATGATAGACACAATGTACTACTGTCTGCTTAGCTTGTTATGTAGCAACTGACTTCACTGACACCCATGTGGCTCTGATACATGTATGTTCTGTGTTACAGGCTGCACTAAGAACTACAGCAGATTGGAGCAAGGGTTGAATAATCCAACTCTAAGGAATCAGCCATAAGACGAGGACAAATGTTTTGGATGGTAACAAAACAGAAAACCTATTTATTTTAGATTTTACCATAAAATTTCTTGGACCAGTACTTTTGCCATCAACTTTATGTTTCTGTCCTACTTTTTCTTTTCTGTTGGTGTGGGACTTCCCGTAGATATCATTTTGAAAGATGTAACGAAACAGATACTTTAAGTCATAGCTCTTTGAATCTCACAAAAAGGAACCTTTAATACTAAAGGCTATTCATGTATTACCCTGAGGAGTTGCATGACATAATGACATCCTGTTAGCATGGGTTTCTAAGACCTATTTACTTTTTTATGCATACCTAACATAAGTATACCCCCAAAAGAATTGTGAAGTTTTCAGCCAGTTCATATGGTAGGTGTAGTCTCATTGTAGACTCACTGAGATTGGTCAAATGCATTTGGGAGTTCAAATGAAATCCATGGAGAAAATCTGGAATAAACAAGGAGATGCAAGTCCAATTGCATCTACTATACTTGTAAAAAATTGAGTTAAGGGTTGACATTTTTCCTAAATTAGCTTTTTTTCCTGTTCACATTGTGCTTGATAAATCGACAAATACCTTGACAGCGGCTACACATGATTTAGACTTGCATGCATAGATCTTACAAGGATACATTTAGTATAATTTCCTTTCAACTCCTACAATATCAAAACTACAACTTAACTAAGGTTAAACTTTCTTACCAGAGACTGACTACTACTAAAAAAAAAAAAAAATTCCAAAGAAACTGACATAATTAACTGTCATCTTGTTGTAAGTACTCAACATGACAGTGGCAACTGAGGGAGAACATTCTGCCTGAATCTGACAATAATACTGTACTTGTGTAAGGACAACAGTATGTTCAGTAGCTTTACAGCTGAAAGCCACATGTCCACACTTACCAACTCAGCTATAAAATGGCTGAAAAAATTAAGTAGTACTAAGACTTCATCTATCTCATCTCTTGCTTTCTGCAAGATGCATAATACCACTGCAGCCTTAGACAAGTGTTACCTGCATGAGCAGTTTCTTTCTTAAATAGTCACGTACACTTTAGAGCAAAATACAGGAGTATCTACAAAGGGCACAATCTGGATTCTCTTTAGATGGGCACAAACTTCTTAAGGCTGTAAATTGACTTGTTTCCTCACCTTGTACTGCATGGCATTCTGCATATTATGAAAGCCTATTACAAGGATTTTTCAAAGGATTTTAGAAAACTGGATGCTCACAGCAAGACCAGTGGTACTTGATGCAGCTGCCCTTGACGTGACCACAGGAGGGAATTTTAGACTGACTAAACAAAAAAATTTCTTGTGGAAAATGGTTTAATCTGGACTGAAGAGGCAGTTCCTTTGAAACAGAATGTAGGGTCATAAACCTTGGCTTTACAGCTTCACAAATAGGATATCAGCATATTCCCTTTTTGTGAAGAATCAAAGAACAGTCACGGACTCACCACTTGAGAATTTTGCTTCTTTGACCATTCCCATACCAGAAATGTATTGGAAGCAATGAATATCAGTCTCTAGGCAATAAAACAGGTCTGTGTCTGCAAAAGGAGAGCAAACTTCCTAATTCCAAACAGTTCTCACAGCTAGGTTACTCCATGCCTCCCTCCCACACTGTCACCAGCTGGGAACTTTGCCTTACCCTAGAAAAAATTGTAGTTTAGGGTTATGCAAGGGCCTACTATACCTTTCACATTTGAGATCCAAGCAGATGAGAAAACTGGAACTGTTCAGGCCTTCTTTTAGATTTTCCAGGTATGCTACATATCATACTCCTCAGAAAATTAAGGGGTGTGGTAGGCATGTTCTTTCCTTTCACTTAAATAGATTTACATGAGCTCCTAATCTTAATGTCGGTTGCAAAAAGTCACACTTTTCAAAGTTAAATTTGATGTTGAGTTACTGTTTGTGATCACCTTCTTACCCCAGAAAATTCAAGGCCTTCACTGTTGCTGATAAGGCTTGCCCTTTCAGTTAAAAATATTTTGATTTATATTGCAGAACATTGCCACCATTCTGAGCCATTTCCTATACTCCTTTCAAATTTTATCTGTTCAAATCTTTCCTCAGACCTGCCATTCTGAAAATGATGCGCTTCAAAAATTTAGACATTGGCACAGCTATATTACTGGAAAGGGTGTATTATTTAAATGAAAAAATTGAAAAAACCATCTGGTAACATTGACTAAATCATGTTCCTTCTAATAGCAACTTCATTTTAAGTACTTTGCAAGCATCCATACTGTACCTGTACATGAGCAACTACAGTACCTGTAAGTTTAACACAATACTAAAACTATAAAACATGTTTGTTTTCCCCAGGTCAATTCAGACTTAGTTACAATATTTTTCACAACATAAAAAAACAACTTAAACAATGACTATGGAACTTTGCAGTTTTAGTATTATAAGCCATCAAAAACAATTCAATAAAACCATACACTGTTCTATGCATATTTCAAGACATTAAGAATGAGCAATGTGTCTTTTGAAGCACAAATTACTTCAGAGCATCATTCCTTTACTTTCTTGCTCAAAAAGGGTGTCCACTTCCAACTGCATGTTTGTACTAGAACCATCTTCATAACTTACATTGAAACTTGTTACTCTTAATTACCAAAGCTCTGAGGTTTTAGTATATCTCTGCATGAAAAAGTAGACCCCAAAAGAGGAAGCCTATATTTTTCTTTTTTCAATCAATCAGTCCCAACTTCTGACTTAACTAGGGGCAAAAGCAAACACAGGGGAGGGGAAGAAAACTTGAGGGGGCAAATGTCCAATCTTTCACCACCTTAGCATACCACTGCATGCCAAGTATGAATAGTATGCTCCTCCCATAACCTCAGACTTCCATAGAAAATGTATGCACATACGAAAAGTATCCTACAATACTTTCCACTGATGGGTGCTACATTATTTAAAAGATTTCTTCCTTTGGGCACCAGGCATGACCTAAGATCTCCCACATTAATCCTAGGTGACACATACATGCTGCACCTATTATTAAAAGTTAAGCAATTCCTCCTAACTTAAGATATCAGGCTTTCACATAATTTCCATGGTTACCTACATTTACCAGCTGATGACCTCGAATGACTAACAACACCACTGGTCTACTACTACAGTTTTGCAAGCTTTGTTTCTTTTTTTATTTCAATTTTTTTTCAAATGGGCTTGGTGCCCTTAAAGAATTTAACAATAGCCAAAATGCCCTGAATGATGACCATTATGCCCTTAAAAACCAAACTAAACCAAGGCTACTTTAAATAGCCTTGCTTTTTGAATGATGAAGTGCGATGCCAGAGGCTGTTCATTGAAAATTAAACATACTGTGACACAATCAAGGTGTGAAAGGAGCTATTCATCATTTAAATATTGGAGGTAAAAATGGCAATTTGCATTTTGGAGTGACCTTTTCTTTTTAGTATTGAGCTTGCAATCAAATGATTAAACTTGTTCTTATTACAAACTTTTTTACAAAGTATCTTGGGTCATCCATTTCACTATGTAAATTGTTACTTTAAATATGCACAAATGACTTTTTCTATTGGACATCCATTCTTCCAAGTTCCACACATTATAAAGTACTTCCTTCTCTGCCTTCATATTCACAATGATTTACTCCAATCTAAATTTGATACTTTTTACAAAGTAATTATTCCACAAGATGAGTTACTTGAGATCAATATGCTGGCCAAGCATTCATCTAGAATTTCATAAAGTGATGGTACCCCATACAAATAACCTTAACATGAAGACCTGGGACTTTGATCAAACAATCTTTTACGGTTATCCAAAGTTTGACACAGGTTTTGCTGTGCTGACAAGGCCTTACACACTAAACAAAAAATTCTGGAAAATTCACTTCCTGGTTTGTCTGATAAGTCTGGCAAACTAAATGGATCAACTACAATTAATTTTAAACAACCATTTTAGTAACTAGTTAAGTGTGTGTCTTTCTCATTGACCTACTTACTTACTAGTTTATACAACTAAATGTTACAAACTGTCCATGGGCCAGAATGGTTTCTTGATCCAACTTTAACAGAGAACTGGACTTAAAAAGGTCGGTTATGATAACAGTACAAAATAAAAATTCCAACAACCACAGACGTTTTTCAGTTCTAGAGACAATGAATTCTCTCTTTAATTAATATGTAGACAGCAAGCATTCTCAAGAAACTGCACACTGATTTACTATTTGTACATGCTGCTACTGTACTAACTTAAATGGACTTGAACAGGATACTTTCACATTTCAACTCTTACTTCCCCAATTCCTGGGAACTGGTAGTAGTTGTAGCTTCCGCCTTCCTGTTTACTATGTGACATGTCCACGCTTTAATCTGCATCAAAGGAAGTTCTGAGTGACTACAGGAATCATATTTTGCAGACTGTTTTAACTAAGAGATATCAGTACTAGGTAGGTCACCCTTTCATGACAGGATAAACTGCACACAGTATACACAGACCTAACCACATAGCGGTTTAACATAGTGACTTGATTTTGTTGCACTTTGTTTACATCCTGAACATAGATTTACATTAATTTATACAGAGGGACCTATAGGAAGGACTAACAACTTGCACAGTGACCTGTTTGCAACTATGCGCAGCCTCTAGTGATAAGGTGTCTTGACTGAAGCCTCTGTTTTTGTTCCAATATTGACCAAGGTCAAACCATGCATTGTTCAGTCCTGTCAGCCAGGTATGTGTTCATTATGGACATTATACTTTAGCAGAAAAATTGCGTTTGTCCTTTTCTTTTTACCCCAAACAGTTCCAGTTCTCCTAACCTACTTACTTCCCCAACAACTGTCTTAATCCATCCTGATTCAGACATAATATTCATTTATTGCTGCAGGGTGAGTATACAAGACCCCAATGTGTAATAAAAACATTCTCAGCATTGTACATGCAGAGTAATATGAGTTTTGCCATTTGAAAATTTCTGTGGACTACTACAAAAATTATATTTTGGGGTGAAAGGATTTAGTCTTTTGTAGGAGAAAAAACAGTGGCCCTGGCCCATGACCCAAGTTTATGTACAAGTCTTGTCAGAAAAAAGCACATCCCCAACATTCCTGCCTTGCTGTAATACATGCTATATGGGACTGAACTGCATGATGAACCAATGAATGGTACCACATCCCTTGGGTGTGTCGCAATATTACACACTCACAGCATAGCACAAGGCTGTAAGGAAAATGCCTGTGTCCAGGGTTGCCAATTTGATGGGGTATATCCCTACAGGCTTCATAGGTTTTACTGGCCTGAGGGAAGGAAAGAGGGCCCATTCCCTTTGAAAAATTTTTGAGCTGTTGAAGGAGTCTGGATATAAATTTGAGCAAAATTTTGCAAGTTAGCAATATTGGTCCTGAAGATTTCACTGCTGATGATTTTTCAGTGAACATGTTCTGTTGTTATCCCTCGCCTCATTAAAAACGGTTTTAATTTGAAAATTGGAGCTGGGGGTGGAATTACTCAGATCATTTTCATTTACAAGATCAACAATCAGGGGTGGAATTGGCTCAGTAATTGAGCATATTGCCTTGCAAGCTGAAGGTCCCCGGATCAAATCCCAGTGAAACAACTTGGAAATTTTCCCGGGTATGAAAGTTGTTCAGTATAACTGTTCACGGTGATGCTGAGGGGGTGTAAAAATGATGAATTACAGAAGTATTTGGTTGTCCATTTCAGGAAGTTGTTTGCTTATTCAGTTTGGCTGTTGAACAGTGGTGCAGAGCAAGTAACCTCCCCCCCCCCCACCCAGCCTTTGGGAAAGTGGCTAAAGACTGGGGATACCCCCATGTCCATCAGATGGGGATGTTAAATGGTGGTGCTGGAAGCAGGATTAAGAGCAATTGGTACACACCTGCCTCTTGAACCTTTGAGCACTAGTTGAAAAACAAAGGCAAAGCATGTGGGTGTTCATCAATGCTCACTCTGGCATAGGGGCATCATTTGGCCAAAATTGTTTCCTAACCCTCAAAACACCTCAAAACATTTAACTGAATCAAATCAATCAAAATCAAATTTTATTTTCTCCTTATACTAACTGAAAATCAAGTAACAATTAAAGGCCTTTGCCTAATTCTTACATGACAACCTTACCCAAAGTGAATAATAGACACAAATATTTTCATTCCAGCTACTCAGCTGATTGCATTTCTCCTTTGTGGTCTATTCCCCC